>JAYKYS010000014.1:1250000-2500000 GCA_036924285.1 Asterella californica | reverse complement strand
ACAGAACAAGAATTATTTCTCCTTGGGGTTTACTATCTCCGCTTGCAAGATTAAATGATTAAAAGAATTCACATAATCTCGAATAGATCATGTCTTCACAAGAACTCTGTCTCATGGTTTTGATTGTTTGTGGATGATAATGGATCGTTTTAGCAAGCAAGCATTTCACACCCTGTAAAATGAATATGTCAGCTTCTGATGTCGCTGAAATGTTTGTTAAGTCATATTTTTCTGCTGCATGGTTTACCTAAGGAGATAGTCTCAAATCTAGATAACAGATTTTATAGTGAGTTCTGGATGGCTTTGTTTAACGCTTAGGTACGACTTGAGGTTTAATTCTTCTTACCATCTGGAAACAGATGGTTAGACGGAACGGGTAAACTAGATAATTGAGCAAACGATGCGCATTTATATTATGTGAGATCAGAGTGACTGGTATGAGCATACGGATTTACTCGAGGGTATGTACAATGATACCAAACATATTGCAACCGACTTCAAGCTATTTGAGATCGTCTATAGAGGTGCACATCCTCCATAGTCTCCAGCAGCCTTATCTTTCATGGAGTTTGATGACGGACAACTAGAGGCTCTAGACCCCCTCGAGGTAGAAGGTTTTATGGCACACCAAAGTTTGATTTTAGACTCAGATAAGACGAATATGGAAGCCGGTCACCGAAGTTTATAAAGTATGAAAATTATAACAAGAGAGGGCTTGAGTTTCACGAAGATGAACGATTAAAGGTGTATGGTTAAAGACGAAGAATTATGCAATGCCCAAAGGACTTAACACATAAATTTTTACCTAGATGGATGAGTCCTTTCTTGACTGAGAAAAGATTATGACCTATTGCGTACAAGTTAGCATTCCTTGCATCAATGAATATATTCATCTTATTGTTCATGTCTCGAATCTTAAGAAATTCGTACCTGAATATCTAATGATGCTTGAGAGTTTTCAACAGTTACATCTGGTCATCGAGCACTTATCTAGAATGGAGGATATGCATTTGGAGCGTATCGTGGCTCAAAGGTGGCTAGATAAGCTTGCGAGAGAGATAAGATATGCCACTTCTTATGTCAATGTCAGGTAGAGATTTTAACACTCATTCATGGGAGTCATTGAGTGATTTGACTTGGGGTGTTAGATTTGAACCGTTCATAAGATATGAGAGAGAGCGTGTTCAATTTGAAGATGATCGTCGGCGTATCCAAGCAAGACCATCATACGCTTGATGTTGTCGCAAGCGTTTAATCTCTTGTGTTGAGATCACTACAATGCGTTTGGACTGATCACTTGAAATACACATAAGCGTATGCTCTAAGGATGACTGATTGAGCAACATCAAAATTACGAATGGGTCTGTAGGATAAAGGATGACGTCACGGTCTTACGAGTTATAGCTAGACCTAACTTATGGAGAGAATTGATTGTTTATAAAATTAGTTGTTGTATTTTATAATACAACAAGTGGGTTGCTTCGAGACTCATGTATGTATATTATTGTTCAGATTAGTGAAATGTCAGACTCTCGTCGGTTGAGGAGTATGTAATGTAAGCGTGGTCGGACTTCAATACCGAACCTCGCTGTATGAGACATCTGATTTGGAGACGGAAGTCGAGATCCTGATCTAATCCAAGTCACCATATCTTGTTATTTATGCAGCGTGCAGTCGTCATAGAGCCAACGGCAATGATTAAAGCAATCATAAGTGCTCGCATCAAAAGCCTTAGAACTTAACTGAATAGAGTTTGAGAAGATGATTTAATCTATATTGATATATTTCGTGGATTTATGATGAAATTGTAAGCTTGACCTTGATTTATTCATAAGCATCCAAGTGTGGTAAAATACCCCAGAAAATATTAGACAAAAGTACCGAAGATAAATACTTTGATTAAAGGAGGGTTCAAGCTTCACCATAAAGTTAAGAGACTGATTATAGCATGAGACTTTCAGACCTCGTCATGGTTAGATATCCTACCTGGTTAGTATTAGTGTGTGGTTGAAGGAGAAGGAAGCTACGTGGAATGTTGAAAAGCAAAGAAAGAGTTAAGTGAACTATGGAAGTTGGAGTCACCTCACCTAGACTTACAAAGTAGGTAAGTTAAGTGGTTGAGTTAAGTGGTTGAGGTGAAAGCATGCAGAATTACGTTTACAAAAGAAGTGAGTGAATTAAGGAATGAAAAAGAGAATGCATGCAGCGACAAGGAGCTGACTCAACTGGGCTTGAGAAAGTATATAAGCCATGTTTAAGAAGGAGTTCAAGGAGAAGAGGTTCAGTAGACGCCAACTTTGACATTACATTTCAAGAAGTATACTTCAGTGACAGTTTCTTGGAGACCGAGGTTACAATATATTTTTGATCTGAAGCTGAAAAGAGATTTTATTTCTGAGGGGACAGCTTGAAGTTGTACGGTGTTAGCTACATGAGAGTCAGAATTTGGATGGATTTGGGATTTATTGTGAAAGATATACCGCGTTGAAGTTTCGGATGATTTTAATCATATAGGGAGTTCCTTACGCCAATTGAAGCAATGTTGGTGGTCGGAGGTAGCCAAGCGTGCGTTCTGTCGAGATGGTTTGTCAAATCGGTACTGTATGTTGATCTCAAGTTTATCCGTACATCAAAAGAAGTTCCCAGATGCTACTGTAACTCTTGGGAAGTCTAATTGATAGATTCGAGTTTATACTAGAAAGGGAAGTTGAAATGTGTGTGTTGGAAGCCCAATGTGTGGAGTATAGCTGGAAGTACCTAGCATGTGATGAGCAATAGCTTCTGAATATAGAGGTTTGAAACTCAGGGCATGAGTTTTTATCATAAGCATATATTATAATGTTCCGAGTTTTCAGCCAGGATAGTTCTAACGCTAGGGCTGGATATGAGCTGTAAGTTATTCTCTTAATTAAAAAGGATCATAAAGTGTAGAGGAAGTGTGTGTTGTGACTCAGAGATCAGGAACTTTTAGTGAACATCTGAAATGGTATGTGTTCATAGGTTTGGAACGTGTGATGAATTCCCCATAGAACGTGAGATTTAAATTCATTGCTTAAGTGATATTATCACTTAATGATTATGGAGTTTTGAGAATTTTAAAATTTGTTGCGTGAACCTTGCTTTCCTAAAGCTGCACCCGGGAGTTGCATACGCGTCTCATGGTATCAAAAAGTTAGGAAAGGACCTGCCCACTGGAAAAGGAAAAAAGGAGAATATTCCCTCCGCGTTTGTCTGTCGGGGTTTTGTAGGAATTTCTGGAACATCAACTGCGTCTCTGAGTTTCTGCTGCGGAAGTCGAGACTCTGAGAAGCCTACCATAACCAGTTGACTTTTGCGTCTGCGATGATCCTGTCCTAGTGCTGTACTGCAAGCTTCAAGACTGGACTGTGTCATTGCCATTACCGTACTGTCGCAGTTGCTATTTCAGCTTTGCAGGTCGGGTTACCGAAATTGTGAGACTGAAGGATGGGGATGCGAGAGAAGGCTCACTAACGCACCAGGCACGTTATTATTTCTGGAGAGTCGAGTCTCACATCTGGAGAGGAATTCGCTGGGAGCTTGGCTCGCTGGCTGCCGAGAAGGAGCGAGAAGATTTTTGCTTAGTTTCACTGCACGGAAGCGAGGGGAGATGGGAGGAAAATTTGATCAAAATGGCCAGTGAGGAAGACTGCAGGAAGATTTTATGGATTGTGGAGCGATTGTTCTGTAGTTCTTTTCTTTAGGGGATGTAGATAGGTTGATAGGAAGCATGGATATGTAATTTGCCGTAGTTTCTTGGTTCAGTCGTTCCGATTTGAGCCATTTTGGGATGCAGGGATACGCAGTGAATGGTGTCAAGCAGTTGTTGAAGGTGAACGATGCTGCGTTGCGAGTTGCAAAACGTATTGAATTTTGAAGCAGGTGTGCTCATGCCCTTTGGTTTTTGCGGCAGTGTGGGGATATAATGCGACACGCCGCGCGGACTAGATTCGCCTGTAGTATCGCTAGGGCGGAAAGGTTCAAGAAGTTGCCAGAGCGGGGATATTGTTTGACAGGAAGACGAATAAGTAGATCAGATCTTTAATGTAGAGTGACTTATGGACACGGAATGCTGTAACTCGCCAGATGCGAGAAACCTGTTCAGCAGAAATGATGATCCGCCTGACAGAGTTGGGGATTGGCTTATCCTTGGGTTTACTCTGTCGTCAGTCATCCCCTTTGTGGTTGCGAATTTTGTGATCTTTCTCCACCGGAAGCGTAAGTATTTTCAAGCTTCGGGTTGGGACCTTCTTCTCGGTAGCTCAGTTACTGGACTTATCTGGATTGCTTCGGCGTTAGTGGTCAACCAGCATTTTAAGCGGGACAGGGTCGCCTTTTTCAGCTACTGTGCCTTGTGGACATTCTGGTTCGAGCTTACGCTGGGGATTTGTGGATGGCTGGCTATGGTCGCTCTCCGGCTTCATCATGTTTATCTTGTGGTTACCACTAAGGAGAAGCCGAACCCTGTGTATATATGGCTCGTGTATTTCCCGTTGATGTTGGCTCCCGCCATTATTTTTTCCATCGTGGCTACCGGGCTGCATGTCAGTCATCATCCATGGTACCTACTCTTTCTAGTTCCTCGATTTGTTTTCGTATCTAAAAGCAGTTGATAATCGGGTACTGAAGTCTTTGAATAACGAAAGGTTTACTAGATGCTGTGAGTGTCTGACCTATTCTGGCGATGTTGTATAAACTTTTGTATGCGATCGCTTTAGTAATTCCAGCGACACTTCCTTTTGTTGTATCTTTGTCTTTGACAAGGTCGTTTTCAGCCTGTTTTTATGGTCTTCAGTACTGTGCTGCAACTCCTACCGTCACATGGAATACATGGTCACGCCACCCCATACATGGGGTGGGGTGATCATTCAGAACTCTCTTCGACCATCGTCGTGTGAGAGTTCAAGTTTGAGAGTCTTTACCTGAGCTGACTATTGTAAACTTCATGCTTCTGCAGTAACACGTATAAACAGAGGTGTGTTATAAGCAGCAGGGGTTGGAAGTTAAGCACCTTCCTGGTGCTGCCTCCTGTGTACTTTTCCTTCATCGTCATAGTTCTGCTGCGAGTCCGAAAACAGTCAGATTTTCTGCTTATGACGCAATATCAGCAAGCAAAGGAGAGTGCGATGATGGCATTTGTCCTCTACCTTCTGACAGGATCAACTTACTGGGCAAACAGACAGAACAATGCGGAAGGGCGCTGCTTCTTAACTTTCTGCGTATGTAGTCTTGTTTTCATCCGTTTCTGGGTGCATACCGGCTGGCCGGTTTACTTGTGCGTATTCAGAAGAGGAGATGCCATGGACAAATATGAAGAAGAGCTGAGAAGGCATGGAGCTACTTGCCTTCAACACAGAGCCCAGTATGTTTCCGGCAACGATATAACCAGTGAAAGTGAGATGATGTCGGAGTCTTTTACATTCGACGGACAGGAGGCGATAGTTCAAGCTGTGGCTGATGTGCAAGCAGGAAATCGCGATTTAAAGGTAACAGGTTCTGTTCCTTTCTTGCATCGATCGGCTGTTCTACACAGTTCGTTTAGATGCCTAAATTCAGAATGTAACGAAGAATGGGGTTTGAAATATATGGGTTCACGATGGAGCTCACACTCTCTCTGCTTCCACTTAACTCGTGGAATTATGATGTCGATTACAAGAGGAAACTGCCTTATGTAATGGTATTAAAAGACTACAAATTTCCTTTCGATCCATTAACTCTAAGCAAAGCGGGTTATAAGCAACAAATATGTATACGCTGCTTCTAGCCCCTTCTTTTGATATGGGAACTCCGTCATCCATGGTCCTCTCATTTCCAGTGCGGCGTTCAGAGCTGATCATAATGAGCCTTAAAGAAAGAGTGCTGGATTTCCTTTGCACTGTACAGATTAAGAGGGAGTCTCTGCATCGTCGAATCAATCATGTAAAGGCACAGATTGAGGAGCTCAAGACACCTGTTATCCCCTACTCTCAGAGTTTTGTCACCGGAAGGGAGGTTGAAAAAGTAAGCTTCCATACGTGGAATAACTTCCTGTGGACCAGTTGTCAACGCGCAATCATTTTAGAATGCTTTCTTTAATAAGAACTCTTAAATAAACGTGGATTTGAGTTTCAGATTTAAGCTCGTTCTGAAGCAATTCATTTCTTGTTCTCGTTCTCTACTGTCAGATTGGCATTACTTTGTCTCTTTTCGGTTGGTGGACCACAAACTGACCATAAACCTTGGAAATTTCTTCGACTGTAGGTGCTCCCAGATTCTGGCCTAAACGTTACTCGTCATTTGAGCCTGGAGTTTCGTTCAAGTCCAAGAAGTGCAATGTAAATTAATTCATGTGCAGTTGGACATCTCCTGTATAGAATATCAAGTCAGAGTGTCCAGTAAGCACCAGGCGATGTACAATTGGAGGGTTTCTAGCCCCTGCGATTTAAATGTGATTAATCCCCACCTGCTTCCGGATGGACCCTTTAGTTGGACTCATTAGAGGTGAACTTTTACCTCGGGTCAGTCTGGTTAATGAAAGTTCCAGGCTTCAGTTTATACTTGTTTGTGTCTTTGAGATCGGTTCTGTTATCTGAGTGTAACTGAACTCGAGGCCAACAGCAGCTAGTAGTTATATTTGCATTTATTTTGGCCACAGACTAGGAATCATCAAAGCAAGGCTGGGTGAGCCTACACTGCTTTATGGTCCATCCACCGTCCGAGACAACATGCAACAATGAGGAGAAAAGAGCGTCTCTGCACTTACAGTTTTTCATCGTAGTTCTCGGTATTTTCGGTGCAGTTTGGTTTCGTCAGAGTCCTGCAGTTTAACCATCTAGAGGACATTTTTGACATTTGTCTCTGCAATGGATTCTGCAGTTTCGCGAAATAAGATAACGTGCCATAACTCGCTTCTGTCGTGCTCGAAACTGAACTGAAAAGGATAAGTTTTGAAACCATCTCCTAAACTGGGGAAACTGTACGATTCCACTCCAACGGAGTCCAACCCTCTCTCCAACCCTTCGCAGTTTCAAAACTGGGCGCAGTCTGGGCCTCACTCGCACGTATGAACATCCTTTCAATGTAGGTGCAGAACAGCTCTTAATGCGGGTTAGATATAATTACTTACGAAGGAGCACTCTCGACATTATTCCAAGGACAGGGTTACGCGGATCTCCAATTTTCATAAAGAGTAGTATGCACTTCGAAGTCCTCGAGTACATATTTCACAACGGAAAACACCTTCCTCAGGCTTTCACCTACCTGTCGGACTCCTTGGGCCCTCGGTAAAGGGTAAAACGCAGGAGAGAACATAAGCAATACCTCAAAATGGTGAGCAAGGATTATATCAAATACTATAGGAAGGTACTGGAGGGTAACCTCCATCGGACTACGTTGTCTAGCAAGCATTTGAAGTCCGGAGGCTTGTGAACAATGTAGTCTAGCAAGCTCTTGAAGTCTGGAGGCTTCTGAGGTTTAGCAGTTCTTTTCTCTCGGATCTTACGTCTCATGATGTGACAGAGGATACAATGGTTTACGCTGTCGAATAATTTGTTAATGTTGCCTGGCACATTCGCTCCATTTTGGACTCTTATCCTTCCACAAGAGAAATCAGCTCGCTGAGAGCTTGTCCATTATGCATGCGTGAGATATTTCCCAGCCATAAATGAACCAAATGCATCTTCGTTTTCACCATAGCTGCTGCAAATCACATTTAACGCACTTAGGTGAACTTATTGACTTACAGCGATTGCTCTGGATTTGAATTCACTTACTCGCTCATGTCCGGCTCACTGTGATGTGAAATGATCTAGATGCAAGACAACTGCGTTTCACACAACAACACTAACCAAACCCCTAGGATTGCTAATGCCTATTTACCGCTGTACTACCCTACTTCGTCTGTCCTCCCGTGTCACGGAGACTTTCTTTCTCGTATCGAGGAGCACTGACACACTCGTCCTGTGAGCAATGGGTTTGTAAGCAGCCCTCAAGTTTCGCTGGACAGGATGCATCCAAGCATGCTCATCCGAAAGCCCGAATTGCAGAGAAGGTTTTACTTGTTATGAAGAGTCTTCATTGGCTGGAGTTGAAGGAAATCGTACATGCAAATCCACTATATACAAGGTGAGAGCTTATCGGGTCATTTTCCAAACAACCTGTCAAACCATATGTTCTCCCCAATGGGTCCACTTCTATGAGGATGCAAAGAAGCACCTGGTCCAACGTACATCATCCAACCGCCAGGACTTGCGTGCAACTTACATCACTGTACCCGGGAATCTATACTGCGCTCTTTCGGATCGCTGCGCTAGGCTCGCTCGAAATGAACTAACGGCCACAAGCTCCCGACTCAAGAAAGTGCAGCCGGGCACAAGCTACTGATTCTCGAATCTCATACCCGTTTTACCAAAAGCTGAGCCCGCACAGTCACTGCATATCTGCTTCGAGGCTGATCTTTTTGCCTCGTTCTGTTCTTGCCAATATTCTTTGAAAGTAAGGTCTGGTTCGTATCCCCCAGGTCCGGTAATTTGAAAGTTTGAAATGTGCGACGGTTGTTCTTGTAGAACGAACAGCTCCAGTTCCGGTAACAATGATGACTGCGAGATGATGATTTGATGAATGGACCGTACTGTGTTCTTCACAACTGCGTAGCGATTCGTGTCCTAAAGTGGCGACTCAGTTACTGTAGTGCACTTGTCGTTCTTGTACTGCGAGCTTCTCGTTCTTTTAATGATGTCCTCATGATGAACACCATTAACCACGCTCGCTCAGCTCTAACCAACACGAGCCCGTGGTTGAGGAGTTCACGGGCAGTACAGGTCGACTCTTCTCTTGAGAGGAATCCTAGATGGAAGACACGTAAGAGGAACGTACACCTTAGCGAATTCATCACCGTCGATTTGCAAGATTCTCACGTGTATTTTACACCTGTGGTTCGACGCTCGAATTAGAGATCTTTCGAACCTTGGAGGACCTCATGCAAGATCTTGTAAAGTTGTGGGACAAGTCCCTAAACATGGATCGGAGTGACCATCGGACGGGAGGCGTCGATAAGCCGGAAAGGCAGAATGATCGAGTCAGCGCCGTGGGAAGCACCTATGAGCAGCAGGCGGCAGGCGTTGGCTTGTCGTCTGGTCGTCTGCTCTGCTCTGCTCGGCAGGGCAGGGAGGTGGAGAGACGGGAAGTGAACGTAACGAAGAGGACAGGAAAGGAGGGAGGAGAGGAGAGGAGCGTACGGGTACTCCGACCTTTTCTCCTTTACTTTCTTCTGGAGTCGGAATCTGGACTCGCGACCTCCATAGTTTTCGCGGTCAGTCGGTCGCTCTCTCTCGCTCGATCGCAGGGTTGGATTTGATTTGTTTCCGCCGCTACGTTCGACGCGCGACTGCCCTCTCATTTCGAAACTTGGGATTTGGCTTCGCTTTGCTTCGACAGGGCAGCAGCAGCAGCAGCCAGTGGTCAAGGTCTCGTCGGCGTGCTTGCCGCTTGCGTTGGCGTCGGCTTGTGTGGATTCTGTGTGTGTTGAGAATCCGTGTGTGTGTTCTGTGGAAGTACGGGGGCCTGGGAGGAACGAAACTGACGATCGATGCAGAGTTGTGCCACCGGAGGGGAAAGAATTGCAGGATTCTGATGTTAGAGTGAGGGACGAAGGCTTTTCACAGGTGGCCGACTGCGGCTTGCTGATTTTGAATTCCTATGGAGCTGGCGTCTTCTAGTGTCAGAACGCCTTCGCAGTATTTGATTGAAGGCGTTGCTTGCATTCGGACTTCTGATTGTGATGCGACTCATGGTGTTGTAGCGTGTTCGTCCGCTTCGTTGTACGGTGTCTTCCTGTCAGGCAAAAGGAAGATTGAGGACGTTGCCCAGGGGAAGGCTAGTGTGGCGAGGGCCGTAGTAAGGGATCAGGTTTCATGCGGTGTGTCAGGGTCTTTGTGCTGGAGTTCAGAGAATCAGGGTCCCAAGGGTCAAAGCTCTCGTGATATGTTATGCAGAAGTGGTAGATTAAGGCAGGTGCCCCCGCAGGAGAGCTGGACTCATTTAGGTGAGGTTGCTGGCCCGAGTGGAAGAAATCTTAGGACGGATGTTAGCTCATTTTATCATGACGTTAGTATGAGCTCGCATATTGCGTCTTTGGAGGGACTAGTTGCTGGCAACGGAAGGTATCCAAAAATTTTCTCGGAGAGGTCAGTAAGAAGAACTGGACTTTCCACAGGGTTTCTGCAGGTAGGTCATGCGGCTCCTTCGGCCGGGTATAGATCGAAAAATAATCCAGTTGACAGTTGCTCAGGGTACGGCGGATGGATTGGGAAACCTGCTACTGGACTTACCGATTTGCCACTAACAGCGAAGCTTGTCGCTTCGAGCTACAGGATCACCTCCTCACTGAACAGAAATTTGCCTCAGGTTAAGGTCTGGCATTTGCTTCTTATGTTATTTTGGTAGTGGCCTCTAATAGTTGAAGTGGATTCGCCGTGAAGAAAGGCATTCGTTGTAGGATTCTGGTTTACAGAAGTCATGATATGATACGGATCGCTGGGGAGAAGTAGATATATCAGTATATCAGTATATATCAGTATATATATGGTCAGTGGGTGTTTAAGTGAGGCCTGGGTTGTCATCAGACTGCTTAACTTGAGGGATAAATCACATGCAGTCAGGAGTAGTAGCCTTCACAAGGAGGTCATTTGATATATGTGTTAATTCTGAGTCGTGAATTATGCCAATGCAGGGTCGGAGAGATATTAGAGCTGCTGCAGCACCGTCTGATTACAGGATGACTTACCCCGATGTTTCTTCGGACACTGTAGCTTCAAACTCTTATCTCATACAGGAGTGAGTTAGTTCCACCTGTCCATTACAAGAGTTCTTGAATCGTAGTTTTAGTGGCAAGGTGTACTCTATTACTACTGTGTCATCTTAGAAAATACCTTCAGTACATTGACTTAGTTTATGAGTTGGATTTGCGTGGATTTGGAACCTGTTTGTAGAAGGTTGGTTGCCTCAAAAAAGGTGAAACTGTCATGCAGCGGTTTGGGATCTCCCAAATCCCGAAATTATGCGAATTCTAAATTTTGGCTCGGCAGTCATTGGTCTGCTGCTCCCAGTTTCCTTTTCTTATCCTATTTCTGTCCCCCAGTACCTTGTATCGAGCCTCTAATTTTCGGCTATGATTCGCTCTGCAGGGGAGATACTCTTACGTCTATTGCAAAGAAGTTTCAAACCTCAGTCCGAGTTCTAGCTCAGGTCAATGGAATCGAAGATGTGGATCTGTTACTGGCAGGGCAACCACTCCTTGTACCAAAAGCCTATGAGCGGGTCAGTTTTTAATCCTTGGGTGCCTTCAGCTGCCAACTATCTATGGATTAAATGGTAGTGGATTGGTTGGGTTCTTTTTAATTTTCTCCATAGTAGACCAGGAGTTATTAAGCTTGGAAGTGCTTGATGTTAACTAGCTCGAATGTTCTGATCATCTGAATGGTGGCGTGACTACCGTGAATGTTTTTCAGATCCCTGGTCCTGGCGTGGATATAGATGAGTTCCCGGTACCAACAGGATATGAATTAAGAGCTCCTCATGAAAGAATTGTACATAACCAGTTAGGTTATAAGAATGTTTCGAGTAACAGAGAATCTACTACTGCAAGAGCTCCCGTTCAGGAATCTCGCAGTCAAGTGTTGGCAGCATCGGTCATTCCTGCTGTTGGCTCGAACTTTGTAGGTTATCCAACTCTTCTGGCTTGGTTATACTTATCTGTCTAGCTACCAAATTTCTCGGTATTTTCTCTGGAGTTGCCACTTAGTGGTAGGACCTAGACGATTACTCCTAGTTGTCTGTATCGGAATGCATCCTCTTTTTGGTACTTGGTTGAGAAGTACTGTGCCATAGCGTCTGACTCATATCTTTGATTCATTTTTCTTCTTGCATGCCCCGCATCGGGTTTATACTGATAACAAAGTCTATCATTGTCGAGATAGCCAATGCAGTTTTTCACCATTGTTTTTGAAGTATATTTAATTGAATGAAGTGAGGTCCTTCTGAAGTCATGCTTGAATATGGTATGATATCTAGGAGCAGTTTCGAGTCTACTGGGTTAGGCATTGATCTGCCTTAATGTGATTTTTCGTGCTGTTAAAACTAATTAGGTAACTTCCCTGTTTCCTTTAAATAGTTCACACGTCGAAGGGGAAAATTCCTTTTTTATTTCGTTCGTTCGCCCACTGACTTTCATAATCTACTCTTTCAGGCCAAGTTTGCTGTGCCAGTCCTGTTAATTGCTCCCCTCTTGGGCTTCTGTATAAGATGTATTGTGGATGCTCTCTACATTCATATGGACCGAGAGGAAGCTAGGCGGCAATCCCAAAGGGAAGCATATTCCGAAGCTCACAGGCCGAAAGCACAACGGTGGCAGAGAATTCTCGAAGAGGATAGAGACACCGACGAGGATGAAGGACCAAATTTGATGGTGTGTGGATTGTCGAATGACTGTTAAACTAGACTCTCATGTCCTGTCTTGGCCGTTTATGGTATAGATGCCATTTACTGTTCCTGTGGGATAGTTTCTACTGTTCCTTCAAGCGGTATGTGTTGCTCATCAGTCAGTGGATGTTGCAGAAGGATTGGCCGAAAGATAACATATGGAGTTCCGAGTTGACCGGACCGACAGAGAATATCTGGAATTCTGAAGTGACCGGCGTAATGGATCCCGATGCTCGGGAGAAAACAAGGGTAAGTTGGATTATTTAACGTTTGAGGATGTCAAATCAGTGAACGTATCTGAAATTTCTTGTCTTCGTATTACCTTATATGCTGTTTGGAGGGAGTTTGAAATGTACGACCGACGAGAACGCGCTAGAGAAGTCACGAGAAATACTGCGCTGAATGAGTCTTAAAAAGATTGTACATGCATGTTTGGAAGTGATTCTCGTCTTGGGAGGGCGCACTGCTGGTTTGACGTACACCAATCAATGTTAGAACTTACTCGCTTTTATTGTGTTATTTGGTTGTGTATATAATCTTTGCTTATTTGGCAAGTTGCTGTATATTTTGAAATGAATCCAGGAAATACTCAGCATGGATAAAGAAGAGGAGGTTGTAATTAGAGATGAAAAGGATGAGTATGAAGACATTCGAAAATCCTACGCGGAGCTTGAGTCTTCATACATGAAATTTCTAGTGGACAGTGGCCTTTCTAAGTCAGGATATTGGCGAGGCGGGGTGCCTACCACCACAGCTCACAATGGTGAGCCTCAATGAGAACTCGGGACCTTTTCAGTGTACGATACCAGCCCTTGCTCACCTGCATGACACACACACATAGTGAAGCGCAAAATCCTCTGGGCAATTCCGACTTCGGCGGACTTCGTGCCCCCTTAGAAGTGATTATCGGCCACACCAAGGATTGTAATCCGCGTATGCTGTTTCCTCCTCCATGGGTCAAGTTATGGGCCATTCAGATTAGTGTAAAAGGATAGTGATTGTCTTGATCATGAAACAGAAGCCTCCTTGTCTTTTACAAGCTGGATGGAAGATTTCAACACAGGAAATACTCCTGTCCTTCCGAGATTGAGTCGCTTTTTAGAGGGTTTGTGGTTCTTGCAGCAGTACTTGGGCTTGTCATTATAGGCAACTTATTAAATCGATGGAGGCGATCGAGGAGTTCCTTGCGTGGCTCCTTAAGATGACTGTTGTGATGGGACAGTCTATCAGTGTACAGTTTATTTGCAGACGTCATTGTTAGTGTTCTGCCGTACTTAGAAATCAGAGCGTAATGTTTTGGTCAGTGTCTGCTGTCGTTATGGTCTTCTCTTTGCGCTTTCTCCATAGCCAGCCAAAGGTAAAGATATTTGAGAAGTAACCCGTACATTCGAAATTAAGCATTTTGACTTGTTTCCTTCTTAGCTTCATGACTTCGTTAGTTAATATCGCAGAAAGTCGTTAGAATTATACGGGATGTTATATCAACTTATGTGTATAATATGTTTTCGGGAGGAGATGGTTTAGTTGTATGTTCTTACAAAGTTTCCTGAGCCAAGTGCGTCTGGTCTTGTGTGGTTGGTTCAGTAACTTGGGGACTCGTGCCTCTAGTTCTAGTTCTAAGCTAAGTTCAGAAGTTAATCTTGACTGTGTGGTTAAGCCGGCATTATTTCTGGCGCGGTGGGCGTGATACCGGGGAGAGTAAAGCGAGTCTGATAGGTTGTTTTATGAGAGCAGGTGGATAATTAGTCGTAGATTGGCTCTGAATCTGAAGCCCGAGTGGTGCTATGGACAACTATTTGAGCACACAAGTTACTTGAGGAAAAGACTATTGACTCTGAGCGTTACTGTTTTAACTCTTCTTCTTCCGAGTGTATCTGGGGCAAGATGTTAGTGTATGTACCGCGCTCTCTCATTGAGAGTTTTGAGTTAATGGAACACATTTAATGGAATTTAAGAAGAAATTAATGGAATACAAGATACATATGAGTGTGTGGCAAAGATATTTTATCATAGTCAGAGCGGGTCTAAAGATTTTGATGCTCAAAATTATAAGCCTTGAGCATATCTATGTCTAAGCCAATCTGAGAATTATATTTAGTTACATAAAGAGAATGTGGCATCCAGTGAACCTGTTTTAAGCTTGGCATGTGGGTGACACATACATTCACCTGAGGCTTACTCCGTTCGCTTGGGGGTGTATAATCTAGTGGAGGTTTTATTTAATGCTCGGTACCAATAGGTGCTCCGTGAGGGCCTTTCGTGCAGCTGTTCGGATCGACGTGGAGTCCTCTATGGTATTGCTGCGCGCTAGTTCAAAATTCGAAACAAGTAAACCGATTTGCAAAATTCAACCTTCTCAACTTTCGTCCCTTTTTCTCCGGTGCAGGGGCGTGTCGGTGATATTCAAATTATTGCTACCATAGGCAACAGGACGTCGCGTTCAACACTTTCTACGGGCAATATTATTACCATACGCAACACGAGGTGGGCGCGTAACACTGCGCCAAACCGACAGAAAATATTCTGGAGCAAAGTTATTTCAATACTTTGAAAGTAGTTCACACTAACAGAATTTGAAATAGCTACGTCCTGTACAATAAGCAGCACTATACTGTAAACAATAAGCAGCAGTATAGTGTAAACTGTGAATATATGCAACTCTGTACTATGTGCTGCTGCTGTGAAGTTCGAACTAGTAAGAAGTAGTAAAAACTATGGTGTACAGTGGAAACTACTAGTCTGGTGTACAGTCGAAAATATAGTCTATACTGTGCTATGTGAAATCATGTTGCTCTGTCGTTCGTGCATTGTCGGAGCCAGTATTCCTCATAAAAGCTTCTGCAAGTGGAATGTAGTAGGGCAGTGTGTCCATTTGCCGTGCCTGTGACTGCGATGCGCTCGGGCAAGCTGCAGAGGGATCGGCAACAGGAGCGGCTTCCTCTCCCAGACTGTCATCTTGCACAGTGTCATTTGCGTCCATGTACCTGCTCTTATAATGACCACACCTGCGTTGTTCATGCCAGAAAAAAATGTTTTGAATGTCTTCAGGTGTAACTTGCTCAGGATGTATAAACGATTTTCACAAAGAATTCACTCTACGAACCTGAATTCCAGTCTGCATCAACCATCGTGGTGACGCAGAGTACTTTCCAGATTCTATCATGCCTCTAAGATAGCTGCTGAAAGTAGCGGACAAAGGATGTCTACTTTTATATTTATTATACTGCAGCGCACGAGCAAGAATATTAGCGTAGCTCAATTCAACATGATTTTTCATATCACAAGCACCAAGCAGTGTATAGAGCTTCTTACCGTCCACAAGCATACTCTCAGAGATATTTTCATGTGTGCGTGATAGTGAACCTCGGCCTCGTCTTTCATGCAATACTTTATCATTCCCACGTATGTGTGGAGTCCTTTATTGGTCAGTCTTTTAACACAGATCTCAGCCCCTACTGGACGTTGGTGATTCCAGCCTAAGGAAGACATGATACACTTCTTTACCTCTTGACAAGACTTAGCAGAGATAGGAATAACACCTTGGAGTGTAGATGCAAGAGTGCTCCCTCCTTTCTACTGAGAAAATGCCAGAAGAGCACTCAGACTCAAGGAATTGTTCCAACATACCGAAATAAGACATGTCCAAATCATCGTCAGTTTTACACACTGTCACAGACAGTTCCAAGGTCCTGTAGCTAGGAGGCGTTACCTTCTTCGTCCTCGCCTGTATCCGAAGAAACATTCAAGCACGTGGGGTCTGGAAAATGAGGACACAAATATCGAAACACTCGCAGTGGAGCACAGAGCAAACACAAGGCAGTTGATGAGAACGATAAATGAAGTGAACAGTAGGACGCAGAAGGTCTGTGCCGATTTCCACGTAATACCTAAGATAACTAAACATCTGAAGGAAGCTGTATTGGAGAATTAACCAGTATCTGTCATCACTGGTCCTTAAATACATGAAAGGACCGGAGAGGGCAGGGAAAGAGCGGCCCACCTTTACGAAATCCTCATCAAGCAAGAACTGCGGTGGATGCGCAGAGAAAAGCAAATCCAAGTAAACAAAGAATGAGTTAAATAAAAAAAGAAGTATATTCTTGTTGTAACTTAAGACAGTAACAGTAGAAGCAAGCAACTCATCTAGCGAAGAAAGAGGAGGCGCGTAGCCTTGAGGAATGTAGAGCACATCTATAAAGTAAGGTGAGTCTGCCACAGAAGACACAGAAAGAGGACTAACTGGGTTTTCGGAGATCGAGTCTGATTCGTGTACGATGTCAGGATCGGTCATCACCACGTCTCAGCATCGAGATGTAAAGTAAGGGACGAAAAGCAACATCAATGCGTAGGCAGAGAAAAATGATAAATACCTGGAGACTGCAGCGACGAAGCAATCACACACTTACAAATCGACGTCATTGAGAGTACGTCGTCCCATGCCACCAGCACAGTGCTCATCGATATAGTGATATCGGAAAGGGATCCACAAATCCACGGTCCGCTACCGTATGCCTGCATGAGAGTCGGATCTCATGTGAACGGCACGGCAGTCACGGCAGACCGGCTGCAATCCACGACACACCGACAGCAAAAGTCATTACCGTCAGTTTCTTTTTTTTGCATCCGCAGCCCAGCCACAAGATTCAACAGAGGCAACTCATGTGAACGGCCCACACTGTGCAATCTGCTCGATGTACCCATAGCGGCGCAAAGCCTAATCGACGAGAAGGAAGAAGACGAGCAAACGAGGTGCCAAACCATTCGAGAACCGTGCGTTCCACTGTTCGCTAGAGCAAACCATCGCCAGTTCTGCAACAGCCATCAACAATGCGAGACGAAAGCAAGTATAGTCCAAGTAACTACAAGCAGACGGCGAAACGAGAATGAAGAAGGTATACCCCCACTTCCGCTACACCCACCAGACGAAAGTGAGATATACTCCCAAACCATGCTAACTATAGATCCCGTAACGAAACCGACGTATACCCTGAAAATCAGAAAAACGAGAGACGAAAGTGAATAGATACACCCCAAAACCACGCCCTCAAATATATAGCCCCTAACGAAAGCGAGGTACACCCCTGAAAAGCAGAAAAATGCGTCTCTTTTCCTTAACAAGCCGCGTCAAAATTTTGTATCGCCTTCAAATATACCACAGACGCGCCTTTTTTCCTAACAAGGCGCGCGAACAAACCACAACCGATTATTTTTGACCGTCTTCAGCGCTTGCCGCACGCAGCTCTCTGGACGAAGCTTCTAAGAGCATGCATATTCACTAACCGCATCTAGGGGTCCAAAGAGAAAGTCCATAACTGTGCCGTCCGATGGTATGATCTAACGGCCCAATCTTGGCTATCGACGTAATAAAATGTCCATTTTCAAGTCGATTAATGCTTTGGAAAGTCCTTGACAAGCAGTCAGAACGATCTAACCAAAAGCCAATCGTTTGTATCAGAGTTTCAAATTTTGTTCTCTTGGCGAATGAGTACCATATAGTGATTTCACAGATTAGTAAACTAATGCAGCATCTCTCGTGACAGTAAAATTGCAGCATGCGCGAATCTGAGTAGACAAGAGAGAAATTTGAACTAATGATGTGGAGAACGAGTGGAAATCATTTATTAGTGTGCGAGAGAAAATTTGTTCATCACCTCGTCGTAATGTGTTGATCAGAACTCTAGAATAGGACAGTGAGGTCTTGAGTTCAATCCTCTGAATCTTCATTTTGACGCCGTGATCTTAGGGTCCTTGAAGCAATGCTTTAGAAAAAAACCCCCTCCCCTGAAGTTTAGAAAATAGAGGAGCTGCTCCTCCTCGCACGCGCTAGCAACTCTTTGTCACACGTTTGGTATTTAATTAACGGTGCATTAGTTTGCGTTTCTGTGAGACTGTAGGGTACGGTCTTAGGGTCCTTGGAGCACTTAGCATCAATGCCTTAGAAAAAAGACCCCTCTCTCGACGTTTAGGAAATAAAGGAGCTGCTCCTCCTCGCACGTGCTAGGAGTTCTTCGTCACACGTTTGGCCCTTAATTAACGACTCATTAGTTTACGTTTCTGTGACACCGTAGGATACGGTTTTAGGGTCCTTGGAGCACTTAAGATCAATGCCTTAGAAAAAATCCCTCTCTCCCGACGTTTAGGAAATAAGGGAGCTGCTCCCCCTCGCACGCGCTAGCAGCTCTTCATCACACTTCTGGTCCTTAATTAACGGCGTATTAGTTTGCGTTTCTGTGACACCGTAAGATACGGTTTTAGGGTCCTTGGAAGACTTAGGGTCAATGTCTTAGAAAAAAGCCCCTCTTCTGAAATTTAGGAAATAGGGGAGCTGCTCCTCCTCGCACGCGCTAGCAGCTCTTCCTCACATGTTTGGTCTTTAATTAACGGCGAATTAGTTTGCGTTTCTCTTACACCGTAGGGTACGTTGAATGCATGTTAATTGTTTACAGAAAATGGTCATCAGATGGTTCATATCGTTTCCTATTCTGTCGGACGGTCTGTACCGATCAACCGTTGAGTGCGTACACGTAGGTGGTAAGTTGTGTCTGAAGGAACAGGCCATTTTATGTTAGGTGGCTTGTGCAGCACTCGATGGATGATCCATAGCGGACAGAGATCTATGCATGGACATTGGGCATGTGCGCGAGGTAGATGGATGGGGATGTGTATGTGTATGCGTCACGGGAAGAGGAGGGAGGACCCAGAGGAGAGAGAGGAGCGGGGCTATAAGGAGCAGAGCGCCATGTTATTTCATCCTCTCGCACCTCCCCAATCTTTCGAAGAAAATATTTCCACTTCTCTTCTTTATTCACCTTCTTCGGGATGAGACAGAACGCGAGAGAGCCAGAGAGAGAGTCTCAGGAGGCTCGGTGTGGATCGGGCCTTAATGCAGTTAAAAGTGATGTCGGCGTCGATGTTGTAGGTGGGTTGTTGGTCTGAGCCGTGATTCAAGCTTTGTTCGGTTGAGCTTGCGCTCGGAGCGTTACTTCGGTCATCAATACAATGGCGCGTTCAGGACTCGTATGCAATCCTGCGGATGTGGAATCCTTCACATCTCCCGTATTAAAGGGAGGATTCCATAAACGTACTTGTTCTGCGGAGGGAGACATACAAATTTATTTGACCACACTGGATTCTAACAGCAGCGTAATGCCTATGAGAGTTCTGAGCTCGGACACCATTGCGTCTGTCAAAAAGCGGATTCAGAAATGCAAAGGTTTCTTCACCAACCAACAGAGGCTGGTATACGGGGGTCGTGAGCTCGTCCGTGAAGATGTTCTGATAAAGGATTCCGGCGTATGTGATGGCGAGGCGGTGTATCTTGTTTTACGCCTCCTTGAACTCGTAGACGTCAAGGTAAAAACGGTCTCTGGCAATGAGTATGTTTTCAAAGTTTGGCGAAACAACCGGGTGAGAGATCTCAAGCAACGTATTTCAGAGAAAGAAGGAGGCTTGGCCCTCGATGATCAACAATTGATCTTCAAAGGCAAACGATTAGAAGACCATGAGCGAATTGAAGTGCTCCACTCAGAGGAAGATCTGGTCATTCATTTAGTGGTAAGGCGAACGGCCAAGGTTCGGTCTAAATCTGTAGGAGCTGACATAGAGCTTTCAGTTACTGCTTCAGAGTTAGAATCGGTCATTGACAAATTTTCACCTCACCGCGTCAATGAGCCTACTCTTCGTCATGCTTTGTCATTTGATTGTGTAAAGAAGACACCGTCCCTGCCCCACCTGTTTATGGAGTAGGAGAAGCTGTGCATTTTAAATAGCAGATCTGGAATGGGGTGGCCAATGACTATTTCGTTCTAGATCCTGCGAGAGATTTTGTCATATCTGAAACCCCTGACAGCCTTGTCGATATACTAAGGCAGGCGGGATGGAAATGAAAACTAGGTTCATTCGAGGTTCCATCGAAATGAATTGTGCACGTTACCGGAGCAGAAGAGGGGAAGGTCAGGCAGGCGGGATGGAAATGAAGTCATTCATTTCCATCGAAATGGAATGTGCATGTTACCGGATGTTCATTTAGGTGGTTAAGCTATAGTCATTAGGAATATTACAGTGTATATTTGGAACAGTTTATAGATTCATTCGAAGGAGTTGTCAAACTTGGTTTTATCAAATTTTTATGTTTCGGATGATTTTTATTCTGTTAACATAGATTTGATTTGATTTTATTCAAGCTGTTAATATATCTTGTTTATTAAACTTTTCAATTTTCAGACAAGTCTGTTTTGCGTATGTGGATTTGTTGTTCTTCTATATGTCCTTCAATCATAGACTTCACTACCCATCTATCATTACCATCTTGATATCTTGGAAGTCCTTGTGTAAACCGAACAAGAGAGAAATCATAAACGTTGTAATTTACAATGTCTCGATTGAGTTTCAAAAAGTCGTGTAGGTAAATACCTATAGAAATTTACTTTTTTACTGAAGTTGGATTATTTATTATCTAATCCTTTCGTGAAAAAGAGTTTCATAAAATTAACTTCTTTACATATTTGTCTTCTCTTTCAAAATCAATAGTACTTCTGTACATCTTTTTTGAGCGGAACAGAGAAAAACCATAAACAACGTCATTACGAATTACGATGGAGTCTACGATGGAAGACTGTAGGTAAAAGGTGCTGTTCGAGAGAAGTTGAATATATGCACACCTCCCAGTTAATAATAACATAAAAACAAAGAGTTACGGTTGCAATGGAATTGCGGGGTTATGCGTTTTACGCATAACCCCGCAATTCTCTTTTCAGTTTTATATTTACTTCATCGTTTCTTTACACGAGAAAATAATCTCCTTTTGGTTTTCACAATAGAGGAATAGCTATCGTTACATTACAAAAGAATCTTCATTTCTTTCTGGTTTTCACAATCGAGGTATAGCTATGCTAAAGCCTAGTTAAAAAGGAAGAAATCAAAAACTATAATTTCTTTCTTACAAGAACTTAGATATTAAAATATGGACTGAAACCTGGACAAGCAAAACAAAAGAAGCTTGGTCGGGTATGGTCGAGTAGGAAGCTTTTCCGTTAGTCTAGCTAAGTAGTTAAAATTAATATTACTTTTCTCATATGTTACATGTGTAATACGACATACCCGAATCCATGATGATTACAAGTTGTATCCAAAGTAACGCTCCTGTTGTGTTGGTTTATTTTCAAGCATGTTTTTGGAAAGAATACGATTGAGAGACTTCTCTGGCTCAATATGTATGCAATCTGAACTTCTAGGAACTTGTGTTCTCTTTTTGTTATCAGAGAATTATATAAGTATTAAATAATATATATACTAATTAAATGTAAATAATTAAAATATTCTATAGACATTATTTATTAGCTCATGTCTGGAAACACGGAGAGATCAGGAAAAAACCCATAAGTGTAGACTGGATCTTAGCTGTACAACGTGGTTCTACACACTCTAACGATGCTGAAGTAGAAGTAGTGGCACAACAGTACTAGCAAGAAAAGACAGCGAAAGCAAGTAAATCAGAGCTTCAGAAAAAGCAGAGAAAGTGAAATTTGCCCATTCAATATGCAACAACACGAGTAATATAGAACCGACACGACGGCCATGAAGAAATGCAGCAGCTCCAAACCTGACAAAGAAGCGAGCCAGTAGGAAAGCCGAGCCGTATCGAGGAGTTGTATCATAGCGTCCTTTTTCCTCTCAAACATGTTGCCAAAAGCATTGAACTCCTATGAAACTAGCAGGGGCAACAATTCCCGATGTGAAAAACGATCGCACTTCTCTCTTACCTCCCATTTGTCCACAACGCTGTTCGTAGCAAGGAAAAATGAAGCAAAATATAGCGCTCCTGCCATAGTAACAAAGACGAAGCAAAGCAAAACTGTCCGAAGAAAGAACAAAAAAGACAGACGAATGCAGAACTGAAACCTCAAGAATTTTATAATAAATAAACTTACTCCATGAAGAACGACCCAATAAAAGAACTGAATTTTCAAACACTACACCGTCCACTTGTCTCTTACCGCCTATTCCCGAAACACACCCTTGGCATGGATATTATTCGGGTTCGGATAGGATTATCGAAACACGGGAGTGGATAGAAAAGAAAAGAAAATTTAACTTTGATGATTTCTTCTTTCTAGGGCATGAAGACTCAATTCTTCTTTCTAGGACATGAAGACGATAGGAAGCTTTCCAAATTAGAGAACTCAATTTAGACTTTTTATTACCGGGAAGTACCTTCGTCTTCCCTACCTGTTATGTGTTTTTTGTTATCTGAAAAGATGTAAGTGTTATGTAGAATTTTTATAAAAATTGTTATGAAAAATTAAATTTATTCATAACTATTAAATGATAACTGGACTTGGGTTTACGTACAAATCTAGACATAATCCATAAACCAGACGTGGACTCATGTGCTACTGAACTATAAAATAACTTGGAAATGCTAAAGAAAGACATCAATTTAATCCAGACATTAATTTGTAACCGAATCCTGCTGTCAAAAATGGCTAAAGAATAAATTAATAAAAAACCCACGGACTAACTGTTCCTAACTGTACACTGTACATTCATGACACAAGGGTTAGAGAATAAATTAACCAAAATCCCTCTTACCATCTAAATATACGTTCACTGTTGAATAGACATCCCCAACGTACTTGTACAGTGAAAATCGTTTTCTCTTAGCGGAAAACATGTAAGTGTTATAAAAATATAATGTAATAAGCTATAATAAAAATCAAAATCACTTATAAATATTAAAAGTTAATCTCTCCAGGAGCAACTAACTGATCGAGACAGAACCCATAAGTCGAGAGTAGGCTGAGACGTCCCTCAGGGTTTAAGTCCGGGATTGAGATGGTAAATAAGCGTCATTTAACAAAGCATTTAATATATATCCTAACCCTTCCCATCGAGAGGATTAGGATATATATTAAAGACCCATGTACACGAAGTATACATGGGTGAATAAGCAGCCTTGAATATACGTTCACTGTTGAATACTTCCTTGCATGTTGACATCTTTCCATATTCGAAAGAGAAAAATATGCAAAATCGTATAATTTATCACCTATCTCTTCCTCCAAGAAGGATTAAATGATCAATTTTCTGACAGGACAGCAGATCAGTCTTCTGGTTCTTGCCACGTGTTGAAAGTGCTTGACTTATGGTTTTTTTAGAAGATGCAGCATGTAGTTTGCAGTTAATATATTATATTTATACTAAATATATTTTAATTTAGAATATTAAATATATTTTCTTTAATACTTGTAGAATTCTAACTAATACCTCGTTGACACCTCACTGTAGTGTCCAGTTACCAGTGACACTTTTAGATTCTTTTTCTCTAGGTCTGTCTTTTTCTTCTCTCCGGCCAAAAGTCCACTGTGGATGCATATTATTTATCACTATTTATCCTAAGCATGATATCTTTTGCGATATTTGGAGCATTTGAAGATGTTACTGGAACTTGGTTTAGGAGGAGCTTTGCTAGCGTGTCTCATAGTTTGGACTGCTCTTTTCTACCCGTGACTTCGTCTCTACTGGATGTTGGACTTGTGAGGTTCAGATGACCTTTGATTGAGCCCTTGATGATGGGAAACTGTAGGAGTCAAAGGGGTAAGAATAACATCATGTCTACAGTGAGGACTCAGGAGAGGTCGGATATATACAGTCACGGGTGCTATAGGACGAAGGAGCAGAGCTGCAGAAGAAGGGAACTATGGAAGAGGAAACACAATCGGCCTAGAGGTTGAGCATACCCAGTCGTGAAAAGTGAATATCCTGCCCCACGGACTTGTAAAAAAAAGGGAAAAGGACAAGAATGGTAAAAAGACCTGCCGTTTCAAAGGGGATTGCACGCCAGCCAGAATGTTTAATTTTGAGATGTACTTTTTGGGGGGTGCACTGTAAAATTAAAAGTGAAGGAATGAATACGCGCCTGGTTGAAGACATCAAATATTTAAACGACAAATATTTAAATTTAAAATACTATATTTGAAATGCTATATTTAAAAAATCTAATTTTAACACCTCACAGGAGAAAGAAACACATGGCCTTCTAGAAAAGTCATAAACCCATACACACTGCGAACACACCTGGAACTATCCGAGTATAAGTGAATTCCTGTCGTGAGTCAGTAGATCATTGAGGCTATAATTTAAAACTAACCCTTCCTTAGAAAAGGGTTAGCTCTAAATTATACCCCATACACACTGTCTAAGTGTACATGGGTGAATATACAGCCTCAGTCAAGGGTGAATATATCTTCTTTCTAGGGTGAATAAACTAACCAGAGACCAGGTTAACACTTGATATTATATTTCTAACCCACTTTATCACTTTCAACACTTTCAAGAACTTTCATGGTTGTGAGTATCCTCCGAAGAATAATAATAATAATAACTTTGCATATTTGAATATGTAATAATAATAATAATAATAATAATAATAATAATAATAATAATATATTCAAATATGCAAGGTTTTAGTTTAGTTCTTGGTTGAATTAATGTTTTTCTTTTAAAATAACATCTCACACTTAATACTCTCATAAGTGAATGTGTCTTTGCTCTCTTTATTGGTTATATCTGGACTCCTTTACAATTCTAGCTGCGGTTAACACTAACATTTATGGCTAAATTGGATTCTTCCAGTCAGCTTGCTGTAGAATTTTCACATAACACTTATATCTTTTCCGATAAGAAAAAGCGTACAAAAGTTCCCCAGAAGTTCATGCTGCATGCATATTAGTTGCAAACGAATTTCTTCTGTTTTTTTCATTTCTTATTCCATCAACATACCAGAGCTTATATCTGATCGAGATTTTATTATGGTTTTATTATTGTTGTTTCTCCTTTTTGAGAAATAGGCACCACTGACCTTTGCAGATCTTATCTTGCAGGAGATCTGATTTCATCAGAAATGAAATGAACATGTCAGTTAATTATTATCGTATGTTTACATTTTCTTTTTATTGCAAAATTGAACTCTGCAATGTAGAGTTCATTTTTGCCACATGCGTGCTCTAGATGCTATCGATATCTAAGGCTATTATCAAATAACCATTCTCAACCACCTTTGGAATTTTTGCTCTCTTTTTCATCAGAAAATATATAAATATTATGTATAAATTCTGTAGTAAGGTATAATGGAAATCTAAATTTATATATAATTATTAAATGAAAATTATATTTAGAATTACAGAAAATCCAGACAAAACCCCATTAATGAAACGCGAACCAAAGTTTCCCCGAGACTACAAGTGCGACAGCTTATTAACTAAAAGACGATTTAATTATTATATTGATTTATTACCTAACCGTGGGATAATAAATTAAGCTTGCTACACTCTTCCGTCTTCAGAGGGAAGAGTATGAAGGGAACTACGAGTGAGGATATTCTGAAGGGAAGCAAATATAATATTTATCATGGAGGTAATTTCCTTTACTTTTCAAGATATTAAATATTTAGAATTTAGAACTATTTGTACTGTTTAATGTAGATCTTCATATTTACTTTCCTATATATATATTTAGAAATGACAGAAATGTCTGATTTGGAAATAGAAAATATCTTTTATATATTTATGATACATTCAGCATAATATCTTTAGCAACCTATTTTCGTTCCCTTGTTATTGACTCTTCTTGACCATAGAGAATTGAAAATATAGCCTTATTTGATATTGTCTATCGGTCCATGGCACATATAAAAGTGTGTCTAAGCGAATATGCATCCACAGTGTACATCTTGCCGGGTGTAGGAAAAAAACAAACGTAAAAAAAAGGTAAAAATCTACAAATGTCACTAGACCACGTCACTATAGCGAGGGTGACTTAGAGATGTTAATGAAAATCATATAAATGTTATAGAGAAAATTTTTAATATTTTTAAAATTAAATTAAATTTTTTATATATTATATGTTAACTCTAGAATGCATACCGGATCTTGCGGAGAAAATCAATAAAGAGAGTGGATTTCAGCGCGCACGGGGAACATAACTGTGGACTACAATCGTATCATAATATTATTTTTGTATGCCGTTTAATTTACCAGAAAATTTAGATGATAAATTAAACGTCTTTACATATTCCTCTCTTCCGAACTTGGAAGAGATGAATATGCATGCTCGATGAACTCTGGGAACTTTTGCTCGTTTATTGTTATAAAATATATATAAATATTAAATAAAAAATATATACTAAGTAGATGTATAAAATTAAAAGATTCTATAAATATTATTGATTAGCTCATGCCCGGAAACACGAGGAGAACAGAAAAAAACCATAAACGTTGAGTCTGCTCGTGCTTCAAAAAGTACAAGACCGGAAACATGTACTCATCTATTCATTACTTTAGTGAGGAGTTTATTTTAATACCTAAACTTCCCTGTCGGAAAGATTAGATATTAAATTAAACGAACATGCATTTCTCTCTCTTCCGGACTCGTAAGAGGGTGAATATGCATGCAACATGAACTTTTTGGGAACTTTTTTTTTTCTTTTGTTGATAGAGAATTATATAAGTGTTAAATAAAAAATATATACTAAGTACACATAAATAATTAAAAAATCTCATAAATATTATTTATTAGCCCATGCCTGCAAACACAAAAAGAACAAGAAAAAAGCCATAAGTCTTGTGTGAATTATCGCTCTACTCAACAATTAATAATTTCACCAGGTGTTTGATTTAATACCTAACCCTTCCGGCAGGAAGGGTTAGGTATTAAATCAAACGGCATGCCCCCTCTTCCGAACTCGGAAGAGGGTGAATATGCAAGGAAGAACCTCTTCCAGAAAATATGTCTAGCAAATGCCTCAGATGGTTTTCCCTATTTCAAGCATCACCGACATTAGCACCGCAAAGTGCGTCAGCTCATGTATTTACCAAGTCCTCCAGAAGTCCTCACCAAAAGGTTAACGTTGCTGCTCTGACCAAAAGCAATCCGGATTCACGCGGGAAAACTACAAAGGACCCCCACCATCCAACGTAAGGATACGATCTTACGAACACCAAGAGCATCTCGAGCGGCGTACCCGAAGCTCTATATATTCTTTTCATTTGACTTTTTCTAGTTTCGTTTCGATTGAACCGCATCGCTTCCGTCAAGTGAGTATACTACTAATACTCATCATCATAGACTGCATTTTGTCTTATCAAAGAAGGTTCTCTAATAGCGAAACTCAAACCTTAGCAGTAAAGGATTCTCGTAACTTTTGTAAGACTTTTTAGATATGTTCACCGTGAATTGGACGTCCCACTTCCACTCACTCGACAAATGCAGTGTATATTCGTAAAGAGATCTCCTGAACACTGTTAGAAATAATTGAATCGAAATGACTAGAGAAGTTATGCAGTCCCTGACAAACTTGACATTGTGGACTTACATCTTCTCATCTTAATCTTGTAATTTTTGGTATAAGAAAAGTTTGAGAAAGAATATTATCTCTTATATATGAATATCTAGAATAGAAATTTGATTAAGGTAATAACATTCTCCAGTTAGATAAAAGTTTAATGTGCTGCAGTACTCATTAGAATAACGTTAGAGTATGAGATAGGGTCTCAACTGGAGATGCTCAAAAAGGAAAAAAGCCGATCCTTTCAACGCTCCAACAACCGCGAGGGGTGCGAAAATAGGGGAAAGTATTACTAGTTAATTAATTATAAAATTAAAGAAAAACACCCGTGAGACCATAGCGACCGATGGATGAATCACGAATCACTCGAAGCTCCAAACACACGCTTTCCCATCTCTCAGTCCGGCAGCCGGTCGATACCTTGAGACTTGGTAGGCAGTCACGGCAACATCTACAATGACCGTGACTCAGACTTTCATGCGTGTCCAGACTCCAGACACCAGGGCGTGTAAGCTTCACCGGTTGAACCGGTTACTGTGTTCAAAGTCTCAAGATCCGTTCTTCATAGTACTGTACTGGAAAGTCCGGCTCCGATTGTCCGAGCCGGAGTGATAGAAGCATACTTGTCTTACACGAAAACCGTCAGACAAGTCTTTAGGCGGACGGAGTTTTGGACGGGAAGTAGTAGAGAAGCCAAATTTGACGCAGCCGAACGAGACACGAAGGGATTCTGACTCAGTCCTTCCACTTCTTCTTATCTCTTCTGTAGGACCTGCCCTTTTCGACCTTATTACGTGAAACGACATGCGAAAATCGACAGACAGAAAAGCCCGTGAAGAACCGTCCGAGAGGAAAGTCAAGGGTCATTACCCTCTTAGACTAAGTTGGCTTGAATTACGTGAGAATCCAAGCCTCTCTGTTCTCTCTGGTGGGGCCTTGGCACCTCTGCTACGTACCATTGCCTGAGGCCTGATTATGACGTAAACATATCATTCTCTCCCGTGTCCCAACAACTGTTTATGATCTCGAGCTTGGATTCCGAAGCTTACTTGACTCGGAGTTTCAGAGCTGATCATGAGACTACTGGGCCCTGCAGAGGACGATATCTCAAATTCAGGGCAAGTGTCATCGTCATTGACTCCCAGATATGTGGGTCACCGATCGATCCATGCGTATGTTTGTCACGGCCCGAGTAGGTCCCAATCCTTGGATCGAGCACTACACTGCAGCCTCCGTTTAATTAACATGGTTACTGAATCTTGGGCCTGCAGGCATTTCTTATCACCGGATTATGGCATAGAGTCTCCAAGCCAGAAGAAACGAGCTCGATCACGTTACACCCTCAAGTATGTTTGGACCTGCATGCCTTTCATGTCGAGGTAGGATAGAAATAAGATGGGGATATTAATTCTCACTGGTACTGTTAACGTTTAACAGTATATTAGCTGTTTGGTTGGGCTCCGAAATTAGATTCTCTTCTTCTCATAAGGGGAGTTTTAAACACTGATCGATATCCGATCGGCGAGTTAAGAACGTGATACACATCACAACAGTACACGAAACTCTGTCAGCTTCAACCACTTGGCGATCTACAGAAGAGGAAAGGAAAGGAAAAAACTGCAGAAAAATGATGGAGGCGCCGGTTATGTGTGAAGTCATACTCGATCGAGCAAAACCCATGCCAGTCATTCGTGAGGAAGAGGGTTGTTAGTTAGTGGATCCGAGGAAATGGCGTATATCGCGTCAAACATGTGGACCTATTCATGGACGGACATTAACAGCTGCTGCACTCGTACCACATTAATGTATTTAATGGTCTGTCCTTCATGAAACAGCGTAAGAAGATGCACGATATGGAGAACATGAAAATCGTAGGTAACTCCTGAAGGAGCCCGTGATCGAATATGTAGAGAAGGATAGTTGAGAATGAACAGAATGAGATTATTGAAGCGGACTAGTGCGTACTATATATTCGGGGAGTCTCGTAAGAGGACCGACTAAAACGGTGCATGTGCCAAACCATAATATACTCCAGGGGGTCCATGTGATGATCTAAATCTAGCTTTAAATTAAAGGTCCCGATTATCTTCCGCTCCACGGCTGTAGATATCGCCAACAGAATACCCAGCTGGTACTAGACAAAGGGAGGAACACTATCTAGAGACTAGTAAACGAGTATGTACCTTTTGGTTTAGCACAGTAGTAGTTGCAACCGTTATGGCCAAGTTAGATACCATACTTCAGGCAAGTACGAGCTCGAGGGCAGAGAGAATTCCTTACCCGTAAGTTCGGGCGATCTAAGTACGACGGCAGCAGTCAGCACGCCTGCCGGGTCTATTTACAAATGGACTCGACCAGAAGCTCGACGACTGTGTTGACTCACGAATGTAGTTCGAAGACTATTTTTCCTTTGTCTTTCTGTTCGTGGGGTTGGGGTTATCATGAACGAGTACTGTCATCGAAAATTGGCCCAACTTGCTGATCCCGACTGCCGATCCACCGCCGACTTCAGCTGAAGGGTGACTAACGCTCGGCTTGGAACTTGGACTTCTTTTGACTCTTGAAGACAATCCTTCCGCCGTCCTTGGGACTGACGAGAATGTCCAAACATCGGACAGAGTTCGACTGGGACCAAGACTGAGCTCGAGGGTAACGGCGGAACTTCCCGGCGGCGGGGGGAGAGGAGAGGAGAGGAGATCTAGAGAGGGGAGCTCGACGAGAGCAAAGGCGTAAGATGGAGGAGGGGGATGAGAGGAGAGCAGAGGAGGGGAGGAGAGGAGAGGAGCAGCAGTTCGATCCATCTAGATCTGATCTTCTTCTGACTCAGCTCAGTGCTCGACGAGAGAAGAAAGGCAAAAGAGGACGAGCGAAGATGAGCTTTCAGATATAGTGGAGAGTTGAAGTTTGAAGACAAGGAGTGAAAACTGAAAGGAAAGGCAAAAGAAGAACGAGGCTCGTGCGTGCAGTGAAGACGCGTCCGTAGCACTTGGATAAAAGATAGTCCTGAGGGAGCTCAAGGGATTGGAGGAAAAAGACTGTTACGTGGGGGCATTCGTTTCTATTCACACGTTTGATGGGATTCGTTTGACAACGTGTGTAGAAGAAACGCTAGGAGACGAGATTTGGTGAGGTGTGTGTACATGTGGGTTGTCCAGAGTAGTGAGGTGCCCAGAAAATAGTGAGCGAGTCTGGTGTCATATTCAAGGTGGGATCTAAACTTTACTTCAGAAGTAGTGATGACTCGCGCGACAGCTGTGCAGTTTGATCGAGCGCAAGCTTGTACTGCTATAGGCGGTCGTCGAAGAGACACGGGGTCCTGACCAGGAATGATTGATGCTGCCGCCGCTGCTTGCAATTGGACTCATGAGGCTCTGCAGCAGCGAGAGTACAGGGCGTTGTGTTTGGTATTTGGCAGCTCGCTGTAAGTCGTAGAGGACTGGATATATCTGGGCCTTGAAGCAAAAGAAAGCAGGCCACGAGAATCATCCGGTTTTGTATTTGTAAGAATGTACTTGTAAAGCTGAGGATAAGATTAGTTTGACAACTGTAGAGGTGTTGGAGTTTGATCACCTGCATGCGGCGAGCTCGAGGCGCAACCTGAAAATGAATTGAGATCTCCCTCATCGATCGGCTACGCTGGAGCCAGGGGCTATTGGATCATAGAGTTCTCCAATTCACGAGACGATTAGTGGTGGTGACCTCCCATGGCGCCAGGGCGTTGTTTGTTATTAGTTCAATCAGAGGTCCTCAGGTACCGGTACTTTTAAAGAGGGAACAGATTATGCTTGATCAATTCACGAGCCTCTCACCACTTCCGAGCAGACTTCCTAGGCCTGATCTGCAAGGTTGTGGCAGCTTCAGGGACAGGATCTGTAATTTATTACGTCTTGCAAACGTTCAGGAGCTCGAGGTTGCTGGTGACAAGAGGATTTAGGTGGGTTCGATGAGGCTGCAGCTAGCGCTGGCGACGAGAGGATTTTGGTGGGGGAGTTCTTCAATGTACCGAGTTAGATCTAGCTTGAGAAATTAAAGCAGTGGGTTAAGGAAAACAGGCAGGCGGTAGTTAGTTCTCTGGGGACGAACTAGATCGATGATTCTTCACGGTAGTCCAACGCGTGGGAAGATGATCTCCTTCTGTTCTGGTCCATCAGTGTTAACCATGTCGTCTCCATTAGGTTTGGAGGTGAGATGCTTCAAGTTGGTGCTTTTGCTTGCGGTTTTTGGGATGTGTGTATCCATAAGTTCATCTCAGTCGACTCCTACGACGGACCCAGCAGAGATCGAAGCTTTGATAGCGTTCAGGAACAGTTTGACGAACAGTAGAGAGCAGCTGCCAAATTGGTTCGACAATGGAGATCCGTGTAATCGTTGGACAGGAGTGATGTGCGTAGAGAGCGATTATCCAGATAGCTTGAGGAGCAGCAATTTCTCTCACGTCACGGAGATTCGTCTCCTTCGTCTCAATCTCTCGGGAACGTTGGCACCGGAGCTCGGGAACCTCCAAGCACTCAGTATTATCGATGTCATGTGGAACCAGATGAGTGGCAGCATCCCTGACACGTTCGGGAATCTGACGAGTTTGTTTCTGCTGCTGTTGAACGGCAATCAGTTCTCAGGGAGCCTCCCGGACTCTCTTGGAAATCTCGTCAACCTGGATAGGATCCAGATCGACGAGAATAAGATCACTGGACCACTGCCTACGAGCTTCCAGAACCTTACGGCCATTCAGCATCTGCACATGAACAACAACTCGATTTCTGGCACCATACCTCCAGAACTGGGTAGACTTCCGAATCTGGTGCACTTGCTTTTAGACAACAATAATTTAACAGGTAGTTTGCCTCCGGAACTCGCCAATATGTCGAGCCTTATGATTCTTCAGCTGGATAACAACCGCTTCGATGATGGCTCTACCATACCAAAGGAGTATGCTCAGATTCCCACCTTGCTCAAGCTCAGTTTGAGGAACTGTAATCTCGTAGGAGAGATTCCAGACATGAGCACATCCCCGAAGTTGGGAGTTCTCGTCTTGGGTCAGAACCGACTGAACGGCTCCATTCCCAGTTTGCCCCCTGAGCTCACGGCCCTCGACCTCTCAGACAACGGTCTTTCGGGTAACGTTCCTGACCAACTGGGTTCTTTGGGGAATCTGTCTTACTTGATGCTTGACGATAATCGACTCTCCGGTTCGATTCCTGAAAGTCTAGGCTCAGCCCCGATCTACGACGAGGCCAACAGCAGATTCATTTGGGACTTCCAGAACAACAACATCTCCAACTGGCCGAACAATGCGTCTCTTCTCCGTCTCCCCACGAGTCGAGCAAACTTCTGGTTCTACGGGAATCCGCTCTGCGACGGGCAGACCCTGTCAGTGAACTGTCAACTCAACAGCGTAGAGACGGAGCTTCAAGTCGGGGGCATCATCAACTCCTCATCCAATCTCGATTCGACGTGTGGCGCTGACAGGTGTTCGGACCCTTCCATGCTCGTGCCCAACGCAAAGGATAATGGATGCAGATGTGCGGTTCCCATCATCGTCTGGTACCGGCTCAAGAGTCCTGGATTCAGCGTGTTCGATCTCTATGAGCGTGGCTTCGTAGTCTACATCTCGTCGGCACTGCGACTCTCCGTAGATCAGGTCGATATCTTCGATTATACTTACGAGCCAGGCCCTCGTCTGTCGATGCATTTGCATTTCTTCCCTGCCACGGGAAGAACTTTCAACGAGTCCGAGACCACGAGAATAGCCTCCGCTTTCTCCCAGTGGGATCTTGCAGACGATCCGACGTTCGGACCCTACGAACTGCTGAGAATCATCGTTTATAGCTCAAGTTCTGGGAGTTCTTCAGGTCTGTCGACTGCAGGAGCCATAGCAGGCATTGTTGTCGGAGTACTTGGAGGTATAGTACTAGGTATGGTGGTCGTACTGATTGTGATTCGGAAGCGGCGTAAGTCTCAACCGCCGATGAGGAGGCCGTTCGTAAGCGTGGGAACGTTTTCGAAGGTGAGGGCGACAGGACTCAAGGAGTGGAGATGGGAGGAGATGGAGGAGTTCACCAACAAATTCAGCGACATGAACGTGTTGGGAGTTGGAGGCTTCGGGAAAGTTTATGTGGGTCTTCTGGCGGACGGGTCGAAGGTTGCCATCAAGCGAGCAGGGATGGCTGCCGGGTCGAGCGAGCAGTTCGAGACGGAAATCGAGCTTCTGTCACGAGTGCACCATCGGAACCTGGTGGCCCTCAAGGGCTACTGTCACGACGAGGTTTCGGGAGATCAGTTTCTGGTGTACGAATTCATGGAGAACGGCACAGTCGAGGATCATCTTCCTCCCCACTCGACCACTCCCTTGGACTTCCCGACTCGACTTCGGGTCGCTCTGGGATCTGCCAGGGGCCTCAACTATCTGCACACGGAAGCTAACCCTCCAATCTACCATCGAGACATCAAAGCGAGCAACATTCTTCTCGACAAAAAGTTCCAAGCCAAGGTGGCCGACTTCGGAGTGTCGAAGAATGCCCCGGAGCCAGACGAGGAAGGGGGAGTCGGCGGTGGAATCGACACTCTGGTGAAAGGAACGCCCGGCTACTTGGACCCCGAATACTGTCTCACTCACACCTTGACAGACAAGAGCGACGTTTACAGTTTCGGAGTGTTTCTGATGGTTCTGCTGACAGGAAGACAGGCGATCACGCAGGGGAAGAACATCGTCAGACATGTGGCTATGTCCAAGGACGCAGAAATGCTCTGGTCGCTGGTGGATCCTTACATGGCAGGCCAGTGTCCAGCTGACATAGCCGAAGCTTGGGCTCGATTGGCTCTGCAATGCTGCTCTCAAGACCCCGTCGACCGGCCGAGCATGACCGAAGTGGTGAAGCAGCTCGACATTCTATTCAAGGACTGCTCCCTGTTCAGATTAGAAACTGACAGCACTCCTCCTTCGTCCGCGCCCACTACCATCACCCTGACTTCGGAGGACAGTAGTACTACCCAGTCCTTCGACCAGAGCATGCCCACCTCGACCCCATTAGTCAGTGCTACTTCTCAGGTGCAACTTATGAGCGATTACGATGGCAGACGTTATTAGACCTAGTGATCTCGATTCGGTTAATAGCTTCACGATTTTGCCTCAGAGTCTCGAGAGTTCGTACCACTTCTCATTCATCATCTCTCTATCTACTAGACTGTTTGTCGATAAAGGCTCGTTTGAATCCGAATTCGGGTTGTTCCTCAAATTTTGTACACTATCATTATAGAGCGGCAACCAAAGCTTAATGCATGAGGTGAGACTTGATTAGATACAAATTATCTCATGATCAGGTACATTCGTCAAGATCGTGTCTGTTGAAATGATTAGCAGATAATACGACCGAAGAAGGCTCCATCGAGTAAGTACTATGATCCCGTTGCAATTGATGTATAGGTTTAACTTTCTAATTAGCTGACACCATGAAAATTCGCTTCGAACGTCAAGTAGATTTAACTAACGTTTTGCTTAGAACTGGATCATATAGTTAATACTGTTTACTTACTTGCTTAATGTAACGGCAGCTGATCAATTATACATAGTGGAAATAAAAGTACGCGGCCTGTTGGAGCATCTCTCTCTCTCTCTCTCTCTCTCTCTCTCTCTCTTTCCTCGAGCTCTTGATCTGCGAATCTGTCTGTCTGACCTCGAGCTCGTTGCTGCCTTGCGTGCCCTAGTCTCCTGGACATTTCGAGAAAAGAAGTGGCGATCGGAGAAGCTACGAATTTCCTGCTGTGCAGTTCCAGTTCGATCTAGATTCGTAGATGTCGTCGTTCACGATCGAGTGAGTGAGCGGAAGCCGTCTAGATCCTGAACTCGTTGGGATTCGAATTACTTCTGTTCCTTTTCGTCATGGCCAATCAAAGCAAGCAAGACATCGTGCATTTAATTCACTTTTAAAATAAAAAATGTTTCTGGTGATTACGTTTTCATCCGAATAGGGAATCTCTGAAAGAAGGAATCAAATTATAACTCCTCTCTAGCTTTATAAGTTATGATTCCTCTCAAAACAAACTACTTTATTTTACTTTTACTTTTTACTTTATTGTTAGTATTGATTGGAAAATGTTCAGATGAAAATTTTGGAACGAAAAAGAATCTTTTCTTCATACTCAAATATAGAAACTGAGGACTGCTAGTTGCATCCTGACGGTTGCCGCCGTGGATTCTGGATTCCTTGTCCGCGCGCCAAGTCCGCCCGCTGCTTTCTCCCCACCGAATCGCCAGGTCATATGCGCTGCAGGTAACTGGCTGCTTGTTTCATGTTCTTGTCCTGCCGGTATCATCTGCCAAAGGTACATTTCAAGCCGATCGGAGTGTGGGACAGGAAGCAAGAAAGGCAACTTTGACCCAGTCGTTCGAGACACGAAGCGAATCTGACCTGGTCCTTTCACTTTTTGTCTCTTCTGTTGGATCTCCGTTTTCCTACCTTCGAATATGGACAAGTAGGATCGAGAAACCCCGTTTTCGTATTACGGTAATATTACCTCTCGCGTTCGTCAGATGAAGTTGACTTAGCGAGAGAAGAAGTCAAGCCTCTGCTGGGGGGCCTTGGAACCGTTGTCTGAGCCCTGATTATGACGTAAACATATCATGATTCCTTGCCTTCATCTCGAGGGAAGTTTGTTACTTTGACTTCGACGAGAGCTTAATAAACAGGTAGTGGGACCAGCCCCTTAGACTACTGGGTAGTGTCATCGTCATTGAGTCTCAGTTTGTGTCACCGAATCGGATGCTTTATGTTTGTTTATGGGCCAGAATGAATCCCAATCCTTGAAGCACATACATTCATCTGCCTCACACTGCACTGCAGCGCTAGCCTCCGTTTAACTTCAAGTTGGTTATTATTGACTCTCGGGCAGGCATTTAATTTCCAACCACAGAGTCATTCGGGTTAAGTTGGTCCAGTTCCTCGCTGAGAAAGGATAGTAACTGAAACAAAGTTGTCCCTTCATACAGCAGAGCAGCTTCTTCGGACTGAGAGTGACTACTGAGAATGGTGATATTTAAGAACGACGTTTGTTTATGGTTATAGACAGTAGTGACGTCCTGACTTTTACGATTTGCAGGCCAGCCTCTGGAAATTTGACCGTGCCAGCCATCTGATAGCTGCACTGGTGAGGTTTGCGGATTCTTTTAAGTAACGTGCGTTCTCGAAATCTTGAGCGGGCAATATCTAGACCAAATTGAATATACATCGAACAGTTGAACTGAACGATCTGAGTATCTACAATACACTTGACGTTACATGCTCTCAGAACATCTGGCTAGAGAAAACTTGATCACTGGCGCTCGAGTTCAACTAAAGCAGCTGCAACTTCAAAGCAATATGAGCTTAAAGTTCATATTGCTGTGAAGTCGGATCGGAGGAAGTGAAAGTCTTCCTCAAAGACTTTAACTTCCTCCGAGCTGCTCTGCATTGCGATGTCTGTTTACCCATCTATACATAATCGTACAACAATCATCGAACAGTTATAAACTCGTTGATAAAGTAAGCTTAGTTCAAGGACCACGCGGAAGGTAACAAGCAAGCTTGCTGTAAGAGATTATAAGCTAATCATCTCAAGAGGAGTGGAACCAACGAGTAAATACGTGCGTAAATAAACATGATAGGACAGCATGGACTCCAGGAAGGCGAAGCGATTACAAGAGTGACATGTATTAACAGGCAGGTCACATCAACAGGAAGGAAAGGTTGTAAAACAAGTAAACAGCGCTAGCAGAAGCTTGATATTCAATATTCTACTGCTAACAAAACTGACACCCAAGCTGCAGTTTCTGTTAATCTATTGCAGCGCTGGCGTGTTCCTACAGGTGAGGGTGACTCAATTCTCTTACTCTGCAAACACACGTTTAGGACAAATGGGCAGCGAGTCTATTGTGAGCACTGCAACGTGAAGATACTCAAACGTGGTGACCTAACCAGGAGGTAGATAGTTTCCACCCCTTCTCGTACGGTCCACAGTCGCATTCTCAATGTTTCCTACTACTCGTACTATATGAATGACTTGCAATTGACAGTTTGCTGTACTTCGGCAGACTGTACGAAAAAGCTTCGCCAAGTTTCCTCCAAACTGGAAACCAGTACATGTCAAAGACAAGTTAAGGCTCCAGGTTAAAACGGGGACACTGCATCATCAAAGTCAGGAGAATACCTACCAGGTCATGTGTTTTGCTAACCAGACCGTGCCACAGGCATCTCGTCCGAGCTCTTTGACAGCCTTCCAAGGTGGAATGATCGCATCCGTCACCTTCTGCGCATACGCCTCCACTGCACTTACCTTTACCACGAAACCACAATCTTCTCTGTTGGTCACTCTACTGCTGTGGAACATAATGCTGCGAGTCTTTGAAACTTCCTACCTGGAGGTCGGAGTGTGCTTGCGAGGTGACGGAATTGTGGCATGTCCATTGGCCCGATGACGACACTGTTTGTTGAACGGCGTTAGCTAGCTCAATACAAGTCAATGTCTTGTGTGGTGTTGAAGCTCGAGTGAAAATTACTTTGTTGCGTTGAAAGAGCTCCATTATGATCCACCTGCGAATGTTTGTGGGACTTTCTATAGCTATCAAAGGGTACTAAACACTTAGTCCAGGTATTCTATTTCGCTTGCATATGGATATATCTGTTGATGATTAGCCTGCTCTCTAGGTACTTGAATGAAATTTGGACCTGTCAGCATACTTGTTATTCGTATACCTACATACGACTGCAGTCATATCGGTTCTCTTTCTAGTTATGCTTTGTTGGAAATTAACTACTGGTAGAATAGGCTAAGGTAAAACTCTAAGTCATGGCATAAGGACAGAGCGAGTGTGAGAGAGAGCTCCTGGAGAGAGTGTAGGCTGAACCAAGCAAATGAATTACTTAATAATGTACAATGACATTGGGCTTGAATAATATAGTCTTGGATCTTGGACTTGGTGACCTTATGAAAAGTCACCACCTAATAACTTGAACAAGTTATTGTAAAGTGTATTTATACTGTACTGTATTCTAACGCTCTCACTCAATAACAGTTCAGATAAAAAACATTATCAGCTAGAAAAGATTCTTAGCTTTGGTAGCAAATGATCCAACTTTGGAATGGGTAAGTTCTTTGTCAACCATGTCCTCAATAGGACAATAACGAACTTCTATAACTTTTCCAATGACATGATCTTTAATAAAATGATATCGGTTGTCGATATATTTCGTACAGTCCTGGAACTTGCTAATGTCGACAAGAGCCATCGCACTTTGGTTGTCACAATATGTCACAGTGGGCTCCTTGTCATGCAATCCGATGTCGGTCAGGAACTAACGTAATCAAATTGTTTCTGAACAGCTCGTACTAAGAGCCACATACTATGCCTCTGTGCTTGACAGGGCTACTGACTTCTATCTCTTAGCTGATTAGGACCAACTGATGGTTTCTCCATAATAGATGAGACAATGATCTGATGTAGAACGTCTTGTCTTTGTATGTCCTCCTCAGTCAACATCAGAGTAACCGAACAGAGAATAGGGCTGAGGTGATTGTGCATACTCAAGATATAGATTCAAGTTCTCTTGATGTAACAAAAAATCCATTTCATAGTGGCAATGTGTCTATGTCCAACACTACTCATGAACTTGGAGAGTACACTAATGAGATAAGACAAATCAGGAAGAGTGCATATTGTGACTCAATTAATAGAGCCAGCTACACTTTGGTAAAGATAACTATTACATAGTTTCTTCTCCTCCTCAGAGACAGGAGAGTCGTCAGAAGAAAATTTCTCATCTGTAACTAGAGGGGTGCTTACAAGTTTGTAGTCCTGTAAACAAAACTGAAATAGCTTGTGTGTCAAATACAAAGTTTGACTAAGTCTGATATTGCTAGAAGATGGGTCACGGTTATGCTAAGGCAATGATGGACTGGACCGATGTTAGTCATTTTGAACCGTTGTCGTGTCGGATTTTGCGTGAAGGATGTCCAAGAAAATGCGAGGTTACTGGCTGTGAGATGTAGTGTGCTGAACAGAGACAAGAAAGAGACAAACACGCTGTCGTATTATACATAGGTCTGTACAGTGAAAAGTAGTTGTAGAGAGAATTTTTTGTTCCTTTCTGTATTGTGTAAAGGAAGCTGCCCTGTAGCTTAACAAGCTAGGCAAGAGCTAAGCTGGGGCTATGCTTGGCAAGCTGCCCCTTAGCTTAGACTGAAATATCACCCTGAAAGAGATCAAAAGGCATCAGAATGCAGAGCTTGACGAGGAGAGCGACTTCATGCTTCCAGTCTTGACAGAAAGTATTTTAAGTAATAGTTAGCACGGGTTTTAGACTGAGAAATATGTGAAAGAGGGAAATCCGTCGATTCTAGCTCGTGACTCGAACTCAGAATCTGATAACGTGAGCGTGTAGGTGTTCACAAATACTATAGTTTTGACTCCTTGTTCATTAAAAACGGAGTTGTATAGAGAAGTTAGCGTAGGAAAGGCTAGTAAAGACTTTACAAGAAAATTCCTTCAGGAAAACATATGTACAAAAGTTTTTACCTTCTTGAACGGAACCAAAAGCCATCCTAGTGATAGGGCGCCTGCCTAGGAGGGAAGTGGTCTCAGGATCAATCCCTCCTGGCCTCTGGTTCTTATTTCGGCATGTTGGCCTCTTGGAAGGGAGTCTATGTTGGATATGCAACCACGTCCTGCATATCTAGGGGCGGGAGACCGGTATCTCTCTTAATCATGAGCTTCTTGGCCTAAGCCTCCGCATGCCATCCTGAATATACTATGGGAGATACCTGGTGCGCATATGGGGGGCTGTAAGCCCTGTGGGGCAGCCTCATAATTGTTGGGACTTCGGTCTACATTGGATGGCTTGTAGTATATTCAGGGTGGCATCAAGATGGCATCGAGGGCACGGGAAACTTTTGCTGATTATTATGTACGCATAAGGATAGCAGGGGAACAGCTTAAGCAAGGGCCTTAAAACTGAAGCGGAAGCGGACATTTTTCTGAGAAATGTTTCTTAGAGAGCTTGAAGCGGAAGATTGAAGCGGAAGATTACCGCCGAAGCTTGAAGCGGAAGATTACAGCGGAAGCGGAAGATTACCGCGGAAGCTTGAAGCGGAAGATTACAACGAAAGCGGAAAACTACAGCGGAAGCGAAAGATTACCGCAGAAGCTTGAAGCGAAATATTACAGCGGAAGCGGAAGATTATCGCGGAAGCTTGAAGCGGAAGATTGCAGTGGAAGCGGAAAACTACAACGGAAGCGGAAGATTACCGCGGAAGCTTGGAGCGGAAGAATTACAGCGGAAGCGGAAGCTTGAAGCGGAAGCGGACATTTTTCTGAGAAATGTTTCTTAGAGAGTGGGAGCGGAACTCTGTACGCATAAGGACAGCAGGGGGCAGCTTAGCTAGGGTCCTGCTTCTGATAAGTGACTGGGCTTATAAGGACAGGAGGGGGGCAGCTTAAGCTAGAGCCTTAACTTTTAGGTTAAATGCTTGCGGCGACTTTGGATCGAGGACAGAGTTGAAAAGGATCTTTTTTTGGAGAGAGCTGAAGCGAAAGGAAGAGGATTAAGGATTGGGAGTTGAGGACACGCAGGAGAAGCTAAGAGGTTGGGGAAAGATCAAATTGCTGACAGATTGAATTGTGAGATCATCGTAGGGAGAGGGGCAAGAGTTTTAAGCTTGGACGTTGTCTAATAAGCTGTTCTGAGGAGAAATTACTCTCAGGAGGCAGTTTTATTGAGAGAGATCGTTTGAAAATCTACAGAGGACTTTTGATCGACGATGGATCAAATTTCTGAGAGTTTCAGTTGGGCAAAGAGAGGAATAAGATTCAGGGGTCCAAATTTCACTATTAGGTTCGGATTGAGACGTACCTGGTAGACTTTTGGTTGAGAATTGATTGACGGGAGAGAAAGGCACGCATGAGAGGAAGAGAGAGAGATTTTCATTACAGTTGAAGAGGTTGATGATGCAGCGACACTGAAATAAAATTATTTGGATCTTGAGAGACCTATCTGTGTACCTAAGGTGTGTTGGAGTGCTTGTTTTTGTAAACGGTGGGCACAAGAGGCTGTGGCTTGAGATTTCATCGTCGGCAGCAACCTATTTTCCTTTCTGGTCGTTTTTCTCTGATCGGTCACAGTCAAGAGGTCCGCCCTCCCCAAGAAAGACTCTCAACTCGACATCTGGTGCTTCCACTGAGAGACATTGGGGTGATTGATTTGGAGAATTGATTGAATTGAGAAGATGGATCACAGTGCTGCCGTACAAGGTGTAGCTGCTGCTCAAGGTGCTCCTATTCAAAGGACTCCTGGTCAAGATGGAATTGGCTCTCAAGGAGGGCCTACGGTGGTTCCAACAGCAACAGCACAGCCTGCTGTAGACACGTCTCAGATTCTTCAGGCGTTGGCTGCCTTGATTCAGCAGCAGCCTGCAATTGGAGGAGCTGAGCAGAAGTCCACAAGAGCATTACAAGCAATTGTTGGTCGATGTGGGCGATTTGATGAAAGAGACGTTACTAGGTACCTGCTGGAGTATGTGGGTGAGATGGAGTTGGTCAAGGCACCTGAAGTTGAGGTAATTCTAAGCTTTGAGTTGACTGTTGTCCCTGAACTGAGAGAGAAGGTGAGAAATTTACAGAGAAGACATTTAGGTGGGTGGACTTTGTTTGAACGTGCATTGAGAGAAGAGTTTCTAGAAGAGGACTCTGAAAGAATCACCAGAAGAACCCTTATGGATTGGATAGAGCGTTAGCCTGGACGTTCCATGAGATTGAATGAGATAATCCGGGAGTCTGAGAAGAGGTACTCTCAGCTTTCTGGTCTAGAGAAGTTGACGCTGGATGTTAGGAAGACGGAGTTGTTCTTGGGGGCTCTGGATGAGTTCACAGCAGATAGGCTTTGTTTCCTGTTGACTGATCGAGGGACTGAAAGGGGAGTTACATCTGATTGGAGGAGAGTGGAAGAAGCAGTATCTACCCTTGCTAGGCAACGTCGTGGTAGGATGGTGTTACAGCTAGAAACCTTATCAGAGGAGCAAAGAGTAGCTCCTCAAGTTCATGTAGCTCCTCCTACAATACCTCAAGCACCTATTGTGATTCCTCAAGCACCCGTAGTGGTTCCCCAAGTGATTGCTCAAGCGTCTGTAGTACCTAACCCAGCACAGAGAGGACCTAGACAGCAGCAGCGACCTGTTGAGAATCGAAATCAACATAACTTGATAGAAGAACTCACTCAACAGCTGAGAGATTTGAGGGTTGAGATGACAGACCTGAGGAGAGACCAACGACCAGTTGCACCAGATGCTCGACCTGTAGGAGGAACATTTACCAGGAGATGTATTTGGTGCGACAGTCCAGATCATCTCAGAGGAGACTGTCAAGACTTGGCGGTTTGCTTGCGAGAGGACGTAGTCAACTACCAGATTAACAGGTTGTATTTAACCGCCACAAGGCAGCCTCTGAACACGTATTTTGAGAGAGGAGGAATGAGGAGTTCTCTTCCAGCACTTACTGGTGCGAATACTACAGCGATGACTGCGGGTTCTGCGGAAGCTGATGTGTATACTGGGAAGGTTGAGGTGCGCTCTAATCCAACTATGGTTGAGCAGGCTACTGAGGTCTCAATTGAAATGATGAAGAGAGGTGCTGAAAGTATTAGGAGAGCTACTGGATGGAGAGACCCAGTAGATGCAACTTCTATTCGAGCGTTTTTAGAGACGAGTGGGGAACAAGATGGCATGATCGAAGACAAAAGAAGACGAGATACTTCTGATTTAGATGCAGGAGTACCAGAGGACAGTGATCGTCGGAGGGTTACGAGGAGGAGAGCAGCGGAACCATCATCATCTGTACCAGCTGGTAGATTTCCTGCTGCAGAGGATATACCTTCTACCTCTACAGCTCCACCACCTGCAATAGATCCTATGGAAGGTGTACAGGATTTGCCATAAGAGACTACTGCTACAGATAGAGTACGGAGAAAGAGGTTTACAGCACAGGAGAAGGGGAAAGCTCCAGCTTACAAGTTAGCGGCAGACATCGAAACAACAACAGACTTGCGTGTTGTTCTAGAGCAACGCATTTTGGATGCTAGAGTTGAGTTTATTCTTCGTGAAGTGCTTGGTATCGCAAAGAGAGAGTTTGATGAGTTGATAATAGACATCATGAAGAGAAAGAGACAAGTATTGACCGAACAAGTAAGTAGTCAGATGGTTGGAGCAGTAGATGCTATTGGTGTTGATGGATTCAGAGATGATAAGTATGAAGCATGGGTTGCTGGTCCTGCTGTTATTGAGAATGAAGACGAAGAGTTTGAAGAGGATAGGTCAAGCGCAGACAGCGATTTCAACGAGAAGCACTGGGCAAGAGCGACAACAGAGACGCAGGTTCGGCTTGGAGGACTTTCTGAATCAGTACCTGCACTTGTGGATCACGGGTCGGAAATCAACATCATTTTCAAGGAGGTGTATGAAAAGGGGCAGTGGTCAATCGAAAGGAATCATGGTTGGGTGCTTCGAGCTGCAAATAACCAAAAGGGTGAGTTATACGGAGCCTGTCCAAATATGCGAGTAAGGATTGGAGATGTAGAGGTTGATCAGCATTTCTTTGTACAGTCATCTGCCTCCTATCTTGTCATACTGGGCCAACCATACATCACCGCTGTTCGAATGGAGACAAAGGTGATGAATGATGGGTCTCATTATGTCAGAGTTCGGAGTCTCGATGATAAGTACTCAGTACAATTTTTGACGGTTCGTTCAAGACATGAGCAGAACCGACAAACCCTTAGAGATTCTCAGACGAAGAGATGTAAGGATTTTCGCAGTCCACTCCTATAGAGCGGGAAGACAGGGGTGTAGAACCTACTGTTAAGGTCCCGTCAGAGTTGGAAGCAAGACATGTACAAAGGTCTGGAGACAGGTGTGGTGTACAAAGTTGGCAGTCTGGATTGCTGATGTTTGAAGCAGATGGGTGGAGCCGATTTACAAGAGTTAGAGATATGGGAGAAAATACAAAAAGATGGATGGTGAAACAGGTATCAGAGTTGTGGAGTGTAGGAGCTCTACCTGAAGACGAAGTGGTTTCTGGCTTGTTTGAAGAGTTTAGGTCTGTACAGTCAATTGTTGGTTGGTTAGATAATATGAGTAGATTGATGGAGGAGAAAAATAGTGTGGCGGTGATCCCTATCCACTCTCGACGCATATATGAGGAGATTGCTACATACGTGCAGTTCTTTCCTCATCCGATGCAGAATAATGAAGGGAGACAGGCAAGTTGTTGGTGTGCACTCCCTCAAGAAGCAGATGTCCATGCAAAGTACAAATCTGTATTGAGAAAGGTAAGACCGGTAGCAGCTCAACTACCTGCTAACTCCCAGCAGCAAGTACAGTTAGTGGGGACTGAACCTATATTGCGTGATCATAGACGAGTAGAGCACCAGTTTACTGAGGAGACATTGAAGGAGCTCCAGATAGGAGGGGGTGATTTCTTGATTGAGGTCGAGAAGACCGTGTTTGAGCAGATGATAGTGAAGCATGGTAAAACATTCTCTTTTTCAGCAGAGGAGATAGGTTGTGTGGACCCAAAGGTTATAGCGCCTATGGTTATATTCACAATCCCTCATGTGCCTTAGGACCTGAAACCGATCCCAGTTCCTCGTGCTTTGTTGCCTAAGCTCATCGAGTTGTTGAAAGAGAAGGTACAGATGAGGATACTTGAGCCGTCTATGGGGCCATATACTAGCAGGTGGTTCACTATACCATGAAGTCAGGAGCTTTACGTTTTATTCAAGACCTACAGCTCGCAAATAACGTAACCATTCGTAACGTTGGGACGGGTCCTGTGATTGAAGAGGTAGCAGAGGCATTTGCAGGGAGAGCTATTTATTCGATAGGAGATCTATATTCTGGTTATGATCAGTTCCAGCTGACTGTGGAGAGTAGAGATTTAACTACTATGCGTACGCCCCTAGGGTTGATGCGGATGTGTACTCTTCCACAAGGAGCGACAAACTCGGTGGCTCATATGCAGAATGCGATGCATAAGGTACTAAGGGAGTTTCTGCCTGATGTTACCATTCCGTTTCTAGATGATATTCCTATAAAAGGTTGTGCGGTTGAAGATAAGGATGGAGCAGTACTTGCGAATGGATGTAGGAGGTTTGTTGCAGATCATATCAGGGATGTAGAACGTGTCTTAACTCGTTTGGAGGAGGTACATCTCACCCTGTTAGGAGCTAAGTCTAAGTTTGGTGTGTCTGAGATTTAAGTGATTGGACATTTGTGTGGTGCTTTTGGAAGGCGACCAAACCCCGAGAAGGTTGAAGCTATAGCTAGGATGGCAGACTGTAAAAATATCACGGAGGTTTGACGCTTTCTAGATGCTTGTGTATTTTATCGTTTATCCATTCCTCATTATGCTCATGTTGCTGAGCCTTTGTATGCATTATTGAGGAAGGGTAAGAGGTTTGTATGGACCTCAGTCTATCGAGAAGCTATGAATAGGTTGAAGGAGGCTCTACAGTCTCCACTTGTTCTGAGAAGAGTAGACTACGGGTGTGGGAGACCTGTCATTGTCACAGTAGATACTAGTCCAATGGCGATTGGCTGGGCAATAGGTCAAGATGATGCAGATGGTATGCGGCTTACCTCTAGGTTTGGAGCTAGGATCTTGACAGACAGGCAACGAGATTATTCTCAGATGAAGCGTGAGTTGTGAGGGGCGATGACAGCGATGAAGATAGATCGTGAGTTTCTGATTGGTGCTCATATAGTCCTAGAAACGGATTGTCTACTTCTACTAGGCATGATATCCAACTCTACCACGCCAGACATAGCAATGTTACGTTGGATTGTCTATAGCAATGTTACGTTGGATTGTCTATATTAGAAGTTTGAATCCAGAGTTGAAGCATATAAAAGGAAAGGAGAATATGATCGCAGATATGTTGTCAAGGGCTCGATTTGTGGATGAAGATGTCATGATTTTAGAAGCTGAGGAAGAAGGAGAAAGGATGCTCAGTGTCAGGTTAATCGACGGGCTACAAACTTGGAGCCGTTGATGTTTAGAGAGGAGCTTTACACAGGTAGACTTCGTGACATAGGGTATTATCTGAGCTTGTTGGAGAGGCAAGAGAGGTGGAGCAAAGTAGAGTTCAGAGAGATAAGGAAACAAGCTTACAACTATCTTCTGCATGATGGGTATCTTTGGAGACGACCACAGAGAAGAGATGGGATATTCATACGAGTAGTGGACGATCTGCAAACTAAGCAGCAACTAATGAAGGAGTTCCATGATACCTTATGGGCCGGACATCGAGGGATTTGAGCTACCTACGTCAAGTTGAAGGAAAAGTATTGGTGGAAAGGTCTGTATAAGGATGTGGTGAACTACGTCAGTTCCTGCTTGCATTGCCAGTTCTACTCAAAGATGCGGTATAGGGACAGTCTCGTGCCAACTTATCCGCCTTGCATTCACTTCTAGTGGGTTCTCGACTTGGTGGTAATGCCTCTGGGGTTATGGGGCATGCGATATTTGATTTTGGCTCGTGAGGATCTCTCCAATTTTGTAGAAGGACGAGCTCTGAGGACGAAAACCACAGAAGGGATATGTAAGTTTGTTCTTGAGGATATTATCTGTAGATATGGGTCTGTAGGAAGACCCATATCTACAGATAGAGGAGAACTACGTGGTATAGAAGCAAAAGAGTTTTTTGCTCGATATGGTGTGAAGCTCAAGCTTACTACTGCGATGAATCCAGAGGAGATTGGCAAGAGCGAGCGAGGACATCCATCAATAGTTCAGGCTTTGGTGAAGACGTGTGACGGTAAGCATAGAGAGTGGCCTAGGTTACTCTCTTTTGCTTTATGGGCAGATAGAACAACTCATTGTTTTACTACAGGGTACATGCCTGTTGAGTTAATGTTAGGGTAGAAACCGATGATGCCAGCAGAAGAAGACTTTCCTACCTGGGTTACCTTGCCATGGGAGGACAATGTGGACCGTGTGCAACTTCTCTCACTATGAATCAGACAGCTAGAATGTAGAGAGGAGGATCTCGCTGAAGCGCAGCGACGGCTGAAGGCGGCTCGACTTGGGAACAAGGAGAGGTTTGATAAGACTCATAGGCTTCGACCAAAACTGATACAGGTTGAGGACTGGGTGTTGGTATACGACAGCACATTGGAGAACCAACACTCTACAGTTCGAAAGTTTTCAAGAAGATGGTTTGGTCCATACCTTGTCTCAGAGGTAAATCAGAATGCTACTTATTCCTTGCAAGAGTTAGACGGCACGTCTTTAAGGCTTCCAGTTGTTGAGAAACGAGTGAAGTTGTTCAAGAGGAGAGGAGAGACTGTGGAGCTGGCTGAATTCTTAAGTTCGAAACAGACAACAGGATCAGATGAAGACCTTTCAGGAGCAGTCGAGGAGAGCGAAGACGATTCGGAGGACCGCGAGGACCGGTAATAGATTGGCACATACCAGAGGATGTGCAGGTTTGGAGGGGGTGAATGTCGTATTCTACATAGGTCTGTACAGTGAAAAGTAGTTGTAGAGAGAATTTTTTGTTCCTTTCTGCATTGTGTAAAGGAAGCTGCCCTGTAGCTTAACAAGCTAGGCAAGAGCTAAGCTGGGGCTATGCTTGGCAAGCTGCCCCCTAGCTTAGACTGAAATATCACCCTGAAAGAGATCGAAAGGCATCAGAATGCAGAGCTCGACGAGGAGAGCGACTTCATGCTTCCAGTCTTGACAGAAAGTATTTTAAGTAATAGTTAGCACGGGTTTTAGATTGAGAAATATGTGAAAGAGGAAAATCCATCGATTCTAGCTCGTGACTCGAACTCAAAATCTGATAGCGTGAGCGTGTAGGTTCACAAATACTATAGTTTTGACTTCTTGTTCATTAAAAACGGAGTTGTATAGAGAAGTTAGCGTAGGAAAGGCTAGTAAAGACTTTACAGGAAAATTCCTTCAGGAAAACATATGTACAAAAGTTTTTAACTTCTTGAACGGAACCAAAGGCCATCCTAGGGATAGGGCGCCTCCCTAGGAGGGAAGTGGTCTCAGGATCAATCCCTCCTGGCCTCTGGTTCCTATTCCGACATGTTGACCTCCTAGAAGGGAATCTATGTTGGATATGCAGCCACGTCCTGCATATCTAGGGGCGGGAGACTGATATCTCCCTTAATCGTGGACTTCCTGGCCTAAGCCTCCGCATGCCATCCTGAATATACTATAGGAGATACCTGGTGCGCATATGGGGGGGCTGTAAGCCCCCCCATGTAAGCCCTGTGGGGCAGCCTCATAAGTGTTGGGGCTTCGGCTTACATTGGATGGCTTGTAGTATATTCAGGGTGGCATCAAGATGGCATCGAAGGCACGGGAAACTTTTGCTGATTATTATGTACGCATAAGGATAGCAGGGGAACAGCTTTAGCAGGGACCTTAAAACTGAAGCGGAAGCGGACATTTTTCTGAGAAATGTTTCTTAGAGAGCTTGAAGCGGAAGATTGAAGCGGAAGATTACAGCGGAAGCCGAAGATTACCGCGGAAGCTTGAAGCAGAATATTACAGCGGAAGCGGAAGATTACAGCGGAAGCTTGAAGCGGAAGATTACAGCGAAAGCGGAAGATTACCGCGGAAGCTTGAAGCGGAAGATTACAGTGCAAGCGGAAAACTACAACGGAAGCGGAAGATTACCGCGGAAGCTTGGAGTGGAAGATTACAGCGGAAGCGGACATTTTTCTGAGAAATGTTTCTTAGAGAGCGGGCGCGGAACTCTGTACGCATAAGGACAGCAGGGGGCAGCTTAGCTAGGGCCCTGCTTCTGATAAGTGACTGGGCTTATAAGGACAGGAGGGGGGCAGCTTAAGCTGGGGCCTTAACTTTTAGGTTAAATGCCTGCGGCGACTTGGGATCAAGGACAGAGTTGAAAAGGATTTTTTTTTTGAGAGAGCTGAAGCGGAAGGAAGAGGATTAGGGATTGGGAGTTGAGGACACGCAGGAGAAGCTAAGAGGTTGGGGAAAGATCAAATTGCTGACAGATTGAATTGTGAGATCATCGTAGGGAGAGGGGCAAGAGTTTTAAGCTTGGACGTTGTCTAATAAATTGTTCTGAGGAGAAATTACTCTCAGGAGGCAGTTTTATTGAGAGAGATTGTTTGAAAATCTACAGAGGACTTTTGATCGACGCTGGATCAAATTTCTGAGAGTTTCAGTTGGGCAAAGAGAGGAATAAGATTCAGGGGTCCAAATTTCACTATTAGGTTCGGATTGAGACGTACCTGGTAGACTTTTGGTTGAGAATTGATTGACGGGAGAGAAAGGCACGCATGAGAGGAAGAGAGAGAGATTTTCATTACAGTTGAAGAGGTTGATGATGGAGCGACACTGAAATAAAGTTATTTGGATCTTGAGAGACATATCTGTGTACCTAAGGTGTGTTGGAGTGCTTGTTTTTGTAAACGGTGGACACAAGAGGCTGTGGCTTGAGATTTCATCGTCGGCAGCAACCTATTTTCCTTTTTGGTAGTTTTTCTCTGATCGGTCACAGTCAGGAGGTCCGCCCTCCCCAAGAAAGACTCTCAACTCGACAACGCACGAAAATGAACGTCGCTATATATACCAACTCTCAAACTATATACACTACCAGTTCTTTTGTCCTAAGAACACAAAACTAAGAAACAGACCAGAGTAGTCTATAATCTGCTTCAAAACTCTCTAAAACGAGTCCTTGAATCCCAACCCATACCCAAAACTATCGATGCGTAGCTCAAAGCAAAAGAAACTTCTCTTTGCTAACAAAAAGAGCTGCACCAGCATCACACGATTCAAACCCAAGTCCAAACAACATCCATGTACAAGCTCTGAGCTAAAGCTAGCTACCACAAGTTGTACATAACCAACAAGAACTCTAACGAACTCAAAAGGACAAAACCCGTAGCGAAGAAATCAAAAAAGACCTATCTGAGAATTTTCTTCTTTTGTCAAACGGTCTTCAGATGTTGATAGGGTCTTCTTCCCTGACTCTGTTGGCCCAGAAAACCTTCTGATCCGACTTCCAACAGCCGAGATATCTTCGATTTTCACGCAGGTGACAGAACCTTCAAAAACTCCTCCATGCGGCTTAAAATCGCACACACCGCTCAAACGGATCGCCTGATCTGATATCTGTCTTCTCTGGTAGGTAGATCTAGCTATCCTGAACCCAACGAGACTCCAAACAAGCCGTTTGGAGTTCTCCTTGCAAAACCGCGCAAGAAATTTGGCCGCAGGTTACAAAAAACTGACGTAAATCGGCTCCCTGCGGCTCAAAATCGCTCACCACACCCAAACCAACAATCCAATCCACAAATGGTCTTCTCTTATGCGTAGATGAAGACTCACTGATCGCGTAGGCACCAAGAACGAAGAGCTTGGCTCACCGATCGCGAAAAACATATCAATCTCAGGTCGCAGATGAACGAAAAACTGACGTAAGCGCTTCTCTGCGAGCCAATTTCACTCAGAATTATCAAACCGTTTGATGAAACTTCGTATCGTCTTCAATTTCTTGAAGAATTCGTCGTTTTTATCTCGATGGATCTAAGGACAACAAGTTTGGACTCCGGAACAATCCGAACGGTCCAACTCTCCTCCAAAGATCACTGAAGCTCTCAAATCCTCTCCTTGCGTCTCAATTTCTCTCAGAACACATCCCCGATCCGTCTCTTCACGAATTGTCTTAACACACACGTAGCTCGCACAGATCCGAACCCAATGACATCTTGCGCGCATGCATTGGACTTTCCAATTCTTCAAAACGTCCATCGATAAATCGCAAGAACAAATTAACCTCTTAAGCAGCCCCCTTACGTCAGTCACAACACGTAACAATTTTCTCCAATAACGAGGAAGCAGGCCTCTTGCGTCTTTAATATAACTTTTGGAGGTACAAATATCGAGTCAGCAAGTAAACTAAGGCTTAGCTTGATTTCACTTCTTTCGAGCCGCGTAACTTCTTCATTAAGCGTCCAAATGAAATTGACAAAGTGCTCATGGAAAGCTGACAACGAGCTCTATCTATTGATGCGATGAAAGTGAAGATCCGAAGTTGTGCCAAAAGCTTGTAAGCTGTGGCATAGTTTGTCTTCCCTATCTTTTGGAATCTTGTAACTTCTCCACTAGGCGTCCAAACGAAGTAGATGAAGTGCTCATGGAGTGCTGACAAAGAGCTCTACATATTGATGCGATGAAAGTGAAGACTCGAAGTTGTACCAAAAGCTGATAAGCTGGGGCTTAGCTTGTCTTCCTCATCTTTTGAGTCCCGTAACTTCTCCACTAGACGTCCAAACGAAGTAGATGAAGTGCTTATGGAATGCTGACAAAGAGCTCTATATTGATGCGATGAAAGTGAAGATCCGAAGTTGTGCCAAAAGTTCGTAAACTAGGGCTTAGCTTGTTTTTCTCATGAGTGTCTTTGGAGCGACAAGCATTGAAGTCTGAATTCAAGTAGGAGTCAATCCACGACACGACACCGTGAGCTCAATTTCTCTTTTACAGGAGATAATAAGGTCTCATTGCTATTGACAATCACAGTATCATCCACGTAGAGAGCAAGGATGACGAAGTGCTATTTCTTATGCAAGTAGTAACCATTTTTGTCTGCACCGGACTTAGCAAATCCAAGAGAAAGCAAGAATTTATCGATGATTAAATATCATTCTCTCGATGATTGCTTAAGACCGTAGAGAGTCTTAAGCAATCTGCATACTTGGCTACGTCTTGCTGCAGTCACTCCTTCCGAGACACACATGTATATTTTCTCATTAGTAGAAAAGAAGTTAGTAGTTACACGTTAGTTTACACGTTAGTAGTTACACAAAAGTAGTAACCATTTTTGTCTGCACCGGACTTAGCAAATCCAAGAGAAAGCAAGAATTTATCGATGATTAAATATCATTCTCTCGATGATTGCTTAAGACCGTAGAGAGTCTTAAGCAATCTGCATACTTGGCTACGTCTTGCTGCAGTCACTCCTTCCGAGACACACATGTATATTTTCTCGTTAAGTGTTTCATTCAGAGACGCAGTTTTAACATCCATTTGATGTACATATAGATTATATTACGCTGAGATGACAAGGATGAGCCGTATCGACTGAATATGGATTACAAGAGAAAACGTTTCAGTGTAATCCAACCCGTAGATTTGAGTGAAGCCACGAATCACAAGTCTCGCCTTATAACGAGCAATGGACCCATCGGTATTAAGTTTCAACTTAAAGGTCCACTTACATGTTATCAGTCGACGTCCTTGTGATAAGTCTGTGAGTTTCCAAGTACCGTTTGATTCGTGAGAATCCAACTCTTCCTTTATCGCTCTTCTTCATCAAGAGAAGATACTGCTTCTACGTAAGAAGCAGGTTCTACTGGCACGGGCTTGAAGATTATCATCAATGCCCGCTCGGTGTTCTTCTGAGACTTCGGTATCAACGATGAGGGATCGTAGCCTTCGTCATTCCACTATGGAGGAACTGAATGTCGAGCTGATCGTCTCAATGGAGACGATGCTGAGAAATCCAATGAAGGAAGGGAGGATTCGCTGTGGGCAGGACTGGGAACACGTGGTGAGTGTGATGATGTGCGTCGAAGATAGAGATGGTGCGGACTCATGTGCTCTGCAAGAGGAGAGTGATTGTGTGTTTGGCTAGAGAAGTGAGTACGTGGAGACAACTATTCTCGCTAGATTATGAATTGTTGGTAGCTCCTCCTCCAGGGCCACGACTGCTAGAAACTCCTCCTCCAGATCCAAGATCAACAGAGGGAGTTGAAGCTGGACCGGCAAGAGGGAGCAGAGGAACTCCCACTGAAGTGAAGCCGGGAGAGACGGATGGAATGTAAGTTGGACCAGCAGAAAGAGCAGGCACAGTGTGATAAAAATGGACGTCGGTTTCAGGAGGCTCTTGAGTGAATGAAGGATTAGTAGAAGGGGCGAATGTGGGAGGGAGAGTCTAGAAAGACTCATCAAAGATTACATCGTGAGAGGTGAAGGTATGACCGTCAGATGTTCTTTGGAGATGGTAACCTTTACTCTCGCTACTATAGCTAAGGAAGATACACTCGTGAGAGTGATCATCGAGCTTTGTGCGCTCAACCTCGGGAACTTGGGAAAAAATGCGACAGCCAAAAACACGCAAAAAAAATAGATCGAGTCGTCGAGGAGTAGTGGAGGCATAGGAATGCCAGAGTTCATAAGATGTGGTCATAGACGAGATGACCTTAGTCGAACCTCAGTTCTGGAGGAAGGTGGCGTAGGTGATTGCTTCATCCTAGAAGGGCTTGATGAGGTTGATGATGTAAAGCATAGAACGGACAGCATCAAGCAAGATGCGGTTCTTGCGCTCAGCAATATCATTCTGCTGAGATGAGTAAGGGACTGTGAGTTGACGCTGGATGCCGCGCTCACGATAAAAAGCGTCAAAAGCAGCTGAACGATATTCTTCGCCATTGTCAGATCGCAAGGTAACAAGACATTGACCAGTGGCGTGCTCAGCAAATGCAAGATAGTCCCGAAAAGCGGTAAAACAGTCACTCTTATAGTAGAGGAGACGAGTGACAATGTAGCGCGAGTAATCATCAATGAAGGTGATGAAATATTCGTAACCATAAAAAGTGCAAGAGAATATGCGGCCACTGATGTCAGAATGTATCAATGCCAAGGGACGAGTTGATCGAGTAGAGCTGACACGTGAGAACTTAGTACATGCATGCTTGCCGTGTGCACAAGCTGGACAAATATCCTCAGAGAGTGAGAAGGAGGAGAGGCCGATAACGTAATTGCGGTGACTCAGCTCGTGGACTCGATGGTGGTTGATATGACCGAGTCGTTGGTGCCACAAGATAGAGAGATCGCCCGCCGTATTAATAAAGGCGTAGGGTCGAGGTGGCGTCAGAGGAGAGGTCTGGCTACCAGAAGTAAACCCCTTAAGGCCGTCCAGAAGATGCATAGAAGATTGAGACCGAGAAAATGAACCAGACGGGTCGACGGAGTTCAAGCCGAGATGATCCCAAACCGGAGAACGTAAGTCGTTAGGGACGAAATTCGGACCGGGTGGACCAGGGCGCGGGCCAAGAAGACCCTACGCGGGTGACAAGATCCGCGCGTGGTCCAACACGGATCTTTGTGGGATTGCGTCTCCAGACTCAGGATCGACGAAGGTCAACGTGATCTCTAAGGACTTGGAGAGACTACGTCCGCAGTCCGTGGGATGGTAGTCACCAGACAGACTGCCGTCGAGATAATCCATGTCAGGTGCCAAGTCTCTTGGTGAGGACACGGATACCGAAGGACCGCACTGCAGGATGTAAGGCCTCAGGGTACCGCACGGAATCCGAAGGCTCCCTACTTCTAGGAACCGACGCGGATCTCTAAAGGTCCACGTGGGAGTCTCCAGAGATGAGAGGACTCTTGGTCTACGGGGTTCATTAAGACCTCTCATGATCTCAAAGACCACATATAATCATTGGGACGTGCGAAGAAGAGCGTGGGCCCTTCAAGGGGCGTGGGGCTGATACCAAGAGTTGTTCTCTCTCAATGTGCGATCGTCACTTGACGACTGTCGACGAAGGAGGACAAGCTGACGGATGCGATCCATGTGAGAGGGCCTAGTGCACTCGCATACGATGCCGTGTCGGTGCTTGTGCGGTCAATGGTCGCACGCAGGGTTGGAGGAGGACTAATGGATGAGGTGTGTAAAGCGAAACTACCAAGAGGTGTGAGGGTAAGAGGGGTAGAGCTCGGCTGAAAAGAAATTGGACCCTCATTTTCCAAGTGCGCGACTTCCGTTAATTGTGGAGCAAAAATTTCAGGTGTAGGCATAGACTTCGAAAACAGGGGAGGAAAAGTCCATAAATTGGTTGGTTGGCTAGCTGGTAAATCCTCTTGGTTGTGCATATTGCTTAAGACTGAACTGGGTCTGGTCTACGGAAAGCGAATTCTACGCATGTTGCGATTGGTAAAGTGTGAACTATCGGGATCCTTCCAGCTGTGGTTACGAGCGCGGTTTGATCAACAACCAACACTAAGTCTCCGAGCATATATAGATCGTCAACAGTGGGACATGGAACTAGTACTTGTTCAAATCTGTTATGTAAACCCTCCGCGGTCCTATCGATCAACTACCCCCCCCCATCTCTCAACCTCCACGATCGTCATCCACGAATCTACAACATGTGGAACTTGTCTCTCACTCAGGGGTCATCTCTGATGACCTTGATGGAAGCACACCATGAACTTGAAGAAAAAAAATGCTAAGTTCACTCAGTCATACACCCATAAACTCATCAACTAAAAATTCTCCATAAACTCATCAACTAAAATCCTTCATTCTAACGACGTCTCTCAAGTTCTCACATGCTAAAAGTATCTCACACTCTCTATATTACTCAAGTTGTCATTACGACGATGTGAAAACAAGGATGAAGAGCTCTTCTCTACTCCTCTATTTATACATTTTAGATTTTTACTTTGGTACCCTCCGGTAACTCAGCCATAACTATTTTTATCGGGTTTTATTAAGATATTACTTAAGATAAAAGCATTAATCACATGAGCTTTTTATCTTTTCACATGGGCTTATTCCTTCAAAGTCAACAACTTCTAGAAGGATTTTGGAATATTCTCAAGGAATCTCGAATTTCCACCCCTTTCTACACTAGGACTCACTAAAAAAGAAACATGTGGAATCTCTTCTTGTTTTTAATGTCCACAAAGTCCACAACTTTAATCCAACCACTAATATCAAGTCAAAAAGGAGACAAGGGATACTTTCCACCTCCTTTCTACCTTTTAGACAAGATGACAAGATAGTAGTGCTCACTCGTTAAGAAATATCTGAATTCTGTCAAAAGTACAGCTAAGTTTAACCATAACTAACTTTAGCTAGTCATGACTAACTTGATACCTCCTTAAAGTACTTGGGCAGCAAATAAACATTCTCAACACTTAGTTATAACTAAATATCTTACTAATAGACAAACTTCCTATGTGTAACATAGGTCGTTACATTTTACCCCCGGACTAAATTTTCGCTCCGTCCTCGGGGTGAAGAGAGAACTTTCGTCTATGAAACAACTTCAACTTGTCATGGTTGACAAGATCAAATCTCCTTCCTCCCAGTTCTTGAAGGTCATATGTGAAGTTGCTCCACACCTTATCTACAACAAAAGGACCAAAATATCTAGGAAGAAACTTCTTCTTAGCCCTCTTGAATCTGATAGCATCATACAACATTACCCAATCTCCGACTTGAAAAGATTTTACCTCGCTATTGTCCAACAGTTTGTCGTAACTCTTCTTTTGATACGCATGAGCTCGTTCCATCCGGATCATTGCTACTGTTTGGGTCTCTTCCAACTCCATGAGTTGCTCCCTTCTTGATCTGATCACGTCTTCTCCTCTCGACCTCTTCAACTTTCGTTGAATAGTTTAAAAAGTATCCAATTCGAATTGGATGAGCAACTTGGACTCCACTCCATAAACCAGTCGAAATGGGGAGTACCCAGTAGAAGTCTTTGTTGTCGTTCGATATTCCCATAAGATGGCATGTAGTCTCTTATCCCAAGTATGTTTCGCAGTCTCAACACCAGCATCTTTGACGAGCATCATACAGAGTGTATGATTGGTCTTCTCCGCAAGACCATTAGCATTTGGTTTGTATGAGGTCGTTACTCGTGGCTTGATAGAAACGTGTTGTAGCATAACAATAGTCATGCTCCATACAAACTCTCCTCCTCTATCTGAGACCAACTCTAACGGACATCTAAATCTGGTATGATCCTCTCTCATAGGAATCTACCGACTTCTGTTTCATTAGTCTCCCTCAAAGATCTAGCCTCTACTCACTTGGTACAATAGTCAGTGGCGACTACAATGTATCTATTGTCTCGAGGTTTCTTATTAAGAGGACCTGCAAAGTCAATACTCCACTTCTCAAATGATCCTAATATTGGAATTGATCTTAACGGAGGTGTTCTAATAGACTTCATAGCAAATGCTTGACATACGTCGCAAGTTTTGCAATAGTCTAAACACTCTTTGAAAATCCCTCTCCAGTGATAACCCGCTATCGTGTCGGATTTTGCATGAAGGATGTCCAGGAAAACGCGAGGTTCCTGGCTGTGGAGATGTTGTGTGCTGAAACAGAGACAAGATAGAGAAAAACAACCACGAAAGCGAACGCTGCGATATATACACTCCAAATGTATGTACACTACCGGTTCTTTCTCCTAAGAGCACAGAACTGAGAACCAGACCAGAGCAGTCTATAACCTGCTCCAAAAGCCCCTAAAAACAACCCTTGAATCACAACCTTGACCCAAAACCACCGAAGCGTAGCTCAAAGCAAGAGAAACTTCCCTTTGCTAACAAACAGAGCCACAACAGTATCACGCGATCCAAACCCAAGTCCAAACCACATCCATGTATAAACTCTTAGCTAAAGCTAGCTACCACAAGCTGTATACAGCCAACCAGAACTCTAACGAACTCAAAAAAGCAAAACCCGTAGCGAAGAAACCGAAAAAGACTTATCTGTGGACTTCCTCCTTTCGTTGAACGGACTTCAGATGTCGATAGGGTCTCCTCCGCTGACTCCGTTAACCCAAGAAACCTTCAGATCCGACTCGCAACAGCCGAGATATCGCCGATTTTTGGTCGCAGGTGACCGAACCTTCAAAAACTCCTCCCTACGGCTTAAAACCGCGCACACCGCACAAACGGATCGTCTAAACTGATATCCGTCTTCCCTGGCAGATAGATCTAGTTACCCTAACCCAACAAGACTCCAAACAAGCCGTTTGGAGTTCCCCTTGCAAAACCACGCAAGAAATTTGGTCGCAGATTACAAAAAACAGACGTAAATTAGCTCCCTGCGGCTCAAACTTGCTCACCACACCCAAACCAACAATCCAATCCGTGTATTGTCTTCTCCTATGCGTAGATGAAGACTCCCTGGTCGCGTAGGCACCAAGAAAGAAGAGCTTGGCACACCGATCGCGAAGAACAACTCAATTTTAGGTCGCAGGCGATAAAAAACCTGACGCAAGCACTTCCCTGCGAGCCAATTTCACTCAAAACTCCCAAACCGTCCAATGAAACTTCGTATCGTCTTCAATTTCCTGAAGAGCTCGTTGTTTTGATCCCAATGGATCCAAGGACAGCAAGTTTGGACTCCGGAACGGCTCGAACGGTCCAACTCTCCTTCACAGATAACAGAAAATTCCAAATCTGCTTCCTGCGTCTCAATTTCCCTCAGAACACAACTCCCGATCCGTCTCTTCAAGAACCGTCTTAACCTGTGCGTAGCCTGCACAGATCTTAACCCAATGACACCTTGCGCGCGTGTATTGGACTTCTCAAATCTCCAAACCGTCCACTGACAAGTCGCAGGAACAAGCAAGCCCCTTAAGGAGCCCTCTTGCGTCAGTTTCTGTACGTACAAAGTTCTCTCAAAAATGAGTAAGCAGGCCCCTTGCGTCTTTAATATAACGCCTGGGGCTGCAAATCAGCAAGTAAACTAAGGTCTAGCTTGATTTTACCTTCTTTCGAGTCGCATAACTTCTTCACTAGATGTCCAAACGAAGTAAACAAGATGCCCATGGAAAGCTGACAACGAGCTCTACCCATCTATGTGATGAAAGTGAAGATCCGAAGTTGCGCCAAAAGCCCATAAGCTGAGGCCTAGCTTGTTTTCTCCATCTTTCGAGTCTTGTAACTTTTCCACTAGGCATCCAAACGAAGTAGATGAAGTGCTTATGGAAAGCTGACAAGGAGCTCTATCCACTGATGCGATAAAAACGAAGATCCGAAGTTGTGCGAAAAACTCGTAAGCTGGGGCCTAGTTTGTTTTCTCCATCTTTCGAGTCTTATAACTTCTCCACTAGGCGTCCAAACGAAGTAGATGAAGTGCATATGGAAAGCTGACAAGGAGCTCTACCCATCTATGTGATGAAAATGGAGATCCGAAATGATGCCAAAAGTCCATAAGCTAGGGCCTAGCTTGTCTTTCTCATGATGTCTTTGGAGCGACAAGCATCAAAGTCTGAATTTCAGATAGGAGCCGGTCCACGACACGACATCGCATCCAAAATCTTGAAAGCTGTTATCTTACTAGCAAAGTGACCTCCGCAAACAGTGCCATCGTGAAACTCGTGCATCAGCTTGAACGCCTCCTTCTGACCAACTGCTCTCCTTAGTAACCGATCTGCTCCTTGATAAAACAAAATTCTCTCCACCATGGTGTAAAGTTTGCATCTCTTGATCAACGCGTTACGTTCTCGGGTATGCATACCTTCTGGAAAAGAGCCATCTGTAAGGAAACTCCAGATTTCCTTGTACTCATCCGATATCTCCTCAATGCTTGTGATGGTCATCAGATGCTCGTCTAGAAATGAATCATCAAACGGTTCTTCTCCCTCATCATCATAAGCCCTTGACAAAAGATCAGCATTCGCATGTTTTTTCCCTGATCTATCTTCGATCACATAATCATATTCTGTTAGAAGTATTTTTCAACGAGCAATACGACCTTCGGCATTAGGCTTATTAAAGATATATTTTAAAGCCTTGTGATCTGTGACTATGAAAAATTTCCCTCCTAGCAAGTAGTGTCAAAATTTCTTCAATCCAAAGATCACCGCTAATCTTTCTCGTCCAGTCACGGAGTAATTCTTCTCTGCTGGAACCATCTACCTACTAGCATAAGCTATAGGATGATCATGCCCATCTTCATCTAACTGACTTAATGTACATCCAATTGCTACATTGGAGGCATCCGTATACAGAATAAATGTTTTACTCCACTTAGGTTTAGCAAGTATAAGAACTGTCACCAATGCCTTTTTCAGCTCCTCAAATACTTCCTTTGCCTTCTGATCATGCACTATCATGTCAAAATCAACTCCCTTCTTCATGTACATAGTTAAAGCTATTGCTTTGTTTGAGAAGGAAAAGACAAACCTACGATAATATCCAACCATGCCAAGAAATTGTCTCAACTTTGTCAAGTTGATCGGAAATGGAAGATCCACAATCTTCTTCACCTTCTCAGGATCTACCGCAATCCCATTCTTGGAAATGATGTGCCCTAACAGTAGACCTTCTTCGCAGCCAAAGATGCACTTCTTTGGATTTAGAGAAGCGTTGGCTTGCTCCAACCGCTGCAAAACTTTGATCACATGATTAAAGTGGTCCTCTTTTCTTCCGTACACACAGAAATCGTCAATGAAATCACGAACAAACTTCTCTATGAATGGTTCAAACACCTTGTTCATGAACCTCTGAAACGTGACCGGAGCATTACACAGTCCGAATGACATCACTCGAAATGCAAATGTTCCGCAAGGAGTGGTGAAAGTAGTCAACTGCTGGTACTCCTGTGCTATCTTGATCTGGTTATACGCACTATAACCATCGTCAAAGCTGTACCACTCATGACCAGCAACTTCTTCCAAAATCTCATCTATAAATGATAGAGGATAATAATCCTTCTTGGTAATTACATTCAACTTCTTATAGTCTATGCACATTCGCAGCTTACCATTCTTCTTCTTGATAATCACAATGGGTGAAACTCATTTTGAGTTCTCCACCTCATAGATGAAACTCGCCTCCTTCAACTTGTCTATCTCCTCCTTGACCATCATTGTTGTTGAAGGATTGACCCTTCTCTGTTTCTGTCGAATTGATCTTGCGTTCTCCTCCAATTCGATTCGATGAGTCTCGAGAGTCATCTCCTTCAAATCCTTATAGCTAAAAGCAAACACATGGATATATTTTTGAAATATATCTAAGAATCTACTTTTCTCCTCTTGAGTGACATTGATACTAAACTTCAGGGTAGAGAGTCTTCTCACAACTTTTTTTTTTTCTTTTTTTTTTTTTTCACAATCTCTGCCTCACTCAACTCTTCTTTGTCAGGAGCTTTCTCCACTACTGGTCGAGGCAACAAGTCAATAGCACTAAGTTGATATAATGATTCATCTCGATCAAATCCTTCGTCCTCAGATGAGGATTCTTGATCGTAAGAATCTCCGATATCTACTTCTGAGACACTTTGATCATCCTCCGTATCAGATTCCCAATAGTCACTAGTGGTCTATCAGAGTCAGAAGTCACAACTCCAACACCCGAGAGAGGTACTATCACTCTATGATCTCTAGATCCAATCCGTAAGTATCTCTTGTGCCACCTATCAGTGGTGCGCACAGCTCTCAACCAAGGCCTACCTAGGAGCAAATCATAACTAGAGTCCTTTAACACTTGAAATGACATCAATGTTTGAACTCCCATCACAGACACGACCACCTTCTCTAACACACCAAGAGATCTTACCCGTTGCTTGTTAGCCATCCCCACGACAATGCTAGCCGGGTGAGTTGGTTCCATCCCCAACTTCTTCATCAACCTCTCTGATATGACATTTACAGCCGACCCTCCATCCACCAATACGTCAGAGACGTAGTGACCATTCAACCGAACTTCAATCTTTGAAGCCTTAGTGCATACCTCTGAAGCATGCACATCCACCACACCAACTCCCACAGACTTCGATGTCTTGCTCTTGGATTTCTTCTCTTGCTTCTCTTAGAACTCAGTCCTCCTTTAAGTTCCCTTCGTAAGCTAAGATTAAGTGCGATCAGTTGCCCAACAGTGATGTTGGCTTTCTGAGCACTCACATCTTCAACCACATCATATCCCGCTTGGGAAGATGAAATGGTGAAATTCGTCATCTTCAACTTCCTTCTTGGCTCTCGTGGTGTACTCGAAACATTACTCAAACGAGTACTTCTACTTGCTGACTCCTCCATGAAAACCGATTCATCAGAAAATCGAGTTCTTTTCCTTTCTTGAGCTAAAAGCTCCACCGGTGCACGAGAAAGGAGAGAGTTCAAACTCTCTCCTTTCTCGTAGATGGGATCTCGCACGACATCGATAATAGCCACCTCCTTGTCTCGTCCTTGTGATGGATTTCTTCCATCCACATTCATTCTGACAGCTTCGGCACCTCTTGCTCCGTTGTTAGGACAATTTCGCTGGAAATGAGAACCTCCACACGTCCAACAAGTGATTCCTCCAAAGTTACCTTGATTTCCTCGGTTGGGATTGTTTTCGTAATCTCTTTGACCTCCTCCTCCACCTTTGTTCTTCCATTCTCGTAATTGCATCACGTTTATCTTGAGATCCGCAAGAGTATCGGTGATGCTCTTCAACTCAGCATGGAAATCAGAGGTGGCAGTAGACACCGCTGTAGGGACAAATGATCTTGACACAACCGTTGGAGTAGGAGCTGACGTTGAAGCGATCATCAATTATGATGGTGCAAATGCTATCGTTGTGGTTAAACCAAGAGTCGGAGTCGACACCAGAGCGGCATGATGAGGTTGGATGATATCTCTTTCATCCAAACTCTCTTCCATATTTGTCGTAATCTTGATGACCTCCGCTTTGGTTGTTGGTTTCTCGTACCTCACTTGGGTTCGAATTGAAAGTCTCAACACTCCCACCAAGTTCTTGGTTAGCATTGCTCCAATCCTCGTCATCGTTAACTCAACATTGTCTCCACTCTTCCGTAAGACCGTCCGAAACCGTTACTCCAACTTATCCACCCTTTCGACATATTGTCGAACTTTCTCGTCGTCCCGTTGCTTCAAATGAGTAAGCTCCACCATGAACTTCTCATAACTCTCTTTGGAAGAAATTCTTCGATGAGAGCATTACTCAACGTCTCCCATGCGTCCTCAACTGCATCAGGTGTCTTGCTCTTCACTCGGTCTTCATACCACGTAAGAGCAAAATCTTCTAAAAACTTTGGCAATAACAACACCCATTCTTCCTTCCTTCTCACGTTGTTTTTGATGCAACCCTTTTGAAGTCTCGTACAAATGGTTCTACATCTTCATTGTCCTTCTCAGAAACACTGGTAACTTCCTCATCTTGTAACTATTCTTTCTACCCTTCTAATTTTTGTGCAATAACTATTCGCTAAAAGAGTACGAACATCACCAATTCCATTCGCGAATAATCTACCATAGGTAAAATAAAAGGAAATGGTTGTAACAACACCTCTTGTGTCATCTCTTCTCCCAAGATAATCATGAGCCTGAGTCGCATCACCGCCTTCTCCACCATCCGAATGACGATCTCCATCACAACTCAGCCGAGTCCTCTTTTGAAGTCGACAACTTCTCCGTCTCAGCTCTTTGAGTCTCGTCTAACTTCTCGACTACTGACGTAAGTAGGGCGACCACATCGATGCACTTGTGTCCTCTTGATAGATCACCCACTCACAACTTGGACAAGGATCTTTTCCTAGAAGATGAATTGGCGCTGGTGACGATGGACTCACTCGAAGACTTAAATCAGTAAACTCCCGTTTCTCTTTAGCTCTCTCGATTCTGATTCTAGTTGAACAATTCATTACTTTATGTCCCAACCCTCTACAGAAATAACACCACAAGTCAATTTCTACTCTTCTCCTCGGAGATTCTACTTGAGGTTTTGTACTAGGTTCTCAAACTCAACGATAATCTCTTTCGAGCTCTCTCCGACGCTTACTATGACATCTAAACCTTGAGAAATGTTTCTAAGTCTAACTTTCCAATCTTTCGAACTTCCACTCATGTTGCACCTTCTCAACCATTAAGTGGATAAAATATCTTTGAGGAAAATAACTCTACATCACTTTCTTAACTCTTTCGAGCTTTATACTGAAAATCGTGTATTATACATGTTATACACGAAATAAAATCCAATCTAAAATTAAGAGTCTATGATAATATCCTCATGATCATCGTCTGTACTGATCCTAGCAGACATCTTAAAGTCACTCTTGTAAAGATAACACTAGGAGCATTTGTGGCCTCCACAGTGAATGATGCTTTTAACTCAATCTTCTTCGCATCTGCGCCGATGCTCGCAGAAGCTTCTTGATATAGAGCAAAAAGTGCACCCCAACTGCAATAGATGTTTGATCGCAACGCCTCTATACTTAACTTTGGTTTTTCCGTCTTCGTTCTAACTCCCAAACGTCTCTTCTTCAACCTCGGCACTCGAACTGGATTCTCCATGAAGTATCTTCAAGACCTCCTTGTATGTCGAAACGTATATCTCTGAATCGGTAAGAGATCTCTTCAACCTCAAAGCTACTAACTAATGAAATTTCAACAGAAAATTCTCTAATCAAAAGAGATGGTGCTGACTGTATAAATTTTCAGAAAATTGAAATTTATATATTTTCACTTCTCTCATGGCTGTCAACCCCTCTATTTTGAAAAAATCTATCTCTCTCTTTAGACATCATCTTCTCATGATTTTTGTTTCTTCTAATAGCTCATCAGACAAGCTATAATCCTGGAAGTTTTCACAGGAAAATAAAATTCACAGCAAATCAGACAATAACTGTAAAAATTTTTCAGAGAGCAGAATTCCTCAACTCTCGTGAATAAACCCCCTCAACTTTAAAAATTCATGGCTCTCTTTCCATACCATTTTTTCTCCTGATTTCTTTTGTCCTGGATAGCTTATCAGCCAATCTAAAACACTGGAAAGTTTCTCAAGAAAATAAAATTCACAGAAAATGTGACAATTACTGTAAACTTTTTCCAGAGAACAGAATTCCTCGCGAATAAACCCCATTAACTTTGAAAATTCATTGCTCTTTTTCTATATCACTTTTTCCTATGATTTCTTTTGTCCTAGATAGGTTATCAGCCAATCTAGAATACTGAAAAGTATCACAGGAAAATAAAAAACATAGAAAATCTGACAGAGACTATACAAATTTTCCAGAGAGTTTAATTTCTAAACTCTGAAAGTTTTCTCCTCTAATAACTTCTCTCTTTTCCTTTCTCTACAACTCTTGTTTCATTCCTTTTCAACTCTCCTCAAACACTTTCTAAGTGAACAAGATATAAAGAATGACCTCGAATGCGTCATAGATCATTACAGGATACACGAAAGGTTCTAGCGTTGTCCGGTATCTTGGTTGTGAAAAGGTATGTACGATGCGCAGCAAAAACACATGATCTGAAGCTTGCAGGGTATTAAAGTTCCTTGTCGATGTAGAACTGACATAATGAAGCTACGCTACTGGAAATTGCCATTCTGGTTGTATGTCTGCCTACAGGGTGGTGGTACCTTGCACATATTCATGGAGCTTTCACGTAAGCGGTCACTCATAGCATTATACTTAGGCAATCACTAAAGATCACCCAGTCAAGGAGTTCACATGGCAGATTCTAAGCTTTGATGTACATACACTCGAAGAGGATTGTGCAGAGATAATCAACAATCTGCTTGGGTCAGCTGCATGCAGTTGTTTGTTGATGGACGCTTTCTGTGGTTTGACTCTTAACACCTTAGTTTGCTGATGACACGAGAAATGCAGATGTCATTTATGAACTTGATAGATACTGAAAACCTTTCTGCTGGCTACGTTCATCGGAATACAAAGGGATGTGAAATACGAGAACGTCATACTTGATGGTTCTGAAACCCTGCAAGCTTTGTAACTTCGGAGTGGAAAAACAAGTAAGCATTACTCTGTTGCATACACGAAGCACCTAGTGGAGGGATTATGAACCCCAGCGTGAGCTACCTTGGGCTGCTGTCTTGCATTTTATTCTCGTCGAAGAATTGATGGATTTCTGGTATGAAACCTTTGGAAAAATCTCATATAAAGGAAAATATTATTCGTACGTTTGGCAGCTTCTATGTATCCAGTCAGGATCAAGCGAGGACGCAAGGAGGAAGTGCTCGCTGGATGGCTCCTGATGTTGGTTGTCAGACTCTGTCCAACCACCGAAAACATGGACGCAGAGCCCCGGTGTATTATCGATGTGATGGAACCTCGTCAGTGAATGTCACTGACATGTGTATATAGGCTAACTTTCGTTCAAAAGTTCACCTCGGATCTCCATACTTGTTCCTAGGGGCTGATGATGGATGGTGTCTGGTAGATTATTCGCCCAGTGGCATTTTGTCGACATCGATCCTCAGAGACAGTAGACCGACCGGGGCTGATATTTGGAGTTTCGGATGCACGGTGTTGTAATGTGTACCGGCGATATACCATTCCCTGAAGTGACCAACAACGTTGAGTTTCTCGAGTTCTCGTCGTTCCTCGATCTACTTCTCTATAGATGGACCATGCTACTGTAAAGTATGATGGAGAGTTCTGTGCATAATTGAGCATGAGCAGATCATCTGACTTTAGTTCCGACTTATACTAGTTTCACGACCGAAAGCATGACCCTCACTGGGTGGGATCGAAATTCTGCAGGTTGCTTTGTTGTACAAGAATAGCAAATTTGAAGATGACACCAAATATACCTGCGAGCCCTACCTGAACAGGTCCTCGATTTCTTGAGGAGATGTTTGAGAAAGGATCCAACAGAGAGGCCCACTGCACAAATGCTTCAGAATCTGCAACATCCTCTCATTGTTGGCCTTCTAGATCCTAGGGACATGTGGGAAGCAAAGTGGACAAGGTAATTTTTAGCCTGAAGAAATTTTCTCCGTTTCCCCCCGACCAACTTCTTCCGATTTCTTCATTGTCACTTAAGAAGTTATCCCCAGAACCTCATAGATCTGTGTACAACGGAGAAAACAATCGGAGTTCAGAATCCTGATGTCAAGTGAACGGCAACTAGTGATCAAACTTCACACGAGAAGAAAAACTTCAGAACGGACGCTTCTTCAACTTCAGTTCTACAAGCAGCATGTTGGAAATGGACTGCTAGTAGAATAGGCTAAGGTAAAACTCTAAGTCACGGCATAAGGACAGTATGAGAGTGTGGGGAGAGCTCCTCAAGAGAGTGTAGGCAAAACCAAGTAAGTAGCATAAGGACAGTATGAGAGTGTGGGGAGAGCTCCTCAAGAGAGTGTAGGCAAAACCAAGTAAGTAGATACTCAATAATGTACAATGGCCTTCAGCCAGAATAATATACCTTGGGGTCTTGGCCTTGGTGACCTTACGAAAGGTCACCATCCTAAAAGCCTGAACTGCTTACTGCTAAGAGGGGTATTCACACTGCGTACAGTATTCTAACACTCCCACTCAGTAACAGTTCGGATAAAAATATTACCTAGCTAGAAAACATTCCTAGCTTCGGTAGTAGATAATCCAACTTGGGAGCTGGTAAGCTCTTTGTCAGAATATCTGCAACCATGTCCTCAGTAGGACAATATCTAACTTCTATAACTTTTCCAGCGACGTGATCTTTGATGAAGTGATATCGGATGTCGATGTGCTTCGTACGGTCGTGGAACTTGCTGGTGTCGACAAGGGCCATAGCACTTTGATTGTCACAATATGTAACGGTCGGCTCCTTGTCATGCAATCCGATGTCGGTCAAGAGCTGACGTAACCAGATTGTCTCTGAGCAGCTCGTGCTCAGAGCTACATATTCTGCCTCTGTACTTGACAAGGCTACTGATTTCTGTCTCTTGGAGGACCAGCTGATGGCTCCTCCAGAGTAGATGAAACAATGTCCTGATGTGGATCGTCTTGTCTCCGCATGTCCTCCTCAATCAGCATCGGTATAACCGAACAGAGAGTAGGGCTGGGGTGAGTGAGCATACTCAAGGTACAAATTTAAAGTTCCCTTGATGTAACGAAAAACCCGCTTCATAGCGGCAATGTGCTTAGGTCCAGGGCTACTCTTGAACTGGGAGAGTACACTAATGGGATAAGACAAATCAGGACGAGTACATACTGCAGCCCAATTAATAGAGCCGGCTGCACTCTGGTAAGGATAACTATTGCATAGCTTCTTTTCATCCTCAGTGACAGGGGAGTCATCCGAAGAAAGTTTCTCACCTGTAACTAGAGGGGTGCTTACAGGTTTGCAGTCCTGTAAGCCAAACTGAAATAGTTTCTGTGTCAAATACAAAGTTTGACTAAGCCTGATAGTGCCAGAAGATGGATCACGGTTGATCTCAATGCTAAGGCAATGATGGACTGGACCGATGTCAGTCATGTTGAACCGTGAGCTCAATTTTCCTTTTACGTGAGACAGTAGAGCCTCACTGTTGCTGGCAATCACAGTGTCATCCACGTAGAGAGCAAGGATGACGAAGTGCTGTTTCTGGTGCAAGTAGTAAACGTTTCCGTCTGCACCGGACTTAGCAAATCCAAGAGAAAGCAAGAATTTGTCGATGATCAAGTACCATTCTCTTGATGATTGCTTAAGACCGTAGAGAGTCTTGAGCAATCTGCATACTTGACTGCGCCTTGCTGTAGTCACGCCTTTCGGAACACTCATGTATATTTCCTCGTTAAGTGTTCCATTCAGAAATGCAGTTTTAACATCCATTTGATGTACATGTAGATTATACTGCGCTGAGATGGCAAGGATGAGCCGTATTGACTGAATGCGGACTACAGGGGAAAAGGTTTCGGTGTAGTCCAACCCGTAGATCTGGGTGAAACCACGAGCCACTAGTCTCGCCTTATAACGAGCAATGGACCCATCGGTATTAAGTTTTAACTTAAAGGTCCACTTACATGTTATCGGTCGGCGTCCTTGTGGCAAGTCGGTGAGCTTCCAGGTGCCGTTAGATTCGTGGGAATCTAGCTCCTCCTCTATTGCTCTTCTCCACTGATCGGCATCAGGAGAAGATACTGCTTCTGTGTAGGAAACAGGTTCCATTGGCACTGGTTTAAGAGTTACCATCAATGCACGCTTGGTGTTCTTCCGAGACTTCGGGATCAGCGATGAAGGGTCGTAGCCTTCATCTGGGTTCCGTTGTGGAGGAACTGAATGTCGAGCTGATCGTCTCAATGGAGGTGGTGCTGGGAAATCCAATGGAGGAAGAGAGGACTCGCTGTGGGTGGAGCCGGAAACTCGTGGTGAGCGTGGTGATGTGCGCCGAAGGTAAGGATGGCGCGGGCTCAAGTTCTCTGCAGGGGGAGAGTGAGTGCTTGAAGAGTGAGAACGTGGAGGACGACTGCTCCCACTGGACTGTGTACTGCTGGTCACTCCTCCGCTAGGGCCATGACTGCTAGGGACTCCTCCTCCAGATCCAAGACCAGTGGATGGGGTTGGAGCTGGATGGGCAGGAGATGGCAGAGGAACTCCCACTGAAGGGAAACCGGGAGAGACCGACGAGAAATGAGCTGGACCAGCTGAAGGGGCGGGCACAGTATGATAAAAATGGACGTCGGTCTCAGGAGATGCTTGAGTGAGTGGGAGATCAGCAGAGGGGGTGGATGTGGGAGGGAGAGTCGGAGAAGACTCATCGAAGATAACATCACGAGAAGTAAAGGTATGACCGTCAGATTTTCTTTGGAGACGGTAACCCTTACTCTGACCGCTATAGCCAAGGAAGATACACTCGTGAGAGCGATCATCGAGCTTTGTGCGCTCAACCTCGGGGACCTGGGAAAAAGCGCGGCAGCCAAAGATGCGCAGAAAGGAGAGATCGGGTCGACGAGGTGTTGTGGAGGCATAGGAGTGCCAGAGTTCATAAGGTGTGGTCATAGACGGGATAGCCTTAGACGGACACCGGTTCTGGAGGAAGGTGGCGCAGGTGATTGCTTCACCCCAGAAGGGCTTGATGAGCGTGGAAGTGTAAAGCATGGAACGGACAGCATCAAGCAAGCTGCGGTTCTTACGTTCAGCAACGCCATTCTGCTGAGGAGAGTAAGGGACTGTGAATTGACGCTGGATGCCACGCTCGCGACAGAAAGCGTCAAAAGCAGCTGAACGATATTCCCCGCCATTGTCAGATCGCAAAGTGACGAGAGATTGGCCAGTGGCGCGCTCAGCAAATGCTAGATAGTCCCGGAAAGCAGCAAAACAGTCACTCTTATAGTAGAGAAGACGAGTGACAGTGTAGCGCGAGTAATCATCAATAAAGGTGATGAAATACTCATAGCCAGAAAAGGTGCAAGGGGAGATGCGACCACTAATATCAGAATGGACCAGTGCTAGAGGACGAGTGGATCGAGTGGAGCTAGCACGTGGGAATTTAGTGCGTGCATGCTTGCCGTGTGCACAAGCTGGGCAAATATCCTCAGAGAGCGGGAAGGAAGGGAGGCCGGTAACATACCTGCGGTGGCTCAGCTCATGGACTCGATGATGGTTGATATGGCCGAGTCGCTGATGCCACAGGGTAGAGAGATCGCCCGTCGTAGTAACAAGGGCACAGGGTCTAGGTGGCGTCGGTGGAGGAGTCCGACTGCCAGATGTGAAACCCTGAAGGCCTGCCAACAAATGCGGAGGAGACCGAGGCCGAGAAAAGGAAGGATCCGACTGCTCGTCAAAGAGGAACTGGGATGAGGCCAAGCGAGCATAATAGGGACTGTAAGGACGAGGGCCAAGAAGGCCCTCTGTCCCACCTTGGGGGACAATGTCCCTATTAGGAGGAATGTCCCCCTAGTCCCTAGGCGGACGGTCGTCCGTGGGGAACGGACTGCCAACAGGGCAGTCCGCGGGGGTTGGTCTGCGGGCCCCTCCGTGCGGGGATGCGCGATCCCTTATGTGGGGATGCGCATCCCCATGCTCATATCCCCGCGGCGGCGGGGATATGATGCTCGCATCCCCACTCCGGAGATGCGGGAGCTGCACCCCCGATGTTGGGGTGTGCAGCAGGTGGAGGGGCAGCGTCGTGGGGTTCGCGCCGCTGCCTCTGCTGACGGGGTGGGGAGGGGGCGGCACCCCCGATGTGGGGGTTCCATGATGTGGGGGATGGCCCCATCCGGGTGGGGATGGTCCCATCCGGATGGGGTCCCCATCCCCATCCAGATCCCCACTGTGTGGGGAAGGGTTATCCCCTGTGCGGGGTGCCGGCGCCTGCGCGCCGTGTGCACCATGCGCGGATGGGGATCCCATCCTCATCCGGATGGGGTCCCCGACCCCATCTCCGATTAGCACGGGGGTATCTTGCTCGCGTGGGGGCGCGTTTACAAGGGGGCGCGCGGGGAAGTTTCCAGGGTCTTCCCAATCGGCGGGGACCACTAAGGAAGTTGGACTTGTTGGACTTGTTGGACTTGGATCGATCCGCGTAGAGTGAAGAGGTGTGCTCTCAATGGGTTCGATCCGTGTGCTGCCAGTGGGCGCGCGTGGAAGAGGTGGAGCACCAAGAGGTGGTGTCCTAACAGAAAATTGTCCAAGGGGTGTCATGGTGAGGGGGGTAGACCCCGCGCGGACTGGATTTGGGCCTTCATTTTCCAAGTGAGACAACTCCGAATTTGGTGGAGTGATAGGGACTTCTCTAATGAGAGAGTGCTCCGAATTAGGGATTTTGAAAATTCCGTGAGTGACTTGGCTGAATTTCTGCTTGGGTGTGCGCATTCTGTGAGGCGGGGCTGGGCCTAGTCCGTGGGAAGCGGATCCTGCGCATGTTGCGGTTGAATAGTGAGGTGCTAGTCCGCTGATTAGATTGCGGTCTAGCTCGCAAGCGCGGTCCAGATCTCTGGCTAGGTGGTAGTGTGTGGATTACTGAGGTCCTACCAGCTGTAGCTACAAGCGCGGTTTGGTCAGCGACCAAAATTGAATTGCCGAGCATGTAGAGATCGTCGACGGTGGGGCAGGGAGCAAGCACTTGACCAAAGCTCTGATACCATGTTGGAAATGGACTGCTAGTAGAATAGGCTAAGGTAAAACTCTAAGTCACGGCATAAGGACAGTATGAGAGTGTGGGGAGAGCTCCTCAAGAGAGTGTAGGCAAAACCAAGTAAGTAGATACTCAATAATGTACAATGGCCTTCAGCCAGAATAATATACCTTGGGGTCTTGGCCTTGGTGACCTTACGAAAGGTCACCATCCTAAAAGCCTGAACTGCTTACTGCTAAGAGGGGTATTCACACTGCGTACAGTATTCAGTATTCTAACACAGCACTGATGAACAGCTCGGAGCTTTTCTGCCATAACCTGTACTTGGCCATAAAGATCCTTTTCCTCTTTTCGTAGGAAGAGAAAAGATCTAGATACCGCATATTATTATTTGCGCGAATGCAAATCTACCGGGGTACATTAATTCTTGTAGACTGTCCCACTCACTGTTTACCGTGGGACCACCCATCCCGGCTTCTTTGTTCCACATCGGCTCAATAACAATGCTCTTAACGCGCAGTATGAGCACAACCAGCATGGTCGGGGTGTACGATTTTCCGGGACCCTTGCTTGAAATCAGACGAAGATCGTTGTAGTAGTAGGTTTTATTCACGGTGTTTGGTGACCTTACCAGGTCATCAAAAAGATTTGGAATTTCACATGTCCGCGAGTGGATGCCTCTGTTCCTCAAGATCATACTTGGTTTCGTATACGTGCACGTGTAGATGTATATATTTCTGGTGTCAAGACATTTTTTATTGAAAGCAAAGTAAAATATTACAGGAAGTACCGATAGGCGGACATACTAACGACGTACTATGCTATCTAGAGCAGATAATGAATTTCAACCGAAGTTCACAACAATGCTCCTTGCATTCTACCTTCGACCTTTTGGTCCAAGTCTCTGAAGAATGTGGTGGACTGGGGCTTGTTATTGTGCACTCGGACCCAGATGGCCATTGACTCGCGTCCTGTCATTGCGCTCTTTGCTGCTCGCCTGATGCTCTGTGATCGGTTTTATTAGCAGGTCCGTTGTTCAATCCCAATCTCGGCCAACCTGTATCGTCCGTGCTGACTACAATGGAACGCGCAGTAACCCTTCACAAACGACTCCCACGCCTCGCGCAACTCTTCGTTCCTATTGAGCGAAGCCGAGATGTCCATCTCGGCTTCGATCCAAGCCAGATCTAATTGTCGCTTGCACGTGTCTCGCCAGACATCCACAGGGCTGCGTCGAAGCACCTGGCTCAATGTCATCATGTACGTATTCTGACAGGTCCCAACCACACTCTCCTTATAGAAACTTAAAATGTCATTCACCAGGGAGATGAACTCAATAATAGCGGGAATGCTCGAGATATATGTCTCGAAATACTCCTTCTCAGGGAACATCATCCTTTCAAAAGTAATACAAATGATGGATCCGATGATAGGTGATGTGTTGGCAGATTAAATACATCGATGAAACGCGGTCATGGGAAGACCCCATCAAGCCTTACAAGGGAAAGAAGGACACGAAGGACCAAGCAACTTCCACCCCGAAGGGAAGAACACCCTGGATAATCCCCGCTATCATAGCTCTAAAATCGACTGTCGCTTCTATAATCTCGGAGAACAGAAAGTCAGTATTTCTACATACAGGTACTCCCATCGGCACTTTTTTTCGTTGTTCGGCTAGTTACGTCTATGATCCCGGCGACCTCCATTCCTTTCCGTAGTCGAGAAAACTTTTTCGGTAGCCGAAGTTACAAAATACTAGCCGAACATTTTTCACGTTAAAACTTACTTTTGACCTGAATGAACCGGATGTTCACATGGATAAAATAGTTTGCTTTTACAAGTTTAATAATACAAACATGGTTCGTCCGAGTTTGAAGGTGATAACCATGTGTTTATTCTATTTGAGAAACCAAGCATGTGTGTTTGACTTGTATCAGAACTTGAGCGAGACTACAAAAAGACCGAAGAGATTGTGATACTATATTATTCATTTTTGTGATTTTTCTCTCTTCACGATAATGTGAGTGTAATATTACAGTACGTGATGCATCAGAGTTTTTTGCTGTTTAGAATGTCACTGAATGTGTTTTCACTAAAAATGTTCTAGTTCATGATCAGGTCGATGTTTCAGAATCTGTTGGAAGAGGTATCAACGAGCGACAGCGACAGAGCGGAAGTGTAGATTACCAAATCTATTCCTGATTCTCAAGCTCTTGTTGATGCTGACTCAACTCTGATCTGGCCAGCGTCAAGAATATGGGTTCTCCTTGAATCTTATGAGGAAATCAAGATCGATCGATTGATGCACGATAATCTGAAGAAACGTCACTGAGATAGAATCTGTAAGTTGAACTGTACAAGGACACACGTCTAGGAGAGGGAGATGAAGTCTCACTGTCTCAAGGCTGGAAGAGACTAGACGCGAGACGTCTTAAACTCTCTGATTCTATCGTGACACTGAGTAGTTTTAAGCTCCCTGATTCTATCTTATCACCAAGAAATCTAAATGGTCATATGATTTCATGATTCTATTTTATCGCTGAGAAACCTAGATGGTTACTTGCTAATGTCCGTTTCACACATAGCTCCATACGATCAATAATCGGTAATAGTTGTTGCCGAGAAACGGAAATATGTTAAGAATCGAATACTAAAAGTTGTTACCGAGAAAAAGAAATATGTTAAGAAGCGAATACTAAAATATACTAAACCGAAAAACGTTAAACGAATAAGAGTGCGATGAGAGTAGACCTTGAAGAAGCATCGCCTACTGCGATTGTCCTCTTGTGGAACACGAAAGCTCTATAATGTCAGAGACCAAAAAGTCAATATCTCTATATACAACAGGTGCACTTGAAGAAGCATCACCTACTGCGATTGTCCTCCTGTGGAACGCACCTGCTAAAGCTCTCCGTATAGCTATGAAAACTCGCTGCCTAAAAAATATAGTGCAAAAATTGACTATCTAAAAATTAATGCAGAAAGAAAGAGAAAATGGTACCCTGATGCCTCTCATGATAGGTTCTGAAACAATATCGCAGAAAGACCTCTAACTCCAAAGCTGTCGATCCGTATATCTTCATTAAATACATCCTATCGATGGTATAAGGGCTCTCCTCATTATGGCCAAGTTCTTCGTCTCTGACGAAAAACCTCTCATTCCGAACGTTATGGGCCCACCAGGAAATAACTTACAAACTTACGAAAATACTTGTAAAAGTTTGAGAGTGAAAACATCTTCGCATCTATGCAGACGAGAAGAATAGTTTTTCTCTCTTTTTTCTTTTCGACGCGGAAAACCGAAGAACAGATTTTCTCGAGCACATATTTAACTTTTAGTTGTTTTTGGTTTTTGCGTTCCGACATCTCGAGCACACATTTGTACGCTGCGAGATGGATACTCACAATGGCTTATGTCAGAGGTGAATCTCATTAGAACGTTCATTCGTGGTGAGTGTGGTAACGAAAGCTCCTCACATTATCTCCAGAGTTCCGCACAATGATTCTGTATTCCGCAACTCGCAGATTCGTGAGGTTTCTACTTTTACATCTCCACTAGAAGCCGGAAAAGTAAATTACTTCACTTTGAGGACTTCTAGTTAAACTCTGGAAAATGGGGATATACAAGTAAAACCTCCAGATAGTTCCGCCTGCATTCCGTGGAATTTGCTAGTCACCCATCACTGATTGTTACTGATATTAACTAAACGCCCTTACTCATAACTCGTTTCTTAATAGTGACAGTGAGCATCATGATCAGTGAAAGTGAAAGTGAACCGACAGCCATCGAGTACATGATCCAAATTCCAATTGTTACTACCATGCTGTTATTCAAATTCGATACTTAAGAATTAGTGTTTCAGAATCTCGAACTTGGACCTACATTCAAAATCGATACTAGATATTCAGTGGAGTTTCGAGAAATGTCAGAAGGAATGTTCGTCTTCGAACAGTAATGGATTTTACGATATCTTCTATATTTGATTATCTTCATCAGAATGGAGTTAAAGTAGCGAACTGCATTAATGTACGATTGCAAAACGAGCGAAATATAGAAACTGATATCAGACACCCCAGAAACATTCCGCGAATACCAGGAACGATTAGTCCTGGCTTTCGCTACCCGAGTATAGCGAATTTGAATAGCAGTACGGTAATCCTGAACCCCGATGGAAATTTCGAATTCCACTTTCAGTTCTAATTTTGTGGTGCTTCGAATTCGTGAACCTCTGCTGGAAATCAGTGCAGTGGACCGACTCCACGCCTAACCTGACAGCCCGAGCTGATCTGGAACAAAGGAGCCGGGATGGGTGGTTCCATGGTGAACGTGAGTGGCACAGTCTACAATGTACCATGCCGGATCTGTATTCGCGCAAATATGAATCATTCGGCACAAGACGAGAATGCATGACAGCAATAAGTTAATTTTACTTTCTCTTCGGAGTGAGAAATCTCAAGCACTTTACTGAAAGACACATGAGGCCTCGTCAACAGGTTAAGTTGGGCGAATAGACAAAAACACAGAGCTCGACAGAATTAACAAAATCAACAAGCAGATGAGAATGAGCTCGGATTCGCGAAATTGGTAACTACGTCAGATGCAAGGTGGGTGCATGTCAGAACATCGCAAGTCGCAGATTTGTTCCGCGCTTCCGCCTGCATTTTTGTGAAATTTGTCACTCACCTACCACTCACTGTTACTTAGAATTGGACTAGACGACTATATTCATAACTCGTTTCTCTACATACAGTTTCTACTAGTTACAGTGACCGAGTAGTCTAAAGCTTCCGTTTAAGTTGGATAGAACATTATATGAACTCACACCGTTTCTGTTTAAGAACCAAACCAATGAATACTCTCCACTGTACAAGATATATCAGTAAAGGGATCAGTCGACTCATCATCTCCCAAGAGGGGGTTGTTATATACTTTACCTATGGACAAGAGGTTAGTCACTAGTAAGTCATTAGTCATAGATGTGTGCCTATAGAGGTGACTATAGATTTGACTATTAGATATGACTATAAAGGTGACTATAGACTAGACATTATCTTTAACACCCCCTCTTAATTTCAGTGGTACTGAATATACACCAAGTTCAAGTCTTTTTGAAACCTGTCTGAAGACAAAGGCTTGGTGAATATATCAGCAGTTTGGTCATCAGTTGTTACTCATTGAGTAACAACCTCTCCTGAAATTATTTTCTCTTTGATGAAGTGGACTTGCACTTCAATGTGCTTTGTTCTAGCATGATGCACTGGGTTTTTCGTCAATGTCATTGCACTCATGCTATCAGTCCAGATTACTGTTGGAGTGTCTTAGTTGACACTTACATCCTCCAACATCCATCTTAGCCAAATGGTCTCTCGTGCTGCATTACACAGGTCACGATATTCTGCTTCAGAGGAGGATAAAGCAATAGTTGGTTGCTTTTTACACTGCCAAGTGATGACACCTCCTCCCAACATAAATGCGAATCCAGACATTGATTTACGATCTGTTGAATCGTCTGCCCAATCAGCATCTGTAAATCCAACAAGTCCAAGTGACTTATATGAGCTATATCTGAGCCCATAATTGATAGTTCTCCTGAGGTAGCGCAAAATTCTCTTTGCTGCCTTCATATGCATAATTGTGGGAGACTCCATATTCTGACTGAGTTTGCTGACTGCATACGAAATATCTGATCTTGTAGTGACAGTCAGATAAATTAACTTCCCGATCAGCTTCCTGAACTCTGTTGCATCTGCACGCTCATTATCACCAGAAGAACTTTGTCATTCCTTCGAGATAACCATAGGAGTAGACGCAGGCTTGCACTTCTCTATCTGAAAATCCTGAAGTATACTTTCTGTGTATCTTGCCTGAGAGAGGTATAACATTTCGTTGTGTTCCAGAAACTGAACTCCAAGGCAAAAGTTGAGAAGTCCTAGATCCTTCATATCAAACTCTTGCATTAAAGCTTGCTGAATCTTCTTTACTCCTCCTTGATATTATCAGATCATCCACGTACAGTAATAGTAACACAATACCTTGAGAAGTAATCAAAACATAGAAGTTTGGATCACCTCTAGTAGGAGAGAAGCCTTGCTGCTTCAAGAAAGTGTCGATTCTTGTGTATCAAGCTCTTGGAGCTTGTTTGAGGTCATACAATGCCTTGTGCAGCTTGCACACTAACTGTTCACCTCCTTTACGAACAAACCCAGGTGGTTGCTGCAAGTAGATATCTTCTTCAAGAATCCCATTAAGAAATGCATTCTTAACATCCATTTGTAAACACTTCCAACCATGTAGTTTTGCAAGAGCACAAAGAACTCGAATGGAGTTAAGTTTTACCACATGTGTGAAGGTCTGTTGAAAATCTTCTCCTGCAGTCTGCAAATAACCTTTTGCAACAAGGCGAGCTTTGTATCTCTCAATAGTTTCATCCGGATGTCTCTTGATCTTATAAACCCACTTACAGCCAAGTGCTTTCCTGTTTGTTGGAAGAGGTACTAAGCTCCAGGTTGCAATTTTGAGTAATGCATCATATTCTTCCTGCATAGCACGTCTCCATTGATCTTTACTGAAAACCTCCTCGAATGTAATAGTTTCTCCATCACCTTAAGATTCAGCCATGAGAATATAATCCTCTAGCCTTGCAGGAACCTTCCTTGTTCTGATAGGTCTCCTTGGTTGAGCAGCAAGATTCGAATCTGGAGTAGTCTGGTGTATGAGAGGCGAATATGCTGTAGTTGGACCTGATTCAGTAACTTCAACTTGTGTACGTGGTTCTAGCTGAGCTTGAGCTTCTTCTTCATGATTCTCTGAAGTAGGTGTTTGGATTGAGAGAGTTGGCAGGTCAAAAAGATGGTGTTGTGAGTTTCGAGATGGAAGGACCTCTAAAAACACTACATCTCGACTGATGATGATCTTTCTTGCAACACTCAACAGTCTCTCTTTTCTCTTGCTGGATATCCTATGAATGTACAGATCTGAGATCTATCATCAAACTTTTGGAGTAATTTTTGAGGAGTTGTAGCATATGCTTTACATCCAAAAATACGTAGATTAGAAAGGTCTGGTTTCTTCCCTGTGAAAGCTTCGAATGAAGTTTTGTTGTTCACAGCATTTGTTGGACTTCTGTTGAGAAGGTAGACCGCAGTATTCACAGCTTCAGCCCAAAGATCTTTTGAAAGATCTTGCTCAAGAAGAAGACTTCTTGTCATCTCCACGGCCGTTCTGTTCTTTCTTTCAACCACTCCATTTTGCTGAGGCGTGTAAGCTATAGTCAACTGCCGCAGTATCCCCTTCTCAGCAAAATATTTGTCAGCAGCCTTGGAAGTGAACTCTCCTCCTCTATCACTTCGCAGACTCTTCACTAGTTGTCTAGTTTGTCTTTCCATCATGTTAACAAGTTGTTGAAGATTCGAGAGTGCTTCATACTTTCTTAACAGGAAGAAAACCCAAATGTATCTCGAGAAGTCATCAACAACCAACATAAAGTACCTAGAATCTCCGAGCGAAATAGTCTCAGTAGGTCCACAGAGATCTGTATGTAGCAACTGAAGGATTTTTGTTGCTCGTGTTGCAGTAGTTTTGAAGAACTTCTTTCGAGTCTGTTTAGATCTAAGGCAAACTTCACATGGAGTGTTAACAGAGACTAGTTTCGAAACACCAAGGGCCAAGTCTTCATGAAACAACTTACGCATTTTCTGATAGTGTAAGTGTCCAAGTCGAAGATGCCATAACTGGCTTGTATCTGTTACAGCAGTTAGAACTGGAGCTACCAAAGGTAAGGCTTGTAACTCATACAAGTGGTCAACCTTCAGCCCTGTAGCTACCACAGATCCTTGGTCGAGGAAGGAACATCCTTGTGCATCAAATGACAGTTGAAACTCATTTGCAGCAAGTTTACCCACACTCAAAAGGTTATGCACTACACCAGGTACAAACCAGACACCTCCAATGGTTCTTATCTGACCTAAAGGTAGCTTAATATGGATGTCATCTTCCCCTTGGACTTGGTAGCCCTTATCATCACCCAGTCGTATCTCAGGTCCATTTAGTGGATGAAAATCTTGAAACCACTCCTTCTTTGATGTGATATGATTTGATGCTCCTGAATCAATTCATCATTGTTGGTCATGTGCGTCTGTATACATGGCAGCAAATGTCTGTATGAAGTTATCTTGTTGTTGGTGTTGGAACGTTGATCAAACGCCTTCTTTCGGCACTCATACGTGAAGTGTCCACGTTTCTTACAGTAGCTATAGTTCTCTGGTTTTGGTTTGTTGGAGTTGCCCTCTGAGTCACGTTTATTGAACTTGCCTCTCCTGTTGTCTCAATGCTCCTTCTGTTTTGATTGCGAGTCTTGAGGTCTACCTCGCTTATGATCTCTCCTCTTGGAGAAGAAAGAAGCATCAGTTGTGACAGTTGCTTGAGTTGACTTGGTCTCGATGTTCATAGCTTCTTGCAAAGCTAGTGTTTGCAGTTCTTCGAATGAGATAGGCTCCTTGCATATATCCACTACTTTGACGAAGTGCTCGTATGGTTCTGGTAAGCTCTGGAGCACTATCAGTACCAAGTCGTCCTCGTCTATACCTCCACCTAGATTCTTCAGTTGTTGTAGCAACCTTTTAACAGTATGGAAGTGCTCTTCGAGAGAGATGCCTGCAACCATTTACAAAGTGTTTAACTTTCTGCGTAGCATTCTCTTCCTCCCTCGAGCAGCTCCTTCGTACTTCTTGGTGAATGTATCCCAAGCATCTTTAGAAGTTTTAGCCTCCAAGATATCCATGACTTCCGAGTATTTTATGGTCATCTTGATGATGGCAAGTGCTTGTTGATCTCTTTTGTTCCAAGCTTTGACAGCAGCTGGTGATTCGATAGGTCTTTCTTCCTCACCCAACACTATGTCCCATAAGTAGTAGTTCTGAAAAATGGCTTGAACCTTGAAACACCATATTGGATAGTTCGTGCTATCCAACTTATGATGATCATGAAGTAAGTTATCACTAATGTTAGCGATTGATAGAAAGTAAAGTAGGTGGGAAAAATCTGAAACTCCCTAAAGTGGTTGTGGAGGTGGAAGAAGTGTCTATATTGTAATCCTTAGTAATCTCGTCCAACACGACAGAAATCTCAAAAACACGAAAATCGATCGTTAAGGCCTTCAAAAGTGCAGTCAAAGTTCTGTTGACCAAGGGTTCCCCAAAGTGTAACTTCCTTATACGAGGTCCGTTTGGGTCGAAAGTTGAACCGTTGGAAAGCTCTTTGCAAATCCCTTAACCCCAAATCCACTCTTAGATTTGTCTAATTCGATCTCCTTCTCTTCCAAAAACGTAGTCAAAGGTGGTATGACCAGAAATTTTCGTCTTCTTTCTCACTTTTCAGTTGAAGATGGTGTGCTCACTCTATGTCTTTTTTCACTCTCTGGTTCCTCATTCTCCTTGCTAATGCTCGTACCTAAGCTCTGATACCATGTTTAAGAACCAAACCAAGTGAATACTCTCCACTGTACAAAATATATCAGTAAAAGGATCAGTCGACTCATCATCTCTCAAGAGGGGGGTTGTTATATACTCTAAACTATGGACAAGAGGTTAGTCACTAGTCAGTTATTAGTCATAGAGATGTGCCTATAGAGGTGACTATAGAGATGACTATAGATGTGACAATTAGATATGACTATAGAGGTGACTATAGACTAGGCATTATCTTTAACAATTTCAAACGTTAACAGAGATAATAATGTCTAGAAAAGTCCCTGTGCCTTATGAAGAATTCTTTGCTCAAGAGCCGCAGCTCGTTATGCAGAACTATAAGAAGGAAGGGAATTCATGTGGATTTACGTTCGTGAACCTCCACCGAGAAGTCTAAAGATCAGATGAGTGCACTGATAGATTGTACAATATTAGGCTGTGATGAGGCATTCTTGTGGCGAGAGGTTCACCCGGTCAAAGTCATTCATTCATTCGCACTCAGTCAGAACTTTCTTTAGACTTCTCAAGTGATATAGAATAGTGAACAAGAAGAGAAAAATGCGACCCAAAGAATAGCAAACGGATGGGAAGATCCCATCAAGCCTTACAAGGAAAAGAAGGAACCGAAGGGCCAAGCAATAACCACCCCGAAGGGGAATGAACAAGAACAACACGAAACGTTAAAGGGTTTTCAGATTCCATTGAACGCTTTCCTTCCTGATCGTGCAAAACTTCTAGTCTTCTACTTTTCTTGCTCGATTTGCAATTCCTGATCGATTTGCAATTCCTGAAGCTCTCATGCTCTACTCGAGTAAATTTATTATTTCTGCGAAGCCAAAGACCATCACAGCTTGGGGGATGTAGCTCACCTGGTAGAGCGCTCGCTTCGCATGCGAGAGGTACGGAGTTCGAGTCCCCGCATCTCCAATTTTAAATCCTTGTACTATGTATGCCTACGGACTACGTCTTAGACCTGCACCCTACGCTTTGCTTGCTGGACATTTCGAGTGTCCGCAAGGTTATGAGGTTTGAGAACTGCAGTCTTCACGGAAATTCTCAGGATCCTTTTCTCCTTTACTCCAACCACGAAGTACCTTTATAATAGTACTAGTATTTGCTTTTTCCACACAGCTTTATATTATATTATGACCCAGTTAGTTCTCAAAAATCTCGTAAACTTGTTTATCTTCTCTTACTAAGCTAAATACCATATTATTCATATTCAATTCCAGGGGTTGAAGCTTCTTAAACAGTTGTCTGAATTATTTACTTTGAAATTCTTGAATTATATTATCGATAGTTTTTGTATTTGATTTGATTATAACACAAGTAACATAGTATACAGTTTATAATCAAAAAAATTATTATTGATAATTATTCCAAATATAAATCATTTATCATCAAATGTATTATTATTTTCTCAGACCATAAAACTGAAAATTTTATACTTCATCTACTTGGAGAACCAAATAGTTAAAATTTATTTACGTAAAAAATTGAACCGTTTTAAACCGAACTATTTACAAAATCCTAAACCAAACCGTTTCAGAACCAACGGTCCTTTACGACACAGTTCGGGGTCGACTTGTACTCGTACCCCCGAAACCAAGAACTGGAACCTAAATGATAACTGTTAACAGCCTGAATGTTCTTTTGGCAGCATCTGGTGAGCCTACGGAATTCAAAGTTTCTAAATATTAAGGATTTCCACGTATGATCTCCCGAAATGTAAACAAAATATCTTTTCAGTCTAACTTGTCAGAGTGATTCGACTTCTCTCTTGATATGTTACGCCCCAAAGGAAGTCATAAATCACTAGCCAATTTTTTTGGTCAAGCAGCATAATGTCACGGGCACCATACAAAAATATCGCTACTAATTTCACTTTTGGGAATGCATTACCCAGCATGTGCTTATGGTAAATGGTATTACTTGTTTACCATGAAACTTTCTATGTGAGTCCACTACAGCGGACTCAGACCAAAAGATTCTTTAATAATTTGCAGGGCATGCACCTCCAGTCATACTGGAAAGGGATTGAATTCACGATCTTTCTCTTAAAAGATTGTAGGTTAAATCACTTAGAACACTGATCTTCTGTGTAAGTATGGGCAATGGAAGTCACACACTGGTTTACATGTGTAAGCACATTTCAGGTAGTGCACTATTTATACGTATAAGATTCTGGAAATACAGATATAATCTTCTTGTTTGTATTCTGGAATGGTTTTATGTATAATAAATTATTCTCCGCAGTGGATTATTGAAAAAAATACTTGATAAATCATTATTGATTGATAAAGTATAATCTTTATATGTTAATTTGAGAAGTCATGATTTTTTATTAATAAACACAATTCAATTGTTAAATCTTTTTCGAAACAATTAAAACTTATTTTCCTCTTTTATTTTTTGTGCTACAAAAATCATTATCATAGTCGTGACTTCTCATTCCACTCCTTCAGTTCCACCTCGAGAAGTGGTTTAAGACTGAAAAACCACTCCCTCCCATGGATTATGCTATAGATAGTGTATGTGAGTCTATCTTCTCTTGATTAAATTAGTTCGTACAACATTTGCAATGGAATCTCCCTCTTACACACACAATCAACTGAGTTTAGAAGAAGTACATGGAGTGTGAAACAGGACACCTTCCCATTACCGTAATGTTTACCGTACATTAAACAGTAGTATGACAGCTGAAAATACGAAATATGTCTTAATCTTATTCAGGAGGATGAGAAGGAAACCGAGAAAAACTGATTCAATCATGTCAGACTCAGCAGTTGCTCCCACATTCTCACACAGATTCGTGTATCACACTAAAGACATCGCAAACTTGCAACTCGCACCTCTCTCTCGCTCTCTCTCTCTCTCTATATATATATATGGAGTTTCTTCAAATATTTGACGTGTTTATCTGAACTAAAGTAAATAGAAAACATGAATAAGATGATTCACTCAACAGAGATCAAAACTGTTCGTGACATCTGTGTGTAGAAGTTAACTTGAAGATGATTGACTCACGTTGAAATAAATAAATAAATAAATAAAAGAGAAAGAAGGAATAAGAAGAAGAAGATTGACTCACGTTGAAAACTGTTACTCATGGGGTCACACATCGTTATGTAAAAGTAAGGTCAGCTTGGTGAACTTTTAATATGTCTTTTGAATCTGCACATGCCATGCAATAACAAAAAGTTGTTATTCGCACGTTCTTGCTATGCGAAACGTGGATGCTCGAAAACGCAAAGGAAGAGGGGAACTTTAGGTCGTTTAGTGCATTGTTTTGTCGTATGAAGAGACGGCCGGAGGGAGTCGTGTGCAACCTGGAAAGGAGGAGCAGCCAGCATAGCTCCTTCATTTCACTTCATGCCATCAAAACCTGAAACATGTTTCTCGTTCGATTCAAGAGGAACCAGGACGCCAATGATAGCCAACGGATAAGAAGACCCATCAAGCCTCAAAGTGGAAAGAGTCGCATGGACAACCACCGAAGCCCAAATTGACCAACCACCGACGGCCACGAAGGGAGGAAGAACATCGGGGCTAAGCCCCCCCCAATCGATTCTAAGCATCCTCCATTGACTATATAGTCATTGAGGAGCCGAAACACGGGAGACCGGCCAGCTATATACTTGACTGGCTCAATGCGCGGAAATACACTCTTGACAGGTCTCGTGCGTGAAAAACACTACTTGACTGGACCCTTTACCGGGTATAGACAGTTTGCGACTGCCAGCGTGGCATTAGAGTCTGACGTGGTAAGTAATTGATAATCTAGGGTGACGTATCACGAGCTTACGTGGTCTTCCGTGACATACGTGAGTTTTTTATTGAGATAAGTATGAATAGATTTGGCGAAACAGACTGAACAACGTAGTGGGTGAATATAATATTGAATATTAATACACAGCTCTTGGGTCGCAGTTGTCTTAAGAGCTTTGGTCGTTGTTTGTTTTTAAATCCATTCTTGAAGATCTAAAATTTAACCGAAGACAATGAAAGAGTTAGTCCAAAACAGTGTATCGAATAGCAATCATAACAATATCAATCACAGGTATTATCGATTTATTTAGTGATTAATGGAAGAAAATTAGTGTTGAGGAAATCTTCTTGATGAAGTTGAGGACGCACAACAACAAATCTTACTGGAAATAATAATTTCGAATTCTAACTTTAATCCTAGATTAGATTTTAATAAAGCACTTCTACATACTAAAATAAATCAATTTCGGAAGATGAAGAAGAAGTAACCGAGAAACGTTAACAATTTGCAGAAGAATGCGATTCTTCACGATATAAAGATACAACCACTGGCCATTTTAATCCAAGTCTGAGATGTTTTAAATACACATTTTGAATGTTATTTCATTGTCTACTTACTCGATTATAATATATTACTTGGACGTGGTCAACATTGTATGCTACCGTACTGAATTATCTAAACGATTACTTTTTGTTAATAAACCATTTCTATATGTATATCAATACATGATAACTTAAAATGTAAAACAAAGTTGTTATTCGACCCATGAACACCTTCTAACTGTTCTTGGGTTGTGGTTAGTACGGTTTCTAAAGTTCTGCATTTCAGTCCCATTCAAGAGATATGTTTCATGCAAATGGTGCGAGAAAGCGGTTGTGTGCGCAAACTAAAAGTTCGTTTCCGTTTATACTTTTGTGTCAAATTAGGTATCACATGTGCCACCAAAGGTTTCTCGCCATGGAACTCTCTTGTTAAATAAGCATGCTCAACAGACTTTGGTGATTATCGTCCGATAGAGGAAACCCGGAAATGTAAGTATCGCTAAAAGCATTGATTGGATAAGCGGGTTTGCTTAAGTGGGTTTCAGAAATATTGTTTCAGACGAAAAGTTCAGTTCAGCCCGTTTGTTTCGCTGGGAGGTATCTTGCGGAGGCATTGTATTTCCTCCTTAGGTCATTTTGCTTGAAGTCTGCCAGCTGGTCTATCATCTTGCTATCGTTCGCCGCTGCACTTAACGGATTTGCACTTGCTATCTTTCGCTGTTGCACAAGACGGAGATTTGCTTTTGCTTCCTTCTTTCTTTCGCTCGCTCGCTTGCTTGCCTGCTTCATCACTTCGTTCACTTGCGGTGCCGCTGTATTTCGTCGTTAGGTCACTTCGCTTCGTGTACCACACTCGTCTTCGTATTGTTCGCCGCTGCAGTTGGTGGTTTTCTGTCTTGCTATCGTTCGGCACTGCAGTTGGTGGATTATGTTATGGCGGAGATTTCTTCCGATCGCTCGCTCTTGTTTCGGTCGCTCGCGTGCTTCGTCACTTTGCTCGCTCGGTCCACGGCAGTTTTATCTTACAAACATTTTATCCCGGAGATTATATTATGGTGGGATCGATGCACCGGTGGTTTTTTGTCTTGCTATCGTTCGACGCTGCATCATTGTGCCTCGCTCTGTCAACTAAGCCGTTTGCACGTTTCAGTTCTAATTCGCAATTGGATTTGTCGCGCAACGACGGCAGGTTTTGTTCGGAACGGTTTACCACGGAGGATTATGTTATGGGTCTGTATCGTATGGTGGGACCTGCTTATCATCGTTATGTCGCTCCTTCGCTGCATCAAGTTGATGGATTCTATCGCTTGTTATAGCGGCTCAGTTCGCTGCTCAGTTTATGCATATTGTTATTGCTCGTCTTCTGCTCGCGGGACCTGCTAGGCGGATTCTGCCGCTTGTTATGACGGCTTACTTCGCTGCTCACTTATTGCTCGTCTTCTGCTCACGGGATCTGTTAGGCAGATTCTACCGCTTGTTATGGCGGCTTACTTCGCTGCTCACTTTCTACCGTCTGCCTTGCTTGCGCAGTTCACTTACTCCTTGTTTTCCTTTCTTACACCAGTTCGAGGATCGAGCTGGTTACTGATAATGTGTTGATCTTGTAGCTTTCTTCGCAGTGGAAGCTGGTCCCTGTCACACAGTATGGTCAACTATTGACGAATTGCATGCACAAGCTAAGATGGTCATGCCTGCTTGCCGGTGTCGCCGAACGACGATCTAACGTGGCTCCATGGCGGGGAGCTCTTGCTTCATGATGGGACCAGTCGACTGAGTAATGTTAAATCTTACCATCATATCTATCGTTACTCTTCTATCGTTGTCGTCATGTTATTTTTATCTAACATGCTACTTGTTTGCTGTTCTATTCTTGCGCTGCGAGACCGGTCTTTTTTCCACTGTTAATTCATCTTTGCTGAGCTGAAGGACATGATCATAATTGACCATGGCAATCAGCATACGTGAGCACCATACTGACCTTCTGTCGCACAAGCTGAGATGGGACTTGGCGTTTGATCCTCGTTGTTTTCTTCGACTTGAAGAATTCATGTTCTACAAAAGTTAAGTGTATTACATCTCAACGTTTTTTCTCTACCGCTTTATGATTCATGTCGCAGTCTGAGTGTGTCGTTGTGATCTCTTGGTTACAATTCCTGCCACTCCTCCCAAACTCGACGTACAGTCCATCCTCAACTTAGATGATATTCCAGGCACAATGCTTTCATCTTGAAGAACATTCTTGCCTCTTAGACAGATTGCATCTACCACTTATCTTGCCACTCTATCCTCTTATCACTTCACATTTTCTTTCTTTTGACTCTACCGAGATAGAGATTACATTTATCTAGATTTGTAGTATTGTCAAGAACCTCCAGAATTCCTGCTTCCAACATTGGATTACGTACTGATCTCTCGCACTTTTACTACCAGACGCTCCTGCTGCTATGTCTTGATCGAATCTTTTCATTACATTGAAAATCACGAGATCAGTGGTTAATCCTCCGTTATCGTCATTCCCTGCTTTTTTGTTATCCTAAATATTTAGAGTGTACGCGAGATCCTCAACTCCTTAAACATGTTGTTTACTGCTTGTCATGCGCATACACATCGCTACACAACATACATCGCTGTCCGAGGTACACCACACATACACATAACACATGGACTATCTCATACATATAAACAAGTGTATCACAATTGATAAACAATATCTACTCACTCCACCATATCAACAAGCATTAAACAATCATTAAAGTCGAGCCAAATCCACTCTGTGCTCGCAGAGACTCCATACTGCACTCTCAAAGACTATCCATCACAGCTAGGAGCTTGAAGGCTCAACTTGAAGAACTAAGACCTCCAAGCCTTACCTGCGGAGTATACCCCTTAGTGGGTCATCCCAAGAACTCACCCTAACGACACTAACCGCCTTATCGAGATTCGTCACTCCGCACTCGGTCAACCTAGCCGAGGTGTCAAACTGACGTGACAGCTGTCGTGCGCATACACATCGTGACACAACATGCATCGCTGTCCGAGATACACCACACATACACATAACACATGGACGATCTCATACACATACATAAGTGTACCACAATCGTCTCCCTAACTGACAGTTAGGTCCCTCTAATTCCAGATAGCTCCATATCCCAACTACGTGATATACACCTTCATGGGTGCAAGGATCAGGAGGTCGGGTGCTACATCGTCTCATCGTTTAGTCGCATGTCTACAATCCATACCACGCAAAGATCTAATCGGCTATCTCTGCTATATACATCGAGGACAAATCCACTGTCTAGTAGGAATGACACTGAGAGGTGGAGTCAAACATGACATGTGCTAATCTCTAGAACAACCATCACACACCAACATACGGGTTGCTCCACCAGCAGACCCACACAACATACACCTCAAGCCCGCACGTACAACTACTAAGCTTGGGTCAACGGTATCATCGATGTTGGGAAGATGACATGATGTGCAATTACGCACATGGTCCTTCCAAACAACACCATCACGGCCCTCTAACATGAGTACTCCAGAAGATAACACCTCACACACTCGTAAAATAGTGCGTCCTGCGATCACATTCAACGTCGTCGGTGCAATCTGCTGTAGATAGATATAATCGTCAAGATGAAATCTGTGAATCGATGACCGATAACCTCCTCGAAAAATTCATATCACAACGTGTCTCTATGCTGAGCAATCGCTAGATTCTCAAAAGCCATAGACATAACTCTCTGAAATGTCTCTGCTCGTTGAGAACATGCGTTCACCCACATATCCGAGTCATCAAGGTTCAGCACCTCAGCATAATCACGACAAATGACCGAAGATAGATCTAGATCTCGGTCATACAATAGAAAATACGATGAGAAGGAAGCCAAAGACGCTTGTCGGCTAAAACGATAGCCCATAGTCAACCATGATAACTACACATCTCAATCTCTTAAGTGGCCCTTCTGCAAGCCATACTTGCGCAATCCTCTCTTCACCGTCTGAACTATCCTCTCCGTAAAATCATCCGCCTCTAGATGATCTCGAGATGTAGTCCGATGATCAATCAGCGCCTGATCACACAAGGTCTGAAACTTATCAAGGAACTCTGTACCTTAGTCTGTCAACACTTCAGCTGGTGCTCCAAAACGACTCAGCACTCGATCTAAGAACGCATACGCCGTCCCTTCACTCGTCTTGTCCGTAATGCCACCAACTCAATCCACTTGGAGAAGTGCTCCACCATCACCAACACATATCGAAGATGACGTACGGTCAACGATAAGGATCCCGTAAAATCCAAACTCCAATGGTAACACAACCCCATAATCGATAAGGGGTGTAACTATGGAGTAGGAGCATTAAATGATGCTCGTATTTGATCACAAACCACACATCGTGTGACAAACTGCTGCACATCGACGTGCATACCACGCCACCAATACTGTCCTGGGAGTAAGTTATGCGTACGCTTCACTCCAAAATGTTCCAACTCCTCATGAGCATGTCGTACTAATTGTGTCCTCTGAGCTAGATGTGATACTATCCGTACTCTCTCATCATCCCACACTCTAAGTACATGTCGTTCTTCTCGTCGGAATCTCTTTGCTCGTTGAAAGACACGATCTCGCTCTTTGGCACTTACTGTGTCTACCACCATGTCAGTACGTAGATACTTCATTACAGTCACATCGTCATGGATATCTCGCTGGTCTAGTACACCATCTCCATCATCAAGATCTGGAGACTCATCATCTATTCTCTGACCAGAGAAAGATATGACTTGACCCTCCATACTAAAGTTCATGACCAACACACAAAGAAAGACAGATGCATGCTACCTTGGCACTATCTCCTCATCAACCTCGTCATGCCATCGAGCCTCAGTCTGATCTTGCTGACTCGTGCATGGATTAAGACTCAACCCATCGGCATCTAAGTTTGCAACTCCAGGTCTATGTACTACCTGAAAGTCATACTTTTGTAAGATAAGAGCTCATCGTGCAAGCTTCCCTGTAAGCTTGTCGGACTTCATCAACCATTCGAGCGGTTGGTGATCAGTGATGAGAGTAAAAGGGTTCTCAAACAGATAACATCGGAAATGTGCAACAGCCCACACTGCAGCTAAACACTCTCTCTCGTACGAACTGTATCTCGTCTCCGTCGAATTGTTGGAACGACTGATATACGCCACCACAAACTCCTTTTTCTCATCATCATGCTAAGTCAGCACTGCTCTAAGTCCCAACATACTCCAATCAGTGTGCAGTTGGAAAGAACGCCGCCTAATGGGTCTCCTCAAGGTGGGAGCAGATGTCAACTTATCCTTGAGCTCTACAAAAGCTCGCTCCTGCTCATCTCCCGACTATCACTCTTGGTCCACCTTCATCAGCTTGGTCAATGACTTCGCAATTGCACTAAACCCTTTCACGTATCGATATAGAAGTTCGTCAAATCAACAAATGCGCGAACTCGACTCACATCTGTGGGGCGTGGGATACGTGCAATAGCCTCAACCTTCGTCTATTGAACACCCAACCCACCTGGGTAGATGATGTGGCTCAGATACTCTACCAACTCCTGGACACTTCCCAGGGTGTAACTTCAACCCATGATCTCTCAACCGCTCGAACACATCTCGTAAGTGTCTCTCGTGCTCCTCCACCGTAACACTATAGACTAAGATGTCGTCAATATAACATCTGACAAAATCCAATCTTGCTAAGATCTTGTCCATCACCCTTTGGAACTCAGCAGAGACGTTCTTCAACCCAAATGATAAGAACCGTCACTGATACAAACAATCCTTGTCGTGAGAGTCAATTCCTCAGAATGGTGTCTTGGACTTATCTTCTTTTCTCATTGGCAACTGATGATATCCTGCTCGACGATCCAAAGTACTGAAGATGCCTCACTGCATCAAAGATCTCCTTAGGTGTCAGCATGACATACTTATTCGACTTCGTCTGCCGATTGATAGGACGGTAGTCTCCACACATCCGTCTATCCATGTAGTTGTCATACATATCTTTCTTTGCTGGCATAATTGTGACAGACGCATACTCTCCATGCAACATCTCCACCAACCCAACCTCCAACAAGTCTTGAGTCCTACTCTAGATCAAGACTCTCTCCATATCATTGTATCTATAAGGACGTCAAAAGATTGGTGTGTCATTAGTCAGGTCGATCCGTATACCTAGTCCCTTCAAGGTACCCAAATCCTTCATACTGTAGGTAAAACAATTCCTGTAGCTCTTCAGGAATCTCTAAACTCTTCGTCTCTTCTCTCTTATAAGCTTGGGTCCAATCTTTGACTCCGAAGATTGGACCTTTGTCACTATACTAGAGGTAGAAGACGAAGTCATTGACTGCTATCTTGCAGCCTCTGGAGTAGTTTCTTTCTGCTCACCACCAACAACCTCCATCGCTACTGTGTGAAAAACTCCTACAGTCCTAGCTGCAAGCTCTACACTCTCTCTTATGACATCTCATGATGTCCAAGGATGACAAACTCCACACGTCTCGCTCCCAGCTTTTGTCTCCACCGACTCGATAGACAAAGAGCTCAGAAGTGTCCGAGTAGTAACACTCGTCGATTGCATCCGACGCTGCTCAGCCAATCCAAGGCTAACAATCCATGTCAAGCAATTCAAGTCCATTGCTTGATCCAATACTTGACGACGTGAAGCCTCCGACACTGAAGCTATTGCCGTCGTACCCGTAGCGAAACCCATTGCTCGCTCTCTTTCATCGGCATTGGACTCCACCAACTGCCATAACTGAGCATCCCACACAAGCTCAGGTCCTCCATCTCTGTAAGCATGTGACGCTAAAAAGCTCACCAAAGTGAGTAACGCTATCATGAGCCGTCCCACTAGGTTTACCACTGTCATGGGTGACATATCGACGACTATCACTACTTGAGATCGTCGCCCTGCATCCAAGATATCATCAACTGTGAGATGTGTTGAGCGTCTCACTGCATTGTGTGCGCGCTTGAGCACCTCCCTCGATAACAAGTTTGTCCATCACAACTGTGGACGGTGTGCACGAGATCTCACTCTCGCTGCATCTAAAAACACTGCCGGTCCGACCCAGGACCGCACCTGGTGCACACTCGTCATCATCTGTGTACGAGCATCACCCAACAAAAAAACGTTCTCCAAGATGTACGTTGGAGAATCTATCTGATGCATCTGGAGATATCGTAAGATCCGTAACATCTCCCAAAACATCCTAGATCGCAGGTCATGTAAACCTTGACCTCTCTTAGCATGCGTGTGATCTTGACATGACCACTCGGCTATCACCAAATGAATGGTGTCAACAAACGTGAGATCCTGTGCCCCCAGCAGCGAAATATCTGATGATAATGCTTGCTAGTATTCTCTAACGGCTGATATGGACAACAACTCAAGATATCTCAGCACCAAACATGCCACATGTTGCAATGAGATGCGTCTCGCAACCTCATATCTCTCCACATACAAGTATCGCTGCACTTGTATGCATGCTTGCAATATCGCAGTCAAACCTGTGCTGATCTCTCCAAACAACTCCAACACACATATATATCCTCCTCTGGATATTGTCACACACTGAGAGTCGTATCCAACGATGATAAGATCATAGGACCAGTAGCAGGAACAACCTATGATTCCTCTACTGTTGGTACAAAGGCTTCTCCAAGCCGGCTGCATCAACCAATCAGCATACTGCTGCAACTCTCCACTCGAACTCCAGAGTGAAACATCAAAGACAGATGGTACGACCGTAGTCATGCTAAGCATGACCTCCATCTCCTCAAAGACATGAGTATCATGAGCATGAACATTGTCCTCTAACAACTCGCTCGGTCAAATGATGACCGAATTGAATGCTGCAACGAATGCCATCGTTTCTCGTGTAGGCTCCTTTGTCCCAACTCTAGCACTGAACCGCACTGATAAACGACTCACTCGTCTCTCACCGGACTACCAACCTGGTCTGTAAGATGTTGTCTCCGTCTAATAGTCGATCACGAACCCCATAAGGTATAACACAACATCTCCAACCAATACATCATAAGACTCCGCGGCCGTAATGATGGTCTTGGTCCTCACCATGGAGCCATCCATGGAATGATCTGGTCGAAACTCTCACCGTCAGCATCTCGCGTGTCATGTGTAGAGCTGTATCTCCTGATCTCCTTAGAGATGTATGTAGTTGGAATTGACATCTCTCCACCTCGGACTTCCTCAGACGCAAACTAATACACGTCGTCTTCCCCAACATCAAAGGTTGGGCTCCAGAGTCTAACAAGACTTTATGTGATCGATACACCTTCCTTGAAGGTGCCACCAAATAGAAGGTACCACTTTTATTGTCCAACAACATCACACTTGGTGCCAATCTAGCAGGGCAATCGCCGGCCTAGCTGGTAACTCATCTAACATGACAGTTGTCGCTTGCCAAGTACCACTGATAGCTGTCTTGATCTTCGACTCCATGGAACGTCTACAGCCTCTTGCTGAACCACCTCAGCACTAGAGATAACAACATCCTCGCTCTCATTGAGCGTGACCGTCAACTGGAACACTGGAGTCAAGCTGACTCCCAAAGCTCTCATATCCATGGCTGAAAATAGTGAGGTTAGCAAAACTGCTGTAGCCGCCCCCAACGTCGGGTTCGATATCGCATCCGTAGACGTCGAGGATTGACTTGCATCACCCCACTCTTGGATGTCGATGCCTCCAACTCCACTGCATAATCGGTAGGTCATTTAGGAACCATAGACGTGGTCCTCAACGCCTCCAATAACGTGAAGGACTAATAAAGTCTGGCCTGTCCTCCCCGCGTTGTGGATCCAACTCCACCGACGCACCTCGTGGCTCAGAGACACATACTACACCTCGAGTCACTGTCGCAGATGTCTCAATCTGCGCTACACCAGTCATGAAGTCGAAGGTCACATCTTTCTCCTCCATAAGACATGGAAGCTTCTGTTCCACCAGATCTCCGCTGAGCCATAGTCATACTAGCTATCCTCTGCTCCAACTACTCAATTTCGAGCAGCCATACCTACTTCTGACATCGTAGCAGGCGGTGGAACGATTGATCCTCTCTTAGATGTTGGACCTCTACCTCCAGCTCGACCACCACGGCCTCCTTGAGCTCCTCCGCCTCGTCCACGATCAGCCTTCCCTTGTCGTAGCTCAGGATGAAGATCAAAACAACAGTCACTATTGTGACCAGGTCGTCCGCAATGCTCACATTGCCTAGGTATCGCTTGAGACGTCCTTGATGTCTCATAATCACCTCTCCTCTGTGGACAGTCCTTCTGCTGATGAGGACCATCACACGTCCAGCAAAGACCCGCTTGCTGCTGACTAGAGAAGGACGGCATGGACTTCTGCGCACCAGATCCTCCAACACCTCCTTGGGATCGTGACTGCTCCGCACGATCCTTACCACCACCATCACCACGATGTTGCGTAGCCGATGATCCTCGAGAAGAGGTGGTCGTCCCATGTGGTATCTCCTTGCTGAACCCAGCAACCACCACCCTCTCCTCCATCATGTTGAGCTCAATCTGCTCAGTCAAATCAAAGACAATCGTCAACGTCAGAGCGGTGTCTCTAAGGAGAGTGACATCTATGACTCTCCTACGCAGCTTCCGATCTAGTATCTCATATCAGAACTGTACTGCTTGTGCTTCGGTCACTCCTGGAGTAACGCTGATCAACCGCCTCATGCGAGTAAACGCCTCGCGTAAGCTCTCTCCAGTCTTCCGCTGGAACTCCTGCAAACTCCTCAACTTGTCGGTCCGCACACCTTGATAGTTCTTCTTCAAACATTGAAAGAATTGAACCACAAGGTTAAACCCTGGTGGTATCCCGCTCACACTACCACCTGTTCTACTAGTGGACGCATCGCCGGTAATAGATACTCCGCCACTTGTGGATGTATCATTGCTACTGGCACCCAAACTCGTAGGTGCTATGCCTCTTGAAACTGCGCAAGTAGTGATAAAAACGTAGTTGGGAGACCAATGTTGTCTCCACAACTCAATCTTCATATTGTAATCTCGTCGGAACTCATGATAATCATCCATCGAGGATCTCTCCAAGTGTTGGAACAAACCCTTCCACGTCATGAAAGGTGTAAACAACTGTGGGTTCCGCATCTGCTGCAGATTGCATCAACTGTCGAACTCCTGGATGAAGTCATCCAGCTCGATGGTACCCACTGTATCAGAGTAACGTCGAGGTCCCTTCGTGGTCCCATAGATCTCGTCCATGTCCCACAACAACGGTGTGATGACACTCGACTCACTATCAAAAAATGCACTATTTGCGTCTGACTCGTCCTCTGGAAGAACCGATGGCAATGGTGTAGATAGTCGGTACCTCATCCCACTCCGTGTATACTCACTGTCCGAGAAATCTTCACCAGAACCTCTCGAGAACTCCGTGATGATAAAATCTTGATAATACACTGTCCAACCAGAATGTCAAAATTCTCGTCATCACCGTAACCACCACTTGTCTAACTCCGCTCCTACTGAGCTCACATATCTCTTACTAGGACGGTGAAGATAAAGATAACATGTATCTGCCATCACCACAAGCAGCCTCTCACGGTCTGTTGGTCGTCACTCCAACCGCATCGTGAGAAAAACAAAGATAGTCTGACTTGTCCGCAACTCCAGTCTCACTATCGACAGCATACTGGAGTGAACCACTCCGGAAATCAAGCGTCAACACAAGCAAACGCGACGCACAAACAGGAAGTAGAATATGGAGGAGTTCCAACCACAAGAAGTCCACACGATAACCCTCCATACTCAAACATTCACATAAAGAGAAACCCAGCCTCACCCGGACGAACGTCTCCTCTTCATGATCACATACACAATATATGATCACCAACCCGTCGTAACTGATACTTAAGGTCACTAACTAGATGTCCACATCTCTAGTAGCTCCAAAAATATCTACGTGGTAGCTCTACTAGCTCACTCAAGACAACTGCCACCAACTGTCTCCATACGCGTCTCTTCGGTATAAGCAAACACTACCACAACTATAGCTTCTCCTAATACTTTGGGATCGCCTTACCACCTCTCTAGGAACGTACGAGAAAGTCTCTTACTATCTTAAACATGTCCATAAGTATTTGCACGTATCTCTAGAAGACACCAAGATCTATTGGTCTAGTGGTAAAGTCAAAGCTAAGATTGCAAAGTTAAGGATACAAGTTCAAGAATAGTGATCGGATGGATGACCTACTGATTTTACACTTCCCAGACAACTGAAACTTGTATACCTCTCTCACGCACGTCAGCAAGCTGGCTTGTGGCGGGCTCGGACTCCGCTCCGTCTCCGCACTCACGCACCTCCAAATTGATACTTGCAGGCGGATTTGTCTCAGATTTTAGACCACCAGCGACCTTCTTCGACTTGTAACTCATTTGATCCTTCGCCAAATCGAACAATTTTTGATGTGTTGGAATCGTCTTCCCAGTGTGCACCTACTGCACTCTTCAGCACCACAAATTGCTGACCTACGCCAATCTTACATCCGCCGATGCACTTCTGTCGATCTCAAATTATCACAAAATCTGTGACAAGAAAATTCAGTAGCGCTTCCGCACTACTTCACTCCAAATCCGACCAAGAACAGATCCAACCACTCCTAATCTGCAAGGCGATCAACCACACAACCTAAAAGAACCACTCCATGCACGTGCGCATCCGCAAATCGAAGGTACCAACGATCTATCCACTCCGGAGATATCATCGACTGCAATCCGTGACCTGAAAGCTCTCAATCAGACCACGGTATATACTCACTCCACCATGCCAACGGGCACTAAACAATCACTAAAGTCGAGCCAAATCCACTCTGTGCTCGTAGAGACTCCAGATTACACTCATAAAGACTATCCACCATAGTTAGGAGCTTGAAGGCTCAACTTGAAGAACTAAGGCCTCTAAGCTCTACTTGCGAAGTATACCCCTAGTGGGTCATCCCAAGAACTCGCCTTAACGGCACTAACGACCCTATCGAGATTCGTCATTTCACACTCGGTCAACCTACCGAAGGTGCCAAGCTGACGTGACACGTCTTTGTCGTGTTCACTGTGTTTGTGATGATCTAAACCATGTCTTATTCCGACTAGGATGTAAGCATATATTGTTTGTCTCTGGTGTCCTAGATGATAAACCTTCCTAGTTCAATGTTCATAAAACGAGTGGCTCGCGCTTATCGCGCAAATCCTCTTGCAGTCAGCAACCCTCACAACAAAGCTTGAGAAAAACACATGAAGTCTCGTTAACAGTCGGAAGACAGGAGGTGACTTACATATGACATGCTGGTTCATTCTATCCAATTTTCTTCATAGAGAATGCGAAAGTGACCTTCTTTCAGTCGAGAGGAGAGGGACATTACTGCATTTATGTATACATGGAGTGTTATCGTTGCAAGCTACTAGCCCAATAAAAATAAAAAAACGTATTTTTTATGTTTTGGGTTGGAAAGGGACCCTTGGGAGCTGATGTTTGTATCAAAAGATTAAACAACAAAAGGATGTCGGGATGATAAGATACTGTATGAAAGATAATTTCGAGACTCATCATGTTTGCTATATGAAAAATATTTCTGAATCCATGTTGAGAGACAACTATCTAACAGCTGATACCAAAAATTGAGTTGAGTTGAACTTCAATAACATTTTGCAGAGAGCATTGCAATATAACAAATATCTTACCAGACATCCTCGAGGAACAACGCTGAGAACATGTCTCAGAATGATGATCAAATCTGAAAAATACACACCATCGTGCAAATGACTGATGGACGCTAGAATACAACGAACACATAACGATGCTCTCTGGAAAGTTATCATGCATCCTGAAACTGTGATGAAGAAAAATATTAATCAGATTTCTTTTCCGCAGCAACAACAGCGGACCAATTATTTCACAATGGATGTCGTGGACGATCATGAAAAAAATGAATAGACACCTCGCTTCAGTAAGCACCATCGAACACAGTTTGAAGAGACACAAACCTTCTTACATGTCTCTGTGCAGTGCATTTCGCGAAATGTTGGAACAGACAGAGCCACAGAAGGAGAATATATGCTCTAAACATTTCACTTTCAACATTTTAAATTTTTACACACGAGTCTCATACGCAGTTTTGACACATCAGCCTCAGACGCAGGAGAGAATCCGTCATGAAGTTCGCAGAAAGCATGTTATGGATACTGTACACAGCAGACTTGCTGGTGTGTACTTCTGCTTTCTAGAGTAGTGCCTGCTGTACTGGAGAAACACCGTGCTGGATCATACTGTACACAGCAGAATAGTAGACTTGCTTCTTCTGCTTTCCAGACTAGTGGCTGCTGTAGTGGGCAAATACCGTGCTGGTTAGTTCAATGTACAAAGCTTGTGCTTTCCACCGCAGTGGGTACTACAATATACGCAGGTTTCTGCTTTCCACACTAGTGGCTACTGTAGTGGACAAATAGTGTACTGGCTACTTGAAAGTACAAAGCCTTGTGTTTTCCACTGTAGTGGCTGCCATGTACAAAGGTTTCTACTTCCCATCTACTGTACAGAGGTGAAATTTTCACAATCTGCAATTTCTTTCTAGTTTTTCAAACGCTATATATCGACAGTAGTGTACTGTACACAGCACAATAGTGTACTTTTTGTTTCTACTTGTGCAAACGTGAAACTGAACACTTCAACTTTCTGCGTACTGTGTTCAATTTTCGAACCACTGCTATTACGGCAGGATGTCCTACATATGTGTACATTAACGTAAATAAAAACCATTTGTTGTTGTTAGACCATCCGTCTCTGAGAAAAGAATACCCGAATTCACGTCCGAATCATGTATGGACAATGAGTACATTCTATTCTGATGACCCTGCCAGCACGCAAGTTCAATGCACATGTTCGAAACAGTCCGGAAATTGGACAGGAAATTGATTTTCTTCTGATCAGCCTGCCACCACGCAGATTCAGTCCACAAGACGTGTTCAGCAATACAAATGAGGGACAAAGAAAAAAACCGTAAAGAAAGTATCATATGAGAACAGGAGTAATGAATTCTCGTTTCAAGAAAATTCTTAATCCGGCCGAACATGTTACAACACTGTAAACTGTATCTGTAGTTTTCATCGCCCCGACCTCACAACTTGAACCTCTAACTTTGGTGAATAACAAGCTTATTAACAAAATATGCATCCCAAGTCGGGGTCGGACAGGCAGTGCGGAAAGAGACAAACGTTTCCGGCTGGGATAAATACAGGAACAGGATTCGCGAATCGTTGTATTATAAATGATTAAAATATAATTCTAACTATATTTTATTATGATCAATAAACTATTTTAAAATTTATCATAATATAAAAATGTCCAAAATAATAAGCAACAGACGCACGGCCAAAAATATTGATAACAAAACATGCTTCTAGAAACAGAGCTTAGGACAGATAAAACAACTGACTGTCAGTTCTTTATCGCAAGGGCAAACTATTCATGACAATTATTTATGATCTGTCCAGAGCCTTCACTCTTAGAACCCTCTAGTTACAATCTTAGAATCCTCCAGCTACACATGGACACCATGAAATCACATAAATTATAAGTTTGAAATCTTCTGTAGATAAAGTAGAACACTTCAAGTGTAAATAAAGTAGAACATTTCAAGTGGATATATGCTCCTCAATGGCCATGATAAATTTCTATTCTTGTATCAATTCCACCTGCATATATCCCATAATTGAATTATGAATCGAACGTTCAGTCCATAATGTAAAAAAAAAAAAATTCTTCACTATCTCTTGCTCTTTTTTTGTAAACTTTCACAATAACTTTCACAATAAGAAGATGATCAAGTTCATTCTTCGCATTACTCTTCGGATTGTAAATTATAGTGAGAATTAACTTCACACCACACTCACTTTTAACCTCATCCTGTAAACGAATCACAAAACGAACCACAACTTGCTATAAACAAAATCGCATCACAAGCATAGTATCATTTAATTTAAACTTGATATAAATTTATTGACCAAGCCCTTCCACGATTTATGACCAAAACCTTCCTCTTGGAAGGGCTTAGTCATAAATTTAAGGGCTTGCATATACTGAATGATTGTGCGGGCTTATCCAGAGCTTCTCACGAACAAACAGAGAGTAAATAGTCTACATGCGGAATGAAGAAACTTCTAACGAGCTCAGGGAAGACAGAGATATACTGAGACTCCCTAACGTGACACGTGAAACCGTGGAATATACTATAATTCCCGGGGGGTGACACCACGATTATAGGTTAGATTAGAGCTGCACGTTATAACTGATGTGTAGATGTTACTGTCATCCAGTAGAGAGGAGTCGTGTATCTTGTCGACTCATCCATCTATTCTTGACATTATGATGCTTATATGTTCAACCCTGTTGCCCCCGTTTTTCTAGTCATAATACAATATCGCCATTTACTCTTTCCTTTGCCTCATTTCACACGAGGAGACAAAGCAATACTGAATTAGCTACGGTAGCATATGGGACATTTCTCTACATCGAATCGACCTCCAGACATCGTACACTTACAGTTCAAATCAAAGAGTTACTTTTAACTTGCATTCTTATGCTTTATATATAGCTCTAGGGTTAGGTAGATACTATTAAAGTACAATGATAGCTGATGTGTAAATATACTACGAAGCAAACCGGAACTCTAGGCCATACCTCAGAATCCTAAGCCATACTTCAGAATTCACGCAAATCCTATGAATCAGTAGGAACACTTGGAATCATGTACCTCAAACATTGATTCAGTTCTCTCTCCGGTAAAAGACTGTCATCCGTATTTCAACCAATGAAAGATACTTGCAAGTGTCAGGCAAGATAACAGCTACTCTTGGTAATGTTTTATGAGAAGGGCTATCTTTCGTGTAACTGAAGAAAAATAAATAGGAGGGTTTTTTTCACAACCCGTTCAGCCCAAAGAATAACTATACACTGTAATTCTGACCTCTATTGCTCTAATATCCCATCTAAACCATCCTAACCTATCCCAGTACCGGAAAAACTGTCAAGCAGGAACCAATTAATGTCAGAAACTGAAGCAACGTCTGGAACTTACTTCCTTCTCGACTCAATGAAAATGGCAGTCTTCACTCCAATGCAGCCGTTGAAAGGTGGGACGGGGATCAACCTTTACCTCCCCACCACCCTTCTAAATTACCACTATCTGTTTCTTGTTCAGCCTCGAACGGAACAACTTGCAGAAATGGACCAGGAAAGACCCAAGTACCGAATTGTGTGCTGGCACTCCCGCTGCTGTGACTGAATAACTTGAGCATCGATCTGGAGGAAAGAGGAATAACGACCGATGCCTCACTCTTCAACTTGCCGCTACTTTTAGAAGTAAGCTGCGACTATAGAGATTACCATATAGAGATTACCATATACGACGCAGGGATTCCAGCTTAGACACTTAACAACCAACTGAGATCAGCAAAACTACGTTAGAAGTGGTGCTCTTGTTCTGAACTATACCACTCCTACAAAACCCGAAAAAAGAAGTACACTGATAAGAGAATGACTTACAATGCTACAATTGCAAGTAATCTATAACGGCCACATCTCAACAGGAGAAACCCGGCTATCTCCGACGGCAATCATGGGAGGTCGCATGGATGTTCACTTCTGATACATGTGAAATTCGGACCGTTACATGTGTAGCAGATTCGATTCTTCACATGCAGCCCAACGATCCAAGCAATCACCAATGAGCGTACATCAAGACTCCAACAGCTTTTCACAGTCCCAAGAACCTTTCCTCCCTCAAGTCGTATGCAGGATGCTTTCCCTGTTCTCAAAGGAGGGGTCGGTTGAGTGACTCTGATGTCAGAGAAGACGACCCATAGAAAACCATCATGTACTCGATATCCGAATAACGGGTCCTTGTGTCGTGGTTCTCGATGAGCCGAAGCAGATGCTCGAACACAACCACCTCGCAGGCAATGAGGAGGCCTCCTTCATGGTGGAATCCGTACTCCTCGGCAGATCTTTGCAGCAGCGCCTTGAACAGCGGATGACTGAGGTAGTGCGTATCAATCACGTACCTCCTCCTCTCTGTCCCAACATACACGACCAAACATCCAGCAGGCACGTCCCGAGGGATCCACTTGGAGCTCTCCTCGTCTGTATCGGAATCAGACAAGCCCCAGTGCGACGCGTGGTGATGGTGTTGGTGATGACGGTGCCAAAGTCGTGAAGCAAAACTTGGAGTCAGATCGTGGGTCCGAGTTGAGGACGGATGCTTGGGCCAGTGGCACCGCCTCACCATCTTGCGAAAATTGATTCCTTGCATATTGCCTGCTTCTCACACAAGACGCCCTCGAACCCGACCGCGCTAGATTACAACGCCAAAGACACTCTTTCTACAAAGGACGCTCAAATTCCATAAATCTACCGGCTATGCTTCGTCGTCCTCGTCATCAACATTATCAGTACACTCTAAATCGATCATTGCATGTTTCTGACTTGCGCCTTCGCATCCATATAGCGTCCTCGCCAACAAGAGGATCACAAGGAAACTCCTAACGAACCTCCTACCAAATCGCTACGCTACCTCCCGGAGCGACGACTCCTTCACAGAAAAAGGAATCATTGCCCGTGTGCTACTATATCAAAGTCGCGCCTTTTCTTGTCACCGTCGATGCCAGAGGTCCCGATTACAGACCGTCTACCATACCTGCTCGTGAAGACCACAAAAGCTATCAATCACAACTCTTGCTATGCAATCCCAGCGCCCTATATCCTGAATAAGATCACTACGAACTTACCTTGCTACCAACAACTCATCCTAACTAGCAAAGCCCGCAAAACGCATGCTGTAACCGCTGATCGACCACGACTCCCGTAAAAAGGCTACGTACTCCAAAGACTGGCAGACGGCCGTGAGCCAATCTGGCCAACAGACTACTGTAACACTAAAGACCTCAATTACCATGCATCTTCAATCCACCGACGTTCGCGAAATCAAAATCCAAAACTGTCACCGAGTCCAGCAAAGTATCCACTTTGAACGACAAAAGGCAACGAACCCCACTACTAGTATTACAGTAACGAAAATTCCGAATCCAGCGGCAACCAGAAAATGATCAGTCACTAACCATGCAACATGAAGCGAACATCAACCGCTGCGGAATCGGGAGACGACACTCGTCTAAGGCCACAATTCCCAGTAACAACCAACCCAACAAAATCTGTTCGCTCGCCGCGCCCCAACTAATGTGACGATGAACCCAGGAGACGGCCCTCAAAATCACTCGCCAGTTGGACTCAATACAATTGGCCAATTGCTCGAGCACAAATGTTATGACCCATGACCCGACACTCGCCAACAGCCCGTCAATTTCTCGACTAGGAACGCCTCATAAAGAGACACCAGCAAGAACACATCAACTCGGAATCCAGACAGCGCGCTGATTGAACAGAACGCCGTCCTTGGAGCCAAAGGAAACTAGAAGCACAGCACACGCAAAACGGGGAGTACGAGACGGGGAAGGGGAGCGCAAGCAAGACGAGCACGGAGCGTTAGATCGAATCTGCTACCGCCTGTTTATATAAAGAAGCGCTCGACCTCCCACGTGGAGCCCCGGAAGACAGGCACCTGAAACAGGCGGTCGAGGCACCTGGATGTAGCTGGCAGTTACTGAACAGTACAGTAAACCGCAGTCTCAGTATCCGCTGATTCCTCGCTTCCCCTTTACCTTTCCTAGACAAAATACACTACCGCGCGCACTAGATCGACGATCAGATCTATAGATCCTCGGCATCCTTTATGTGAGAGTTCTTGATCCATGGTAAATGAAATAGGTGCCCGCTGCAGTTTCTATCCGTTTTTCCTTCTCACCCTTCTAGTAAAGTCCATATTTCGACTCGCACGATCGCGGCTTCCACCGGGACGAGGAGTAATTCCGTAACCATATCCGTTCTCCGCGGTTTCTGTAACCATAGTCTTTCTCTGTCCAGAGGTTTTGAATCATTCGTATTTCTTGTTGTCGACATGTTCAGCCTGTCCTCCCCGCGCAGCTGCGCTCCCTTACACGAGTTAGCTTGACCTTGACGTGTTAACCGTCTGCTTCGATCACCCCAACTTGCAGTCCAACCTGGTCCAACGTGGTCCTGTATAAACCCGCTCCTGTTTGGACTACGATAGTATCTTTGACGAAATACCACACCGACTCTCTGAATGGTCCTCCTGTGTGAGCCCTTGCAGGTGGTGGATGTTCCCCGTGAGATACTCCAGACTATTCGCTCCGTCCACTAACAGAGTTAGCCTAGTCAACCGTGGTGGACGTAGATCATATAGCTTGAGTGTAGTGTACCACTGGTCTATCACGGGTGCAGGTTTACTTCAGCACACCAGAATTAGAGTGTCAGTCTGGAAGAAAAGTGGGCTTCCCTTCACCCTTCCGAACTCTTGCATTCAAAATTATTAACTTCACGTTTTGATCTTCCAAAGTAACTCTTGATAACTTGGATCAATGGTTACAGAAACCCCACCTATCAGCAAACTAGCAGCAACCATGTAACCACTTAGGCACACAACTGAGGCTCCCAGCTCTTCCACGGCATTCCGCAAGGGAGACAGCAAGGTTACCGTCAAAGTTCTGTAGCACCACCACACCTGATTTCAGAACTTACGAAGCTATATAGCACATTCAGATATCGCGGAGAGGGGGACAAGAGGAGAGGGGAGGGAAGAGAAGAGAGTGAAGGTTGAGAGGATGGAGTGTGTTAGGATGAGTTAGTGTAGATTTTTTTTTTTTAATTTTTTTTGCTTTTTTGCTTTTTTAGTTCTAGAATTGATACATTTCGTGAAAAAATAATTTGAGTATTATATATTTTAAATATTTTAGGGTTACAGAGTCTTTTGTTTTAAGTTTTTGAGAGATTTTTGAAATTTTTTGCTATATAGTGAATTTTTTATCCCTAGAGGATTAGAGTTTTGTATTTAAGAGTATATATTTGAAATATTTTTATTACGAGTACTATTTGGTAAGATATTGTCATTTTTTAGCTATGGATACTGTCTTTTCCATGAGACTGAAATTGATCCGAGACACACCATGTTTGATGTGCGAAAGATGCACAAGAGCTACGGTTGGACCGCATGACATGCTCATGTCAGTCGAGAGCAGAGGTCTACACATGCAGTAGTTATGACATCGTTAGTCTTTCTTCTTTGAGTTCCTCCAAAGTCATGAGAGTGGTTGAGAGTCCATACTATTCTTGGATTGTTCGAGACGAGTTTTTCTTGTCCGCGCTTGTTCCATCAGCTACCTCGTGCTCTCCATGACGAAATGAGACAAGCATTCTGTGTATCTCTAGACATGTTGGCACGAAACACCAAGGACGAGACAGCATGGTTATTGTTCTTTCTTACTATCTCGTTGGTGTCTTTGTTATACTCGAGATGGCAGAGTAAGACATGAAGAAGTGGCCGTCCACCTTCAGAGATTTCGTGTTGGTGACTGAGCGGTCTTACAGGAAGAATCAGTACGTGCTGCAAGAGATAGGAGTGAGTATGCTTCTACACGTAACGTCTCATATTCCGCTCGCATACGATGTTGTAAGATGTTATGTCGGGTTGGAGAGTTTAGTAGAGTTGCTACAACATTGCATCATTTGTTAGTGACATGCCATATTGAGGAGATGATCACTTCGTTGCATTTTTTTCATCTCTCATCGGGTGATCCTCCACCATTTGAGATTCAAGACTATCAGCTTGAGGAGCCATTATGTCTCGATAGATCTTTGTTTGCCTAAGCTTTGTGTACAGCTCCATATCTATCTTCTGAAGGTCTGTCTAGGATGGTCTATGAGCACTTATGAGATTATTTTCAAACATACGACTCCTCTAGTGGTTTCACTGAGCTTTTTCAAGTCGTGGCAACAATAGCTCAATGACATATTTTTCATTATAGCTCAAGTACTTGATGCAGCTAGACTTTTGGTCATGATGAAAGATGACGGAGAGATTCGACCGATAGTAATCACTGAGATTCTCTTACGACTTATTAGTTGTATCATTGTTCTTCAGCTTCGAGATATTTTTCAAGACCATCTTTGTCCACATCAGTTCCGGGTTGCGATGCTTGGAGATTGTGAGGTTGTGTCTTTCAGCATTAATGCTCTCTTGGACATCCATCTCGATTGGATTGTCTTACAAGTGGATGTGGAAAATGTGTTCAATAGTGTTTTTTATGCTTCAATCTTTAAGAAGTTCATGGATGATGATGGATCTCTGACGAGTCTCGTTCTCTTTGTGCGATTGTTCTATGATTCTTCCTCTTTTCTTTATTATCTGCACGGTCGTTCGATAGAGAGAATTACAATCATCGACTCTGTTATAAGTACTCGTCAAGTAGACCTTCTGGGTGGACCTCTCTTTGTCTTAACTCATTATATAACTCTCTTCATCACCCATTGGTTGCTCCAGGTTGTGTCTTTTCATCTCTAGTTGATGACACGCATATCATAGGTCTGGCGGATCAAGTATGTGATGTCTTTGACCACCTCTTCTATCAATTGACATTGGTAGGTGTCAAAGTGCAAGACTTGGTCTCCCAGAGAGATTTGTCACACCTAGAGATGATTTACATATCCTCAAAGTACGGACGAGTTCAGAGGACTTCGTCTCCCGATTCTTAGATTTTGTTTTGACGGAGGATATTTTGCATATTGAGGATCTCCCTAGTTTAAAGGACCCTCAAGTTGCCTTTGGTGTCCTTTCTTCTTCCATTGCACGCGTCTGAGTTACTTACTCCGCACATTACCTCCATCTCCTATCTTCATTTTGCATCTTATCGAGTTTGATAAGAGGATCATGGAGGTCTTTGACGACATCTTAAGATCGGAGACCTTTAAGTGTGTGATATGATCTCTCGGACGTAGATAGACATCATGTGGATATCATGTGACGAGATGGATTTATTATCTATGGAGGAGATTGCTTCAGTAGCTTTTTGGATAATTAGACCCTCTTAGCACATTGGATCTGTTGTTGTTTTCTCGTGCGAGATAGATTTATTTTGAGAGCTATGTGAGAGAGGTGGAGAATGTTTCTTACTCACTATAGATATGTCCTCGTGAGACAAGATATAGTTTAACTCTTGAGACACGTGAGACACATCTTCGATTTTGATGCTTTAGATACGGATGGATCCCACGAACTGCAATCCTCTTTGACGAGACATCACTTCCAGTAGGTTCTTCATGCGCTCTTTGTTGATCTTTTCATCTCATGGGATACTAGAGCTCGACTCCGCTCTTGTTCAGACGAGGGCGTAGGCTCTTGACTCATAGCTCGATCTTGCATTAGAGCTTGCGGACTCGCATCGACTATCTTTTATTCAACAATGAGATTTTATCTAGGCTTGGTCCAGCTTGTTGCTTCGGCATTGTGCACCTGCGAGTGTGGTATTTTGCTCGACACCTCGGATCAACACCTTGTCCTCACGGTGAAGAGCGGATAGATAATCATGATGTCATCAAAGATGTTGTGTTTGCTATAGCACGGGAGAACGATTACATAATGTGGAGAGAGCGTTGGCATTTCTTTCACACAAGAGGTCAATGAGGACTGACATGTACATGATGAGAGAGAATCATGTCTAAGTGGCAGATGTGGTTGTCCTAGATCCGACACGAGACTCAATGATGACACATATGATTGTCCATCTCTCAAGATGGGCTGCAAGCGTGGCAGCAATAGCGAAAGTGACCAAGTATAAGAGTATGCAAGACGGACATTGTTTCATCTCCTCAGCTTTGGAGATATATGGATCGATAGTCCCAGAGTTTGATATTTTTATCCGAGATTGTTTCAGAGTCTACCATGAGAGACGGTAGGGATACCTCTTTCTCTTTCTTTTTGCACTACGTTTTTTAGACAGCAAGTTTTAATTGTTCTACATAGAACTTTAGTAGACGATGTCCAAAAATAGTAATTACAGTAGACTATGCTATTTCATGTGCACTTGTTGTATGTAACATTTTGATTTACCTGATGTTCTTTTTTCCTATGGAGCATTAGTTGCTTGGTCCTCCAGTTCCCTCTTTTCTTTGTAAGACTTGATGAGGTCTTTCCATCCGTTGGCTATTCTTTGCGTCTTGCGTATATACATTTCAGAACTTACGGACTTCTAAGAGACATCCGAGCCTTGGGTATAAGACCTAAAAGAACTGCATCATTTGTAAGTAACAATACAAGATCATCTCAAGAGTCCCACTCAATGTACTATTATGATCAGGAATATGCTCAACATATTTCTTCAGCAGTTACCGGGTTCAAGATATGCATGCAACCTGAACTTCTGGGACCTTTTGCCCGCTTCTGTTACTGAAAAGGACATTAAATGTTATGCAGAAATGCTATAGTAATATATGCTAATTTTTTCAAAAATTCAAATTTCTCTTTAAATATTAGATGTATCTTAAAGTTGCGAGACGATCTCTACATAATCCAGGACAGATCCACTTCAGAGACTACAAATGCTGGAGGCTGCTAAAAAACACGTTTAATTTAAACCAGACGTTAATTTAATATAACCTTCCGTTGAATATATCCTAGGAAAACGCCGTTTTATTATTGAGTCATATGGTGAGGGATTCACATCCCATATGGGGAGTTACAAATTGTTTATTTAAGTATTGTGGAGTGGATTCCCTCAATGATTGGCATGGGATTCACGCAGCTTACTGATCCGCTTGTTTACGCTCTTACCTAGACCGGACCAGACCAGGGAAACCTACAGTTTACCTTTTCGTGTCTGAAAGTAAGGACAAAGCCATGGAATTTCAAAGTTGACTTCCGAAAAGCCAACCATCCATCCATGAGCGTCATGTGGTCCATGTAGATATTCCAAACTTCTCTACTGTTCATGCTTTTCAAAACGGGTGATTTCTTTCTCGTACAAGCCACTTCTTTATTCTTGAGGCTGAGAAGCCCCAGTGCTGGGGTAAAAACTTTAGAGAACCTGAAATTATCCGACGATAATGAATGGGAACCGGTTTTCTTCAATCATTTAATAGTCTTCCCGGTTTTTAACACATGTAAATTGTCATTTTGTAAAACTTTAATCTTCAAAAAATCCGACTAGAAACCATTTCAACCCGACTTTTCGGAATTCCAGCCGGTTGAGAATACAAAAACGTTAGCACGAGCGCTGAATCCCATGGAACTCGGATGATCATTGCTCTAGCTGATTTTTTCTAGTTTTCCTTATGGACTTTGTGTGTCATACACACACACGCGTGGGGAGATAATCAACACGTATAGAACAGCGACTGAGATCTTTGTGTGTTTGACATTATACACGATCAAGATAGATGACCAAAAGTACGTACATGGTAGAAAAGTTTGTTTGCCATTCTTTTTGCTCTAGTTTCAAGTCATTTCATTCGACAAACTTCTGTGATACCAGTTGTTTAATCTTTTAAGTTTGGAGTTATCTTGTTTGATAATATTTGGATCGACCACCTTTTATTCATTTTCTTTCTTTGACTTTCTATAAGTTTTGTTATGCATTTAAAATGTAGATTCTACAAAGAACCCGAAAGATACCAAAAAATTGAAAATAGTTTTTCGTTCCCCATTTTAACCTCATACGTATTTTCAAATGTTTATTCCCATATCATTCACTAGGTTTATTTTCTCTTCCCATGATTATTTTGAAATTAATATGTTCAAATAAGATTTTAATATATCCAAACATATTTAAAATCTGAGATAAATATGTAGCTTTTTGTAAACAAAACTAGTCACTTACTTTTCTTTCTTGTATAATTTTTAAACTTTTTATTTAATTTAATTATAAATTTCTTTATAATATTATCACACTACTTTCAATTTTTGTACCAAATGCGTAAACTCACAATTCTACCGTACAGCAAATTGTTCTTTTGTTGTTTTTGGAGGACAATATCCATTGAAGACATTTTCAGATTTGAATCCTAGACCTCACTTGAGTGAGATAACGACGATTGTCCTATCTTCCAAGATATAACCCTTTCTTTCGTAGTTACCGAGGTTGAAGATATGTAGCTTACAGTTCGAACTGCATCAGTGTTTATAGTGAGACCACTCACCTCGAGCATTTTGGATCACATAGGCTTGGTCAGGACAAAGGTGGAGATATGATCAGCGATACTTGCCTCAACTTTTTTTGGCAAGTCGAGAGTAGTCACATACTTTAGAGTTTACTTTAGTCGGTTTTTCATTTCTCAAGCAAGGTCCAAGATTAGTACCTTGGCACCATTCTTGGCGATTGTCATACGGGAGTGCAACCTTCGAAGCGTCTCCGAAGCATGGGAGCTTGCATCATGACGAGGAGCATGAGGGCATGCGCAATTTGGAATGATCCACAACGACCACTTCAGAACAAAGTTCTTGGGTTTATGTATCAATTTGTCGGGTGGTCTTGAAACTCGAGGACATAGTTATATTTGATGATAACACGTGAGATCAAGAGTTTATTTATTTATTTATTTCCAAAAGTGAATTTTATATTTGATATTTCATGAATAAAGAGAATATTTTCAAAGGTATTATTTTTATACATACTATTCTATATTACTTTAAAATTCATTGAAATATAAATCAGTTTTTTAATTCTAAAAAATTTGTTAAAATAACACAATAAATCTTACTTTTACTTGCACTTGTTTAAATCAAAATCCCATAGTGAACCCCCTGAACCCTAAAAACGATACTTGTCTTTTGTGAAGATCCTCTAAACAGTGCTCGATGCCTGACCTTCATATCTGAACACTTATGTACTCTTATTATTCACTCATTCATTATTCATTATTGATCTTTATACACGAGTCAAAATCATTTTCTTGTACAAATCTTATACTCTAAATCTCATGTGTGGAAACGAATCATGACGAGACTTGCATAAGAAGTTTCTCTCATTTTTCACAAGATAATAAAATAAAATAAAATATTGTATTCTCCTATTTGAAAACTCAATAAAATGTAATAACTTATTTTTAGCAAAATTTTCTTAAATTTTACTAAAAATATTAAAATATATATTTTTACTTACACGTATTTTTAACGAAATCTCGTAGTGAACACTGTGTGTCCTAAAAGCGATACTTGTCTTTTGTGAAGATCCTCTAAACAGCGCTCAATGCATGACCTTCATATATGAACCTTACTGTAGTCTTACTATTCATTCATCCGTTTATCTAGACTGTACACACGACTCGAAGTCATTTCGTGTACAAATCTTATACTTTAAATCTCATTTGTAGACACGAATCATGACGATACGTTGATGAGGAAACTCGCATAAGAAATTTTTCTCATGCTTAACATATAAACGTTTTATTAAAGTTCTCTACGTTAAAACTTTTCCACTTCTTTTTCTTTTTAAACTTTTCCACTTCTTTTTCTTTTTAAACTTTTCCACTTTCGTCTTATTTAATCTCACGAAAAATAATGCATGTTTTGGTTAACTCTCAGGTTGTTTGATTTGTAAGGAAAAAAGAAGAAGTTGTTTTCTACTCCCCACCACCACTCATAAAGGAATGTTTCTTTTCACTTAACGCTAGTCTTTTTCCGCTCGTACTGCCAAAACGTGGGCTTGCTTGCTTATCCTTTTAGCTATGCAAACAACCTCACGCAAGTATAATAAGGAGGATATTCATCTCATCTACACTCCAGCTGTCTCAGTGTACATTAATTTTAATTTTAATTTTTGTTGTAAAAAGAGCTAATGCATAAATTAATGTGCATATAAAATAAATTTTTTTGGTAAACAAGGTTCCGTACTTATACTCTCAGCAGTACATCCATATGTGCTTTACTTATGGGTTATATTCGGATATGCTGGGCACATATTAATTACAGATTAAATTATTAAATTAATTTTGATAATAGCTTATTATAATATTTTTATATAACGTTGAAACGTTTTCTGATAAAAGAAAATAAAATTTGATATACAAGACTGTGGGGAAGGATATTAGAGGGTGTCAAAATTGAATATTCAGTTCAAACATGGCAGATAGAACTTTCACTTAATTTTGGCAAAAAGTTCAGCATGCATTGTTAAAGTCGGCTTGTTGATCATGGTAGAAATTAAATGACACAATTACTCGAGATGTAGTTAAATCTTCACGGCGGAAGCATTTTCTCCCGTGAGGATTTCTTCCGTTCCTGTCCGAATCTAGGCAGTGGGAAACATGCCCGCCTACTTGTATTTTGACACCCCCTATTATCTCTTTATCGTTTGCTTTTCTCACATTAACTTCCCTGCATAATTTATCACCTTACCCTTCTGGAGGGAAGTGTGAGATGATAAATTAAACATTATCAAAACTCGATTTTGTGAGAAGACAGCGAACCGGTCTTATGTTTTTTGCTGCACGCTGCAACACACATTCCTTATGGGTTCTTCTCGAAAAATCAGACATGCATTCTATAGTTAATACATAACATTTATTTATAATATATTTTTTACTATAAAAATATTAAACTTATTTTTAAATTTATAAAATTTCTGATAACATTTCCACTGCACCTCCACAGTTGTGTCCAGTCCAGTGACGTCTTTCCATTTTCTTCTTAATTTGTCTTTTTCTTTCTTTTAGCCAAAAGTGTAATTTGGATGTAAATTATTTAGCTCTTTACCATGTACGCATACTCTTGATTCTATTCCCACTCCACCTTGTACCACGTAAATATCTGAACTCCGCCTTGTACCACGTAAATCTCTGAACTCCGCCTTGTATCACGTAAATCTCTGAACAACTGCTCGTAGTATGGACTCTGGAGAGCCACCATTCTGTTCCTTCCATACGCTGGCCATTCGACCTTTAATATTTCAAACGAGTTTCAAGCAATCTTGAAGATATGAGGTTCTGCTTAGTGCGTGTCAAATATATTTGACCTTGACCTCAAGCAGTAACATTTGCATCAAAAGTTTTGTGAAAGTAAAGTAAAAGTAACTTTTCCAACGTTTGGACTTTGGCTATAACATATCCAGGTCTGAAGACATGCACCACTGGCATGCATGAACTTTCTCTATCATACTCGACCGAGACTCTTGGTGATCCTGGAGGGTTACTTGACCTTTTACTATAGTTAACCGCCGAGATGTGGGGAGGTACGTAACGCAAAAAGACAAAACATACAGTAGCAAAGCATAGCTGCATGGGCTTATCCCGTAACTTCCAGTGGAAGCATGACAAATCTCACCTGAGGTTAAGCCCGAACGATTTGAGTTCACGCTTTGGAAATTCCGGATCTCATCTCCAAGGTGCGAGACAGACAGAAACCGAAGATGAAGATACGCTACCGTCGATCTCCACCCTTCCGGTAAGTTTGGGGTCATGGTGAACCAAGGATCAGGGCTTAGGTGGCAAACTTTGTCACTATTTACGGCAAGTCCATGAGAAACGTGGTTGCTGGCATACATGCCTTCCTGCATCTTCCTCCCACCGGACGAGGAAAACAAACCCAGGTTACTATTCGACCACATTCCCTTGGTTGAAAAGCAGGTGTAATTAAGCAAAGGAGCCAACATGTGTCGCCAATTACAGGATAACGCGCTAGGGTCTCTCGGAGGAAACGTTCGTCCCATCTGACTGTGGTAAGGTCCAAGGTTCAACTCCTGGCCTCCTCGACGGACATCTCCAGTCAGGGCGTTGCAGCCTCGACAGGCACGATACTCGAGGCACGATACGAAACGAGCCAAAATACTTCACAACTAAGTAACACGCTAGACGGTACTCACAGAAAGGTCGCCGAGATTTTCAAGAGTCATATTCTGTAACGGGAAAGTTCCGCAGGGCATGACTACGGTGGGATTCGAAGACTTATACCATAGTCAATGGAATGAACGAGAGAAAAGGGAAGGTATGATATTCATAATCGGGTGAAACTAACCGGGCGGTTTGTCCTCCTAAAGCAACAATGGTCTGTACGCTGTCCCGCTGCTATAAGCTCCAGCGAGCAAACTGGCGCGTCCTTACGAGTCGTTCAGAAACGTATGTCAAGAGATAAACCTAACCAAATACAAGGAAAACCTGGCGGAGCCATTTGGTAGCCCACATTACTTGGCTGCTCGCCAAGTAATGGCGACCAGCCAAGTAATGTGACTCATGACGAGATGAAGTGTCCTGAACTCTCAGGTCCCTGAAAGATCAAACTGAATCTGGTCTGATAGCAGACTCTAAGCAGAGCATAAGGATAACCCTATGGTTAAACGAGGACAAAAGGTAAATGACCACTTGCTTGGGCTTCGTGGTCACCCTTGATCGTCCTAACCAGGATCGTGGGATCGAGTCCACCTGAATCTAACGGGGCGGAGGGGAACTCTCGGTAACCAACGTAAATTGGATGGTCCCTTAAAGACCAAGGAAAATGAAGTTTCCTGTACGTGAGAGTTCAGTTCAGCTCAGGTGAACTCTCACGTACAGCAGAGCACAGAGGAAAACCATATGGGTTCTCTGGCCTGAGTAGATGGAAGGAAAGAAGAAACGTGCAAGTTAATATTAAACTGGACCACCGGGCACCGGCCTCGTCGGCACCTGTTACCATCCTGGGCAGGATGTCGTGGTCGAGTCTAATGGCCTCTGCTCACTATACCAGTTGTTAAGCTTATCGCGGCTATCTAAACTGTAATATCTCGTGTAATACTGTAATACTGTAATTTTTGTCTTGAAAAGTGTACCTAGCTGGTTTAGCTTCCCATCGGGTTAGTTTTATCCGTTTGAGTGTAGCGACAAAATCTCGTAAGTATAGTTCAATCAGTTTTTCACGCGATATCCATGAGTGGAAAAGGACATGTCACCTCTCTTTCCACGTGGAGGACAAAGAGCGCTTGAGTCAGACCAGTTTTTCGCGCGATATCCATGAGTGGAAAAGGACATGTCGTCTCTTTTCCACGTGGAGGACAAAGAACGCTTGAGTCAGACCAGGTCAACAAAAAACTCAGAAAGGTTTGTCTTGGAGTACTTCCATCCCAAAAGTCCGGAAAACGAATATAGAGAAGAATATCCAAAACACAACAAAAACTTAAACTTCCAGGGACCCTATAAAAGATGTTTACTGGGAAAAGAGCTACGTGACATTTTCATCGTTGCGGCTCTCTTCTGTGCAGGCGGGTTTGAGATTTGTCTTTTTCATTGTTGCGACTGCGGTTCACGTTTTGTGGAAGTTCGAGATTTATTTTTTTCATCGCTGAGGCTCTTGTTCTATGCAGGCGAGTTCGAGTCATTTTTTTCTCATCGTTGCAGCTCTGTTCTGTGCAGGCGGGTTTGAGATTTATCTTTTCCATCACTGCGGCTGCGGCTCACGTTCTCTGGAGGTTCAAGATTTTTCTTTTTCATCATTGTGCTAGCATTTTCTGCAGGCGGGTTCGAGTCATTTCTTTCTCATCGCTGCGGCTCCGTTCTGTGCAGACGCGTTCAAGACTTATCTTCTCATCGCTGCGGCTCACGTTCTGTGCAGACGAGTTCGAGACTTTCTTGATTCTCTCATTTGACTTATCGCTGCAACTGACGTTCTGTGCAGGCAATGTTCTTTAGGTGTACATTAAGTGGTGGGATTGCGTTCAAACTTTTCTTGAGAAGCTATCATTTTACTCATCGGTGAGATTCATGTTCTGTGCAAACAGTGTTCTTTCGGTGTATGTTCAATGGTAGGGTTGCGTTTGCATGGTGCATTGCAGGTTCTCGTTTGTGATCTCATTAGCTTCATTTTGTTGCAAGTTTTTGTTCGTCGCTGCAGGATTTCCTGCGTCGTTACAGGTTTTATTCGACACATCGCAGGTTTTCGTTCGTTCACTGCAGGTTTTGTCTTCGCTGTTCCAAGTTCTGTCTTTGGTTTTCAGTCTCTCGGCACTCTTGTTTCTAGTTTTGGCACGGTTTTGAAAACCAACGTTTCAACTTGGCGGCATATTTTTTCTTGGTGTTCTTGAATCTTTCCGTTCGTTCATGAGTTCAGACGGCTGATTCAGATCTTGAGAACTTGCTCTAAGATCACTTGAGGATTTTAAGGGTGCACTACGAGAGCTATTTTATTTCTGGATTCATATAGTCTCCATGCCACATAAGGTCAAGAGACGGAGGGTGATGGCTGACGAAGAGCTCAAAGATGCTTGGATAGTCTCGGACGGCTGTCTTGGTGACAACCCTCTAATTTTCATCACACAAGAACTACAAGAAGCTTTTCCTGATTATAGTGCACCTGTGGTGACTTTCGTTGTCTCTGATGGAATTGCACACTACGAGACTTTGAGAGTGAACCGATAGCGTACATTTTGCCTCCTACATGGAGAAAACCTCCAAAAAGAAACGTTTTGTCATTTAAAAGGAGCTCTTTTTTCTTCTTGGCTATGTGGATCAGTTGCATAAACTTCTTGAAGCTGTAGTAAAACGTGAGTTTCATGATCACAGTGAAGTTTTTGTCCATTTTCAGAACTAGTTCTCCTATTTTTTTCGTTTGAAGTAAATTTTGTGATCCATATCGTCTCCCTTTTTTTCTTAGTTGCATGCATGATGCATCTCGAATAGCGGGTCTAGGAGCTGCTGAATCAGCTCCTACGAAATGCTATGTCCAGATAGGGACTTTCAAGGGTTCAACCCCTTGTAGCATATCATGAGATATTTTTGAGATCTTTGCAGTACATATTTCAGATTTTTTGAGTGCACTGTGCAGGTTTACGAGAAGTGCAGCAACCTTCAACTTCTTTCGATATAAACCCTTTCAGAAGAGAATTTATGCTTCGATAAAAAACGGAGGATGTAAAACTCTTCTACCAGAAAAACTCTAACTTCTATCCTTCCGGAAAAACTCTACCACCACCCCGGACTCCCACACGTAGAGGAGAAGTGCATAACACTGCAATCTGACTCCAAGACAACGAACATGCATTTACCTTCTTTTGTCTCAGCTCTAGGCCAAAGATTATCTCAGTACGCAGAAAGAAACCAGATCATAGCACTAAAGAGAAACGATGACACGTTTCCTTGGAGCTGAACATTGTATTTGTACATCGGAGCCTGGGTACATAAACTGAAACTGAAAGAATCAGAGAATATATTTCAATGTGCCATTGTGTTTCAGCGACGGATGTAGATGATCTAGCGCTGGACAATTCAGCACCAAAATACTAGGTGATACTAAGCAGCTTCTTCTTCATCTGACCGCACAACCACATCAGACAGAGTGATCGTGCAGCGACCTTGCCCTGAGAAACAAATGCCTCTACATGAACGCCTTCCGGATCAGCTGAGAAAGAAAGAAGAGTTTAAAGAAGGAAGAGTTTAGGTGAGAGATGGATTATATAATTTTAATTAACCTCCTTCCGAGAACTTATATCTGCTCCAAGAAGGATTAGTAAAGTTCAAAAAGCTAGAACTTCTTTGTTCAACAATTAGTTTCATTTTGTGAAACAAGTTTTTGGATTATAATGGATCTCCGAAAGGAAGAGAAAAAAAAGGTAGGTTTAGAAAGAAAGAGAAGGGTTTAGAGATGGAGGAGAAGGGGTTTACTGTTTCATGGTTGAACATAAGATCCATGTAAAAATCCGTAGTCAAAATCAGGTTCAGATCAGGTTTCTTTATGAACTTGAAGTATAAAAAAAAGAGTGTTCTTCTAGGAGAGTTTGAACCTAATATTTATTTCTAAATCTTTGCTATAATCTGTTCATCTCTGAATGTATAAATTACATATACACATAGGCATGCAAGATGTTCACAAAGTAAATGACCAACATGTTGTATGTGCAGATCTTTGTAAGTTAACACAACAAATAACAAGAAATGACATGAGTTACGAAAGTTTACATCATATAAAGAAATAACAAAGTTAAATAGGATGAAAAAAGAGTATGTAGTATGTAGAATTTGCAACAACAGAAAATAGTGTGTACTGGTACTTTGGTACTCGTACTCATCGGTGCAACAACAATCAAATTATCAGTTATAGCTTTTGAAACATTATAAAACTCAAATATAGCATTTAGAAAGCTATGTATGAAGTACACTCAATGAACATACAAGCTTAGTACTTACACAGACGGTCTAGTATGCTCTTTGAATATTGCGTCCCTCAACTTAGTCTTCCATGCAGTGGTTCTCTCAGGTAGCTCTCGACGTGTCTGAGTCCGGTTGCGTATGACCATATGTTGAGGACGTCACTGATAAATCTTGATGAGTTCTCAAAGTATGTTCTCGTTCCAGTCCATGCAACATGCCACCAATCGAGCTTCATGTGACTTCGCAAAATGAGTCCTTATCGTGGCAAACTTGTTTATGACGGAGTTGAAAGTCTCTGAAATATATTTCTCTCTAGCTCTAGTATAAAATCGCATCTTGGCTGACGTAATAATCTTCTTTCATGAATTCTACCATAGCTCGATGAGTGAGAGAATCTACAACGCACACATCATTTAAGTTACATCAAAAACAAGATATAGTCTATCTAATATGTACAAGTCTTAATCTAAGCAATTATTGATATAATAATATAAAGAATATACCTCGTAGATAATATGTGTTTGATGCTGATATATTTAGGTCCAAGATATTGTAGCAAGGTCTATCTCTGGGTAGAGTCATGCACGTCAGTGGATCTCTTGTCCAATGATCGGCTGCGTTCTAAATGTCCAAAACTAAGATGCTCTTGTCGTCTTCTTCTGAAGAATAACGACAACCAACCATAACTGTCCTCTTCGCATTCAGCTGACAACAAATGTAAATCCATCCCTTCAGCTTGTATGTAAAACCATGAGTCATCAACTCTGGATACATATATCATCGAGAACTGACGACCTCACTGTCTCAAAGATCTTGTATCACAGCCACTCGCTGAACCAACATGGATTTATTTCTCATAGTCGAAGCTCCTTGAGATCGAAGCCATCGTTCCAATTATCTCTTTGTGAGGATCTCAAGGTCTGCAATCACCTCAGCTTCATCAACGTCACCAAGATGTCACTTCTTCGTCTGCACCTCCGCTAAGAACTTCTTGATCACTTTCTTGCACTTGTGTCATAGGTCTTTCTGGCTCACGATGCCGTGTCGATGCAGTATAACATCTACCGATGGCTTGTCATCATGGACAACCTCGTCAAGAACAATACCTCGAGCTATCAATCGATGGATCCTGATCTCAAATGCCGCATCTTTGATCAACCATGCATTTTCTCCTACCTTGACTCAAGTCATATTCACCATCTCTATGACACAATCGTGAAACATATCAATGAATGCACAAGTGCAGTGTAGTCATTTCGGGTGGAGTCGTAACGGAGGTCGACATACACAACAAAGTTTTCTAAGACATACAAGCCAAGTAAGATTACTTATGCATATGATATCACAACATGAGTAATATACAAGTCATGTAGCACAATGTGAACACACTGACCTCCTATGAGAGCATGATTCAAGTCCTGAAAATGCCGTGCGAGTACTTCTGATAGCACTTCTTCTTTCTCCGTTTGTCAACTGAGTGTTGCTTGAATCCATCCAATATGTCATCTCCTCTCGCTCTGAAATCTGTAAAAGTGCTTTCGTCCTATAAGTTGTATGCAGACCTCTCGATAGATTGAATCCACTTGTGTATATCCCAGTCTTGCACATAGTGCAGAGTGGTACGTGAGACATATCACATCAAGGATCCTATAATACGACTCCATCTCCATGGACAATCATACAAAGTTGTGTTACACTCACAACTGAACTTCAACTTCCAAGTCTGATGAAAAGTCTTGATTGTTGGAGATAACAAGAGGTTATCACATCGTGGGTGAAAAAACTTCATCTTGAAGTCCTGAAAGAATTCTCTCAATCGAGACAAAGATACAAATCCAACCATCGGAAGATCCTCGATAAGTATGTCAACTTCTCTCATGTCTTACTTATGTGGCTCACGATCATCCACTTCATTGAGGATATGAGAATTACTATTGAATCTATTGAGATTTCAACACATCACACCTATAGATAAAATATGTCAATTCAAATAAGAAGCTTATAATGCGCACGTATTCACATATTTACAAGCATACTTCAGTTTGCTTGAAAGAGATCGAAAGACGACCATACTTAAACACCCAACGCATTCAAAACATCTAGATCGGTCACACATTCATCATCATCCATCTCTGACACAAGTACCTCCACATCACCCTCCTCTGGAATTACATATGGAATTGACAATTGAACCTCTGTTCGTATTGTTATTGACCATTTGATCAATAACAATACGAGCAGTCACAAACAGAAAGTCATAACCGCATCATGTCTTGCACCAGGTCTCAAAAGTTACATCAGTTGTACATACCATAGAAGCAAAGACTCTGGGATCCTAATCAACCCTCCTAGGACCTCTAGACATCTTCTAGGTCTATGTGTATCGTCCGGTCGTGGTTGATGTACCTTAGGAGGTATGAACTTAAGACTTGACAATTAAAATGAATCTATCTGTCCGATGGTCCAATCCCTCTCGTCATTGAGATACTCTCAAATCACATACAAATTGTATCCACAAATTTTTTTATAAAAGATATTGAAATAAAAGTATAACAATCTAGACTAAATAAAAAACAAAAATATAACCACAAGAATTTTCCAAATCAGAAGAGTACTAATCAAAAACAAAACAAAAACAGTCATATTTTTGAAGTAATTCAAAAATATAACTAAAAGTATGAATGAGAAAAGAGGATGAATAAGACACTTGGAAATAACCAAATCTTAGAGCGAAGAGTGAAAAAGAAGAAAAAAAAGTGTCTCGAATCTGAGATGAGCGATAAGGCTGGAAGGCTAGAAGAAGGGGAGGAGGAAGGTTGGAAGAAGAAGCATGTGAAGGGGGGGGGGGGGGGGAGGGAGGGCGCGTCTAGACCTGCAGCAGCCTGCCGAAAGAGGCTGCTTTAGGTTTGGCGTACCGGATATGTTTTTTTACAGATCGATGGAATACTCGTCTCCCGGCTGTTTCGTTTTATCATCAATTTTCTAGGTATGTTTACTTTTCTGGTTATATTTGTTCTTATATAAAATTTAGTTCATCACAGTAACAAAATATTTTGATACTAGAATATTTCGAATTTCAAAAAATATTTTCTTGATTTTCTCACAGATGCTGAAATCTTATTTGTGTAATACTGTCCACGTCAGGCATCAGTTGAAAATCACGGATGGCTCAAATTTTAAGTTTCAAGCAGACGAACATTTTGAACTATGGATGAAGATAGTTGAACAACAAATAATCCATCTCCTTCCGTTCTTACTAAATCTTGACTAAACTGTTAGCTATAGTGGTTTAAGTAGTGAGAAGTCCACTGTTATTACCGAACCTCATTGACATCGCCGATAAGTTTCATAAGGAGCTAGTGGGCAGAGACCCTAATTGTATCCAACTGTAATCATAAATGAGCGACGCAATGAATAACCAAAGAATAGAAAGATACCATCAAGCCTTACAAGAAAAAGAAGGACCCAAAAAATAAAATCATAATCATTATAATCATACGGACATAGATGTTTGATAATGGATGTAACTTGGTTGATCCCCCAATGACTATGTTGAAATGAAGTGTGCTAAACTAATTTGAAGCTCTTGTGTGTGCGCTCTCACTCACATGAAGCTGAATGTAGTCTGATAGTGCAGAGCGAAGGAATATCGTATGACTTTTCTTGTTTCATTCACATCGCTTGAATAGCTTTCGGCGAGTCGCTACATGACAACCTTCGTGAAGACAAGAGGCTAGTCGTACGTACAGTTGTTTGATGTATAGACCTCTTGGCAGATCATATCCGTCACAGGACTTGACTTACGTCTGATAAAGAATACTCAGCGATACAAAGTTGCTAAACCAATTTGAAAGAAGATTGGACGTAGATTAGAGATTGATTTCGTGAATTTCATTCACAAACAGTCAAAAAATATTTCATTACGAATGAAATTTTGTTTGTTTCTAGTGAGTGTAAGACGTCCACTGACGTACCGCAGTACCCCATATGAATTCCCCTTCTGGCTACGAGGAACAATACTGACCACGAGGTATAGGCAGTGCAGGTCTTGGGATCGAAGCCTGCCTGCCAGGAGGGCTCAGTCAGTGTAGAGCTGGTGTTAAAGAGTTGTCAAAAGTTCCAAGGCAGAAACACATCAATTTTCTAAGAAGGAGCAAGTTGTTGGTGCCCATAGCCAAGACGGTGTGGGTTCGAATCCTCATGGCGAAAGGGCTGTGTCTGTGAAAGGACAGCGACGCCCACTTACGTAAAGCTCGATAGAGAAAAAGTGCTAAACAAAACACAACGGCATAGTGTTGCTGTATTCCTTTCAGTCATGATAAGTTTTGCTTATATACAGCTCTACATATTAATGCGTGTCAAAGCTAGATTATGTGGTAAATATTCTTGGGTAGCTGGCGAGTGTTTTACTTCGGCCAAGAGGCTGCGAATGATGTTTTCTGCTTGCATTTTTAGAAATGATTGTAGGGAAATACAGTGAGGTCTTTTATTGACCTTTTATTTTATTTTGGTATGAGTTTCCTTTATTTTTTACCGTGAGTTCTCGCAGTAAGAAATTTTAAATTTAATCTGTTTACTTTAATTATTTCAATTCACAATATGACCATAAACGATCCACGACTTTATACCAAACTATCTTTCGATAAATCATGGACTTTTTTCCTTCTAATTTACTTTAGAATTAGAAGGAATTAGAACGTTACAGAATTTCATGTATTAGTTTTGACCTGCACTATTATAGTCATCGATCGTCCGAGTAGTATTATGAAATTAAAATGTTTCCCAACAGGACTGCATTAACCTAAAGTTACCTCAAATTGTAAACTTTAGAATGTTCAGTTTATTCTATCCGTAATTTATGATCTCTATCCTTAGTGAAGAATTTGTAAGACTTAAACTAAAGTTGGAAAGGATTCAAGACCGAAAGATCGCAAATGACTTCCAATAGAGAATTAGTAAGATTTGCAAGATTATTTTCCAGTGAATTGTTTTCCGTTATACAAACTCTCAATGTTATGAACTTGATGCAACATGTGCAAAACGTTTTTCTGTCAAGGTTATAAGAAGCTCGAGTTAGATCAGGCTTGAGTTAGATCAGGCCTTGAGTTACCCCAAATGCGATATGACTAATCGAAAGAACTTGAAATGAAATGGAGAAGCACATCAAATTTCGAACTTCCGATGGAACACGTGTTTAAATCCCTTTTGACGGACAAACAAGAAATTTCAGCCTGCTTTGATCCCCCATGTCTAGCGTTCTGTACTAGATTTTGGAACCTTACTTGATACTGAATCAAGAACAGTATATTCTTTCATAACAAATATGTACTTGCATTTTATTATAAAACTAATTTTACACTTGACTTTTACTATAATTTTACTTTATTATCATAAAATAATATGAACTTATTACTGAAAGTAATTAGATAAGTTAACCATAAAATGAGCTTAAAAATTTATGCTTTTCTGTTTCTGGAAATTTTGTAATAATGTATTAAAAGTATTCGTTGAAAAATTCCTTAACGAAGTATAACATAACCGTTAATGCTTGTCAGAGTTCCCGACGGGTTACGGGATTTTGGAGTGAATGAGAATAAAATTGAGTGAGAAAAGAGAATAAAACTGAGTGACTGGTTACCATCCGGTTTTTTCTTAAGAAACTTTTTATCAGAAAATTTAGTTCTCAAAATCTTTATTTATATTATTTAAATACAGGTAAACATAATGTGTAGGATACTAAATAAACTTTACCTCTATTAGTGTGAATGTGAAATTAATGTGTATAATATTAATAATTATATGAACGTCTCAAAATACCCTTGCGAAATTAATATCCTAACACTAAACACGGAAAACAGTGTAGAAATGTATAGTAACGTTTGGAATTAACGGCCTCTATCGCTACTGTAGTTCGCATCGAGCCCAAGTCCACGACTAGTTTGACTACGTCAGAAACGGAGCCCACGGACTGTTCGTCATGGAGTTGAAACCAAAGAAGGGTGGAAAACTTCAGCCTTCTCCCCGCGACTTTCTTGACGACTGAATGAACCCACTGACGGACATGACATGATTGAAGGCCTGCGTTTCCACTTTCACGCCCCTTTCTCTCGCTACGAACTGCCGTTCCCCTGACGCTGCATTTCTCTAGACGCGCCTTGCGTCTTCATCGTCCCAAGAATCGCGAGAATGATGTCTGATGACAGCTTTGAACCCGATTCGTCTCCTACAAACCAATCCGGCCACCTGACAGAAAGTCCCACCACGTTCTTTCGTCACTGCATGTCCGTGTATCATGTACGACGCCGACTCAGTTGGCGTCATATACCCAGAATGTCGGACCTGATTACCTACTGTAGTTGTGTATGCCTTTTCGCGGCCCTACTGCTTCTCAAGTTCGAATATCTGATTCTCTTGGCGTCCGCAAACACACCAGATGAAAGGACAACGAATGCATCAAACTCCGAGGCTCCGTTCCGGCGGCTCAAGTTTGTATCTTTCTGCAAGGAGGTGCCAGAATTTGTTGAATGGTAAGTTTTTGAACCAGGTCCAGTCGCTCGCTGGAGGACCCACCACGTGGTTTCTGTTCAATCACATCTGCAGTTCATTTGTAAGTAATATGGAGCTGAGAACTGACTACGCGTTCCGAGAACGACTTTTGTCAATCGGAAGCGTTTCATTAGCTGGAAAGAAGGACGTGAAGATTTGCTGGCACAGAGTACTTTTCTTCGGACCGCCTGGAAGTTCACTCAGTCTGTGACGAAAGAAACCGAACTTTATTTCCTCTCCTCAGTTGTGCGTGGGTGCCTTCGAAGGCACTGCATGTCCCAGCGGTGAACGAAGCCGCGAAAGTGTTCATACTCCAAATGTTGCTTTGGATATGTTGCTTTGATATTTTGGATCCTCCGGACCACGCACGGTGACGCATCCTAGATGTGGACTTTAGAAGTTTAGACTTTAAGTTTATGCTGCAGGAAGTGAGTATGTTAGTTGCACTAGGACCATCTCGTGTGAAAGGTGTCAAATGCTCAAAAGACGCCGATACTGCGCGACAGACCCTACAGTTTGATTGCTGTAGGTGCGGCGAGCGTTGCAGTGCCAACGACCCCTGCTGTCAAATGTGCAACTACTTGGCTTCGACCGCAGAAACAGAGTTCTGGAACAGTGAGGTAAGGAGTGACGTAAAAGATAAATGATTTGGCGAACTGGAAGTCTTAGTGGTCAACAAGTAAGTCAAGCTTTTCAAGGCGGAGAATAGAGTAGACGGAAACGAGTTTCAAGGTCTGATGAATCATTAATAGAGTAGAAGGAAACGCGTTTCAAGCTCTCTGATGAATCGATGTTGTGCCGTGGAAACTTAAGTAGTGAGGGAGACCTGGTGGCTACCGAGGCACCTGAGGGAAAGAAGTTATCCTCCGCCTCGTTCATCTGCACAATCTTTTCTAGATCTCTTTTCATAATCTGCCCTTCTCTCTTTTACCAGAATCAGATTAATCCGCGCATCAAACTGTGCGTCACAGCGGAATGTATGGGATGCTGAAGTCATCTCGGGCACCTGTGCTTGTGCAAAAGCAAGTCATCCCTTACAATGCAACTCAAACAGAAAACCGTGCAGCTGGGACCGACTGAGCACACAAGCTGCATGAGTGATGGAAACAGAATAATAAAGGTATAGCAACTTTATAAGAGGCTTAAATCTGTCCGTCTCTGTTCATGTGTCCAGATCGAGATTGTATACTTTCAAGCAAAATGTTTTAGTTCCACCCACTGATAGTCGTAAACGAGAAGAATTGTCTTCTAACACAAAACGCACGTATTTGATGTATGCACTCACTCATGCAAACTCTCTCCCACTTGGTGCTTACTGATTGCTTGATGTTTTCTACTACTGCGAAAATTTTATTGGTTCTAGTTGTGTCTCTATCTTTCCCTCTCGTGCTCCCGGTTCTACGAGTCTAGCTAGTAGCTACGCTGTCGCCCCTATAATCAACCCCTAGGAAGCGATGTAGCTTATGATACTGCCCACCCTTTCATTTTGTTGTTTCTGGTTCTGTTGCTCGAGTGATCATTTTCCCGACTTCCATGTGTTCTCTTATTGACAGTCTTACATGGATTTCTGACTGGAAACAAAAAGTGGTGTTGTTTATTGGCCATTAACTTGGATAGAAGCATCCAAAGCAGGGCCGAGTTTGTCTGAAGTATGGAGGTGGAACCCATTCCGAGAAGCTGCAAGTACTCGAGGTAAAATCTCAGTCAAAACAGTCATGCGAGATTCTTCCGAATGAAAGATAGTTAGAAAAGTACATGAATCACTGAGTGAGGCAGACAGTTCACTTCAAGGTAAGCAGAATTACTCCTTCGTTCCTAGATCGTCTGGCTGGTGCTTTCCTGCACGCCACGCTCATCTCAGAGTCTAAGGTAGTCGAGATATTCTTGTCAAGCTCCTCCGTATATAAATCTTACAGACAATCCTTAATTGAGGCGATACGATCCTGTGCTCACCTCATGTTATGTGCAGTTGATTCCCATATGATTGTGAGGTTTCCATATCACTTCTCAGCCGAACTCTGAAAAAGGTTACAGAGACTTCAACTTCAACTTTACCTCTCAGTTACAGGTCCAGATCCACTCTTCAATTGCTCAAAGTTCGCCTCTGAAAAGGTTTGGTTTTCATAGGATTACATGCATGTAAGGATGGCGTGTAAGGAGACTTGAGTGCGAGGGGAAGTCGATCTGTGTAGAAATACCAGAATATGGTTCAGGAAAGGCTCATCGCTTCTCTTGCTTCTTTCTTTTTCCTCTTCTTTTCCGGGCTCTTGATGCAACTTTTCTTACTGAATACGCACTGAGCACACAAGTGGCAAGAAGAAATTTACCATAAGGTGCACGGTACCTTTTCATGATGAAAGGAAACAAGAGAAACATGAAAAACAAAACTGAAGAGTAACCACGTGCTAATGGTAGTCGTACTCAACATCAAGTCTACAGGAAAAGTAGATGAAATTGGTAGAAATGGCATAAATATTACAAGCCCAGAATAAGAGTCGCTTAGTATCAGTACCAGAAAATAGCGAGGATTGGGCACCAGGAGAGATAGCCTGACATAGAGAAAAGTTGTGTTCTCTGAAGTGCTACCAAAATAGTCCATTGTAAGTGCAAAGTGAAGATGGATGGTGCTGCTGTTGTTACTTCAATTTCTGTTACAAGATTTGTGCTCTCGTGCAGCCATACGTACTCATGCCTGGTTGTCACATTCTCATAACATGATGCACAGATCGTGACAGATGAGGTCTTTCGTGCGTACACAGACATGTAAGTAAATCTCAATACGCGATGAGAGAAACAATCCTCTAATGCTGATCCTTCACATCATGTTCCTTTCTCGAGCTCGTATAGTTACGAGGGAGATCCAGGTAAGATAAGTCGACGCACATAGGTTTCCGTGTCACTAGAGATGGTCTCGACCACTGTACTGTGATCTCTCCATTAGTACAATAGTGGAGAGAATGAAACCCAAAACGCTTGTTTGAGTGATTTAGTCTTTTAGACCTGACCTGATAATCACAGTACGGTAGCTACTGTACCGCTGTGTGATCAAATTGCCGCTCGTAGCATCACTGTCGGACTTATGATGGAAAAACCAGGGACACAGTGCTACAATTCGCTCGCATTATCCCAAAGACCGCCATCAGTAACAGACAAGAGGATACAGGCTCAGTGCAGTCGTCTGTACTGCATGGTCACTGGTGTAGTACCTCAGTACGCTGATCTCCAGTACAGTAGGTCAAAATGCTTTGATTATGTCCCGAAAAGGAGGCAGACTGGGAGAGAGTGCTCTATTGCTACAAAAACCAAGGTATGATGCCTTGGATCAATCTTCTTTGTGATTCTAGGTATTATCTATGTGATCCATAAGTCAAAATGAGCTGATATTTGTCCCATATTGTCAGGGCATGTCACTCATTTTTATAGGTTGCGGAGATCAAAGTTCTATTTGGATGACTAGAGGTGAAAGAGTAGAATGAGTTGTGAAATTCCAAATTCCAGTGAAACGATATTTCGATCATGAAGTTTTCTTGTAGTAGACTGTTCACAAGTACTAACCATTAAGTTCAATATGTACTACGGTTCACAACTGCTATCCACTGAGTTCATATCTACTATTGTTCACTACTACTATCCACTATGTTGAGCGAAACCTAAAAGTGAATATTCAATGTTTCGCTCGATTGACTGCGCGAATTGACCTAACACTAGGTTTATCACCACACTTTGTGGCTTTCCCTGTCGTAAGTGCAAGGTATTATTTGATGGACAGAAAGTTCAGCGACCTGGCAGTTTGCCGATTCTATTCTTCTCTTTGTTTCTCTACTCTTCTGTCGCTGATTCAGGACAAAGTATCTAACTTGGAGCACATACAGTCGACAGATCACAGACGTTCCAGAGGTGATCAAGTCTATTCTCCTAAAATTATTGACTATTCTGCTTCTCCGATTACCTCAGAGCACTAGAGTACGAGCTGGGAAATCCAAATCAAGTGGGTAGAGCGAGATAAAACCACACGACTTTATGATGACGACAATCGTGGACAACTGTAAGAACCTAAGCTTTAGCGTCATGACAGTAGAATAGATCAACTTCAAATACCAGTTCATCCATGGAAGAAAATGGGAGAGAACCTCTTGCAGTACGAAAACAAGGGAAGTACTGTTTTATTCAAACCAAGCTCCTGCAGTGGAAAGAACCAGATGAGTATAGAATGAAAGGTAGGAGAAATGGTAGGATCGAATAAACATGACAATCGAACGCTTGTCTACATTGTTCAGGAGGAACTTAACGCTAATCATCTCGACACTTCACCAACCAACAGCTTTAAGGCTCAAAGCGTTAAAGCTCAAACACTTACCGTCCGCACATAAGTCTGGGAAACTTTAAAATGGCATCCAATTGATACTTCAAAAAGCCTTCAGAACATGGATTTTTCTGAAGTCTCAAACTCAATTATAAATTAATTAATTAATACGATGAATAAAAACTGAAAATTATTATCATACAACAGACGTCAATAAAATTCTAATTCAGAATTTCACATAAATTTCTTTCCCAAATTGAATAAATAATATTTCACTAAAATTAAAACTAAAATTTGTGATAGAACTCTCAAAAAACATATATTTATCACACATGATGGTTGATACTTTACACTGAATGTAAGGGAAGAAACTTAAATGTAAGCTTACTATCATGATAGAATTTAGGCATAAATTTAACATGAATTTTGAAAAAATAGTATTCAATTTTTTCTTCATAGAATTAGAACAAAATAAACTCCTTTGTTTATTCTATGAAATATCTATAAGTAACTCCATGGTTAAACGTGGTATATGACATTGTGATACATATATAGAAAACACAAGTAATCTAAAGTAATATTTTCTTTCAATAGCTACAATTTTAAGAAATCATGCATGTATTCATCTTGAATCCAATGATAGTTATTTAAACTTCTATATTTGGATAGTGAGTCTACTGCATTTCACCTCGAAAATCATAAAACTTTATACTTCCAAAACACGATAACTAAAAGCAAAATGAGATTAATCCGAACTTGTTTGGACCATGAAACTTACAAACAAATATATAAAATGTAAAACTACTTCCAAATAGTATGTAAAACTCTTTACTAAATAAGATAAACTAGTTAATTAATCCTTCAACTTAAGAATTTACAAGATAAAAGATAAAAAGTTCTAATATAAAAATTTAAATAAAATAAAGATATTTAATTCACAAAGCTCATACGTGTTATCTTAATTTTTACTAGAAGAGACTTCCTCGAGATTGAGTGAGATCCCGAGTAAAAACAGTGATTTCCTCGAGTTTGAGTGAGATCCCTGAGATCAAATAGTATGTGCTGCTTGTTCTTGACCATGCAAGCTACTCTAATAGATGGTGTTCTGTTGGGTAGAAATGGTTGACTTCAACGTGACTCGTGCACGTTACGTGCCATATGCTGTAAAAATGGACGTTCTGCTACATGAACACAGCAATGTTTGGAGCTGTGAACATGGGATCATTGTAAGGCTACTCCCAACTTCCTCGATTAACTTAAAAAAATGGTAACGTTTAGACAAAAAAGATACTCAAACGCTGTAGGGTTTAGTTTGGATTCTGGAATACTATAAACCGTTTGCTCCCAACACTTCCGCGTCTCGCCTCTCCATGATTCTTCTCTCTTTGCCCTTTTATTGTCTACTCGCTGCCACCGTTTAGGGTTCAACCATAAATTGAGAGTAGAATTTCCTTTTAGAATTCCCTTATCATGAATAATGCAGTTATGTTCACTACTCCTTGTTTATAATTTCTTGCTTAGAAAGGGCTACAAAAGGGATGTGCTTCATACTGTTATATGATAGTGCAAGTGCTCGTGCAAGTCCAACCACCAAAACAGTTGCAAGCCAGTTACATGACATCCATTTACTAAAGATATCATGAATATCATAAGAAGGCATCCATAAGAGAATATGCATGCTGGATAAACTCCGGGGAACTTTTGCGCTTATTGTTATCGAGAATATATATATATATATATCTATATATTAAATAAAAAATATATACAAGTAGGTGTAAAGAATTACAATATTTATAAAAGTTATTTTGTCTGGAAACAGATGGAGAGTAGGAGATAATCCATAAGTCTTGACCAGAGTGTCGCGCTTCAGAAGATACAAGTTCGAGTGAATTCTGGAGAACTTTTGCTTGCTTATTATTATCGAGAATATATATATATATTAAATAAAAAATATATACTAAGTAGGTGTAAAGGATTAAAATATTTTATGAAAGTTGTCTGTTACCCATGTCTGGAAACACTGAGAGAGTAGCCCATAAGTCTTGATCCGAGTGTTGCGCTTCAGAAAGTACAAGTCCAGGACTCTATACTCATTAATACATTAATATACACTGAGATTAATTTAATACCTAACCTTTCCTGCCGGAAGTGTTAGATATTAAATTACATTGAAGATGGAGGAGGTGAATATGCAGTTGCTCAGAACTAGAGCTAGCTCAGAGAATATAAGATATATAAGGAAAACATACACTAGAGTGAATATCTTAGAATAAAAGTACAGTAGCATAGCATCTCCATCCTTATAGCGATATAGACTTCCTTGTCTGTATTTTAGGGACTAGAGAGATTTTATCTTAAAGGTCAGACTTTCCTATTGCAGTTACTGAGTAGATCTTTAACATGACGTAATGATCAAATGTCCCACCACAAAGATGGTAGCATTGGTAAGTATAAAGAACTGAGGAAAATAGACAGAAAAATTTATGTGCAATTGTATCTATATCTATTTGATTTGTATTTTAGGGGATCTTTATTAAGATCTTTAAAGTTAAAGAAGCATGAAAATCTTAGAGAACGTTTTAAATTAAAAGATGCTAGAAAAATATGCGATGGAAAGATTTTCCTTTAACTGGCTAAGCTTTTCCCCTAACTGGTTAGGGGAGCCTTTAAAGACCTGCGGTGAAGATTCTCTTAGAGATGACGTTGCCCTAGATAGAATAATAATAAATAATAGAGATAAGAAAATTACTACTTATTCACTACCCCTTGTCACTGGAAACAACAGACCTAAACATTAAAGTGTTGTACTTCTCAATGACAAACCAAAAATGAAAACATATAATGTCTAGCAACATATTAGATCCCTTAGGGTGACGTAAAGGATTCTTGAAATATAAAGTCTCGTCTCTTTTGTATTTTGGAAGTAGCTTATGTACTATACAGTATCTTTCTCAGAAGATCATTTGATAAACCATGATTAGATTTGATAAACCATAATCTATATGTATTAATTTCATAAACCACAATATCGGAATATTATCTTCTGGAAAACATCTAGACCATTAGATCATATGAAAACTTCTTTCATTTTTGCAATTTTTTTCCCTTTACGCTGAGCAAGCCACGGAGTGATAGAGGCTTCTCAGTCCTCTCCTTTCGGTTCCACCTCGGGGAGTGGTTAAAACTGAAAAGGCACTCCCCCCTTGGCTTGTGCTATACATGAACCTACTGCTAGCTAAGACTAACCATGTAAGAGTAGAAACGAGGTATCACGATAGCAATTACGTAAGTTTCAACTTTAGCTACCATAGTATATGCATAGATAATATGGGGCATGATGCAAATTTGTGGGGCGAGAAAAATATTTCCAACAGTATGCATGGAGATAGTCCTACATCTGGATTAATATGGAAGATGATAGCTAGACAGGATAATCTTGCTATGGGGACAGCTGAGTATCTTATGTTGTATGGTTCATAAAGATATTGTCCACTAATTAGGATAATCATACAATAGTTCTGGAATTATTATAATTAAATTTTAACTGTGAAAACTGCAAAATGCCTTAGACTTCAGAGTTTAGAATTCTGTTTTTCTGTAATTATTCTCTCCAGTTCGACTCAAGATTGTTTGGTCCGGTGAACCAGGCAAAGAAAACTGGACACCTAGTCCGGTTGAATGTTATTGTTAAAATGTCCAAGGGGTTAATCAAATAACATATTTATATGCATTAGAAGACCATATAATTAGAAGAACAATTTAACAAAGTTGGGTTTTTCTTTATCTCAACTGGTTATGATTTCATTTCAATTGTCTAAATATCGGTAATTATTTTAAGTTGTTCATTTCTCGATCAACTGGTTGGTATTCTTTCCTTTCTAGAAAGGACTTGATCACGAGTATTCTTTCCTTTCTAGTATATACTAGAAACCTTAAACCTGGTCCGAGAAACTTTGATCCGACTCTTGCCGGGTTATTCTTCTAAGAAAAGTCAATTTAATACTCTAAGACTTGATCAACTGGTTGAATATCCTTCTCTTTCTGAGAAAGGCCTGGTCACCATGTTGATATTCTTTGTTAATTTATTCATTTCTCGATCAACCTGCAGGGTATTCTTTTCTTTCTGGGAAAGATCTGATAAACGAATACTTGTTCTTTCCTTTCTAACCTTAAACATGGTCCCAGCATGTTATATATCTTTCTTTCTTTCTATATATATATTTATATTTATATATATTTATATATTTATATATTTATTTTAATCCGATTCTTACAAGGTTACTTGTCTAAGAAAAGTTCAAGTTAACATCCTTGACCATGTCTGGTGTCCTTGTTAGATAAAGTGAAACCTCTCTTGCCCAGTGTGGTTCATAGCACACCATGATCTTAGATGTCATACAAACCATTCTCATGAACTCTACAGAAGGGGATGTGGAGGGGAATCGAGGAGATGACTCTGGGAGTCTCAGAACGAATGTGAGTAGCTATTAAGGCATGGTGTAACACTGCACTCTATTCTAATTAACTTTTCACATTTCTCATCGGATCCTCAAGCATTTCTCGACCATGCAATAGGTTTGAAAGGGTAATTCACAGCTGGAGATCTTCATGAGAAAATTCTACCAAGGTGTTGTTGAGTGACGGCTAGATAGCATCAAATATGAAGAAACCGTCAGCTGAAGTCAACCTTCCCGTCAAACTGCAATGTTCAGGAATCGGCTTATGGCCCAACACAAAGTACTGTAATACGTACCACGGTATGAGTGAGAATCTGGGACTCGTAGAGTCCAGTGTAGCACCGTGGTACTAGACGTCAGAGTCAGTCAGACAGAGGAGTCCGAGGCTCTGAGCTCCCATCTGATGCAGGAACCTCTACTGACTGAGAGACATCGTGCAATAGACCCCACCACTCACACACATGCACACGAACTAGGCATCAAGAGCAGCACTTGTGGTCGCGGTATCAGTAGGCACCTGCAGCTCGCAGCAACAAGGAGGAGGAGATGGGATGGACGGACAGATGGCTGGGCAATCACAGTCTGCACATTTGCAGACCGAGGTATCGTTGAGAACGTGACCGGAAACTCTGGATTTCTTGTTCCTCTAGAGTGCAATCGATGGCTTCTAGCTCCTGTGCTTTTGAGTGTTCTCTTATCAACTGTCCCAAGAATTCTGGTTCAGGTTATCATAGTCCCTCTGATAAGAGTAACCGTAAAGGCTCTCAATGCACCAAAGCCTCCAGACGTCAGAACCCAACCGAACGGGAAGTCCTTGAGAACCGGCTCTAGGAGTGGTCGCTTCTGGGGAATCGGGAAGTCTCTTGACGAAGTGTGAGCTGAGGAGAGTCCAGATTTCCGCAGACAGACGATTTAACGAGCTTTCTGTAACACGGAGCTCGAAGATGCTCCATGCTCCACGAGAAACGTAAGACCAACACTGGATAGCTCCGGTTTCTCAAATATGGAGTGCTTAAAAGTACTCAAAAGAGTCCCTCCAAAATCCTTATAGAGCTTTACGATATGGAAATCTAAGATCATGTGTGGACAAACGGGAGGTTATTCTAAAGCTTGTATAAATCGTTATCTATTCTTTTTGTATAACAAATATACTAAGAATATAACAAATATACGATTACCCATTGTGGATAATGATGAAAAGAATTGACTTTACGATAATGGTAATGAATATGGCTCCGGAATGCAACGTAAATGTCACATGAAGGCCATGTACATGTTGCATTCCAGAAGGTAGGTTCAGGTAAAGGTGAATTTCGATCGATAATGACTCAATGTCCAAGAGAACAATATTAATCTCATCGATAATGACTCAATGTCCAAGAGAACAATATTAATCTCATCGAACCGGAATAACTTACTGCCAAGAGGTCGCATGATCCCATCAATCTACAGATTTCATTCTTGCTTTTTCTCCTTGTGTTATGCATTTGCCTAACTAGGATTTTCAAAGCATTACAAATGTTCTTTCTCCGTTTATAGTATTCTATTTGTCCATGGTCCTTTGTTATCAACCAAAATAACTTTATAAAAGAAGAAATAAATAATTTTCCTGTCCTTCCATTTACTTTCTAATGCCTTTAAACTGATAAATAATGACGGTGACTTTAATATCTAAATCAACAGTTTGTAACTGGAAGTTGCACTGATGCACTAGTATGTGAGATGATAAAAGCAGATTAAATTCAAACAGAAATAAAGTATCCCCTAAGAACATGTACAGAAAACATTTATTCTTTGAAGGGTTGAAGCAAACACTACATACTCATGGGGTTTAGGGGAGCTCCTGTGCTTTACTCACCGCGTGTTTGCAGAGTGAAATATCCGTATTTTCTACTCAACCGCAATCGAAACGAATGCATAACCCTGAAATACCTTTGAATGCGCTGTCACTTGGTCTGTCTCTTGGAACAGAAGGGCTGAGTGCTCCACCTCCCGCCTAGCAAGGTAACGCTTGAAAATGTTGACCACCAAATTTGTCAACTTGGCGTTAGCGCTCGATCCTCAAGTTTATGTTGTGCAGCCACTACATGCTCCTCCACATCGACAAAAGGCTTGATGGGGTCTTTCCATCCGTTGGCTGTTCATTGCGTCGCGTGTTTCCATTGACAAAACATGCTCTGAGGAAGGAAGCAGAAGTGCAGTGAAGGGGTATGAAAAGTGTCCAGAGGGACAGGCAACTGATCGGATTCCGCCTCCCTTCCTCGTGCTCGTCCTCCTGTTGATGTCTCATGCAGTTTATCTTGCTTAGTGCTTTTCTTCGTAGTGTGAGTTCCTAGAAGGGTTGGCAACTGCCAGGTCTGCAGGGATTCCTGGTTCTCCCGGTTACATTCTTCAGATGGTGACCCCCACCTGGCCGCGTAGCCTACGCCAACTGAAGCTCTACGGTAGATGAGGCAAGAACCCCTTTTCCCGAAGGTAGAAACCGAGTGATAAAAGGATATAATCGTCCTTTTCACTGGGACTCTTGCAAACTTACTGGAGTTCTGGTGAGCTATAGATCCACAGTGAAGGCCGTAACTTTTCTAAACCTTCCCAACCGAAGCGGCTCGCAAGTCCGTTCGTCTGAGAAGTTCCTTCAGTGGGAGTTACATTTTGCAGGTTCAAACACTATTCCGTTTATTCACTAGCACTTGGACTCTTGATTGAAATGATGATAAGACTAAGTGTAGATGCCATCTGATTGAAGTTCCATGGAAACCGTGCTGCTTCACGGCAGGTCTCTGAAGATCAACTGTATCTACTAAGAGACTTAAATGCAGAGTAAAGTGGTCGTTGAAAAGCCGATCCAGCAAATACGTCCCAGTTTGCCCGAAGATATGCCTTACAGCCCTTACCTGATTGCCGATCCTTTCTTATATATCTATCCTTGTCGAACTCCCTATCCGCATTCTCGCATTGATTGACTGAGAGGATTGCGTTGCATGATTGAACACCGTTTGAAGTGAAAATGGAAAAGGAAAGTGATTGCCGCTAGCGTTTACTTTTCTTTAGGAGAGTCTGTAAGAAGAAAATCCAACAAGTATGTAGTGTGCAAATATTCTTACGTTCCGATTATCAGAATTGAGTTTTCTCGAACTTCTAGAAACGAGACTGGTTGTTGTAGTTGTCGGTATCAATGTTACCTGGAGAGACTTCTCGTGGAGCTCAGTCAGCTGCACACACTTCTCTTGCTTGTCAGACTTATCACTCTGCATGTTGTTCCAGCAGTAGCCTTCCACTGTCTCAGTAGCATGTGTGTATGATAGCCGCAGCCAGAATGTGGAAAAATGATGAAGTCCACAGCGAGAGCAGAGAGACACTTGAAACGACTTCCTGATCTCCTGGATAGAATAAATAACAATATACACGTTCATTTTCCTCCAGTGCCTGCGACGCATATACGAACGAGCACTATATACTCATTACATTCAACAAAGAAGAGGAGGTTTTATTCGGATGTCGAGTTCTTCTTCCATCCCATTTTCCTGTGACCAGAAGAGGACAGGATAAAGAGATTCTCTGCGACGAAGGTGATTCACTCCCAAGTGTTCAGTTTAATCTATGGTCACAAACCATCGCACCGTCTCCTAATACGAAAGGAGAGCAACAAAACAATTCCCCGTCGACTTGAGATTCGAAAACACAGCTTGTAGGTGTTAACGTGATAGAAACACACTGTCAAAGATCCCTAACTCATTTGCTCGAGCATCACAATCAGCAATAAAACAACTTCTGGTCCACTTGAGATTCGAAAACACTGACTCAGACAAGAACATTACAGCAGAGCAGAGTCACGGCACAGATTTTCATAATCGCTTTTCGTGGTACATACAACATATTACACGGCAGCACATTACAGCAGTCAACCTCCCTCCATTCTATTCCTCAAAGCTCGACCTCAAATTCTGGATCTTGAATAACTTCAGAACCTGAGGATCTAACCAATGAAAGAAAACGTCAACATATACAGGAAAACTCAAAACTTCCCTTTGGCCATGATGTTCTGGCGACTACTGAACTCATCGATTCTCGGCTGGTTGTGTACGGGCCATGAGCATACCTCGACCGCTTGATATTCCAGAGCCAGTCGTAGGTGTCGAGCATCAGAAGCTTCAACCAGCAGACATCAGAAAAGTGATCCATTTCAAAACGACTGCGGACTAATAATAGATGTACTTTCTCAGAACTCAACTTTATCTCTCCACGTTGCGCACTCGCATCCATTTCAGGCCCGTTCTCGGTAGTTCTCATGAGTACTGCAACATTGCACGTCAAGGGCCGTGACGTCGGGGTGAGTAAGACGATGATGTCCGGCGAAGGAACTGACCACATGACTTTACGCCACAAGTTTTCGGCCAAGAATCGGCGCCTCCTTCATTCATGCTTGCATGCATGCAGGCAGGCCGGCGGGCATCGATTGGTGGTAGCAGGAGCAAGTGATCAGCTCCAGTATCTCCTTCTTCGCCTTCTGCACTGTTGATGCTAGACGACGCAGATCTCGGCAGAAGTGAGAGAGTGATCACATGCGCTTCGGGAACTGACTGAAACAAACCATCATGGAGTAGTTCTTCCCTCCCCGTCGAAGGGTGGTCGATCTTGTGGAGCTTGGCTGTCAGGGTTTCCCGTTCTTCGCGGATGATCACCGTCATTATATTCGTTCACGGTAGTTATCCGCAAACGTAGAACATTAGGTTAGCTTTCCGGCAAAGTTCATGTCGCCACCAAGACTGTTGTGAAGGCCCGCTGCAGTTCTGCTGAATCTCTTGTCTCTTGCTGAGGCCATTTTGAACCCTTCTTTTCTCTTTCTTTTTGGCTATTTTTATTGCTGAGGTCATTTGAAATTCAGATTGTCTCAACGAGTGATGCAAATATAATTTAGTTTAATATTCTTTATTGCAGTTTTAGGACGGTTGTGCATGATCTGCATTTCTCCTTTCAACTTTATTTATGCTGCTTAGCCTGAGTTCCAGTTATCCAATATATATTTATATATATATAGAGGAACAGGGTAAAGTAGATTTTTGAGCAAACATTAACTTCGCCTACACACTTAGCTAACCTCTACATAATTTTGAACCCATGGAAGTGTAAAGTGAGTAAGGCCCCAGGAGCACATACCAGTTTTTGTTGATTTCCGAAACTTACTTAAGGTTTAAATTTTTGATAAGCTTTTACTCCAAATACTTTAGAAATTTAACTAGGAGAACATGTCAATCTAGTTTTTATCTAAAGTATTTTTTCTGGAATACAGTCGTCACCTTTTGGTTCTCACAATATATAGTCAATGGTATGTGCGCACTCTTATTACCGAACCTCAGAAGGTGATAAATCTTCACTACAAAAACATATGAACGCTTGGGGCCTAACAAAGAGAGGTAGCATGTATGCTAACTTGGGCTCAGAAGTAAGTGAATGTATATAACCAAGTTCGGTCAAGAGGAATATATATATATATTGTATTGCGGAACATTGAAAAGGAAGAAAACGAGAGAAGAGATAAAGAGAGAAAATTTTGACGTGGATTGGGTGTGGTGCCGAGTTGGAGATTACTTCTTTTTTCTTCGCAGTGTAGTCCAAAGGGAAAATAGAGAAAATAGTGAAGCACGAAGCAGTGAATAGCAAATGGATGGAAATACCTCATCAAGCTGAACAAGAGAAACTTAGAAATTTGAACCATTTCTCGATTTGTGCGTATCGCAGGGGCTATGCTAATCTTTTCTGTATCATTCCAATTTTATTGGATGTTCGTGAAGGGACAAGAGATAGAATAGAGAATATAGAAAATACACTTTTCAGGAAAGGAGAAACGGCAGGTCTTGTGACATGTTTCGTTTGTATCGAAGAGGATATGTAAAATGTTTAATTTATACATTTCTAAAACATAGAAGTGTGTAAATAAAATATTGTTGTTGTCCCGGCTGCAGTTCCTTTGATGCCAGTTGTGCCAGTTCCTGCACAAAGGGCACCGGTTCAAAGACCTGCGGAGAACCATGGACAACAGAACCATATCGAAGACTTAGTTCGGCAAATGCGAGAACTGAAGGTGGAGCTAGCTGGCCTACAGAAAGAGCAGCCACCGGCGTCTACTGCTGCACGTCCAAGAGGTGCTCCTGTTCGTAGATGTATCTGGTGTGACAGTCCTGATCATTTCCGAGGAGACTGTCAAGAACTTATGGCTGCTTTACGAGATGGTATGGTTCGCTACCAGAACGGTAGGCTGCACCTTTCTTCTACCGGAGAACCGCTGAACACGCAGTTTTGGACGAGGAGGCATGAGGAGTCTATCTCAGATTACCACGGCTGCAACTGTACATGCATTGATGACACCACCGGTAAATCCTGATGTATATGCCGGTCACATTGAAGTTTCTTCTAGTCCTACGTTGCTAGATAGGACTACTGAGAAGAATACTACTCAAGTTCCTTCTGAAGTAGTGAAGAGAGGAGCAGAGACTATCTGTAGGTTCACTGGGTGGGGAAATCCTGTTGATGCTGCATCTATCAAAGCATTCTTGGACGTGGATAGACACATTCACTGGCAGGATGCTTCTGTGGAGGAGAAGAGGCGGCGAGAAACCTCTGAACTTGATACTGGAGTTCTAGAGGAGACTGGAGATAGACGGAGGGTCACGAGGAGACGAGCGGCTCCTCCTGAAGACATTCCTTCTACTTCTGCAGCTCTCCCACCAGCACCAGGTCCGATGGAGGACGTGCAGAGATCCCAGCAAGAGTCAACGACTGCTGGTAGACGGTTTACTGCCCAAGAGAAAGAGAAGGGACCGGCTTATAAGTTGGTAGCTGATATTGAGACTTCAACTGATCTCAAGAGCATCTTGGAGCAGAGAATACTTGACGTGCGAATCGAGTTTTCTCTTCGGGAGGTTCTTGGTATTGCGAAGAGGGAGTTTCATGAACTAATCATCGACATCATCAAGCGGAAGAGACAGGTGATGTCCGAGCAAGTTGAAAGTCAGATGATAGATGTAGTAGGAGCTTCTGTTAATGATGCAGAATTCGGCAAGGTGCATTTTCAAGAGGCTGATGATACAGAGTACCAGCAAGAAGCGTTGGTTGCTGATACCAACACTGCTGAGTTTGATGATGAAGAAGCTGGCGACGAGAGTCCAGCTACTGATAGCTACTTCAGAAAGAGACACTGGGCTCGTGCTACGACTGCTACACGAGTTCGCCTTGGGAGTCTGTCTGAACCTGTTGCTGCTTTGGTTGATCACGGTTCAAAGATCAACATCATGTCACGATAGATGTATGAGAGAGGACAGTAGCCTATCGAATTGAACCATGGTTGGGTGCTACGAGCTACAAACAACTAGAAGGGTGAGTTATATGGCGCTTGTCTTAACGTGAGAGTGAAGTTGGGTGATGTGGAGGTAGATCAGCACTTCTTCGTGCAGTCTTCTGCTTCATATCCTGTGATTCTTGGTCAACCTTATATCACTGCAGTTCGAATGGAGACCAAGGTGATGGATGACGGATCTCACTATGCTAGGATCCGTAGTCCAGATGACAGACGTTCTGTTCAGTTTCTGACCATTCGTACGAACCACGAACGAAATAGATAGACTTTGAGAGATTCTCCTATCTGTAGGAGTAAGGGTTTTCAGAAACCACTCTTGTAGGACGGGATAACAAGAGTGATGGATCTGCTGCTACTATGATTCCGCTTGAGCAGCCTGTGGGATCACAAGAGGCTGACGAAGAGGTTGCTCAAGATTCTGAGAACAACTATATTGTACATAGTTGGAGATCTGGTTTGATGACTTTCAGTTCTGATGATTGGAGCGAGTTTACGCGAGTAGAGGATTTGACTGAGAAGAGTAGAAGGCGGATGGAAGTATGCAGCAGATCTGCGCTGTACAGGAGTTCTGAATGAAGGTGAGATGATTTCTGGTGTTTACGAAGAGTTTGCAGGTGTACAGTCTTTTGTTCGTTGGCTGGATGATGTAGATAGATTGATGGACCAGATGGGAGGAAGGATGGTGATCCTCATCCACTCTCGTAAAGTCTATGAGGAGGTTGTCTCGTGCTTACAATCTCGTCCTCATCCGAGACTGGAGAGTGGATGGAAGGATGCAATCTGCTGGTGTGGCTCTCGTGAAGAAGCAGAGATTCACACCAAATACAAAGCTGTAGTAGCGAAGAAAGGTGAAACTTGTGGCGACCCAATTACCTGTTGATTCTCAACAGCAGATGGAGTTAGCGGCCACTGAGCCTGTACTGGGAGATCTTAGACAGATAGGACACAAGTTTATTCAAGAGACACTCGAGCAACTCCAGATAGGAGAGGATGGCTTCTTGACTGAAGTGGAGAAATGAGCTTTTGAGCAGATAATAGTTAGCCATGGTAAGACATTTTCTTTCTCAGCTGGAGAGACTGATTGTGTGGATCCTAGTGTGATAGCTCCGATGGTTATCTTCACTGTTCCTCATGTACATTGGGACTTGAAGCCGATTCCAGTCCCTCGTGCCTTGCTACCGATGGTTACTGAGTTACTGAAGGAGAGAATGACAAGAGATGAAGACGCCCCGGCTACTGAAGAGGCTGAGGCGAAGAAGAATGACGATGATGAAGAACAAACAGAAGACTGAAGAGGTAAGCACATGCCGGAGGATGTGCATGTTTGGAGAGGGTGGATGTCGTGATGTGAATCATTTTACATTGTAAATAATTCACCTCTCTATCAAGCGTTAGTCTCTCTGAGTGAAGTTAGGACCTCAGAGAAGTCGACACTGGAGGATGTTATATATTTTGAGTCTTAGTAGGTTGATTACCATGTAGATGGAGTTAAGCTCATGGGTTGTAATTACGTGTCACCCATGCATGCTTCCTAGCGAGATTAGGTTACCTTTCGAGATTATGTGTCACTTTACATGTCTTCGCATGTAGTTTAGAGGCCACGTTGGCACTTTTAGGGGGCTTGACGTGGTAGCCTATGTATGAAATTAAGTCACCATGTGGTTCGGGACACAAAAGGACAGGGGAGTGAAGCTATGAACTCCCATTGGTCCAATTTTGTCTTTGTGTACTGCTAAACTTAGTAGTAGGGGTCTTAAGAGGAGTTCGAGCATTTGGTGAGGAGACTGCGAAATCTGAGAGCACTGGGAGATAGAGCTCGTCATGCCAGTCGCTGTCAGTGAAATTTTTGATCGATTTCGAGCAATAAAGAAGGAGTTATGGCTGATTGAAGTTCGATTTGTGTCAGAATTGTAGCACTTCTGTTGATTTTGGGGTTTTCGGTGTCAATCGCAGTAGATTTGAGAAAATTGCTTCAAACCTTCGAGGTCGCGTTCATTGTCAGAAGGGCTACAACTGCCCCCAATTTTCATGTCAATCGAATGAGTGAGTAATTCGGGACGACCGCTGAAGCAGAGGGGGTCCGAAAAGCTCTCAATCTAGAACATCAACTTCAGAGAACGAGATCTGGAGTTCTGTTTACAATCAGGAGGCACAACTTCACAAGAGTGTTCAGCAAGCTTTGTACTGCAAATCCTGTAAGAATCTTTGAAAGTGATCGAGCCAATTCTCTGTTCTAGGTCGAAATAGCTATCTAGGTACCAGAAATTGTCGTAATTTCTCTGCTCAGAACATTTCTGCCCATATTTCGACACTCTGATTTGATCTCAAGCTGAAACTTCGTGTGTATGGTCAGTAGGGCCTCATTTACATGTAGGAGGAGTTCTGAAGTCTGAACCATCGTATGTTTCTGATTCTGGACTGTTAAAGTTCGCTGTCTGACCTTATTACTGCTAGTCTGACCTGATTTTTACTTCCTGAACATACTGGAGGGTCCGTTCGACCTGAGTGAGTGTTTATACTGTTCTCTTTTGATCTGAAGCCTACCTGTGTAGTAAGCAACCATAGCCTGAAGCCCAACGCTTCTCTGAGTAGACTGAACACAGCCTTCAAGATCATATCACAGCCAGAAGGTTCCGCCCTTCTCATGAAAACTCTCAACTCGACAGCGTGTTTGCATTGGACCTCTAAATTTCTCAAATCGTTCGTCGATATGTGGCACGTGCAAGCTAACCCCTTAAGCTACCTCCTTATGTCAATCGTCATACGTGAAGATTCTCACAAATAATGAACAAGCATACCCCTTGCATCCTTAGTATAGCGCGAGGAATCACAAATACCCAGTAAGCAATAATAAGCTAGAGCTCAGCTTGACTTTCTCATCTTCCAGATATCGTAACTTCACCACTAGACATCCAAATGAAGTAGATGAAGTCCTCACGAAAAGTTGACAACGAGCTCTCCCAGTTGATGTAATGAAACTGAAGATCAGAAGTTGTGTAGAAATGCTCATTTTTGATCCTATGAGCATCTTTGAAGTGATAATGATAAGTATCGCAAATAGATTTTCAGATAGGAGCCGATCCACGACACGACAACGCACATGATGATATCTTCACTCATGGTGATCCTCCACATATGTCGAACAATGATCCACCACCAGGTTAATGTGATATCTACAATACTTTGTTCTTTTAATTTAGTGATGATATGTTGGATATTTATTACGTGTTATGTGTTGACTTTGTGTATTCATTGTGTATTCATTCAGTTGGTGAGGTCACTTCTCAAGTGGAATTAGATCTGGATGCATGGCACCAAGCAAGCTACCCCGGAGGAGTTAGATGCACTTCTTCAACAACAGGAGACTTTGCTGAAGACCGTGCAGGATGAGATGGACACGGTTCAGGTTGAGTTGGCACGGGTTCACAATTCAGATTTGTTTTTCTCATTGCTCGTGCCACCTATTGTGAAGCGGAGGAAGAGTCTCATTCTTGAATTGAATGGTCTTTTGGTGCTAGTGGGGCATAACGAGCATGAGTTCATGTCTGCTCAAGAGAATAGGTACGTGATGGAGAGCACGAAGAAGAAAGAAATATAGTATGTGGCTCGGACAGGACTTTGAGTCTTTATGGAGGCTTGTATAGTCAATTTCTACTTGATGATCTAGATATTTCGAGTTGCTTACAGTACATCGGTGTTGTTGAGAGCTATGAAGAGTGCGTTATACATCTCTTTCGGTGTCCCAAACGAGAAGGTGAGAGATTTAACCTAATATGATTACTTGTTTTGTTACTTGTTTTATTATTGTATGGTGTAATTATTTTGTACAGATTTAGGTTTAGGTGTAGAATTGTTTAGTTAACTTTGAACAGAGCGATTCGAGTCGCTCTGTTCTTGGCAAGTCGTCAATGCACAAGACGATTCATGTTGAACCGTTCTATGTACAGAGTGATTCATTGTTGAATCACTTTGTACTTAGGGCGGTTCATCACTAGGTGGCTGCTGTTTGCTTCTTTTTATAAGCATATTTTGCTTATATGTTTATCTAATTGCTTTATCTTTTCATTTTCAGACGTGTTAAGTTTAGTCATAAGACATGTGTTTCAAATACAAGACAGTTATGGAGGTGGCACACGACAACTTTCTTTATCTGAAGGACTTCAATCGCTTAGGTGAGTATAACATCTACACGCGAGATGTTTTTCTCGTTCACAACTCTTCAGTGAAAAATACGACAAATCATCCGTTCAATGTTTTTCATCCACCAGTGTTATCACGTTTCACCACGGATAGCGATAGGGATAGTTACTTAGGAGAGAATTTGCTTCCTTAGCTTCTCATATGGGGAGATAGTGCATAAGATACTCCTTCGTATGTGAAGGAGCACTATACCCAAGCGTTTGTTGTTGATCCGCTTCCTATCCTTAGAGGTTACTGGATTGATGAGACGTCTCTCGAGGCTCATTTGATGTGGAGCTCATGTCCATTTCCAGTGAGACGTGATATAGTTCAGCATTATATGACAAGGCTATGACAAGGCGGTGATTCAGAATTTATTTCTCACTATGCACATTATGTGGAGTTTTCACTTATATGATATATGAAGTGTGTTGCTTTCATCTTATGACACTAATATTGATTATAATACGAATACAATCAATATACAACAATTCAAACAACCAAACTTTATAGATTAATGGTTTTAAGTACCCCACTCTTTTGTTGAACTCTAAACACGTCTCCATCACTCTATTTCTTGATTCTACTCCAGAATTTGAGATGTTATCTTTTGGTTCAAGATTTTCTCGATCTACATCTCTATCATCTCGTTCTAGAACAACTTCTCCATCTTCTTCAGTTCATTCATCCGAACGGTTTAGAGAGAGTTGTGCAACATAACACAACAGTTAATCCACTTGACTATAAAATGATTTTCATTCCTATTCTTCAGTTGAGTTCATATTTGTGTCAACCAGTGTCGCTTAGACTTCACAATTCCTATACAATGCTCGTTGGCAACTCATGCATGCTATGCAGGTATTGAAATCTTGTTTCTTTTTATCTCTTGATGTCATCTTGAAAGAACGAACTAAATGACGAAGAGGTGAGTAACCAGAATCTCCAAGTAAATATTGATGACCTTTAGAGAACGAGTTCTTTGATTTCAAAAACCCCCCACATCCTAGACCTTCGAAAGCAACTCAAGTCTTGACAAGAACCGGACATTCCTAAAAAACAAAATAAAATATTTCTCTTATAATCACAAATGACTTGGGCGTTGATCAAATAATTATATTTTTTGTCGGAATAAGTTTCTCCATCGTGACGTGATTTGACTCAAAGATCATCGTCACGTCTAAAGTGATCATCTCTCTTTGTGTAATTCAACATACTACCATGAGCTATATCCCATAAAAATAATGATCTGTCTAGGCAAGCTCTGTTTCCGTTATGCCCAAGTCTATTAAGAGCAACCACTAGTTGCTAACCCAGTGGTGCTTGTTCTATTCTAGCACGATTTTGGAAAATAGCATGATTCGGTATATGTTCCAGAAGTATTGTGAAAGACTGTCTTTTCATTCTAGTCATCTAGCGAAACAAAATTGGAGGAAGATCATAGAAAAAGTTCTCACAAAATTCTTAGATTTGACAAATCCAAATAACGTGAGTTGCGTACAACTTTGTATAAATCTAAAGCATCGTCTGTATACAAGTCATCCAAAGATTTGGAGATGGAAGCTCTTGCTCGATTCTGCAAGAGCTTCCATCTCCAAAATGCATTCCACAGTCTACAGTAATTCTTTACGTTCAAAAACACGAAGAAGCTTCGAATCGTAAAAACATATCATGGTTAGTGAAAGTAATTCATCTCAAACGTTCACGAGCAAGTCTAACAACACAAGCCTCCTCATCGCAGGAGCAAGTGTAACGAAGCAAACCTCCTCACCGCACTCTCCGTTGATGAACAAAATGAACTTGTGAACCGAGTTTGATATGGAGATGTTTGAAGTGCGAAACCAATTTTGATTTGGAGATCATTGACATGCAAAATCGATATTAGTATGGTTGGATTTCATCATTAATTAACATAGTGTCTGCCACGACTTGAGAAATTCAAACTTATGGTCGCTGCAACTCACGGGCAAAAATGAAATCCCTCCGATCATTCATGTGGACACCTCAAGAGCTGCCCGCAAGAAACCTGACCATAGTCGTAACTTCCTCCGATGAGGATAGAATCTTCCTATTAACATTAACACCCTCTATTACCTGCCTCCTTGCAGTTCTCGCTTGGAAGAACTTGATGTATCTATGAGAAACCCGTCCGATGATGAGTTTCCTATAGATATAGCATGACCACCGAAAGCAAACATGCGACTACATAGGGGATTGAACCCAAATTGAGTGTCAGCCAATTTGGATTCAATCGACCGCACACTCACGCGCTGTTCAAAATATAAGTATACGAACTTGTTAACAAAATCTCATCAATTTAGTTTACATATGAATTTATTTTTTGACTTTTTGTACGCAAAAATTAGAAAATAAATTAATCAAAAACCCTCGGGCCTTCTGAGTGTGCATGGATAATATTATATGCATGCAATGTCAGATTTGGAAAAATTTTTGCTCGCTTACTGTTATCAGAAAAGATATAAATATTATGTGAAAATTCTATACTAAAATAGAAAAATTCAAACTTATCTTTAAAAATTAAATGATGACCAGACCTGGAGATATGAGAAAGTACAACAGATATGTAGATATCTAAGTTATCTAGATATATTATTTATATTTCATGCATACAGCATAAGGTTTTGGCAGTAGAGAAAGGAAAAGACAAGTGGAAAGTAAGACTGAAAATTCACCTCTACTACTGGTTGCAATGCTCTTTCAGAAAATAATAGTGTTTGAAGGTATGTAAAATAATTTGAGAACAATGTTAGAAAAGGATGTACAAGAAGATAAATAGAGAAAAGAAGGTGGAATACAAATCGTGATAACACGACTAAATTTAATGGTTCGTTTTGAACTCTTCAACCACAAAAAATAGAACAAGTTCAATCTTTACTTCTTAATATAAATTATATAACCACGCTTGGATGCAGATCCGTGAAGTTGGATAATAAAACTATAACGTTTTTACGAGAGGAAATGCTCTTGCTCCAAAATAAATTCTCTCTTCTCCTCTCCTGAAAACTAACAAGTTATATTTTCTTTAATCTTGCTTTTGTTTATAGCCCAAATTAATTTCCATAGTGGTTAAAGAGGTAGATGAAATAAAAGACAATATGCTATGAGATAGATGCTGCAACTTACATTAATCTTCATAAAAGAAAGTATATAACTGTTAATATTTAATACTAACTTCCATCGAAGTTCAGCTAAGTAATAATGCAAGAATGGCAAATTATTGAGTAACACGCTACACAATGAATAGTCAACGGATGGAAAGATCTCATCAAATCTTACAAAGGAAAGAAAGACCCTGAAGGACTAAGCAACCAACGCCCAAAAAGAAGGAAGAACACCGAGGCTAAGCACCGCTATCAATAACTCTAAGGTCGCCTATGTAATATACTTACTATACCGATGCAATGTACTATACATGATGGCTTTGCTCACTCCTAGAGCAAAGCAATGCAAATTTGACACGTCTGCTTTCACTGAAGACTTGAGCACGCAGCTTCACAATGCATTTATCTGCTCGTTCTTTGCAGGATACTGAGGAGACTTTTCAAAATCAAGTTACAGATATTTTTGAGGTGTTTGGTTTGAAGTTTTTGGAATAATACGGAAAGTCAAAGTTTAGCAAAGAGATTTCTAACCGTCGAGAAAGAGAAAACCCATAATATATCATCGGCCAACAGTGTATAGAACCTTGGATTCCCTTGTGAGTTGCAAATACTCATTAACTTTCTTTGACTATGAGGGTTAGAATCATTACTTTCAGTATTAAAATTCTCTACTGCAAACCAAGTAAGAAACTCACGTGAACTCTTGACCAAAGTACTAACTCATCCCCACGTGTCAGGAATATGTGAAATAGTTCTCCCTAACTTGGACTCCCTAAATCTTTCATTGGTTTGCCCAGAGATCTCTTATTAAAACAATCTAGTGGAACGAAAGTGATAAATATATTTCCCGTTCTCTGGCATGTTTCTCCTTTTTACTTGCACGAGGAAGGATATCAGATGGTGAGATTATCCCAATATTGACAATTATTAACTTGGTCAGCCCATGCGCCATAGTTCTTACTTGGTCGGTCCTTTTACTTTCTCATCTCTCTTGGTCAGATCCATGACTGGTGATAGACAGTTTACGACTGCCATGTCAGCAGTGGGTGATTAAATGGAGTATTTGAGGATGACGTGGATGTCTATGATGTGATGATGTGGATATTCAGTGATGTGGATGTCTGATGTGTCTGGACATGCTGGAGAAAACTGTTGACCACTTCCAACTCGTCACTGCCAAGTCAACCACACAAGCCGTCCAACTCAAGAGTCCTGCCACGCTGGCAGGACGACTGCCTACTACCCGTCATGGGCCTGATCAAGAAAGAAGAGAAATTGAGGGGCCCGACCAAGTAAGAACTATGGCGCATGGGCTGACCAAGTTAATAACTGCACAATATTGACTTTTAGATAGGAGAAACTCGTGAATGACCAGTCTTCATCTCGTTCTTTATCACAACTCTTTTCTCATTTAGAACATGGAAAAGAATATTACAATACCTAATATGCATCTAAAGTGCACTTCTAGGCGAGAAGAGGAAAAAGACAAATGTTTAAATAGATCACAAAATAATCATAGACAATTGGCTGATAACATCCTTCTAAATAACTTAGAGGAAAATACAGTTTTCCACTAAACTACACAGCACAGAGTTACAGAGAAGACTGGTGCTTGATTAGGTTTGCAGATTATGATTTGTGATAAAGTTCTTTAAATTTACTTTTCTAAATTGAAAAGCTAAAGTTAAATTATTAAAATTAAAACCCCTATGGTAAACTTGATTACACATGGTGACTTGAGTTACACGAAACCCATAAATAACTCGCGCAGACAGAATCATTTTCTAGTTTAAAGAACTATGCATCTCACGAATAAAAGCATTTTAAATTTCTAAGCTTTGATTTATAGCTTAACTCTTCCAAGAAGAAAGAGCTTTTTCCCTCTTCCGAACTTGGAATAGCAGAATATGGAAGGAAGTGTATCTCAAGCTTCTGTCTCTATTGCTAAAATCTGTGATTTAACGCAAACCGAGAAAACCAAGGGAGCCTAAGTGCAAAACAGCATTTGACGCGGAACGCAGAATCCGTTCCGTTTTCCGTTGTACGCATGACTCTGACTGGCCGCAAAACGTCACTTGGAAACCACCACGTTATCTAAACGGAACTATACATTGGTATTCATTGCGTCCGTTCTTCTAAACAGACCTATAGAGGACTGTATAGTACGTGTCAAAGTTAGAACCTCTGGGAAATATTCTTCTTTTACGAATGAATGTTACGGTTGCGATCAAGAGGTTTCAGTTATAAGTTTAGGGTTCAGGATTTTACTAGAATTTTCAAAATTTAATAATTATATATCTATAATAATTCAAAAACACCGCACTAAATTATACTAGACAAAACTACCATTGGAGACCTACGGTTTGTTCCTTCTAGATGATTTAACCTAGAGAATGTTTTATTTTAAATTTGATACGCACTATTGTATATCTTACTGTTCTCATTCTGAAACTACTAATGCGACACTGCGCGGAAGGTATTGGATCTCAAGCTTGAGATCCAATAGTGACCGGAGGTTCTTTCCGGGAAAGAGACTGAGCCGTAGATGTGAAGCGTCCAAAGATAAACTTCTGACGGCCCTTTCGCTGCCAGACAGCCGGAGTTTACGTCCGGAGCGAGACGGACGTATTAGGGGGTTTCATGCTGGAACTTACTGTTCTCATCCTGAAATTAATGCGACACTGCGCGGAAGGTATTGGATCTCAAGCATGATCGGAGGTTCTTTCCGGGAAAGGGACTGAACCGTAGATGTAAAGCGTCCAAAGATAAACTTCTGACGGCCCTTTCGCTGCCGGACAGCCGGAGTTTGCGTCCGGAGCGAGGCGGACGTATTAGGGGGTTTCATCTTGGAACTTTTCTGTAAAATTCTTGACCCGCGAGAAGAAATTTTATTTCGACCATAGCTTTGTGAATATTTCCTTTTGGCACCTATGGAGATAAATGTCCTTTGTGGTCTTCACAGATCATGAGATTGTCCATGTGACTCTATCACAATGAGACTCGGATCAAAAATTTTGTTAACTGTTTTTAGCACATACAGCTCCAATCGTATCCGCAAAAAATTGAATCTAAAATTTGTTCTTAAAGGATTGTAAGCTAAACCACTTAAGACACCCATCTTCGCTGTCTCAATGATACTGTAGGAATTTCAGTTTCGATTCTTTTCACTTGTTTGTTTTTACAAACAAACAAGAAAAAATTTATTATTTTAAATATAAAAATTATTTACTAATTACTAAAATATCATGATATTCATTCACGAACACTATCTAGAATGAATCACGATTTTGTGTAATTTTACACGCTAAAATACACGATTTTTGTCTCCTTAGGAATCTTTTCCTTTGACTTTGACAATCCCCATCACTCGGAATCGTCACTCTCACCGCACTCAGAATATTACAATAAGTACACCAAGATTCGCTTCTCTCCTTTATACACGTGGTTAATTAAAGTAGATGGAATTTTGATCTTGAGTCCCGTCGTTATTTGTTTGTTTTAGTCCTATCTCCAGGAATTTACTTCCTCAATCCCCCGTATCAACATCTGGTCTTTCTCGGTCCTCAAAGTTCAAACTTTCTTCCTCCCTCAATACTCAACCGTCTAGAAATTCGATATCGACTGTGGTTGAAACATAACTGTGTTAAAGACTATTGCATGGCTGGTTTCTGAATTTTATCAACTCGGTTGCTGAAGACTTATAATATTTTGACTCATGCGTGAGCTTTCATGACCAATTTGCTCCCTATTTTTTTCTCCAGTATCGACCCGAAGCTCATCATCACGAATTCATGTTTTGCTTTTAAATCGTAGTGGGAATTTAAGTTTTGCTTTTCACTAATCCTTTTTTGCAGCTTGGAAGTTTTCGTCTTGCGCTTCTTAAACCCTTCTCTGCAGCTTTGAACTTCTGAATGACCACCTATTTTGTCTGCCATGAAACAAACATTGTTTTACACTCTGTAATGATAAAACACAATGGTGATTATTTGGATGTTCCAAAGCAACCATTGCCAAAGTCCATGACTAGCTCTAGAATTCTTTCGTCCAGCCAAACTGGACTAGCCTCTACAGTTCAAAAACTCATCAATCTCAAATTTGCAGACTCACGAACTAACCAGTGAACAAATCTGCGTTCAATTTGCCATCCTATCTAACTCGTCTCACTCTTCACAGAAAAGGAAAGCTTAGCATTTCATCGAGCGTTTGTCTTTCATAGCTACATGTGTTTTCAAATGACTCTCGTCTTCGTGCTCTTCCTCCGTCAGGATTTACACTTAGACGATACGTGCCAAAAAGCTAACATTTACAGTCTATGTTGTGAGTTGACATGGCATGCGAAGTGATATCACGGTTGTTCACTCGTCATGGGTGCGATCAAACAACATTAACGATAAGAGAGATGTGATAAAACGCAACGATGTACTCAGGGTGTTATCAAGCAAATTTTTGCTTGTCCAGTGAGTTTGACGTTAGATCCTGGTCAATGCATCATCTCTCACAATTCAATCGAGATCCGTGCTTGCGAAGTAATCTCATATTACGAATCTTTATTCACCAAAGTATCGGTGCACAAAACGATCAGTAACCGGTATGAGGGTTGAAGAAGAATTTGAACTTCGAAATTTGTATTTGAGTTTGAACTTCGAAAGATTGAGGAAGACCAGATGTTGTACGAGGGACTGAGGAAGTAAATTTCTGGTCCTATCTCTGTGGCTTTTTGCAACCGTGCGATGTTGCCTTAGCGACACAGCCTGAGACATCCGGGAAGAGGACTCAGGCTGGGACAGACCCACGCCGCCCGGCTACCCGATCGTTTTAGGACATTTTACAACAAACAAAAGGGGGAAGAGGACGTTGTACGTTCTACACAAAGTCATCCCTCTGGATGTGACCTGCTGTTACAGGTTACGGAAGTCCTGTTATAGGTAATTCACTCCGCAATTCCAGGGCGGAGTGAACTCGGGCACGCTGAACGGTGCCGGAAAGAGAGAGTTGAGTTTACTGTAGTTTAGTTTTTTAACTTCTCCTGTAGCCGAGTTTAGTAAAGAGGTAACTGGGAATAACGGAACAAAGGAACAATGGTACCTTCAAGTACAGGTTGTCGAAAGAAGAAACCCGAGCTCCAAAACACCGCAAAAAGAGATCTCCACTTCCTTTCATGGACTTGTCATTCTCTTGGACTCTTAACGGATTTACTTTGACCGCACTTAATACGTTTCTCGGACTTGACCTCACTCTTCTGAACTAGGCGGTACTTGATTGCAATTTTTACTGGAAATAGCAGCTTTAGCAGGTTTATCATAATGTGAAGATATTACATAAATAAGTAATAGTTTAAATTAATTAATAATCAATTATAAAAATATTTTAAACTAATTTTTTTCGTAATATACATTTACATATTCAGATGATGTGATATTTTAACCTACTGAATTTGCTATTACAAATCAAAGATGAATCAAAAAATAAAAAGTTAAAAAAAGGTGAAATCAAATCCTAGAAACGTATTAACGATATGGTCAAATAAATTTCTGGTCAACGTGTTTCAAACTTCCTTATTGCTTACAATCGCAAAACGCGAAGAAATCATCCAACAGTTCAAAAGTGGATCCAACAGGATCTGGCAGCTAAAGTGAAAACGCAGAAAAGTTGACAATCTCCATGCGCTGAATAAACTTTCCGAGGATTCTTGTTCCTACCAAACGGATAGAAAATTTCGAACTCTTTCAAGTCAATGGAGCCACATCCTGACACCTTGCAACAGATCAAACGACACACGTTCTTGGAGAAAGCTGCAGCATTCTTGCTCTGGAAATCGCCGAAGGATTCACTGGTTACCGGTCGGAGGGCCGGGTGTCGGGACCAAAGCAACTGCAAGGCGACGGAAGTGTAAAGCGGGGTGAAATGAAACTATGAACGTGAACTGAATCCTGTAAAGTCGGAAATTTGCTTGATCACACCCCAGTGGTTTGTTGTGTTTTGATCGATGTAGTGTTGTGCACACCTTTTACTGTCCACCTGTAGTAAAATTAATCATTTATATTCATAGTTTTATCTATTTTCGACCTTGGCTAAATAAATATCTCTGCCACTTTAATTATTTCGACAATAAAATACATGTTAGATGATACATGTTTGGAAAGTTGATGTGTCAGTTCATCATTTTATTTATATTGGACCTTGGCTAAATATCTCATCACTCAAAAGCTTTTGACAATAAAATACATGTTAGATGATACATGTTTGGAAAGCTGATATCTGTCGTTGGACATATGACTGACATTGCAAAGCGATTGGTTTCACTGTCAAAAGCCAGTCAAGGATGTGATCAAAGAAAACTTTGTTGAGAGGATGTGATAAAGCATAGCAAACTTACTGGGGGTATGATCACGCAAATTTCTCTTACGTGGTCTGAATCGTATAAAGTAGTTTCGAACTGTACTCAGGATACATATGATACATATAGGTGAGAAAGCAGAAGTTTACTTTATTGCCCCCTTAATTCATTTTTCGGACTTTGACCCACCTTTCTTAACCACACCTTTGACTGACAACAGTAGATCCAGCAAGTCAAAATGGCTGGTCAGCTCAGTATGAAACATGTATGTCAGCAACCACTCATGTATCATTCAATTTAAAGTGTTTGAATAGTAAATTATTAGCATGTGCGGTCTATTACTTTGGGTTAGTCGTGTTTTCACATGGCGATGAACCTGCTAAACCTGATGTTGCCTGTATCCGGTACGGGTTCTAGGTAAAGTAATCTTTTAAGAGAGTGAGGTCAAGACAGATAAACATATTAGGGGTGTTGTCAAGTAAATCTCTGTCAGGAGATAGACCCTGATGCATATAGGTTAGAAAGTGGCGTTGGGGAATCAGAGTACAGTACTGTAGTTGTGACGAGGTCACGTAGTTTCATTTCATCACAAACTACAGTACGTTGCCCCGCAACACAGACGAGAGTCATCTCCATCATCCTGTCTGGATATCATTGTGTTGGGTCCAATCCAACCTGGTGAATGTGCGGAGGGGCAGGAAGGGAAAGTACATGCACATTTTATTATTAAAAGTATATGTATTTTATTGTTAAAAGTATTTGAATAGTAAAAATATTTAGTCATGATCGAAAATAATAAAATGATGAATTACATGATAAAATTAAAACTGTAGCCAATCAGTAAAGTTTCCTTACTGGGGGTGTGATCAAGACTTTAAATAACAGGACTGATCCCTCATCACTACTTCCAAAGCTCAATCCACTGCAACTGGGTGGGTTGTAGCCGCAGTTTCAACTTAAGTTACCAGGTAACAAGATACAAAGCCACCTTGTTTACTTCTTATGCTGAGAAACTGCTTTATGAACGTGAAGCTGTAGTGTGAAAGGGGCTTCGATTATAAAGCAACCTGGCAGTAACATGATACTTGATGACAAGACAGCGTATGTAAAGTTAACTAGAGGCTAAGTGAACTGAGTGAGTAGTGGGCTACTGAACGTGCGGCTCACTAATACTACTTTAGTCAAACCAGCCAGGGGGGTTCATGGAGTTTAGCTCTTCTAGGGAATTGTGTGTCCGGTTTCAGTGTGCGGCTCGTGGTCGATTCATCCCGAATGCGAGTGGAGTCTGATGGTTCTTGGGTATACTGTACTCTGGACTCATACCTTCCATAATATTCACTGAATGCAAACACATAATTATCTCGCGTCTTAGCAATCGCCAAGTGGCTTACGATATCTAACATGCAAGTTTTGACTGGTTGAACTGACAGGGCACCTTGTGAGTTTGTGAAATGTATCTCTCTACAACTCTTGTTTCCGAATTCACGCCGAGATACAGTGCAGTTTACACAGCACGCCACTTCCACAAGATGTGCAAAGAGGTCAGAAACCATGTCTGTCGGATGGAAATAAGTGTTGTTGCGATGATTTACAGTACAGATTTACAAATTACTTTTCGCACATTACGACCACCCAAGAACTGTCTGCTCAGGACAGGCTGCAGACAGGATGTGCAGCGCATTGATGATGTTGATATAATCCTCGTGAAAGCTGAATTACCTACCCTTCAGCCCAATGCAAGCTCGGACACAGAGGTCTAAACTGCAGTATAGTTGTACATTGACTGTTTACGTCTTCTAAAGCGTACCAAGGGAATTCAAGCAAGTACAAATATGAAAGCTGAGATCCAGGAATACTTAAATGCCCTGAGTACCTTAGTGTATGACGCAAATGTGGCGCTGAATAAAGAACCCAAACTTTGTTCACATTATGAATGTATACTTGATATGGTACATTGTTGTAAAGCTCATGGCTCTCCGAAGCGACTGGGGTCCAACTATCCTTGTGTTGGCCACTGTTCCTTCAAACCCTCCTTGTGGGTCAGAAAACTATCTCTTTTCGAGGGCTATCGAGGTTTCGAAACCCATGACAAGCCCGAAAGTTTTAAAAAACAAATTTACATGCGACTATCGGCTGCAGTTACCGGCCTCGCTTTCATCCACAGCTCTTGAGACTACAGCCGATAAGCACGGGAAGGTTGTCGTTTACATGTCAGCGGCTGACAGTTCCTGATCTTTGTTCCTACATAGCTATTATACAATCTGTATCCGAAAAAGAATCTGCACTCGCAGTAGTCATAAGTAGCTACGCTAGAGCAATTCGCCGCAATAGCTCTCCATCGACACTTTACACGAGACAGATGATGCAACTAAACCGAAAATCCAGCACGATTCGCAACAAAAGTATGTCACTGATGTCCCGAGCTACAAAACCTGTAGAGCCGAACAAGCTCTTCGGTTTATGCTCCAGGTTTATGCTGCAGTCGGGAAAAAAATTCCGCCAAGACCCGTAGGCATGATCCAGTACAGTGTCGAAGCTTTCTGAGAGAGCCCTCCAGCTCCGCGCGGTGTGCACATGTAGGCAGGTCTCCCTCGTGTATGGAAGCATTGTTTCTTCACCATGCGTAGAGGTCCAGCAAATTGTCTAACTTGTCATCTTTGCGAGCTTCAGGGTTGTCCGAGCCAATCACCCAAAGCAGATGCTGGAACATTGCTGGATTACATGCAATCGAGAGGCCCCCCTGGTGATTGAATCCGAACTCTTCCTCGGATCTTTTGAGAATGGCCTTGAAAAGCGGGTGGCTGAGGTACTTCGTACTGATCACGAACCTCTTCCTCTCAGCTCCAACATACACAGGCAAACAACCTATTGGGACGTCCGAAGGAAGGGAATCCGCCCTGGACAACGACCTGGACCTCCTCATAGCGAAGGCCGAGAATATTCGCCCACTCCTGCTCTTTTTGAGCACCTTCTTGGTGACGTCTTCACCATCGGACATACTCCCTGCCGTAGTGGGCGTCCGGGTCAGGCTCTGCACCCTCCTCATGATCCTGTCCACGCTGATAGGCAACACAGCCCCAGGCATTCTGGCTGAAGGTGGTGAATTGACAGGGAACCTAACACCTGGAAAGGAAGATGATAAAATCTTCCACGAACAACAACTCAAACCCCTGTGCGCACCACCACCGCTACTTCCGCAAGCTGGTGGAAGTCCACGACCTCAAAGAATACACTCAACCCGACTAAGAAGGTCGCTTCAGAGGTCATCACAGCTTTGTTCGACTCCTCCAGCAGCACGGGCACGACGCATGAAACAACGAGCCAGCGAACGAGCTCTGCCGGGCGGAGAAAAGCTCTCCACGTTCATCAAAATCGATAGAAACAGCCACTGCAAAAAGAACACCAGAACAGGCTGCTGATGAAGCGCGGATAGCTGTGCACAGCAATGCTCGTAAGTACAACCAAGTTACAGTTCGGAAGATATACGAAGGTGACGAAAGGAGACGAAAGGTGAGCGAGAGTCCAGGATCACAGAGCGAAACCCATGGAGAGCGCCGAGGAAGAGGTCAGATCCGCGGATCCAATAGACTAGAGGGAAGGAGATGTGAATGCGAGCACAGGACCACCAAACACGACAAAATGCAGCGCGGAGGCGACTGGTTTATATGGAGGCTGAGAATGAGGAGCGGGCTCGTCTTCTCTTATTGGGAGATGTGCTGAGCACTTCTATTGCGGGCAAGGGAAAGGGCAATGCAGGAGTCCTGCGACTCCTGTCAGGAGAGAGCCGGCCTGACGTAAATCCCCGAATCCGGCTCTGCTAAGGCGCAAGCATTAATTGCTCAACAGAGTTACGGATGCAGATTCCAGTGCGCCTTCAGCCGAAGGGAGGCTGGACTCTGGAGACGACATCCGACCATGTGCAGCGCGACTCAAGGAAGTCAGTACACGATGAAAACCTAAACTTACACAACTTTACTCCTTTTTACAGCGGTAAAATACCACTCCACGTAAGAATAAACGTTTGTAAATGTGTTTCGTCAATTAATATATAGTGAGTAAATTGAAAATCAGTTTAATTTTTTTATTAGTCCAAAAATCAGTTGTTTACAGGAAAAGGTAAACCAAACAGTTTTGATTTAGGTAATTACGTGCCTCCATAACACCCCTATAAACCTTTCTAATCTGAAGCCACTGCTTTAAGGTTTGATATTTCTGCATTATAATATTCTAACACAGAAATCAACAGTGATCCAAATTAATTTGCTACTTTCATTTATTTTCAACTGAAATTAGCAGTCTCAAATTCTAACTACATATTCCTGTTATAAGATTTGAATTTTCTTTTCAGAAATTAGATTTTTTCAGGTTTATTTTAGATTAACATTTTCTCATTATGGAGTTTTACTCTACCGAGCGTCGTATCCAGCAAAGGTTTTTTTGTATCTTAACGTAGATTTATCTCGACAGGTTTATTTTAGTTTAACATAGGTTTATTTACACCTTAATATTTTTTCGTCATGGAGTTTATTCAGCCGAATGTCGTATAGAGCACAAGTTTACTTGACACTTATTTGTATCTTGACACTTTTTCGTCATGGAGTTTTACTCAACAGAACACATGTTCACTTTTAGCTTGACATATTTTCATCATGGAATTTTATTCGACCAAACGTTGTATTCCTTTGTCCTTCGGTTAGAGAGGGGCAAGGGATGAAGCTTGCATCTCTATGTTGGGAGTGGACAATCTCCTCCATCATTCCTCCAAATACGACAGTTCTATTCATAAGAGAGCCACAACACTTGCTTCCGTTATTTGGTCAATCTCTTCAGAGCAGTCGATTTTTGCATGTTTTTGCTTGAGACACCTTTTGTACTTCTCTTATCTCCTACTACACTAGAGTGCACATTGTGTTGAAAACTCGATACTACTTATGCTTAAGATGAATTATTCTAACGGCATACTGAAGTAATTCGGAGGATACACACTAAGTATGAATCTAAATACCCTAGCAAACTGGGGCCCAAGGGTAGTCTGTAAATTCAAGTCTGTTTAGTGACAAGAAATATTTGTGCTTACATAAAGGGAACTTAACAGTGGACTGCCCTTTAAGTTATCTAAGCTGAAGTTCAGACTGTATTTGGAGTGTATCTTACCCATGCACATATGCTAACAGTTAGGCAGGTCCTTTATTTTTCATACACACTGCTTGTGAAAATTACAGTCTCTTTTACAAGTTTCTCATGATTTGTGTTAATCCTTGAATCATATTCAGATCCCATAGTGTTCAGAGTCCAAGTACATAAATTGATATCTCCATCAAGGAGATTGTAACCTACCCCGCTATGAAGGAGACTGCCAACAAGCTAACTAAATTAATGTTTTACTCATCCAGGACCTCTTTTTATAAATTTATTAGGACGGTAGAATATATATAGTGAGGCAAGTACTTTGGATGTTGCTTCAACCAATTTCTACAAGAGACAAGTGCACAAGCTTCCTCCACATGTTACAAATTTAATCTTCAACACTTTTCCATCTAAGCTTGATGTATTCTTATTGCGGCAAAAATATTTAAAAATAAAGAATTTCTTTTTATTCTTTTTGTATAGAGATTTTGATATATATTTAACTTATAACTAAAGGAAAGAGTGAGAAACGAATATATGGATTCATTCAATCAAGAATTATCCACAAATGTTAAAGATAGAACGGGACTGATTGTAAATCTCAAAACATGAATTCTTTTCATTATGGTTACAGAAATGTTTAAAGTTTCACTTACACTATATCGTACAGATGCCTTTTGCCTCAAGTTACATTCTTGCATAGGTGAATATGCATGAATATATGCATGCAATATCAACTCCAGGGAACTTTTGCTTATTTGTTGTTATTAAGAAAAAATATAAATGTTAAGAGAAAATCCTATACTAAACTTACAGAAAAGATCAAAATATTTTACAAGTATTAAATATTAATTAACCTAGAGACGCAAGAAGACCAAGACATAAACTATAAAGAGAACGCTGACAACCACGCTCTCCAAAGTACATATACTGGATGCTGATTACATCCTTGCATATTTGCCCCCTTTTTATCATGAAGAGGTCAATATACAAGGAAACTAGACTTTCATGCGGTGAATTAGCATCCCACATCTAGGTGAGTTCTTTACTGTGGAGAATACAACTTGAGAATAAATGAACATGATACGAAATAAGTTGTATTCTCCACTTTATAGAACTCACATGGGAGAGCACTAATTTCACCGCATGCAAGAAGGGAACTTGAGGGCGATGAATTCAGTGATGTAAGGTAAAGAAATTCAAAAGGCATCTGTCCAAATACTGTAGGCTTTAACGAACTTTAAGCTTAAACTTTGCAACCATAATTTCAAACTTTCATTGTTTGGAGATTTTACAATGAATCCCCGTTCTCTCTTTAACATTTATGGATGCATCTGAATGTATCCATATATTCCACTCTTTTTTCTTAGTTATAAGTCATATATATATTTCAGTTTCTATGTATGCATAAAGTAATTTAAATATATAGATGAACTTTTATAGATATAAAAAACTAAATCTTTTGAACTGTATATAATACTTTATATCCTCCCAGTTAGATCTAAAATTTAAACATATATTATCTATACATTATCTATATTACATGTTTAAAATACACTTCACAATCTACACCAACAGGCGTGCATCTGTTAGAATATCTTATACTGCTTTGTTCTTTTGTGATCATATCCAAATTGTGCCCGGTTTCACTTCAAAATGTTCACATATTGGAATAAAACTGGTGGGAACTGAATAATAATCCTCTGCTTGAAGGGCTACTCCCATCGGCACTATTTCTCGTTATTCGGCCAGTTACGTCTATGATCCGGCGACCTCCGTTCCTTTCCGTAGTCGAGAAAACTTTTTCGGTAGCCGAAGTTACAAAATACTAGCCGAACAATTTTCACGTTAAAACGTACTTTCGACCTGAATGAACCGGATGTTCACATAAAATAGTTCGCTTTTACACGTTTAGTAATACAAACATGGTTCGTCCGAGTTTGAAGATGATAATGAGGGAGAGGGGGGAGAGGGAGATGAAGTCTCACTGTCTCAAGGCGGGGAGAGACTAGACGCGAGACGTCTTAAACTCTCTGATTCTATCGTGACACTAAGTAGCTTTAAACTCCCTGATTATATCTTATCACCAAGAAATCTAAATGGTCACGTGATTTCATGATTCTATCTTATCTCTGAGAAACCTAGATGGTTACTTGCTAACGTCCGTTTCACACATAGCTCCATACGGACGATAATCGGTAATAGTTGTTGCCGAGAAACGAAAATATGTTAAGAAGCGAATACCAAAATGTACTAAACCGAAAAACGTTAAACGAATAAGCGTGCGATGAGAGTAGGCCTTGAAAGGCTTACGTAGTTACCAGGACCCAATACCCATCCCTACCATGGTTCTGGAGTTTGACTGGAGTTAGGAAGGAGCATGGCCCACCTTCCGCTCAAACAGCTATGTCCATGAGACGTTCTCCTGCGGGAACCAGGTTGCGGTAGATTTGTCTCGAGTGGGCCCCACATAACACAATTGAGGTGCTGTGGTCTGCCAATCACCCTGCCTCCTCTCCTGCATGTTTGGTCCCATAGTACTTTATTAATCAAGCACCCTTACCTGCCATTACCGGTAACTCTCACGGGGATTGGCTTCCTTATTTAGTGGGGTTAGTGCTAATGGCGGAGTTAGACTAATTGGAGGGATTTGTACAAGCGCACCAAGTTCCGTCTCCAATCTTGGCAACTGGTCAGACAATCTGACAAACGTGTATGTACGGCATACCCAACATCACGGATACCGTAGCTGACATGCAGACTTGAAACACATCCAAATTTTTTTTATTATTATTTTTTTTAACGGAATCTATAAAACCACCGTTTAACTAAAAAATTATTCTACCGCAACCTTATTATACCTTGATTCACCTCTTTTACGATTGTATTATTTTATTATACTTTGACTGGCCACTGTAGGTCATAATGCCACTCTATTCGAATGTGAGATATTCATATCAATATTTGATTATGTATTTATATAGAAAGTTCAATTTAAAATATTATAGAATAGATTATCAACTCTTGCGTACGATCTTTTATGTATCTTATTCGATGTTTTCACTGATTTGTGAACCTGTTGAACCGGCTATTGTCTGTAAAAGATGTAGTCAAATTTTGCAAACTTAAGAAAGATGAGGTAAAGACAAACATGTTAGGGTTACAGTGAAGTGAAGTGAATATCTGCCGCTAACTCTCAAACTTGATTATACGTATAAATGCTGTTGTTGCGCCTCCACCCGTAAACCTGGAACATACAGATCTCCTTTGAACGGAAAGATGGACACGCACTCCACACCCAACGCCACAAGTACGAAGGGTAAAACGGAAGTGCTGGTCCGGTGAGCTCACATTTCCTTTCTTTTGCCGTGAGACAATCAAAGTGGACCCTCGTTTCCGACAACGCAACTTTGTATTCATTCTGAGCTGAGGGTCCAGTCTGCTCTCACTTTTCTAGGCACCACTTTCTTATTTATTAAACCTTTTACACTTTTGGAGGATGTAAGTTGTGAATGGACTGCTCGAAACAGAATTCGCATGTGCTATATCTGTTGGTGATTTTTGTTGCAAAAGGTTTCCAACATTTAATTTGTTTGTTGCTTCCCACCAAAAAGTTTCTTCTTGCTGAGTCATCTGAAAAAGAAAGATATATACGTATATGGTTTTCTAACTTGCTTGGGTTGAGTGTATAAGCATGCTCGATCAACTTCAGTATCTTTTGCTCTCTTTATGTTATAGGAAATATTATAACTATTATATAAATATTTTAGATTAATTTTAATAAAATAAATAAATAATGTTAAATGTTAAATGTTAGTTATTCCAGGAACAATGGAAACCTGAATAAAAAACCCATAAGTGAGTACGTGCTCGAAGACTACAGTTTCAACTGCAAAAGGATATGTGATACTAGTATTAACCAGCAGACTCAGCTGTTATATAAGTAGTTTTACAAATACTCTAAAGAATATATAAGATATATTAAATAATATATCTACATATGGGAAGGACGACCCTATCTAAGGTTCCCTGGAGGACGAGCTCGTTAAACTTTATATTTATTTAATTACTTACTTTGGTATATTTTGTGAAAAGTGATGAGATTCTTGGGAATATATCAGACACATACAGTACACGTCAAGTTCTCTCGTATTCACTATATGTTACTTTGATGCAAAATCCTTGAATTATTTGATAGTCGTTTTCCTTCTAGACACTGAAGTATTTTCCTAGATAGCACTCAAAGGGCAACTATGTAAAGATCCTATACACATAAACATTTTTGCCTTTTTCCTTTGCATTTGTCCTTGTTTTATTTGAAATTATTTCTGATAAACCATTTATCTTTTCCCTGTACCTTATGTCAAACCTAAACCACAGTTTGGTCTCGGTTTAGGTCTGAAAATTGATATTTCATTGTTTAGGTATGGTTAAAGCTCTGAAAACTGATAAACCACTGTTTAGGTTATGGTTTGGATTAGAAAATTGATATACTACTATTTAGACTCAATAAGACACGAATCTCCATTGATGGGTAATAGTTATGTTAATATTCAAAAAAGGCACCTTAGTTTATGTTACATGAACCTCGAGAAGTGTCATGGTTTATCAACATAAGCCACTTCTTCCAGAAGTTTATGTGTGACATAAACCACGAGACAGAGTGGTTTTTCTCAGTCTTAAACCACTCTCTGAGATGGAACTGAGAAGATTGGATATTTAAGATTGAGAAGCCACGACTATGATTATGGATTTCGTAGGATAAATAATAATAAAAATAGAATGCACCGATTGTTTTACTAGAAGATCTAACCGTTCAACTATGTTTCTAGAAATACTGTTTAAAGATTATGGTTTACCAGAGTAACATATAAAAGTCATGGTTTATCAACCAATTGTGATTTATGAAATATCTTATCTTATAATGCAGTATTGAAAATGATATATTTTACATAAAGCAACTCCAAAATATGAAGGAGGAGAAACTTTTTATTTCCACTTTACGATACGCAGCACCCATTTCAGAACTCTGTAAAGTAAAAGAAAATCAGAGGATATGACCCAAATGAATCCACATCCTCCAAGTGTTATACGAAAGAAATGGGCACTGCCAGTTGAAATCACTTGCTTATTAACAACGGCATGGCTGAGCTCCCCTTTTCACTTTAGGATGCATCGAAAAAATCTTTCTTCAATGCGATCCTCTTCCTCTTCGTGGAGTCCAGACTTTAGTGGTTTAGTGATTCGAAGATACATCATCTCGTAAGGATTCGAAATTCCTTCCCACTCCACCTAACAGTGGTTCATGGGTTCATGTCATATGGACGTGTTTCTCAGGTGTTCCGTATCTGAATGATTTGATATGGAGTGCTGAATCTGTGCCGGATCTCTTTCACGTAAGTCCAGTAAAATAGAGTCGACCTTACTCTACAGCAGACTCGAGAGATCGAGAGAGTTCAGACTTTCTCACTACTTAAATACTTCAGGAAAGTCCTAGTATGATTCTCATCAGTCGTTCTGTAGCAAAGTATATCGACACATATAGCTTTAACTTCTCTGCTTAGAACTTCTCTGTTGATGATCTGTCCAAGTCACTGTCATGGATCTGCCATCAACGCTCATACCCAACTTCGACGGGCCCGGGGAGGGTGGAAATTTCTGACAGTGTTTGAAACAGTTGTGTGGAGGAGTGCCCCGACGGGGAAAAGAAAAGAGAGGCTACAGTTCGCATCGAATTGCCGTGCAAGCCAAAGCTACGAGATTCCCAACAGTGTAGGATTGATGGTGTTTCCAGTAGTTCGATATCTTTTGAGTGTTCAGAGTGCCCGCATGATAATGGATAAACCACGTTTCTCATCAATGTTCGCCGTATAACACATCAAGCCAAAGGTGGCACGGGAAAAACGCTAGCCTTAGAGAGTCCGTAGTAAAATTTCCTGTTACAGATCAAGTGTGAGAACACTGTCACCGAAATGAGAAGAATGCCCATCGAGGCCTTTCACGTTCTGTGTATATATAAGTTATATACCGTGCCAAGGATTGTACCATGGACCGAAACGTTGGCGGCATTTTAGTTACTGTACTAGAACACGAAGGAGAAGTCAATGCAATCGATAGCTTCAAGTAACTTTTGTGAAAGAATTAGAATAGATAAATTTCAAGTTACAGGAGAACCCTTTAGCAATAGCTAGAGGGGTATTAGTAATGGTTCTCCATCTGCTGAGCACGATTCTACTCTTGTCCTTTTTTCCAGCGAGGTTTTTACGTTCGGGTCTCTTGTTTGGAGGTTGGGTACACTGTTCTACTCTCTTCAGTCGGGTCGTGAGAAATCTAGTATTCTTTCTCTTCGGAAAAATGACTCGGTCCATTGCAAGGTTCGGTCGATATTGAGAAGGCTAATATTGATTTCTCTTCGAAAGAGTAATCTTCTAAAGAATTACTCGATCATTCCCACACCGATTGGGTCGTGAGAAATCTAGTACTCTTTCTCTTCGAAAGAATTACTCGGTCCCTTGCAAGGTTCAGTCGGGTACTTGAGAATCCAATACTGATTTCTCTGCGAAAGAGTAATCTTCTAAACAATTACTCGATCATCTCCACACCTTGGATGGTTGTGTTGCTTATCTACTCGTTGCCCAATAAACAAGGGTGGGGTTCTTAAGCTTGTCCACGTTGTCAGATGAACAAAGATTAGATTTTAAGTTTGTCCCTCGTCGCTCAATAAACAAGGGTTGGATTCCTAAGATTGTCCATGTCTTCATGCTTGCTTGTGCTATCAGGACATTGATTTCTCTTCGAAAGAATCATGTCTTTGGGCTTTTGTTGCTCTCATGACACTAGTTTTTCTTCAAATAATTATTTGATCTCTGTAAACTTTGGATATGGTTGTGTTGCTTGCCTCCTTGTTGTGCAATAAACAAAGGTTTGATTCCTAAGCTTATCCATGTTATCCAATAGATAAATATTATATTCTAAGCTTGTTCATGTCTTCGAGCTTCTATGTCCTCATCATTCTATCGTGTCGCTAAGTCCTGTACTCATCTCTTAATTACAATAAAGAAAAAAAAAAGGCATACTCCACTTGTTTGTGAGAAATATGTTTCATCTTTGAAAAGGTACTAACTAACAAACTACAAGAGTGAAGAAAAAATAGGATCCAGTTGACAAAATTACATCCACATGCGAAGGAAAAGGAAAACAAACACATGCAGTGTTCAGGTTTTATAGCTAATAACTCTGTATTTTAAAGGATTGTAATAATAGCACATGCCCAACCAATATTTTGCTGTGAAAGAGGCAACCCTAAACATTGAGTGGCAACAACTTTCAAGACTCCTTACCGATTTACAAAGAATAAAACTGCTCTCCATAGTCCTCAATGAAGATCTTTAAAGAACACCAGCCCATAAAGAGGTTGCTTTCCACCAGAAGAGAATGAGGAAAATGACATTAAGGCAACTCAAACCTCTTCCTGTAATAAAAGTTATAGAGTTTAGATGAAAAAAAGTAAGCAGTGTCAAGCTGTGGCATAACCTCTGTAGACTTCCGTTTAAGAAGTTTTCAATGGTTTTCAGGAGATTGATTTTATGAAAATAGACTAGAAACATCTAGTGACTTTAAAGTTTATGTACCACTTCCAGATATGGTACGTAAAATTTACTAGAGAAACCTGTAAATTCCATGGGAGTTAAGAAAACATTTTACAGCAAAGGTTTGAGTGGCCCTATTATAGCCACTAAAACCTTTGATGTAAAAGATTCTAGTAACTCTCGTAAAAAAATTATATGTTTAGCTTTAAATTTACAGTCACTTACAGTGTCACTCAAACCTCGCGTGTAAACCATTCTTGTGACTCTTGCAAAAAATTGTATGGGTTACCTCCCGGAAACAACGAAGCAACCTCTCTATAAAAATACCCTATAAGATTTACAGGAATTCTCCTAATATATCTCTTCCCGTAAGTTTCTTCTGTTCACTGTGGCTCGGAAATTTTCCTTCACCCTTTAACACATTCTACATGCTCAGACCCTTGATGGCTTACGGGGTAGAACCATAATCCCGTTCTCGTTTTCACGGGTTGAGGTTTGTGTGGTCCTATAGGAGGATACGGCTTAACAACCACCACGTTATACGGTTATCTTTCATATACTGGTTAATTAACGTATGTTCCGTAAGGTTTTAAGGGGGGAAATTGGCTTGATCATACCCCCAGTAGGTTCAGTGAATTTGATCATACCCCTCTTAACTATGTCTGGCTTGATCACACCTCTGACTTGCTATGGCCTGTAAAACCAGTCACTTTGTGATGTAACCCACTTCTCCAAAATCTTACAAGAATCCGAATTCTTGAAGTCCACACGATTCTCTTATATCCCACCATCTCGGTAAGGCCTTGCTACGGAACAGGACGTAAGGTACACAGACGTGACTTGATAATACGGACGGGAGCAGAGGGCAGGAGGACGGCAAGATCTGCATGGCCGTGAAGTTGACAGACGACAGAGCGGATGACATGTCAGACGGTTACTGTTACGGTAAGTCGCACGCCTGAAAATGGACGGAGGCAGGTAACGCGTCCGTATACGGATCGTATGCTCCGGATCAGACAAAGAATTGGCTGAGGCAGACAGTACCGTTCCGTCTGTCCGGTTGGTACGGTTCCGTCCACCTACCAGTACTATCCCGTAGCACTGTCAGTACCGGCACGAGTCGCATGTGAAGTTTCCCCCATTTGTTCCTTGCCGCGCTCCTTTCCGATCTCTCGTCCGCCGCCGACGTTTCTTCCCTCGTGACCTCCCCCTCTACTGATCCGCAAGGCCTGTGAAGGAACCGACGGACCTGCTCTGGGCAGGGCAGACAGTGCCGGGGCAGATCAGGAAAATTGATGATAGCAATCCTGTCATGCCCTTTTTCAGCCCCACGCTTGTCAGACCTGGTGCTCTGGTCAGACTGTGGTCAGCTTGCCTAGCCTTGCGGCGCTTGTCAGACTCCCGAGTCAAGAACAAGTTTCAAGGCAGTTGACCATCTTAACTGCTCTATCCTCTTTTCAAGGCCCATGATTTTCCAGATACTTTATGGAATTTCTTTCCAGACAAAGGAAAAAGAAAAGAAAAGAAAATGGTTCCAATTGACATGAAACTTGGAATGGGAGGAAAGAAAAGAAAGGACAACAATAGGAAGAAATCTAACATGGAAAATTAATTAATTGTAATTAATGGATACCACTTACGCCACTGTTTTCGCCTCTACCACTAGTAGCTAAATAAATAAGTATCCCCGACCGCCTTTGGGTAACTTCTGTTTTCTTTGTATGATCGGAAAATATATAATGAAATACTATATATATTGTTAATTAAACTAATTTAAAAATATTCTTGTAACTATTACATGTTACCGGAGGAGAGAGTGAGACCGAGACATAACCCATATGGCACAGCGCTTCCGAAACTCCAAGATTACTTTGTACCTAACCCTTCCTTAAGGGAAGTTTAGTAATAAACTCATCAACTGGACTCTCCCATCAGGACAGTAAGCAAGATTATATGGTTACTCAACCAGTTTGAAAGTTATACTTCTGTTAACTCCTGTCCACGGATTCTTGGTGAGAATTTTATAAACTAAGCTAATTTATACATATTCTCATACAAAAGAATTTAGATATTTTTATGTTTATTTTTTGTCAGATTTAATTAAATATTAGAATCATGTCTAAGTGACAGAGAAAACCCATGAGTAACACACATGAAACTCCACTCTAGAGGAGTAAGACCGGTGGTCTGTCAAGCAAGAAAATTTTATATTAGCGGTTTAATTTACACCTAACCCTTCTTGGTAGAAGGGTTGGGTGATAAATTAAACCCAAAACTATTGAATAATATGCATCCCAAACAACCTCCGAAAACAGGAAGCAGAAACCAACAAACGAGGAGAAAATCTGAGGTATTATTTAACGGCAATAGCTTGGTCCCTAGAAAATTATCTCGTGAGAAATTATATTCAGAAATATGTTAAGAAATTCTACGTAGAAGAATATGCTTCTTCTCTTTCCTTTTAGAAGAAAATAAAATATATTAAAATTAGTCATTCTAAACACGAGCACTCCCAACATATACCATAATAAGAGTTTAGTTTTGTAATACCAGATAAGATGTGACACTAGAAGTGTCACATACTCACGAACTATAATGGATATGTAAGTATAATGGGAGAAGGAGTTCATGTTCTAGAATAATAATAATGTTCTTGGCACTAATTGCATGTTAAACTCTATTTAATTCCAGGGGTGGTTAAAGTGGTGCGAAGAAAGAGAATATCATATCCTTCCCCAAGGCTTTGTATATCGATTTGTTTTCCATGATACAATAATGTAACAGATTATTGTAAAAGGCTATTTAGAAAGATTAATATTTTTAAATATTTTACTATTACATTTTTTATAACGGTTAAAGCTGCTATAAGCATACGTCCAGGAACCGGTTCAGAAAATACCTTCATTGCATCTACAAATTAATTTATGTCTTAACCCTTCTCGTCAGAAGAGTTAGGGAATAAATTAATGAAACCACTCTCGGTTTTAAGTGTACGTGAGGTGAATATCCGTCTTACATTTCTGAAGAGAGCAATTCAGAGACTGTTATCATTTTGATCTATTCTAAAATAATACTTTAGATTATTTATTTTTTAGGATAAACTAATATCCAAAATAGGTTATGTTAATAGTGCGTCTAATAACGTGGATTGGGATGCAATGTCATAACTGAATAAATTCCGTTAATACATTCATGTCTTTCACAATATGGGGACTCAAACCTAAAAATGTAAATTTTGTTATGGAAGTTACGTGAAATTACATAAAGCATTTTCGCAAAATTTAAGAAATATGAAACTAGGCTTGAGAAGACACCAAAAAGATATTTATTGCAACGGATTGTTATAGTGCTAAACGCTTTACAGAGCAAAACAAAAACAAGTGGGTTGTAACGTGCAACAGGAACCATAAGTGCTTTAGATGTCTTCTAAACCAACGCTCAAAATCTAAAAACGGAAGGTAAGAGAATTTTTATGTAATTAAGTTTTTCCCTAAATTGACCATTAAACCATACTATATATTATTAAAAAAGATTAAAAAATATTTTATGAAATGTAATTAACGTGCTAAATCACTTAAATTTAACTTCGTGTCGGCCATTTATTACATTGTTATCTCTTCTGTATCATGTTCATGGTTAGTCAATACATGGTGTTGAGGTGTATGTTCTGGGACATATACTGGACATTGCGACCCTCTTGGAGAACCAATCTTTTCAATTATTAATTTTTGGGCCCTAAGAAAGGTGAAGGCTTTCCATCAATAGACAATGATACTCATATTGTGGGATCATTTCTTGGCAAGACAAGTCCTCAAGAATCTATACACATAACTTGCTGGAAAGACAATCCAGACTTTTCTAGAACGATTTACGTAGTAATATACTAGATTCTAAAACTTAGTAAATAACAATGTTAAAATATATAAAAATGTAATTAAAGTATGGAATATCCTTCTAAGAGACTTTATTACAAAATAAAGAGTAATGAAAGGAATAAATTATTAGAAAAGAATAAATAATCTAACTTTTCATAGGAATAATGAGAATGATTTGTAATATGTGACTTGTAGGTTAAAGGTCTTATCGTTGCAATAAGTTCTATGCAATCAAATTTCATCCTTGTCTTAAAAGTTTATCCATGTTATACATAAAAAAGGTGACATATTAAAAGATTTAGTACAAACACTTTTAAATTATAAAAAGATGTTAGTTAATTTTATACAAACTGAATTAGTAATTAATTTAAACAAATAAATTATCAATTTTATAATTAATTATTATTGGAAGAGGTGATAAATCTTTAAACTTCACAATAAAGATCTCAATATATACTATAAGAATAATTCTTATTATATGATAAAACGTTAAAATATGAAACATCATACATGACCTCTATGGGTCATCTCTTCACTAAACACAAGTAGTACCTTCGATCCAAGTTTATCCAATCTTCTTTTTAATATCCTTATTATAGATCAATTTTTTATGAGACATCTTGCTTAAAATTTTCACAAAATCCATCTTAGTAATTAAAACTATAAAATGGTGAAACTGAAAATCTCCTTATTTATAATATATTTTGAACTACTCATATTAAACCAAGTGCTCAAGTAGTTTGGCTATAAATTTTAAAATTGTTAATATATAATCTCAAAATCTGATGTGTATATCATCACTTCTGATTTATATTTATATAAATAACTTGAAATCTAGTTTGGATTTGGATGTAAATTAATGATGCACAGAATTATACAATAAAAAATGACACATTTACAAGCTTATATTCAAAGCAATATTTTTTATATAAAACTGAATGACGCAATAGGATATATATTTAAAATTATAGAGAATTAGATATAAAAATCTCTTTATTGTATCACATTAGTTGTCAAATTTAAATTATTTAAGTCCGGTGATCCCCTCTAGCACATGACATATAGATCATATGTTTAGTGTTCTTCTTGAAGAAGTTTACGATTATTGATTTATCTATTATTGTGCAAGTGTTAGATGTGTTCTCTTTCTGGTTTGGATTCTTTCATCACTTCCTACGCGAGTTGTCTCATCTAGGATGATGTCAAAGTTTTGAACACCATTTCAAGTTCATCTGAGTTTATTTCCTCTTTCTTATAGCATCATTTCGTTGAATATGGTAATTTTGTTCCTCTCTTATCTTGACTTGAGAATCTTCATATGATATTCTTTATATCATCTTTCAATGGTAGTCCACTATGTTTGAATGATTTGAGTGGGGTTTGTCAACCACTTTTTCTAATATTTTGAGATCAAAGCTTTTCTTTGTACAAATAGCGAGTTGGCGTAAGATTTTTGCCCATTTGGCTTTCTTTCACAGTTCATTCTTCACTAAACCTAGGTAGCACATATGAAATTCAATCAAGTTACTATCCAAATCCATTATGCATCCAACTCTCTTTCTAATACTCATATTTGATCAATTTGTGGCAGTAAAACTATATCTAAATTTGATGGAATGTGTCTTTTCTATATTTAAATATTAAATTTGAGAATCAAAAATCTTTTAATTGTAATTAATCTCTCTGATCATATTACATCTTGTCTTTTTCTTATGTGGGTGCGATTGCGTGCACCTAGTCTCGTACTTCTCATCTTTTATAATTCTTACTTGCAAACATACATAAATTTTCTGTTTTTAATCATTTTTAGAATAGTTTTACTCTTTAAAATTTAAAATCTTAGTTATTATGTTTAAAAATCCTTTATCTAATTAAAATCACAAGATAATTTAAATTTATATGTATCTTCATATATTATAAAGTATTTAAAATTTTATTTATAAAAATTCTGTTGCATTATTTATCATAGATTTATAGCATCCATCCAAAAGATGTGATTTATTATTATTATTGGATATTGACGAAAAGATGTATGCTTTTGAATATAATTCGAATTTATTACATAAATAAATTTAAATTATATACATATTCTATGTTATTAATTTTAACTAAACTTTATATTCAGATCTATGAAAAATAATCTTCAGACATTCTCACATAGTTCTTAGACTACATATATTCGCGACCCAAGGGTGTGAATATTTGTCGTAGTATCAAGTCTTTTTCTCATTGATTGTACATCACATCCACCTATATATTTCAGCGGTGTATCTTTGACTGGGTCTCTCTCAAGCGTTGAGTGCATACATCTCCAGGTGTAGCTATGGTTAGATTTATCTCTATTACAAGAAGATTTTTTCTACGATGTACACATGATATGAGATCACTTATGAACATGACATCCTATGAGACGATCATATATGAAGTTGTGCGCATACACATCTCTACACAACATACATCGCTGTGTAAACTACAAAATACATAACAAGCACATAATGTCATACACATATACACGTATATCACAATTACCCCCCCCTCATGATCTAAGAACACCTGCATAAACACCTGCCAACCAGCAATAGATCAGTCACGAATCAAACCAAACCCACTATGTACTCACAAAGAATCTAGGTTCTCCTAAGCATCTATCATAGCTAGGAGCTTGAAGACTCACTACAAACCTGCAGATTTCATCAATTTTGACGTAAATCTTGATTTGATTCCCGGCAACACAAAAAGAGCTCTACTGAACTCAAACGGACTCCGTTTCAAACAATTTTGGTTATGTTGGAAGTGTCTTCCCAGCGTGTTTCTACTGCACTCTTTGTGAATCAAAACCGACCACCATAGAAAATCTGATCAGCGATTTTGCACATCAACCAAATATCAGATTTCAAAAAAATGATAAATTGTCATCAGCAACCAAAATTTGATCCGACCAGTGATCAAATCTCCACCACATCACTTCACGAATACATCAAGCACTAAGCAAAAATCACCCCCACTCTACAAATTGAAGGTATCATCAATCTGCAACTACCCAGATATATCATAAGGTAGAAAATCCGTAACCTGATTTCTCTCAATCAAAACGCCACGAGTGACTTTTCTCGAGTAATCTGAAGACAAATGCATAAACACATGCAAACCAACAACATATCACTCATGAATCAAGCCAAACCCACTATGTATTAGAAATTACATGAAGATATTACTCATCAAACTGAAAACGTGAAAGATTTTACGATTACCCTGAGCAAATTACCGGAGTATATCATTATGTCCCAGAAAACAACCGGTTACTTCAGAAACCTTCCCTGGTGCAGCTTTCCCGGTTTCATTCAATAACTTAAAAACGATCCGCATTTTATGCCCCCAGAGTGCATGTTATTCTGGTTATAAGGTACTCTCGGCTATCGTCTCGGGACCTTCTAGTAGTTACGACTTGGCTCCGGTTCAATCCCGAACCAAACAAGACAAAACCGTATTTTCGGTTCGAAAATGGTTTAGTTTATAATCTTTTAAATAATTCAGTTTCAAAAACAGTTTAGTTCTCATTTCAATGAATTTTAAAAGATCTGGGTCGCAAAGTAAACCCCGGTATGGGTATAAAAGTAAGAAAAAGATTTATTTATTTTGGCTCGGAGTGTACTTTGAGTATGTTCCAAAAAAGGAGCTTTAGCTCCAAAAACTTTAGCTCCAAAAAACTCTGAATATTCATGTTAACATTTTTCAATCATTAGTAAGTTGGTTGCTTTGAGATCAATCAAAACTTCTAAAGCTAGTGAAGAGTTTTAATTTTATCTTCATTTCTGCAGATTTTATGTTGAGATGATAATGTAATCATGATAATCATTTTCTATCTAACGGTTTAATTTTTCAGTTTTCTGAAAACGAACTCGCCGAATGCAATTATTGTGATACCAAGAGCATTTGTAGTCATACCAGAGGTTCGGCAGTTGGGTTCCATAGTCTTAAAAAATAGTTTAGAATTATTATTTCATTTTAATTTTAAAATATAAAATATTACAGTATTATAACCAAATAAACCTAAAAATTATTGATAATGCAATTTGAATTGCAGTATCAATAATTTTTTTCTAAACGAGTCGATCCATAAATGGTTTGGCTCTATAATTTTGTAAACGGTTTGGTATCGGTTCAGTTCGGTTCCATGTAAAACCATGTTCCATGTTCCGAACCGACCCGACTGCTACGTGTAACTGAGGCGCGCTACATCTAAATCAACGGGGTAGTGGAAAGCGCGCCTCCCTTCCTTCGACGAGACTCATCTGCGCAGAGCGCCCTACTGGCAGCTCCATCTACACAACACCGTTGTCGGGACTGCTGGAGCCCGTAGCTTCAGGAGGTTTTGATTGGATTCAATCGAGAAGTCCTTCGATCCCATAGAACAGATTTCGTGGCAAGAATATTACGACTGTCGCGACGTTGTTGTCTTGCCCAGACAACTGCCTCAAGGTAGCGATTTCATGGCCTTTAAAGTTTATCATTCTTTGTACATTTGGATTGTTTTACTCGACGATTTGGTTGCTTGTATCCTTCAGCAGCTGGCGCCAAACCGCCTCACTTTCTTGTATGATGCAAGTTGCATTCACTTTAGATAACATCGACCAGACTCGGTTTTTCCTGACCCGCTAAGAGAGAGTATCCGTCAAAGTTGTGAACCCAGTATTCAACATAAAAAGATGTCTATCAGTAGAGGTGCCACCAAACTTGACCAAAGGCACCATCTTTCCCCGCGCTGAGGGAGGTCGAAGAAGTTACCCACCACTACCCAGTATTCTGCTCAAATCAAACCGATACAAGACAGAGGATCAAGGATTCAAGGTTTGAGGTAAGAACCGACTGTTTCATTGTCGTACAGAGAATAAGAAGGTTGTCGAAGGAGGCAGGACATCAACTCGCCCTCACCCTCACTTCTTTGTCCTTACGGCTGGTGCAGCTCTTTGGGCTGGGTCCTTTGGCATGTGAGGTTGATCTGTCCTCTTGTCCAGTGTCCAGTTGCCAATCCCAAAGTGCTCGCCTTGCCTACACGGTCATAACTCACAAGAGTCCTGGCTGTAAAGTGTAAACCATCCAATTCTTACTCTCGTTTGTCTCTTCAACTTTAAAGGCCTAGCAGATGCAGCCAAGGCAGTGTTTTGCCGTGTGAATAAAAGTTGACCACATTATGCTCGGTCATCTTCTGTTCACGTTTGATGCTTCAGCATTTTTTATTATTTTGCTTGCTCACTGGGACTTACGTATAGGGCAATAGAAGGAAAAGGACCGTAGCTGGTCCCAAAACCTTGGAAAAGTTTGGCAACAGAATGAGACCCATCCGAAACAGATACAACATTCTTCGGGAATTTCCGGCTCGAGAGTTGGCTTTAGCCCAGCTTTTCATGACAGAACTGAACCGGCACCAGATTCCGAGGAAAAGGTTACCGGAACATGATCTATGCATGGGACCAGCAGAAACTCATACGACAAAGAACTCAGGTTAGATTGAAAACTCGTGGGTTCCGTCTACTCGTCTTTTGTAGAGCACGGAAAAGCTTGTATGAGGTAAGCTTGTTTCTCTCTTAGATTGTATCAGACTCATGCTTAGCATTATTTCACATTCGTCTTTTGTAGAGCACGGAAAGCTTGTATGAGGTCAGCTTGTTTCTGTCTTAGATTGTATCAAACGCATGCTTAGCATAATTTCACAGTCAACCTGATGATTTGAAGGAAGATACATCGTTACCTCCAATTGTACATGATGAATTAAAATTTCTGTCTAGGGCAGACTATAATGGTAAGTCTTGGTCAAGCTCCGGCAAGTCTTTAGGGAGAGGCTCACTATGTAAGGAACAGTACGATGTAGCGGGGACTCCTCTCGTTCATAAAACAGTATGTGACTAAGGGAGTGGAAAACGAAAGACTTGGTTTTGGACCACGATCACTTCTCGTGCTGGAGATTTTGTCCATTCCGATGAAGACATTACTCTCTTCAAAGCGTCTAGAGAGTTCAGCAAAAGATTTTTCCATTAGATTTGTGAATATTTTGTTTAGATCTTTGGTAACAAGTCTACTTCTTGAGGTCATCTCTCCAAACTATATATAATCTATTCATCACCTGATCAGGTACTGCTTATAATACCTCTGATGAATCTACGGTGATTTATCAATCAAGTAGACAAGGTAGATTTCAAACCCGTGCAGATCTGACATATGAGGCAGCTAAAAACTAATTTTTTCCCAAATTACGTTACATTACATATATATAATATGCATATACCTACTGAATAATCATCGTTGATATGTGCTGTCCACAGTTGACATAGGTCTTCTAAACCAGTATTTCTGTTAAATGACCTTACGTCTAGTTCAATTCGCTCACTTGGATTGACCGAATGATTATCATACGTCAGTATCAAGAGCTTTGCATCAAAAGGTTCGTGAATGCACAAAGAGTTACAGCCATGATTACCCTAGTGAATACTTCTTTTTTCATTCGGCTGAGTTGTTATCTTATCTGGTTGGCTACTTGCCCTTTTGGCTGAGTTGTCATCTTATCTAACTTGTCTACACTCTACTTGGCTAGTCTGCTTGTTGAGCTGTCTGGTTACTCAGTTACCACCTGGAATTTTAGCACTAAATACATTAAAAAACTTTTTATTCAAGTTCAGATTTCTTTGGTAAGTTTTTGCACGTATCCTTACGTCAAATAATGTAGAGGGAACTGAAACTGGGAAATACAGTATTTTGAATTGATCGGTTCTTTCGGTGTAGTATAGCCTTTAAGATGGTCTTTAGATCAAATTCATGTCAATACACCCTAAAGCATGTCATCAAAAAGAAGAATTACTCGTGGTACCAAGTATAAAGTCTGGACTGTAATAATCAAAAAATTTCTAGGTAAAGCAAAGGGCACCCACTTCCTCTTCCCCGTATGTGTGACTAACGGCTTCTTCGCACATTATGTTTATTTTAGGGTTTACCAGTGAAACCCATGAAACCGGTCAGGTTCGGTAATAAGCTTTCATTTTAACTTTCATTTCATCGTATAGTATTTCAGTAGATTTTCGCTGTTCTTTTATTACAGAACCTTATCTTCCTAGTCTCCCCTTACCTCTGAGTAGTTTTTGCTGCTTCTTTTGCTAGAACGTGGACACATGTGTTTCACTTCCTCCATCTTCTGATGCAGATATGCAAATTTATTACCTTACTCTTTTATAGGAAAGGTTAGGTAATAAATCAACATTTGATTTAAATAATGTGGATTTGTTATCCGTCTCTCTCATTTATAGCTTTGGAAGCGTATATGTTAGCTTTCTCTTATGGTTTATTTCTGGATCTTCTTTCATTCTCGGTACGATTTTCATTTAAAACTTAACAGATATATTTAACTCTTCTTGACATTTTTATATAACACTTACCTTTTTTCTAATAACAAAAAGAGATCAAAAGTTCTCCCAAGTTGATATAGCATGCATATTCACTTGATTCTGTAAAATCATAGCTACTTGTGTGTGCAAACCTGACAACTGCATCTGAAACTGCATCCCATTTGGAGCCAATTACGATTTCATGTCACAAAAGTCGGGAAAAAACTAGAACAGTCATAAAACAACAAAAAGTGTCAAACCAAGTGAACAGTTGAAAAATGACCACACCATTCTTCCAATTCTTCTTTGCCAAGCAAGGAGTAAAACTCCACTTTGGCTGAGTGGTCAGAGATGAATTAAAATTGGCCACTGTTACTGTAGTTAAAATGTAAGCATGACCCATCATGTGTGTTGATTAGTGTATCTGGATTAGTCTAAACTCTAGAGTTTTTACAAAAGTTCTTATAAAGATACACTATTCTCCAAGTAGTTTCAACCATGTGAAAAATCATCGTGACGAAAACTGCAATAAGATGAATATGAATGGTCGACTGAACCGATCATTCAAACTGCCCGAATAACCATGAATCATCCTGCTGGTTGGGGTTGTTTAAGCATGCATAGTCACTCTCTTCCGAGTTCGGAAGAGGGGGAAATGCATGTCTGTTTAATTTAATATCTAATTTTTTTTGCTGGAAAGGTTAGGTATTAAATTAAACTCCTGATTAAAGTTATGTATTCATGAGTACAGTACCCTGAACTTGTATTTTTTGAAGTACGATAATCCAATCAACATTTATTGATTTTCTTTGCTCTTCCTATGTTTCCAGGCATGGACTAATAAATAATATTTATAGAATATTTTATTTTATTTTATTTATTTAACATTTATATAATTCTTTGATAATAAAAGAAGAACAAAAGTTCCCAGAAGTTCAGATTGCATGCATATTATCTTTTTTACAAATATGCATGCAAGATCAACTTCGGAGAATTTTGCTCTTCTTTTATTATAGGAAAAGATTTCAGTGTTATATGAAATTGTTTTATTAAATTGTGGAAAAAATTGAATTATATGCAAATGTTATTTGATAACTGCTCTTAGAGTTGCAAGACGATCCAAACGTAATCCACGAGAGAGCGAGGACAGACCGGATTCTAAAACTACAATTGTGCTAGCTGTTAAGCAATATTCCTTAATCTAATCTAAATATTAACTTTTTATCTAATTTATTTCTTAAAAATTAAATAAAAACTTCACATATTTACCTCCTTCTTCTGATGAAGGAGGTAAATATGGACGCGAAACTTAATAGTACAGATGTACACTAACATACCTCGAGGTCAGATTCAGCACTTGTTTGCTGAATATTTATGCTTTTTTACTAAATGAGGTTCTGCTGCCAAGATTGAAAATTAAAATAAACTTGTAAATTTCTGAAGCTTAAGAATTAATTTTTTAATATATTTTTGATCCTTTAAATATATTAAAATTTCAACAAATTCAATTCTTTTGACATTTCGGCACTTTACTCACGTAAAATTTTAAAACTTTGTATATAAACCTTCTCGTAATTATTTCCTGTCGAACCTGACCTCAATGTACGGTAGATCGGAGGTATGGTCACCACTTTTCACACACTGGTTGAGACCATTTGTACGGCCAACTGACATAAGACAAGAACATAAAAAGTGTGAACTTTGAAGAGACCCCTTACACTTTTACTGCGGTGTTTACTACACTTTTACTTTTAGTGGGTCCGTCATGACTCATGCGAATACTTCTCCCATGCTTGAGGCAGACACTTGACTTCTCGTCGCGCGGAGCGAAACAGTTCATGCCGTAGAACATGCCGGAAATGGTCGAAAGCACGAACATAAGCAGCCGTGCGGAAACCAGCACAGGGACAAGCTCTCCTAAAGGCAGGGATCCAACCAGCACCATGTTCTCTCTGTATGTTATATTGGAGGAAAGGTGGGCCCAAGGCCCAGAAGTTGTCGGAACAAGAAAGATTCACAATACTGCGAAAGAAATATACATGAAGGGATTTTCATTTCCCGGCAATTCACGAAAAGAGAATCGAAAATGTAAACGTTAGGAACAAGCGGCGCAATGGTTGCGTTTCTTCTTCCTTTTTAGCGACACAGTGTTTTGTGACGCATCAATGGTTCCCTTATCCGACGCACATGTTCCGCTCGTCCAGCTCGTCGTGCCAACTTCTTTCTCCCGATGCGCTGTCTGTCCCGCGACGTTCAGCTTCAGGTCCCGACCGAACGAACACTGAGATATAACGCGACGATGAAATCTTTCCCCCATACCTTTGTTCTGCGGTCAAAGTCACGGTCGCTGCCGGTACTACGTGTTTGGTTTGGTCCATGGTCTTGCGCCGCTTTGGAAGCCAACAGGGTACCGGGTTTGATCAGATGATCACTTTCTACTACTTTCGCATGACCCTTTTCCCCAACCGAACTGAGCAAAGTTGCCGCGTTTGCACTGTTTGTATGCGTTAGGGAATTTTTATAGTTTTAAGCCAAACGGACGGAGTCGTTGTGATACTCGAAAAGAGAAAGTAAATAGCGAAAACGGACGGATAGAATCGTGATGAAAACCAAAAAATTAAATATGGTAGATTTAATAAATAATTAATGCATAGCCTCACACTTCCACCATTGCAAGCGTAGCTACTCATTTCGTTTCATCCTTTTCCTGTTTAAACCTCACTGCCTAAGTAAAAGGGGGGAAGATTCGATAGAATATTCCTCCTTTTGGGGGGAATTGTGAAACTAATTGACTGTCAAGGATAGTGAGATCTCAAAGGACAAATTCTTCGAAGTGTCATTCCTCATTCATTTCTAGATGTCAAATTTGTTTCCCTGGAAGCATGTACTCCTCTAATACTTCCTTTTTACACCAGCGGCGTAAAAGATAATAAGAGATGAGATATTTCCAACTAATCAAATTTTGGTTTGAAAAAAACAAAATTTCTAGTTAACGGTACTTATGCTAACTGAATTGCTAGGGTAACCCGGACCTTTTACTTTGGTTCTTTTTATGATATCACGGATATATGTGTTAGATGGTAATTGTATCTTAAGTTGGTAAAATAATTTATTTGTTTGTTAATTATTATTTGGTAGTTGGATTTACAGTTGCAAGAGGAGTCAAATTTAACCCATAAGTGGAGAGAATCCAGACGCGCCTTTGAGAATAAAAGTGTGTAGCCTGTTGAACTTGGTTTTAATAAATGAGTTCAAAACCACTGCAAGATTGAACTTAGTTCATTAATAAATAAGTTTCTTGCAATTGTTTTGACAATTTTATTTAAAAATTAAGATATATTGAAGAATAAAATGATCATTCTTTCAAAGAGGATGATTGGGGCTGGAGCACTTTCTTCTTCTGTGTTTATAAATATAACATCTTTTTGAGATCCACTGGAAAGAGAGAAACTAAGGGATATCACCGTCCAGCTAGTACCAAATCATATACGATAATACAAAAATCTTAAAAATATATTGTAGAAAATGAATACATATTACAGTACAAAGAGTGAAAGTAAGTTTAAATATCAGTGAGACGATTTATGAATAACTGTATATAAGAACACTATTTGTGATTCTATATTACAAGAAATAAGGAAAACAATATTCACAGTATAAAAATCAGAAATAGTTATTTTTTAAAAAATAGCACTTGTTGCACATGACATATATACGATACATACAATTGAATCTCTGGAAGAAAACTATTTAGGTTTAGAAGTATTTAGTTCAACTTCTTTTTGTGGTTTATTCTTGAAACACCCGAACTTGAAATAGAATCAAGTTTTTCTTGCATACTAAACATCCAGCTAACCGTAAGAGTAATTCTTGTACGTAGAGCCACTGCCACCAATTCTAGAGCAAAATTTTCACCTGAATTTTGCGTTCGTCCATTTATGTTTTCTCTGTGCAGAAATATCATGTGTTTTGGTGTGTTTAAGATTACCCAGTAATCACTAGAACAATATTTCTTATACAAGACACCGACATCCTTATAAGGTGGAGGATTCTTTATAGGGGAAAATTGTCACTTGTACTTCTCGTTCATCTTGTACGTAAAACATTTTTTATTTGTAATTGCTTTAATGTAGAGTAAATTGAAATTACGTAATTATCGGAAAACAGTAGTACGAGTACGATAGTTCTTTACGGATCTTGCACTATATCCTTAGGTTCTTAGTGAGTGATCTTATGGTTTGTTGGTGAATGATCTTACGCGTTAACACGTGTTGTCTTAACATTCGTTCCATACAAATCACTAAAGTTTTATGCCGTCTCAAGAGCATCTTACATCCCATAGGATACGTGCTACAGAACTTTCCACTTCACATCAATCATGTATCGTTTATTTGTAGAAGAATGTAACAAATTTCTTCGTTTACAGAAAGTGTGTGAGGATTACGCACTCTGAACCCATAAGTGGATAACCATATTCAGATTCAAATTTCCTTTTGACAGAAGTAGACTACATATGCTAAGTTTGAGACGCTTTAGAATTTTTATTCTGTTAGTATACGTAACTTTGTTCTATAAAGATATTGTTGAATTCTCCATCAACATTCTATCAATGATGTCGATGGGAATAAAAGTCATGCGACTCTTTTTTGACGAGAAGAAGTTTGAGAATCTCTATAAGATCCCCTTAATCTTTTGTTATAAAATATTCCTGTAACTTTAATAAGTGTTTTACAAATTTCTACTAAAAATTTTGTGTCAATGGACTATTGTAATCTATGCACGTAAATGTGATCTCCTGCACACAGTTAAAAAACATTTGAATCGAGTGTCTATACGTTTAGCACTCCACGTATAACATTCAAGATATTGTGTCTTCTAATTCTTGTGTGAAATTGATAGTGCGTGTCAAAGCTAGAATCTTTAGAAATATTTTTCGTCCGTTGAAAAGTGTTATGACTTGAGTTGCAAATATTTTCTCAAACGAGGAAAACACCATAGACTTCTCTTATTGCTCTTTTATTAGATTATGTGGTAAGTTTTGACAATAAGAAAGTTTAGGTTTCAAGCAATTTGAAACTTTTTAAAACAAAAATATAAAATAATGATATCAATTAACAATAGAATCGTAAGCGATTTACGACTCTATACAACACTATCTTTGAATAAACTACTGCCTTTCTCCTTCTCGATGTTAGAGAATCTTATATCTTAGCTCTGACAAGCACTAATATATTATACATTGATTAGTGCCATAATCATTCCGATAAATCTTAATTCATGCGAGTAGTTAAAGTGTGTTGAATCTCTTCTGCAGCAAAACAGAAATTTGCTTGATCAGCCACACAATACGTTTGTCGGTTTAGTCAACAAGCTATTGCTTGTTGGCTATCCCATCCGTTTGTAGCCTTGGCGTCGTGGGGTCCAGTCCTCTTTGAGCGGGGAGTTCATGCTATGCAAGGGCAACAGCATACGGCTGCTGAAAGCTCCACAGCGAAAAGAGACCTAAAAACAAAACCAAACAAAAAATACATTTTGTCGGGTTTCATCAGACCCTCCTTCACATTTTGTCACTTGATCAGACCTCTGATTGGCTTCAACATGTAGTTCTTATACCTCGACCATGTAATATTGTCATTAATGTTTGCAAAAACTAGGTGATATGACTTCAAGTGCTTGTTCTCAAAATATTAATATTAGATGTTGCAATAGTTCTTTCTATTTGCAAATTCACCAGATGATATGCACTGGGCATACATCTGTATACTGGAATTACAGACTGCTGCAAGTCAGAGGTCTAAAGATGCACTCATATTGCAGAAGTTTTCCATATGTAAAGATGGTTTCGGAGACTAATGATTACATCGAGAGAAATATTCATCATTGTAAATATTGTTTGGATTACCTACTTGTCTCGGTTAGAATGTTGTATACACAGGATATAATAAGTACATAGGTTTCAAAAGATTACCGGCACTAGCTACTGATCTTGTTTGGTAAGAACTAAGATGATACACTACCTGTAATAATGCAATAAGGACACTATGATCATGTTCAAATTATAACCTTTCGATTTGTGAAACATTTATATTTACTATCACCAGTTATAGATTACCTAGGCATTGGAATATAAACGTCGTTGATAACTCTACTATAACGTCCGTAAAAGTTTCTTTGTTTTTTATACAGAGAGAAAGTGGGTTCTGCGGACTACGGACAGCCGTTCTTGTAACGCCTTTTACTTTTAAAAGGGGCGATGATTTAACAAGCACACGTGGTGTTGGCTGCCGGGCTCAGGAGACTGCAGACTAAAGGCAAGAGTATATAGCCAGGGTCGCGAACCCTAAAGAGGCACTTATTTTCATTCTTCACTTTGCTGTACCAGCAGAGACGGACCAGAGAGCAAGAGCAGAGCGGAGGCTTCCAGAGAGACCAGACTGCATGAGCAGAGAAGACGTTTGGCAGACTATAGTTCTAGACTAGATTACACAGAGAGAAAACCCTTGGTTAAGAGCTACATGCTGAGGTTTTCAGAGGAATTCTGGAGTCCCATTTAGTCTTTGCAGTAATCAGAGCGTTTAGAGAGAAAACTAGCTTTCTGGAGAAATTTCAGTTTCGAAGCTAAATTCTCATCAGAGCGTTCTAGTAGCAGGAAAGATTGCCAGTCTGAGCGCTTCTCCGAGACCCTGTCAGCAAGAAAACACCGTGTAATGTATATGAGCCCGTGAATTCCTTCATTTTGATAAGTAGGCTTGGGTTGTGTGCCAAAACTGAGTTGGGCGCATCTGGTGTCGTGTTGACTTTATTTCGGTGTAATTGCTTTGTCTTCCTACTTCCTAGCATCTTCTAGGTCTCCTAGTCTTGGCGGTTGCTCCTTGTGGGTCCTGGCGTTCCGACTTGATCACCAGTAGCGGAAGCGCTGCCCAAATTTTATGCAACCCAAGTCTAGAATAGTTCCACCTGTAGTTAGTAACCTAAGATTGATCAGAGACCTACAAAAGACTAGTTGGTTATTCGAAACCCGTTCAACAGCTATTAAATCCTCTGTGCTCATTAGCTGATAGTTTAACGAACTGGATCTAGAGACACAAATAAAGTATACAGATCTCTAGGGAGGTTCACGTTCGACAGTTCATTGGTTAGAGATTAAAGAATCTGTTCCGAGATCTGCGGTCGAACGTTACAGTTGGTATCAGAGCAGGCTCAAGTTGAGTCTTTGCTAAACACCATCGACAATGGAGGCTGTGTCGACCGAGTTGGACGAGATGAAAGCATTGCTGAGAAAGTTGGAAGGACGACTTGAGCAAGTAGAAGCTGAGAACAAGGTGTTGAAGGCGGATTTAACTCAAGCAAAAGCGACACAAGAGAAGGAAGCGGAGGTCCCTGTACTGCAAATCGAGCAAGTCAAGGATTTAGCACTACCAGGCGAAGAAGCAGTTGATATTGCTCAAGCAGACAAGAATGAAGATGGATCACAGAAGGTGCAAGAGAATGTTGCGGAAGGGAGCTCAGCCAAAGAAGGGCACAAGCGGAAAGTGAAGTGGGCTGAACCAGCGACACCATCAGCCTTCAACGGTGAGAAAAGCTTTTCCAAGTTTGAATTGTGGGTTACTGAGATGGAGAATTACTTGGAGAACTTCGATGAGCGCAGCTGGTTCACCTATGCTGTTAGTAGACTGGAAGGAGAGGCTAAGGAATGGTATGGAGGTCAACAGCGGATGAGGAGTTTGAATGGTACAACTCCTATGTCCACTTGGCCGGAGTTGAAGGATGAACTCAGAAGACATCTAGTACCGGTGGATGAAGTTACACAGTTTCGGCTGGAGCTCATTCATCTGAGACAGACAGGGAGTATCAGGCAGTATCTCCAGCGATTTTCTGAGTTGGTTACTCGTTTGCACATGGTGGATCGCACCGACTTGTTGTTTCACTTGAAGAAAGGTCTACAGGGTTTCTATGCTGGTGTGTTTGATAGCTGGGTTATGTTTCACAAGTCCGAGGACATGCAAGACTTGTTTGCATTTCTGGAAGCAGCAGAGAACACTAGGGAACGTAATTACACCGTGCAGCCTTCCAAGTTTCAGCGTGGAACAAGTGGTGACGAGCCTAGTCGAGGATTTTGGCGTAATCCTCAAGGACAGATAGCGTCCTCTCAGAGTAGAGGTGGTAGAGGACGTGGTGGTGGAAGATTTGGTACATCTGGAAGGGGATTTTCTCGTGGCTCTCAGCAGCGAGGAGTCACTCGTGGTCCTACTCAGACACGACCTACTGGATCTTATGCATCCAATGCAGGATCCAACCAAGCTTCGACTTCAGGTGCTAGGAGCAGTGGCGCTAGCAGTGCTACACCTTCAAGGACGATCATCTGTTTTCGATGCGGACGAGATGGTCACATCGCTCGTGAGTGTCCCCAACGTTCAACAGCGAGCAATGTTCGTGGGTTGACAGCTGAAGAGACAACCAGTGTGGAAGAACCAGTTGAGGCGACTACTGAAGCAGAGGTATGTGCTGGTGAGCATTTGGTAGAGCATGGGGATTTTCTGCCGTGGATTGAAGTGAAAATAGGAAACCACCGGTGTTGTTTGCTTATTGATACTGGAGCAGATGTGAATGTCTTGGATGAAAAACTAGTCAGGACCTTGGGGGTGACTAGAACCAAGATCATGAGCCCGTTGTTGGTAAGGTTTGTGCAAGGTAGCACAACCGTTGCAGAAAAGCTCATGAGTGTTCCTGTTACTGTTGGAGGGGTAACTAGGAAGCACGAGTTTTTAGTTATGAGCTTAGGTGACACGATGGAGGGTATCTTGTCTTGGTCTTGGTTACAAGAGACCAAGGCAAAGCTAGATGTTCAAGAAGGGAACATCATAGTCATGGATCGATGGGGCTCGGGTCAACCACATCCATTGGTCATCAAAGAGAGACCTAAGGAGCCAAACCATGCTGTCCGTAGGTTCCAACGAGCCAAGGTGGCATTTCAGATCTGCACAGCTAGACAATTTGGAAAGCAGATCAAGTCAGTAGATGAAGCTTGGATAGCAGTGATGTCTAAACCCAAGGTGGAGACGGATGAGGAAGAACGTGTTGCTGCTCTTCCCATACATCCTGATATGCAGGCATTGATTGAGAGGTATTCTCATCTAATGCCGGACCAGTTACCAACAGGACTTCCTCCGAGGAGAGCCTTGGATCATGCTATTGATCTGGTTCCTGGGGCTACCCCTACTGTAGTGCCATCAAGAAGGATGTCGTTTGATGAGCTGACAGAGCTGAAGACTCAGTTGAAAGAGTTGGTAGCTCAGGGTATCTTACGACCTAGTATATCACCTTATGCAGCCCCGGTGTTGTTCGTGGCCAAGAAAGATGGTGGTATTCGCATGTGTGCGGACTATCGTGCACTCAATAAGGTTACTGTCAAGAACAAGTATCCTCTTCCTCTCATGGATGAAACCACTGATCGGTTGGCCACTGGAAGATACTTCACCAAGCTGGATCTACGTTCTGGATATCACCAGATCAGGATCAAAGAAGGAGATGAAGAAAAGACAGCTGTAAGGACGAGGTATGGCTTGTTTGAGTATACAGTGCTGCCATTTGGATTGTCCAATGCACCTGGTACTTTTTGCAGGTTGATGAATGAGATTTTCAGAGATCTCTTGGATGAGAGTGTTATCGTATACTTAGACGATATCATCATCTTCTCATCCACTTGGGATCAGCATCTAGTAGATGTTGAAATGGTGTTTAAGCGCTTGGAAGAGCATCAACTCTATCTCAAGAAGAGCAAGTGCTCTTTTGGACAAGAGAGTGTGGTGTTTCTAGGATGTTTGATCGATGCGCAGGGCATTCACCCTAACAGGGCTAAGATTCGAGCCATTGTTGAATGGAAGAGACCTGAGAGTGTTCATGAGCTCAGATCTTTTCTTGGGTTAGCCACATATTTTCGACGCTTTGTTTATCAGTTTGCGCATAAAGCCGCACCTTTGTTTGGCTTATTACGCAAGACTTCCAAGGTTGTTTGGAATCCAGCAGCTGAAAGAGCGTTTCAGGAGTTGAAACAAGCACTGACAGAAATGCCCGTGCTAGCTCTTCCAAAGATGGGAGAACCTTTCGAGGTTCACACAGATGCTTCTCAATGGGCCATTGGAGGAGTGTTGATGCAAGGAAAGCATCCAGTGGCTTACGAAAGTCACAAGTTTTCAGAAACAGAGGCAAAATGGCCTGCTCATGAACAGGAGATGTTCGCTGTTGTTCATTGTCTGAAGCGTTGGGAGCATTATTTGTTACCAAGCAAGGTTACTGTTGTGACGGACTGCGAGGGTAATACATACTTTCAGAGTAAACCTCGTTTGTCACGTAAACAACAGAGGTGGCAAGTGGAGCTTGCACGTTTTGATATCGAATGGCGGTATCAAAAGGGGAAGGAAAATATTCCAGCGGATTTGTTAAGCAGACGTGTCCAGGCGTTAACAACCCAGGACACAAGTGAAGAGCTTTTGGATCGAATCAGACAAGCATTGCCTGATGATCCCCAGGCTCAACGTTGGACCAGCCAACAAAGGAGAGATCCATTGGTACGTAATCTCTCATCTCGCAATGGACTTTGGTTTTACAAGCAAACCAAGGTCTATGTTCCAGCTGGATCTCTACGGACACTAGTCATGCAAGAATGTCATGATTGTGAACTGGCTGGACATGGAGGGCAGAATAGAACGTTGCAACGAGTTAAAGAGCAGTTCTACTGGCCATCCATGTTGGAGGATGTAATCAAGTACGTGCAGACTTGCTTGACATGTCAGCAACAACGAACTGAGCGGAGGAGACCTGCAGGATTGCTGAGACCGTTGCCAATACCTGATGGGCCTTGGGAGAGTATAAGTATGGACTTATGCACCGGTTTACCTGAGTCAGGAGGTTTTGACACTTTGCTAGTTGTCATCGATCGTTTCAGCAAGCAAGCTCACCTCATCCCTTGTAGGGAAACAGTGACGTCAAGAGGTGCTGCTGAATTGTTTATACGATATGTTTTTAAGTATCATGGGATGCCTAAAGACATTGTTTCAGACTTGGATAGGAGGTTTGTAGCTGAGTTTTGGAAGGGGTTGTTTCGAAGGCTCGGAACTAACCTCAAGTTCAGTTCCTCTTATCATCCTGAAACTGATGGTCAGACAGAGAGAACTATACAGATAGTGGAGCAAGGGTTGAGAAACTATATCATGCGAGATCAGAGTGATTGGAGCGAGCACTTGGACTTGGTGGAGTTTACATACAACAACACCAAGCACTCGAGTACAGGATTTAAACCATTTGAAGTGGTTTATCGGGGCTCTCATGCACCTTGGACTCCTATAGCTTTAGCTACCAAGGGGCATGAAAACACAGGAAGGTCAAACCAGGATCCTCCAGATCTAGAGACTTTCATACGTGTTCAGGGTACTGTGTTTCAAGAGGCAAAGAAACACATGGAAAAGGCACAACAACGGTATGCAAACCGTGGTAGACAAGACGTACAGTTCGAAGAAGGGCAGAGAGTCTGGTTGAGAACCAAGAACTTCAGAATCCCAGCAGGGGTGGATTTAGCCAAGAAGCTTCTTCCAAAGTGGGCCGGACCATTCCTGATTGAGAAGAAGTTAGGTCCTGTGACTTATAAGTTACGTTTTCCAGCTAGTATGAAGCACTATCATCCCATCATTCATGTTTCTAACTTAAAGATGTTTCGTGAAGAACTAGAATCGTTGCCAGGAAGATATCAGAAATGGCATCCAGTGTTAGAAGCATTACCAAGAGCTGATGATCTTGAGTTGATTGAGATAGTAGATCATCGAGCATCACCGAATCCAGATGGAGCTGGAGAACCCGTTACTCAATACCTATGTCGTTGGACAGGTAGAGTTCCGGGATTGGTAAGTGAAGCTTGGGAGTACTTAGATGATCTAGCATTATACAAGTTTCAGGAACCACTGCGTAGATATTTTGTGAGACGACAATCTGCAGTGGTTTCTTCCAGCTAAGCGGTGGATTGAATCGAGTCAGAAGAGTCATGCAAAGGGCCCTTCAAGGACACTGGAACCGAGTAGATCTGGCCAATCTGCTCGTCTAAAGGTGGAGTTGTGGTCTGCTGACTTCTTATGACTGTCGGATGTCAATCAGGTTTAGGCTGATGCTACTATGGTGTATCATAGTATGGAGGTGGATAAAAGGAGACTGACGAGTTCACCACCTGGAAGCTAGGGTTTTGTCTCACCCGAAAGCTTCAATGAATGCTCGGTAATGGAGCATAGCTCTAAGAAAGAGCTTACCCTGGATGGGGTAATGTTTCTCTAGATTTGAGGAAGTGTGGTTCTTAATGTGGTATTGCAGGTACCGCAGTTCAGTGGAAGAACTGCTTTTTCTTGGTTGGGGCGATTGTAACGCCTTTTACTTTTAAAAGGGGCGATGATTTAACAAGCACACGTGGTGTTGGCTGCCGAGCTCAGGAGACTGCGGACTAAAGGCAAGAGTATATAGCCAGGGTCGCGAACCCTAAAGAGGCACTTATTTTCATTCTTCACTTTGCTGTACCAGCAGAGACGGACCAGAGAGCAAGAGCAGAGCGGAGGCTTCCAGAGAGACCAGACTGCATGAGCAGAGAAGACGTTTGGCAGACTATAGTTCTAGACTAGATTACACAGAGAGAAAACCCTTGGTTAAGAGCTACATGCTGAGGTTTTCAGAGGAATTCTGGAGTCCCATTTAGTCTTTGCAGTAATCAGAGCGTTTAGAGAGAAAACTAGCTTTCTGGAGAAATTTCAGTTTCGAAGCTAAATTCTCATCAGAGCGTTCTAGTAGCAGGAAAGATTGCCAGTCTGAGCGCTTCTCCGAGACCCTGTCAGCAAGAAAACACCGTGTAATGTATATGAGCCCGTGAATTCCTTCATTTTGATAAGTAGGCTTGGGATGTGTGCCAAAACTGAGTTGGGCGCATCTGGTGTCGTGTTGACTTTATTTCGGTGTAATTGCTTTGTCTTCCTACTTCCTAGCATCTTCTAGGTCTCCTAGTCTTGGCGGTTGCTCCTTGTGGGTCCTGGCGTTCCGACTTGATCACCAGTAGCGGAAGCGCTGCCCAAATTTTATGCAACCCAAGTCTAGAATAGTTCCACCTGTAGTTAGTAACCTAAGATTGATCAGAGACCTACAAAAGACTAGTTGGTTATTCGAAACCCGTTCAACAGCTATTAAATCCTCTGTGCTCATTAGCTGATAGTTTAACGAACTGGATCTAGAGACACAAATAAAGTATACAGATCTCTAGGGAGGTTCACGTTCGACAGTTCATTGGTTAGAGATTAAAGAATCTGTTCCGAGATCTGCGGTCGAACGTTACAGTTCTCCGGACGTTTTTGATTACGGAACCCTCCGTAGATCTCCGTGAAACATAACACGTCAAAATAAAATAATAACACGTAACTCACATCGCAGCCTGATGGACTGAGGAAACGGGAGTGACGAAACGAGGGTCTGGTCAAACTCGACAAACCCTATCGAAAACGTTTTAGAGGTCTGATCAAGCAAATTTCTGGCAGCAAAGAAGGTAAACACGAACCGGGTGCACTACGGGCGTAGTGTAGTTACTACACTGTAGTTTATTGGCGTGCTTCGTGACTACTTTGGTCGTGGAAACCGATTTTTTCTGTCGTGTAGCATAATTTGTCGTATTAGGGTACGTGAGGGAGCGAGAGGCTGAAGAGAGTGTGAAACGCGAAGAGAAGAGGACTTTTTGTCGTAGCGGGGCTGCAGGAGACGGTTGGAGAGATCGAGAGGCAAGAAACGTTAAGTTGTTTCTGAGTAAGATCAACATTAGAGCTTAGTCTGAGCTTGTTTAGTTCAGGTCATTGATCTCCACGTCCTTGACTGTACTGTACACTAACTGGACGTTTAATTGACAGTACCTCCATTCGTCCTATATTCTATGGCTTCCGTGAGTGTCTCCAGAAACAGTTACTTTGCGTACTGCGAGGAGATACAGTTTCGGATATGATAACCCGCTAGCGAATGTCGAACTATTGCGGAGTACTTCTTCAGATGGAGCTTCAGCATCCGTTTGAAGACCAGGAAGAATAAAGTGAGCCAGCAGATCAAGGTGTGCACTCTCTGTGAAGATGTGGACGATGCACTATCTGTTAGTCTGTGTAAAATATAATACTCTCGTAACGTCAGTGCATTCCACTTTTCTGTTTATCTTCAGCCTGAATCACCGACTGGTGCGAAGTTTGCACCGAGATTGGCGACCTGCAGTTAGTCGTGTTGGTTATCTTTAATGTAAGTTTCTCTGCAGTTGTTGCAACCTCGTTCTACTCAGGGACTTCAGTATCTGCGCCAGTCGGTTGTTCCGGACCATGTCCTCGGTTGATAAGTGGAACGCCTGTAACTTGTGAGCTGCATAAATTCTTCGCTTCGTAGAGGTGTACTGGTCATTATCCACCGAAAACCCATCCTTCATGGTGGAGTCGCGCTGTAAGAGTGAGGTTTTGCTCAGAAGGAAAATTGAAGCCGTGTAAGTTGGCAGCGACCTCAAGTCTTGCGTGCATTCCCTCCAGCACGTGGGACTAATGAAGGGCAGCAGCAAACAAGGAAAGAGATCTTTCCGAAATCGTTCTCCGTTTCGTTCTTTTAAAGCTTTCAAGTATCCATTAAACGGCAAATGCATATGATTCAGCACTTAGTATGTTCTTTTCGTCCTCTCGAGGTCATGGCGAATGAAAGTGATTCTTATCAACCTTGAATGGAACGAGAAATGCAGACACCTGTCCGTTACAAGACGTGGTCATTGGGAAGGAGAGCATTAATTTGTGTGATGTCCACTTTACATGCATGCTTATAGCTAAGGTCTTCACCTATACCCTGTAGTTGCCAAGTTCACTGATCTACCACTTCACAAAGACAGGGGTTCACCTAGAGATGTTCAAACTCACTAGAAACCCTTGGGCAATTAAAACCTGCTCAGCTAGAAATGTGCCTTACTTCGATTGTCACCTTTCCTTCTTATTTATATTCGGAGTCTCTCTGCTGATGGCGTCTTTACATCGGGCGTCATATTCTGCCGTTGCTTTGGAGCGCAAAAACTGTGCTGATGAAAGTCAGAGTCAAAATTGAGGTGTATGTGTGGATACCAGAACGTTTCGCGTGTATGTGATAATTAGGAATTTGAGTGCACACATACCGATTACCTATAAAGGCTGATCGACTGGTTTTGGGACATGGACTATGGCTTGTTGCTTGCTCGTGATCCGGTTGTTTACTGCTATAACTAAGATGCACTGCACTTTTTCTGTTCACTTGTTGTTCCTAACTGCATACTTATTAGCCCTCAAGATTGTTTGGGAATCGATGCACGGCATGGTAAGAGTTTTTACTGCATTTCTCCTTTGGTGTTACACCATGTAGTAGGTAATTCGGCCTCTTCTATTGTTGCTCCTTTGAATAGAGGATCCTCCTCTTTCTTGAATGCTTGCTCATTCTAGACCTCAGTTCTTCAGATGCAGATCATAAGCAGAGATCAGTTTGCACTGCATATACTTACAGCTGCGTTAGTGATCGTTGTGCACCAAATTGTTCGTATACTCTACCTGCCTGGCTCCTCGTTCATTTCATTCGTCACTTTTGACTCTTTTACTGATATTTCATGAACTCATGTTCATGTACACTAACTCTCTTCTTTGCGGTAATCACATACTTTATTCGTGTCTATTTATTCTTTCTCGTGTTTATTCTATGTATTCACATATTTTATTCGCTCTTTGAGGCTCTTTAGTTATTTCACTCTTGCTGTATTTTAGTCCAGTATTTCAGTTCTGCATTAGATTCTTGATTCGCTCCGATCAGCTTGCACTGCATACTTTACACGTCATTACTTTGCACTTTCACACCTAGGAGCACCATCTCAGGTAATGTGCGCCGCACTTCACATTCTCATTTGTCAGTCTTCTTAGGTTACAGATTTTCGATAACTTGACGTTCCAAGATAGCATACAGGCCACCTTCCCTTTTGGCACTTTCTATATACTTCGTTATTCTACTGGGCTACCTGTGTCTTTTAGCGTGGTTCGCACTCCTTAGCTGGGCTGCCATTCTCCCGGACGAATCATTTAGTACAGGTCATCCGTGCTCCCCTGGTTAGAAATACTCGCTAATAATGCACAACGTTAGTGTACGTTCATGCCCCTCTACTCCCCTTACTTGTATTTCCCTGGATTTCCATTAATTCCTTCCTGGCTGAAACTTGGAAGGTGAGGCCGAATGTCGTCTACGGTAAGGCGTCTTACTACTCGAGTAAGTCTCCCCTTCCTCAGGTAGCTGTCTCTTCTGCTTTGTCTTCATTTCCTAACCATTCTCGTTTCTAGCACCGTCCAGCCAGAGCACGGGGCTATGGTTGAAAGGCTACGGCATGCAGGTCTTAGGAGAACATCTGGGTTCAGTATCTTCAGGTTATCTCAAGTGTTGTGGATCTTGCGTTACGCTGTTATCCTCATGGGCCAAGATATGATACAGGAAGCTTGCCACTCTAGTATCCTTATGATAGACGGATGAAGCACAGGATCAGAGAAAGCATAGGGGCTTGCCAGCTGTTTTCCTCATCTGGTAATAGTAGGTTGCACTGTTTCAGTCTACGGCCTCGCTGTTTTCATAAGATGATTATTCCCCAAGTGTCGGTTCTGTAACGAAATGTTCGTGGCCACGAGTTGATCTAGTTCTTGATCGCGATCGATTTAATGGGGCTATCGATCTAGAACTCTAGGTTGACTATTTCTCTCTCTAAACACCAAAGTCAATGTTCATCTGCGACATGGAAAAAGACATGTCTCTGAGTCACATTTGGATTCTGGAACTGATAAGTGAAACTTTCTCGTTCTGCACTCCCCAGCTGACTGAGTGATTTTCAAAGATATTGTTGTTAGAGTAGTAACCTACCACACTATTAGCGCTTGACTTCATTCTGGGTTTGATGTTTGATCGTTCTTCTTTGTTTCTGCTTTTGATCGTTTCTTACATCTCGATGCCCACTTATTTGACACGAAAGTCTCAAGCCCTCTCTCATCCTATTGTTACCGTATCAAACGCTTCTTCTTTTTCTGCGGTGCAAGCTGATAGCTTGTAGCTTGACGATTCAGCTTGTTGAACAAAATCAGCGTTTCGGAGTTCATGTTTGCAAAAGAACGCTGCTTCCAGCTCGTCTCCGTAAGAAGATTAATGTTTGCGATATTATTATGCCGGATCTCGCTTGCATGATTTGATTCTAAGTCGACGAAGTGCTCCTGTTCTCTCTCTCTCTCTCTCGTGGTTAGATTCACTAGTAGCATCAGCTTGCTGGTGTAGTATAGGAGTTATACAGTAGTCTACGCCAGAGGGTATAGTATATTCAAATATTCCTTTGGTTGTACGTGGGGAGCAGCTAAGCTAGCTAGCTAACCCAGTTCATACTCCAGAGAACTTTATTCATAAGGTGGAGGTTCCCTATCGTTTCCTTTAGAAACATCGTAAAGTATTCCTTCTGGCTGTCCTCCTCCTGGTCATCCATCTTGCCAGCATGCTTAGAGACGTCCATCTGTCTGGCTTCAGCTGCTAATATGAATCATAGTTTGAAAGCAGTTGGAAGTTAGGCTCATCTGAATCGAATGTTTTCTCGTCCTGGTAATGTAAATATTAATCTTCAGCCTTGGAGTGCACCGGAGGCCAGGTTTACAACTTTACACTAGAAACAAGGAGCTGCAGTAAGTGCGGTGCATAACTTGACTTGGTTCATTTACGAACCGGACTATTCACAGTAAGACTTAAGCCAACTATAACTACAAACTCGAAATCTATTATACTCGTATACAGTTATATGAGTATGCAGATGATTGTACAATTATAATCATTTGCAAACTGAGCTGGAAAATACAATTCTAATTTTGGTCGGTTTGGTTCTGAAATGAAATAGAGCCTTTACGAGTATGAGTAAGTTTTGAAAAGATTAAGCAGTATTTATAGTTACTAAACTGCGAATTAGGGCAATTAATTGTCATTCAAAGTACCTCTAGATTTCTAATCTACAAACTGTTTCGTCTGAAAAACTAAAGGAGTGCAAAAGCTTCTTCACGTCCGGAAAATTTCTTCAGCAAGCACTTACGTTCCGCGTACTCAAAATTTCCATGCGGTAGAACGTCGTGTTTCTGGGACTCAACTCTCGAGCTTTTCCTAGTAAGTACTAAGTTCTAAATTTTTTGTTTTCCGGTAAATTTGATGAATTTCTGGCTTTCACAAGTTATTCCCAGAGCGCTAATTCACCCAAACTCTTCGAACCTATCACTGTTAGTTGAACAGATCTCCGAGAGCAGATTGGTACGTAAGTTTAGCCACAATTCACAAATTTTCCCACTGAAGTCGTCATTCCATCGTCAGGATGGAAACGCAAAGAAGTGAAAGAAAGGGCATGACACATTGGGCTGTTCGCAGTGAAAACGATGGACTTAGTAAAGAGCTAGTGCCTGAGGAACCCCTCGGCAGAGAGTGCATAAGATCGTTGGCCTTCCCCCAAGTACCACATAGAGTAAAATAAACCAAAACTCTGTTTCCTGATGGTGTTCTCCGCAACCGCTAGTGGTTCCATTGGACATGAAGTTTCTACTTGAATACAATTTTTTTTTAAGGGAGAGGTCAACTCACTAGTCATTTCATCTGCATCATATCCACCAACGTTGCTTTGGAAAGCCTTGAGCAACTGTCCACGTTCATCAGACAGATCAAACCTTCATCAAAACTGAAGATTAGTTCGTTAAGGCTGCGTGGGAGTATACAGGAAATTAGTTAGAAAATGAGCGAAAACTTTCATTTGAGACATCTGAGCGAAAACTGTGTATATTTCTGCAGAGCCCCGTAGGGCCAGACAGGCCCTGTGCTTCGTGACTAGTAAAAGTAACTGAATGTCCCCCGACGATATAGGTTCATTCATGTCAAGAGCTTGTACCAACTGATCAGACCACCAGAATTACAGCACAAAGAGCATTGAAAAATCATCGTATTAGTTCGTTCACTGTATGATGGGTGGCCAATGTCAAGGCATAGTGGCATCCGCGAATCGACCTCGACACCTCCACGCGTCAGCTTTCAGCGTAAGGTCGGCGCTGAAACAGTTGCTCTGTAGGTCTCGACTCTAGAGAGAGAGAAAGAGAGCGTAGGCTGCCGCTAGTCGATAACATGAGACTGCGGAAAATGAAGAAAGTTGCTGAACGACAACAACGGACCGCGACTGAGTGCGAGGAAACTTTCTCCAGGGAACTTCAGAAAACATTGAATTGCCAACTTTGGTAGGATGTCTGTCCAACGTGTTCTCGAGCTTATGTTGTTCCCTTGTTACAGTTCGCGGGCAAGCTTTGCTGAACTATTCCCTTTCTCCTTTCTCATGACATGATGATCATGCGAGCGTCTCTTCCACGAGACTCCTCTTGACTCCTCGGGAGGTCAAACCCTAGATCTCCTACTACTAAGACTACATCTCTGGAAGTGAACCATGGGTTCCAAGCGTGTGCTTCCATCTCCTGCTATCATTTAGAAATAACTTCATTTTTCTTTTCAGTTTGAGAAAGAATTTTCAAGTAACACTTATATCTTTTCAAAAGTTATCCGAAGTTTGTCTTGAACAATAAATAATCATGCTCAACCACCTTTCGACAATTTTTGTTCCGTATCTGTTATCAAAAAAGATCTACCTGTTATACAGAAACTCTGTACTAAATTTTATTGAAAATCAAATGTAATATATAATTATTAAATACTAGATGTACAGAGAACTATGGAAGCCTCCCAGAGAACCCATAAGTGAAGCACATAGAAATGCGCCTCCGACACTATATGTCCTGCCTGTTACTCACCAAAAGGATTATTTTTAAAAATACTTTAATTTATTACCTAATCTTTTCTGTCGAAATGGTTAGGTAATAAATTAAGCTTGCTGCAAGTTTCTCCTTGTCGCAAAATGGAAAGAAAAGTTTCTGCGATGAAAATTTTGATTCTGCAAGAGTCGCCTTCCGTAATCCCGACGTTCGCGATTACCGAAAGACAAGATTGCGACCAGATTCCATCTAAAGGGACTTGTCGTGGAACTGCAAAAACTTGCGCCATGCGTGTGGACTTTTGATTTGGCGGTCAAGGCATGAATACTGTGTGGATCAGACAAGCTAGGCTCTATGTAATTTGCTGGACATTAGTTAACTGTACTCACATTAATTGGTGTCGTGCGAGTATGAATCGTGATCGTCCGATGAAATGGGAAATATTTACCTCGTTGTACTGGTACGTACAGTTCGTAAGGTCCGTAAGAACAGAAACGTCCTTGACATGACTGCCTGACTGCATCTGCATCTGACTGCATCGAGGGACACCACGACCAATTAGGTTATAAGAAATTCGTCGTGCCTGGATTGGATCATGGATCGAACGGAGCTGCAGGAAGGTCAGAGTAGGCTTGATCTTCATCTAATCTCATCTCAACTCATATGCTTATGCTGCCCTAGCTAGCAACGAACGAAGGGCAGTTGTACTTGAATCTTGTTGGCACACGCGAGAAGACAGAAGAGTGCAGGCATGATACGAGAAAGGGATCAAGAAAGTAGACGTGGGCGGACAGGGCAGGGAGGAGAACGTGCATGGGAGAGCAACAAGTACTCTGATACTACCAGGCTGGTGGTGGGCGGCTTCGAGGAGCTCGGCAGAAAAGGAGGCAGAGAGTGTCTTTGGCATGAACTCTACAACAGCGGCGATGGAATGGATGAAAGCAAACGACAGTGCGGAAGGAGAGGAGATTCCCATCAGCAATTGGGGCACCTCGTCGGTTCTTGTCTTCCGGGGGGTAGGTGGATCGGTAGCTAGGGTATTTAGGAGACGGGCATGAGAATCCACCAGTTCATCTCTCATTGCTCTCCTTTTGGTCCTGTTTCATCTGCTTTCTTGGATCTGCAGTCTGCACTCATCAGATAGTTCCACGGTAGATATCAGTGCGCCGCCTGCCTCTCGCTGTCAGAAATTCTAAGAGTCTCACTGCTCTGCAGCCTCTGCTACTTCCAGAGTTAGGGAGAGAAGGTAGTTGGTACGGCAGAACATCTTCCCGGACAGGACTCCGGAGTAAGTGGCCGGCCAGACTCCTAGTCCCTCCCGAATCCCTTGGGTGATGACTCTGACAAGTCACTGGTGAGCCTAGGCGCCCAAAACAAACAAGCCCAGCAGGCAGACATGTGATGAGAGCGCAATGATCAAGGAGATCAGTTACCATCAGTAACGCTATTCCATGTTTGCATTGCTCATTCAGCTCGCACGCTCAGCACTATGTGACTCACCGTTTCGAGGTTCAGAATCATCAGGAATTGGCGGCCAGTGGGGAGTTAAATACGAATTTCTCCCAATAATATATAGGTTCCCTTGATCCCGTCGTACCAGGAAGTAACTTAGCGAGGTAAATCATCTTCCTTGCAAGAAATAATTTCGTTCTTGCTTTTACATAGCTAACCGTCGATTTGGGAAGAACCCCGGAAGATAAAACAAAACATGAAAGTAATAACCAACACAAATAGTTGGTCGTTTTCTACTTTCACGTTTCTATCTAAACTTCGCACGTCACTATATTCACAGTTCGCTTTCTCTGCTGTACCAAATGCATAGCTTAGGAATTCAACTGTGCAGCACCTTGTTGTGATCCTGTCGTTTGGATCATGGTCTAGTACATTATTCTAGTGCACGTGGCGTATTCCTTGTGGACAGTGGGTCCTGTGAGAATCTATGGAGTCAGTGCTTGTGGAGAAAGAAGGATTCTAGGAAAATGGTTGGTGAGATGGCACAGAAGACTAGGAGCTAGAAGTATAAGATATTTTATTCTACTGCTGGCTTTGAGCTTGCATCTGAGTCATATGAGGGAGTGGTCACAACTTACAAGGTCCAGAGCTAATCCTGTTCTCTGACATCACTGGTCTCCTGACTCTTTGTCTGATGATGACTAGATGTTCATGATGATGTTCACTTCGCTCTTTGTGTGGATATTCTACTTGGGGTACTGAAATTCAATGAATGCCTTTTGAGTACGGCTCCTCGAAATGTGAACATGTTTAATAGCCTGTCAGGAAAAACATACCAATGGTACGAAGTTGTGTGCTCCACTGAACCTCGAAGAAGAAGTCCAGCAGATAAGTATTACGGTAAGTTTTGGTTGGTCTTATTTCCTAGGACTTTCAAGGTGAGTTAGTTGATGAAATCTCTCTCTGTGAAGTGCTTGCTCCTTGTAGACAAAAGGTACAACATGGTGTTTGAGTAATCCCGACATCAGAAGACAACTTCTCAGTGTTTCTAAAAGAAAGTTCCTTTCTTTCATTCATTGTTACACTCATTTTATATGTTCATACCATTCATGGTGGAACACACACTTCAACTTCGAAATTTTGCGGCGAATCTGCGCTCGTTTCATTGGACCAATGGACCACATAATAGTTGGAGACAAACAGCACGAGTCTAAACATCCGAGACTCGCAGTTGATGGGAAGTGGTTTACAGTCGCAAAGGAATTCGAAATCTCTGTAGACACAGGAAGAGTATAAAGAAGATGATTTGAAAAGATAAGTTGGTAGTAACTAATTATCTCCAGATCTAGTCCATGCAAAGAAAGAAGGGACTTGTTTCCGTATCTCATTGCGTTATTCCGAAACTGGACACCTTTCTGTAGACAACCAAATAATAGTGATAGATGACCTCCTAACCAGTTGTAAGTTTCTGATTAAATGTGAGGCGGATACGAGAAGGAGATTAATCTTCTTTATTAATGTCTCCGTTTAGGTGGGAGGAAGCTTGGTTTGTGTGCATGACAAGAGGCAAGAAAATCTAGTTTCCTAGAGAACTGAGAAAAGCCCCAGAAAGGTAACTGTTGAGAAACTGACATTGCTTCATAATTTCCATGCACAAGGTTTACAATCAACGTTGTGAAGTTTATTTCACATCCTATCCCATGATTCTCATTCCAAGAAATGAGTATCTTTACTTTCTTTCAATCTACTAAAGTCTTCTCAGATTCTCAATGCTGACATGAGGACTTGAAGGCCGCTGAGGTTTTCAAGACAAGCAGCTGACATTGTCGGGGAGAAATGTCAAATGTATCTAAGGATTCAGAACCTGCTTGTTATTTCTTTATAATTTTGTGCAAGAGTGTCCACAATACTCTAGTAAAGAACACTGAAATCGTTGGTCCTCTACTTGGCCCTCCATTACTGGATCTCCAGAAATGTCAGAGAATGACCATGAAGAGAGAAGGTAAGTCTGAAGGACAGTACGGTGCAAAGTACATACCGTACTTTGCATGTTCTCATGCATTGATTGTTGAAAAACTAGATGATGGAGCGAATGCATGAGCGAGTTTTCGTTTTCCAACAGAATCGCTGACAGTAGAGTAGTTCCAGTTTTCTTTGGCCGAAGCTTATATTACTTTATATTTTCGTTGCTTCTGGAATTTGTTTACTCTAGAATTTCCTTCTTGCTTCCCATTTAGCATGAAACATGGAACATGCTACTTCTTGCTGAGTATAAATGATGTTATGTTGTTTTTGTCCTTGAAATCACTTTCAGGAACACACCATTCCGAATGAAAACACAAGGTGTCTCACAGTGGAATTGCAGAGGCTATGCATTTGGTTCAGTACGGAAAGTAAATAAATATTTATTGAACTTCAGAGCACTTTCGGTAAATCATGTCAGTCTGTTGGGTAGCAAAGTACCTAGTAAGATCTATCTGTCAGCATCCATCAACTTGAAATCTTGTTTTTGTTCACGCTAGAGGAACCTTAGATCAATTTCCACCAGCATTGGAAACCAGAACACATTAAAATCGTTGACATGGTACTGCCTCTAGCAGCGAATGCAATTTCAAGACATTTCATTCGAATGAAAGAATGAATCAATCGTGCAAAACAAAGAATTTTTCAAGAATGAAGTTACAGCCTTTTGTTCGTATGCAATTGTTGCTTACCAACACGTTTCTTGCTGATATAGCTTCTGATATGTCTTTCATCTTCGCCTTTAACCTTTTCTAGTGATAGATCAACCCGATCCCACCACAGTTTAGATGAGACTGGCATTCTTTGTATTCTTTCAAGCGACACTAATTTTAAAAGAACAGGAAGTTTTCAAAGAGTGCGAAATCGAGAGTTTGACAAAAGTTTTATCGCGTGTATGTTTACAGAGGGATTTTCGGACGAAAACGTCATTTAACGACTCCTTCATTGTCATCCGAGGCTTGTTTGTGCTACTCGGCTCGATCAGAATAGTGTTCTTATTGCAAGAGAACGGCCTCTCATGTCGGAGACTGAGAATGACACAGAGACCGACGCAACATCAGAAGCCGAGGAGGAGGAGAATACACCTGTTGTATGTTCTCTCTGCTTAATGATCGTTTGTTTGTAGCGTACAACAATGTGGATTAAGAATGTTATGTTTTTGCATGATTTACTTGAGATTTGTTCTCATGACAATCTGATATATTGGAGTCCAGAGACATTCATCTCGAAATGTCCGTTTCTGCTGTTCTTGTTAGATGAAATTGTTCATGATGGAGTGCATCTTCCTGATATGTTAGTTCTTGCTGTTCTTGTTATACAAAGTATTCATGATGGAGTGCATCTTCTCCTCGTCCACCGCCTCCACGAGCGAGATCACTTATTCTCCGTATACTTAGCAACCGAAAATCAAATGTTAATCTAGTTTTGAACTGCTTCTAGACAAAGACACCATAGCTTTGCTCTACGTGAAAATCTACTCTGTTATGTTTGGAGATCATGGTGTTGTTCATCAAATGTCTGGACTTGTTCAAAATCTTCTCGTCTAGGGTTTCTTTACTTCACAATGATCTGACCAAATTGGCTCTTGTTCATATATATGTTGAGCGTCTCCTCAGACATGGGAAGGAGAATTGAAGGATGGATGGATCCCATCAGGGGTAGGATTAGCCACATTTCCGAATGGCGACACTTATCAAGGAAACTACGATAATGGCAAGAAAAATGGACATGGAAAGTATACTTTTGTGAAGGGCGGAGTGTTTGAGGGTCAATATTCCAATGACCAAAGAACTGGCCAAGGATTGATGAAGTACCCAGATAAATCTACCTACTCAGGTCACACTTTCGAACTCCTACAACTGACACAACCATGATCAAATGATTAGATTATGCCTTCAGTTTTTTGTCCCCATGGATTTTCTTTCTTGAAGAGGATAACATAGAGTTGTGGTTATTCGTCATTCTTGCTGAAACACAAGAAATGAATCAAATAATCTGACAGAGATTCTAACTCATCTTGAGATTCTATACTGGTAGGTGCATGGTTTAGAGGACAGAAACACGGTCAAGGAGTGTATACCTATCCGAATGGCGATCGATATCAAGGAGGGTGGCAGAATGATCTTAGACATGGGCATGGAACTTACTACTTCCATGAAAGTATGAGCTCGGTACGTAAACTGGCAAAATTCTCCAAGCTCGAGTGCTCGCTTCTTCACGAACGCATCTCTCAAACCTATAACACAATTGCAATATGAGTTTAGTGGTTCTAGTAAAGCATTTTTGTTTCTCTTCTGAAATTGCAACATCCATCGAAGTCAAGTCAAGGTGCACTGAGCAACGTCATGGCCCCAAACACGTAATGATTGAGTTTAGATGCATTTTGTCTGTTTGATAAACATGCATAGTCACCCTCTTTCGAGTTCGGAAGAGAGGGAAATACATGTCCGTTTAATTTAATATCTAACCCTTCTCGCAGGAAGGGTTAGATATTAAATTAAACGATTGATTAAAATTATGTATTCATGAGTACAGTATCCCGCCGGACTTGTACCTTCTGAAGAGGAGAATCCAGTCTACATTTATCGGTTTTTGCTTGCTCTCTCCTTGTTTCCATGCATCGACTAACAAATAATATCTATAGAATATTTTAATTATTTACATCTACTTAATATATATATTTTATTTAATACTTATATAATTCTCTGATAACAAAAGGAGAGCACAAGTTACCAGACGTTCAGATTGCATGCATATTGGGCTTTCTCTTAAGGCTGTCGTTATGCATCTCAAAAAGTACCAAATCTTGCAAATAATGAAGACTATCGTTCTGATAGGTTAGAACTATTTTGAGTTATAAGCTAGTTATAAAAACAGTCTAGAATCTTTGCACTAAGAAAGCGACAATTAGTGTAGGGTGTACTTCTAGTGCGCCAATGGGACCACACGAGAGAAATTAGTAATAATTACTGATTGTCAAAGAAGCAAACAGCGAGGAGTAATGAAAACTATAATGAGACTATAGTAACAACTGATGGAAAGAATAAGGATTCATTTGCAGAGGGTCTAGTTAATTATGCGTAGAACTTGTCAGGATTTTGTTTTAGGGAGGAGGAAGAGGCAGAGATCGATTTACCAAACATATGAGCTGGTAAATAGGAACACAATCTCAAGCAAAAGCTTGAGTCTCGAAGTCTTGTCTTTGCCTGCCCCTTTGCCCAACAAGAAAAGTATTATCCTCTTTTATCTTTAGACTGAAATTTGATGATTCACGAAAATCACTTCCACATGACAGTTTGAAACTGAATTCTATGCAGTACGTAGGAACTTGGGAGTCAGGCAACTTCATTATGGGAGACTGGGTGTGGAGAGATGGAAACACATACCGAGGCACATTCTACAAAGAGCTCCCGATAGGTCGAGGACGATACAAATTCAGGAACACAAACAATGAGTACACAGGAAACTTTGTGAGAACCGAGACTCGTACAAGCTTCGACCCAAATGCTCCTGTCGATGTGAAGTTAGAGTTTAAAGACGCTTGCTTGTACACTCTTGCCACTAAAAACTAACCTTATCAATCTGTCATGAGTTGGATCATCCACAAAGTTTTGTTAAGAAACTGTGCCCACGAAGAAATTTACACAATTCTTAATGAGAGTTCACGTTCGGAGCTCGAGATCATCATGAAGTATGCTCTAAATGTTGTGCAGCCACATAATTCATATGTATTTCTTATATATAATCGTATATCTTGAAAGTGTTAAAGGTACAGCTAATCAAAATTCTAAGAGAGTGGAGCAGGAAACCTCCATACTAGATATTTAGGGTTTGAAAAATCATGATATTATAGGATATGGTGATATGCGATAATTTCAAAGCTCCATGTCTTTACTAGACCTTTAAATAGGATCAGAAGCAACATGAGCTGCTTTCTCACTACTGGAATTTGTACAAGTTCCATGAACAAGACGGTTTCACGTACTTCACTGTCCCATATATTCTGCAAACTCACTGATGGGCAACAGCACCAAGTCATGTCAGTATCAAGTATATAATGATTCACAAGTAAAGCAGTTCTCTGAGAAACCTGTGAATTTCCTCGCACACTTGGTAATCCCCAAAACTTTTTCAACCCATGGAAGTACAAAGTGAGTAACAAAAAGTGGTAACATGTATGCTAACTTGGGTTGAGAAGTTAGCGAATACATTCAACCTAGCTCAGGCCAAGGGGAAGTGTGTAAGGAAAGATGGTACCCTAGGTAGCTGTAGAACAGACAGCATGTCGTTAAGATTTTCCATTTAATTTTTTGGTTGAATAAAATGTCATGAAAAACTTAAAAAGTCAATTTCAAAAGTCAATTGAAGTTAATGGATATAGGTAAATTGCTTAAATCATAGGTAAAAAAAGATCCAGCTTCTAAATGCGATTCCAAACGATCTGAGCGAGCGAGCAGCTATACGATAAACGAAAAAACAAAGTGCATGAAAGGCAAGTTATCTAGACAACGAAAAACATAAAAGTACATATGCATCTAAGAGAGCAGCAATACGATAAACGAAACAAAACAAAGTGCACGAAGGGCAAGTTATCTAGACAATGACAAATATAAACGTGCAGATGCATATTGACAGAGCAGCTAAACGATAAGCGAAAAAACAGAAGAAACAGAGTGCATGAAGTGCAAGTTATCTAGAGAATGACAAACATGAACATACAGATGCATATTGACAGAGCAGCGAAACGATAACAGAAAAAACAGAGTGCATGAAGGGCAAGTTATCTAGAGAATGACAAACATATACGTAAAGAAACACAATATGCATCGTCTGGAGAACCAAACATGACGCATCCGTGAATGATCGAACCAGGGGTTTACACAGATTGTCAACCATGAAGAGGGTAAAGGTTAGAGACAATTCTCCCAACCAAAGTCACGGCACAGCTGTAGGTAACACCGAGTATATATTTGACAAAGCTTCACTGTCTCATTTCACTTCAAGCTGGAGTTGTCATACTCTTCTATATATCTCAAAAATTGTTCGTAATTCGTTAGAGCTTCCAGGAGTTCGAGAATTCCAGTCAAAATCATCAGGAGCGATGAAGTTTGCTCTGAAATCCAGACTAGACGATGAGCTGCACATGAGCAAACGAATCTAGAGCAAAGCTGGTAGGAGTAACAAGGAATGTCATGGATGAGATATCGTTCACTTATTGTAGTACTCTTCTGGCTGCCAGAGAAGGGAACTTGAACAAGAGACGAGAGAAAATGAACAAGAGACAGAATAGATGTTTCATTTCTAAAGAAGCAAAAGAATCTAAGAGACAACAGCTCCATCATTGGTTCCCATCCAAGGGAAGGAAAAAGTGTATGCAGCCGACATGTCTTCTTCTCAAAACATGCGGCTTACACAGGCAAGAAAACCTGCATAAATCCACCGGAAGCTTGTGGTTTGCTCGGCCAATTTCGCCTGCTGGTAAGAACAAAGATTCGAGTGCTTCCTTTCTTGAGCTTTCCCATCTTTACACCAAATGCAAATAGATGTCTTTCAAGTTAATGGCAAAATCAGAAAATCAGACCGACAAACTGTCTCTTCCTGTTGGGAGAAGACTGACAAGCTTCTCGTTTCGAATCAACTGAAGTACACTTTGACGCATTGAAAGAAGTCGTCGTTGAGTTGTTTCCTCAGCCACGTTTTCTGGGGTCGAGAAGCCATTTTTGCGAGAGAAAAGAGCGGGAAAAGGACAAGACCAGAGGACAAAACAGAAACAAACCTGTTTGACAACTCGTACGGTGATGAAGAAATTCAAAGTATAAAGTACTTTCATTTGTCAACCAAAGAGTGAATCTAATTAGTAAAATTACGGTTAGTGAGTGAATTCAAGAGCGAAATTACGGTTACAATAACAGAAACTTCATGGCATACTTCGCAGCGAAAGTTGATATTTGTATCTCCATCTGCATATGTCCGAGCAACTGTGTGCCTTCTGCAACTTATTTCGACCTGTAAACAATTTTGTTTACCTCTCCTCGTGAAAGGAAACTTGACTATCTCGCACGTTCTCATTCGCTGCACCCACTTAAGACGTTGGCTGGCTACAAGTTTTGGATTTGATTGTTCTCGACCGACTGAGTGGTGGCAGTTCAAGGTATCCTCATGCTGCTTTTTGCGATGCAGAAATGGCAGCCACAGAAGATTCGAGCGAAGCACCCAAGACATCAAGCAAAGCAGATAGGAGAGACGCAATGACATAGCCACACAGACACCTGCTCGAACACGAAGCACAAGGATCAAGATTCGTGGAACCAACCCTAAAGCACAGCTTGGCCCGTGAGACTCGATAGTGAATTGGGAATCATTAGCTGAACCAAAGCACATCAGATGATTGGAATGGTGATCCAGATGCACGGAGAACGCTCTAATTATCGTATTCACCGAGCCGACGGTGAATACGATAATTGGAGAGCTTATCTTAAATCCCGTGGGGTCGCGGAGTCTAATACTTTCCCACTACGAGATACAAACATGTTTTATGTTTCTTCTGACTAACATATACCGCTGAGTAACGGATATATACCGATACAAGGGTAAAGCAATTTTATACAAGGGTAAAGCAATTAACAAGAGAAACCAGTAAATTTCCCCCGCACACTTGGGTAACCTTTGAACCCATGCAAGTGAGTACCAAACGTGTATGGAGAAGTTAACGAATGTATATAACCGAGTTCGGCCAAGGGAAAATGTTTAGGGAAAGCACATTTCCAAGATGATACCCCAGGTACCCAAGACAGAAGACGAGTACAAATTGCGATGTCCAACGATCTGAGCCAGAAGGCAAGTACAAATTACGATGCCTGACGATCTGAGCCAGAGAGCAATATAACTGTAATATACAGCGATAAGCCGAAAACAGAGTGCAGGAAGGGCAAGTTATCTAGATAAGGACAAACATATACATACAAAAGCACAGAATAAATCTTCTGGAGCAGCAAACATGAGGCATCTGGGAATAATCTAGCCCACATGAAGAAGGTAGAGGTTAGAAGCAATTCTCCCAACAAAAGTCACGGAAACAGCATTGGTAATGAGTAGGTGTACACTGAAAGACCTGATTACCACAAGATAGCCCTCGTCTGGTTAGTGGCAGCTGTCCTTCCAAACTCCACTAACTGGTACATGGGGAAAGCAGTTTCCGGAGAAACAGTAACCACGAATCAGTACAATATAGTGGGCGAGAGAAATGCGACTGCAAGGGAGGAAGCACCTGACTACCGTAGCCTTGAATGGAGTACTATCCTAGTCCGTCAATCAGGAACATTCCCCCTGATTAGTCGCGTAATAAAGTATTAGCTTCAAATTTAAGTAGCCTATCATCCTGACAGGAAGAGTACAAGCTTAAGCACGAGCGAGAGAGTCCCTACTACACAGTTCCATAGCCATCATGATCACGGAAAGGGTTTGCGACATTCACATAAAAGTCTGCAAGCTGGGACTCAAACCATCACTGTCATACAAGTCGTCATGCGTCCAAGATTCTTCCTGAAAGAGAGTTCGAAACCCAATACATTACGCATATGCCATATATACTTCGAGGCCGAGCAGAAGAAATGATAGGTGGTAAATATATTAATACAACATCTAAGACAAAACATGCGCTCTACCTACAACTTTACCAAAATCATCAGTCCGTTCGTGTGTCTGACACCGACTCCGATTTGGTCACAATCTACAAGGGCTGGACTCCGGCAGTAATGAAACTGGAAACCAACCTTGTCGACAAATACGCGCTTGACTACTGTGGTAAAGGGATGCGCCCGTCTCGAATATAGAGATGGCCAGGCCAGTTCGCATGCATGCACGCCCATGCTAGGATGGTTTGCAGTCGCAGTTGCTCTCGTTGGGTCTTCAGATCTCGGATGTTCCCTCAGTACTCAACCCAAGCTGTCTTCACTCTATTCAGACCGTGATCAACAAACTATCCTCTCTCCTGGTTTCCCATATGTATCCATTACAAGAATGAAAGCGTCCGTCGTCCGCAAAATATTTACAAATCGTCTAGTTCATGCCTCTACCCCTCTTCCAAGACTGGCTGGCTGGATTAAACTTCCTCTCTGCTAACCTGCCTTTCTGTGACAACTATCGGAGAGGTACGGAACTGTACACCTTTACTACTGCAGTTGTCTACAGCATCCACGACTTAAAGTCAGCATCTTTGAAAGTGCACAACCTTCAGCAGCCAATCAAGTGACATACCATGTAACGGAAGATGCACCATAGTGCAATCAACACAGCAGGTACACAGGCATCTTCGTCGGGCGAAAGATCCCTACGTCAAGTTCTAGCTGACCGGACGTGGCTGGTAATAATTGGTAATCATCCGACCTAAGGTGAAACTATCAACTCCGTAAATTTGCTGTGGTCTCCACAACCATTTTCCCAATCAAAATGGGAACTCCAGTCAAAATTTTCCGTTTACACATCACAGAACTCTGAGAAGACGAGAACTGACCGACACTACAGACCTTCACCTTCCTTATTGAAATGATCTCTTCCTTCCAATACTCCGATCCAACTCGATGACCGTGCTCCTCAAGAATAATTCTAATCTGACTTTTTGGTACACACTAAAGGAAACACTAAATGTGTTTCCATGTCGGAAACAGCATGTAAACTAGATCCTTATAATATAACTGGAGCTGCGCCCTGGTACGATTTCCCCCTTGTCTTGTAATGACCAACAGTGGTAACATGATCCACTACTTGGTGTGTGCGATAGGAAGCTGCTAGATCTACGAGCATCTACAAGTACGAATGGACTAAATGAGCCGGGAAAATGCGCACCACATACAAACTAGATTGAAGTCAACCTCTAAAATTACAGTACTATGAACCTGCTTGAGATTTTTTCTTTCTCTGAATCTTGCCCTTTGACATTGTCTTCAACTCGTCTTGCGCACTTTCTGCGTTCACTTTCTCCTGTACAGCAACGAAAACGCGCACAAGTAAGTGCTCAAGTTCTAGTCACTGCTTTCTCTCCTGCATAGAAGATAGGCTGTACTTAGATACGGGTCTAGCGAGACTTATATAAGTTTCCACTCCAATCCCCGCTTCGTATTGAAGAAGAATTTCGCTTTTGAGACCCTGTCTACCAAATTGCGTTATCTTATACTGACAGAGAACCAGTCGCCCAAACAGAACACTACCCACCTTTCTGCCCCCAACAGCCTTTGCCAGCTCCGCGGACATGTCCCCCTTAATTTGCTTATTCTTCTCTTTCCACTCCTTTTCTCTGCAGAACATCCCAAGTACCACAGTGAGTGGCGGGTCAAGTTTGTCAGCAGCACCAGACCACAGGTAAACAATCTTAGTGACTTCTACATGAGTAAAACACTGGAGAAAGGATGTCCAACAGACCAAAGCACGGTATCACAGGGCGTAACATGCGTGAGTTGTTAGAAACCATCAACACGCTCGCTACTTGAGCTCCATTCCCAAGTTTGCCCCAAGGACTTCTATAAAGACGTGATCCGCTACTCGAAATAGCGAGTCATTAGACAAAGTCTTCAAAAGCACCAAAACGATAACTTACTTGCGGATCTTCAAAATTGCAGCAAACTTCTTTTTGGCCTCTTCGGCAGCAGCCTTTGGGTCATCCAGCCGACAAATATCAAATGCTGCAATGGACCGCAAATTCTTAGCCTGCAGCAATCGCGATATCCGTAAACAGATTCTCAGTAAACATTGTCTTTTAGCTTCAGGTAGTCCAACAAAACCAGGCAACAGAGATTGCTACTTACAAGCAAAAGCTGTACAAAGAATAATAAGAAACAAATACAGCCATGTGTGAAGCCGACATGTAGCAATAGACGATACGAAAGACTCGGAGGAGTGTTTCCAAATTACCGTTTCCTCTGGCTGCAGTAGATCCAAGCAGTTCTCCTCCCACACACACATCAAATCATAGCAAAGCTGCGGTTGTAGCGCAAATTTTTGTACTAACTTCGGGTATTTTTCAAGCATCCTTCCTAGCTCACCTTCATCTGCAAGTGTAAGGATAGGAAACAGTTTTAGGTGTCACAAAACAGGCCATGCACGTATCCTGGCTTTTAATACAAACCCAACTTGTGGATAATCCCACGAATCCACGTGATTAGTATCTAGACTGATTTTGAAAGGAAACTCCTCTAACTCTGATTGCAATTTGCTCTCTTGTGAACTTAAATGGTTCAGGCAGTGAAACTAACCTTCCTCAAATGCTTCCAGAAAGTTCGCTTTTGCAAGATCTCTATTTTCCTCAGTAATATCAGCTCCTTCCAGCACTAAACTAACACCTTTACCTAGAGGAACCATTCTGTCCATCACTCCAATTTCACAGGTTAGATCAAGAGGAAAACAAACTGATCACTAGGTCTCCCTACACTTGACGTGGTGTCCATAACCCACAATGTGATGTGATGTGATAAGACTTACTTTCCTTCTTCTGATTTCACCATTAAGCCTCCTCCACCGGTGTTTCTGACTCCTCCGCCGGTGTCTGTACCGAACAAAACGAAGTGTTCAGTCTTCACAATTTTTAACCGTAGGCAGGTATGACCTCTAGGGAAAGCTATCGGACGTAGGGCACTACTGTTTCAATCGGAAATAGTTATTTGCTTCATTATTGTATTCTTTCAACAACAAAGTGTAGCCGTGGTAATGTTCTAAGTCAAAAGGATTGAGGATAGTATCTTGATTAAGCACACTTACCAGCAGCTGCTGTAGGAAGTGTAGGTGAGGGAGTTGGCTGTGCTGGCTTTTTAGGAGGGCTTGCTGTAGCAGACGTAGTAATGGACTGAGGTAAGGATTTAGGAGGAGGTGGCGGCGGCCTCGGGGCACTTCCAGTAAGAGGGCCTCTGGGAGGAGGAGGCGGCGGAGCAGGAGGACCACGACGGAGTCCACCAGGAGGCGGGGGAGGTGGAGGTGGAGGTCCTCGACCACCTGTGCCCGCAGGAGCAGGAGGAGGGGGAGGAGGTGGTGGTGGAGGACCACGGCTGAGTCCACCAGGGGGTGGACGAGGAGGTGGAGGTGGAACACCTCGAGAAGTTCCACCGGGAGGAGGCGGAGGAGGTGGAGGAGGTGGAGCCCCGGCTCGACGAGGAGGCGGAGCGGGTGGAGGAGGGGCTAACGCTGCTGGTGGAGGTGGGGCTGGAGAATATCCAGACACATTAGAACCTAATGGTACAGGAGGAGGCAGCGCTGAAGGATCAACCAATGGTGGAAAACTAGGAAGTGTCATTGGAGGCATACTGGGTTGTGTAGTTGAGGCGGTGTACGCAGCTTGCACTGAAGGCGCTCCTGAATATGATAATGAAGAAGAATCTACAAAGGGGATAGAAGCGTGTGTCGCAGGGGACTGGCCTGGAGGAGCCATTTGATAAATTACATGAGGCATGCCTAATGATGATGATGTAGAAGACGGCAGGCCCAAAGGAGATGGAAACTGAGGTGCTTGACCTAAAATATGAGTTTGACCGGGAGACATTATAGATGGTGGGGCTTGATAAATGACCTGTGGTTGGGTACCCCCCATACTGCCTGGAGGTAGCTGGTATACTATCTGATGCGGCTGTTGCACGACATACTTGTGCTGATCTCCCATGTCCATCCCAGAAGCCCGAAGCAGCTGTTCAGGAGTTTGATTGCCTTGCACGTAGATCACGTTCACGTCCTTGTCTGATCCGTTCCTGGAAAGCGGTGGACCTTGACCCCCAGACATGTACACTATCTGCACGGTTGGCGGCATCCCCTTTTCTGAATCCGAATGATAGGAGCCGCCATTCGTTTCAGCTAGCGGAAATTGAGATTTTGCTGGTATATGCTTCAAAGCAATGGATGTAACCTTCGGTGTTCCCATCGACTCAAAGAACCTAGTGGCAAAGAGTTCCCTGCCTTCCAATTCAAGTAGCTCCTTGAAAGCGCGCGCTTCAACCTCTGGTTCTCGGTAGTGATAGCCCCTTCCATCATGTCTACTGCGCTGGAAGAAAACTTGGAAGTCAACCATCACACTGCCCGCGCGTTTCCTCAGAATGTGTACATCTCGTGTCTCAACATGAGCCATGGCTGCAACGCTTCTTCGGAACACCCCTTCAGCTTCATCATTGAAGTCCGCGAGTTTGGCTTTGGGGAACGTAACCGATGCGTCAACCACAGTGATTGGGCCTGATTGCTCTATCTCCGTCACAACTGTCCCTTCTGGAGTATCAAGAGTCCACCAGCTGCAAGGAAACCTATGCGCCAAAAAGTGCTTCAGCGTCTTAGAATCGATCATCTCATCTCGAATGTTCCCCAAAGGAATGTTCCAAGCTCCGTAGCCTTTTGCATTCTCGGGAATCAACTTGTCCAACAACCTGGAAACCTCTGGTCCCTTTCTTTTGTCTGCACACATGATTGCCAAACATTCTGCTGCTCGCTGCCGTACAACCACGGAATCATCAAGGTCCAGCACGAGGTCAGCAACCTTCGACACAAAACCTAACTTGAGACCAATCTCCACAGTTGAACTACTGAGGCGCATCAATCTTAGCAAAAGCATGAGACTACACAGTCTAGGATCTGTGCCTGCATTTCCTGCTTCAGATGGGGGAACTTTTAGTTCCAAGAACGTTGCCAATGTGTAAATAAGCTCAGAGGAGCTCATACAATCGGCTATATCTGGGTGGTTGGCCGTGCAGTGAAACAGTAGCATGGCAGCTTGCGAAAGCGCTCTACGTTCCTTGCCACTGCCGCCACTCACGAACTCATAGACAGGAAAGAAAATGTCAATATTGGAATGGCCAGAAAGGAGTGCTGGGCGCCCTTTGAAGAGCAGTAGCAATGCCAGTAAAAGACGTCTTCGATCATCAAAGTTGAACTGATCAGCATTTATGCCGTCGGATGGAGCTCCTATGACCACCGCCTTTCGAACCTCCCTTGAAAACCGCTCTTCGAGGACGCTTCCAAATTCATACTCCGGGTTCCTCAAAAACTGGTCCACAAAAAATCCACCCAGATACATTTCCAGAGCGTAGTCCTCCCCTTCATCTTCTCTAAACAATGGCTTCTTCTCGCTGTCTGAGATCGTTGCCAGAATCCACCGCAGAAACACAGGCCGCCCACGGACCAGAGACCACGAGGGGAAATCTGCTAAACCTTTTGTAACCACCAGATCCCGCACTTTTGCAGCTTCCTTTAACAACATACCTCTTATTTTAACCCGGGTTTCTTCATCCCAGACGAGCCTCGGTGACAAGTACGATCCATCAAACATTTTACAAGCATCATGCGGATCCCGAGCCAGAGTCGATAGAAGGTCTACAGGTAACAAAAGGAGTAGCGTTCGAATGACAAGAGGTTCCGATCTGTTATCTCCCGCATTGGGTTCGATTACGTTGATCAATTCATACATGTCAGTCGCTTCACCGATTCCTTCATCATAATGAGCGTGACCGTTAGCTGTCCCATTTGCCATTAACTTCCGTTGTGAAATATCTTTCAACAACTTCGACCGACGGCTGACTCCACTTCCAGCTAATAAGAGCTGACCGAGGGTTTGGGCAGCTAATATCCTGGCTTCAGACGATATGCTTGCAATTTTCGCCTCCCCGTCCTCACCACCGTTGTTCTCCCCATTCTCACCGGATTTCCTTAGAACGGGTAACTCCGCTTTGCAGAAAAGAGCCAACAGCGGCAAGAGAACTCCACTGCTGGCGAAGTGGTTTGTCGCAGCCACAGTGGCAGGTATTCTTTCACTAAGCACCCTCAAAGCGTCCAAAGTTTCTATAAGGATCTTTTCGGAATTTTTCCCATAAGCACCTACAGCAGCTTCCCAGAGTTGGGCAGTGAAAGCCCTCATGAGGTCAGATTGCAAGACTGCATCCCTTCCTGCATTGTTCTCTGCTAGAACTTTTACCAGTTCAGCAACCTCAATACGCGCGCTGGCAAGGTTCTTCCCTCCAAAGATAATCTTGGCAAATGATGCGGGCTTCACAAATCCAATAAGCTCCTCTCTGTCACTTTTGAGAGCAAACTTCAAGCACTCTCGAAGGGCAGTCGACACTGTCAGGTACTCAGCAACCTTCTCTTCATCTACAACGTCTTCATCGTGCACAAGAACAACGTTTTGATGCTCAGCTAAGTAGTCCAACAAGGCGTCCAAAAACGAATGACCAGATGGAAGACTGGATGTACCCCACTGGCCAGCAGCGAGGGACTTAACGAACAGTCCACCTATCGCAAGTTCTCCCTTTAGAGCTTCATAATGGAACTCCTGCAACCAGTCAAGTTCATCGGTAGGAGACGCAGTTCCAGAGGCGAGCATACTGTTGTACTCCTGAAGGCGCTTATCAAGTCGAGTTCGAAGCTCTGTCCGGACCCCATCCGTCCACATGGCCAAAGGCTCCACGATATCAGTGGACACAAGAGTCAGAAACTTTTCTACACCTTCATCTTGATCCAAACAAGATAGCAGTGGTACCGGTATCAATCTGGACATTATCCCCCGCCCTTTATATTGTCTGGGACTAGGACTAGGTCCTCCAGCCAGGCTAAGCATCCGAACTAGAGAACCAAGCACATCGGCAGCCGAGTACAACAGTGCCGACTTAGAATCTTGAGCTCTTGCAGCCGCATCCAATGGTGGAACTGCGAGTAGAAGCAGTGGAAGATACAGTGCCTGCACAAAGCCACCAAAACTCAATTCAGCATGTACCGCAACGTTTTACTCTACGATACCGATGAATGAATAATCTCTGGTCTTACTGCTGGTATGATCAGTTCATCCCTTGCATACACACAACCAAAGATCTCTACGATCGCAACCGTTCTCACTTCCAATCGATCCTAAATATCTGCTACAGTCAAACTAATGAGATCAGACACTACACCTGAACGAGCGCCAATCCGTATTGGATCATTGCAGCCTGATCTCAATAACAGGAGGCATTCCAACTTGGCTAGGTTGGAATGTCATTGTCAGTTTGGACAAGTAGACTGATATCCATTGTGAGGCATACACAGAAGCTTGGCGGCCATACCTGCTTCATGATACTTTCACAAAAGTTCTCATCCTCAGCGAAATGCTTCAAACAACCTAGAGCAGCAAAGGATATAGGGCTTGGACCCCTGGGTGGAATCGCCGCAGCATCTTCCGCTGCTGTGCAGAGAGCCCACCAAAAGCCCTTCCTCCATCGTATGTCGTCACGGAGGAGTTCTCTTCCCGCTCTGGAGCACAAGCGAGGCAACAACAGTGAACCGTGGGTTGTAGTACATGCGCGGAAAACAACCAGGAAATAAACGTCACAGAAGTTGGTCAGGCTAAAGCGGACCGGCTACCAAGTGAGCTTGAACTATGCAGTACGGATTCTAGTTGTCAGTCCTGATCTTACCCAGTTGAGGATGCAATCTCCAGAACAAAGAGGGAACCAGCAACGGCCGACTCCAGACTAGACATGCTACTGTCTGTTTCCTCAAGTTCTTCCTCCCACTTCAGCTTTGTTCCAAGCGCCAGAACGCTGAGAGAAAAATTCAGACTACCGTGTGGAACTTGGTTCTCCCTGCAGGTATAACATCTACGATCAGAAACCTCAACCCCATATTCACGTAGACATCGCGATTTAGTGTTGAGGGTGTGTTAACAAACTACAAAGACCTCCGAGTATGATAAGAAGGCATAGACTCATCGCGAAGCGAACTAAACTAGGTGCATAAGGTTGATTAAACAATCTCAGTACTCCTGGACAGACAACAAACCACAAACTCTGGACAATCGAGTCTTACTTGGCTGACACGAAGCAAATCCTCCTTAAAATTCTTGTTGCTTGATGTAAGATGTCAGTCACCATAACAGGTACTTCTTCTTTCTGCGAGATACATGTTCGGAGAGCTGGAGTGGCAAGCTCTACTGCTACGGTTTCTAAGTCATCGGGCAGCAAGAGCTGAGGGTAGCGTTCCAGCAGAAGAGCCTGCACAAGAATTCACCCACAAAAGCAGATCAAGCCATCTGGCGAGCTCCTTAATGAGACAGAACTTTTCACCTAGTCACACCAATTACTGGAACGCTTAACTGCCTCAGCAGTGGCAGTGTGCGAAGGGGCAATAAGATTCATAAGCTGCTGTACCTGAGACTGGAGCAGAAGATGAATGCGAGCCATCTGTTTACGCCACACGGTTGCGGAACCAGTTGGCCCAGCATTCTCCAAGCTCGCCAAAGACTTCCGCAGATGCTGTAGGCAGCCACAAAATGGGGAATCAACACTCATAACCTCCCAACAGTACAATTATTACCAATGAAGGGCCAAAGATTGACAAACTCAGGAAGGAATACAGTACGAACACCTTTTCAATCATGGAACGAAAGGAACGTCAACTCACCGACAGAAGGCTGTTGAAGAATCCTACTGGATCATTGATCAAGTAAGAAGGATATCGCTTGTCATCAAGCAGGTTCTGTAGATAAAACGGAGCTGCGAATACTGACTCTGTAAAACATCCAGATGAATCCGAGTAACTGTCAAACAAATTTGTTCGGTGAAACTCAAGCACCCGGGTGGACATCTTACGCGCATAATGTAACTGTCCCCACGCAAAGACAAAAGAAGATGCGAGTGCACAAGATGAATCATTCACTTATTAAACAAGGTGGGAAAATATAAGCAGACTAATAGCCCCTCCGGGTGCACCTTATTCTTTGATCAAAACAGATATCGAAGTCATGATCTTTGATTTGCACTGGAGTTGCTTCGAGATCAATGTCAGATTTTATATTAGATTCATATCATAAGTTCTTAAGGAAATTGATATTTGGATTTTTCACTTCTACAGGCAGGCGAATAAAAAGAATTAACCAAATCAGGAACAACGAGGTTCAGTCGATTAAAGCTTCTTCCCACTCCTAAGCGCATGGGCTGAGAACGATCTGTAAAGTAAAACTCTTCATGATAATGCACCCAAGTTTACACTGTAACACAAAACTGAAAATTACTCGGCTTCAGGTAACAGCTCACCATCGAGTTCTGGATACGTCAGCGGAGATCTCGGGATGTGAATGTAGAGAGCCATCGGATCTGTCGCTCGAAACTTTACGTAAGGCTCCAATTCATTCGTAAGATGCTCCAGCAAACGTTTCCGCATGTCAGCGTTCCAAATGACCTCGGGCGCATCTTGTTCGGTATTCAACAGAGAGATGAACGATTCAGGCCCCTATTGACAAACCAAGAAGATTCCTCAGAGCCTGCCCAGGATTATGCTTAATCAGGTTTTATTTTAAAGCGAGATCCAACTCAATACATTTAAAAGGTGGCCTCCCTCTCACCAAGAAAGATAAGCTCTATGACTGATGCAAATAACCCATTACCTCCGATATCAGCTTTAGTATGAATCCCTCCGGTAGGTACAGACGAAGTATACTGTCCTGCCAGGGCGAATGTTCCTCATTTGATCGCACCCCATTCTCATGGAGAAGTGAATCTGGGTCCTGCAAGGCACACACAGAACCCCTTATGTGGTAATGATTTCTGAAGATAAATTATGCAGATTGTACGTACCTGGCAGCCTCCATTAGATGCAGGGTAAACAAAATCTAGCATGCGAAGCTGCCCGAGAATGCTCACGGGCTTGTGCAGAGAGAAGCAGGTTGGAGACCCACTTCACACATAGAAACAATCAACTGCTTATATCCAATCTTTTTCAGGTCTTCTATGAACCAAGATTGCTGCTGGTAAGTAAGGTTGATAGAAAGGGAGACGGCTCTTGCTCGCTACTTCTTCGTACCTGATAGAGGTGGGTCTGTTGTAGAAACTTGGCTATCATGATTTTGTCAGCTGGATGAATATCCCCTGCAAGAAGCTTCCACAACAGGACTTCAAACGCCCCAAGCTTGTAAAGTCGGGCCATCGCCTTCTTGTTTGCCTTGGTCAAGGAGGCAACGATCTCCAAAATCCTTCCGAAACTTGGTGTCTTTGCTCGCAGCAAAGTTTGTACAATATGACAAAACAACTCCTCTCGAGACAAGTATGAAACTACTTCCGATGGTGGATAGTGCTCGACGTTGCTGTCACTTCCAGAAAGCCTCAGTAAAGCTTCCAGCAAGTCCAGCGCCAAGCCCAACTGAATTTTGTCTGGGATCTTGTCATCTGACCATTTAATAGCCTCTTTTGCATCTAAACTTCCATCTTGTACAGCCCTGTCCAGTACTTCCCTAGACCTCCCGGAAGGGATTCGTACGAGCCTCGTCTCTCCGTTTGGACCTAGAACAGTAACTGTTTCAATCGCACCTCGCGACTTGATTTCCTTCGCGTTCCAAGCGTCGCATTCGAAGCTGTGCGAGTCTCTGCAGCACTTAGCAAGTGAGAAGACTATCAAAGGAACGACAACGGTGGCACCGCCAGCTCGAATAAAGCGAAGTACATTGTCCCGCCCTCCGTACTCCACTGTAGCCAACAAAAAGACAACCAACTTGAAGACGAGCACCTGATGTTCGCTTTCATATATTTCTCGCAGCATGCCTACAGCAGTCTCAATCACGTTCAAAGTCTCAACACAGAAGTTGACCTGCTCGGCGTGACGCTCATAAAGCCAAGTGAGAACATGTGCTGTCAACCTGAGATCAACCTCTGGTAGATGGTTGTGTCCGTACAGAGGGGTGAAGCCAAGAACCATGGCCTGGAAAACCGACTGGAACAAAGACAGAGGATCACGAAGCTTCCAGAAGCTGGTTTTGGGATTATCAGGAGGAGGAGAGAAATCCACGAGCAGTTCCAGATGAACTCCACCAATGACAGAACCATTTCCTTCACTAGCACTGGAATAAACTAGCTGTACGTCTGCACTGTTGTACACCAATTCTCGATTGCTTGCACACGCGGCATCAAAACCCTCGACCTCATCCCTGAGAAACTGTTGTAGCTCCTGCCTCTTGATATCATTCCATACGAGCCCAGGTGTCTCAAGCTGATGCAGTCTTAACGTCTCCAGTGTTTCCATCCAGGCTGGGAACCTGCTTGACGTTCGTTCCTTGTTTGCAAGCGTCATTTCAGCGGCCTTGGTAGCATACAAGTGCATCACACCCTTAGGAAGAAGTGCTTCAAGGAGCTTCCGCGACTCCTTATTGCCTTCGAGCATAAGGTAAACTAGGTTCCCACTCAGCTCTCTCGTGTGTTGCTTCTTGGAGAAAATTGCGTTTTTCAGATGCAGCAGGACCACACATTTACCCAGGCAGACCTTTTGCAAATGGCTTGATACAACTGGCGAAGTCTTCGTCAGAAGTGCCTTAAGCAGCACTGAGTTACTGTGGAAGACCACGCCACTCGGGGACCTACTAATTGCACACAGGACATCTGCGGCAGCCATGATCGATGACTCGTATGCCTTAATCCAATTCCGTCCCGCTTCAGTCTCGGTTGGCTGACTACTCAAGGCCAGCGTGAATATCTCCAGAAGACCCACAATCTAGCAGTGTACAAGAGAATTGAACGAATTCATTAGTGCCAATGGAGTTACATGCTCTACTGCACGATTTCCATGTATCGTAAAACAGAAAAGCCTTACAACTTACGATGGTTTGTATTCTGGAGTTGGAAGGCTGGTCTCACAGAAAGAACGGCAATGTACCTGGAGGATGTGAGCCTTCGACAATGAATGGGTATGAAGCAGAGCTACAAGTTGCTGTAGATTATCAGGACTTAGTAGGCTAAGCTTGTTTGCCAACTCATGCTGCACAAGAAGTATAAAGCAGACTTTAGAATTAAATGTAAACATGGCGACTCTGGTTTCCACCTGACAGGTACATAATTGCAGGTTCAATTACTGAATCCAAACCACTTCAGCCATTCAACTCAAAGCATGCTGATTCTTCATAATGCTTGCTACCTTCGCGATGTTGACATTATCTACATTTCCAGACAAGTCAACGGGCAGCTTTAGAGCCGATCTGAATACCCCCGCGGCGAGATAAGCCAACACAGCACTCTCTGATCGCATGCACTGTGAGGAAAAAGTACACAACATACGAGTACAAAAGTAAGCATCATCCAAATAGTTACCTGTACAAGACATATCAAAGTTAACAGTTACTACTGCCCTGGGACTGTCGTGCCAGAGTACATCCCGGTTTATGTGGTTAGCAAAGCGATGCATACACTTAAAAGTAACCTGTGAATTTGTTGTCCAGAGAAGCAATTACACAGTTTTGATCACTGTCTCTAGGAGCTTCATACACAGGAAACGAAAGAATCAAGACCTGTATAAGTATCGGGGCCAACTCGGTCATATATTTTACAGCTTCAAAGCATCCTCTTGAGGCACAAAGTCTTTGAAGTACGATACAGCACGTTGTCGCACAAACCACATCTTGACCCTGCCCAGAGTTTCCTGTGAATAGCCGATAACAGATATTAATCAGCCTTCCTCCGTTGAATTATACGGTTACGCAACATAATTCACAGCTTCCTACAAAAAACATATCTCGTTATCATAAGTCCACTTACCAAGACAATCTTTCAGAATGTCAGCAACTGCTTGGACAACTTTCGGATCCGCGCACTGCGAATCCCCAACCTACAGTAGATACCAGCGACCATCAGATTCATTCGTGATTTTACAAGTGACCATCAAGCACAAGTACAGACGTTGCTCTCAGCTCCACCTGTTTTCTGTCAGAAAATTGTGTTATCTCAGAACAGTTCAACCTCTTTCGGAAAGCTCCATCTCTGGAATGGTTTTGAACCCATAGCACCAACACCAACTTCAGTTTCAATGAGCAAGTCTAAAATCCCATCCTGACAGAAGGATCAGGAAAACCTTACGTGAATGTTGCAGGCATACTCCTTTAACAGATGGTTCAAAAGAGCTGGATCACGGCTGTTCATGTATACGGCCATAACACGACCTATAAAATATACTTCTAACTCATTCTGTGCACAGCCAACGAGATGAACTTATAAGAGAAACTCACGCGGACAGGACAGTCAAATTCTTTTCCAGAAAGCCTCAGACGATCGCTAACACTGACGAAAGTTGAATCCCAAATTTCAAAATAACTAAGGAGTTGAAGTTCACAGCTAGGAAACGGTATAGACGCTTTCTTCATACACACCTGGTACACCGGATGAGATTTGTCTGGAAGAGTGAAGGGGAAGAAAGGTTCTAAGCGAACACTGAATTCAGGGCTTTTATTCACATCCATAATTGATGCCAGACAAGCGATGAAGTTGTCCCTTTCCTCAATGTGGTACTGTGTTGCTCTCCAAGATTTTAGCTCAAGTATCACCTCTTTAGGGTTCTTGTCACTTGCAACCACACCTACCACATCATTCAAACTGAGAAAAGGGGATCAACTATGAGTCAGTAACTGCTGACTTCGCATACTTTCACTGGAATCACCGACATTTCTAGCCTTCTGACACCACAAAAAACCCAACCGGTGACAGCTCGAGGGCGTACTCCCGGCACATGTTTTACAGCCCCCTTAGACGAACAATACTGACAAGTACGATGAAAATAAAGTCTGAGATGCTTCACAAAGGAACATGAGATGACTGGCTGCAGATCAAGCGTACAGGCATCAACCGTGAGAACATAAACGAGGAGGACATTTTACTTTTATCCTGTGCTTTGCGTTCGTATAGATGATATGTAAGATATTCTCTTTTGTTTTATCTTTTATGCTACGTAAGTATCTCAATTGCAATCATACGTCTAAACATATCCACACTGAGTACTACATCATGCGTTCGTCCTAACTAAGCGAGAGCCCATAGGCAGTCAGCTACAAGTAATTGGTGTCTTCTGCGTACCTGTGGACACCTATGACCTCATCTCCCGACTTTTCAATGCAGTAGTCCTTCGTTAAGCACAGCGTCCGCTCTCGCTCTTGTCTCGCAACATCAAGTCGTTTGATCACTTGAAACTCGTATAAGACAGGAGACTCCCTCTGAATCAAGAAGTAGCGATTTCACTGACTGAAAGACTTTTGAATAGTTGCAAGCATGTATGTGCCAGGTACGATATGCGAATCAAATTCTACACTCCAGCATAAGCAGGAACTCACTACTTTCCGCAAGTAGGCAGCAACATTCTCGACCATAACGGGCGTCGTGATCTTCTCGATCTCCATTTCCTTGTTCAAGTAGGTCTGTTAGATAGACATACATATTAAAGGCGATTAGAAGCAAGTCCAGGTAGATAACTGCTGATAGGTAGACGACAGAAGTGCAAGGATAGAGGTTCCCACGACTCGGTCAGTAACTGACGTTTGCCGGGTCCCCATAGTGTTTGTCTCTCTGTGCGCAGCTTCCGCTTTACTTGTTTTGTTAGGTCTTGACTTCTTTGATACTTCAAGTACGGTTGTATCTATTTGTAGAACTGCGGCGCGAGTACGTTCTAGAACAAAGTGCACTGAAAATGGACTACTCCCAACTAGGGCTGTCAAGCAATCCATTATTTGGGACGGGAGTCATCAAACCTTCATGTTGCGTTGCACCGCTTGGAGAAATGGAAGGGAATCCTTCAAGGAGAGCCTCATGACTCTGGATTTGAGATATAGCAGGACAACGTGCTCATCGTCGATGAGTGTTTCCATCTTAATAATGTCCTGGAAGTTCACTTTCTTTGCTGGATTGACCTGCAAAGGTACCCTTCGCCTTAGAAAGCCTTCAAGCTGTTCAACAAGTATAACAGGCTTGAAAGAAGTGACCAAACGAAAAGTCACAGCTTCCTAAATTCCCTGTTCTCTTTCGGTTCACTGTTTGACGAAACTAAACCTAAAGCCAATTATCACGTTCCTTGTAAAAGCTTTGGCGAAGCGCATGAGCAGAACAGCCAGTTCAGGCGTAAGAACTCACTCTTCGTCGCTCTTGTCGGACTCCCGTACTGACCATCTTGACGAGCGATCCACTTCGAACACGTAACACGGTGTCCGCAAGTCCACCACGCTGGTTACTGTGTTTCTGAAGATGGAAATCCGTACCTGCATGCACGCACGAAGTAAGAGGCCCATCCAAAACAAGAAAACTCAGAGAGACGCATCTGTCCCCATTTGTAGAGATATCATGTCTTTAATGTCAAGGTTGACATTGAGCCAGCTGGAGGAAAGAATTTCGATCTATATCTTGCGAAAGAATTTCGGTTCATTGTCAATGAGATCCTAAAGCCATCGTAGCAAGATTGTAGAGATAGAGCTTGCAATCCGCGATCGACACTCTGGCCTGCTTAAGTCGAAGGGCCCCCCATACTATCTACGATGCAACCAACAAATCAACAGTAAGGAAATGCAACTGCTGTGAGGCTTAACTTACCAATGCCATTAACTTCGTCCAGTCGATTGAGGAGAGCCGTAAGAAAAGCAGACCTCGCTTCGCATGAAAATCGCAGAGTCATACCACTGTCGATGACATCCATGGTAACCTCATTGTTGTCCTCGCTAGAAGGACATACATTGGTCAAATTCTCAAAGTGGTACTCTAGCGGCTGCCCTGGATGCGGAGTCAAGTTGGTCAACGTGATCGCGTTCTCTTCTATCCTTACCAGTCGCGTAGCTCCTTTGGCAGGACCCCCCCTCACGGATGTGAGGCCTTGCCTAACCAGGAAAACCTGGTGGTCCATCTCTAGTTGTCCTCTGTAGCTGACTAATATCCCCGACTATCAACACCTCCGGAAGAAAAGGCCAGCACTGAAAGGCTCATCGAATGCAAAACTTAAATTACAGATCCTGTCCCTGAAATTGGCACAACCTTGCAGATCAGTAATTGTCCCGCTGCTCGGAAGTGATGAGAGGCTCGTGAATTGATCTACACACTCTTCAGCAAGTATGATCTGTTCCCTCATTAAAAATACCTGGGGACCTCTCATTGAACTAATAAACAACGCCCTGGGAGCTCACCAACCACAATTCGTCTCGTGAATTGGAGAACTCTAGCCCTGGATCGGGGTCGATGCCGAAGATCTCAATGCATTCTCGGGTTGCGCCTCGCCGCAGGTGATCAAACACCAACACCTAGTTGTCAAACTAATCTTATCCTCAGCTTTGTACACTCTAGCCGACAAAAATCTGCAAGACTGGATGATTCTCGTGGTCTGCTTTCTTTTGCTGCCAGCCTCCGTCAAGGCCCAGATCCAGCCCACTCCGACTAACAGCGACCTGCCAAATGCCAAACTGAAAGCCCGTTCTCTCGCTGCTGCAGAGCCTCACGAGTCCAAGCGGCAGCAGCAATCATTCCTGGTGAGAACCCCGTCTGCTGCGACGACCGCCTATAGCACAAGCAGCGTCGATCAAACTGCACAGCTGACGCGCAACTGCGGCAGCTCATCACTACTTCCGAATATAACTCAGATCCCACCTTAGGACACCAGACTCGCTCACTCTATCTCACCTCACCTCACTTCGCTCTCCACTCCTCTCCACACCACACCTCTCCTCCTCACCTCACTACCACAACGCACAACTCACCAATCTCCTCTCCTCCTCCCCATCGTTTCCTCTACACACGTTGTCAAACAAATCCCCTCAAACATGGGAACAGAATAGAAAGCTCCCACTAACAGTCTTTTTCGCCAATCCTCCCTCCTATTCCACTACGCGCCTTCACTGCACGCACGAGCCTTGTTCTGCTTTTCCCTTCCTTTCCGTTCCCACTCTTTGTCTTCAACTTCAACTCCCACTCCAACTCAAGCTCATTCTTTCTTTCTATTACTTTCTCGGAAACCTCTGTCTGTCTCGCTCGTCCTCTTTCCTCTCTTCTCTCGAGCTCTGAGCTGAGCTTCAGAAGAAGATCGGATGGATCTGCTGCTCCTCCCCTCCTCTGCTTCTCCTCTACTCTCCTCCTCCATTTTACGCCTTTACTCTCCCATCTGGTCCGTCTCCTCCCCGCGTATCTCCTGCGCCCGCCGGCAACTCTCCGCCGCCGGCGGGTAGTTCCGCCGTTACCCTCAGTCTTCGTCGGATTCGGACTCCGTCCACTGTTTGGACTCTGCATCTAACATTCTCGTCCGTCCCAAGGACGGCGTAAGTCTGTTTTACTGTCTCAAGAGAACTCCAAGCCGAGCGTTAGCTGTAAATTAGTCAGGTTTCCAATCCACCTTCAGCTGAAGTGAGTCGGCAGTCCGCCAGTTCCGCCAGTTTTGGCTAACAGTACTCATGATGACACCACGAACATTCATTACACAGTCTATTTTTGTCGAGTCCATTTGTAAATAGACCCGGCAGGCGTGGTACTTAGATCGCCAGAACTTACGGGTAAGGAATTTTCCTGCCCGAGCCTCTTACTTGCCCCATCCTTCTCTTATGGTATCAACTTGCCTTCAGTCAAGCGCGATAGCCGGTTCGCAACTACAGCCGAAACCAAAAGGTACATATTCATTTGGGCTCTAGTGTTCCTCCCTTTGTATAGCTCCTGGGTATTCGATCGCAGTCGAAATTGGCGGACACATGGCTCCATGAGGACAATTACCAGTCAAGCACCTTCTGGAATCTGGACTTTGGCCTCCAGTACTGCATTCTCTTCCCAACTAGCTGAGTTACCTACATTCATGTTCTCCGTATGACATCTTCTTACGCTTTTCAGGAAGGACTGACATGTCCTTCTACTTACGAATAACGTGGTACAAGTGCAGCAGCCATTGATGCGGCCATGAATAGGTCCACATGTTTGACGCGATGTACCATCTCCTAAAATTCATATACTAGTCTCAGTCTGTGACTGATACAAGATCATTTCTTTTCTGTTATGCGTGTGAGACGAAGTAAACCCTCAACTAACAACCTCTTCCTGCAAATGACGCGTCTAACTGAGACACGTGCATGACTGGCTTTGGTCGATGGTATGAATTTACACATAACCGGCGCCTCCATCATATCTGGCTTTTGACATTGTCTTTCTTCTGCTTCGCAAGTGTCTGAAGCTGATAGAGTTTCGTGTATTTGTTAGGATTGTTGTATCAGGTTCGACCGTATGATTTACTGTTTAGAACTCCTCTTATGAGAAGAAGAAAATGGATTACGAAAACATAATTTCAGAGCCCAACCGAAGAGCATATACTGTATCAGTGAAAATCACCCGATCTTATTTGCTATTCTGACTTGAATTGTACATTGTCATAAAAGGCAGGTCCAAACATTGGCGAGGCCTAACAATGGCGCTAACCCGCTTCTTACTTGAATGACCAAAAAAGAAAAAACTGCAGGTCCAAACATAAGTGCGGGTGTAACTTGATCAACCTCGTTTCTGCTGGCTTTGAGGTTCTTCGTCGGTTCTGTGTATATCAATGCGAATGGAAGTGCATTCGTCTTTGAATACAGGTATCGCAATCTCGTTGTGATGGCTAGTGTTACCCAAAGAAGTGTAACGATCATCAGTACTGTAGTACATTCAGATGTTATTGTCCAAACGACCAAGTTATTCTCAAAGCAATGATAAGCTTGCTCCAACTATCGACTCAAACCCTAAACTATGTGGATACGTACCTAATCAACTTTCTAAGAGGATTGAATCCTTTAATTATCGTCCGTCTCTCTCTCTCTCTCTCTCTCTCTCTCTCTCTCTCTCTCTCTCTCTCTCTCTCTGTGGACAACCGAAAAACCCATGTTCCATACAAAAAGTGAAGAAAAAGATGAAGGACGCACTCGCTTTTGCAGAACCCCTTTATGGAATGGATTCAATTTAATGTTTTGTACCATGCAAAGTGCAGACAGTTATCTCCAAATGTGGTGGTAATGGACGACACGCACACCGGGGTGTATAAACGTGGGAAGAAAACTAGCCGTACAAGAGGTGCATAAGGGACGAACGAGAAAATGCTGGAATCGTTCAAGTCCAATCACACAATCCCTTAGTTGCAGCTGACGAAGAGCATCGTGGTGATTTCACAAGCCACCGAACCTCCCTGGAACCGGAATTCCGGAAGCGCGTTTGATACTCGTCAGAGTTACGGGACGGATAGCTCCGACGATCGGCTGCCGGAAGAAGGACGGGTTGATCGGATCAACACCGGGAGGTCACTACCGTAAGCATTATCACAAAAGAAATGTAGCTTTCCGGATATTTTTTCTAATAGGGAGTGTGAAAGTTAAAATCTTTGGATGATATTTTTTTGTTGCTGTCTATAGTTACGGTCACGGCTGAGTGTCTTAAGGCGGCCTCTTGAGACAACCGCAGGACTGGCTGCGGCGGTCTCGTCTCCGACGAATCAAAGAATTTTCATCCTAAAACAATTGATGACAAGAAATCTTCAAATATCTCTTTCTCAGTCGAAGTGTGATCTCTTATTTTCACAGTCCAGGTGTGCTCTCGTATTCTCAAATTTTAGATCCTCATTTTCTTTGAAATTTTCTATATTCTTTGTGTGTTCTCGAAACGTCTCGTTTATCAGAACGCAGAGACGTGTTCTAAGAGATGTAGCTTATTTTGAAAATAGAGACGCTTGAGAGTTCAAAGGATGATTCAGTACATTCATTGGTGTCAACTGAAGATACAAATTCAACGGATGATTCAAGTTTTGATGATGAGATATTCGTTTATATTTAACATTATAGAATACAAGATATTTAGATCGTTCTACTATTTTTTCAAAAAGTGATCTTATACAAAATTTCTTCTCCGAACTACCAGAAGCTTCATTTCGGCAGCTTACTCGTATGGATAAACATTATTTCCAAGCATTACTTTCTCTGATACAAGACCATCTTGTATTCATGAATAAGTATAGAGTCTCTCAAGCTCCGATGGGATTACAACTTGCAATGGCACTTGATCGATTATGTCATAACGGAAATGGAGCTTGTTTAGGCAGATCTCTTTTCTTGTGAGGAATTGATCATGAGAGTACAGTAAACTACACCAAACAAGTGATGATTACTTTCGGATCAAGATTAAGGAATCAAGTAAAATGACCGTAGAGCTGAGAGAGTTCATATTGCATATCATTTTGCTACAAAGAGATTTCCAAGATGCATTGGATTGATCGATGATATTTTATTTTCTTTAAGTCAAATACCTAGTTACATTAAGGAGACTTATTTTGATAAGAAATGTAATTATAGTATCAATGCTCATGCTCATGTGATCATCGAAAGAATATTCTGTATATCTTTTCAGACATACCAAGAAGTTTTCAAGATTTAAATTGTTCACAGAAATCTGACATTTAGGTATATCTACATCCAGAGAAAATGTATTTTGAGTCTCATCAATATTTATTGGATGATTTAAGATATTCTCCTATGCGTCATTCAGTATCTTTTTTCGAATGACTTCTAGAGATAAAGAAAAACAATAATTTAATACTTGTGTTGCACATGCCAGAGTAGCAAATGAGCATTGCATCGGTATTCTGAAATCGAGATAGCATTCTTTGAAACCACTGAGGGTACAGTTGAAAATGAAAAAAGAAAATAAGTTTTTAGTGAGATGGGTAGATTGTTGTGCAATGTTGCATAACTTTCTGTTGAATCAAAAAGATGAATGGGCATGTAATTATAGACATAGAATATAGATAGACATCATATAGAAGGTGACATCAACCGTAGTGGGACAGTTTAGAGAAATAGAGTAATGAGTACTTGTTTAGAGATGAACAGACAAGTCGGTCGGGTTTTGTTCAAACAATCTCTTGGATATGATTCATGAAACTTTTGTACTCATGATAATTAAACATGTACTCAAAGCTTCACTCTCAATATATACTAAGTAACACAATGTGTATGTCTTAGTTTGCGTTATGAAAAATAATATTCTCAGTCGGACTTGAGAAGATGTATGAAATGCATGGAAACTCCATGCGGAACTGATCTCCAAACGAGATTGACCTCCTCCATGATAATCTTCTTCCAGTACTCTCTTAACGTCGGAAAAAGATCCAGCAAAAACCTGAGAAAATATACTCTGCACATAAGAAATTGTCTCCTATAGACTATATCCTCAATAAAGAAACTAAGGTAACAAAGTGACTTCTAAGTAACTCTCTCTATCACTATCTGTAGTGAAAAGAGAAAACGAATGAAGATGGATAGCATTAAAACGGTGATTGATATAATTCTTCACTGGACAGTATGTTGTGCGCATACACATCGCTACACAACATACATCATTGTCAGAGGTGCACCACACATACACATGGACGATGACATACACATACACAAGTGTATACCAACAATAAAGATCTGTACTCACTCCATCATGCCAACCGGCAATACATAAACACTAAAGTCGAGTCACATCCGCTCATGTGCATCATAGAATCCAGATTACACTCATCAAGACTATCCATCATAGCAAAGAGCTTGAATGCTTAACTCGAAGAACTGCAGCCTACAAGCCTTACCTACAAAGTATATCCCTAGTGAGGTTAGCCCAAGAACAAGCCCTAACAGCACTAACGGCCCTACCAGGACTAACCACTACGCACTCGATCAACTTAGACGAGATGCTAAACTGACGTGACATATCATCCACCATCAAAACATCCCTCGTGCTTAAATTGTGCTGATGGAGAATCATGAAATCTTTCAAGTATAGATGATCCATGAATGTTACTTCTCAAACAATCTTATACTTGAAACACATGTCTTGAGCAAACACTTTGCATACCTGATAAAAAAATAAAATTCAAGTTAGAATTGCTCAATTCTTCAAGCAAAACAAAATTTTCAGTTCAATCAAATTCTATACAAAGAAGTAAGTATAGAAGAAGTCTATAAGAGAAGAAACATACCTTCTCACTTGCAACATCAATAAGTAAGTAATTCTTTTTTTCCATAACACGTAACAGAATTCTCGTGTTTAGTAAAGTTCGAGATGTTCATATATTGACATGAAACTTATCTAGACATCTATAGAGAAGCTTTTACTCCAGATCGAGTCACGTACTGTATGGGATTCTTGATAGTCTCTACTACATACTTTCTTTCACGAGCTTGCATTAACTCATGCTCGTTTCTCCTCGTTTATATCAAAAGATCATTCAAATCAAGGATAAGAGTCTTAAGTCTTATGATAGTAAGATGAACGAGACGAGACAAGAACTATTTAGACCCTTGTATAAGAGACAATTCTTCTTTCCTCACTATAATCTCATATTCCATAGCCTTCAGTTCTCCAAGTCTTTTCATAAGCTCGTCTTCTTTCTCCTTGATGGTACGGGTTAAAACATCAGCTTCCTCATTTTGTCGATTTATCCTCTCGAAGGAAAAACCTCTTCATATGTAGTAGTTTAAGTTTAATCAATATCTAACCAAGCATTAGTCAATATCTAAAATTCACTAAACATTCAAAACTACTTACAAGATGGTAGAAAATAAACAACTTACAAGATGATGGATGATATCTCAACGACTGAATGTTTGATATCACTAAGAAGACTCAAGTTCTTGAATAGAAGAGTCTACATGATCTGAACTTCGAATGATATGCGACTCGAGAAGTATACCGACATGTATCATGAGATGAGTCAAGCTCATACCCACCCAAGTCTCCGGATGTCTCACCAATCTTACTCGTATGCTTCTTCATAAAAGAAATCTCGGCATCCAAACATTTTAAAACGAACTATGTCCAATCATAATCTTCGACATTCTCCTCTACTTTAGTCTTCACGTACACAACTAATTGCCCATGTACTTCTTTTAGACATCGACGAGCCAAAAGAATACAATTGATGAGCTGAAAACTGACTTCCACTCAGATTATTCACACATCCATAACAAGTATCGTTCTCGTTTTCATCTTTTTGAGGAAACCAATCATCTATCAAACTCCTCTTAACACTATGAAGATGAGAGACAATTATATCCATAAATAGAACAAATGTCTCATGGACAACAGACTCATCCAGCAAAATCTCATGTCCTCTTAAAGTAGCACGATGAATCTCCTCGTCATAAGAATTGATGAACTGTATGCAATATGGAATCTGCAGAATTTACAAACTAATCAAATACATGAATTCACGTTTTAAAAGACCTACATGCATACATATTGCACATGAATACAAGTAAAAAAGAGTTGTAAATTATGATTACAATTACTTACATCAGGACGAGGAAAGTCAAAAGACAACGCCACGAGTAATCCGAGTCGATCTATAGCTTTTCTTCTACTCCATGTAATGCATTATCCACTCTTCTTTCCGAACCCAACACCATTTCAGACGATATTTTTCATCTTCTTCATGACTCTATTTGAACATGGGTGGTCCCTCTCTCATTTTCTCTTCAATCCCACCAGCTATAAAAGAAATATAACAAGTTCGTTAAATGAGCTATGTAAAAGAAAGATAATAGAGTAACAATGCCTCACAAGATAGTCTTGTTTTGCGAGTCGAACGAGATACTCTTGCAAAACATGTGCTTCGCTCGAGATTGTCAGATGACTCGCGAAACATTCTTGTTTCGTGAGCGCACGGAGTGAGATATGTTTCGCATAACAAGAGCGAAACATGTTCTTTCGTTATGTCACAAACATATTATTTCGCTGTAATAGCTAAACATGTCGTTTCACCCTATTACATTACAGCAAAACAATATGTTTCGCTCATAAGAGAGACGAAATAGATATTTCATCTTGTTTTAGAATCGAGATTATATCGATTTAGACGTGAATCGTCTGATTACAGCGAATCGAGCTAGATCGTTAAACCCTAGGTGGGCGATTCATCATGAATCGTCCGACTACAATGATTCGTCTTGAATCGCTACCCTAACACATTGATTCATGATGAATCACCTCTAATAGCAACCTAAAGATTCAAAGTAGACATTCACATTCAAGCAATTGTAAACATTCACATTAAAAGCATTGGTGGTGAACTTACAAGCCTCTTCACCTCGTCCTCTCTTCTCACTTGAACTTATGTCTCGATCTCGTCCTCTCTCATCATCTCATCCTCGAATCGCACCTCTACTACTACCACCACCTCCGCCTCTCATCTTCATCACTGTGATTTGAGAATCGCTCAAATACTACGAAAATCTAAATAACAATTTAATTTCAACAAGAACTCTCTGACTTACTCACTAATAGTGTATGTTCTCGACTTCTAACAAGAACTCTTCTCCTCACTCACTCTTAAACTCTCCATACACTTCTCATCTTCTCAACTCACTTCGCTCACTCACTCTTCTCCTCTTCGTACTATATTTTTCTTCTCTCCTCTTCGAACTAATCACTCTTCTCCTCAAACCCTCTCCTAAACCCTTCTCCTCTCTTCTCGAACCAGTCGCACCATACTCTTCTCTTCTCCTCTTTGAACCAATCACGTTTGCATTCTAACTCGAACACTCTCTTTTTTTCTCTCTCTCTTTTCTTGAAAAAATACTCTCATATGTTCTTTTCAAATGAGTAATTTAAAATCACTATGGTATGCAGTCGGACCAATGCAATCGCAATGATTCCAGAGCTTTCAAACAACATACATAAATGAGTTATCGAGATAACATTCACATTCACACTGAAACACAATCTTCAAACTTGAATGATACGCAGAAAATTGTGGACGGAGCATTAATTTTCAAGGCACTATCTAAATCTTTAGGTTAACTTTGTAACCCATTTTCTAAAAGCCGCGGCGGCCATTGGATCTAGTATATATACAAAGTTGATCGTAAAACTTCTCCTTATCCAGTGTAACATAATTACGACTAATATTCCTCCGGTCATAAGAGAATATTTCTTCTAAACTTTGACACGCCCTAATTTATCCATAAAGTATGATCAATTCTATTTTTTGTTTTGATCGCACTTTTACTCACGCGCTATCCTTTACAAATTTGCAGATTAACTTCCTTGCATATTTACCACCTCCATCAGGAGGAGGTGAATAGCATGTAAATATTTATTCTAATAAAACGTTATCAGGTGGTGATTAGCAATCAGAATATGTACTCTAGGAAGTGCATCAGTCCGCGTTCCTCTTATGTTTCATGTCCAAATTATCTCACACTTTTAGGTTTGGTTAACAATTAATATTTATAAATATTTTAATTCTTTCTATCAATATGAAATATGATTTGCGCTTAATATTTATCTATTTTCCTGATAACTGCAAGCCCTCAAAAGTTCCCTCTCTCGTCAGAAACAGTACCTCGTAACATTCCCATCATTCAGTTCGGAATCCGGCCGGTCGGCTGGAGGCCGGCTTGTCTCCGACCTACGACGGAGAAACGGCAGCACGTGAAAGTAAGACAACGGACCATTTGTGTGGAGTCACTTGGACTCTTACTTTCATCTCTCGTTCAATTTTCCCTTTTCTCAATCCAAACTGTATGTTCACTGACGACGAGGCTGTTATGTTCATCATAACCCATCCACTCCGTTGTAAGGCGTGGAAGCAACTACGTAGATGTGGCGGGCCCCACGAGGTTCGGCTAATCATCAGGTAATTCACGCGTTCGACATTTTGGCGACGTTTCTGTCTCTATGTGACTAATCAGAGTCAACTGCTTGAGAAGTCTCTGACAGAAGCGTGAGTATAGAGCGAAGGAGCAGATTTGCAGGCAGCAGAGCACATACCGGTACGGTACATGAGCAACTCCTGCCAACTCCGCCACATAAATTTACAAGTCGCCAACTCTGTAACATTCGCCTCCCATGAAAACAAGTTGATCGCTTGGTTCTTTCTGAAAACTTGCCGCCTTGGTTTCCTAAGAAGACGTAAGTTCTCAATGTCAGACCGTGTAAGAGTGAAGAACGTCTACAGACATTCTCTTCAAAAGTTTGTTACGGTGTACAAGCGATCACATTGACGAGCATAGAATGTGAAGGTTTTTCACCTCCAGAGATGGTACACACATATTTATCAATGGAAGTTCACAATCTATGTTAGTAAACGTGATCTCTTGGCCACCGTAGAAAACGTAACTCTTGCATACAGTTGAGAACTTTTGAATCGAATGTCAATAGGTGTTCTGCACTCCCTGACATGCACGCTTTACGTCCTCTTACCTTAATCATGTTCCTCTTACCTTAATCCTGTACTTTTTGTCAGAGGGAGAGGTTTGAGTGGCCCTATTATTTCCTGACGGCCAGACAAAAATCAAGGGTTTGAATCAACTCAGCTATCGACGGGACAAGCATAAGCAGTGAAGCGAAAGCGCAGATAGAAAGGCCACGACGACATGAGAGAATGGTGTCGTCCCAAGGTTCAAACAGAGTTCCATCAGGGATCCAAGAACACAACGAGCAAGTTTATATCCCGGAATTAGGTACAAAGTGAGAACTATGTATTATTTTCAGGTGATGTGATACTGTGACTGAAATTCTACAGGAGGAAACAAGATAGTGAAGGTTACGGACTAGGAGAGTCTGGGACACAGAAACATAATTTGGATAAAAGAATTTCTCATTGGGTAAGTAACGAGGATAAGAATGAAGGAAAGTGAAAATGGGTGGTCTCTGAGAGATCCAGGGTTTTGCTCTTCTTTCGAAGTCATAAATGCATACGACGCCTTTGAGGGAATCTGGAAAACCTAGAAAACTACATGATGAGGCACCAGCCGCACCTCTAGGGTTTCCACTGCAAAGGCACGATATCATGCATCATGATTTGTGTCAAAGTGGCAAGCAGGAGATGTGCAAAAATGGAAACTATAGTACAGTACTGCCAAGATGACATCGTCAACAACACCTTACAGTATTAGTCAATCAAGTCGCATGCATTTTGCCAATGAGGATTGGGTCCTCGAGCTATAAAGGTGGAAAGTTGTGATAGCTATGATAACATCCATCATCTCCTTACCTTCAAGCTCGGTTATCTTCTACTTCTCTGCCATGCTACCCCACGAACGGTCAATAATTCAGTCAGTTCTTTAACTTCAAAATCTTGCTTTTCCTTTTCTTCAGTTCCTTCTATCATCTGTCCCTATGAAGAAGTACATGCGTACTTGTTTCTGGAGTTCATAAACGCTCGTAAGAGGTCCTCGAGTGGTTACTAATCATCTTGCAACTGTTTGACGCCTGTTAGTTTTCCTCTTCCTCCAAGGTTGTAACACCGAATCCTGCATAGACTTACTTGACTTCACCTCTAATACCTCCAGGAAATGGCTTGATCATACCCCTCTTAACGTTTGGTTGCTTGATCATACCCCCAACCTGCAATCGTCCTACCGGTATCCCGCGATCTACATGGCCATGTCAATGCCAGCAAAACAGTTTGTTTCGCTTCTTAACTGTTTCGCTCCTTACCTGCCTGTTTCACCTCATGATGCAGCGATTCAGCATCGCTTCGAAACTGTTTTGCTCCTTACTTGTCTGTTTCGTCTCGTGGTGCAGTGATTCATGTTGAATCGCTACCTCAAGTCGCAGTGAATATCCACACACAGCGTTTCTCAGAAACCATGGCAGAGGCAAAATTGGAGAGAAAGTGCGGCCAGTACTGCACCCCGGCAGTACCTTGGTTGGGACGAACGAGCTCACGTGTCGGACTACTCCGAAATCTGCAAGAAGCAATCCGGAATCACGAGCTGAAACGCCTCGAGTTCCAGAAAATCCTCTCAGTGCGAAGAATGACCGAGGTCCTTGTCATCGTGATCCACGTTATCACGATCCATGTCATCAACAAGATATCCAAGCTGGCAGTGTAGAGTGACATGGCTTAGTATACCGGCCAGACGGTCGATAGCAGGTTGGGGGTATGATCAAACAATCACAAGTAAAGAGAGATATGATCAAGCGCAGCGATCGTATTGGGGGTATGATCAAGTCATTTCCTGCTAATACCTCACCTCTAATACGATTGTCTATCTTAACACACTATTTTTAAGATCTTATTTCTTGATCGCACCCATGAATGGCAACCACAGTTTAGTAAGTTTATGGCCATGTGAAGACACTGAGAGTTACACAGGTTAATTTACTGTAAAGATACTTCAATTGAATTGTCATGTAGAGCAAACTAAATGCATATACATGGTTTGTTGTTGATATGCATGTTTTATATTCAAATAATATTACATTTTGACATGTTGAACCTGTTATTTCTAGTTAAAGGTGCGATAAAGTAATACAATGATAAGAAAGATGAAACAAATCTGACAAATATATTAGAGGTGAGGTCAAGTAAATTTTTGCACAATTTTGCTACTAAACTTATGTAAAGTAAGAAATAATGAGTTACCTTATTTGAACTGCTCTTAGAGGACTAATTCGTGAGTCAGTATATACATTTGAATCCGAAGTGTTTAACTTGAAACTCATGCATGCCCAAGAAGAAAATGCCCAAAATTTAGCTGGAGAATCACCATTTGGAAGAGTGTAAATAATACTGGTTCAAATAGAATGTCGAGCTCTGTCTACTGGTCCTGTTGTTAGAATAATATCATTTCTTCATGATATTATGTGCCATACAGACCACAACTAAGAATGAAGTAAAACTAGAAGAACCAAATATTTGAATGTTTGGCTGTTTGGCTGTCATATAAAATATTTGAAGCAATCCACGAAAAGGACTCATCGCTTGGTAATATAAGTTTGTGCTGCACAAAACACGATATGATCTAAAACTTTACGAAGTATATAGTTTAAGTTGAAACAAAACTCATGTCCAAAGTACAGATATTTGCTTGATCACACCCCACTAGATCTGTTGTGTTTGATCACACCCCTAACTGGGCATCGACCGTGAAACTAATTATTTTGTCATATCTATGATTGTACAGATCAATATTTCAAACATGTATTGTCTCACATGAATCCTTTTTCTAAATAATTTAAATAACAGAGGATTTGATCACAGTCGAAGATAATAAAATACTGAATGATGTGAAAAAATAAATAATTTTACTCTCGATAACCAATTAAGATGTTATCAAGCGATAGATAGTTAAGAAGATTGTGATCCACAACAAACCTATAGCGGGTGTAATCAAGCAAATTTTTACATCCAAGTAAGGTTCTTACGGTTTGGGCGTTTGTGGATGCATTGACACGGATCTCTTTTTTGCATGCATATTCACCTCTTTCAAGTTTGGAAGAGAGGAATATGCAAGGGCAGTTTAATTTATCGCCTAATCGTTCCGGCGGGAAAGGTTAGGTGATAAATTAAACTGAATATAAATATTATTTAACTGTTACACTGTGGCCCGCATTTATATCTCTAATTGCACTTTGCAACCCATTTCTCTTGTGGGTTATGTCCGCAACATCCGGCAGGTAGTTTACACTTAACATATAACATATATGAAAGTAATAAATTTATTTTAGAAGTATTGAATTTTTCTGTATAACATTTATATAACTTTCATTAATATCTCGAAAACACCCACGCTACAGTTTCTGGCCCAGTGAAGTCCAGTGATTTTTTTTATTTTTTTTTACGTTTGTCTTTTTCCTTCACGCGGCCGGAAGCAAACTTTGGATGCATATTGGATGTTTCGTGCGATCACCTCCGGAGGTCCCCGCAAGAAACAACCATGAACGCTTTTAATTTATTCTATGTTGAATCCGGACGTTCGTTTCAGCCGTGAGTAAATTCATTTGATAAATATTTATTATAAATTTTAGAAATTTGGAAAATCAAAATATAAGATAATATTTAGAGCGATAAAAAAAACGCTCTAAACGAAACACGGCTCTAGACAAAGCTGCCGTTGGTCAAACTATGGCTTTTTCCTTGCTTGACGTTAAAGAATCTTTTACTTTAGCTTTGACAAACACTAATACACTCTACTGGATCCAACTCGTAGAAAACATTATATTTTGCACGGGCACACACGTCCAATCTTGTCAGCGATCTGAATCCACGGCTCCTACAAGTTTCTCAGACGCTCGAAGTCGATCGTAGTTCCCATATGCAGCGTGTATTGTCAGCCTCGTATACAAGCAACTTACAAGTCAGTGAAAACTTTGACCGACCTTCTATGATAACAAAAGTGTTCTTCCCTACCGAAGTAACGCAGAAGAAATGATTGAGTAAGTCTATAATTGTTTTAAGACCATTCCTTCTGCATGAGTTTGGCACCCGAAATAGAGATGATTCTGCCGACACTTCCGCTCCATGGGATTTAAGATAAGGTAGTTATGAAAACTGGGTACGATTTAACCAGGGTTACGATTCTGACACCTAGTACTCAAGTTCGCTATCAGTTGACCCAAAGCAGCAATGCATATTATCCGTTAAAATTTTGAATTATATAATACATAAATATCGTCTGTTTGTTCATTTGTCTTGCACTTGAGTTCATGTATGAGTTCTAGATAGATATGCATCCAAAGCAAACTCTAGACTATACGAGCAGAAAAAGACAAGCCGCAAATGTAGGAAAATATATATACCAGACACAATTAATTATTTTGGAATATTCATTTTGTGACAGAAACCGTAATTAGTCTTGTTTACAAACCAAAGTAATGGAGAGTTTTATATCGGCACTCTTGTCTGGACTAAGTTAAATACTATCACTGAGGGACTTCCAGATAATTAGTGATAATTGCGGGACTTCTTCTGCCTTTTACTTATATCACATCGAGCGATTACTATCACTCGCATAAGAATTCGAGTTCTGCATTCTTCATGGGATTCACTATAAACTCAGAGTAATTATGTTCAGACTCAATATTCAGAACCTTAATTATTAATCTACTTAAGAGTTTTAAGAATATTCAAAAAACTTGCATAGTCTGGATCTATCCCGACTAATTAACCAACCAGACTATTAAGTGTAGTTGGTGAGTGTTGGCAGGTCGCAGAAATAAATAATTTTATCTTTTGTCTTAGAAATGAAATAACCAAAAGGTTAAACTAGAACATGAATATCTTGAATGGGATTAACACTTTTTATTTCAATTTTGTATAATCAAAACGTGATTAACATATAATCTTAATTAAGGTTTTATACGTTAACTGTGAGAGAAGTTTCTTATACATTCTTTGTTGTTTTCTCCCTCTACTGGCTATGTATGTTCGGTCGTCTGTGAATGCAGAAAACTTGGTTCTTGTCTAGATAGAAGACTAAACTACAAGAGAAGGAGGGCTTATGCTCATGCATAAAGTCTATTGATGGAAGAATGAATTATGTTTGTTACAATATTGTCATTACTGAAGATAATGCCACCACCGTCTCTAAGTGTCTTGCTTAACTATGTTAGGAGCATATATCCGCACCACCTCGAGGAACAAAGCTTTTGGTATACGAAGAGTTTTAATCCATCGGTCATCATCATAACTAGTTCACAAATAGTAGTCAAACCAGATGAGAGATCTAAGTTTTATCCACCACAATGAACTAGTCTGTTGAGAATTGTGTATACACTATGTGATGAGCAATAAGTACTACATTTGTGTCAATGAATGATGAACCTCCTATGACAGCTGATCAAACTCATCATCCTCCAAGTCCATACTAGACTCTAATTCGACAAACACTATTTATAATCAGCATAACTGATAAAATAGTCAACATCAAAATACTGAGAAAGTCTGCACAACAAAACCAAACGCACTCAAAATCAATGCATAGACACTGACCATATCCGCTTCTTCTGAAAAAATAACTTACTTTCTCTTCAAGTTCACTCTTCAGAACTCGGATTTCTGAAATTGAACCCAATGCACTGTGCATTTTCATTCTACAAAGTTATATTCTATTATACTTGTTGCTCATCACTGTAGTCCAGAAAAACCTAACAATTATGCAATACAAAACATTGAGTTTAGACAACCATTCACTTTGCAAAGCAAATTCGAAATAAATGAGTAGTAAAAAATAATGATAATCATTTAAAATTTATCAGTTTACATATGTCATAAACTAATCTTCTAAAGTTTCTTGAAATCAATCTAGACTTGTCTATGTAAAGCTGATCCGATGTCTATCGGAGCTCAAGCTATCTTGTCTGACATGTTAACTAACTATGTTGAGAGCAAAAAATAACATTTTCATTCTTGCTCTTCTCTACATCAAGCTGCTGGCTTTTCATTTCCTTGTAGAACTCTAGTTTCTTATTCTCAACATCCAAAATCGAATTGAAAAAAGAGGACAAGATTAAATTCAAGACAAAAGAAGATCTAGACATATCTCTCTTTCTCTTTCATGAATTATGTCTACTTGTTTCTTCAGTCTCATGAGAGAGAGAATACCTCTAATATATTTATCAAACTTCACCAAATCCTTGAATACCAGGTTGAGTATGTCAAAATATGCTCAAGTCTAGTTTTCCTCCAAAATCTCTTAAGAGGTCTTACATGTTTGTTAAAGAGCTACCCATAACAAGCTGCCCATAACAAGTTGTCAACTATTTCTTAAATCTAGACAGGATGACTTTTTTCCCAAGGCATTAGAAGAACCAAGCATCATAAGCTTACGGCCGTGCAGTCAAAATAATCATCAAAGAATCAAACCCAAGACATCCCGTTCTTAGTTTCGACTTCTCACCACTATGCTACCACGAGGTGCCGATAGAACCTTCTCATGTACATTAACAAACGTATGCTGCTACATCTTCAGGTCATCTTGTCCGATTCTCCTTCTCATCTCTTTGGATTTATGTGTGCATAGGGCTCTTAATTGTTGTTTTGGACGACAACTAGACCTAAGTCAAAATATCACATCATCTGAATGTGAGACATGCATGTCAGCAACAAATCATATATTTGCACAGAAAGTTCAATTTAAATTGTTGTAAGCTCGTATGATTTCTTACTTTATCTTGGGCATATCTTTCCATGACAATGAACCTGCTATTGCTAGTATGAGATGTCATCAAGAACAAAATCTTAAAAGGGATCGAATCAAGTCTTACGAACGTATTAGTGGTGTAATCAAATAAATTTCTGGTTGCACTAAAGGTAAACTCTGGTACCTATAGCTGTACCGTAGTTATGACAAGGATGTTGGTGTATGAGACCTCATCTTGATATTCCTTTAATTTAATACCTTCAGGATGATCAAAGAAAGACTTGTCTAGAAGGACCGTTTCACACTCAAATAGCAATGTTTAGCACTCTGCTTTAGTCGAAATGGAAATTTTACTATTGACTCATTGTGCTATTCTTATTTTATGGAATTGTAATTGGAATGTCACCACTAATCAGAAAGTCATACTGAGTGGTGAATTTTATCTAGCACTTGTTCGATTGTAGTTAGCAGAGAAAGTTAAATTTTATTATTGTATTTGTATTTTATGTATCAATTACCAAACTCGTTGGTAATCTCAAGCAATACTTGCTTTGGTGTATAAATTCAAAAAAGCAGTGCTAGTGGTTAGAGTAAGTGCAACTATACTACGGCTCTCAACAAACATGAATCATTTTTCATATTGCTGAGAAGTTCGGGATAGGTGAATCCACTTCTTAAGAATATTTTGAGGAAGTTGTTCGTGCAATAAACCTTGTCGTGTGTCTATTTTACATACAGCGGCATGTGAGAGCCGAAATAGAAAGGGTCATTCATAGCTTTACGAGAAAAGCATACTCACTTAACTATCAAGGGGTCATAAATGATTCACACATCAAAATTAGAGCCCCTCCAAGTAAGGACATGCTAGTAGAGTACTTTCATCAAAAGCAATATCATTTTGTCATTTTACAATGTGTTTGTGACACATATGGATTTTTCTTGATGTAAGCTATGGAGGGTTGGATCATGTCATGATGCTAGAGTTCTTAAGAACTCTACTCTGTTCGTGCATATTAGAGATAGTAAAATGTTGTATAGATCAGAAGTAAACTTCCAAGTGGTTTTCAACTTCATCTTTATCTCTGGGTGAATCTGGATATATGATGGAGCGGTGGTTATTGTTTTCTTATCATTTGGGACTAAAATCAACCCAACTGAATAGACTCTTCATTGAGCGTCAGATAAGAAATTGCATGTGCATCGAGCAAGCATTCGAAGTATTCAAAGACAAGTTCAACATCTTGACGTAGGTATATCCAACAGTGTTAAGTGGGCAGTTGAAATTGTTAAAGTGTGTTGCACTTTATACAACCTTTTGGATTGAAATAGGGTGGTCACATATAGATCATTCATAAAGTATACCAGTTTCATCCTTCCTGGTGGGTGGAAGTACAACAAGGAAAAAACACCAAGAACGAAGTTAGAGAAGTTATTGCAGAGTTCTTTGCTTCAAACTGATAATATTTCAGACAGTAGCACGAGGTGCATGGATACTTGATCATTGTTTGCATTTGCATCATGGTGGTATAGTTCCTCTTTTAAATAACTAGTGTATTAGTTCAAGGGACACAAAGTTCATATCAGTGCAAACTTCACTTAACACAAAGTTCAAGTTAGTTCTTCATTGTTCGATCTTTAGTGTTTGTTATTGTTATCCCGCTTGGCAAATTTCAAAGTCCTACAACGAAGTTTCTAATTTCTTTCTCAAAGTGCTGCAGCCGTTTTAAAATACGAGTGGTAGTCGAATTCCTCGCTTCATCATCCTCGTTCTCACGCTTGAGCAGCAGCTGCTCTTTCACAATCAATTTGTGCTTCACAAAAATCCAGCTCGACCTAAATTCAGTTTGATATGATTTTCTTACAGCATAACTTGCATTTTTTGCTGCCTTCTGAGTGCTAACATTCTTGGTATTTCTGTGGAGTTTGGAATCAGACACATAGGTGATTTCATGCTAGTTGCTTGTCTTATCCGTCTTCTATCAGCACCAAAATTTCAGATGTTATTTTAGTTCTCAACGAACTATTACTTGCTGCTTGCTACATGCTACAGGACTTCCGATGCACAGCTTGCTGATTGAAGATGATATGATACTTGCTCCTGCATCTAATATACCACTATAGACATTACTACTGCATATAGCTATGTTCTCTTACAATGTATATATCTCTGAAGCAAAGAAATGGATTTTCACGTGTAGTTCAGGAATAGAATGGATGAGAGTGTTGTACAATAATATTGAACACTATTTTCCAACTTGGTATAAAATATCACAGCAATGAGAGCTATATGCTTGGCTCGTAGTCGAAGAGACCCCAAACGTTGAAGAATATTCAATGTGCATGTTAGCTGGAGTTTCAAAATTAGTCTCAGGACTTGTTTTAAAACACGGTGTACTGAAAATGTTACTCCTGGAAATGTTAGAGGTGTCCAGTGTACACCAGTTAGATCTTGTGTTGGTAGAAGGAGTAGGATTCAACGTTCACATGCATTCCTTCGTGTGACAGCTGTGAAATAAAGATTTTCTAACTGAATCGTGGATTGATGTTATATTTCTTTTCTCTGATGTCTGGTTATAAATTTTTCATTGAATTTTACTCATTCAGTGCATGCTCGTGTCACTGAGTTTCATACTCAGTTTGCAGCTCTTGTATTTTTTGTTACATCGTCTTCAAACACAAAATCTCTAGCGTTTCCGTCACAGTTGGCAGTTCCGAATGTACAATCATACAAACTACTAAACTGTTTTCTAGAATCCTTTGAATGAAACTCACGCTCTCGACAGTCCCATATTATCTTCTGCTCATCAATATACTCTCACAACTTCACGATAATCTGTAGGTGCAATGCCGTTATCATTTCCAGATCAAGAAGCTGCCAGAAGCTAGGTACAAGTCGCTAGTTAGGACGCACCGAAGCTTATCGGAAAACACAGAAGAATGAGCTCTTAGAATCATGGTCTCGCTCTAATTAACATGATGTAAATGTTGGCGACTCCACTCAACTGTATTCGGCTCAATTTGGGTAACCATGACGTAGTTTAGTCTACATGGTCGATTTCTCTGGACAGTGCGGGCCTCATCTCTTCAACAGTGGTTTCTTGTTTCTCGTTTGGTGTTGGTTTTCCGGTTCCATATTCAAGGGTTTAATTTACGGAGAAAAGTTAAATAATAAATAAATTAAAACAGTGTTTAGTAATTAGATGTGATGTGTTTGTTAACCACCTACGGGATATGTAGTTTCAGAAACGTATATGTTCACGCTTTCCTTATGGCTTATGTCTGGATATTTCATCTCTCCAAGTTCAGTTATCATTTTATATTTTAAAATAAATTAATCTTTTCATATTAACTTATTACAGATAATAAAAAAGCGAGTAAACGTTCTCCAGAAGTTAATGTTGCATGTATATTATTCAATAAGAAGTGTAACATGGGTGGCACACTCGGCCGTTTTGGGGTGTTTCCCCGTTATAAAATTCTAATGGACGTATTGTCGTCCTTCACTTAAAAAAAAAATATAAAAAGTTCCAGTAGGAAGTCCAAGGGATATCTTCGTACTATGGTACCTCGCGGACTGCCCGATCCAATGCTCGGAGAGTCCTGGAATATAGAGGTGTGACTTCCGATGTCCGCTGTTGGGCCAAAATCAGTCGGAAAATGTCCAGGAAAAAAGTCGTTAATTTCCCTAACCCTTCTGTCAAGAAGGGTTAGGTAATAAATTAAACTTTTAATCAGAAAATTTCTTTTAACTTGACAAGCCTTTTTACTCATATTCTAAAGAGTGTTTACAAGCATTTCATTTTATAAAGTTTGTAGCAATTCTTATCTAGATGTACATTTAACAGTTAGATTATATATTACTTATCATATTATATTAGTCTAGTTTTTTAAATATTCAATATATAAGTAATATTTATAGAAAACAATAACAATATATAAAACTACCATTCCCTTGTCCGTGCCCATCGCGATCAAGATACACCTTTTACAATCGACGCTCATCTTCTTCCTTCTCTCTAGCAAGAACTCCATGATGCATGCATATCTTTGTTACAATATTGGTTTTAGAACTTTTAATTCACTCGACTAAAATGCAGTTTAAACAAGCTACTTGGATCGATGTTGTTGTCTCTTATGGTGATCTTTTCGGCCGAGATTACGGGGTTTTATGTACGGAGTCCCCGGAGCACTGGAATAACCGATAACTGTTTTATCAGTTCTTTCTTGCATGCTTTAGTAGGTGATACATTTCTGAACCTAACTGGTTGTATACAGTTGAGAAGGGGCTAGAAACGTGTCCAAAAGATCCACTATCCAAACTAGAACAATAAGTCTATATTGTTTGTTACTATTCTTTTTTATAATCTCATAGATGAGAGAAAATTAATGAATTGAAAAATTTCTCCACACCAACGTTTATAATCTCGCAATTTCTACAACATATCTAGCATCCTTGTTGTATCTCTTATTCACCTCGTCCATCTGATGATGGAAGTGACAATCTAATTTAGTAGACTTGTCCTACAGAAAAAGCAAATAATAAATTAATGTATTAATTAAATTTATCTTTCTCTCCTTAACAAACTGTCGTAGTTCCTAACTAAAAGAGAACAGAAGTTCCCACATATGGTTGAGCATGCTTATCCCCTCTTCTCGGGCATCCGTGCATATCACTTCCATCGATGTACATGGAAGAGGCAACGATACGCGGGATTAATTTATTACCTAATCCTTCCTACCGGAAGGATTAGGTAATAAATTAAATATACATTGTATTAATGTGTAACTAAAGACTGGATCTCGGACTTGTACTTATAATATAATATAATATTAATTAATGTTTTTAGTTTTTAGTTTTAGTTTATTCAAAAAATATCTATAACCTTTCCGTATTTTGAACACAAATCAAACGTAGTATCAACTGATAATATATTCAAAAAACATTATGTGTATTGCATGAATCAAGAATATATTCTAACCACGATCGACTCAATCTACCTCAGAAGTTCTGTCTCTATTTTTCTGTTTGTCTCTTCTTTCAAAATGCATGCATATTTATATATGCACCAATGCAAATATGCAGAGGTTTAATTTACTACCTAACATTTTGGCAGAAAAGGTTAAATAATAAACTAAAGTCACAATAAATTAATATATAAATAACTACTGGTTCTCGGACCTATGCTTTCATAAGTGCGGAAGTCTGTTCATGTTTTATGATTTATGTCCATGTCTTCTCGCCTTCCAAGTTTGGACTAATAGTTAATATTTTCAATACTTTAATTTTTCTCATCAACTAGATATAAGATAATTAACATTTATATATTTCCCCGATACAACAAGCGAACAAAAGTTCCCTGAAGTCATCTTGCATGCACATTTTTCTCTTACTCTTGTTACAGCACAAATATTCGTAAAATTTTTTTACTCTCGTGGATCATCCTACAAGAGTGTTCCGGCTCTTCAAATTCCGTTAAATCGGAGCTTCACAACACAAATGGTCGGCAACTTTGGGCCAAACCAAGTCTCTAATAAAGCATATCCGCCGTCAACTTGGACTGCTGCTTCGTAGAGTTTATGTGGTTTTGGAAGATAGAATAATTTGGCTGATTTAGAAGAGTTAGCGCGGGGAGGATAACTGCTACTGTAACGAAGGGAAAATGAAATAGAAGGGATGAGGTGGCGAAAGTTTACAGAGGAGATGACGTGGGATGTTTCGTCACGGCCGTTGGTTCCGAGGGCAGACGACAGAGCAGAAGCAAATGGGAAAAGGCAACTGAACATCGGATCCGAAGAGAGAGTTGGCAGATAGAGAACTGCGTGTGGTTTCAAACGTAACTATGGTTGTAGCATGGCATAGGTCAGACCACAGATGTATGACATGATATTCTTTCGGATCATTACTGAAGGAAATCTGCTTCGTGAGCCAAGCACATGGAGGGGTAGTTCCTTGGCACGGTTCCTCTTGTGACTTCCCGATACGGAGCTAGGGCTCAATCTGACCTCGTGCATCTCGGGAATTCGTCGAGATTGACGATTATTTGAAGAGATGGCGATGGTGCCAGGCGGTTCCGATGGTGAGGGAGATGGTCTTGACAACCCTGGACCTGGCGGAGAAGTCAGACAGGGTCCTTTGGTGTGTGTCTTCAAGGGCCTCGGCGATGGTCTGGCTGCCGGTGTAATGGGCTCTGTAATCGGATTTGGTGAGTGGGATTTGTATCGTGGATTTGAATTTTGAATTTTATACTATCGTTTGGCAGGATGCTCTGCAGCGCGGTCGAAATTTTCCATGCCAGTGTGGACTGGGTAATGCAGCTTTCATATTGTCATTAGACAGAGATCTTATGCCAGTTGCTTAGAGGAGGGTGTGCCTCATCAGAAAGAACCGGAATTCGCAGGATCTGGAGTGTTCAAGAAGCAGGGATTCAAGGGATCATTACGAGAAGGCGGATCTTCTGCGAAGGTGGGTTGAGCTCAGCAGCCTCAGGAGTAGTAGGTAGTCTTTAATATGCAGGTAAGTAAAAAATGAGGAATGTGTAACGTCCTGGATAGAGATACAGTTTGTCCCGAGATATTGTTATTGTTCGACTATAGAAATGTAAGTTTCGTCTCAAGGGCTCACAGGTTGAAGGTGTCTATTTTCATACAATAGCGTGTTTTTCTCGTCAGTTTTTCTGGCCTCGCTTCTCACCAGCAAATGTATGCACATATCCGCAGGAGTATATGGAGTTTGCCGCATTGTTTAAAGTTTGCACTGACCTTAAGCATGTCCTCTGTTGTTCTTGCTATGTGTAGACGTTTGCGCTCTTATCAGGAGTGCATAGCATAGTTTCTTGCTATTTGAGGAGGATACGCGGTGTTGAAGATGGTATGCCGTATGATTTCTTGTCTTTGCAACTTCTCAGTGTAGATATGTCTGTGCTCCCGACCTGATAAAGGGTTACAAGCAATTATAGTAGCCTGTACTTTAGGTCTTTCTTCTGTTAGAAAGAAATATTATTCACTGTTTGTGTAGTAGTGCTTAGTGGAATGGGAATTGATCTTTAGTGGTCGGACTTGCCGAAACTCTGCTATCTTCATGCTTAGTTTAGACTGCCGGTTGGTTCTGAGTATTGTGTACAGTTTGGGACATACATGATTACGCACTGCAATGTTGTTCGCATGACCGATTGCCTCGCTTCGTTCACAGCTCTCAATGCAGGTATTGCCGGATGTGCTACTGGGCTTGCACTGAGCACTCCAGGTATGGTTGAGATGTTTTTGTTGATTCCGTTCCTCGTTCTCGAAGTACGGTTGCTGGTACTTTTACAAGTAACGATCATGAATTACCGTTGTTAGGTTGACTTGGTTATTAGCGGTACTCCCAGTAAGTTATGGATAGGACTCTGCCTAGCTGGTGTGTTACGATATGACCAAGGGATGCTTTTAGGAGTGAAAACCACCATCAGTTTATTCATGTTTGCTCTTTTGGGAAGTCTTTCAACGGTTGGCTTTGAAATGTGATGCAGGGAGCCCACAAGCTTTACTGCAAAGTTGTGTTAGTTTTGGTGTGATCTCGTACGTTCTGGAGACTCTTAACAAACCCCGAGCTGCTATGGCCGCCACCAGAATTTGTACATCAAGGCCTCTCCAACAGAAAAGCTTTCCCCAGTTGATGCAGGCCTTGGTTCCTGTTCTTCCACCTTTCACTTTGCCTCCCTATGCGGGTTTTTTCACACAATTTTGTCAGTCAAAGCCGAACGATGATCAGTCTAGACCTTCTTGACATCATCGCGGCGTTACAGCTCTTAGTCTGACTTAGTCGGGATAACTAGTTGGACAAATCACAACTCGGTAGATGAGTTCGGGTCTCCAATGTACATTGTCAATCAAGATAGGTTTCTTCACGTTGATTTAAAAGAAATCTGAATCACAAAGAGTAAAGAATAAAACATGGAAGTGGTTGGGCCTCTTTCTAGACGGCACCCTGTTGAGACCTCTGAATTGCTGATGTTTTGGCGATTTTGATCTCTCGCTTCTCGACAGAAGTCCACATCAAGAAAGTGCGGTGGATACTCGACTTTCTAAGACTCTGGCTTGGATCTTCAATCTTGGAGTAGGATTTAGTTCTAAGTTTTGGTAGGACATAGGGTGAGCATGGCCCTAAGCGAATCGTCATTTGTATAGTACTTACGGTATTAGGGTAAAACTGAATTTCTCAAGCCATCCTGAAATTTCCTGAGTGCTCGCTCCGGTTTTCCTTTCTGTGTCTGTTAAATTCTATGACTGGCAAGCGTGCATCACTTCGTCCAGACCTCGTTAGAGATCGCTTGGTAGGTTTTGGCCGCTCCATTTCGCACCTCCGCGCACTCATGACTAGGGTGGAATGTCTCATTCGCCTCAGATCCGTGCCATTGAATGCTAAGTTTCTACCTAGCAGCATGGTTGTGTCTTATCGATGATGATATAGTGGCCTATTACATTTCTGTCCAGGCAGGATGTGTGGATCTAGTTACTTATTTGGACTCTGGTGCTCGCCGTTCCCGATAATCGCTCGCTGTGGTCTTCTGTCTATGTACCCACGGTGGGGTGTTCTTACTTCTAGTTAAGGCATGTCTTGTATAGTTGTGCCTATGTGTATAACGTACTGGCTATACATTCTCCTTCGATGTTGCGTTAACATTGCTGTGATTTCTATCTTTCAAAATGATCTGCACTACTGTGATTATTGTTTGGGAACAATATTCAGGTTAATGGTTCAGTGCTGCAGCCTCTCGTAACAGTCGAAGGCGTCCCAACTCGCCTCTGTAATGTAACATATTAATCATCCTGAGCGCCTAAGTGATATACCGTCCTAACGATAAAGTATTCTTTGTAGAGTTACCCATGTACATATAACGAGCTCAAAGTTTAGATGAAGAAACCCAAAGGTGACATTGAGAAGATTGATAGAAGCATTTTTATCTGACTATTTTATTCTATATAACGGATGTCCGCAGAGAAGGCTTTCCGAGAGCATAGGAATGTCGTCTGAAAAGGCTTTCCGAGAGCTTTCAACGTTTCCAGATTCTAATTTGAATGGTTTGGGAGAAAGCTTGTGATGAACTGCTAACAGGTTTCCATAATAGTTTCACATTGGGATGGTTAGTTTGAAGAGGTCGTAACATTTTACAAGAGTGTTCGTTTGGAAAGAAATTTATATCTTCAGGAACCTTTTTGTGGTGGTTTCTACTAGCTTTGAGATTTAGTTTTTAAGTATAAAGAGAAGAAAGTTTGCAATCATTTGTTCACGGTCTTTAACAACTTTCCGCGAGAGTGAGTGCTGAGAGTGCTTTAGATCGAGACGACTTATTCTAAGAAGGTCAATTGAAGATCATTTTGGTATCATATCAAAGCTTTTCTCGAACATTTTTGACCACTAGAGAAAATTAAGTTTAGGAGGACTGAATAGACACCACGAAGTTGGTTTGTATAATCCGTGTATACAAAGATAACAAAAAGGTTTTTCTCGAACAACTTTTGACCAACTAAGTCCAATTAAGTTTAGGAAGATGAGTAGACACCATGAACTCCTGAAGATTGTTTGTATAATCTGTGTATGCAAAGATAACCGAAAAATGTAAATAAATTGATGTAAGATGATTTTACATTCAACTTCGTTCGTTTTTTCCAAGTGTATGTTCTTCTACAGCTAAAGTGTCGGTGTCCTCAAAATACAAATTGACAGGTGGTAAAATTTGACGTGAAAATCCAAAATTAATAACATTGCATATTCTGGAGAGAAGAAGTGGAATCACGAGCATATGGAAGTCCTTATTATTGGAGAAGCGTCAAGGTAACGTGGCAATAACATGAGAAGAGAAGACGGCGAAACGAAGATTGTTGAATCCTACCTCACTTGAAGAACCGACTGATCGTGAGATCTCATGTCGACTCGGAAAGAATCCATGTCTTTGTTTATTAGATCCGACCACGACGGTGGTGTATAGGAGATATCAGAAAGATATCTTGAATGTGGGCAAAATATGCACTGAGTAGTATAAGACGGTGGTTTTTTGTTATCGTTGTTTGCGTGAAGTTATGCTATCAAATTCCAAGAACCTGCGTTTGAGAAAGCACTCGGCTCCTGGCTGTTAAAGATAACGTGATAGTGAACAACAACCAAGCTACACTCAAGGTAAAATCTTTGAATGTGGCTCTTCTTACCTGGAACTTTACTTTTCTGTGCTTTTAAACTATACCCAAACTTCAAATGCTTGCATTATGCTCAATTTTCCTCCAAATCCAGTGATTTTTATTTCATTGGAAAGTAATTCAAATGATCTTTCCAATGATAGCCATATTACTTGAATCTGATCTGTTAGCCAAAGCTAAAAGCATTCAAAGTTTATCATCAAGTCTTCTCCTCAAGTATATCGGTAACCCCGATTTCAAATCGAGGTTTCACTTGCCCCTCCAGCCTCCAAACTCGATTTCAGAAACGAGATAGGGACCTCAACTCCCAAACTCACTCTCGAAAAATAAATTTATCAAAAATAATTTTCTGTTTAAAAATAATCCTGTTGTTTTTTTACCTCTCTTTTTCGATCGCAACTCCATCCAAAAACTTCATCTAAAAATCCAGTCGAAAATCTTGATTTCAGAATCGAGTTCTTCATGAACTCTGAAAAACTAACTGAACCCAAAGTAGCTCTCCAACCTCCATTTCAGAATCGAAGTTGAATTTTTATTTTTTTACCTCTTGATCCTTAAAAGCTTGTAACTCTTTGATTATAGCTCCAAACGCGATGAAAGTGGTGGCATGCAAAAACTCTTAAAAAACTTTATTAGATGCTACTAGTATCATTCCACAGCAGAAGTTACAAAGCCTCAAAGTTTGATTTTTCTCAACTCTTTGTAAAATCTCAAATTTAGAGTCGAGGTTCAAGACTTTCAATTGAGCCGCAGAACCAACGTGACTAGACCTCTTCAGATATTTTCCCTTAAGACAAACAACCTCAACCTCTATTTCAGAATCGAGGTTTAAGTCCATGAATCCAAATATCCAACTCAAAAAGTTTTGTTGCACTCAAAAGTACCCAGAACCCAATTTATTTGAGTAAAAAAAGTTACATTTGGCTTTAAATATTCACGGTCCCTGAATATTAGACCAAAAATAATGGGTTTTACACTATTATCAGCCTTGGTCGAGCTTATTCCGATGAAATCAAAAATATAAATAATTGATAATCCAATAAAACTTTACGATCGATTGAAAGTTAAAGCTTTTTACCCAACCCGAGTACAACCTCGATTCTTTTACTCTAGACATCGATTTTGGAATCAGGTTTGAGACCCAAAACCTGGCTAAGTGCTCCGAGAAGCTAGTCGTGCATTTCAAGAACCTGACGGCTCTAGACTCGAAGAATGCATGTACATAGCCGAAATCTCAACTTTTATACCTCTCAAGCCACGTGCTTGCCATCCACATGTCACCTCCCAAAATGCCATGTGTCTATCATGCGGCAGTCATGCATGGTGCCATGTCAGCATCAACCCGTCATGTCACAAACCATCACCATGTCAATAGTAAAAATCCACATCAGCAATTGTGTCACATTAGCAATCGCCAAGTCAGCAGAAATACCACATTAGCAACTTTGCATGTTAGCCTTTTGACATGTCAGATTTTCAATGCCACATCATCACCTGCCACTCATCACTTGGATGTCATGTCAACATCTGTTGTCATGTCATGGACCGGCTGTGGTGCTTAACTAAGGCTTTAAGATGGATTTTTATCAACATGTTTCTAGATATGTTTTCGACTCATCATTGGATATAGTCACAAACAGAGCTAAGATGACAGAGTTACGGACAATTGCAAATTTTAAGATTCGCATGTCACAATATTGACTAGGCGTCTGACAGGCTGATGTGACATCCAAGACACTAAAGAGGCAAGATGTTGACATGACATATGCTGAGATGATAAGTTTGGATTGTAAAGAACTCTATGATGCTTATCTAGATGTAAAGAAGAAGATTGAGAATGTAGTAAATTTTTTTTTTCAAGACACTACTTCGTATCCGATGATTCTTGGATAGCCATACATTACGACTACAAGGATGGAGACCAAGGTGTTGGATGATGGTTATGCTCGGATTAGAAGTCGAGACGGTAAGAGAGCAGTGTAGTTTATGACTGTACCTACTAACCATAGACGTAATCGAGAATACTTGCGGAGTGGTCTCTACCTAGAGTCACTGAAGAGTTCAATGATTTTTACACAAGATCACTATAAAGTGAGTGTATAGTGATATCGATACACAAAAAAAGATACTCTCGCTAGCGGAGAGAAATGTCTTTTGTACAAGAGTTGTGAGATTTTCTACGAGTGGCTTTGCTATACATACACGACTTGCTGACTTGCAGAAGTGAGAGCAGAAAGTAGTGCAAAAAGCTAAAAAAAACCTAAAAAGAGTTGGTGTGCTTGAAGAGGATGATAAGATAGAAAATGTATATTTGAAGTTGGGGTTGAGAAATTTCATGGATGAGCTTGCTATGATTGAGTAAGAAAATGAGGATCAAGTGGTGGAAGTACACTCTAAGGAGCTCTATATAGCTATAGAGTCATCCTTAGATCATGAAGTTAGAGTTGAGACTAGATACAAAATACAACGATACAAGACAAGAAAGTAAAACATGTTGCTCAACCATTATCTAGTGATTTTAACCAGCAAGTCCAACAATCTTGGAAGGAGAAAAGCTTGAGGGATCTTAGACGGGTTGGTCACAAGTTCACAGAAGCTACACTCAAAGAGTGGAAGGTTAGTTCTACAGATTTTCTTTTATTTGCGGAGGAGAATATGTTTAGAGAGATGTTAACTAGGCATGTGAAAAGACATTGTGAATATCATCATTGTGACACAAATGGTCATATTAACACTTTCACATGCTCCTTGTGACTTGTGATCAATTCTCCTTCAAGAGCTCATCTATCGTAACTCATAGAGCTCTTGAAGGAGAAGATGCAAATGAAGATCTTGGAATCATCATTTGCACAATACTCTAGTCGTTGATTTACAGTATCAAAAAAGACTGGTGCATTATGATTCATCCAAGGTATGCAACTTGTGAACCAAGTGATCATCAGAAATACAAGCATAAGACCTATCGTATGAGAGTTTGGTGAGACGTTTGTTGGAAAGACTATTTACTTATAGGAGATCTTTACTATGGATAGGATCAATTTCAACTTGCTGAAGAAAATAGAGATATCATCACCATGAAGACACCGTTGGGGTTGATCAGAATGTGCACGTTATCACAAGGAGCAACAAACTCTATAGCGCACATGATGAATGGGATGAACAAGGTTCTCCGAGAGTTCTTTCATGAGAAGACCATACCTTTCTTCCAATTAAGGGTTGTCCAGAGTAGGAGAAGGATGAAACGACAGATCAGAGAGGGTGCCGTTAGTTTGTTGTTGATCACATTGCAGATGTTGACAAGATATTGTCACGACTTGAAGTGACGTTATTAGGAGCTAAGTCCTCATTTGGAGTGCAAGAGGTTGTGATTGTGAGACATTTGTGTGGATGATTTGGTCATAAACCTGATCCAAGTAAGGTAGATGTCATCTAACGGATGAAATATACATGTAGTTCTCAAGTAGAAGTACGGAGATTCTTAAGAGCTTGTGTGTTCTATCATGTTTGGATTTCTCACTTCGCACATGTTGTTGATCTTCTGTACGGATTGCTTCGGAAGGACAAGTAGTTTAAGTGGGACGAGAAGCATTCAGTGGCAGTATGAATGCTAAAAGAACTATTGTCTTCTCCGCTCGTACTTCATAGAATCAACTATTAGAGTGATAAACATGTAGTTTTGACCTTGATAGTAGTCTTATAGTCATTAGATGGGTTGTGGGGCAAGATGATGAAGAAGGAAATAGGTTTGCTGTACGATTCAACGCAAAGGTGTTGTGTGAGCGGTAGAGGAAGTACCCACAAGTGAAGCGAGAACTATGGGGAGTGGTTACAACTATGAAGACCGAGAAAGATTATCTGATGGGACATCGATGGTAGTGGAGATTGATTGGTTATCATTGTTGGGAGTGATTACAAATTGCAACACTTCTGATATTGTCATGCTAAGGTGGATACATACATCAAGTCATTGAATCTTGAATTCAGACACATAGCAGGTAAGGATAACCCAATAGCAATCCGCGTTTGTGATATCCTCAAGTATTAAAGAACAAAGATTCTGATCGTATTGCAATCCACAAAGTGATGGAACAGCAAACTATGAGCATTGCAAAAGCTAGAATCACAATTTTCCTAAATGCACGTACTGTTGTCCTTGCCGTAGCCAATCCTGCATGATAAGCTTTAAGGTAAATTTGATATGTTGACATGTTGCTCCGACTCTCAGTTTGGAGTTCTCATTCGGATGTCTCAGCTGATCTCTGAAGCCACACACTGGAACATGGTCACAAGAGCTCAAGTCCTATAAGTTGCATGCACTGATTTACAGACCAAATTTTGAAGAATTACTTACGCACACTACAGATGGAAGAGAATATCAAGCAACAAGACACAACTCTAAATTTATGACTTTCAAAAAAATACATGGACTTAAAGTGAAGTCAAATTGTAGGTACAACTAAGGATCATTTTCTAAAAATCAGAGAGTGTTTTGCAATCCAAAACTGCAAGCGGATACTGTAGTTCCTCGTTGATCTATAAGACAACCATGAGAAAATCATAGCAGGTAAATCACCTTCACGGCCGACTTGTTGTTTCTGATGTAAAAGGCTACTAAATTACATATGCGGGACTTCATGAAATAACTAGGAGAGAAAAAATTAGGAAGTCCATTTTGCAAAAACCTCTGTACTAAACAAGGAGCGCATCATGAATGATTTTCATGATTGTATCGAAGACAAACTGAATGGATCTTATTTCGGCCCTCTTCTCTAACTCTACGATCATCGTCGTCTTTGTCACCTTGTGTCTAGTAGGATTTGACTCGGTATCAACTTGAATTACCTCGTCTTACTTTGTCTAGACATCTCGTCTTATTAAAAAGTTGTGCAGACGTATACTAGTGGTTGTCCATCTCATAACATACTCGCTATGACGACTGTTTTTTAGTTGGGATCAGAATCTTTCTTAACAAGTGCCAATGTGACTTCAAAACTCATATAGCATGCTCATTTACAACTCTCGCTTGTGCAAAGTAAGTGTTAAATTCTTCTTTGTCTAAATCTCCACTTGAATTCTGAAACACACACACAAGTTGAGGTAGAGGAGTATAACCAGAATCTGAAAGATCGTGATCAAATATTGTCATGTTTGTAGGAACCAATACTTGTAATTCAAAATAAAGTGGAGATCATCTCAAGCAAGTGATATATGTGCAGGACCCCGACATACCTACAACACCACCATCCATTCTCAATTCAGCAAAAAATCTTCTAGCTTGCCGAACAAGCTCAAGCTCAAGATCAACATGTCCACTTACTGTTAAAAGAATAGATAATTCTCCTTCTATCATCGTTGACGATTTGAGCATTGAGGTTGTATTTAGACTTACGATATAATAAGTCTCACCATCCTCTTTGGATCTCTGCGAGAGCTTTAACAAAGTCCCATCTACTAAATCCACGCCATGAAATCTTTTTCACAAAATACACTAGAAAATCTTCTACGCTCTTGGCTATCAAGCCAGCTGACTTCCTTCTCCAACACTGAAGAAATGGCACAAATCACTCGGGTTGTATAATTGATCATGATTCTTGCATCGATCTCTCATAGAAATAGAGTTTTTCTGAAGCATACACCGTAGCCTTCATGTCCAAATCGATCCAAGATCATCGCTAACTGTATGATCACAAGAGCCTGCTGACAGTAATATCATTCTGGAAGACATGACATTTCTCAATCAAGAAAAACAACGAATAAAATGTTGGTCGATCAATACGAGTGAACTACCTGAAAGATGCAGATGGTAGAGAATAGAAGTAGTTCTTGATAAAATCATTATTTTTAGCAGACTGTATCGGATGTTCTAGATATTTGCTCCTATTCAGTGCGTCATACATCTCCAGAAATTCTTCTTCACCATCATTGTCCACATCCATAAATTCTTCTTCAAACTCATCCTCAAACAATAGATCAATTTCTTCTATGTCATCATCCAATATCGTCAAACAAATTAAAACTTGAAAATATTTGAGCAACTATTGACATTCAAACGCTTGCGTCGTCGAGAACAAAATACCTTCTAAGCTTGATCAACCCTTACACGACCTGATTTTCCTCCATGGCTCTTATGTTGGATTGTAGACAACGAACAAACTCTCATCCTCGTCTTACAAAATTCAAATTCAACACGATCGATGGACCTCGTACAACCATGGACTAAATAGTCCAATCCATGATCAAACAACTAGCACTCTCGACAGGTACTCGTTGGACTAGATCGTGGAGTCCATTTGTGACTCTGCACGATCCACGTCTATGTTGAAAATCCCTATTTGACAATGCAAAGGCGTAGCTGTAATCCACTATGCATGAGAAACTCAGCGGTAGCTCTAGTTGATCTCATCAATATGCAAAAAATAACTTATCTCTCTCTAAACAAAAGATGGCAGAAATAGTTTGATGTGCAACATGATACCCGGATTAACTCAGAGCACAAATAAACACTTGTAATGTGAAGAAAAGCTTGTTGCATGAAGCACTATCGGTGCAAAAAACTTAAAAATTGTTTTTTCTTGATCACACCGCATGGCGGTCTCTCCATCATGAGTCAGATGTGGAGATGATATCTTGCATGGTTTGACTAGATGCATGCAATCATTCACTATTTATGGTTAATTCAAAATTTGTAATTAGCTTGAATGACTCCAAACTATCATTTGTGGTGATCGACCCAAGTGGTAGATGCTTCATTTGAAAATCGTTCTTAATCGAATGATCGAATATTGATGTTTTCAAAATAGATTTTAAGGTCTTAATTTCTTGAACTTGTCATTCGTGATGGTCCAACAAATATGAAGGGTTCCACTTCAAATATATGTTGGATTCATGACTGGGAGATTGTCATGCGGTGTGAACAAGAGAACTTTAACAAGTCACTAGCGTGACCAAGATAAAACAGTTTTAAGGTGTGTGACCAAATAATTACCCCCTTCGTATTATTGTTAAGCTACGTAATGAAGGATTTTCAAAGGATAGACTACACTGTCATGATCAGGTAGACAATCATAGGCTATCATCTCCTATGTATGTAATTGTGATATATGATGAAGAGTGGACTATATGGATTGGTGTGGTGTGGAGGTTGAGGGAGCTTCTAGTCCCTCCATGAAATGATAGAATAATGCATTGTTTATACGTGTGGTTTAATTCAGAGTTAGTCTCGTGTTCTGTGTCTCACCATCTTGCTGTGACCGCGTCCCAGTCTCAAACTGTGATTGGATAGCCGGTTGTCAAGACGTCAAGGAGTCATGTTACCGTTACATAGAGAGGACGTGATGTGTTGGGTAGCATAGCGGAATCGAAGCTTATTGTGCGAGATTGGAGCTCATTGAGCGACGTGAACTAACTTGACACGGGAGTGCACTAGGACGGATGCACGAATTGTTCGTTGCATAGCTCGTTGCCATGAGCGTAGAGGAGCTTAGTGCATTAAATGTTATGCGAGATCGGAGCTGCATTCACACTTCAAGCTCATTGTCAAATTCATGAGAGTTTCCGCGTTCGTTGTCACGAGCTTTTGATATAGCTAGTGCATTAGGACGAAGGACGGAGTTGCATCCACACTTCAAGCTCGTTGTCAAATTCATGAGAGTGAACGGTGTATCAAAACTCTTGATCGACTGTGCTCATACGAGAATCAGAGTATATGATTCGAGGTTTAGTTGAATTAACGAGATGGCGTGTGTATGTCAGTGTTTGTTGTTTGTTGTTTGTGCAATGATCACAGTTTAGACTGAGATGCGGTGGCAGTGAGGTGGTGAGACTCAGAACTCGAGATTCACTCTGAATTAAACCCCATGTATAAACAACGCATTAATCTGTCATTTCGTGAAGAGACTATAAGCTCCAATTGGGGTCTTCGCTTTTCATACATGCAAAGGGCTCCGAAAAGAAAAGAGACTTGTATCATGACGGCAGGTCACATCTGGAACTGTCACACCTTGTCCTAGAATCTAGACGGAAGGTACTTACAGCCGACCGGCTTGAGAAACAATTACAAGAACAATTGTATATCACAAAATGTGAGTATATTTGCTCCCGATGACGTGTAATAGATATCAATGTCGACAATCTTTATTGTGAAACTGCCGAGTCAGTAAGTGCGGAAATTAGACATTATATAAATTAATTAATAAATTAATAAATTATAAATTATAAACATAGACATTATAGACATTATAAATTAATTAATTAAATGTATTAATGCTTCACTGGATATATCAGTGTTTGGATGTTACAATATTTAGTCATGACTCGTGTATACCTAAAAATCTTCATCATGTATGACCGCACGCAGTGTATGCACACTATTAGTGCATTTCCACCACAGCTCCCAAAACCAAGTAGAGAAACCTTTAGAGGAGAACTTTCCGACCGTTAGACCTTTATATTCATCACTCTGTACTCAATATAATTATGCATTTTCTGAAGATGTGAATAAAGATAGAAACAAGAATGTTATGTCTTTAATATATATGGTTGCATATATGTTTATCAAGTATTTTCTGAATTTGTTTTCTTTAAGTACTTCTTTTTTCACCAGGCCATGACTCAGGACATGCGATCTAAAAGAGCCAAATACTTTTAAAGATCTTTTTAGAGATGTATTTAACTTTTACTTTGAAGATCTATTTAAAGAACTATGGTGGGAAAAAGGATTTTAAAATTAGATTTTAAAACTTATTATTTTATCTCTAGAATAGAGATAAAGAGGTCTTTAGCGCTATACGGTCTTCCTCCTTCTACATTGTTAGAAGGAGGAAGACTATTCAAGCGAGTTCGATGATATAACTATTGCACACACATCAATTATGCGATAAAATTTAAACATTACCCGCATTTAATTAATGGGAGTTGAACTCGCTTTACCAACCAACTCAAAACTACCATAACCACACCAAGCTTATTGAGTTTTACTTTTTCAGATCTTTCTTAGAAACTAATGCTCTTAAAATTATTCGATCCACACTTGTGATTTGTAGTAGTTATTTGTTATATATATAATAAACTACTTGCATCATATCTATTTCGGTTTTTGGTTCCTAGAGTTCTCTTTGTCTTAAGAGAATTCATCATTATTATCAAAGCGAGAGATATATAAGCCCAAAAAATTTCTGATAGGAAAATAACAAAGAGATTCACAGAGATTTTTTTTAAACTGTGGAAAGGATCGGACCAGCTGAAAAATAAAAAACTTAACACAGTACAATGACTGTCTTATTACTGATCCTCAAGTAGAATCATGCCGGAGCAAAAAACAATTCCCAAAAAGCATGGTGCGGTTACTTTCGTAGTCTACGGAGAAGGAACAACTTGGAAATTCAGTTACCGCTTTCACCCACCTTGGTTAACCGCTTTCAACCGCTTTTGACTGTAACTGAATAAGCATGCTCAATGACCTGTAATAACTTTTGCTCAGTATTGTTAACGAAAAAGTATAATTGTTAAATATAAATTTTATTGAAAATTAAAAATAATATATAATTTTTAAATATTACTCGCACATGGTATTACGGAAACGTCAAGAGAATCGAGTGAAGTCCATACCAACACGCCTCCGTCGATATAAGTCCTGCAGCCTACTGATTAAATTATTTATTTTTATCATTACATTAATTTATTAGATAATAAATTAAGCTTGCTTCTAATTTTTGTACAGAGATAGCAGCTATGTATATATTGTGTATCATTATACGGTTTCAAGTGTCGGAACATTATTTTAGCAGTTTTTATGAGGCCGCAAGTCATGACTTTCTAAAGCAGCACCTACAAGAAGAAGAAATTACGTGCATAACAAACTTTTGATTAGCCAAATCTTTTAACTAACCTGAATGACTCCAACCTTTCATTCGTGGTGTTCTATCCAAGTGGTAGTTGCTTCATTTGTGAATCGGTCTTAATCGAATGATAGAATATTATTTATGAGTATTGATATTTTCAAAATTAATTTTAATTTTTTAATAATTCTAACCTTTCATTCGTGATGGTCAAACGAATATGTAGAGTTCCACGTCAAACTCCAGGTTGGATGCGCGACTGAAAATTGCCATGCGATGTGAACAAGCGAACTTTACAAGTCACTGGAGTGACAGAAAGAAAACAGTTTTCAGGGGGTGTTACCAATAATTATCTTCTTTATATTAACGTTAAGCTACGTACGTGATGAAACGTTTTCAAAGGATAGACTACACTGTCATGATCAGGTAGAAAGTGATAAGATATCATCTCCAATGTATGTACTTGTGGTACTGTACTGACTGGTGTGGTGTGGAGGTTGGGTTCTCGCTTTTCATGGCACAACAGTTCTAACTACTTTACCTACCATGCACAGCAGATTCCGAACCCGAATTACGTGAACCTTTTCATTGCGAGGAAAAGATGGAAACGTTATGGAGGAGCGCGTCAAGTCGTTTAGTATCAGTCGACTCTGATTTTACGTGAAAGGCGTTTTGGGGCGACACGCCTTGTAAGCTGACTATATCGGGCACATATATCTTATCTTCTTCACTTAAATCATGCGTATGTTTCTTGCATCAGTGGCAACTGTAACCGTTACAGCAACTGTCGTTATCAGAGGGCTTCGACTTTACATGCATCCAGTTACCTCCTCGAGCCCAGTGCACGCAGGTACAAGTAAGTAGAGAGAGATAAGTACAACGGAGACCGTGACAGAATTGATTATGACCGATTGATCGAGCACACACACAAAATGAATGTCTGGAAGAGGTTAAAGCTCTCTAGATCTGCTTTTTGGCACATACAAATAGGCATCAAGCATCAGGCACTTTTGTGACACGCTGTAGCAGCTGCAAGGTTTTCGAATTCGCTTTGTGCTTTCGAGCTCGAGAGGCTGTTTTGTGCTTCTCAGTGGAAGCTCAATCCGGAGAGAAGATATCGTAAGTATCCATCGATCTGATTGTCGAATAGATAAAGTAGGGTCGATGGATGATTGGTATTTAATTTAGTTAGGGTAGTTCCTTCTACTGTCTACAGAAACGCTCGCTCCGAATATCAGAAATGCTGGGAATGGAATAATAGTTTGCATACATTACTGTACTTGTATATATATTTATCATACAATCATGCTAATTTGACTCATGAGAAGTGCACTTCATCAAAGTATGATGCAATTCTTGTTTCTCGAAGTGTACAGTTCTAAAACTTGAATTCTTTTGCACACGCAGGATTGTTGCCATGATTCCCAAGCGCCAAATATGTACTCCTCCATGGCCAGCGGTCATCGTTCTTCTTCTCCTGATCACTCTTGTCGTGTTGAGTGATCTTCCCGTGGGCCAGTGCAGAGATCTAGGAGACGCCATCTTGACTGACAAGAATCCAGGAGTCACCATCTTGAGTCACACGGGAACCAACGTTGTTATGCATTGCAAATCTGGCGATACCGATATAGGGGAGAAAGTTGTGCCTTACGGCAAGATGCTACATTGGTCATTTCGTCCAAATATGGGCTTGAGCACTCTGTTCTGGTGCGGCTTCACTTGGATAGATCCTGTTAAGAAACAGACATTGTATGCTAGATTCGATGTTTGGAGTGTCCTAGTCATAAGAAATTATCGACATGACTCAGCGGCCTGGAAAGTAGACAAGGACGGATTTTATATGTACTTTCCTATCGATGAGAGGTGGGAGATGGTACATGTTTGGTCCACTACTCCGGTTTAGTTTGAGATTTACCAGTGAGTAGTACAGACTCAAGTATTCCAGAACTTAATTCAAGTCACTCTACACTGTCATATTTACAGTCATATTTAAGTTACTCGTGCATTCGAACGAGTACTTTCTCTCTTGCTGATGGTTCTTTCGCTTCGATCAGTCCTTGAGGAACTGTAGGATATGAAAGTTTAGCAGTTATTACTTCAAATTACTACAAAGAACATCACCACGAGAAAAACGTTCAAGTGGTGCCAAAACAATTTACTGCCAGCATAGATCTCAGCACTGCCGTTGGGCTTCATAATGAAGCAGCAGTTCTCAGTTACATATGAGATGGCTGCTTCTTGATAAGTTTGACAAGCTGTGTCTGAATTCCAGATTCGTCCTTTACCCTTTTTGTACAGCACCAAATCGCCGTCCCACTGCATCAGAAGCATATATTTCCTGTTTAACGAGACTCGTGAGTCTCCACCGTTCATACTCTGGCCCGAAGCAACCGTTGCTCCGCTGTTCGGTGGTAGTCTAGCTGAGTAGATTTCCCAGACAAGGCTATGACCATGTGCTGAACCATGCATAACAGCTCTGCCTTCATCGTGAGCTTGGGATGTAGTAAGTCCCAGCAGTCTGGCTGGCAGTCTTGGTCGACCACAGAGCAGTAGTCAGTTGGGTGGTATTGCCAGCATATAACACGGCATTACCGTCTGCTTGCATGATAAAGTTTTGATCGTCAGGTTTGTGTGTGTTAGATGCCCAAACAGGTCTCAAATCACTAGTACAGTACAAGACCAAGTTTGTGTCGTCCTGCATAACAAGTCTGTATAATCCGTTCGGTGACAGGATGTATGCGCCGCGTTCTAACCGCTGGCCCGAAGTCAGTCTCGAGTCTGCAACCAGGGTACGGCCCCAGGTGTTAGTGGACCACGATGGCGAGCTGAATTCGTCGTATTTACTACGTTACCGTCGTTCTGGACTTCCATGTAATGACTCGCATCGTCAGGGCCGTAAGTTCCCGTGGCCCAGAGCACATTTTGATGGCCTCCACTCTTGTACGGCGTAAATCACAGCGTTCCCGTCGGTTTGCATGACGCAGTAGCAGTTGGGGAGATCCAGAGCTGTCTTGGAGCTCCACCTAACGTCTCGGTTCTTTCAGCACCAAGTTGCTGTCGCTCTGCATAACGAGTCTATAGATCCCATTCGATGACCGCCGCGAATTACCGGCTCTCAGTATCTGGCTCAGATTCAGTCTTGTCGGTTTCGTTGTTTCCACACTCCCCAACTGCGCTGGAAGAACGTCCCTAATGTGTTTCACCAGATGCTGGAAACTACTCGCAGATCTGCTTCTCGGTTGGGAGATGGAGAAGTGGGTCTTCTTGTACACTGCAGATGTTTTGATGTATACGGTGTCTAGCCGACGCTTCCGATACAACTAAACTGTAGAAGCCGATTGAATCCTGCACAATTGCGACACAACACTCGACAGTGAATATATTAGCTATGGTATGCTTCATCAAGGGTGACAGAAGAATACGGTACTGATATCTGGCAGTGCATAATTAATGTAAGTGGGTTACAGAGTTTGTGAGCTCGAGGTACAAGCTTGTCAACATTTGTTGACAAGCTTGTACCTGTAGCTCCAATTCAGTTCTGCAACTCCTGCTTCCAGCCACCCCTTCACACCAGCAATAGCTCCGAAATCACGGTCCAGTATCGCGAGCCTTGCATTTAATTTCTCAGCACCTTCCTCTATCGTGGCGTTGGGACGCCGAAACCATTGTCGAAGAGAAACATGCCACTTGGCGACAGTTATATCCATTCCATGATGAGGTGTGGAGAAGTAGAAGACGAGTTTCACGTGATCGAGGAAGTTCCTGATGGTCAGCTTTTGCTTGGCATCCCTCACGTTGGATTAAGTCTGACGCCTAAGAGCATAGAGCAGAATTTCCTTAATAACTATTCCTCCAAATGAATGACCAACCAACACGACAGGTCGAGACCAGAACTCTAGCGGAAACGCAAGGATTATGTCTTGCATCATATTTTCAGCTAGGCCGTGAAGGGAAGATGTACCAGCCCTCGCAGTACGTTTGAAACTGGCGTCGTACTTGACGGTATAGATGCGGGACCTGGGAAACTCATCTACCAACCAAACACGAGGCCATAATACCTCCGAATCGGCAGTGTCTTCGTCCTTGGATGTCCAAGTTGATACATGAATGTTACCGTCGGATTTGTCTACGTCTGTACACCTAAGACTCCGTGGAAGAAGATTATAATCACTTCAAAATCATCATTTACTCCGTTGTAAACTTCGTGTAGCTCATCGTTGATCTGTAGAGGTCGCAAGAACGGTTCAAGTCATCAGAGAAAACAGATCGATATCCTAGTTCAAGCTTGTACAAGTAACGGGCTAGAGTACGTAGTAACGGGCTAGTAAGAAGCAGACGTTATGGAAAATTCTGCAACGATTTTTGCAACTGTTACCTAAACAAAGGGAATGGGAACGGTTAGCAGTGTGGATATGGACATACCCTGCGGACAAGTTTTGAAGTCGGACCTTCTGACTCGTTACGAGGCCTCCTTGGTCGACAGAACCACTCAAGGAGATTTGCAATCCTTGATACAACTCGATCGATTGGAAGCGTCGGGTATAAGCAGCTGCAGTCGCACGTCGCCATTGCTAGCTTCTGCTCTGTACTCGCAGAAACCTCTTTTCTCCTTCTGATTTAGCGCTGTCCCGGACCACTCAGTGGAAGTTTCTGTATATCTCTTTTGGGAACTTAATTATATACAGGATCAGCTGCTTCAGTTCAGCACTCATCGTGATAGCTAGCTTGATTCTGTCAAGCACGAGAAAACAAATCACTAATTAACTGGTAATCCGCAAGTCTTTATTTACCTAATCCCCGGCTGAGTCGTCAACGGACCCATTTAAAACATCTGATTCTGCGGTACAGTAAATAAGACACTCAGACACTGAGAATGTAACATGTACGTACAGAAGGTATATTATATATATGTTCCTGTTATCTCTTACCTTGTGTTTTCTGCCAATTGGTACGGTACTGGTAAGGTCCAGCTTCAACTTTCAGCAAAACCGTCGACAGCATTTATCATGAGAGTGGTCTCCCACTGGCGCTGTGCTATAACTCCGGAAAATTAACGATAAGTGGCGACTCCAAGGAGTCTCACCAGAAAAGAAAACATCGACCAGCATGCCAGAACGAAGGCATAGCAACTTTGTCCGGTAAAGAACAAGTTGAAGCTCGTCCTTCCCGTCGCTAAGACAGAGAGATCTAGAGAGTCTAACACTTTATACTCGTAGTCTGAGATCCAGACAGTCATGATCAGTTACTGTACTATAGTCCTGGCTTCAGCTTTCTGTAGGTCTAGCTGCCAGATACCACACAGAGCACACAGCTTGGTGACATTGACTCCGATGCCAATGGAGATAGGAAAGCGTAGAAGCTAGTTTAGAGATCATATTAAGATAAACTTCTCTGATTATTAAGCAATTGTACATGTAACCGCCATCGTCGGCACACGAGCAAATTAACCAGTTGCACTTTAATATTTACACCACTCCATAATTTAGTATACCGTTTTTACCTCTTCCATGGCACTGTCGTTGGTGGTTCTACCAGTCTGTTTCCCTGTTCAATGACTATCAGCGCAGAATTCTTCCCATATCAATGAAGATCAATATATGCACGTACCTTGTTGCTATGATACTTAACATATCCGTTTAATTTTCTAAGTAACGAAGCAAGAGATATAAGGTCAAACAAGAATAGCTCATCCTCAATTTATCATCCAAAATATTTGGAGTGACTCAGACATGCATATTCGTGACGGTTACTGCATACTCCTGTAGAAGTTGAATCATATTTCCTTTGCCTTGGGATACGGTGAACTTGTTGACATGTGTAGTAGTACAAGCTCCTGAAGTCCTGTAAGACTTTGGGCACAAGTCCTGTAAGATTTTGGCACAACTATGTTACGGAGACCCAACCCCAAAAGTCTTTTGACTCTCCCTATATATTGAGAAGGGGCTCTGCCCCCAAGTAAGTCTCTTTAGTGATACTTTGTTCCTTCTTTTCTCCCTCTTGTGGAGGTTGCGAGAGCCTCCTTCCTTGTTAGAAGGTTTTCCTCCCCTGTTGGAGTGGTGCTATGAATTGGGTTCTTGCTGCCATACATCGTGACATGGTATCAGAGCTTGAGTGAAGGAATTAGAGATTGGAGACATACAGAGGACTCAGATTGCAAGTGGAGGTGCTGCAATTTTTTGCACATGGAGATTTCTCTTGAGGCGAAACTCTAATAGGCGTCCTTGCTGTTTGGAGCTACTTTCGAAAGTCCAGACATCATTTTTTCTGGTGCAGCAAGGAATGACAGCGTTGGAGACAGGTTCTGAATTTTCGAATTGTCCCTCTGCTGTGTTTGTTGTGTGTCTCTGTGAGAGTTTTCACAATTATAGTCAATCAACAAGCTTTGACTGCATTTTTTAGGATCTTCTACTCATTTTTAGCCAAAACGGACAAGTTAGAGTACAGATTGCGCAGTATCTACCCAACGAAATTTTTCTGGACTCATTCCGAGCTATTTCATTTTAGGACATACAGTCAACTGTACTTTGACCACGTATTTGAAGATGTAAACGACATGTTTTAGACATTCTGACAGTTTGCGTCACATAGACCTACGTCCAGACCTACATCTATATAACCCTAGAATCAACATTTCTATCATTGGGTGAAATTCCGATCTGTTCAGAGACACTGTCTGTATCTTCGTTTCTTACGTCTAATCCATCATGAGTAGCATAGATACGTTTTCAGCCATTACCGGTGAGCCTTTAGACAAAAACAACTACTCCATATGGAAGTATCGCATGTCCTCCTTCTTGAAAGGCCAAAGCCTGTTTGGCTTGGTCACGGGGACAGATGCGAAACCCGTTGGAGTTGATACAGATCCTGATGTTGATGCATGGAACAAACGAGCTTGTCAAGCTGTGCATTATCTTTCTTTGTGTGTCTCACCTTCCATGTTTGGTTACATACAGTTTGTTGATACCCCCAAGAGGTTTGGGATGCACTAGCTAATGTTTTCCAGACATCTACCAAAGCTCGTAAGTTACAACTCAAGCAGCAACTCTTGGATGTTAAGAAGGGTTCATTGAGCATTACAGATTATGTTTATCAAGTGAGAGGTCTAGTTGAGCAACTTAACAGCATAGGGTTGAAAGTTGAGGATGATGATCTCATCCTACACACCATCAATGGTCTTGGGAAAGAGTACAAACCTTTCAAGACTTCCATTGCTGTCAGGGATACTTTTCCCAAGTTCGATGAATTGTTCCTATGTTAGTGTCAGAAGAGATTCGTCTTCAGGGCAATGGTGGTTCTGTCTCATCACAAGAGCAAGTTTTCTTTGCTGGAGGTAGAGGCAGAGGACGAGGAAAGAGCTTCGGTGGTAGACATAAGAACGGATTTGGTTCTTCTGGTCGAGGTCAGTTCTCTCAGCAGCAACAGAACCTTCGACCTGACCATTAGCAACAGCAAGCTAAAGGCGGGGGTGAGCAGCGGTTCTGTGCATACTGCAACACCAAAGGTCATGTGATCAAGACCTGCTTCAAGAGACAAGCAGACATCAGGTCTGGCAAGCTTCCACAGCAAAACTAGGTGTCGACAGAGGAACCTTTTTCAGATGGCAGTCTTCTGACGATGGCACATGTCATGGGTTCCATGAGCAAACCTGCTGATGAGTGGTTTATTGATTCTGGAGCTTCGAACCACATGACAGCACATGGTGAATGGTTCAGCCAGAAGGAGCCATTGAAGACACCAGCAACAGTCTATACTGGTGATGATACCCAGCACAACATTACACATGTGGGTACAGTTCCTCTATCTGTTGCATCTTCAAACATTTCTACTTTGGGAGATGTACTGTATATGCCCACAATTACTAGGAATCTAGTTTCAGTAGGTCAGATGGTGGAGCAGGGTTATCAAGTTCGGTTCAACAGCAAGGGATGTATTGTTGAAACCAGCGATAACAATGTAGTTGCCAGAGGGTCAAGAGTAGGAAGGTTGTTCAAACTGGATGCTATTCAACCTCAACTTCAAGCTGCGATGTTTGTTCATACATCTGGAATCTCAAATTTAGAGATGTGGCATAAGAGAGTAGGCCATATGAACTATCAGCGGTTGAAGACCTTACCTACGTCAGAGTTAGTTACAGGTCTTCCCAAGTTCACATCTCCTATCCCATCTCTGATTTGTGAAGCTTGTCAGTTTGGCAAGCAAGCTTGGCAGCCATTTTGCCATCAGGGCACTAGAGCCTCTAGGGTGTTGGAGTTGATACATTCTGATGTATGGACTGCATCTCAAGCAAGCTTGAATGGTTCTCAGTACTTCGTCTCGTTCATAGATGACTTCTCGCGATTTACGTGAGTCTACTTCCTCAAGGTCAAGTCAGACGTCTTTGCTGTGTTCCAATCATTTAAGACCCTAGTTGAGAAACAGTATAACCATTGCATCTTACGGCTCCGTTCGGATGGAGGAGACGAGTTCATTTCTCGTTACTTTGACACTTTTTTGCAAGAGCATGGGATCAAGAGAGAGGTCACGTGCAGCTACAGCTCGCAACAGAATGATGTAGCAGAGAGGAAGAACAGACACATTGCAGAGTCAGCACGTGCGATGCTGAATGAGAAGTCTATGCCTAAGTGAGTGGGCAGAAGCTGTTGCATGTGCTGTCTACCTCATGAACCGTGCACCAACTGCAGCGGTACATAAGAAGACTCCCTACGAGGTATTAGTAGGCAAGAAACCAGACCTCTCCTGTCTCAAAGTGTTTGGTTTTATATGTTTTGTACATGTACCAGATGAAAGACGCAGCAAGCTAGACCCGAAAGCTAAGAAGTGTATCTTCTTAGGCTATGCTTCTGATACGAAAGGATATAGGTGTTATATCCCAACTTCGAGGAGACTGCTCATCAGTAGAGATGTTGTTTTTAATGAGTTGTTATCTTGGTATCAGGCTACGTCAAGCTCTGTTGCTATTTCACCTATTCTATTCTCTGTCCAACCAGTTCAGGTTGGTTCTACAACCACTCAAGCCACTAGTTCTGGTAGTGGTAGTGCTGTATTTCATTCAATGCGCATGAGAGCTCCTTGGTCTGGCCAAGCCCCTGTAGTTGCTGTCATACGGTTCAAGTCCCTCCATCTGTTGTTCAACCTACACAGGTTGCACATTCCAACAGCTCTCCAGTGTTGCAGCAGATGATCAATGAGCAGCGCAGTGCAGATATTGTGCATGCTTTTGACGACCACGTCAGCAGCTCAGCCAAATCAGGGATCTGAAGCTGGACCATCAGGTCAATCTGATCTGCGAAGGTCCACCAGAGCGAGACATCCTGTCCAACGTTTTCAGTGTGAAGGTTTCTTGGCTGAACACCATGCCTACATGGTGAATGTCGTACATGAGCAAGAACCGAATTCCCTTGAGGAGGCGATGCATCAAGCAAAATGGGTGGAAGCCATGCAAGTTGAGCTTTCAGCTTTGCAAAATCAGCAGACTTGGGAGCTGGTTGATTTACCTTATGGTAAGAAAGCTATTGGTTGTAGATGGGTTTACAAGGTCAAGAGAAATTCGGATGGTTCAGTCCACAGGCATAAGGTGAGACTTGTGGCTAAAGGATATGCGCAGCAGTATGGCCTTGACTTTGAGGAAACCTTCAGTCCGGTAGCCAAGATGTCTTCCATACGCACCCTTGTGGCATTAGCTACAAGTAAAGGATGGCAACTGCAAATGGACTTCAATAATGCTTTCTTGAACGGAGGTCTGCAGGAGGAGGTCTACATGGTGCAACCCCTCGGATACGAAGATCAGAGGTATCCAAATAAAGTTTGTAGACTCCAGAAGTCCTTGTATGGACTTAAGCAAGCTCCAAGAGCTTGGAATGTCAAGATTAACTCGTTTCTACGATTGCTTGGCTTCCGTCTTTGTAGTTCAGACTCCTCATTGTACTCCTTGCAGGTCGATGATAACACAGTATTGATCATCATCTATGTAGATGATCTTGTTATCACTGGTACCTCTAAGAGCCTTATCAAGCAGGTGAAAGATCAGCTGAAAGGAGAGTTTGATATGAAAGATCTAGATGAACTAAAGTACTTTCTAGCTATTGAGTTCATCAAGGATGGAGGTGATACATGGTTGTTACAGAGACAGTATGCTCTGAATAAGCTAGAACAGTTTGGAATGACAGCTTGTAAGCCTATCTCTACTCCTCTTGCATCTTCTCTGAAGTTGAATGCTGAGGATGGTGAGCTATTAGCAGATACTAATTTCTATAGACAGATTGTAGGCAGCCTGATCTACTTGATCATTACTAGACCTGATCTAAGTTATGATGTAGGTCTAGTTAGTCAGTTCATGCAGGCACCTAGGAAACCTCATCTTGATGCGGTTCGACAGATTCTACGATACGTGAAGTTCACAATCCAGTATGGACTTCACTACGCAGCGGGTGGTCCTCTCTTGTTACATGGTTTTACTGATGCAGACTGGGCAGGAAGTGCTCAAGATAAAAGATCTACGTCAGGTTTTGTCTTCAGCCTTGGAGACTATGCTGTTAGCTGGCAGTCGAAGAAGCAACCTACAGTTGCTCTGTCATCGACTGAAGCAGAATACAGAGGTGCCACTAATGCTACTTGCGATTCCGTTTGGCTTCATATCTTATTGAAAGATATGGGTGTGGAATTTTTTTGACCATGTTGTTTTACACACAGACAATATCAGCAGTATTAAACTTACTTCTAATCCTGTTTTCCATGCTAGGACCAAGCATATAGAGGTTCATTATCACTTTATTCGAGAAAAAGTATTGGCTGGAGAAATAGATCTGAGATATGTACCTACAGGTGAACAAGTTGCTGATATATTTACTAAAGCTTTACCTAGAGATAAATTTGATATTTTCAGATTATGTCTAGGTGTTAAGGATATTGATATGAGCTTGAGGGGGACTGTTGACATGTGTAGTAGTACAGGCTCTTGAAGTCCTGTAAGACTTTGGGCACAAGTCCTGTAAGACTTTGGCACAACTATGTTACGGAGATCCAACCCCAAAAGTCTTTTGACTCTCCCTATATATTGAGAAGGGGCTCTGCCCCCAAGTAAGTCTCTTTAGTGATACTCTGTTCTTTCTTTTCTTCCTCTTGTGAAGGCTGCGAGAGCCTCCTTCCTTGTTAGAAGGTTTTCCTCCCCTGTTGGAGTGGTGCTATGAATTGGGTTCTTGCTGCCATACATCGTGACAAAACTTGCTGTTTTCGTGATGCTTCACTCAGTACAGCTTTCCTACTTGTTATACTACTTGATCGATCACGTGAGTTGGGCATGGGAGCAGGTCGTGAGCTCGAGGCCATGGGAGTCACCGTATGAAACGGCGAGTACTATGCCTCGAGATCACCAAGGCACCTAGATTCCAGAGCTGTGCTTGTGATTTTCTCACGACCGTAAAGGTATTTAATTATAGAATATGATTTTAACATCATTGCTTCGAATTTGAACTCTTGTACCCAACTTGCCTTACCCAGCTGAACAATACAATCCACTCATCATCAATTGCAAACTGGTCGAAACCGTGGAGCGAATAGAAAACAACAGCATGAGTGAAAAAGATCAAAACGGTGGAAATTTCAATATGCAAATAGTACTAGTGGTGTAGATAATGAAGTGCAACTACTGGAGCTAATTTGCTCCTGTAGTTGCACACCTAATTTAACAGGTCCAACCACAGTGACTGTCACTTTAGAGTGTTGACTATCTAGTACCCGAAGAGTCCGGAAGGACTTCGAGCTTGCCTTTAAACTTTCTTTACCAGACAAAACCATAACTTGAAAACCTTCAGTTCATGGTGGAAGGAGGTGTCAAAACTTTCAGATGGAAACCAGAAGATATTTATTCGCATTGGTTTGTGAACGATCACAAACACAATGTGACTGTCAAGCGCGAGACAACAAAGATAAGTTCTAGAAGCAGAAGCTTCAGAGGTAGAAAGCAAGACATTGCAGTGAAGATAGAAGCATCCAAAGAAGTCAGTTTGAGCGAAGCTTCAGAGGTGGAAAGCAAGACATGGCAGTGAAGATAGAAGCATCCAAAGAAGTCAGTTTGAGCGGCGGAAGCAGTACTGGTAACACTTGAACCTGTCTTGTAACTACATCCTCAGGATATCAAGATGATTTCAATGACGCCGCTGAATTCTTACAGTTGTCTCAGTCGCATAAGTTATTGTTTACTCTCATAACAGTATCAGATATGAGAGGCAAAGATGATTTCGTAATCAGAGAGCAACAACTCCGCACAGAAAGCAATGAAAAAATTCTCAAAGTTGAGAAAACTCGACCGTTTGCACATGGAGAATTGATAATGGGAGTGAAGACGGAGCCTTATGAGTCATGGATTGTTGGAGTCACCAAACTTCTACAAGTTGACAAAGAACTGGCGAACATGTTCATTCCTTTAAGCGTAATCATGTATAGGATCTTTACGCTGTCGACATGTGTCAAACTTCAAAAGAACGAGACCTTCTGCATTCTAGATCACTTTCCGAATGTTGCGGTTATGAATGAGATTCTGACTTCTATGATAACAAGCTAAATACTTCTTGCCATAGAACTGATGTAAGAACTTTTCTATTCCACTTGGACGTTTCTTGAAAATTCTCTCATATGAGAACCCGAGATCTGCATTCGGCGAGTCTGTACAGTTTCTCTTTTCAAAAAAGACAGGTGGAATAGCTGACAGAATGGCGATGGCAGATGACTGATTTAGCGCAGGAATGTATACTATTTTGGAATTCCTGTTGAGTTTCTTTACTGACACATGTGTCGGAATTGACGCTTCTGTCATCCCATCACATTCATAAAATTGCAGTAAACTCTGAAGCTTAATAATATGACCTACAGAAAAAAAACCCATATGAAACAGAGCTGCTCCTGACAGTTTGAGAAAAACATAACCATCTACATTTTGTGTGATAAGCTCACACAGTGAGTCAAATAGACAATCCAAATAGCTCTGTAGTTTTTGTGTCAACTCCAAACAAGTGTAATCTTCTATTTCTGAGCCTGATGAAAATCCTACTTTGATCCATTCAGACATGTTGTCTCATTTTGTCTTCAAGTATGAGACTCTTGCATGCAACTTCTCATTTATCTAGAACTCTCACAGTTGTAGACTCTTGCACTCATAATCGTACACTTGAAATGATAGAAACAGTGAAACATTGATTTGAACACATGCAGTCTGTAAACAGATGAAACTCTAAATGATGTAGGTTTCAACACTCATTCGGCTAACTCCGTGCCAGCAGCCATGGTAAGACAAAGGAGCAAAAAAAGAAGAGTGAATGAAGCTCCAAGCGAAGTAAGCTAGACTTATATATCTACTTTGCTCTAGGTTATCTTGAGGTGATCAAATTTTCTCTCTCTCTGGTAATCAACTTTGGACGTTTCTCCCCTCTAATCTCCCGCTGAGTTTGACAATCCCGCCTTGCATACTGTTCCTCCCGTCTATTACACTTATCCAGGTACGACTGTACATATATGTAGTACACGCTGTACATGTACAGTCGTACCTGGATAAGTGTAGCACGGCAGCTTGTACTTACAGACTCCAGAGGGTTTGCATCTAGTATGCGTAACTGCCAAACGTGTAGACGTTGCACTTATAAGTACCCTTCATAAGTGCTCGTTATATATGAGATTACCGATAAACATATCCATTGATTATTATTATTGTTATAAATTAGTAACATCACATTAAACATGAGTAGAGTATAGAACATAGAGTTCTACAGTATTAAGTTTCGGGACAAAGAATCTAAGAAGAGAGTATAGTAACGGCCTTATATCCTTCTCTTCAGCGTGTATCATAACGAAGGTTTGCATTTATATACTTAAGATCTAATATAGTGAATTTTGTGTAAGTAAAACCTTCCAAATAACCGTAAGTGCAAAATTGCATTACTACCGTAACGGTTGTATTCTTCTGGAGAAAGTATACAGAGACCTTGCATATATCCAGGGTTTATACTATTAAGTCTTATCCAGTTTGCCTTATCCAGGTTTGACTATTTCCAACACAAGTGGTTCTTTATATTTAATAATTTACTTTCTACATAGAAGAAAACAGGCTACTCGATACAATATAAGAAATTTTTTTTTAAATTTCTCGTATATCAGTTTGGGATTCTCCTTTCCAAGAGCAATTTAATTATTCTTCTGTTAGTTCAAGTAACTGTTACATAACTTGGACATCACATATAACAGTAACTTGTGTTCTATTTCGAAACTAGCAATGTAATGAAACATCATCCATCTTGACTTTTAAACTCCTATCACTTGGATTCTTTGGACAAAGTCCACTCAAAAAGGAGATTTTTTAACATAAAAGAGTACGGACAACTTTGAATGATGATTCCGAGTTTGATTCCACTGAAAAAGATATTGTGCTCACAGTTTCAACAGAAAGGTACACTATGGGTAATTCAAAAATTTGTCCTTGCAAAAGAATTATCTACAATATTCAATACGTGAAACCAGCAATACTTCGAATAAAAGTAAGAATGCATAAACATAAAACACAAATGAACGGAAAAAAATGTTGAAAGCATATTTCTTTATCTCCTTCACATGTTTAATTTGCATATTTGCATGTTCTGGAAGACTGTGTCACACGAAGAAAGCTCTATATGTGAGAGTTCTTTGTCTGTGCGCAACAACTTAATTATTTGAACTAACCATGTTTCACATGGACTTGAATTGACACAATTGATGAGACTCCCATGGGCAAAGGGAAGAGCACGATCAGGTTCACATATTCTTCTATTGTTCTTGTTTTTGTGAATTTTTCTCTCTTGATAGTTTTCTCCACTGAGTCTGGACATGCAATAGTCATCATAAGTAATATGCTATTCTCTGATTGCATTTGGAGAGAAAATTCCTCCTTCTCAGTATTAGAAGTGTCTCCGTTAGTATAAGAATCACCACAAACTGATGTAGTAAAATAACCATGGATTGCAGCAGAATCAGCAAGATCTGCTGCAGTCCATGGTTGCACTCGAAGGCCTAGGATCACCATCAACTGATACGTCATGTGCTGATATATCAGAAACTGACGTAGTAAAATAACCATGGACTGCAGTAGAATTAGCAAGATCTGTTATACCCGAAGGTCTAGAATCAACACCAACTGATACGTCATGTGTTGGTACGTAAGACCAAGCATGCAATTCTTCTCGTGAGTGTTTATCTGACGTTAACTCCGGACCTACACCTTTTGTCTCTGGAACCCCATCTTCTTCCTGAGATGCGGTACAACTAGATGTAGATGTAGAACACTTCAATCCTTTGTTGGGTTTATGAAAGTTCACAAACCAATGACTATAAATATCATCAAATTTTCATCGAAAAGCTTTCATACTTCTATCAAGTTGGAACTGAAGATTCTCTAACTCTGGCTCTCTCTTTCTCATAAAATTTTGATTGCATCCTTTCGTTGACGATTGGTTTTGAACTTTTGCAATAATTATTTTTGGCCTTCTGAGTTCAGAGATCAACTCTGCATCGTTCTGATATTCTCATTGCGACCTAGATTTTGAGCGGAATGATAATGGATAAGGTATTTCTTGCTGTAATACCTTTGAAAATACTTATTAGTCCCAAGCGGGCATTTTAAAAATATCCTGTCGTAAGAGACTTCAAGATCATCGCTCAAGGATAGAGATGACATCTTTATCTTTCATCGAGGCCTGTGCATTCACTTGCTCTACTGATTGTAAGCAGATATTCAACTGCATTGCTGACTTCTTACAGTCGACTCTCAACTAAGAAAAAAAGTTATTTTTTCTCGAGTGCAGATGAGACACTTCTAACGTGGCAAGTTGTTTATGATAAAATTGAATAAAGCTCTCCAACTTCAGAGAATGACCAAGCGAGAAATGACTAACGTGAGAAAGAGCTGCTTCAATCAACTTCAGAAAAACAAATCCGTCTATGTTTTGAGACATAAACTCAAAAACAGTCTTGAAAGTGCAAGAAACTCTGTAGCTTCAGGACTAACTCCGAACATGTATATCTCTCTATCTCTACACGAGAAGGAAGGATTTCTACATCCACTCTACCATAGTAACTTTGCTTGGACAAGTTAACCTTGTCTGCTCACTACAAGTATGAAGGTTAGAACATCAAGCGCGAACTTAGAATAGTATCTAGTCGAGAAGTGGAATTTATATACAAGACCAGATCTAGACAAAGCTAGCAAGTATCAAAGATTCATAACCATCCCTCTCATATCTACTAGACTAGAGAGAATCCAAAAATTCACAATTTTTCCTCTCATGCATATCTCTCAGACTAAGGAGACCGTAACCTCTCTTCATATCTCCCGTTTCCTCTAACGACTTCTATTGAGATGAAATAAATAACATCAAGATCGCTCCATATCTCCCGTTTCCTGTAACAACTCTAACTACTCACATCCAATTAGTAAAATCAAACTCAGCACGTGTCATGAGACAGGTACATGGACAAGTCACCTTAATAAGCATCTTAGTTCCTGCTTGTTGACATTCCTTCATACGGTTTCCGCTTTGGTTCCAAGCTTACATCTACTTGCTAACAAATGTGATGCACGATGGATCACCAAGTCCATGTTTGACATCAAATTCTCTCACGCGCATATAAAACTTATCACTTTACAATCGCATTATATAACTCAAAGAAAAATTATGTATTTATATAACTCAAAGAACATAGTTAGTAGTCTGGTTCGATCTTACAAAGTTATAAACCGAATATACGAGTGCTTTCATGAATACACGTTTTAACTCGATAATGAAATCTTTGACTTGCAAACGATGTACCTCGGTAATGAAGTGTTTAGATTGTAGACGCATCTCTATGATCAAGTGTGAAACAAAGAGAAGAGTATTACAAACTTTCTTCGTCAAGTTGAGGATAAACCTGAAAAGTCCAAGAGCATCTCTATTAGATCATGATCTTTTGCAACGAGATGGACACGGATGAGACGACAGAAAGATTCAACAAGAAAACAAGTAAAAAGTCAAAATTTATCAAGCCAAAATGCCGAGGAGTCAGAATTGCTTCTTTGATAATTGGTCTAAGGCTTAGATCCATGTCAGTCTGCCTCGCAGAGCACGAAACATATGCTGCAGATGTAAGAAAGCAAGAAACGTATAAAATGTAGACAGAACCTATATTATAGATTAGGAGCATCAAGGAATCCCGAGTAATGTGAATGCACACAATACCATGGAGTTCATCTATCTTACATGTCACTTCGGTAGGTTCAACTGCCAATTCTAGTTCAGTACAGTCTAGTTCGAGACAGTCTTTCAATAGTAGGGGACCAAGACTTTAAAGTTGATCCCCTATTCTTATACACTCCAAGCAGTTTAGTGTAGACAGTTGCGGGTCAGTGTCATGTTAATGTATGTTTCTGTTTTCTTGCTAATTAAAGGTCCTACGCAAGAAAAAATACAAGTCCATGATGTACTAAAGCTTTTCACTTATCCGGGTTCTGCAACAAGGTTTTTTCGTTTTTATTTTCCGTCAAAATGCCATTTTAGCCATTCATTTTTTTCCTCATTTATTTTACTTTTTTCACATTTTTTTCTTCATTATATACGCTGCATCATCTTTTTTATATTGATTTCGCAGTGATCAAGCGTATATGACAGGTGGGTTTTCACATTCGTTATTAAATCAGGAGAAAAAGGATTCGAACCCTTAACCTTTGGTTTTGGAGACCATTGTTCTACCATGCGACTTGAAGGACTGTAGAACTGTTGTAGAAGGAACCACAGTTCTAATTCTGGAGGAGAGTGCGGGGTTCTCAGGAAAAGTCATTTCAACATGGAGAAGTAAACAAGAGAAAGAACTGATGTGCACCTACTGCTTTCTGAAACCGACTTTGACTTCAACTAGACTTCATTCTAGTGGATAAATGCTGGACTCTGGAACCTGGTTTGCCAGTTACTCTACTTGAAAGGTCACCTTCATGGTTACATGTATGATCGTTTATCTTAGATTCCAACTTTACATGGTTGAAATCTCCTAAGGAGATTAATAACATCGACGGTTTTAACAATAACTATATAGACTTGCTATTGCTTTCGACTTGACATGTTTGTGCAGTTTTCTCGCAAAGATGTACCTACACATATATAAGCGCAAGTTCATGCAACGGATCCTGACTACAAAAGCTAACTTCAGTTATATACATTGCTTACTTCTCAAACCAAGTTAGCGTACAAATGATTGTTTTACTCATGCACTTCTATGTTTCTCTTATTTTTTCCTCTTTGCAAGATATTTAAACATATTTTGTCTGGTGCAAGTTCTAAAATGCAAGAATATGACAAGCAATATTCAAAGAATAGTGCTTGTCAAAGCTATCTGAATATCTTTACTTAACTATGGATAAGATACGCACAAAGTGTGATTGTAAGAAATTTAGATGTGATCCTATAAGATATAAACTTGTGGGAAGGAGTACATTATACAAAAATTGGAAAGTTGGAACATCCGAGAATATTTCTGCACATGTAGCAGAAATGAGCACTGAACCTAGAAATATCGGAAGATAGTGTATATGTATGTGTTCGTTATGTGAAGAGAAACTCATGTCTCACACTACATTCTACAAGCACAACTCTTGTGTGCACTTTAGAAAATCTTTAGTAGAATCTACAGATGAGATTTTAGATTCATTCCAAAATGAATCTATGTTCGTGTGTTGTAGTACTGACTTCTTACACGAGGAGAGTGAATCTATACTTCTGAATAACGAAATAGATACGAGGTAAACTATAATTCAATCTGTCTCAGATACACCCTTAGAACATGCTATGGATAGAAAACTCATTTAACTAGAGTCCATCTTAGACGATAGTGGAATATCTGGAGAATATCAAGATAAGATTTGGAAGTTATTATTCAAAAACTTCAATAAGCCTTCTCCACCTTATTGCTTGGATGTAGATTTTATAGACAATCCACGCTTTCAGATGCAAGATGTAGAGAGTTTATCCTTGCGTAGGTTATCTTCTCTTGCTGATCTTAACTGGAAAGGGGGAGATGGTAAGTGGATTGTTCCTTCATCGTTTTGAGCTCTTAGTCAGATGTACAAGGTTCGTGGAATGGAGCAGGCAAAACGATGGAGAATATGTACGAGAGAAGAAGATAGTCTCATCTTTCGATCTTATTTTTTCCATGTAAAACTGATCAGATGAAAAGAGATCGAAGAGACAAGTGTATGTGTTCTCAAACAGAGACTAAATGCACTTTCTATACTTCTTGTAACGGAAGGAGAGAAAAATATCTCATGTTTGATTATATACCTTTGATTGAAGTGTTGAGGGAATTATTAAGATCCATATAGTTTACATATGATTTTTTGACAATATGACGCCATCGTCGTGATTGACTTCACAAGTCACCACAAGATATTCTTGAAAGTATCTTTGATTTTTGACACGGGTCTAAAGTGCAAGACTATGAAGATTCTGGAATCCTAATGCTGATGTTCAATTGTCGATATGATATCTTATAAAAAATGTGGGAAAGTATATCGTGCATTTCCTACTAAATGCTCAAAATTGTCATTGGAAAAAGTTTCAATACATAGATAGGAAAATACAACTTTCCATGTTCAAAATGCATTACTTCAATTCAACAGATGGTGAAATTCATCAAGGTATTTTCTTACCTTCGTGCAATGTATAATATGTATTATATGTTTTTGTTTGTGCACCATATCTAACTATTGTCTATCATTGCTATTAACTGTGTCATTATGCGCATCCAAACTGCCCATTCAAGTCAACTCTTTCTATTTTATGTGACTCACTAAATCTACCCTTAGGGGTTTACTTACTAGTCCTTGAAGACTGAGAGATACTCTTTCTTTCCTTTTCAAGGTTCATTTGCATGACTACTTCTTTTGGAAACAAGCAGCAGTTAGTTTCTTCAGAATGTGCTAGTGGAAACATGTTCAATATCTTCTTGCCACGCTGTTTGTTGCTTCTGCTCGGAGCACCTCTTCTGGATGCAACCTCCTTCTTCCAAGAGTTATGATTGTCTTTTTAACAGAGTTGTAATGGATGATGTAGGGATGTCCGTTGAATCTTACTCTACTGAGACATTGGGATGGATGGCAATCTACATCTACTACGCAATGAGATTGTTGGACAATCGAGGTGGTTCCTTTGAACTGTGGAAAAGTTTAGAGAGAAAAAAATATGACAAACTGTTTGTTTCCTATTCTATTCATTCTTGTTAGTTCTATACAGTTGATAGAACAGAGAAATTCACATCTCCTTATCACTTTTTTGGAACCATTATTACTTGAGCTAGAAATAATGTTCATAGAAGGATTTGAAGTATAGACTAACATTTTTGATAATGAGTTACTATAGGAGTCATTTTCTTCATTCATGAGTTACTATAGGACCCATTCTTGTCACCATGCTCGTTAGAGTCATGCTTATGAATTTCGCAGGAGATCATCCTGCAGTGTAAGATAGTTGGTCTCAAAGACGAAGGATATGGAGCATGTAGAAGAGATCATATGGACGGTCTATTCTTTGACACCAATGTTGTTTATCCTGACAATAGGAAGAAAGCGAGATATCCACCTGAAAATGGTACTACAAAACATATCTTAGTTTGTTTGCAGAAGCTATCATATGAGTAACCAAGAGAAAAGAGACAAAGCTGGTAGAAGAGGAGGTATAACTTTCAAATCTCAATTTTGGAGAATCTCCGATTTATATGACTTTGACTTATCTCTAGATTTGACTTTCGATGTCATGCATACTATATCTTTATGTCTCTTCAAGAAGTTTAAAGAGGATTTTATTAGTAGAACCTAGATAGAACAAAAAATTGTAGAGAAAACTACAGATCAGGTTTTTCTTTATAGACCAAAAGGTTTAGGTCAGAGATGGACTAGACAACCGACAAAAGAAGTCAGAGAAGAACTGTAAATCCTCCGCGGTCTTATCGATCAACTACCCCCCAATCTCTCAACCTCCACGATAGTCATCGATGAATCTGCAACATATCGAACTTGTCTCTCACTCAGGGGTCATCTCTGATGACTTTGAGAGAAGCACATCATGAACTTGAAGAAAAAAATGCTAAATTCAATCATTCACTCACCTATAAACTCATCAACTAGAAATTCTTCATTAACTCATCAACTAAAAATTCTTCATTAACTCATCAACTAAAATCTTTCATTCTAACAACGTCTCTCAACTTCTCACATGCTAAAATATCGCACTCTCTATATTACTCAAGTTACGACGATGTGAAAACAAGGATGAGGAGCTCTTCTCTACTCCTCTATTTATACATTCTAGTTTTTTACTTTGGTACCCTCCGGTAACTCAGCCGTAATTATTTTTATCGGGTTTTACTAAGATATTACTTAAGATAAAAGCATTAATCACATGGACTTCTTACCTTTTCACAAGGGCTTATTCCTTCAATGTCAACAACTTCTAGAAGGATTCTGGAATATTCTCAAGAAATCTCGAATTTCCACTCTCTCTACACTAGGACTCACTAAAACGAAGACATGTGGAATCTCTTCTTGTTTTTAATGTCCACAAAGTCCACAACTTTAATCCCACCACTAATATCAAGTCAAAAAAGAGATAAAGGATGCTTTCCACCTCCTTTCTATCTTTTAGACAAGATGACAAGATAGTAGTGCTCACTCTTTAAGAAATATTTGAATTCTGCCAAAAGTACAGCTAACTTTAACTATAACTAAATTTAGCTAGTCATGACTAACTTGATACCTCCTTAAAGTACTTGGGCAGCAAATAAACATTATCCACACTTAATTATAACCAAACACTTTACTAATAGACAAACTTCTTATGTGTAACATAAGTCGTTATATTTTACCCCCGGACTAAATTTTCACTCCGTCCTCGGAGTGAAGAGAGTACTTTCGTCGATGAAACAAGTTCAACTTGTCATGATGTACCTGATCGAATCTCTTTCCTCCCAGCTCCTGAAAGTCATATGTGAAGTTGCTCCACACCTTATCTACAACAAAAAGATCAAAATATCTAGGAAGAAACTTCTTCCTAGCCCTCTTGAATCGGATAGCATCATACAATATTACCTAATCTTCGACTTGAAAAGGTTTTACCTCCCTCTTGTCCAAACGTTTGTCGTAACGCTTCTTTTGATATGCTTGAGCTCGTTCCATCCAGATCACTGCTACCGCTCGGGTCTCTTCCAACTCCATGAGTTGCTCCCTTCTTGATCTGACCACGTCTTCTCTTCTCGACCTCTTCAACTTTCGTTGAATAGTTTGAAAAGTATCCAATTTGAATTGGATCGGCAACTTGGACTCCACTCCATAAACCAGTCGAAATGAGAAGTACCCAGTAGAAGTCTTTGTTGCCGTTCGATACTCTCATAAGATGGCATGTAGTCTCTTATCCCAAGTATGTTTTGCAGTCTCAACACCAGCATCTTTGACGAGCATCATACAAAGTGTAAGATTGGTCTTCTCCGCAAGACCATTAGCATTTGGTTTGTATGAGGTTGTTACTCGTGACTTGATAGAAAAGTGTTGTAGCATAGCAGTAATCATGCTCCCTACAAACTCTCTTCTTCTATCTGAGACCAACTCTAACGGACATCCAAATCTTGTGATGATCCTCTCTCATAAAAATCTACAGACTTCCGTTTCATTAGTCTCCCTCAAAGGTCTAGCCTCTACCCACTTGGTACAATAGTCAGTGGTGACTACAATGTATCTATTGCCTCGAGGTGTCTTATTAAGAGGACCTACAAAGTCAACACCCCACTTCTCAAATGGTCCTAACACTAGAATTGATCTTAACGGAGGTGTTTTAGTAGACTTCAGAGCAAATGCTTGACATACTCCGCAAGGAGTACAATAGTCTAAATACTCTTTGAAAATCCCTCTCCAGTGGTAATCCGCATCCAAAATCTTGAAGGTTGTTATCTTACCGACAAAGTGACCTCCGCAAACAGTTCCGTCGTGAAACTCGTGCATTAGCTTCAACGCCTCCTTCTGACAAACTGCTCTCCTTAGTAACCCATCTGCTCTTTGGTGAAACAGAATTCTCTCCACCATGGTGTAAGATTTGCATCTCTTGATCAACGCGTTATGTTCTCGGGTATGCATACCTTCTAGAAAAGAGTCATCTGCAAGGAAACTCCAAATTTCCTTGTACTCGTTCGATATCTCTTCAATGCTTGTGATGGTCATCAGATGCTCGTCTAGAAATGAATCATCAAACGGTTCTTCCTTGATCATCATAAACCCTCGACAAAAGATCAGCATTCGCATGTTTTTTCCCTGGTCTATCTTTGATCTCATAATCGTATTCTGTTAAAAGGATCTTCCAACGAGCAATACGACCTTCAGCATTAGGCTTATTAAAGATATAATTTAAAGCCTTGTGATCTGTGACTATGAAAAATTTCCCTCCTAGCAAATAGTGTCAAAATTTCTGCAATCCAAAGATCATCGCTAATCCTTCTCGTTCCGTCACGGAGTAATTCTTCTCCGCTAGAACATCTGCCTACTAGCATAAGCTATAGGATGATCATGCCCATCTCCATCTAACTGACTTAATGTACATCCGATTGCTACATTGGAGGCATCCGTATATAGAATAAATGCTTTACTTCACTCGCGTTTAGCAAGTATAGAAGCTGTCACCAATGCCCTTTTCAACTCCTCTAATGCTTCCTTTGCCTTCTGATCATGCACTATCAAGTCAAAATCAACTACATAGTCAAAGCTATTGCTTTGTTTGAGAAGGAAAAGACAAACCTACGATAATATCCAACCATGCCATGCCAACCTACGATAAACCCTAAACGGTCTCAACTTTGTCAAGTTGATCGGAAATGGAAGATCTATAATCTTCTTCACCTTCTCAAGATCTACCGTAATCTCATTCTTGGAAATGATGTGTCCTAACAACAAACCTTCTTCGCAACTAAAGATGCACTTCTGTTTAGAGAAGTGCATCTTTTATATTTATATTTATAAATGACTTAAATGATGTCACGTAATTAAAGAAAAGGAAAAAATGACTAGAAATGATATTTACGATAAAATATGTCATTCTGTCATATAAATGCTAGTAAAATAGAACCAAATTTTCTTCTATAGTGAAAGAAGGTGTACAACGATATTACATGCGGATTACAAGAGCTCGATGGAGGTAAGGATTAAGATGCCAATTGTGGGTAAGTGGATGAAGATCTTCAAGAGACGAAACGAACAAATGAATTTTGAAGATCTCGATTCTGAGTTTAAGTTTGAAGATATAGTAGATGAGGACAATGATGACACAAGGGAGGGTGATGAGATCGTGTGAGATGCCGATCCACTCCTTGCTTGTATCTTCTTGTTGCATGCCGGAGGATGTGCAACTTTAGAAGGGGTTACTAGGTTCAGGTCACCCCGCCTGAATTGAATTTGAATTGAATTTCTCAGTTATCAAAAAACAAACCTGCAAAATAAATCTTCGGGGTTACTTGAAGCACTTGTATTCACACTTGGGGTTTAATCACCCATACAATTAGGTGTATTTTACATGTGCATTGAAGTTACGTATCTTGTTACAACTATAAGAAAAATATCTTTACATAATACTGTATAGTCTTTTCTCCTACTTTCATAGGATTCATATCAAGAAAGGTATTGAGGGAAATGATACGTACAGTGAATATGCATATGCATGAGGTATGCATATGTATATTCTTCCTCTTCCAAGTTTGGAAGAGGAGGAATATGCATGTGGTTAATTTATTACCTAACCTACCAATATAGACCATGTCATCTTCAATCCACAACTTCTGTACATGTCGATGAAGAATCCTCGCCTAGTGCGCTCGTTTCCCGACGAAGACCTCCTCGATGAAGTAAATCTTCAAATTTGACATGTAGGTGGTCCTCTTCGACCTGAAGATCACCATGATTGCATCGGCTATTTCTCTTCTCCTCGCATCAAGAAAGTCAAAAGTGCCATAATTGTTTCTCCCTTGCTGTAACTCCTTGAGAAGCCGAGGAAAGCTTCGGATCGCCTCCATCGGTGCGTGCACCGAAGTAATTTTGAAGAGAAGATCTGCATCCTTCCTCGCCTCGTTGATTCTCAAGACGAAGGACCAATTCGTCTCGGTCTAGTTCCCGGGTCTTTCATAAGGTTCATCCGAAGGATGCTCCTTGCAAACGCGTAACTCTTGTACTAACTTCGTCGATATCATCGACCACCAAGGTAGTAGGAGAAATGACAATCTCATGTTCTGAAGATATTTTGTATACCGGGCGAAGACTGACATAGTTCACGTCCAACATCTGGAGTCGAGGTGACTTGGATGTTTGCATCCCTCACATTCGCAGAAGATCAAAGTGAAGGATGAAGTTAAGAGTGGATATGAAGAAGGAAGTGGAATATGAAGAATGGAGTTTCTTTCTCTAAAACTGAATCCAATGAAGACGACATTCTTCAACGATAAATTACTGCAGATGCTTCCGCTCCTTCCAACACTATTCACGTCATGCGAAAATGATCTAACTCGCTGCACTTATACATCGTGATAGCTTTGAACACACGTGCCCCAGTTAGGGTTTCACTGTTTCATCAAAATTCTTCATCGATCAAAGTACTAAGAAGTCATTTCTCACCGACTTCCTCAATACTTCAAACGTCTGTAACTTCGTTGTTCGGACTCTGTTTGTCTCGCACAACATATCAATAGAAAACTCTTCGTCTATAGAATCCAACCATGAGGAAATTCCATCCCAAATGACTTCATAACTTCAATTGATTCTTCAAGAACAAATCTTCTTCACTAAACTTCTAATTAACACTATTCTACTTCTATCTTTTATCTTCTACTACATATTCTTCTTATTTACTTTACAACAAATCAATTAACTAACAAAAACGGAAAATCAAGACTTCACATACTCCCCCTCTCAATTGTGAAGCACCTCGTGAACACTCAAGAGTAGTATCTCTTGATTCTTCATCCATTCACTCGAGTGGCTAACAATGTTTCACCAAGTTCTTCCAACTAAACCAAACCATTACTATAACTACGCGTTACTTTATAAGGACCCATCCAACGTAAGTGACTTCTTTGGAAACTTAGTGTATCTACTGTCGTACTGCAGCACTAAATCCTCATCTCTGATATCCACCTTACGTATCTTTTATCGTGCTTCTCTTTCTGCTTCATTTGGATAACTTTCGTTAATCTCTTGGATTCCTCGCGATCTTCCTCAAGCATCATCAGACTCTTCAGTCGTAACAGTTGGCTCTTCTCCACTAACAATCTATCTTTAGATGAAATTTAATAAATAGGTACATAAAATTAAACTCGCATAATCGATGTCATGTCATATGTTAGGAAAAAGAGCGTCTGAAGTATCGTTATCTTTTCTGCATTTTGAAACGACCACAAGACAACCGATAACTTTATATCCCAATCATATGCATGATTCACTAATATCTTATTCAGAATCTTGCACAACACTCCATTAGACTTCTCCGTTAATCCATTAGCTTTTGAATTATACGGCGTTGTCTTTCGATGCTTTAAACCAAAATAGTCTATCAATTCTTTTATCATCTTGTTCAAGAAATGAGTACCTCGGTCACTCACCAACTCCAATGGACATCCATATTGAGTAATCATTTGTGTGTATAAAAACTCAGCTACAGTAGGTACATCATCTTTCTTGGTAGCTGCTGCTTCAACCATATTCGTTGCATAATCAGTAGCTATCAGATGTATCTTCTTCTAGTGCGGCGTGTTGTAGGTTGTATAGGTCCGACGAAATCAATGTCTCACTTCTCAAATGGTGCTAATGGAAGTATCGGATGTAACGGTCACTGAGTGGTTGACGTAAGCTTACCCACTCTTTGACAATTATCACACTTCTTGATAATCTCCTGAACATCCTTGTACATTGTTGGTCACTAGTATCCAGTTGAGAGAATGTTCTTCACAATATTTCTCAGCGTATAGTGTTCACCTTCAAGTTCTGAGTGTAATGCACCTACCACTTGTGATATCTCATGTGCTTCCAGACATCTTTGAAGTTCCTAATCAGGTCCTCTCTTGAATAGTATCTCATTCTTCAACTCGTATGGTCCTGCTTGATGTATGAAGATGGTTCACTATTTTGCATCCATTTTTTCTTGATACTGCAACGTCTGTAAATATCTATACAGATCATAGTACTTCGTAGCAGGTGCTAATGTCAGCTGAAATAGTTCCTCATCTGGAAAATCATCTACCACTGTGTCCACTAGTTCTCTCATCCTTAGCCGAGACAAGTAATCAACATTCTCATGATGAATATTTTGTCTAGTTTGAACTGTGAAGTTGAACTCCTGAAGTAACAACATCCATCTTGTTATCCTTCTCGACAAGTCTGACTTCTATATCAGATGCTTCAATACATAATGATCCGCATGAAAAACAAACTCATAGCCAAGAAGATAATGTCTGAATTTCTTACTGAATACACCATTCCTAACACCTCACGTTCAGGAGTAGTGTAGTTCTTTTCTATTGCTGAAAGCTGTCTACTCGCATAATAGATTGGATGGTCTCTCTTCTCGTCATCTTTTTGACTAAGCCCCACTCCAATGACAAATGCAGAAGTGTCTATGTACACGTGAAATTCTCTCGTAGTCTGGTGGTCACATGACATGTGTCTCTACTAACTTCTTCTTCAGCATTTCAAACGCCTCATGCTGCTTCTCGTGCCAATGGTATTTTGTTGTCTTCTTTAGCATTTATGTCAATGGCGCATCAAGTATGGTGTAGTCTTTGATGAACTTTCTGTAATATCCAACATGTCATAGAAAGGCTCTCAACTCGCATATATCAGTAGAGGGTTGTAGGGAGAGTAACACACAAACCTTCTCTACATCTACTTCTATGCCTCAACCTAATACTCTATGTCCAAGAAGTATTCTTTCAGTCATCACAAAGAAACACTTCTTGAGGTATAATGCAAGTCGAGCTTCCCTACACTTCAGAAAAGTCTTGGCTAAACACGCTGCATGCTCCTTAGGTGTACCAAAAACACAAAAATCATCTATAAAAATGTATAAAATTGTTGCAAATAATCTTGGAAAATTGTTGTCATCATCCTCTGAAAGGTAGCTGGTGCATGGCATAGTCCAAAAGGCATTTTGTGATAAGCATAAGTGCTCCAATCTGTAGTGAACGTAGTCTTGTCTTTATCTTGCTCTCTAATGGACATTGCATTGTACCCTAAAAATCCATCTAGAAAAATGTAACGTTCCTTTCCAGATACATGATCCAAAATAGTATCAGTAAAAAGATAAAGGGTGATGGTCTTTAGACTTCGTTACTGCAGTAAGCTTTCTAAAGTTCTAGCAGAGTTTTATTTTTCCTATTTGCTTCGTAGGTACTACTACTATGGGTGCTACCCATTCTCTATTTAATACAAGAAAAATAATACCCCCCTTTAAGTACTTATCTATCTCGTCCTTAACCATCAAAGAATATATTGAGTTGAGTCGGTACTGCTTTTGTCATACAGGTACTGATCATTCGGTTAGATCAATACGATATTCTTTCCACTACGCACGTATCCCCCTTCATGTCCTCCATAGTCAAGGTGAAGACATCTTGGTAATGGGTCAGCATTTGACGATATGCTTTGAACTCTTCTCCTTGCACTACAACAGAAATCTTTAAGTTCTTTCTCTCGCTTATCACCAAGTCTTAGGATGTTTTTGGAAGTACTATATCATTTGTATGACTGGTCTCTGCACTTCCGTGACCTAGCTGTGATTGCTATTCGGCCTCGTTTGTATCTTCTTCATCATCGACTTCGTAGCACTAAAAATAGTTGATCACTGAATAGGGATCTCATTTCCATTCACATGCGTTTCTTGTTGATGAATCAGATCCTGAAGTGTAACATGCATCCGTCAAATCTGTCTCACCTTGATGTGTTATCTTTTTCCAGGATACTACCACAGCCTTGTTAGTCAGTTTCTATGGATCTTTAAACTGTAAACAATGCCGGTACCAATCTGTTAGTACTTTAGCACCACACAACCACGGCCTCCCAATCAAAATTTGATAACCCGACTTAACCATAAGGTGCAATATGACATAGATGAGTTTAAAAGAAACTCCGCCTATTAGAGTAGGAATGTTGCATAGTAGCCCTAGTGGTCGTCTTCGTGTCTGATCTGCCAGTTGTAACACTCGTTGAGTTTCTTCATACTTGCTAAAACCCAACGCGTGCTCCATATCTTTTGTCGTTATGTTGACTCTTGACCCAGAGTCAATTGGCACTTTCTTGATTATGCGACCTGCAACCTCCACCTCAACTTCTGGAGAGCTCAGGTCTTTTGCCTCAATGTGAAACAGAGAAGGTAACTTCGATCTTCTTACTTTAGTGGGTTTCTTCAATGCTTGAAGTAACACCTTTCTATAAATTTTGTTGTCTTCACATGTTGTCGAGATGACGAAGGAGATCGAGGATCTGAAGAAAATGTGTACTTCGAGAGAAGAGCAGGTTGCATGACTTCACAGTAGAGTGGAATTGACGTTGAAGAATTATTTTACCACCAACTTGGATACTTCGGAGTTGAAGATTCTTCAGCAGATTAGGCAGGAGTTAGATGCAATAGATATAGAGAGCTCTTCGACGAATAACCGAGTAGCTAAGCTAGACCAACGAGTAGTTTGAAAACTTCGTGAGGTTAGAACAATTGTGGAATTCTTAGTTAGTGAGATAGCTAGAGATTTAGCGTTAGGTTCTGATTTGGTGCTTGATCTCGTTTCAAGCATAGGACCTTCATCGGACGGTACCGATGTTCATCCTACTTCATAGGAAGTAAGATCTTCCATCTTCAGACGAAGTTGTATATAAGCATTGTGTTGTTCGTTCTTAGGACCTCTATGTGTTTGTTATTTTGGATTTCTATTTTCTGAAGTTTATGGAGCCATTGTGTATTTGTCTTCTTCGGAGTTTTACCTATGAAGTTTTGTAGTGTGTTGTGGTAGGAGTTAGTCTGGGTGACAAAGTTTTTTGTCAATCACAACTGAATGAGAGTAAGAAGTCAGAGGTGAAGTCTGAGAACAAACCAGCAACTACGAAGTTAGTTTGTTACGAAGATGTTTTAGAGCGAAGTTACTTTGGAGAAAGTTGTTCTTCTTAAGAAGTGTCTTCATGGTGAAGTTCTTCTTAGGAAATCACTTAGGAAGAAGTTGTACTTCGTACTTCAGCGATAGAAGAGTCTTCTTTGCCTGAGTTTTTGAGAGCAGTAGTAGTAAAGATAACTTAGTGTGAAGATACTTAGCGTTTATGATGATAGAGGCTACTTAGTAGCACATCAACAATACTTCTTCGTGAAGACATTTCCATCTGTGGCTCTATATCTTGTTGTTTATCTATTTCTCGAGGTCCCTGACCTATTGAGTATATGTTATGTTATTTGTCAGGACTATCAACTCTGTCTTGTTGGATAGACCTGAGTTTGATCTCTACCAGGACTGATTTCTACCCATGAGAATAAAAGATAATCATAAAGAATCACCTTTGTCACTTGTTTACTACATTTAGATGATATTTACTTGCATCTCATTTCTATCTTTATATTACTACTTTCGAGCATCTTTTGATTTTCTTGTGTGTTACATATAGAAAGCTGAATAAATTTTGACGTCGCAGCCAGAGATGCGAATGCTGAATTATCCAATATCAATGAAAAGAAGTCCAGAGACATATATGTCGACGGGTAAGCCTGATCCTCCTGGAGATGTGCAATCTGAAAGAGATAGGAGGCGTGAACGACGATCAGAATATCGAGAACAGATTCTGGAAGAAGCTCGTTGGTTAAGAGAAGAGCATAAGAACAGAGAACGTGAATGGAGAACACCTAACTCGAAGGAATGGAAGAGGAAGAAACCAAACCTTGATGAATCAAGTTCACCCCGGACACCAAAGTCACCACCTCCAATCCGTCTCGAATTTGCTCAGAGGATCTTGACTTCGAGGAAGTCATCACTCGATTAAGTTATGAGACTGAACATAAAGAAAGAGAAGTAGAGTGGAAATTCTTCCTCGAAGTCAATACTGTTTTGTACTCGCAGTTGTTTACATCTGACCATGAGGTAGGTAATACTTCTGAAGAACAAGACCAGCTTACTTTTTCAAACGGAGTAGCTACAACTAAGGCAGTAGAAGTTGTTACTATCTTAGTAGAACATTTACAAGTGCAAGAATTGGTTCCTCAAGCATTGGTACGGATCTTTTGTTAACTCTAGTTTCTCAACAGGACAGCGCTACTCCCTACTTACAGCCAACAACAGGACCATCAGTGTTCAAGAAGAGACAAGCTAAAGCAGCAGCTGCTGTAGGATTTACCTCTTCTGTCCTCGTACAAGCTGTAGCGCCGATTCTAACACCTGCCAAGATAGCTATCTTAGTTCCAAGAGCTACAAGAGTCCGAAGTATGGAAGCCCAACACATACACAAAACATGGTTACCCGAAGTTCAGAGGAGGATCTTCTAATGATGACAAAGACGCATATGCCTACATTAAACTGTTTGAATATGTGTTAGTGACTAACAAGGAAGATGTTGAACATGATTGTCTGCGGATCTTCCCAAGTCTTCTCAAGAAGAGAGGGTGCAGCTGGTACAACCATGCTAATGGAATACCAGGAGACATCGATACATAGGACAAGCTGAAGACGAAGTTCTTAGAGCGGTTCAGAGAGATTGGGTACAATCGACAAGTGTTGGGGAAACTGACCCGACTAGTAAGAGGGAAGAAAGAGAGCTTGAAAGATTATGTGCAGAGATTTTACAATCTGCTGGACAGAATTCTGAGGATGGGTAAAGCCAACCCATACTCCATGGACCAAGTCATTGAATGGCTTGTCACAAGCTTACCAATTAAGATGGAGATTTGGTGTCGCCGTGAAAAGATGAACGCCATCGAAAAAGTTGTTGCTTCAGCAGAAGCATTTGAAGCATCCACCCTCGGAAGTAAAGGAGGTTGGAGAAGGGTAAGAAGAAGAGAAAGATAACAAGAAGGAGAAGAAAGAAGAGAACAAGAGTCAACAGAAGAAACATAAGAAGAGTCGAAAAGAATCCTCTTCCGACGAAATGTCTTCAACGAAGAATCTCCTTGGGCCGAAGTCGAAGAATATTTGTCCGCGAGTTCATCTTCTTCGAACGAAGAAGAATGAAGAACAAGATGAAGTTCTTCGTCCAAAACATAGAAAAGTCCGAAGGAGAAGAAGGAAAAAACAAAAGAGTATAACACTCAACTTATGGAGGAAATGATCGAAAGGTTTGCAGATCTGAAAATACAAATGGTACGATCTCATGGCAGGAGAAAATCAACTTCTTCATCTCGGCCGAACTTGTGGTGTACGAGTTGTGAAAAGCCGGGGTATGCTCATACAGAATGCACCAACCCGCAAAGAACATATTTAGCGCAGGCTCTAGAGTGGACGTCGATGTTTGAATCATATTACAGTTCATTCTTTGTGGAAACTCCAGATGAAGTATATGGAGTACAACCAACTACACCGTCTCAATCGTCTAAGATCTTTCCAACCACCGACAACTATTCCAATTCAACCCATACCCATTCAGAGATATGCAACACGAGAAAGAGCTCTAAATTTGTCACTGAAACTTTTAATGAGTCCAGCAGGAGCCAATAAACCTCCACCCCATGGGTCTTGTTTCAATTGTGACAGCACAGATCATTGGTCATTCAACTGTCCTCATTTGAAGAGACAGTTGAGATATGTAGTACTTTTGGAAGATGTCATCAATCAGGACATGCCACGGCAGATTGTACTAACCCACCCGCAGTGAAGCAAGGGGTTCGCTTTTATCTTAAGACAGAATGTCCTACGAAAGCACAACTGCACAAGGTGGATTTGGAGGAATGAAAGACCACTGGAGATCAAGGATGGCCACCTGAAGAAACCTGGGTTTGCAAAGTGGACACCAGAAGCTCATTCAAGACGAAGAAGAAGGCGGAGGAAGCTCTTCTGAAGACTCAGTGAAAGAAGGAGCAGAAGAAGCAGAAGAAGACTAAAGAGAAAGCCAAAAAGAAGGCAACTACTGAGAAGGATAGTGAGGAAAAGGAAGAAGAATCTTTGAAGAATGTAGACCCTCTGAAGTTGCCAGTAGATATTACGGACGAGGTACGTGAATTCCTGAAGAATGAGTTACTACGAGGAAGTACTTCGACGAAAGAGGTAGAGACAACTTCGGCCGAAGTTCCAGAGACATCAAGAGTTCTGGCTTCGTCTGTTCCAGACGTACTTCGTACTTCAGCCAAAGAAGTAAGAACTTCAGCGAAGAATGAAGAGGTTCTAAAGAAGCACAGTCGATCGGAGCCTGTAAGAAGAGAACATGTGGCAACACCACACTATGATGTGGTGGAAGATTTAGAAACATAGAAGGCTAACATAAGCTTCAAGCAATTAATTCGATCTCATTGTTGTCTCATCTCGATCAGCTCCTTCTTCACCAGCGACAGTGTCTTCTCATGCTCTTTCTCGAGTTCTGCCTTCTGACGAAGTATCTCCTCATGCTCCGAAGTCAACCTCCGAATCTCCTCGGACTTCACCATGTTCTCCCTCTTCGCTACTAAGACTGCAACACGCAAGTTCTCCTTTTCTTCCATCCAGTTTTCTTGTCCGAAATTCATCATCTGCACGAGCTTGGCTAAGTTCAGTTGTGGCCGTATGTCTCGCGGTTACTCTCCAAGGTGAAGAGTAAAAGTACTACTACTTCCTACAAGTACTTTGCCGAAGAAATGAATCGATGTACTTCATCAATCGTCGAAGAACTCACTTGCATCTCACCGCACTCTTCCTTCTTCTCCTCCATCGGAGTGTCTTCTTCCTCCACACCGACTTCCGTTGCATCTTCGTCTTCGACGCACACAATCCGCTTTCTCTTCATCTTCTTCCTCAAAGTCGATGGCGTAGACCTTGGTGTATCTCCCAAAATCTTCCTTCGTCCATTTCTTCTGACCGGTGTTGCAATATCTTCGATGTCTTCGTCAGTCCAAATTGACTATCTTAGGCTCTCTCACTATTGCCACTGTCATCGCGTCTTCGGTGACTATCTCTTCGTTCGTGACTTCATCGAAGGACTTCTCCTTCGGAACATCTCGTTGCGGAGTTGGTTCGGCTGCAGCGACGAAGCCCGTCTTGTTCGCCTTGATCAACAAACCCATTCTCATGTAAAAGACTGAAACGAAGACATCGATGTAGATCATGTCATCTTCGGTCCACAACTTTTGTACATGTGAATAGAGAATCCTCGCATAGTGCGCTCGTTTCCCAACAAAGAGCTCCTCGATGAAGTAAATCTACCAAGTTGACATGTAGGTAGTCCTCTTCGGAGATCACCATGATCGCATCGGCTATCTCTCTCTTCCTCACACCAAGGAAGTCACAAGTGCGATAATCGTTTCTCTCCTGCGATAACTCCTTGAAAAGCTGAGGAAAGCTTCGGATCGTCTCCAGCGATGTGTGCGTTGAAGTACTATTGAAGAAAAGATCTCCATCCTTCCCCGCCTCGTCGATTCTCAAGAACGAAAGACCAATTCGCTTCGGTCTAGTTCTCGGATCTTCTATATGACTCATCCGAAAGATGCTCCCTACAAATGCGCAACTCCTGTTCTAACTTCGTCGATATCATCGACCACCAAGGTAGTAGGAGGAATGACAATCCCATCTCTTCAAGATCCTTCGTATACCGGTGTCCGAAGTTGAGGTGGCTTGGATGTTTGCATCTCCCGTATTCATAGAAGATCAAAGTGAAGGGAGAAGTTAAGAGGGATACGAAGAAGGAAGTGGAAGACGAAGAATGGAGCTTCTTCCTCTAAAACTAACTTCGGTGAAGACGACCTTCTTCATCGATAAACTATTGCAGATGCTTCCGCTCTTTCTAACATTGTTCACAAATGCGACAAATGACATAACTCGCTGCACTTATACATCGCAGTAGCTTTGAACACACGTGCCGCAGTTAGAGTTTCATAGTTCCACCGAAATTCTTCGTCGATCGAAGTACTAAGAAGTCATTTCTCACCGACTTCCTCAATACTTCAGTCGCCTGTAACTTCATCATTCGGACTCCGTTTGTCTCGCACAACATATCGAAAGCTCTTCGTCTATAGAATCGAACCATGAGAAAATTCCATCCCAACTGACTTCATAACTTCAATTGATTCTTCAAGAACAGATCTTCTTCACTAAATTTCTAATTAACACTATTCTACTTCTATCTTTTATCTTCTACTACATATTTTTTTTTATTTACTTTACAACTAATCAATTAATTAACAAAAATAGAAAATCAAGAATTCACAACTCTCTCACCGGAAGCAGACAGTTCTACTATGGCACATCAGGGTACACAGGGAGATTTACATTTCAACTTTAGATCACGAGGACTTTTTACATGTTATAATGGTTCATGATTTGGAAAAAATTCGAATTATCAAATTAGTTTGCACAATCTCATCTGATGTGCCATATTAACTTGAAAAACTTTCTACTTCATGTCAAAGTGGATCAAGCAAGTATTCACTAATAAGGGGTGGATAAAGTTCATCCATCCTTCTAGGGGTGGAGCAAATAACTACCTGCGCGGAGATTCTGCGATGCAACTGTTCTACTTTGAGTTTTCTCCTCTGGCAACGTGGTCGTTTTGCACACTGTACCTTGTCCCACTACTCACTGTAACATATTCTGTAAACAGCGCTTAGGAATAATCAAGAGTTTTATGAGTTTTACGCTGTGGATTCTATGTGGTAAGGTGCGGTGTAACATGTCTACAAGTTGAAAGAGTAGTGTGCCATGCCTGTTCGCTGTTCAACTTCGCGCCATTTGAGAAGTCTTGATGCATCATCGATCTGGACAGGCATCCATGCTTTGCTAAAACTGCACAGGGTTTTGGAAACTGAGGGCCGCCTTCTTCCAACTCTAAGCCCTTAGCGTAAGTGTAGTTACTTGCTTTCGATATGGTAAAGGGCCCTGAAGATTTCAAATTGCTGTTGAAATATAGGCACCAATCAGTTGAGTATGTCATGACCGCGGACTTTAGATTGCTTCCGCCTTCCCACCACTTGAACACTCATCTTCTTCTTTTGAAGTGTTTGAAACCACACCAGACTGATCTACCATATACTTCCGCTCTCGCCAAACTGCCGGAGTCCGTTCTTTGCCTTCATTAATCTAAGTTTGGTTTTGGCTTCAGTGTCTGATGCACGCACGATTTGTGTTAGTCCAATCAATCGTTCGTCTTTTGCTTGATGCTCGATATGCCGACAACAGTGCAGTCAACAGGTTCGAGTCCTCAACTTTCCGCCACGATATCTTGCGTGAATTTGTGTGTCTTGTGACCTTCGACTGTCCATCGTGATATCGGTGAAGGAAGAACCACCACCACTTGACTCCGGACTCGGCAAAGTAGTGGAGTGATATTTCCTATCTGGTGTCCTGGAGAGGCGGTTTTTGGTCATACAGTATATGTCCTGTCGGCAGGACCTAACTTTAGCAGCACACGTCTTAGGATGCCTACCCTCAGATGGAGGGGAAGGTTGTCTTTGAGTTTGGACATAAGCTATCGACAGGCGGAGGATGCGACATTGTAAGATATTTGTCTTCGTCCGAAAGGGGAGGCAAGGCAAAACATTTAGATGCAAAAGAGCTTTCTTCCATAGAGCTGGATCCTACTGTTACGCAAAGCGACCTTTCCAATATCCGAAGACAGTCGAAAGGGTTTATGGAAGGTCGCTTCGCTGAAGTGTAGGGTCTTTTATATGCTTTCCTCCGTACGGCTGGATCAAACGATTCTAGTATTTGACCGAGTTCAGAACTGGGAGGAATTTGTTCTTGCTTGGTTGTCAGAGCAAGAGAGTTTTACTTCAAAGAGCACGAAAGCGGTGGAAAGAGAAGATGCGGTTGCTTCCGAAGGTTCGGACAGCGTGGGCATTTCCTCGTTGAGCTTTGAGACGAACGCATGTTAGTATCACTGCTGAACCGTCGATCGAACGGTTGCTCGTGTACTCCTCTCGTTCCGCAAGTACGCTACGTACGGTGGTATTGTTTGTCAGTACGTAAAGAGTGTGCAGTGGTCACACGCAAGGTACAGCATATGCGCGTCTGCCTAACAGCTTTCATGACGCACTATGGTTGGAAAATGTGCGTTTGAACACATGGTCCTTTCTGCTGTGATTGGCTGTCAAGGATGAAGTATACTCGTGTCGTCCTCGTGCTCTGTGAGTCTGTGGATCGAGCCCCACTCTACTAGTAGTGGTGAGAGAGAGAGATATGACTTGAGCCTGAGATGGCTTCCGTCGGTTCGAACCTAGACCTGTCCGGTTGTCCTTCTCCATGAATAGCTTGGTGCCGACGGCGTTCTGCGACCTGCTTGAGTTTCCGGTAGTTGTGTGGGTCCCGCTATGGAGGGGTACTGTATCTCAGTCTCAACTGGGCTAAACGACAACAATCCAAGTCAAATCGTGGTGAATGAATGAACTCGAGCTCGACCTCTCTTCTGCAACTGACCAAGCACTTAAAAACGTCGTCGTCACTTAAACACTTTGCGTCGCGTGTGAGACTTACCTTAGAAGAGAGCAGTCACATTGTCGCTCGTGTCGCGGTAACTGTAGAACGAAACGGAGAGCCAGAGAAATTGATAGTGAGTGATCTTTCCAGATAATACCGCCCCTGGTGTTCAGAGTTACACACGGGCACGATTTCTTATACGCGCGGAAGTTCTTCCCACAGTTTAACGTGGATCTAACGAGCGCTTACTGGAATGCGCCGTAGACTAGAATCGTCAGTCATCAGACAGAAGAAGTAGTCCTTGTTCGGAGGGTCCTGGAGTCACTCTGATTCATCTGGCTCCTACCGCAGTCCATTTCTATGACACTGAAGTAATACTATGTTCTTGAGTTAACATCTGAAATCTGGCTGGCGCCGGATTTGACAGTTAGACAAGGCTTGTGGAACGTTACGGATCGCTGTTGGACTTTCCCCGCTGACCGGTGCGGAGAGAGTCTCACTTGATGGCGATGGAGATGTTGCAGTATTCTCCCCGTTGTGCTGTGACTAATGTCGGAGCTTCGGCTTCCCCTCCACATGCTTCTGCTGTTGAAATAATGGCAACGAGGATACGTAGTTCCTTTTTGACAGGTGATATAGGCAGTTGCAGCTTCAGCGCTTTGCAGCGTCAGAGCAGTACGACCCGTGCCACGGTGGAACTGAGGAAATCGTTTGTTCTCAGACAGTCTTATGCATCTCTTGCTCTGGAAAGAGGAAGCGGAGTATACGAAGAAGAGCAACAGAATGTGGCCAAGCACGATAAACCGATTCATTTGCGGAATTCGCCCATGCGGAGGACAAAGTTGGAAGGTGTCAAAGGCTCAAATAAAGTTGCCGTTGCTACGGATTATATCAAGCATCTTCCCGAGTTTCTGAAGAACGATACAGGGTCGATTCGCTGGTTTTGTCCCGTACTGGAAAACAAGCCTATTCAAAATGCTCCTGTTCTTTTCTTCCTGCCTGGTACGACCGCCATCTGTTCCTGATATACGTTCTGAAATGGCATTCCCAGAATTACTTTCATTACTTAGGAATGAAAGTAGGATTTCAGAACTCAAATATTCTCAGATTTCTCAAAATTGTTTCCAGTTTCACTCGATTAATGCACTTTACTGATCAAGCATAGCGGTGAGATTGCAGAGGTTGTTGGCACTGGACTTGGGTTCGCAATGCAACAGGAGAACCTTGGAAGGTATGATTTCTGTCAAATTAAAGCGTATACGGGTTAAAGATTTGAATAGCATAAAACGTCGTGTTCTAGGAAACAGCTTGCTTCTGTGCACGCAGTTCGCATCGTAATGGTTCCTTCGTTTCTGTATAGGTTGTTTGAATTGCGCTGCCTGCGCATCCCTGTGATGGATCGTACACCTTTCGAAGGTGAGAACATTTATAGACTTGCTCGCTCCAATAACTCCCAGAAAGCTTCAAGTGGCAACTATATACCTTACTAGAGCTTCACCAGTTGAAACCTTACCAAATGACTGAAGGAGAGTTTGTTCTGATTCGAGACGTAGTGATTTAAATAGGAGAAGTCGAGGCTTGCAGCGATTCTTGCTGAGAGTTTATTGGAGATGAAATGATCTCATCGAAGCCTTGCATTTTCTTCAGACAGGGCTCGTAAGTTTTGTCGAGGAAACCGTGCGGGAGGAAGCTAGACTCAACCCGGGAAGACCAATTTATCTACTTGGAGAATCTTTCGGAGGATCTCTCGCCTTGGCTGTGGCTTCTAGAAATCCCAAGCTCGATCTTGTGCTCATACTTGTGAATCCCAGTAAGTAACATTAACGATTACATGTTCTGCTGTACGTGTCGGCTTTGCATCCTGTTCGATGAGCTTTTGGTTTTGCAGTGAAGCTGCTTTGTGGGTAACATGCGTTTTGTGCTGAAGGAGTGGATGCATCCACAAATCATTCACTTACGCTCTCCTTCTCTCTTGTGGCTTACAGTGACATCATTCGATCAATCGCCCTTGCAACCACTCATTCCTCTTATTCAATCGCTTCCATCGACTGTCTTTCCCGCCGTTCCTATGCTACTAGGATTGATCAGCTGTAAGTAGAACAACTTGAAACTTGGGTGTTGGATATACTTCACCAACTTCATGGACGTGGATGAGTTAAAGAGTGAATGACTGTCAACTGTCATCCAGTTAAGAGGACTTCTCAAGGGAATTACCAAGAACGAGTTTCAGTATTGTAACTGTGATCAAGAACTATACAGATTGTTTAACGAACTTACCGTTGTTCCTGATATAACTCCAATTTCGAATGATTGGGTTCAGCCTGAAAAGATTTTGCGGTTAAGATGACAGAGTATGGTCAAAGCACATCTCCCGAACTTTTGGAGCTGGTTACTGTGTGAAGACGAAGGTCTAAATTTAGATGTGAACTTGAAGTCCTTCGAAACCATCGTCAAGACTTACACAGTGGATAACAGATGAACGAAGTTAGCATTTTCACACTCTTTGCTTGTATGTGGAAGTTGTTCAGAAACTGAAATGGATCAACGAACCTTGTTTAACATGTATTGACCGTTGTGGGTATGCGTTGAACCAGATGATCCGGTGCTTTGGGCCTCACAATTCGCCACGCGTGTTGCACCGTCGTTTGGATCTGATCAAGACTCCATTGGAAATCTAGCAGACGTCCTCCGGTCCCTTCTGGTTGGTTTTAGCTTCCAGCCTCTTCCTTTATCTTTTAGTTGGGCCACGCGTCATCTAATCTTGCTCTCTTGAGTAGCAAAGTCGTCATCCTCTATTGGCGTTGAATATAACTCACCCTTTTAACTCGTCTGTTTCTCACTCCTTTTGACATTAATTCACTTCTCTTCATTCATTGTCACGTAGTCGGCCCAAATTTGATAAGTGTGGAGTGAATTGCAGAAAATCGTGGATGCACTTCCTAAGAGTGTTCTTCCTTGGAAACTGAAGCTGCTACAGTCAAGCGCTCGATACGTGAATTCACGACTCCGAGCGATAACGGCCGACGTTCTCATCCTAGCCAGGTTTGCTCGCTGAGTCTTAAACGAAACTTGGTGCTCGCGGGTTGGCTTCCTACTTATATCGGAACCAACAAGTACTTGTTAGAGGTCGAAACTAGGTTTACACACCTGGCTCATCCCGAATTTCTACCGATAGGAGAAGTACTATATCAGATGCAGAAGTTAGGCCGATAAGGAATTACTCTGTCCACCTTGTCTCTTCATTATATGCAGTTTCTTCATCCTTTTCAAGTAGACCAGGACTGACGCAAAAATTCTTTCAACCCAGTGTAAAAGACCAGCTGCTACCAAGTGTGGAAGAGGCCAAGAGGTTGACCAACATTGTACCTAACTGCACGTATCGAAAGCTTCCAGAAGGTGGCCATATGCTATTAGTGGTGAGTTGCTTGTTATTTGCCTTCTTTTACGGTCATATCTGAGTTAGAAGCCGGAAATTTCTTCTGCTTTGACATCGTTGTTTGTTACAATCAGGAAGAGGGTTTTGAGCTTGCCAGCCTCCTCAAAGGCTCAGGTTTCTACCGTCGAAGTAGAAGTAAAGATGCTGTCTCAAATTTTGTACCTCCAACTCGAGAGGAGATCGACAAGGCTACTGCATCTTTTGAGTACGTGCTTTATTCACATCTTTAAGTTTACCTTATTTCATTTTTCTTTTTGCTGTAACATCCTTGCGGCCATATAGTCTTCAGTGCCCGACGCGTGTTCATTATTCTGATGCCTTCCGTATAGCTATGGATTATGACGTAGTAGGGATCAGTCAGGTGTTCAGGCCAAATTAGTTAGTTATCCTGAAGGTTCTACCCCAGCTGCACATGGGATATTGCTCACTTAATCTAGTGTATTTTGGTGAGAGGTGGCTACCTCGACCGTCTTTCCCGTGTTTCTGTACTCCTGTGTGCACCAAACACGTACGCGTATCACAGAGAGCACGTAACTATGAGGTTCACATGTCCGTATTTAAGGCAGTATTCACTTCCAAGCTGTTTGTTCGACAGTCATCGATAAGTCCTTGAGCAGCATGAGTTCTTATCAGTGCATTCAATAGTTATTGCGCTCATATGCTCAGCCAAGGTGTCGTAGCTGATTCACATGTGTGTTCATTGCAGTGTACTGCGTAATTTAATTAGTCCTGTGTTCTTCTCGACGGGGGATGACGGTCAAGTGGTGCCAGGAGTTTCAATGATACCTAGTTCAAAACGACCTTTGATCTTCGTTGGAAATCACTTCTTCTTTGCGATGGATATGGGCATCGTCTGGGGTGAGCTGATGAACAAGTTGGGTGTATTGCCACGAGGGCTAGGGCATCCGATCATGTTTGACAAAACCCTGTTAGAAAATAATACCGTCGATGGAGATCGGGCGCGTTTATTTGGAGGTGTTCCCGTGTGTGGAAGAAATATGTTCAAACTCCTCTCTAGAGGGGAGTCGATCGCACTGTACCCGGGTGGTGCCCGAGAAGCTCTTCACAGGAAGGTCAGTGTTACAGTTGATCCGGAATAAAACCGTATTTGATTTCTGTCTTGAGTAACTGTTTCTGTGTTCAGGTGTCAGTTGGACTTGAGGCCCGATTTTCTTACTTCTCTGGTAGCTAACTTTGTGACATAAATGTCGAGCACAGAATGAATGGCACCAGTTATTTTGGCCAGAAAGGCCGGAAGTCGTTAGAATGGCAGCCAGGTTTGGTGCAACTTTTATTCCCATGTGCGCAGTTGGGGAGGATGAGATCTATGAGGTGAGTAAGCTAAGAAAACCGTGCGATAAAAAAGTTGGTACTGCTGAGTACAAATATGTTGAGGGGTAGATGGTGCACATGGAATGGTCGTGTAGACAGGTACAGGAGATTGTGCTTTGCTATACCTTTGCAACATACCTTTGCAAGTCTGGTTAATGCACAATCTGGAAGCTTGGCACTTGAAACCTGACTTGATCTCTCGACAATGTTGCAGATTCTTCTTGACTATGATGACCTGATCAATTTACCGATAGTAGGAAGTCAGATCTACGAAGAGTTTGACAAATTACCCAAACTGCGGTGAGTATCTCCTTCCCTGCATCAAGACTGCACAGAGATGCATTGCATCTAGTGTGGATGTATGACATATGTCGCTGCGGTGGAGGTAATGCATCCATGTCAAGAATGGCTGGTAGAGGACTCCAGAGTAAGGTCGTCAACACGATTTAGACGGACTCTAGTCACAGTAGTGCGTAGACACTTTCCAAGGAACACTAGGCAGAGATTTTTATGGCCACTTACTAAGGGGCGCGTTCAAGGGAAAAAGGAAAACATTCGGTTGGTTTGACACAGTCATTAACAGAAAGCGAACACACTATCGCCTTTACATACGGATCAGTTATATGCTTCACCTTTGTCTTTCGAAAGTAGGGCCCAGATCAAGGCGATCGCCTTAATACTCCTAAAACTGGGAACCAGTGGAATGATACAGTTGGTATGAGGAATTCAGGACCCTTCTCGTAATCATCCATGATAAATCTCGAGTATGTTTCTGTTGCACCTAATCAGATCCAGATGAATATCTGTGCCCGTATTGCAGAGAAGGACTAGAGGGAGAGGTGGCAAATCAAATGCTCCACGCCCCGGTGGTTATGCCAAAGATGGGAGGACCAGGACGACTGTATATTCTCTTCGGCAAACCTATCTACACCGAAGGTAAGTGTTTATGTCCGGCAGTGAACGCTTTCTCCTGTTCCTGTTCCTGCTGTTCCTGTTCCTGTGATGTTTGTGTTAATGTAGTCGTCTGTATTACAACTGGCAGGCAGAGCTGATTACTTCCGAGATCCAAAGAACGTGGAAGCGGAGTATAAACAACTAAAAGCTTCCGTAGAAGATGGTATCGCCTATCTCCTGAACAAACGGAAGGAAGATCAATACCGAGAGTTCCTCCCAAGGATTGCATATGAAATTGCATCAGGGGGGAAGCAGGCACCAACGTTTGAACCTTGAGCTTTCCGGGGGCTTCGACCATCTTTCATCGTTGGGAGTGCACTTGTACAGAAATTCTTCGCTCTACTTCACGCAGTAGAGTTCTCCGAATCCTATCAGTTTCCTGATGAAACATTAAGATTCTCAAATTCTTGGACCCTAGACCTACGGTACCTTGATCCATTCGATATTCTTCCTAACCTCAAGGCGTTCAGTCTCAGGGGGAAAGAGAGGACGGTGAGATCTTCATAATCCGATAGATACATTCCTGACGAATGAATCGCTTGAAGAAACCACTAATTTTCGTGAATAAAAGCTTTGGAGGGTACTTTGTTGAATCTACCGTTGGTGACAAGAATTTTGTCACGGAAGTAAGTGACGAGCAGTTCTCAGATTGTCTACTTCATTCTGAACCTACAAGATCAGATGTTTCCTGCATAAATTCTCTTGGATGGTTTTGAAATTCTTAGGACAGACCCACTCAGTGGTACGTTGTGATCCAAGTACGTAGGTATGTTTCACTGTCCACTCCTCACCAACTCTGCCCAACGTAAGCGACTCCAATTAAGCTTATTTAAACATGTGTAAGCTATTGTACAACACCTGTGCCAACATAATACTCCCAAAGTAGGGACTATCGTCAGTAATTCGAGGCGGTATCTTGGAATAGGATTTAAACCGACCTCGTATACCTTCGTGTACCTCTGGTGTATAGCAGTGCATACGGCGTCAAAGTATCGTTCTGTTGTTGTTCTTGTACATGACAACAAGAGTTGCACTCGCTGTCATCAATAAAGGAAGTCTAGCCCCTCGCTTTCAGATCGGGTGAAGTACCAAGTCTGCAAAACGCTGGCTCAATATAGAGTGAAACCGTCATTGTACGAAACATGAGATCCTTTCCTGCAAGGTTGTGCACATTCCTCAAAGACCCCACAACAAGTCCACCTCCTCTTCCAGTTGTTTCCTGGCCAGCACTGGGTCTGTGTTTCTCATCACCTGATAAACAATGATCCCACTGTCTTCTGTCCATTCTCCGTCTATCCCTTGATGTGGGGGTGCCACTGAGAAGATGCCGATATCACCTGGAACATTCAGACTACATGAGCCGAACAGAGCGAAAGCTGCGTGACGGGCCCTATAAGTTAATCTGTCCTGCCACTTCATTAACCAGACACTTAAATGACCAGGATGATGAGGAATCCATCCTGTAGATTTCCTCGTATGAAAGCGAGTTGCAAGAGGATGTAAGCACCAGCCGTACCACGAGTGCTAAGGTATGCATGAAAGATGTGATGCGCGCTTGACTCAGAAAGAATTCGATGTGTGATAGAGCGCGACAAGAAGATTGGGTTCCGTTCGGCGCTGAATGTTTCCTTCTGGGAAGCATCAAGGCTCGGTTCATGAATGCAGGCGGTGCACGGAACGAAGTCAGTTCAACGAACAATGTTCTCAAGCGACGTCATGTGCAGGAGGATTACAAAGGTTCATTCCAGCCTTACAAGTCAGGGTTTAAGGTGAAGTATTATACATCAACTCTGCACTCTGCTAAGTCCTTTCCATGAAGTCTCAGCAAAAAGATCAGTTGATTTCAGGAACCGTGGATTTGAAATTCCAGACGGGAGGGGATCACTGCTGAGTTATCTTATCTCCCTGAACACTGGAGTGCGGAAAAGCGAGTGACTTCAGAGATATGATGAGACAGAGATTGGCTGCCACACTGCGCAACCCAGGCGATCGAGTTAGCTCATGTGCAGCAGGATTACAAAGGTTCATTCCAGCCTCACAAGTCAGGGTTTAAGGTGAAGTTAAACATCAACTCTGCACTCTGCGAAGTCCTCCCGTGAAGTCTCAGCAAAAAGATCAGGTTGCTTCAGAGACCGTGGATTTGGACATTCCAGACGAGGAAGGGGATCACTGTTGAATTATCTCGCTGAACACTGGAGTGCAAAAAGCGAGGGACTTGAGAGAGAGATGATGTTGGCTGCTACACTAAGCAATCCAGTCGACCGAATTAGGTCAAGTGACACGGAAAGACTGTCATGTGGCCTGGTATGAACACGAAGTGGGTGAATTTTCATCCCCGGTGTACATCCGCCCACAGCGCAAGCACCTCTTCCTCTCGTTCCCTACTGCTGCTGCTTTTGTCTTTGTCGCGCTTTGCGTTAGCGAAATCGCACCTGCACGGACATCACTTATCCTACAACTGCCAAGAATCCTTACATGAAGAAAGCCCTTCTGGCCTTCTCTACTCTTCAAACGACTTCCATGTCCTGCAACACGAGCGCTTGTTGTTGTTGTTTCTTCTTTTCTATGTGACTTATCACCGAGGCACAATGACCTACAGGATGGCATTCCAACGCAGTAACTCATCATCGTCGATACCATGAGCAACAACAGTCATGAGACTGATTTGATGGTCTCTGGACAAAAGTCTAGACGCGGTCCCGTTCTTCATGTGCCGGCCGTGGTCGAAGTGGTATCTCTGGGGAGAAAATGGAAACGAGAAAATAACATCACTCACAAGTGGGAAACATCGCACCGTGGGATAGAAGGAGAAAACCACAAAACAAAGGAGTGAGGGAAATAAATAACCTTCAGAACAATAGCTACCTCTAGCAAGCTGCACAACTTTCACAAGTAAGGATGTATCACTTTTTCTAATGGATCTCATAAGCGACATATTATCCTAATGATAAAGTAATCTTCTTAGAGATCTCCATATGTACATGTACTAACAAACTTAACATGTGAGCAGACTTCTGATGAAGAAAGTTGAAGGTCTCACTCAATAGCAACGAGGAGAAACTATTCAACAAAAGCATCTTTATCTAAGTAGTCACAGATTTTTCGTTATGCCATCAATAAAATTATATGTTCTGAAATAAGTATCGCTCGAACATAGGAATCAGGCATAAGAACCACGTCCACCACATACGTAATTCCTCATGACATAAATATAAATCTGCTTGTCGTCGAGAAAGACACGTAGAAGAGGAGAGAAGGAGATCCTTAATCTCCCCCGTGAGAGAAAGTACAATCTCTCTCGCTGTCATGTTCGACAATGAACCCTCTCTCATGTGTATATGAAAAAAATATCCTCTGGTAATAAAAATAATATGATCATAACTCCACGTTGGACAAAAACAGAGGGATACCAAGTAGAAGACACATCACTATAATGTAAGAAAAGGATGTGATGCGTAGTCAAGGGTGATGTGGCAAAAATAATAACTAGGCAGGGAGGCTGACATGGTCACCTAAATGGGTGCAACTTGGGCACTGCATGGATATCACTTGGGAAAATACATGTATTCCTTGTGACGAGATCCTATGTAAAATATTTGGCTAGGTTTAAGTGGCACATGTACATGGCGGGGTGCTCACGAGCGAATATATATAAGCCGAGCTTCAGAACGCAAAAGGACGGATCATAGGGGTGTCAGATGCTGTTAAGCTGCCTGGTTATCAGTATTAGTTTTCGGTGTTTTTCGAGTTTCCAATGGACTTTTAGGAGGTTCGGGTGGTTCTGGAAAAAAGCCTCCGCGAATGCTTACTCCACATTCTGATCTATATCTTATCAAGAAAATATAATTTTTTCCAAGTAAATTGTGACATACAGCCAACCACTTGCATAATTTTACGACTATATTCCGTCTCTTCGCTGTGAGACTCATTTGGGATACATATTTTATCACCTTGTTCTTGTAATCCCTTCTCAAGGGACTGATCCCTTGTAAGGGATTTCAGATGCTACCCACAACGGAAACATATAGTATGTAGATTCGAACCCCCAGCGGCTTGGCTTCCAACAAACTATGTTTAGACGGTGCACTACTCTTTACAGCATATCGATAATGTGTGATCAGAGACTCCAGAGGACGATGCAACTCTGTATAAAACGGAACTCATGGTCAACATACAACACTCTTTTTAAAAAGCCTTTTTGCCTCTCCAGTACCATACTGTAATTGCAGTGAACTGCAATTGACTGTTTTGCTTCATCAATCGTCGATCGATCGATCAAGAAAATTGGTCTGTTCTGAAATGGATCACATCCTTTGATGGTTAGAAGACTCATTAAGATTAGCCTTAGGTTTAGTTGGCATCTCTACACGGACCGCTCGCCAATTTCTGCCACCCTTTTTGCCAAGCATATCAGTAAGCAGCATTTCCGACTGCATGACATGCGACACGCAGTTGAAGGTAAACCCAGTAGGATGTGCACGCTCTACGCCGTAGGTCGGTCCGTGAATCAAATTCCCAAGGAGGATTTGTTGGATTGCCATCTCTTTCGTGGTCTATCTCGTTTCTCTCTGTCTCTCGGGAGTGGTCGACCTTGAAAAAGTGCCTGATTGAAGGAAGGAAGGAAGGAAGGCAGGCATGGCTTCCATTGCGGCAGGGAGTTCGTTACTGAGAGCAGCTTCTTGCGCAAAGAATCCCACCGCGTCATCGTTCATCACTGGAAGCAAAGCGCCGGCGGCGAGGAGCAATTGGTTTCACCCGTTGGCAGGAGGTTGTGGACGATCATTAACTTTGAACGGTGGCAGGAGTAGTTTAACGAGGAGTAGGAGGATTGGTGATGAGTCGATGGGTTTCGGCTCTAGGGGTTTTGGAAGCGACGGGGGATGTCAGTTCGGAGCAGCGGGGTCAGGAATTGTGGCCGGTGAAGCAGGAAGGAGATTGTCCTTGAGTGTGGTGACGCATGCAGGAAAGGGCGATTCTGTCCCTGCGGCAGAGAGGATTTTGGCAGCACTGGGCTATGTCGTCCCGTTTTTCGATGGAATTCAGTACGGGAGATACTTCTTCATGCAGTTTCCGATCGCCGAGGGTTTGCTACGCCCCTTGTTCCCGCTTCTTGCGGCTTACAAAGGATTTCCGTACTCTAACATTATCGTCTTTTTTTCCCTGTACCTGCTGGTTGTGAGAAATAGCAGTTTTAGCCGGTACGTGAGATTCAATGCCATGCAAGCTGTGGTCCTGGATGTGCTTTTGATTTTGCCGACTTTGGTGGAGCGGACTTTCGGGCCTCGAGGTGGAATTGGCCTTCAGCTGCTGATTATCTTCTACAACACAGTTTTCCTGTTTCTGGTCAGTTGTTTCCTGTTTGGATCGATTTCTTGCCTTCTTGGTAAGACTCCAAGACTTCCCATCGTAGCTGACGCAGCGGACGCTCAAGTTGAGGGGTAATATGCGAGCTTCTGGTCAATGGCGCCTAGTCTTTTGGGTGGTGGTGTACTGGAGCCACTTCATGTAAATTAGATTCTGTGGTTTGGTGGGAATGCGCAACTTTTGTTTCCACCATGGTTCCAGCGGCGAAAAGCTTCCTGCCATAGACGTTCGTGCTTAGTGACGGGAGGAACTGCCGTAAAACATCTGTTTGGAGGAATTAGATTGTCACAGCAAAGAGAGCTCTTAGGTTGAGATAACAACGGATGTACATGTTCCCGGCTCGCCACATTTTTCTGGCTACCGTAAGGAGTTTCTCTGTATTTTGGGAACGCAGGAGAAGACTGGCGAGGGCATGTTGCTCATTTCCAGGTGTCAGACACTTTAAGGAGCTTGGATTCCAATTCAGCTTCAAAAGTGTTTAAAATAATTGGTAGTGACTACAGATAGCGGCCCCAGACTCCCAGTCGCAGATTTAATCTTATTCAGCTCACTGTGTCGGGCTGGATGACATGTTTATGGAAGTTTTGTGTAAGTGGATGATCTGTGAGTATGGGTTCCGATTGTGACTTCTGCTTGTTCTCACTCGTTACCAACTAGTAGTTGGTCAGCATGCACCTTGCTCGGATTTCTTGCAGTCGAAAATGTTGTTGGCATGCTGGTGTCAACTCCAGAGTCTAGAGGCGTTTAGTCAGTCACGCTTCTGTGGTCTGAAACTTGTAACCTTTGCCGACTCAGATCCAGATTTCATGGTTCAGATTCCAAACGAGACTCAAGCCATTGATTCATGGGTGCATTCCAGATACCAGTTGTGGTACCCACCAGAAAGTTGGTGCCTCCAGTCCCGTTCATGACCAATGCTTCTCACTTACGATGGATCTTACCTGGAGATACCTTGTGGAGTTTTCGGGGTCAGATAGTCGGGACTGCCTGATGCTGTTGCTTTGGAAAAACAGTCCATGCGTTTGTCGGGAAGTACAACATGAAACATCACCTTTATATCGTTGCAGGATTATTTTGTAGACAGAGCTAACTACATGAGATAGTAGGGATGCAAGAACAGGATGCGTTTATATTGTTTACATATTTCGGTTTATGTGGATAGAAGCACTATGCAAGAACTGCTATACAAGTTGCTCTGTCCCTGCTTGTATTTCTATGATCGATCCAATGCGTCATAGAAACCGAGCTAGCCTGCAGTTAGAAGGTAATGGATGGACCAATTGTATGTGTCACTAAACCCAAATAATACATATTTGAATTTCTTTTGTTTGTGGATTTTTTCATTATGAAATCAGTGCAAGCTGTGGAAAGTACAAGGGCTGCATAACCTGGGAAAGTAAGTGACAGAGTTGCAGAATTGAGGTGCCTCTTTGTCGAATGAAGGATATTATTCGAGCTCATAGCCTGATGTTAACAGGGCCTATCTTGAGCTTTCATTGCAGGTGCCTATCTATGCAAGACCTCAAGACCCTGAGCAAAAGATGGCATCCCTGGAGAATACTGAGGTACATACTATGATGTCTTGATTAAACATGGCCCTGATGATTTGTCTTTCTGCTCTGCTATCATGGTTCTCCGATCTCCCGTAACCCAACACACATGAACTAACCGTTGCTATATATCAGACTGTGACTTCTACTTCAGGCCGACCGGCTAAGTATTGCCATTCGAATATGTCAGAACAATAGCGGTCCTTAAGTTCTAGCTTCAAATTGGCACACTTGCTTTTTCTCATTGCGTGTACCTCTCATCGGTATGTTATATAATGATCGGTTTAGAACGGATTTATTGCAGACGTATACTCAGTTTTACCTAGCTGTAGGGATCACCCGGGCCCCAGAGTTTTAAGGCATAGCGATGATGGCTCGGTATTGACCTATTTTATTGTCTATCTGTCACATTATATACCTCGTACCAGAAGGAGAATCTAAACAAGAATTGACCAACCGGCAGAGGTCATATCCGAGGGGCCACTCACATTAACAGTTGCAAATTACTTCGCAGTTACTGTAGTTAAGAGTTCCAACTGCAGTCATAGGCATCGAAGACGCAACTACGGCCGCCGTTGTTAGTTGCGAGGGGGAGTTAAAGTCTTTATATGTTATTTGGTTAAACTAAGAATTTTAAACATGATTTCTGACAAGACAGTTCAACCGTTAGATCTTTTCGTAAAACAATCCGAATTTCATACCGACTTCTCAGTCTTAAACATTCCATTCCACTCTGGTTCCACTTCAGAAAGTGGTTAAAAGGATTGAGAAACCACTCCCTCTATGTGGCTTATGCTATACACAAGCCACTCTGACTGGTAATATGTTGAAAGTATTAATAGCGCCCCAATAATGAGATATGAATAGATGTAAACTATCGCAGACTGATGTGATAATCTCCGTTATCCACTGCTATTCATCAAAAGTAGGAGACGCTGGACAATGATGTTAAGCATATGGGATTTTCCAAATACTAGGAGAGCCTAGTCCAAAAGGAGGAAAGGCTTCCTCAACATGACAACAGTGGCAACGTTAGCTTATTCCACATAGGACCAGAACAACTTGACCAGAAGCCAGGTCTCCGTTTGAGCCTCTGTCCTGATGATCTCGGATATCCTTCTCTTCAGACTGATTCCGCTGAATGATCACAATTCATGCATCTGAGACATGTGTGGACACGACAGCACGATCATGTGAAGGGCGGCCTGGAGGATCTCTTTGGTTCAGATGAATCGGCAGAGTTAGCTGAGCTCACCTTTCACGGAAGCACATGGAACCCACTGGCCTTTCGGTTTGAAGTATTCCACTGACGTCTTGAACCTGTAGGAATTCATACTCGAAGAAAAGAAACACACGACGATGGACGTCCGCGCATACCTGAGAACATTTTGCTTTTCATGCTCAGCATGCTGGACCCAAGCCACCTTAACTCTCCGGCAATCCTTTTATCAGTCTTCTACTGGTGTAGCCAAGCTTTTTTCTTGTAGAGTGTTGTGTAGCTTCCGTACTGTAAATTACCATTCATCGGTTCATCAGTAGTTTGACAAAAAACGAATAGCTGATGTTTGCAAAACGATTCAATCCAAACGATCTGTTCACAGCTTTAGTGGCGATTGCTATCCCTCAATTTAAAACAAAACTTTTGCTGAAAGGAGATGAGGAGACACACAAGCTTGGAACCCATGGTGCAGTTCCAGAGATCGTAGTAGTAGATTTAGGGTTTAATTAGGTGCACGTGACCTCCCGAGGAGTCAAGTGGAAGAGATGCTCGCATGATCGTCATGTCAACTGGAGCAAGGAAATAGTTCATAAAGCTTTCACGAGAACTGTAACAAGGAAACAACATATGCTCGAGAGTTCACGCGTTGGACAGGCATCCTGCTGCGCAATTTAATGTTTTCTGAAGTTCCCTGGAGAAAGTTTCCTCGCAGTGAGTCGCGGTCCGTTGTTGTCGATGTTCAGCAACTTTCTAGCTCGACTCGGTCATCAGAAGAACAACTCGTAGGAGTTTACTGTCCTTTCTTGGAAATCTAGAAACTATATTCTGGCGCCACGCCCTCCGCGAATCGGGTCGAGACAAAGCGCTGGAAGAACTGATGGCTACAGTATAGAGAGAGAATGATGTTGATGTTGCTGTTGTTGATGTCATCTCAGGGACTGTTGAATGTCATGTTCCTGCCTGTGGAACCGACATGCCAAGAAACTAAATTCCTGTGCTGGACAAATATAGCCTGACCGCCGGGAATGGATGTCTTGCAACATGACAGCTATAGATCCACGGCTCGCTTTTGGCCATCTTTCACGCCCAACGTTATTTATCTCCTACGCGAATCCACGGAGTTCACGAAGATTTGACTGACTGACTCAATGATGCTGCTGTCACCTCTGGAGGAAGGCATATTTTAATCTCCCAGATATCACGTAGGTAATATTTTAATCCCCAGAACTGTGAGGTCATCTTACGGATTCGAATTCTCTCTCCAGGAATGTACTCTCGTCAGCATCTGCTCTTGTTACTGTTAAGATAACACGAATGTCAACGAGAAGCGCGTTTAGAAACTGTTTGCTTCTGGCTCTCTATGGAAGGAGGAGGCTGCTCATGACATACTGTCCACGCGTGGGACTCACGGCTGACTTATTTCTTCAGTTTCCGCCTGTTCCTCTCTCATGAAGATCATGGTACTAAACGAATCGGCCATTCTACTTGTCCCATCTCAATTGCAAGAGTCATAAGACATTCTTTGCTGCGTTTCGCGGCGGAGAGTGCAAGTAAGTAGAACTGAAAGAGCTGAACATTCTGATGGAGATATAGATGGCGCATATCGAGAAGCTTGTCGGCACCTTTTGATCTAGAGAACACACCCGCCTCAGTTGTGGTTCGCTGCCGGACCGTTGCCTCTGCTGTTATCACATGCGAGATTCCCATGTCATATGACTGGTCATCAAGCATCAATTGCTCCTTTCTTTCAACGAAGGAGGCTGAGGCTGAAGCTGGCGGTTGCTGACTTCGCTTCATATATCTTTCATGCTACAAGAGTTGCTGACAACCGAGTCTAGTCGTTTCCTGCCATAGTCTCCTCTCTAATTGCATTGGTTTTAGGCTCAGTTTTGCATCAGTAAACTAGTCTGTTTAGAGAGAATTTGTTTGCCAGTTCTGACGTCGACTGACTCTGGAGGTAGTATGAAGATATCTGGAAGTAGATTGGAGAGTATTTGGTGAAAGATTCGTCGATCAAGCAGGCAGGAGGTGCATTAGTGATCCAGTACGAAGTGTTAACCTTGAGGAAGAAGTCCAGTTCGATGGGCTTTTGATCAGGTGGCGCCGGCAGATGGGAAAGGACGGAAGATCATGGATTAGGCTTCTGAAGAAGGCTATTCACGAGCACATACATGGAGATATAGATGAAAATATTCTGAGATTTCCGCACCTCGCATACCACAAGAAGTCAACAACAGCAACCATGAGACGAGATCCACCAGTTGCTTCTACGCCGAAGAAGACGTGCACTTGCTCGAGCAACCACACGTCCGCCTCACTGCAAGTTTCGATAGTGGACGGGAGAAGCGAGAGAAGTATTGACAGCAGCGACAGCGGGGGAAGCTCTCGCAGTGGTAGGCTTAGTGATTGCCGCAGCAGCACTGGAAGTTGTAGCATGAACCGCGCAAACTCCAGGAGGATTCCTCCGATGGGAGACAGGAGTCCACCAACCGAAGAGCCAAGGCTCCAATACGAAGACGAGAGTGAAGCTGATGACCGTGAGACCATCGTCACACTGGTGAATCTATGGGGCCCTCAAACACACCATGCCTGACTCACTCACGCATGCTTACCTCCTTTCTCCATCTTTTGTCCGCGATATCAATATAGATCGACTGGCTGGCCATTCCCACGGACAGAGTTGTCGACTTTTCGTCACTCCGTTACTAATCGCCGGGATTCCTTATTTTCATATTGTCTCCTCAAGATCGGCGGGGGTCCTTGTTCTATCGTTGGTTGTACGGGATGGTGGTGGTCGGTGAGTAGTCGATCAAAACTGCATTGAATCTTGCACTCACATTCATGCCACCGTCCCGAACATGCTGAGAGAGGGAGGGAGCGTAGGAACCATTTGATCTGCTACTTCGTCGTTCAGCTGTTCTGTCTGTCGACCAAATTGACCACATACTGGTAGGAATTAGAATTTGTACAAGATTATTACTTCAAAATTTTGAAGTCCGCAGACAATTGTGCTGTTTACAGTTTCGTTCCTCAGAACCACCGGGTCAAGAGTTTCGCAAAGCTGTACAATTTACCGGAACTGTGAGTGAATGACCTTGTTTTCCAACTCAATTCTCACCCCAGCCCGTCGCGTCTCTAGATCTGACTTATATCTAGTTATGCATGTCGCTTTTGCCCAGTCTAAGGAAGGAAGGAAGCATAACAAGCCGAGGCCACAATCAGGCTCTCACAAGTTTCGATCTTAAAACACCCTCCATATTGTGGCACAGCATGACGTCATGTCCCATCTCTGGTGGGATGCGTGAAGATACTCATGTGTTCAAATGGTGAACTGGATCTCCACAAAAGCTCGCGTGCTAAACTCGCTTATGATTATGGCACTTTGGATACATATTTAGCGTGCAGAGAGTAATGGCACAGTACAGAGCACTGTGGTGAGAATGAACTTTCTCACCACAGTGAGCATTAGGCTTGAGCACGTAGAGGACATTCGATCGCAGTGCAGGGCAGACAAGGACCCATCCGTGACATACCCACTGGACAAATCGTGAAGTAAACGTGTCCGGAGATGTTAATTTATCAAGCTTCGGAAGTAAGGAGTGAGCATTATATAATTAGATAAGCATGCTCCATTAATTTCAGTGAAATAATATTTGTTCGTTTAATGTTATTGTGAATATTATTTATATGCTACCGTCCTTGTATAAGATTAAAGGCACTTGTATACAAGGACGGTAGCATATCATGAGGGCGAAAGTCTTGTAAGAGGGCTTTAATCATTCATGTATCAGCCTACTTTTGCAGTAAAAGTTTAAGTATATTCAGAACATGATATATTAATTCTGATTCACTATATCGTATCGGGAGGTCAGATTCGGCACTTGTTTGCTAACTATTAATATTTATTCTTTCAAAATAAGATTTGATCGTCAAGATTGAATATAGAAAGGAATTTGGAAAAATTTTGAATTTTTCTTATATTATTATCTTAAGAAAATCAACTTTTTGTTATGCATTTGCATAGCTGAGTGGAGTTTTTAAGAATGTCAATAAGACAGAGCCCGTGAAAGTCAGAGGAGGAATTCACTTCTTGAAGTATAACTCGATGTGGCAGTTAGTTACTAAAATGATATGAAGATAGAATTAGCTAATAAAAAATTTTACAGCAACTATACAAGAACAAAGAAACGAATAGTCTTTGTCGTTCTTCTCGTGTAAGGCGATACTGGGGACTATGGATCGAGTTGTCATTCTTCTCGTGCAGTGTCATGCAATGTGGATGATGATCGAAGATGGTGTGATGCTACGGATCAAGTCTTTTGATTCATAATGATCCTCCATGCTTTCTATCATCGCTTCAATGTTGACAATGACTGAAATGGAGATGGACGAAAGAGGAAGTGTTGGATAATTTTGACCATATGAGCTCCTGCCCCCATGCTCTCTGCTAGTGCTTAAATCTTGACAATTTGGCAATGGAGATTGACGAAATAAAAAAGTTGGATAATTTTGATCCGAAGCAAAGAAAAGATTAACCTCTGAGATGGTGGTTGAAAGCATGGGTAGAGTTTTAGCACAGACCATGTCACATGTAATTTCTCCTGTATTTTGTTTTGATAGGATAATGCTTGTAATTGTCCTCATATGTGTTGTTTTGATAGGATAATGCTTCTAAACGATTATGTTTTGCGTTGCCACAGAATATGTTACAGCCGAGGTTTAGGTATGAAAGAGACGATCTAAATTAATCGATAGAGTATTGCATTGCATGGTGAGTGGTGCTATACATATAAACTTATTGTATCTAAACAGTAAGTTTCACAGAGTCAACTACTCAACAATTCTCGTACTTTGAAACAACATAATTTTTGTACTTTGAATTGACTCACTCTCGTACTATGAAAAGACTCAATATCATATCTCACATTGGTCATTGATACCAATGATCAAACCTATTATTCTTATTCTAATAACCGTTATAATTTCTCTCAAATTATCTCAAAACGGGTATTTTCTCCTCTCCAAAATTGATTGTTTTGTCAATTATTGTAAATTCAGAAATTATTATGTTACGTTGTATTAGCAAAATGAATTGAATGTAAAGTGAAATAACCTAGTAAGAAATACATAATTTATGCAGAGTTTATTATTTATAGTTGAAATTTAGAAGCTAATATAATTTAGATTTATAAACTATAATGATAAAAGTAGTTAATAATTATTTGATACACGTTGGATTATACGGAGCTTATGATTGAGGGACTAACCCCTAGATGCCTTGGAACCAAAGTAGAGATTGTTTAAGAACCAAACCAAGTGAATACTCTCCACTGTAGAAGATATATCAGTAAAGGGATCAGTCGACTCATCATCTCTCAAGAGGGGGTTGTTATATACTAGAACCTATGGACAAGAGGTTAGTCACTAGTCCGTCACTAGTCATAGAGATGTGCCTATAGGGGTGACTATAGAGATGACTATTAGATGTGACTATAGAGGTGACTATAGACTAGACATTATCTTTAACACCCCCTCTTAATGTCAGTGGTACTGAATATACACCAAGTTCAAGTCTCAATGTTTGAAACTTGTCTGAAGACAAAGACTTGGTGAATATATCAGCAGTTTGGTCATCAGTTGTTACCCATAGAGTAACAACCTCTCCTGAAATTATTTTCTCCCCTGAAGTGGACTTGCACTTCAATGTGCTTTGTTCTAGCATGGTGCACTAGATTTTTCGTCAATGCTATTGCACTCATGCTATCGGTCCAGATTACTGTTGGAGTGTCTTGCTTGACACCTACATCCTCCAACATCCATCTTAGCCAAATGACCTCTCGTGCTGCATTACACAGGCCACGATATTCTGCTTCAGAGGAGGATAAAGCAATAGTTAGTTGCTTTTTACACTGTCAAGTGATGGCACCTCCTCCCAGCATAAATGCGAATCCAGACATTGATTTACGATCTGTTGAATCGTCTGCCCAATCAGCATCTGTAAATCCAACAAGTCCAAGTGACTTATCTGAGCTATATATGAACCCATAACTGGTAGTTCTCCTGAGGTAGCGCAAAACTCTCTTTGCTGCCCTCATATGCATAATTATGAGAAACTCCATATTCTAACTGAGTTTGCTTACTGCATACAAAATATCTGGTCTTGTAGTGTCAGCCAGATAAATTAACTTCCCGATCAGCTTCCTGAACTCTGTTGCATCTGCACGCTCATTATCACCAAAAGAACTTTGACACTCCTTCGAGATAATCATAGGAGTAGGCGCAGGCTTGCACTTCTCCATCTGAAAATCCTGAAGTATACTTTCTGTGTATCTTGCTTGAGAGAGGTATAACATTTCGTTGTGTTCCAGAGACTGAACTCCAAGGCAAAAGTTGAGAAGTCCTAGATCCTTCATATCAAACTCTTGCATTAAAGCTTGCTGAATCTTCTTTACTCCTCCTTGATTACTTCGGGATATTATCAGGTCATCCATGTACAGTAACAGTAACACAATACCTTGAGAAGTAATCAAAACATAGAAGTTTGGATCACCTCTAGTAAGAGAGAAGCCTTGCTGCTTCAAGAAAGTGTCGATTCTTGTGTACCAAGCTCTTGGAGCTTGTTTGAGGTCATACAATGCCTTGTGCAGCTTGCAGACTGGTCGTCTCCTTTAAGAACAAACCCAGGTGGTTGCTGCAAGTAGATATCTTCTTCAAGAATCCCATTAAGAAATGCATTCTTAACATCCATTTGTAAACACTTCCAACCATGTAGTTTTGCAAGAGCACAAAGAACTCGAATGGAGTTAAGTTTTACCACATGTGTGAAGGTCTCTTGAAAATCTTCTCCTGCAGTTTGCAAATAACCTTTTGCAACAAGGCGAGCCTTGTATCTCTCAATAGTTCCATCCGCATGTCTCTTGATCTTATAAACCCACTTACAGCCAAGTGCTTTCCTGTTTGTTGAAAAGCACTTGGCTGTATGAGTTATACACCACCACGAAGAAATAGAGTAATTTTTGCACCGAACTCTTTTTTTCAAAAAAACACATATTTTAACTTAGTCTAGAAGCCGACGATGTAATTATTTCTTATGGTGTAAAAACACCATGAGTAATTATTTTTCTCATCTTTCACGTGGTGTGTTTGTAACATTGAGACTTTTACACTTCGTAGGTTTTTTGGTTTTAAAAGCAATGTGAATATTGTCAGTTACACTACTGGCAATTTGTCGATGTCTTCCTGTGAACATACTTGTGAGAATTTCAGAATTCTCACAAGTATGGAATAAATTTCCTTTGGATTGGACAAAATCTTGATAACGATTGTTCTGTACTTGTGAATCATACTGAGACTAGAGTAAATCGTTCTGTACTATAAACGTCACTACTGATATTTGTACCAAAGATGGAAATACATGATATCCCACCACATTCCTGCTCTCATAACCACATTCCATTCACCATCTAAGTTTCTCCTTTCTTGATTTATACATGAAGAATATTGCCAACTGCTCATGTCATTCCACAAACAGATATATTCTTCTTGTAAGAGAAATAGACTCACAGCCCTTTCAACGATGTCTCATCCAAGTAACAACAGAAGAAAAAAAAACTGATTCATTGACCACTGCAATCTAAAAAAGTATGGCCAAAGAGTTTTATGTTCAGAATGTTGTGAGGAGTTTTATGACCATAATGTCTACTATGGTAAAAAATGAAAAGAAAAACAGAACTCCCAAAATATTTTATCTCTCTGTAATGAAGATTGAAAAGTTAATTTTGATATTAATTCTGCATTATGTGTTTCAGAACACATAAAGATAAAATAATCACGGGTACACTAGAGTTTCGACAGCAGGTGTCCAACTAGTACGTCATTTCTTCCTTCCGTAATGATCTATTAAGAGGAGTCAAAGTTAAACACAAAGATATCCAGCCGTCTCGAAAGAAAATTGCCGTAGGAATAGTTCAGACAACTTTGTTCAAGAGCCGGTTGATGATTGATGGAGAAGTGACATTTTGAACTTCTATACTCACGTCGCAATTAATTATTTGTTGTCTTTTACAGTTGGAGTTTGTAGATTAAGTATCTAGTTTTTCACTGAAACCACGGACTGTCGAAACGGATAAAAGATTAACAAGATAATGCAACGAGCGAATATGCGTAGCAGTGGCGGTTCCGGCCAGGGAGCGGAAACAGACAAGCGAGAAAACCGGGATGTTAATATACAACCCCGATGAACTCTGGAAACCTTGGGAACTCTATTTGTTTAGTGTTATTTAAAATATATATAAATGTTAAGTAGAAAATATATATCAAATAAATATAAAAATAAAAATTGTATAAACATTATTAACCCATGCCTGGAAAGACGGAGAAGCCAAGAGAAAACCCATAAATAGTGCCTCGGCTCCCGCGCTTCAGGAAGTATAAGACCGGAGGACTGTACTAATAGTTACATTAACGAGGCGTGATAATTTAATTTATACCTAACCTGCTTATCCTGCCGGAAGGGTTAGGTATAAATTAAATAATTATCCCCCCTCTTCCGAACTCGGAAGAGGGTGAATATGCAGGTGCCATCAAACGAGCGATATCCTGCAGTACCTCTGGAGGTGCCTTCAATTTTATTTTCACTTTCTAACGGAGTCTACCCGAAGTCGTGACTCCACCCCGCGGGGAAGAATATAGAGATGGTTCCAACTTTGACGCCCCCTATTGTTTCCTCTGTTTGTACCTATGCAGTAACATGTGAAAGAGGTATCATGAGTTTGTAATAGAGGAACAACAAAAGTTTACATGCAAAGAGCAAACATGGAACATACAGCTGTTACAAATTACAAATAAAGCACGTATGAGACTCCATATAAGAAAAGAAAAACTAGCTACTTGCAAAGTTAGATAAAATCTTGATAAGAGAACCAACGTTTCTTGAGAGCAAGTTAGTTAAAATCTTGATAAGAGAACCAACATTTCTTGAGAAAGAAAAACATACCATACTTAATTACCAAAAATAACAATTTTCAATAAAAAACATACATTCATCACATAATTTCCACTATAGTACACAAAAATGAACCTTCAAGTTAATAGGCTGAAGTGTACACCATAAAAGGCAACTGAAAACTGTATAGCTCTTCTATCTAGGTTGCAGTAGGTAACAGTAAAATTAATTGAAAGAATTCTTAAAAGATAATATGAGCACTGTTGAACCTAATATTTCACAGATGGGGATGCATTATACCTTGAAAACATGATTATATCGTATTTTGAGGTCAGATTTTGACAAAAAAATTATGTATTTTGAATGAACAATGAATGAAATGCAAGACAAGTTGTTGCTCTTGCAATGAGATTGTGAATGCTATGCATTTGTCGATACAAGCAATTCTTGAATTTTAGTACTTGTAAGTAGCACCCGGTTGGGTTAATGTTTTGCCAAAAACTTAATATTTTCATCATATAATCAACTAAATACAATAACAGTTGTTTGTACATATATACACTTACATGTTTATTATGTTTAGGAATATGTGTATACATGCATATTTATCTTGTATGTCAATATGTTATGAAAGAATATATATTTTAATAAATAAATTATATGAGAAGTTATAATATATATAACTTAATTATAATATCATTTATTTATTTATTTATTACATATTCAATCTAGAGTTGATTTATACATATATATCATATACAAGTATATGTACGTGTATATAAATATATACTGGACTTACAGAATTAATTATATGTGAAAAATAATAAATTCTGATATATAATGATAGATATGATGTCATGGTTGAAATATAAATATATAAATATATAAAATAATTTAGAAAACAAATTGTCTTATTGAATAACACAGACTTTAATAATAATGCGAGTCAAATATTCTTTCAATAGACAAAACAGATGCAATCTGACAAGACTAGAGAGAAGAACAAGTATATGAGAAAGCTATAACAACTACTGAACGAACATTTTGATGTGATGTGATTCTAGCTCAATGGCTAAAGCATCGACTTGGTACTGATAGTGCTCCAGAGCTTACGAGAACCATACGAGCACTTTGTCAAAGCAGTGGATGTACGCAAGGAGCCTGTCTCATTCGAAGAACTGCAGACACTAGCTTTGCAAGAAGCTATGAACATCGAGACCAAGTCAACTCAAGCAACTACCACAACTGATGATGCTTTCTTCTCCAAGAGGAGAGATCATAAGTGGGATAGACCTCAAGACTCGCAATCAAAACAGAAGGAGCATTGGGACAACAAGAGAGGCAAGTTCAACAAACGTGACTTAGAGGGCAACTCCAACAAACCAAAACCAGGGAACTGTAACTACTGTAAGAAACGTGATAATTTCGTGTACGAGTGCCGGAAGAAGACGTTTGATCAACGTTCCAACACCAATAACAGAGATAACTTCGTACAGACATATGATCACGAAGAGAAGTTGTTCTTCACTGCCATGTATACAGACGCACATGATCAACAATGGTGGATTGATTCTGGAGCATCAAATCATATCACATCAAAGAAGGAGTGGTTTCAAGATTTTCATCCTCTAGATGGACCAGAGATACGACTGGGTGATGGTAAGAGCTACCAAGTCAAGGGGGAAGGTAACATCTGTATTAAGCTATCTTCAGGTCAGATAAGAACCATTGGAGGTGTCTGGTTTGTACTTGGTGTAGTGCATAATCTTTTGAGTGTTGGATAACTTGCTGCAAATGGGTTTCAACGGTCATTTGATGCACAAGGATGTTCCATTCTCGACCAAGGATCTGTCGAGAATGGAAGGCTGCAGGTTGACCACTTGTATGAGTTACAAGCCTTACCTTTGGTACTTCCAGTTCTAGCTGTTGTAATCGATACGAGCCAGTTATGGCATCTTCGACTTGGACACTTACACTATCAGAAAATGCATAAGTTGTTGCATGAGGATTTGGCCATTGGTGTTTCCAAACTAGTCTCTGTTAACACTCCGTGTGAAGTTTGTCTCATATCTAAACAGACTAGAAGGAAGTTCTTCAAAACTACTGCAACACGAGCAACAGAAATCCTTCAACTGTTACATACAGATCTCTGTGGACCTACTGAGACTATTTCGCTTGGAGGTTTCCAAGTACTTTATGCTGGTTGTTGATGACTTCTCGAGATACATTTGCATTTTTTTCTTGTTAAGAAAGTCTGAAGCACTCTCGCATCTTCAACAACTTATTAACATGGTGGAAAGACAAACTGGACAGCTAGTGAAGAGTTTGCGAAGTGATAGAGGAGGAGAGTTCACTTCCAAGGCTGCTGATAAATATTTTGCTGAGAAGGAGATATTGCGGCAGTTGACTACAGCTTACACGCCTCAGCAAAATGGAGTGGTTGAAAGGAAAGACAGAACTGTCGTGGAGATGGCAAGAAGTCTTCTTCTTGAGCAAGATCTTCCAAAAGACCTTTGGGCTGAAGCTGTGAATACTGCGGTCTACCTTCTCAACAAAAGTCCAACAGATGCTGTGAACAACAAAGCTCCATTCGAAGCTTTCACAGGGAAGAAACCAGACCTCTCTAGCCTACGAATTTCTGGATGTAAAGCATATGCTACAACTCCTCAAAAAATACTCCAAAAGTTTGATGATAGATCTCAGATCTGTACATTCATAGGATATCCAGCAAGAGAAAAAGGATATAGGCTGTTGAGTGCTGCAAGAAAGATCATCATCGGTCGAGATGTAGTGTTTTTAGAGGTCCCTCCATCTCGAAACTCACAACATAATCTTTCTGACCTGCCACCTCTCTCAGTCCAAACACCTACTTCAGAGAATCATGAAGAAGAAGCTCAAGTTCAGCTAGAACCACCATCTACGCCACCTACACAAGATGAAGTTACTGAATCATGTCCAACTACAGCAGATTCGTCTCTCATACACCAGACTACTCCAGATTCAAATCTTGCTGCTCAACCAAGGAGATCTATCAGAACAAGGAAGGTTCCTGCAAGGCTAGAGGATTATATTCTCATGGCTGAAGCTCAAGGTGATGGAGAAACTATAACATTCGAGGAGGCTTTCAGTCGTCATACTTATGACACTAGACAACGGTGACCGAATCTCCTCTGACATTTCGCAAGCATTTGTTTAGACCTCATTTGTCTCTTCTGCATCGTACCAAGATCTTGGATCAACAGAGATTTCTCTAAAGGAACAAATAGTCTTCTACAACAGCCAGGTGTTTCAGTATCTTTCATTTTGAAGTAACGGTAGATGGAAGTGCAGCATGCGAAGGCATTCTGTGACAAAGTTATCTCAACTGCTACGCAGTTTCTAACAAAAGTCAGTTTGCAAAAATCCATCTCCAATACATGTGGACTTCCATACGTGCCTGTTATGTTGATGGTTTTATGAAGTTCACTCTACATGGCCTTCTGTATAGCAATATCCTCGCACAAGCAGATAATTTTCTCCCGCTTTGCACCCTGAAAAACCGCTTCAAACCCAATCGAGACAGAGTTATAACAATGAAGCGGTAATCTATTTAAGAAGAATGGAGAAGCTAAGAGACACACCAAAAAACAAAGGAGCCAAGGACATACCCAAAGCAGTGACTGATAAAATTCTCAGTCAACCAGGGAAGGGGACGTAAGAGAAGGAAAAGTCTTAGAACGGCGGACTTTTAGGAATATTATTAAGACATGCCCTAGTTGTCAAAAGGTACTTGCTAGTCTCTCAATCAACGCTGGAGCTATGCAGATGTACTTGTCCAAGTAGTCATATTCCGGAGGGTGTCACTACTCTAAGAAACAACATACAGAAAGACAAAAATAAGTACCTCATAGGTTACGTCCATTGTCACAGAGTTAAGACCAAGTGTATCTCCAGTCTTGGTAAATACAGGCTCTACAGCTGATAAGTAAGATGTGCAGCAGGTTCCAGATTATCTGCAGAAGATGATCTGTGGATCTTCCTGTAATTTCAAGATCTGAATAAATACATGTTGTGATAGTAAACAGATCTAATCTCTAATAACATAAAGATGAAAATAACTAGAGGTTGGTCATGCGATGAATTCCACATTTGCAGTTGAAATAATCATCTCTTTGTTTCTAATCTGAACATCTCCAACTATCTGAAGCTTTGTTGTCAAGACCCACTGAACTACTTTATCGAGTAGAGTGATTTTGTCATCGCTACTATGACTGTGAAAAGTTTCACTGATTTTTGTTTTTCTGTGTCTCTATTCTGATCACCTATAAACTTGAATAACTTCTCATACACATTGGAGATTTTCTTTTCTCCCATTGTTACCATTGCTATAGTTAGTTTGGCTTGTTCACTGAAATTCATTCCACTCAGAAGCTGAGGTTTTGGTCTCTCGAGCTCTCTCTCTCTGGTATGAATTTTGTTCACAAATTGAGATTTTTGCTTTCCTCCTTCTGTACTAAGCAATACTGGTTTCTCCTCCTCTTTATTATGTAAGATTTTGTTTCATGCATAAGTTTCTTGGGTCGTGGGCCCAAGAATGAACGTAGTGCGGCCTGGGAAGATCTCTCTATACTTGGTTGTATGAAGTTTTCTTGCACATGTACATGACACAAATGTTTTAAGGTTTTATTCAGTTTTATCCAGGACCAAATAAGAGATCATCTCAAGTCTCAAATTCATCACGAATGCTATAATTTACATCAAACAAATATACTCAAAACATCACATTTTCCAGTTTATCTGTTGAAATCTATCACAATGACTTTCTTTGTTAACAATCCGTGTTCTCGAAACTTTTAGTTGAATCATGTAAAAATTAAACCATTAACATAAGATACAAAAGAAGTTCAAAAAGAGTTTCAAAAGACTGAAAACTTTAAGAGAAATAATCCACATCAATCATTAATGTTGCACTGAAATGAAAATGAATCTCATTACCTGACACAAGCCAGTGTTGCTCAGTGATACCTCCGTATTCTCTAAGTTTCTTAGATATTCTTCAAGTTGAGTATTATGTAACTGTTCTTCAATCTCTTCCAACTGTATTCTTGATTCATGATATTTTGGAACTAATGTACTGTAACAGGGAAATTTCTCTTTGGACTCCGCTGCAGGTATCAGTAAAGAAGACTTGCGCACAGGCAGAGAAGCCTCTACGGCAGATATAGCTGTGACGAGTTGTGTACAGGCAGAGGAGATTGTGAAGTCTGTACAGGCAGAGGTCACGATACTTGCAAAGAAGGTTTACGCACTAGAACTGGCAGAGGAGACTCTCTCGTAGGTATCACTAAAGATTGCTTGTGTACGAGCACAGGGGATGGTGAAGCCTGTGAAACATCAAACTCTTCTAATTATATTCTCGATTCGCGGTATTTTGGAATTGGTGTACTGTAACAGGGAAAATTCTCTTTGGACTCCCCTGCAGGTATCAGTAAAGAAGACTTGCGCATAGATAGAGGAGACTCTATGGCAGGTATAGCTAAAAATGAGTTGTGTGCTGACAGAGGGATCGTGAAGCTTGTACAAGCAGAGTTGATGATACTTGCAAAGAAGGTCTACGCACTAGAACTGACAGAGGAGACTCTCCCGTAGGTATTACTAAAGATTGCTTGTGTACGAGCAGAGGGGATGATGAAGTATGTGAAACATCAACAAGTGTTTGCACAGATATATAAACTCGAGGAAAATCAAGAAGTTTGTCACTGCACAAAAAAATTTGAAATTTAGTACATCCCATAGTTATTGAAATAAAGTACTATGATGTGAATCACTATAACATTTCTGATTGTGCGCAATAACTTACCTCTTTTACGAACTTGACTTGTAGATGATCTCTTTGATTTTCTTCGCTTAAAGAAATGAACATGGTTGTCAGTTCTTTGTCAACTTGTAGAAGTTTGGTGACTCGAACAATCCATGACTCATAAGGCTTCGTCTTCACTCGCATTATCAATTCTCCATGTGCAAACGGTCGAGTTTTCTCAACTTTGAGAATTTTTTCATTGCTTTCCATGCGGAGTTGTTGCTCTCTGACTATGAAATCATCTTTGTCTCTCATCTGATACTGCTATGAGAGTAAGCAATAACTTATGCGACTAAGACAACTGTAAGAATTCAGCGGCGTCACTGAAATCATCTTGATATCCTGAGGATGTAGTTACAAGACAGGTTAAAGTGTTACCAGTACTGCTTCCGCCGCTCAAACTGACTTCTTTGGATGCTTCTATCTTCACTGCCATGTCTTGCTTTCCACCTCTGAAGCTTCTGCTTTTAGAACTTATCTCTGTTGTCTCGTGCTTGACATTCACATTGTGTTTGTGATCATTCACAAACCAATGCGAATAAATATCTTCTGGTTTCCATCTGAAAGTTTTGACACCTCCTTCCATCATAAACTTAAGGTTTTCAAGTTATGGTTCTCTTCTGCGAATATAATCATGTATAGGATCTTTACGCTGACGACATGTATCAAACTTCAAAAGAATGAGACCTTCTGCATTCTAGAACCAACTCCTCAGTTTCTGAATGTTGCGGTTATGAATGAGATTCTGACTTCTATGATAACAAGCTAAATACTTCTTGCCATAGAACTGATGTAAAGACTTTTCTATTCCACTTGGACGTTTCTTGAAAATTCTCTGATACCCGAGATCTCCATTCAACGAGTCTATATAGTTTCTCTTTTCGAAAAAGACAAGTGGAATAGCTGACAGAATGGTGATGACAGACGACTGGTTTAGCGCAAGATTGTGTACTATTTTGGAATTCCTGCTGAGTTTCTTTACTGACACATGTGTCGGAATTGACGCTTGTGTCATCCCATCACTTTCATAAAATTGCAGTAAACTTTGAAGCTTAATAGTATGACCTACAGAAAAAGAACCCATCTGAAACAAAGCTACTCTTGACAATTTGAGAAAAACATAACCATCGACATTTTGTGTGATAAGCTCACACAGTGAGTCAAATAGACAATCCAAATAGCTCTGTAGTTTTTGTGTCAACTTCAAATAAGTGTAATCTTCTATTTTTGAGCGTGATGAAAATCCTACTTTGATCCATTCAGACATGTTGTCTCATTTTGTCTTCAAGTATGAGACTCTTGCATGCAACTTCTCATTTATCTCGAACTCTCACAATTGTAGACTCTTGCACTCATAATCGTACACTTGAAATTGTAGAAACAGTGAAACATTGATTTGAACACATGCACTCTGTAAACAGATGGAACTCTAAATGATGTAGGTTTCAACACTCATTTGGCTAACTTCGTGCTAACAGCCGCGGTAAGACAAAGGAGCAACAAAATTACCTACCGTCTACCGCACATTTCATCTCACTTGAACACCTCACGCTATTCATCGCGCCTATACAACCCCGCAACATGATCCTCACCTTGGTACTTGAAGTTCTTGAATCTTGGCCCACGCATGTACACTCCCGCTTGACTACTTGAAATTCCCAAATCTTGGTCCGCTTCTGTTGCGTCTTCAACTACAAACCTCCTTCCTAAATAATGTTTCGACCATATCCATTAGTACATACATCACTCTCTAATAGTAGTAACGAGGAATATTCTGCTACAAAGGATACAAAAGAGCACGTCATAGAGGACTTTCTGACATAGTAATTCATCCATAATGATACATTGTAATCAATACAGGATTGAGACTGGCAATCCTGCGAACAGCACTGAGTCATTCCCAGTCACGATATGAACATCAGATGGGATTATAACTTGCATGGCAGTTGCATCATATTTTATTTTCTCCACATTACTCGAACTAGAAGATCCATTGTGGAAGAGTCTGATTGAGCTTTATGCAGTTGTCGTGCGCATACACATCGCTACACAACATACATCATTGTCAGAGATATACTACACATACACATAACACATGGACGATGTCATACACATACACAAGTGTACCACAATGATAAACAGTATGTATTCACTCCACCATGCCAATGGGTACTAAACAATCACTAAAGTCGAGTTAAATCCACTCTGTGCTCGCAGAGAATCTGATTGCACTCACCAAGACTATCCATCATATCCAAGAGCTTGAAGGCTCAACTCGAAGAACTAAGGTCTCCAAGCTCTACTTGCGAAGTATACCCTTAGTGAGCTATCCCAAGAACTCATCTTAACGGCACTAACGGCTCTATCGGGATTAGTCACTCCGCACTCGATTAACCTAGCCCAGGTGCTAAACTGACGTGACAGCTGTCTTGCGCATACACATCGTTGTCAGAGGTACACCACACATACACATAACACTTACACAAGTGTATCACAATCGTCCTCCTAACTAGCGGTTAGGTCCCTCTAACTCCAGATAGCCCCATATCCCAACTACGTAGTATACACCTTCATGGGTGCAAGGATCAGGAGACCGGGTGTTACATCACCTCATCGTTAATCGTCTGTCTGCAATCCAAACCACGCAAAGATCTAATCGGTTATCTCTGCTATATACATCGAGGACAAACCCACCGCCCAACAGAAATGACATTGAGAGGTGGAGTCAAACATGACATGTGCCAACCTCTCGAACAACCATCACATACCAACATACGGGCTGCTCCACCACCAGAGCCACATTACACATACACCTCAAGCCCACGCATACAACTGCTAAGATTGGATCAACGATACCATTGATGTTGAGAAGATGACATGATGCGCAATTACGCACATGGTCCTTCCAAACAACACCATCACGGCCTTCTAACATGAGTACTCCAGAAAATAACACCTAACGCACTCATAAAATAGTGCACCTTGCGGTCATATCTAACATCATCGGTGCTGTCAGGATGAAACTTGCGAATCGATGATCGATAACCTCCTCCTCGGATAGTCGCATATTGCAACGTGTCTCTATGTTGAACAATCGCTAAGTTATCAAAAGTCATGGGCATAACTCTTTGAAATATCTCTGCTCATTGGGAATATGCTCTCACTCACATATCCGGATCATCAAGGTTCAGCACCTCAACAGAATCACGACGAATGACCGAAGATAGATCTGGATCTCAGTCATACAATACAAAGTACGATGAGAAAGAAGTCAAAGACGTTCGTCGGCTAAAACGTAACCCATAGCCAACCATGGTAAATGTACATCTCAGTCCCTCAAATGACCCTTCTGCAAGCCATACTTGCGCAATCCTCTCTTCACCGTCTGAACTACCCTCTCCATCAAACCAACCACCACAAGATGATCTCGAGATGTAGTCCGCTGATCAATCAGCGATTGATCACCTAAGGCATGAAACTCACCAAAGAACTCTGTACCTTGGTCTGTCAACACTTCAGCTGGTGCTCCAAAACGACTCAACATTCGATCTAAGAACGCATACGTTGTCCCTTCACTCGTCTTGTCCGGTGACACCACCAACTCAATCCACTTGGAGAAGTGCTCCACCATCACCAACACATATCAGTGGTGACGCATGATCAACGATAAGAGTCTCGCAAAATCCAAACTCCAATGATAACCCAATCTCATAATCGATAAAGGATGTAACTGTGAAGTAGGAGCATTAAACGATGCTCATACTTGATCATAAACCACATATCTTGTGACAAGCTGTTACACATCGATGTGCATACCACGCCACCAATACTGTCCTTGGAGTAACTATGCGTATGCTTCACTCCAAAATGTCCCAACTCCTCATGGGCATGTTGTACTAACTGTACCCTCTAGGATGGATGTGATACTATCTGTACTCTCTCATCATCTCACACTCAAAGTACATGTCGTCCTTCTCGTCAAAATCCTTCACTCATTAAAGAACACAATCTCGCTCCTTAGCACTTACTGTGCTTACCACCATGCCAGTACATAGATACTCCATTATGATCACATCGTCATGGATATCTCGTTGATCTGGAACACCATCTCCACCCTCTGGATCTGAGACTCATCATCTACTCTTTGAAGAAAGATACGACCTGGCCCTCCATACTATAGTTTATGACCAAGACACAAAAAAGACAGATGCATGCCACTGGCACTATCTCCTCATCAACCTCGTCATGTCATCGAGCCCCAGTCTGATCCTGCTGACTCGTGCATGGGTTGCGACTCAACCCATCGGCATCTAGGTTTGCAACTCTAGGTCTATGCACTACTTGGAAGTCATATTTCTGTAAGATTTCTGAGTCCATCATGCAAGCTTCTCTGTAAGCTTGTCGGACTTCATCAATCACTTGAGCGGCTGGTGATAAGTGATGAGAGTAAAAGGGTTCTCAAACAAATAACATCGGAAGTGTGCAACAGCCCACACTGCAGCTAAACACTTCCTCTCGTATGAACTGTACCTCGCTTCTGTCAATTCTTTCAGGTCCTGATGAAACCCTGGTGTTCTTTCCTTCGGGGCGTTAGTTGTTTGGTCCTTCTTCCCTTGTAAAGCTTGATGGGGTCTTTCCATCCGTCGTTGGCTATTCATTGCGTTGCGTGTTTTTCTTTTGTTCTCTCAGGAGTATAAATCTCTGCAATTAATTCCAGAGCTTCCTTCCAAACTTCTTTGTTTGCAGCTGAATCACTCTCCATTGTTAGTGGCTAGGGGATTTTCATGATCACTTCCTCCGCTACAGTTCTAGCAGCTAGTCTATTCCGCAGCTGGAATAAAAGATATACCAGTTCCCGTGAAACATAACCATCTGAAGTTCCAAACACATGGCTAAGTGTTGCTAGGGAGGATGTAGCGGTCAAGCACTCTAAGACTTCCACATGGCACTATCCGGTGAGAATAAGATTAAGTAGTTCAAGAAAGTAGAGAATTGTCCGAGGACACCTTTCAAGATGACTTCTAACACTTGAAGGTTAACGTTCACTTCTGTCACAGTCACTACGTAGCTGTTTCTCTTGAGAGGTATCTACGTGTAGAGATGCAGACCTTGATCATGGACGTAGCCGCAAAAAGATACAGATGTGACTGTAAGAAGTGTGATGGTCATCCTCAAGGATTCAAATTGATATCTAAAAGTACTTTCTATAAATATTGATCGAGCATTACAACTATGAATACCATAGATGTGGATGTGAGCACTAGTGTGTTGCTAGCGACGTGAATGCCAATGCTGACATTTCCAATATGACCGTATGTAGTACATGTGAAATGAATCATAGAAAGATATTACACTTGCAATTGTCCTCTTTGTGGTTGAAAGCGCATCTCACATTCAACATTTTATAGACACGTTTCATGTCTACAGTTTAAAACTGCCTTGATGGAGATTCCTTCATCGGAACCTGAGGATGTCTCTTACTTTGATTTTTCTACATGTGAACATATAACCCATTCTCGTTCTACGACAAGCGAAGGAAGTGATCACCAGGCTCATCATGATGAATCAGTATCTCAGACTGAGAATATTTTCAATTCGATTGCAGAGCTACAATTGTCTTTAGAACATGTTATGGCGAGAAAAGTAATCTTATTACAGTCAATGCTCGATGATAGTGGGATGTCGTTGCAAATGCAAGATAAGGTATTTAAACTTCTTTTTAGTAATTTCAGTTCTCCACTTCCTGCATATTGTTACGAAACTGCTTTTGCAAATAATCCATGTTTTTCAATGTAAGATGCAGAAAGTATACTGGTAAGTAAATTGTGTGTTGTGATGGGTCCTAGCTGGAAAGGAGGTTTGCAGACTTGGAGCTTTCCTTCATCGTTCAGAGCACTCAAACAAATTTACAAGGTGTTAGGAATGACTGAATAATTAAGATGGAGAGTATGTACGAGGTCTGAAACCAAATCACACTCTCTCCAATTATTTCTCCCTTGTAATGCAGATCAGACTGATAGGTCTGACTCGACAAAAAGATGTGTCTGTTCTTCATTAAGTATAAACTGTATTTTCTGTTTACAGTGTGGATCAAGATGAAGAGATTGTTTGGTGTTCAACTATATTTCATTCATGAGAGTTCTGAAAGAATTATTTACTTGTAGATCGTTTGTGTATGATCTTTTAACCTTGTGGAGAGCACGTGCAGATTGGATTGAAAAAGAAGTTGATGATGTCTCGTCTATTAATCTTGGCATGGATCTAAGACTCCGTTGTACCAAGACTTTTGAAATCCATCCAAAAAGTATTTACTTGTTGTGTCTCCCAACGCTACATGTAGAAAGAAAACAGAGCCTTCTCCACCATGTGTCTTGAGCTTTCAACCAAAGATAATTACAACCAACAGGCAAAGAGATATGAATTTCCTTGCTCACTGTGCAGTGCATAAATCCAAACAGAGCTACACACTGTCAAGGTAAAGAGTAGACCTTCGAATATATCAGACTGTCTAAGTTAAATTGTTCCAGTTAGTTTATCTTGGATGTTAGTATGTTACTGTGGCATCTTTGAAATCTTATTGTCCATGCTTGTTTTCATGGATACATGGATGTCCTTTGAATGTCGCACTTCAAAGACATTGAGATGGATGGCAATCTTCTTCGACAACCCAAAGAGACTGCTGGACAGTTGAAGTGGTTATTTTGAATTTTTGGAAAAAATGTTATGTGAAAAGAATATTCTTCATCAACCCATTTCTGTCTCATTCATATCGATAAGCTCACGACGTTTAGTTGAGCAGAAGAATTCTCAGCTGTTGATAACATTCTTAAAACCTTTATTGCAAGAACTAGAAGAAGCATTTATAGAGGGAGTTGAAATATCAAGTACTGTTTTTCTTGGAAGTACTTTAGAGCTATGGTTCTCTTCAAATATCAATTTTGTTGTTCCTCCCACAATAACCATACGTGCAGTGTTGATAAACTTTGCAGGAGATCATCCAGCACAATGTAAGACTGAGGGATTTAAAGATGGTGGATATGCTGATTGTCGAAGAGATCACAGGAGTCTATCCTCGTTGATGGTAATGTTGTTTATCCTCATAACAGAAAGCAGTCAAAATATTCACCGCAAAAGCGTTCAGTAGATGAGACATTATTTCATTTAAAGCGTTCCATAGAAACATCTCATCAAAGTGAGAGGGACAACGTGGGAAGACCCGGAGAAATTGCTTTCAAGTCTGAACTATGGTGAATTTATGATTTATATGGGTTTGACTTATCCCTAGATCTCATTATACGATGTTATGCATACTCTAGCGTTATGTATTTTTAAGAAGTTTAACAAAGAATTCATAACAGAGTCTTGCTGCAGATGATAAGAAAATAGTAGAACGAACTTTAGATGAAATATCAACCACAGACCTAAAGCTTTAGGTCACAGATGGCCAAAACAACCTACTAAACAAGTTGGTGGTGACCAAGATAGTAAGCTAAAACTCTCTTACTACAAGGCAGAAGAGCATCAATTGTTTACTATGGATTGCTTATTGTCTATCTTTCGTGCTCTAGGTTGAGACGTTAATACTGATCCGTGGGCCAAACTTGGAATTTTATTGACATTGATTGGAAGAGTGTTTTTCATATATTCTTGTAGACATGGTTGGACAAAAGAGTCCATGCTCTATGCGAGAGAACTTCTTTCTTCTTGACAAGTTCTAAGAGAAGAGCATTTTGGAGTTAATGGATCACCACTTGAACACGTAGCAGGTATATCCTGAAACATATCAGCTACCTGATCTCTCCTTATGTCTCTTTGTTTCAAGTAGACACTTTTCTCTTTCTGTGCATTTCGTAATCACATATATCAGCTTCCGTAGGATTATCGTACTTTGCGCACGTTCTTGAATCTTGCTAATAGATGTGGGTTTCAAGTGTATGCTATTGAACTACACTTGTGATTCCTTCTTACTTTCTGCCTCTGAGAGGTGGGGAGCTATTTCAGTTTCCTCGCTTCCTGATTTACAACTTATATCATGTTACATATGCATGTTCTGTGTATAGGAAATAGAGAAATCTTGGATGACGTGATAAGACACGGGTCTCATGATTTATATGAGTGCTATACGTTTGAGAGGGGTGTTGCTCAATTCCACACTATTCTCACAAATATAAAATCGATGGAAGTATCTTTTACTAAGTATTATATTCGTAGATTTTTCACAGCCATACAAGCTCAATTGTTTCATGACAGAGATGGTTTATCATGCATCCAAAGAGGATGTCTATTCTTGCAAGATCATATCTTTCTTCATGAAAGGTTAACTATTGCATCATCTTTAGATTGTTCCATAGCATGTCAAAAGCTCTTGGTTACTACAAACCAAGAAAGAGCTCAAACTCTATGGAGGATAGGTGTCAAGTTATTGACGAATTATCTTGGATTGAAAACTCTTTTAATCACATGTATTGCGATTGGATCCAAAAAATAGGAGTTGAAATAGTATGTCTCCAGATATTGAAAATTATTTACGAAGCTATCTGACTTCCAAAGGAGAACTGAGAACAGAGACAAACCATCTGTTCCGTAAAAAGATAAAAGTATTCAGGTCAGCATGTGTCGACAGACAAAATTTACAGACCTGGAGATCACCTGTTGGTGCAGCAAGATAACTCTGAGACTCAAGGTATCTTCATGTTATTTTTATTATTTTCATGTTTGATTTTTGAATCAGAACATGTTTATCATCTTCGACTTTGAATTAGAATTTATATTAACAACTGTTATTTTTTTTCAGCTGCAAATACTCATATTGCCAACTGTTGTCTTATTACAAGGAATTTATTCTCGGACACTACTTCTACTCCATGGAAGTGTTCAGTTAAATAGTTCTTTGGATATGAAATTTGTGGACAATTTCAGCTGTATTTTAAGGCAGATTGGTATGCAGATGAACTTCTGAACCGAAACGTTGTGATTGATCCATGGAGCAACTTCACAATATTGAAAGGACCACCACGTCCTCATCGAGGTAACGGATGTCTATCAAATCATAGGAAAGTTTATGTTACAATCTCTGTATTCTCAAACACAATTTAGATGTGTCTGTTATGAACTTCAAGATAGGACGTTGATGACAGATTTTCTTCGTCCAAGTAAAGTAGGATGTTGTCTTCCGTGGCCTGAGATAATGAAATTGTTATTTGTAAACTTTGCATGTCTGCGAATGAGTATCAGTTATCTCTAGCTGTTGTTAGAAAGGTCAATCTTTCGATTTCAGAATTTCCATCATCATCATCAAGAGAGAAGACTGTGAAAGTCAGTTGGATATGTTTGGAGTGTGAACGTAGTGGACTTATGCTTTACACTGCACCTATGACAACACTCACGTATGCTTGAGATATTTTGTTAAAAGATGTTACTTCTAATTTCTAAGTTTCCAAACTTAAGATATATCACGGAAAGCACCATCGAGAAGAATGGTATGCTAATATAGACTGGTATATTCGGTACGGATTAAAAGCTACTGACTTCATCAACAATGGACGAAGAGCTGATTAAAGAATATAATCAAGAAACACATGTACACCATTTGCTTTTATTTGTGTATAAGTGCTTTAAAGTCCAATATTGCTTCATTCAAATATACGGCAATTTGTTTATTCTGGCAAGAGTTGAGTGTTCAAACAAAGGAATCTGCATCTTCCAACTTAGTTAATTACCGTGTGGTACTTGGAGCGAGGATAACGTAGACAATTGCAACACACTAGACTCAGCTATGATTAACATCTAGTCCTTTCTTTGCACTGAGAGTTTAAGTCAATTGCGTGTCCTCACAGAACGTTGGGTTGAGTATATGAAGACAACGTGCACATGGTCAGTTGACTCTTGTATTGCTCTAACCCTTGTGGTACGGTTTTCTGAGCTGGGATTGTATGAACAGAATTTTGTGGACTGATCTGTACCTTCAAATGCTATTAATATTCAAGTAGAACATTACCGATCGTTGAATACTTAGTCTAGACATGGTGAAGGTACATTGTATATACTTTCTTGATAGCAGAGTTAATGGAGGTCATGTTTTACGTGTCTAGCTTTTCACCTTGACCTCCAAACAATGTGACTTTACTCAAAGTAACGACTTGACTTTACTCCCTTATGTGGTTAGACGATGTCTAACCATGCAAAGTTGTGGAAGGTTATTTACTCTCCACTCGAACGGACTCTTCGAGTTCTCTTGGGCGAATCGCCCCCGGAAGGTTATCATTGATGTACTTTGGGATCTAGATACCATGTTATATCTGGTCAGTAAATCAGAAGCGTTGTTCTTCTGTGCAGATATTCGTCATGACCGTCTGACAAATTTCAACATGAGAAGCATCTTAACGCCCCTCTCCCTGCAGTTAACGTTGTCCATATGAGACCATACTTCCAAACAAAGCAGATCTGAAATCATTTTCCAAGAATCGATCTTTCGAGGACTTTGTTGATGCTTTGGAAAATAATCTCACTGCATGTCCTGGAGGCATAGGTACGTAGCCCAAGCAATCATTCATTCACCTATAATTGTACTTCAGAGTCTTGCTTTCGTCTCCCGACCGTGGTGTCTGATACACAAGTTGTGGCTGATGAATGCAGTTTAGTTTGTTACGATTTCAGCAATTTCTGTTAGATGCACCGCGATCCTCTATTCGAAGTCCACACCGACACGAACGATCTTCATGCAGTCATTTCTTCAAGCTGACTATGTCGAGCAATGAGGAGGAGCGAACGAGGGTTCAGCTCCGTTCTGCGGATCGCAGGAGTAACTTTTAGATCAAAGGATGGTTGGATAGTTGGTATCCAGAACTAATATGCACGTTTGAACGAAAATCATCTTAGGTACTTAAGTCCTCGAATGAACTGGTTCATAATTTACACTCTTTTCATCAATGTTTATACAATTTGCACTTTCATATATTTTGCATAGTGCATAATTTACATAGATATCGAAGGTGTATATGCAATTCGTACTATTTTAGTTTCTCAACAAGTGCAATTTGAACACCAAGCAGGTAAAATTCTTGTGCAAATCCATAATACCTCCCTGTGGTTCAATTCTCACATGGAATTCAAAAATGATTAGAAATTATTTTTGAATCATTTTTGATTCAAAAATGATTCAAACAGTTGAAGCGATTAATATGCATGCAACATGAACTTTCTAGGAACTTGTGTTCTCTTTTGTTAACAGAGAATTATATAAGTGTTAAATAAAATATATATATTAAGTAGATATAAATAATTAAAAATTCTATAAATGTTATTTGTTAGTCCATGCCTGCAAACACAGAGAGAGCAGGAAAATGTCACGTCAGTTTGGGGCACCTCGGCTAGGTTGACCGAGTGCAAAGTGGCGCATCCCGGTGTCGTGGCGAGAGTCTTTCTTGGGGAGGGCGGACCTCCTGACTGTGATAGATCAAAGAGAAATGACCAGAAAGGAAAATAGGTCGCTGCAGACGATGAAATCTCAAAACACAACCTCTTGTGCCCACCAATTGCAAAACAAACACTCAAGCACGCACTCAGGTACACAAATATGTCTCTCCGGAGTAGAAATAGCTTTATTTCAGTGTCAACTGCTTCACTGTCAAGAAAATATCTCTCTCCTCCTCTCCTAAGTCCTTCTCAGCTGAAAATTCCAAGGAATTTGATCTTACGACAACCAAAGCCTTGTCAAAAACGATCTCCTTCAAATAAACCACCTCTGTCCGTTCAATTCTACTGCTTCCAAACCTCAAAACTGTGTAACATATGAGGTTCTTGTCTCCAAAACACTTTCCTGCCTCTCTCACGATCTCCCCTGCTCACTCCACTCAATTCTGTCAGAAAAATCGATCCTCACTCAGCCTCCAAGCTTCTCAGCGTCTCCTCTCCTCAATCCCTAATTCTGCTCCTTTTTCCTCCTTCCACCTCAGTTCTCTCAGAAAACTCCCTTGAAAAGTGTCCCCCGATCTCCAGCCCTCGCAGGTATTAAACCTAAAAGTTAAGGCCCCAGCTTAAGCTGCCCCCCTGCTGTCCTTATAAGTGCAGTCACTTATCACAAGCAGGGCCCTAGCTTAAGCTGCCCCCCTGCTGTCCTTATGCGTACAGAGCATTATTTACAAAGTTGGCCCCTTTTTAATACAAGTTTCACAGTTGTCTGCATAAACTCTACCCCTACACTAATAAAGGTTCACATAACCTCATTCTCCATCGCAAGCCTACTCGATGCTTATTTAACTAATTAGCAAAAGTTTCCTGTGCTCTTGATGCCATCCTGAATATACTACAAGCCATCCAATGTAGGCCAAAGCCCTAACACTTATGAGACTGCCCCACAGGGCTTACAGCCCCCCCATATGCGCACCAGGTATCTCCCATAGTATATTCAGGATGGCATGCGGAGGCTTAGGCCAGGAAGCCCACGATTAAGAGAGATACCGGTCTCCCGCCCCTAGGTATACAGGACATGGCTGAATACCCAACATAGACTCCCATCCGGGAGGCCAACATGCCAAAATAGGAACCAGAGGTCAGGAGGGATTGATCCTGAGACCACTTCCCTCCTAGGCAGGCGCCCTATCACTGGGATGGCCTTTGGTTCTGTTCAAAAAGGTTTAACAGTCTGTACATATGCTTTACTAAGGAAATCTTCCTGTAAAGTCTTTACTAGCCTTTTTTGTGCTAACTTCTCCATACAACTCCATTTTAAACGAGTAAAGAGTCAAAACTATAGTACTTGTGAACACCTACACACTCACGCAATCAGATTCTGAGTTCGAGTCACAAGTCAGAATCGACAGATTTCCCTCTTTCCCATATTTCTCAGTTTAAAACACGTGCTAACTATTACTTAAAGCATTTTCTGTCAAAACTGGAAGCACGAAGCCGCTCTCTTCGTCGAGCTCTACATTCTGGTGTCTTTCGACCTCTTTCAAGGTGATATTCCAGTCTAAGCTAGGGGGTAGCTTGTCAAGCATGGCCCCAGCTTAGCTCCTGCCCAGCTTGTTAAGCTGCAGGGCAGCTTCCTTTACACAATACAGAAAAAAAATCTCTTTGCATTACTTTTCACTGTACAGACCTATGTACAATACGACACCGGTAAGGCCGTTAGTGCCGTTAGGGCGAGTTGGTGAGAGAGCCCACTAAGGGTAAACTTCGCAGGTAGGCCTTGGAGGCCTTAGTTCTTTGAGTTGAGCCTTCAAGCTCCAGGCTATGGTGGATAGTCTAGTTGAGTGTAACCCGGATTCTCTTCGTGCTTAGAGTGGGTTTGGCTTGACCGTTTGTGAGTAATCCTTGTTGTGGTGTTGGAGATGGTAATTTCTCTATTCAGATTACTCAAAGAACTCAGTGCAGGTCGAGATGGAGTTCAGTAGGAACCCGCTGATCTGAAATCATCCGCTGGTATCTTCGGGCGTTGTCGTTCGTGCTTGATTGTTGGAGTTGTGATCGAGGTGTGTGGGCGCATGCTACATTGCTGATCGCAGATCGATTTGCTGTTGTTGGGGTCGAGTGGAGATTTCTGTCATGCGGAAGCGCTGCAGAAATTTTGCGGAATGTTCTTGAAGTGTGTTGTTGGAGCCGGATTGCGTGTTTGGGCGTGGCAGCTGAAATACTTGTCAATGTTGGGCCGGAGTGGGCTCTTTGGAAGCGCATTGGAGAGACAATTCTAGCGCACTAAGTTTCGTGGAGTTTGGCCAAGGATTGAAGAAGTTATGGCATGTCGAAGTTCGCTGCCGTGATACCCGCAAGTACTAAAAGGCTAGTTACGTCAGATTTTGGTGCAATTTCGTGTTGGAACTCGAGTTTAGGAGTTGTGTTGTGTGTGTGTGCATTCGCGAAGTGGGTATTGGGCATTGCGAACCTGTTGTCGTGGTGTTCGGGTTGGTTTTGGGGTGATCTTGCTGTTTACGTCAGATTTTTGGTCACCCGTGTGCATCCGCAAGCTATTTTCGCTGTTTTGGAGGCTGTTTTGGTGCAATCTTCTGCAATTCGAGGTGGAGCCGAGCCTCTTCTGGTGTGTTGTACCTGTTCTACTCTACTTCAAGCGGAGCGGAGCGGAGCGGAGAGTGAGCGGGAGTGTCGAGGTGTGGAGTGCGTGTTAGGAGGCTTCGAGGCTTCGAGGAGCAGAGGTGCGTGAGTGCGGAGGCGTGAGAGCGGAGTGCGAGAGTGCGGAGACGGAGCGGAGCTGAGCCTGAGCCCGAGCCCGCCGCAAGCCAGCTTGCTGGCGTGCGTGAGAGAGGTATCCAAGCTTCAGGTGTGTGGGAAGGGTAAAACCAGCTGGTCACCCATCCCAACACTATTCTTGGACCTGGACTCCTAACTCTATAGTCTTAGCTTTGGCTTTACCACTAGACCAATAGCTCTTGGTGTCCTACAGGGATGCGTGCAAGTACTTATGGACTTGTATAAGGTAGTAGGAGACCTTCTCGCACGTCCCTAAGGGAGTGGTAGGGCGACCCCACAGTATTAGGGGTAAGCTATAGTTGTGGTAGTGTTTGCTTATACCGTAGAGACGCGTATGGAGGCAGTTGGTGGCAGTTGTCTTGGGTGAGCTAGTAGAGCTACCACGTGGATGTTTTTGGAGCTACTAGAGGTGTGGACATCTAGTTAGTGACCTCCAGTGTCAGTTACGACTGTTGGTGATCATATATTGTGCATGTGGTCACCGACGAGGAGACGTCAGTCCGGGTGAGGCTGGGTTTCTCTTTATGTGAATGTTTGAGTGTGGAGGGTTATCGTTTGGACTTCTTGTGGTTGGAACCCCTCCATACTCTGCTTCCTGTTTGTGCGCCACGTTTGCTTGTGTTGGCGCTTGATTTCCGGAGTGAGTTCACTCCAGTGTGCTGTCGGTAGTGAGGCTGGAGTTGCGGACCAGTCAAACTACCTTTGTCTCTCTCACGGTGCGGTTGGAGTGACGACCAACAGACCGTGAGAGGCTGCCTGTGGTGATGGCGGGTACAGGTTGCCCTTACCTTGACCGTCCTAGTAGGGGATAGGTGAGCTCAGTAGGAGCGGGGTTAGGCAAGTAGTGGTTGCGGTGGTGACGGAGATTGCGACATTCCGGTTGGGGAGTGTGTTAGCGAGATTCTCTCATCACGGAGTTCTCGAGAGGTTCTGGTGGGGACTTCTCGGACAGTGGGTATACACGGAGTGGGGTGAGGTACCGACTACCTACACCATTGCCGTCGGTTGTTCCAAAGGACGAGTCAGACGCAGATAGCGCGTTTTCTGGTGGTGAGTCTAGTGTCGCCACACCGTTGTTGTGAGACATGGACGAGATCTATGGGACCACGAAGAGGTCTCGACGTTACTCGGGTACAGTTGGTACCATTGAGCTGGATGACTTCATCCAGGAGTTCGACAGTTGGTGCGATCTGCAGCAGATGCGGAACCTACAACTGTTTACACCCTTCATGACGTGGAAGCGTTTGTTCCAGCACTTGGAGGGACCGCCGATGGACGATTATCATGAGTTCAGACGAGATTATAGTGTTGAGATCGAGTTGTGGAGACAACATTGGTCTCCCAACTACGTTTCTATCACTACTGGCGCAGTATCGGGAGACGTAGCATCTGCGAGTTCGGGTGCCAGTAGCAGTGGTACAGCCACAGGGGGCGGAGTACCTATTACCGGTGCGTCCACAAGTAGTGGAGCAGGTGGTAGTGTGAGCGGGATACCACCAGGGTTTAACCCTGTGATTCAGTTCTTCCAATGTTTGAGGAAGAACTATCAGGGTGTGCGGACCGACAAGTTGAGGAGTCTGCAGGAGTTCCAGCGGAAGACTGGAGAGAGCTTACGCGAGGCGTTTACTCGCATGAGGCGGTTGATCAGCGTTACCCAAGGGGTGACGGAAGCGCAGGCAGTCCAGTTCTGGTATGGGATACTAGACCGGGAGCTGCGTAGGAGAGTTAGAGATGCTACTCTCCTTAGAGATACCGCTCCGACGTTGGCGGTTGTCTTTAGTCTGGCTGAGCGGATTGAGCTTAACATGGTGGAGGAGAGGGTGGTGGTTGCTGGGTTTAGCAAGGAGACACCAGATGGAGCGACCACCTCTTCTCGAGGATCACAAGCTACGCAACAGCGTGGTGGTGGTGGTGGTAAGGATCGTGGGGAGCAGTCACGATCTCAGGGAGGTGCTGGAGGATCTGGTGGGCAGAAGCCCATGCCGTCCTTCTCTAGTCAGCAGCAAGCGGGTCCTTGTTGGACGTGTGATGGTCCTCATCAGCAGAGGGACTGTCCACAGAGGAGAGGTTATGAGACGTCAGGGACATCAGGGACATCAGGGACGTCTCCAGCAGTACCTAGGCAATGTGAGCATTGCGGACGACCTGGTCACAGTAGTGACCGTTGTTTTGATCTCCATCCCGAGTTGTGACAAGGGAAGACTGACCGTGGACGAGGCGGAGGATGGTCGAGCTGGAGGTAGAGGTCCAGCACCTGGGAGAGGACCGAACGGTCCACCGCCTGCTACCACGTCAGAAGCAGGTATGGCTGCTCGGATTGAGCAGTTGGAGCAAAGGATAGCTAGTATGGCTATGGCCCAGCGGAGATCAGGTGGAACAGAGGCTTCCACGTCTTATGGAGGAGAAGGAGGTGACTTCGACTTCATGGCTGGTGTGGCGTAGATTGAGGCATCTGCGGCAGTGACTCGAGGTGCAGTACGTGCCTCTGAGCCACGAGGAGCGTCAGTGGAGTTGGATCCACAACGCGGGGAGGCTGATAGACAGGCCAGGCTTCCCCAGTCGTTCACGTTATCGGAGGCGTTGAGGACCACATCTATGGTTCTTAAACGGCCTACCGATGGTGCAGTAGAGTTGGAGGTATCGACATCCAGGAGTGAGTGTGATGTGAGTCCACCTTCGACGTCTGTGGATGTGACGTCGAAGCCGATGTTGGGGGCAGCTACAGCAGTTTTGCGAGCCTCACTATTCTCAGCCACGGATATGAGGGCATTAGGAGTCAACTTGGCTCTAGTGTTCCAGTTGGCGGCCACGCTCAGTGAGAGCGAGGATGTAGTTACCTCTAGTGCTGAAGTAGTTCAGCGAGAGACGGTAGACGTGTCCATGGAGTCGAGGATCAGGACAGCTACCAATGATACTTGGCAAGCGGCGGCTGCTAGGTTAGATGAGTTACCAGCTAGGCCGGCGATTGACCGTGCTGGTTTGGCACCGGGTGTGGTGTTGTTGGACAACAAAAGTGATATCTTCTGTTTGGTGGCACCTTCAGGGAAAGTGTATCGACCCCAGAAGGTCTTGTTAGACTCTGGAGCCCAACCGTTGATGTTGAGAAAGGCGGCGTGTATTGGTTTGGGTCTGAAGAAGTCCGAGATAGAGAGATGTCCATTCCAGTTGCAGACATCTCTAGGGGTATCAGGAGGTACGGCTCTACACATGACACGTGAGATGTTGACGGTGAGAGTTCGGCCAGATCATCTCACGGATGGCTCTATGGTGAAGGCCAAGGCCATCGTTACAGCCGCAGAGTCTTATGATGTATTGGTGGGAGGTGCAGTGTTGTACCCTATGGGATTCGTGATCGACTATTGGGCGGAGACAGCATCTTACAGACCAGGTTGGCAGTCCGGTGAGGGACGAATGAGCCGCTTACCAGTGCGGTTCAGTGCTAGAGTTGGGACGACGGAGTCTACACCAGGGACGATGACATCCGTTGCAGGGTTCAGTTCGGTCATCACTTGGCCGGGCGAGTTGTTGGAGGGCAATGCCCATGCGGAGGATACTCCGATCTTTGAGGAGGTGGAGGACATGCCTAGCATGTCTACGTTGTCGGAGTGTAATCTGTCTACCTAGAAAAGCGCCGGGCTTCTGGCTGTGGTTGTTCACTCAAGAGGTTGGCTTTCAGGTTACAACAGGGGCTATAAACACTCACACATATGTGTAAGATCTAGTAATATACCCAGAAGGCGAAATTCAGGTCTAGCTGGCAGTAATAGGATCCGGCGGTGAACTTTGACACTCACGGAGAGGAAAACTATGAAGGCTTAGACTTCTAAACTTCCCCTACATGCAAATGAGGTACTACTGAACTCACAGACGAAGTTTCAGCCTGAGATCAAATTCTGACACGGAGATATGGACAGAAAAGTTCTGAGTAAGAAAATTGCAGTAATTTCTGGTACCCAGCTGGCTATTTCACCCTAGAACAGAAGATTGGCTCGATCAAATTCAAATATTCTCACAGTATTTGAAGTCTACAGGGTGCTGAACCTCCCTGTGAAGTTGGGACTCCTGAATGTACACAGAACTCCAGATCTCCTCCTCTGAAGTCGCTGCTCTAGATTAAGAGCTTTCCAGACCCCTCCAGCTTCAGCGGCCGCCCTGATTTACTCAGTCACTCAATCGATGCGAAACTTTTTGGGAAATTGTAGCCCTGCTGGCAGAGAACACAACCTCGAAGTTTTGAAGCAATTTTCTCAAATCTGCTGCAAGTGACACTGAAAACCCTAAATCCAACAAAAGTGATTCAATTCTGGCACAATTCGAACTTCAATTGATCATAACTTCGTCTTTATTGACTCAAATCGATCGAAAATTTCACTGGAAGTGCTTGGCATGACGACCTCTCTCTCCCTGTGCTCTCAGATTTCGAAGATCCCTCACCAAATGCTCGAACTCTCCTTTAGAGCTCTATTTCTAAATTTAGAGTTAAACTAAAGACAAAAACAGACCAATGGGAGTTCATAGCTCCACTTGGTTGTCCTTTAGTACCCTAAACCACGTGGCAACTTAGTTTTACTCATAGGCTACCACGTCAAGCTCCCTAGAGTGCCAACGTAAAACTTAAACTACCTAAAACGACACGCAGCCCCGAAAAATAACTTAAATCAGCTAGAAAGCGTGCATGGGCGACAAGTAAGTACAACCCATGAGCTCAAACCCCTATCAGCATGGAAACCCTAAGTTATGTACATTGAACGTCATAGACAAGTAAGAAGTCACTTGCACAAGCGCACAAATGCTTGAACAAGATAACTAGCATACTGTCAGCCTACTAGGACTCAAAATAGTATTAACACCGTATGCAAAGGTGTCAAACATATACATAAAGGACTAGAAGTAATATGAGCTAACTTCTAGAACTACTAAACCTAAGCGTCGGAGTAGAAGTCAAGCATGTAGCCGCCAAGTAGCGCGACAACGTTAGTACCATCTGCCTTGGATGTTCCACTCTGGAGTTCGAGTGGAGAGTTGCAGCAGTATGCTGATCAGTTGGTGCAGCAGGCTTGGAGTGAAGCTTTTGTACCACCAGTAGAGGAACAAAGGGTTGTTCCTGCTACTGGCCCTGTGACTTTATCACCGTTGGATACGACTCCCATTGTGTGGCAGTATCCAGAGGAGGGTGTATGTGTGCTGGAGCTGTTTGGAGGTATCAGCACAGGTTTGGCTGCGGTATTGCAGGCAGGCATACAAGTACAGCGATACTTGTATGTGGAGAGAGATGAGATTGCGAGACGCATCTCATTGCGAAATGTGGCACGTTTGGTGCAGAGATATCCTGAGTTGTTGTCCATATCAACTGTTAGAGGATACCAGCAAGCATTACCGTCGGATATTTTGCTGCTGGAGGCGCAGGATCTTACGTTTGTTGGCACCATTCACTTGGTGATAGCCGGATGGCCATGTCAAGGTCATACGCGTGCTGGGAGAGATCAGGGTTTACATGACCCGCGATCTAGGATGTTCTGGGAGATGTTACGGATCTTACGACATCTCCAGATGCATCAGGTGGATTCTCCAGCGTACATCTTGGAGAACGTTCCTTTGTTGGGTGATGCTCGTACACAGATGATGGCAAGTGTGCACCAAGTGCGGTCTTGGGTTGGACCAGCAGTGTTGTTGAATGCAGCGAGAGTAGGATCTCGTGCACATCGTCCACGGTTGTGGTGGATGAACTTGTTACCGAGAGAGGTGCTTAAGCGCGCACACGATGGAGTGAGACGACCAGCGCATCTCACGGTTGATAGCATCTTGGATGCAGGACGACGATCTCAAGTGGTGAGAGTCGTCGATAGGTCACCCATGGCAGTGATGAATCTAGTGGGACGGCCCATGGTAACGTTACCCACTTTGGTAAGCTTTCCAGCGTCACATGCTTATAGAGATGGAGGACCTGGGCTTGTGTGGGATGCTCAATTACGGCAGTTGGTGGAGCCCAATGTCGATGAAAGAGAGCGAGCGATGGGTTTCGCTACAGGTACGATGGCAGTAGCTTCGGTGTCAGAGGCTTCACGTCGTCAAGTATTGGGTCAAGCAATGGACTTGAATTGCTTGACATGGATTGTTAGCCTTGGATTGGCTGAGCAGCGTCGGATGCGATCGACGGGAGTTACTGCTCGAGCACTCTTGAGCTCTTTGCCTACCGAGTCGGTGGAGACAAAGGCTGGGGGCGAGGCACATGGAGTTCGTCATCCTTGGACATCATGGGATGTCGTAGGAGAGAGTGTGGAGCTTGCAGCTAGAACTGCAGAAGCTTTGCTCTGATGGGGAAGAGTTCCTAGAAGTAGCAAACTTCCCAAAACAGGCCATGAGGTCGGCCCTGGAGGCAGACTTATTTTCGGTTTCTTTGTAACAGCAACGAGTAGCACCAGAATTGTCACGAGAGCTGTCAAAAGGCCGGGCGTCACTGATGACCAGTACTGGGCTTCCATGATCCTTACCTTAAGTTTCAGTGAAGTACTACTTCGTCTGCACAGCCGGTCACTCTCTTATATTTGTATGTCTGATATGCGTCTCTGATATGTCTCATGACAACAAGCTGCCTCCGGCGGCGGCGAGCCCCATGCGCCGTTAGACGGGGAGCCGCGGGGTCGAATCCCCTACCGGGAGGACTGATCGTGCAAAGTCACAGCGTTCGGCTGCAGCAAGCCCCACGTCGAAAAAGAGAACTAAACAATGGTATCAATAATGATTTGATGATTGATTCCTAAATCTTTCTTACTTGAACAAAAAGAAATAGAAAACCAAGCTGCCCCCGCGCGTGGAAGAAACTGTCTTACTTGCATAGTTCCATCTCAGAAAATGCAGGTGAAAGTATGCAAGGGTTTAAATTTATTATCTAACTCTTCTTTTGATCAAAGGTTCGGTAATAAATTAAATCAGTTTATTCTTGTACGCAATCTCGCAGTTCTAGTTTCAGAAACTCGTCGTTCTGCGCTCTTCTTATGGATTTAGCTCTGGAAACTCGTCAGTCTATTCTCTCTTTATGGGTTATGTTTGTATCATCTCATAACTCTAGTAGCAATTATTACTTGACACTTAGAGATATAGATAATAAATTTTTGATTATTTTTCATGACAATTTTATACACAGTCTCCATATAACACTTATATCTTTTCTAATAACAAATGAACAAAAGTCCTCCGACGTTTATCTTGCATGCATATTCAAAAGGCGTCTTCCTTGTGTATTCACAAGATAAACAAGGACTTTAGTTGGTGTATGCCGTGGAAATATTGCCTCTTCTATGTGACGAGGTAGTGCCGTACCATTCTCTTCTTCATATGTACGTATAGCTTTATAAGGACATACGTCTCATGACAACAAGCTGCCTCTGCGGTTTGGTTTACGTGCGCGTAGCAACAGTCACGTCACATGTACCGGGGTCTTTTACTTTTTTTAAATGTTATTATTTATTATTATTTATTATTATTATTTGGAAGCCTGATGGTGCTGGCAGGTTTTATTCTCGTGGGTTCAAAGGAAGTTCCCCCCCTGCCTTCAAATCAATAAACAACATGATCTTCTTGCTGGTTTGAAAAGCGGTGCTGTGGTTAGCTCACCAAAGAAACTCGAAATCCTCACTTTACGACTGTGTGGTTTACTCTACTCTTATATAGATACACCCATCTTTTTACAAAGGAAGATATTGGGAAATTAGCATTTTTCCCCAGATAATCAACTCCAACCGTCCAACATAGATAAACTGCCCATCAGGGTAATTTCATAAGGAAGTTCTCCCCATATCAATAAACAAGATTTATTTTCTCTCTCTATATATGGAATTTTCTCTATTTTCTGAACTGATTTTTATATATACTACCTAAATTTGTAATTCAGATTACCTACATGTGTAATAGTATATGGAAACAAAAAAATATATGTAGAGTTTTCTCTAAATATCTATATATGTTATATTTTCTTGCTGTATAATTTCTCCTTATGTGGGATTTTATATATCTAAATATAATTTCACCTTTCATTCTCTATTATTACGTATCCGTGAGTATCATCCCATTGTCCCTCATTTAAACCCACTTGTATCCATATATGTTTTGATAAGAATCACTACATATTTCATTTCGTAGGCAATGCGCGATACAACAACGGGTGAAGGCTCTCACGTGCATCGATGTAAACAATCACCAACTCGCATGTCCAATATTTTGTGGAAAAATACAAACCTTGTATTATTTCTGAAATAATGATGGTTCGGTTCCGCATCCGTGCACTGCATTGCAGCTCCGGAAGTCCTGCTTGTCGCATTACAGCACGATCTCTTTTCGTTTTAGTTCATGCAAAATGTACTTAAACACATAAAGTGATATTAGGTTGGGATCTGAGAGAGGTCTAAGTATCTTCCAAAATTGATTGCAACCGCCATTGGTAAAGTTTCTAATCTTGTTTATGCGTAGTCATGTTGCAGGATATTATGTATAGTAAAAGATGGTAATAAAACGTTTTTTCTTCCATTGTTTGCGTTGTTGTAAATGTAGCTGTCCTGTAGCTTGTTAAATTGGGCGGGGTTAAGCCAGGGCTAAAGTAGACAAACTGCCCTTTAGCTTATATTCAGAAGAACTACTTAGAAGTTATGAAGGTATCAAGTGGAAGCTCTTCTTGAATAGAATGGACATGTATTTTTGTATTAAAATAAGGTTATAGACAGATGTCTACGTTATTTCTAGTCTAAGAAAGCGATAAAAGAGAAAAAAATCGTTTTTTGTTGATAACTCGGATTCATTATTTGATTACATCATCTCGTAGGTGTTCTCGATTAGTATATTTTTACTCTTTTGCTACTAGAAATGGAGATCTATAGAAAAATAGCACATAAAAAGCTAATAAAGAAAGTTAACATGAATTAGTTCTCAAACGTCTAAGCTTTGAAACTTGAACTTTGGTGATCTTATTTTGTAATATTTCAAGAAAACTCTATCGCACCTCCAGATTTTCTATTTTTAGGATGATATTTTTACAGATTTGAGCTTGAAAATTTAAGTGTCTGCTTGTGCTAGCATGGACTTGATTTAAAGTGGCAAATGTTCCTTATGTCCTTATATGCACATTTGTTTATCAAGCAGTCCCTTAGCTAAGCAAACCCTTTGTTTTAATAAAATTTTCCTGACTCCCGATGTCATCTTGATGCTGCTCATATTATGAGTTAAGTCATGATTTTACAGCTGAAGCCACAGAAGCTACAACACCACCCCACAGGGCTTACAACTCTCACATGGTTGAATCAAGTAACTCCTAGTCCATAATCTCGGTTATATGTGGAGGCTTAGGTAAAAAAACCCACGTTTAAGACTCTCCCATAGCTGAATCATGTATCTCCTAGTCAATAATCTCGGTTGCATGCAGAGTCTTAGATCCAAAAGTCCATGTTTAAGGAGGATACTGTCCTCCGCCCCAGATGTGCAAGACGTAGCCACACAACTAACATAGACTCTCAATCCCGGAGGTCAACATGTTGAGAGAGGAAACAAAAGCCAGAGAGACTTTACCTTGAGACCTTGTCTTCCTATGTGGACTCTTCCAACTGAGACGATTTTTGCTTCCATTCAAAAGTGTAAATAATTAGATACACATACAATAAACCGAAACAGTATGTGTATTACACAGACCATTGAAACATGAACGGGTGAATATGCAACAAAAGTGGATGTTTTCCAACGGACAAAACGAGATAAATATTTGACACAGACTATGATAATCCATGTGGCTGATAGGATAGCACGGCTGTGGATGCGGAAAGTTGAATGCTCTTCTTCCTAGGTGAACACCTCTATCATTGAGGATGGTCTTTGTTCTCGTTAAAGAGAGAATTAAAACTCATACATAAACCTAAAGAAAGTTACTTCTACATTCTCTACTAACTTTTTTTGTGTCAACTTTTTTGTACAGCTCCATTTTTAATGAATGAAGAGTCAAAACTAACTAACACCTACGAACTTGTATCTTCAGATTATGGATCCAAGTCACGAGCCAAAATCAACAGATTTCCTTCTTTTATATTTTCATAACTTAAAAACTGAACTAACTATTGCATAGAATGCTACTTCTCACAATTTAAAACACGAGGTCGTTCTACTCAACAAGCTTTGCATTCTGGTACTTTCACTCTTATTCAAAGTGATACTTTAACTCAAGCTAGAGAGCAGCTTGTCTAGCTCAGTCTTAGCTTAACTCCTGCCGGCTTGGTAAGCTCAAGTGCAGCTTCTTGTGGAAATGTCACTGGAGTTTCTTCTGGAGGTCTGTTTCACTGTATGGGATGTCATGTAGCACGACACAGACTGAACTCAAGAGACAGCAGGAGGAACTACGGGAGAGACCACTATACTGACAAGTAGACGAAGGTTCTTGCCAAGGACATAGAAAGAAGCGAGGTCGAGAAGGACCAAAGCACGAAGATGATAGATATTAAGATTCAAGCTATTTAGTTAGGCCAAAATCTAGATAATGTAAATTTAAAAAGAGCATATGGCATAAGCATCATTACAGATAAATATAAGTATACCTGATTGTTACATTTCTTGTTCAACCTTGGTCTTTTTGTAAACTGCTCCTTGTGAATAGTCATATGTTTTAAGAAAGATTAGGATTCTACTTGGGATTTTAGTGTTTACTTTACAAATAATGTCAAGTTAAAGTATGGGATTAGTGTAGAGACTGTTGTGAAAAGGTATAATCCTTTTGAAATATCTAAGTTATAATGGTTTGAATAGGTTTCAACTGTCAGATCTTGATGAAAATTTATGAATATGTTATGCACAATATGATCTATGTTGTGAACGGTCGACTGAGATAATCTTCTATCTGTATTCTAATACTAAATTTGATATGTTATGATCTAAAAAGATATCATTAAATTGAATGGCGGTGACTAATAGCATATAAAAATCATTTCTGTAAATTGTGAAATGATTATGTGACAAATGAGAGGTCTGGAATTCTTTTGGAAATGTTTTGATTGTCTCACACATTTTTTGGAGAAAACAGGAATAAGAAACATCTAAAACTCAAGACTACTAGGAGAGTGATTCATGTCATATTGCAATTTGAGATCATAGCATAATCTCTAAGAGGGAGGACAGTCCACACAAGAAGTTTCAACGGAAGGTCTCTCCGTTTGCTCATCCGTCTGGTTTTTAAGGCTTGCTTGAACTAACATAACTTTTTTTTATTTCTTTCGATCCTCAAAACTGCTCCAAAACTTATCATGTATGATCCTCAAGGTTGCCACATGCCATGGGGATATGAAATCCTTAGAAAACCACCACTAATATTTAGTTACGGAATTATAAATCATAATATTATATGATTTCTTGAAACTACGTAATTATTAAATAGCATGTGATAGATGTTTTCCAAGTTTGGAAGGATATAAACTTTGGGAGGCGCATGCGCCAACAAACTATATTTCATCACAACCTATATTGCTACGATGAAGTACTGTCCAGTTCTCAAATTGGAGAATATCATATACACACTTACTATGACAACCTGTCCAGAAATTTTCAACTCAGAATATCTCCATTTGCCCTCCCCAATTGTGCATTGGAGTTTTAGATGCTTCTCGTGCATCCTTTGTTTCTCCCAAAACATTATTAAAGCTAAACATTATTAAGCTAAAAGTGTCGACTTTTACTTTTTGGACTCTAAATAATAGCAGGACACTTGTTCTCTCTTGAGTTCTTCAGAGAATGCTACGCAGCAAGGAAAGACTTATCCATCCAAGTTGATAAACTTAAGTTCTAAACACTTCTGTTTGCAGGCCGAGCCGGTGATGCCCAGAAATGTAGGGCTCATTTGAGAAATCTTGGACCATGCTTGGAGCTCTATTATGTTTAAGAAGCAGCATACAAAGTTTTATACTTTTCTAATCTCATCTTGGTTGGTATTTTTATATTAAAAGATTTTGATCATTTTGACTAAAGATGCAACGGCGACGGTTTGAAATGAAAAGAAACCACCGATAGATCCTGTAGTGACGTAGGATTTCTCCTTTTGCCCATTTAGTATACAAGATATCGTTCCCACAGAGGATTTGCACAAGTAACGCTGCTCTAAGTTCTAAGATCTGTTCAAACACACAAACACACGGGTTTTGCCTAGAAATCTCGTCTTCACACAAAACAACACGTCTTCCAGACACGCCAAATGGTGCTCTGGACCCAAACAAACAACTATCAATTACAATATCATACAACTATTCACAGAGAAGCTCGGGAAGACGATCTTCCTGCTTCCAGGTTGCTTCTTCCGGTCTTCTCGATACCGTCCTCCCGAAGCGATTCTCGTCTTTTGGGGGTTTAGCTCGTCTTCTCACACCTCCAGAAGGCTATCCGGCTTCGCAGAAGTCGACTAGTAACAGTCGTTACACCTTACTCTCACACTCACATTCCAACGGGTTGGATAAATCACAGGGTGTATGCCCCCTGTAGCCTTCCCAGGCTTCTGCCTACGGAAGTTGTCTTCCTGCAGCACTACAACGACATTCACCTTCACGGAAGCTCAATAGAAGTCTCGAAAGCTCACTAGAGAAGATAAGAAGATAAAGAAGATGAGGGAAGATTGGAAGAAGAAGAAATCCAAACAAGAGAAATCAGGATGAAAAAGGGCAATTAAGATTCCGACAGGCTTCTAGTCCGGATCCTGACTAACAAGCCATCCCTGCTTGTAATGGTTTGGGGAGGAAGACAACAAACGTGAGTACTGTAGCACCGTCTTCTACTCGAGGATGTCGTCTTCTGTTGCGGGAAGAAGGCTTCTTTCTTCTTCACTTCGCTGCTCTGACTGCTCTGTCTTCTGGGATCCCTTACCAAGAAGACCGTTCGTACGTAGATCCCAAGTGCTCTACTGAACGAGTCAAGCTACACTCCACAACTGTTGACATTCACCGCCACTCAAGAAGAACACTTCCCATGCACAATTGGGAGCGAATTCAATACATTCCACCACCCAGAAGACATGACCGAAGCTGCTGCACTCAAATCCACAATCTATTCCCCGAGAAGAAGTCACAATGGCATTGGGAAGCTCACTCCCGCTACTTCCTGCGTCTACTCCTCGACACACCAGCCTAGCTAACAGGACTGCACGAGGATGCCGTTCCCTGTTCCTAGACTGTCACTACTTCTATCTACATCTTCGAACCACTGCTGGTGCGAGTATGCAGACCCCTTCTGTATAATGCAGTACTATTCGTATGTTTCCAACAACGGGTGTAGTGCGCTAAGACTATCTCTGCTCTAATGTGTCTCGCCTGCCTGCCTGTAGAATCGGTGTGTATGTTCACTTACTACAGAATTCTACAGAACTGACAGAACTGGCAGAACTCCATTTCCTACTCTACGATCCTACTTAACCATCTGCCTCGAGAGTCAAGGGAGGCGACCACCAGGGAGAGAGAGAGAGGCGTTGACAAGAGGTTGTCACCTCACATGCATGCGGTCCCTCTTCCCAATTAGCCCTCCACTGTGTTACTCCTACGCTACCTATGCTGCCGCATGGGGTCCTAACTATTTTTACATGGAAAACTGCCACTCTTAAGATAGCATGTCCGATCCTATTAAATCTGGAAGTGTCGATTAAGTTTGCTAACTACTCTGATTGCTCGGTGGCAATCTCCACATGATCTGCTCCTACCGGAGCTACTACCTCGACTTCTGATGGGCTGGGAAGCCCTTCACTTACCTCGGGTACCACTGAGATAGCTTCCCTCTCCTCGCTCTTCGCTGACCCTGCTGTTTCTGCGGCTGCGTCTTCCTCGGCTTCGACTTCGGAAGACGGAATGGTCTTCTGGGAAGACGAGTCGAATGGTGCGTCTTCGGTCTTCTGAGGCACAGATGCAGTACTAGGGACCATGGCGACCTCATAAGGATCCGGGGAAGTCGCTTCCTCCACGCGGAATACCTGGGAAGACGGCTCGTCTTCCTGTCTTCCAGAAGACATCATGTCTTCCGGGGCGTCTTCTGGAGTCTTCTCGTCTTCCAACGCTGTCACCACCAAGTGTACAGCAAGATCGAACTCCTCCTTCTCCATTCCGGACCCAGTCGAGGGTGCTGGGGCTTGGGAAGATGCGGTTGCAGGTGTCGGAAGTGAGGGAAGACCATAAAGTGTCTTCACTCCTTCTATCTGTCTATCCAAGTACCTGAACATGCTATCTCTGCATTCCACCAACCTCGTCTTGGACCCGCTGTCCCATTCCCTAGCTAAGGTAAGTAACTTCTTACCCGCGGTGAAGTTGAACTTCTTCCGAAGCGCTTCTACTGACTGAGCTAGCATCTTCTGCGCACGAGCCTCCGCTGCTTCCCTCTACGTCTTCTCCACTGCAGCTCGCGCTTGTGCGGCTTCTCGCTGCATCTTCCAAGTGGTCTGCTCTTCTGCGAGGGCAGTGATCTCCTCCCGCACTCGGAGAACTTCCTGATCGCGCTGCTGTACTCGCACCTGCAACTCCTGGTTGCTCTTCCAAAGTTGCATCGACTCCTTGGCAGAAGCGGCTGCTTCCGCCTTGTACCTGGCTGCAAGCTTCTCCGTGGTGCGGAGACTAGCTTCCAGCGACTCCGTCTTCTGCTGGCTGTCTTTCTGTCGCAGCAAGGTGCGCAGGCCGAATCCAGGCTGTAAGGGCTTCTCCTGTGCCCTCGCTCTCCTCTCCAACAACTCCATAGCGGGCTGGATCTCCTTCTGGAAGTAGGCACTGAACTCCTCCAGTCGTCTTCCTGCGGAAGACAAGTTCATCCCCACCACTCGCTCGGAGGTGTCGACCTTGTCTTCTAGAGGCAAGGAAGCCTCTTCCACCACTACGGCCTTCATCTTCTGCGCACGAGAAGAAGCTACTCTTCTCATCTTCCGGGGTGGAAGACTCCTCGTGGCAGGAGCGGCTCTCCTCTTTGCGCTTCCTCGCATCGCAGTAGGAGCGCCCATCCATCCTTCGTCTTCTGGAGTCTTCGGAAGACTCCCAGGTGTTACAGAAGCTATCTTTTGCTCCGATCGGGTACTCAGCAAGTCTTCCTCCGAGTCTGACTCCGATCCTGAATGAATGAGGGAGATGGGTGTCCTCGGTACACTTCTGTGACCCATCTTCCTCACTGGCGTGGCGTCTTCCGACCCACTAGACTCGTCTTCCCTCACCAGAAGCGTCTTCTGGTGAGAGCCGGGTCTCAGCTGTGGCATCAGAGTGGGAGGGGGCGTTGCTGCTGCCTCTCGGTCATCGTCTTCCGAGGTCTCCTCCTTCACCTCATGTCGCTCCGTTGGCCCATACACTGCCAGCTGATCTTCCCTAAGATCCCCCATGGCTACATACAAGTAGCAGAAGAAGGGCGTCAGATGTCCTCCCGTCGGGGTACCCAAGTATGCTAGCTCCGTCTGTACATAGTTGTGGATGTACGCGCCCCAGTAGATTGGCACTCTGTCATCCCACACTGATTCCAGAAACTCCACGTCCTGATCTCTTAAGTACCTTGTCTTCTGCGCTTTTCCCTTGGGGAAAAGATGCAGAAACAACTTCGCCAGAAGTCGCTTCTTCGGCTCCCGGTAAGACTCTATCTTCCAACCGTTCCTCCCCTGCCTGTCTTCCACGAAAAGGCAGGTGGTACTCCCAGGCACATGCCATGAACTCACAATCCTAGGCAAGATCTTCTTCTCGTACCAATATCGTCGGTTCTCGGTCTCAGGCCTGTGAAACGCCTTACGCCACCAGTCTTCAGTCCAGGAAGACGGTCTTCCTCGAGCTACTCCTGCCTTCGCAGGTACACGGTTACGCGGTGGTAACGCGGCCCACACCTCCTCCAGAAGCCCTTGATCTGCGAGGTTCCAATCCCACAGGAAGAAGTCGAGACCCAACTCCTTGAGGAAAGGAGTGGCCTCGGCCAATTCTGCCGTGGGTAACACCAAGCCTCGCGGATGCATCGACATACCTGGAAGATCTGTTGCACTAAACCACAAGCACCTACTATGAGCTGAAGGTTCAGTTCTTCCCGAGTGTCCACAGTCTAGCTTCTACTTCTCAGAAGACGAAACTAGTCTTCCAGAAGACAGCTACTCCGTCTTCCGAGATTCTAACAGTACTTCCTAGATAGCTCTCGTCTTCCGAGCTATATCTAAACAATCCTATCTAAGCAAGGCCTCGCATGGATTACCAAGAAGACAACCCACCTTGCATTACATCCTACTTCCTATCAGAAGATACAAGATATGTGAGAAGTAGAGTATGAGAAAGGTTCAGAAGATGGTTGCGGGCTCCTACGATGACAGTGGCCTCTGGGAAGACACTTGGGACAGCTTCCGATTCAATGTCTTTCTCAGAAGACTTCTCGAAGTCAGACTTCCCTTCACTAGTCTCACCTGTCTTCGTCTTCCTACACGCAATCTATCCTCACAACAGACTCAAGACAACTGCACTCTGTTCTTCTGACTTCTCACCTCTCATACGCACTCAGAAGAAGCTTGCTGCATGGTGGGAAGACATGACCCTCGACCATTCCCTCCAGATTCTGCCAGCAAGACTTCTCACAACTCTCTTCTAAGTTCGGGAAGAAGAAGGAACGGCTGCTATGGATCGGACAGAAGAGACCCGAATGGACCCTCGCGTCTTCTCGCTCATTTTGCCAGCCTTCCAGTCTTCTAGTCTCTCTAGGAAGATGGGGAGTTGAGAAGCTTGGAAGACCGGGAGGCACAGGCCTAGTTCCCGACTTCCAACTTCTCGAATTAACACAACAACTCACCACTCCACTCAGGATTCGTACCAAGCCTCTCTAAACACAAAAGCAAAGCAAATCCACTCTTGATACGAATTGTGTTCAGTCGACTTCCGAAGACAGTCTTCCGAAGACAGTCTTCCGAAGACGGTCTTCCGAAGACAGTCAAGTTCAAGAAGCGTCTTTCGAAGATGTTCCCATCTTCCGAATCGTCTTCTGTTCCAAGTTTCGGGATAGAGAGGTAGGGGGGTAGGGAAATTGATAGTTGGGGTCTCCAATTTGAGGGCTAGGAGTAGAGAAGCTCGAATTGAGCTCGGGAAGAAGCAAGGAGATGTCTCGACAGAAATTGGGCAGCGCTTCCGCGCCCAATGTCTCAATAGAAAGAATGGGGGTGGGGTAATCGATCAGGCTGCCTGCACACAATCAAGGAAGCGCGGGGAGTACCAAGAAAAGGCGAGAAGAAGTGGGAGGGGAAAAGAACAGGGGGAAGAACCTCTACAGTCTTCTTCGGCTCCCCGAGTTGCCTTCGACCTCCGCGCGCTTCTGGCTCTTGTCCTAGCTTCCAATGCGACTCCACACGACTGCGCCTGCTGTCAATTTCGGTCCACACCTCGATTCCACCTCTGCTTCTACTCGCCACTCTTCACTGTCAACTTCTCGGAAGCTCCACAGAAACGCCTTCGCTTTCTCTGCTGTTTGTGCTCCCGCAATTCGATCTCACCCTTCGCCTAGCTGCCAACTTACTCTCTCCTACCTCGATGTCTCACTTGATTCCTCTCTCAATGCTAGCTCGCGAAGCTCACTCTCTCAATCGATCTTCTTCAGGCGCGTTATGCTGCGGGAAGTTGGAAGGTGTCTAATGTGCTTCCTCACGCATCTTCCCCGCAGATTAGGAGTTCTCGTCCTTGGTGTCTTCCTGACCTACCTACCTATTCGGTGCGCTCCAGTAGGTACACCTACTGTCTTACCCGAAAACTCGTGGTTGGTCCTTCGCGGTCGCTGTCTTCTGGAAGATAGGTGTCTTCCGCCGTCTTCCCATCTTCCGCCGTCTTCTCGTCTTTTGAAGACGCAACTGAGAAGACGATCTTCCGAAGACGGTCGTCTTCTGAAGAAGTCAACTTCTTATTACAAACAGCTCTAAAGATCATCTTCCTGTTAAGGAAGACGTAACCTTAAGTAACAACGCTTCTTCAGTTATACAAACAAGTCATTATTCTTAAAAATTTCAAAAATTCGTGCATCCTGTAATTTGTGGGCACCACAGATCCACTGGCAAGTCCACATGCCCTTTGATTACTTTCACCTTCAACTGAAAATCCACCATCAGCATAATAATATTTGAAGAAAGTTTAAGATTTTAGTATTTATTCTACAAACATACTGCAAGATTGAGTGAGATTAGTGTAGAGAGTGTTGTGAAACGATAGTACTCTTTTGAAATATATAAGTTATTTTTGTATGAAAAAGTTATGATCGTCATAACTTGATGAAAATTTATACGTATGTTATGTATGATACTAACTATGGTATGTGTAACTTTCGACCGCAGATCTCGAAATAGATTCTTTTATCTCTAACCAATGAATTGTCGAACGTGAACCTCCCTAGAGACCTGTATACTTTATTCGTGTCTCCAGATCCAGTTCGTTAAACTATCCGCTAATAAACACGGAGGATTTAATAACTGTTGAACGGGTTTCGAATAACCAACTAGACTTTTGTAGGTCTCTGGTCAATCTTAGGTTACGAAACACAGGTGGAACTATTCTAGACCTAGGTTGCATAAAATTTGGACAGCGCTTCCGTTATTGATGATCAAGTCGGAATGCCAGGACCCACAAGGAGCAACCACCAAGACTAGGAGACCTAGTAGATGCTAGGAAGAAGGAAGGCAAAGTAATTACATCGAAATAAAGTCAACATCACACCAAATGCGCTCAACTCATTTTTGGTACACAACCCAAGCCTACTTATCAGGATGGAGAAAATCACGGGCTCATATACATTAGATGGCGTTTACTTGCTGACAAGGTCACGCAACGCTCTTGGATCGGCAATTTTTCCCTACTCAGCAACTCTGCTGTGAGAAATTAACTCCAGAAATAAGACTTCACCAAAGAACCTCTTATCACTCTAAACGCTCTGATTTCTCAATCCACAGATCCGGTCTGAAGTCCAAGATCTAAGCTACACCATATCCTTCTTGTTTATCACAAGTCGGCTCTCAAGGTCTACTCTCCAAATCTGCTCTCCAAGGAGTCTGATGTGCATTTGCATTCAGTTGTAGCTTTCTGTTTTCTGAACTCAAAGACAATATCTCTCTACTCTGTAAAATATAGTCTCTCCTTCCTCACCACCAAGAGTGCTCTCTCTCCAAAGGCTGAAAACTGATAATGGCTCATTTAGAGTTCACGACCCTCTTTATCTGGTCTCCTTGAGTCTGCCTTGTGACCTTGTAGCTGCCACCTTTTTGGTAATCATTGTCCGAATGACATCTGGTTGGATAAAGCAAAAGGTGTTACAATCCCCCCACCTAACAAAACGCAGTTCTTTCACTGAACTGCGATATCTGCAATACCACATTAGGAATAACACTTTCTCAAATCCAGAGAAACACTACCCCATCCAGGGTAAGCTCTTTCTCAGAGCTATGCTCCATCACCGAGCATTCGTTGAAGCTTTCGGATGAGACAGAACCCTAGCTTCCAGGTGGTGAACTCGTCAGTCTTCTTTTATCCACCTCCTTACTATGATACATCATAGTAGCGTCAGCCTAAACCTGATTGACATCCGACAGTCATAAGAAGTCAGCAGATCACAACTCCACCTTTAGACGAGCAGATTGGCCAGATCTACTCGGTGTCAGTGTCCTTGAAGGGCCCTTTGCATGACTCTTCTGACTCGATTCAATCCACCGTTTAGCTGGAAGAAATCACTGCGGACTGTCGTCTCACAAAGTATCTACGCAGTGGTTCCTGGAACTTGTGCAATGCAAGATCATCTAGGTACTCCTAAGCTTCACTTACCAATCCCAGAACTCTATCTGTCCAACGACATAGGTATTGAGTAACGGGTTCTCCAGCTCCATCTGGATTCGATGATGCTCGATGATCTACTATCTCAATCAACTCAAGATCATCAGCTCTTGGTAATGCTTCTAGCACTGGATGCCATTTCTGATATCTTCCTGGCAACGACTCTAGTTCTTCACGAAACATCTTCAAGTTAGAAACATGAATGATGGGGTGATAATGCTTCATACTAGCTGGAAAACGTAACTTATAAGTCACAGGACCTAACTTCTTCTCGATCAGGAACGATCCTACCCACTTTGGAAGAAGCTTCTTGGTCAAGTCCACCCCTGCTGGGATTCTGAAGTTCTTGGTTCTCAACCAAACTCTCTGTCTTTCTTCGAACTGTACATCTTGTCTACCACGGTTTGCATACTTGGCATACCGTTGTTGTGCCTTCTCCATGTGTTTCTTGGCTTCTTGAAACACAGTACCCTGAACACTTATGAAAGTTTCTAGATCTATAAGATCTTGGTTCGACCTTCCTGTGTTTTCATGCCCCTTGGTAGCTAGAGCTATAGGAGTCCAAGGTGCATGAGAACCCCGGTAAACCACTTCAAATGGTTTAAACCCTGTACTTGAGTACTTGGTGTTGTTATATGTAAACTCCACCAAGTCCAAGTGCTCGCTCCAATCACTCTGATCTCGCATGATATAGTTTCTCAACCCTTGCTCCACTATCTGTATAGTTCTCTTTGTTTGACCATCAGTTTCAAGATGATAAGAGGAACTGAATTTGAGGGTAGTTCTGAGTCTTCGAAACAAACCCTTCCAAAACTCAACTACAAACCTTCTATCCAGATCTGAAACAATGTCTTTAGGCACCCCATGATACTTAAAAACATATCGTTTAAACAGTTCAGCGGCACCTCTTGACGTTACTGCTTCCCTACAAGGGATGAGATGAGCTTGTTTGCTGAAACGATCGATGACAACTAGCAAAGTGTCAAAACCTCCTGATTCGGGTAAACCTGTGCATAAGTCCATACTTATGCTCTCCCAAGATCCATCAGGTATTGACAGAGGTCTCAGCAATCCTGCAGGTCTCCTTCGCTCCGTTCGTTATTGTTGACATGTCAAGCAAGTCTGCACGTACTTGACTACATCCTCTAACATGGTTGGTCAATAAAACTGCTCTTTAAGTCGTTGTAACATTCTATTCTGTGCTCCATGTCCAGCTAGTTCACAATCATGGCATTCTTGCATGACTAGTGTCCTTAGCGATCCAGCTGGAACATACACTTTGGTTTGCTTATAAAACCAAAAGCCATTGCGGAATGAGAGATTACGTATAGTTGGATCTCTCTCTTGTTGACTTGTCCAACGTTGAGCTTGAGGATCGTCTGGTAATGCCTGCCAGATTCGATCTAGAAGCTCTTCACTTGTGTCTTGAGTTGTTAACGCTTGGACACGTCTGCTTAGCACATCCGCTGGAATATTTTCCTTCCCCTTTTGATACCGCCACTCGATATCAAAACGTGCAAGTTCCACTTGCCATCTCTGCTGTTTGGTGACAAACGAGGTTTACTCTGAAAGTATGTATTACCTTCGCAGTCCGTCACAACAGTAACTTTGCTTGGTAACAAATAATGCTCTCAACGTTTCAGACAATGAACAACTGCGAACATCTCCTGTTCATGAGCAGGCCATTTTGCCTCTGTTTCTGAAAACTTGTGACTTTTGTAAGCCACTGGATGCTTTCCTTGCATCAGCACGCCTCCAATGGTCCATTGAGAAGCATCTGTGTGAACCTCGAAAGGTTCTTCCATCTTTGGAAGAGCTAGCACGGGCATCTCTGTCAGTGCTTGTTTCAACCCTTGAAACGCGCTTTCAGCTGCTGGATTCCAAACAACCTTGGAAGTCTTGCTTAATAAGCTAAACAAAGGTGCGGCTTTATGCGCAAATTGATGAACAAAGCGCCGAAAGTATGTGACTAACCCAAGAAAAGATCTGAGTTCATGAACACTCTCAGGTTTCTTCCATTCAACAATAGCTCGAATCTTAGCCTTGTTAGGATGAATACCATGTGCATCAATCAAACATCCTAGAAACATCACACTCTCTTGTCCAAAAGAACACTTGCTCTTCTTGAGATAGAGTTGATGTTCTTCCAAGCGCTTAAAAATTGTTTCAACATCTGCTAGATGTTGATCCCAAGTGGATGAGAAGATGATGATATCGTCCAAATACACGATAACACTCTCATCTAATAGATCTCTGAAGATCTCGTTCATCAGCTTGTAAAAAGTACCAGGTGCATTGGACAATCCATACCTCGTCCTTATAGCCGTCTTTTCTTCATCTCCTTCTTTGATCTGGATTTGGTGATATCCAGAACAAAGATCCAACTTGATGAAGTACTGTCTTGTGGCCAACCGATCTGTGGTTTCATCCATGAGAAGAAGAGGATACTTGTTCTTGACAGTAACCTTATTAGGTGCACGGCAGTCTGCACACATGCGGATACCACCATCTTTCTTGACCACGAACAAGACCGGTGCAGCATAAGGTGATATGTTGGGTCGTAAGATACCCTGAGCTACCAACTCTTTCAACTGAGTCTTCAGCTCCGTTAGTTCATCAAACGACATGCGTCTTGATGACACTGCAATAGGTGTAGCCTCAAGAACCAGATCAATGTCATGATCCAAGGCTCTCCTCGGAGGAAGTCCTGTTGGTAACTGATCCGGCATTATATGAGAATATCTCTCAATCAGTACTTGCATATTAGGGTGTATGGGAAGAGCAGCAACACGTTCTTCCTCATCAGTCTCCATCTTGGGTTTAGACATCACTGCAACCCAAGCTTCGTCTACCGACTTGATCTGCTTTTCAAACTGCCTAGTTGTGCAGATTTGAAATGCCACTTTGGCTTGTTGGAACCTACGGACAACATGGTTTGGCTCCTTGGGTCTCTCTTTGATGATCAATGGATGAGGTTGATCCAAGCCCCATTGATCCATGACTATGACGTTCCCTTCTTGAACATCTAGCTTAGCTTTGGTCTCTTGTAACCAAAACCAGGACAAGATATCCTCCATCGTGTCACCTAAGCTCATAACTAAGAACTCATGTTTCCTAGTTACCCCTCCAACAGTAATAGGAACACTCTTGAGCTTTTCTGTAACGGTTGTGTTGCCTTGGACAAACCTTACCAACAACGGGCTCATGATCTTGGCTCTAGTCACCCCTAAGGTCCTGACCAGTTTTTCATCCAAGACATTCACATCTGCTCCGATATCAATAAGCAAACAACACCAGTGGTTTCCTATTTATACTTCAATCCACGGCAGAAAATCCTCATGTTCTACCAAATGCTCATCAGCACATACCTCTACTTCAGTAGTCGCCTCAACTTGTTCTTCAACACTGGTTGTCTCTTCAACTGTCAACCCACGAACGTTACTCATTGTTGAACGTTGAGGACACTCACGAGCAATGTGACCATCCCGTCCGCATCGAAAACAGATGATCGTCCTTGAAGGTGTAACACTGCTAGCTCCACTGCTCCCAGCACCTGAAGTCGAAACTTGGTTGGATCCTGCATTGGATGCATAAGATCCAGTAGGTCGGGTCTGAGTAGGACCACGAGTAACTCCTTGTTGTTGAGACCCACGAGGAAACCTCCTTCCCATTGCACCAAATCTTCCACCACCACGTCCTCTACCACCTCTATTCTGAGAGGACGTTAACTGTCCTTCAAGATTGCATCAAAATCCTCTACTAGGCTCGCCACCACTTGTTCCACGCTGAAACTTGGAGGGCTGCAGGGTGTAATTACGTTCCCTAGTGTTCTCTGCTACTTCCAGAAATGCAAACAAGTCTTGCATGTCCTCGGACTTATGAAACATAACCCAGCTATCAAACACACTAGCATACAAACCTTGCAGACCTTTCTTCAAGTGAAACAGCAAGTCGGTGCGATCCATCATGTGTAAACGAGTAACCAACTCAGAAAATCGTTGGAGATACTGTCTAATACTCCCTGTCTGTCTCAGATGAATGAGCTCTAGTCGAAACTGTGTAGCTTCATCCACTGGTACCAAATGTCGTCGGAGTTCATCGTTCAGCTCCGGCCAAGTGACATAGGAGTTGTACCGTTCAAACTCCTCATCCGCTGTTGACCTCCATACCATTCCTTAGCCTCTCCTTCTAGTCTACTAACAGCATAGGTGAACCAACTGCGCTCATCAAAATTCTCCAGGTAGTTCTCCATTTCGGTAATCCATAACTCAAACATGGAAAAGCTTTTCTCACCATTGAAGGCTGATGGTGTCGCTGGTTCAACCCACTTCACTTTCCGCTTGTGCCCTTCTTTGGCTGAGCTGTAAGCCGGCTTGTCTCTCACCCAGGGGTACCTCAGATGACTAGGATTACTAGTGCACCTTAATTACAAAGATTCTATCATATCTATGCTCACTTCACTCAACACTCTGACCCGTATGGTCACATCGGTCCCTCTAATAGCGTTCCTGCAAACAAGTTCTAACCCCGCCCTCCACATTGCATCACATAGTACTCAAGGACTCCCAAGGTCTCCAATGCTCGCTTTACTTATAGACAGGAAAATGAGAGTGTCTTCCACCTTCTCAACTCCTCCTTATATACTCTACAACTTCTTACCGTGGTAACTTTCACTAAGTTACGTTACCTCATGGTAAGTGCGCAATCCAAAATAGTAAAACTTCTAAAGGCTACTAAGCTTTTAAGAATAGCACACACATTACTTGTTCTACTTTACAAAAGTAAGAGATTCTCCTACTTTAGCTTTTGTAAAGTGTTAACTTTCCACCCTATCCAATCGGAAGACGACAACAAACTAATACGTCTTTTGAGGAGCATCTTTAGATCTTTGTGCATGACTTTTCATCATGCATCCAATCAGCGATGGTCAACAAAGTTACATACTTTTGAGAAGCATATTTAGAGCTCCGCACTTGTCACATAGTGCCATAGTGGAACCTCTAATAGTTTCCTCAACTTAGTTATAACTATCTCCGCTAGTTATGGCTAGTTTTGATCACTCTAGATTTAGATCTTCGAACTAGAGTAATCTATAAGATAGTCATATCTAATGAAACTTATATAAACACGCACACAAATAATGAGATACTTGTGACGTGACATTTACCCCCAGACTTAATTTTCACTCCGTCCTCGGAGTGAAGTATCACGTTGATGAAACTTCTTTAGCATGTCGTGGTTAACTCGATCGAAGAACGTACCACTTCTCTCTTGAAGATCATAGGTGTTATTACTCCACACTTTGGAGATGATGAAAGGCCCAAAATATCGACGTAAGAACTTTTTTTGAACTCGCTTGTGTCTAATAGCATCCCATAGTATCACCCACTCACCCTTTTGAAATGGTTGTAACTTCGTTTTGTTCTTCGCCAAGCGCTTGTCGTAGCTCTTCTTCTGTTGTAGTTGGGCCATCTCAATTCGTTGAGCTGCATCGTCTCTATTCTCCTCCAGCTCCAACAAAGTTTCTCTCCTCTCTTTCTCAGCTATTTGACCACCCTTTCTCTTCAATCCAGCTTGTAAGGTCTGAAAGGTGGTTAGGTCGAACTGGATTGGTAATCTGGATTCCAACCCATACACCATCTTGAAAAGTGAATATCTCATAGACGTCTTCACTGTTGTTCAATACTCCCATAGAACCGCATGAAGACGCTTGTCCCAGTTGTGTTTGGCCCCTTCCATGTCAGCATCCTTTGCTAACATCTGACACAAGGTAAAGTTTGTCCTCTCTACCAAACCGTTGGAACTAGGTTTATATGAAGAAGTAACCCTCTGAGAAATGGAGAAGTGGGTGCATATAGCAGTAGTCATACCACTCACAAATTCTCGACCCCTATTAGAAACTAACTCCAAAGGACATCCAAACCTAGTTATGATCCGTTCGTACAGAAATCTACCCACCTCAACTTCTCCAATAGTTACAAGAGGTCTAGCTTCTACCCACTTCGTAAGATAATCTATGGCTACAACAATATACTTATTGTTGCGAGGGGTGCGATTCAAAGGCCCAACAAAATCTATTCTCCATTTCTCGAAAGGTCCAAGAACTGGAATAGATCTAAGAGGAGTGGAAACACTAGATTTGATAGCGAAAGCTTGACAAACATCACAGGTTTTACAATACGTCAAGCAATCTCTAAACATCCCCCTCCAGTGATATCCCGCGTCGAGTATCTTATGAACCGTCAACTTGTCTGCAAAATGTCCTCCACATACTGGACCGTCATGGAATTCTTCCATGAGTCGTAGAGACTCCTCCTTGCTCGCAGCTCTTCTCAGGACCCCATCAACTCCTTCACGGAATAACACACCTTCCACCACCGAGTAAGGGTGACTTCGTTTCACCAATGCCTTCTTCTCTCTAGTCCGCATCCCATCTGGATAGACACCTTCCGTAACAAAATCCCAAATTTCTTAATATTCTATTGGGATAATAGAGTTGCTCAAGACCATCAAATCTTCGTCAGGAAAGGTGTCATCCACCGGCTCCTCTCCATCGCCATCATAAGCTCTAGATAACAAATCTGTATTCGCGTGTTTCTTCCCTGGTCGATCACAGAGCTCATAGTCGTACTCTGACAATACGAGCTTCCACCTTGCTAATCGTCCTTCGACCATAGGTTTATTAAAGATGTACTTCAATGCCTTATGATCTATAACGATAGTGAACTTGCCTCCTATGAGATAATGTCGAAATTTTCTCAAAGCATAGATCACTGCTAATCCTTCTCTCTCTATTACTGAATAATTTCTCTCTGCCTTGATCATTTGCCGACTAGCATATGCGATAGGATGATCTCTACCTTCAACATCATACTGACTTAAAGTACATCCTACTGCTATATTGAAGCATCCGTATATAGAATAAACTGTTTATTCCAATCGGGCTTAACCAAGATCGGAGCTGAAGTAAGAGCTTTCTTCAATTCCTCAAAGGCGGCTAGAGCTTCTTCATCTCCTAAAATCAACACGTAATCTACTCCCTTCTTCAGATATACAGTCAAAGCATACGCTTTATGTGAGAACGAGAGTATAAACCTTCGATAATACCCCACCATACCTAAAAACTGTCGTAGCTTAGTGAGAGTACTAGGAAAAGGGAGCTCTAAGATCTTCTGCACCTTCTCTGGATCAACGGCAATGCCGTCCTTGGATATGATATGACCCAAGAGTAACCCTTCCTCACACCCAAAAATACATTTCTCCGGATTGAGAGATGCATTTGCTACATCTAAACATTCTAAGACCTTCACAAGGTGCTCAAAATGCTTCTCCTTACTCCCGTAAACACAAAAGTCATCTATAAAATCTCTCACAAACTTTCTTAAGAAAGGTTCGAACACTTTGTTCATAAACCTTTGAAACGTCGCAGGAGCATTACACAGACCAAATGGCATGACTCGAAATGCAAACGTACCCCACGGAGTAGTGAAAGTGGTCAGGTGTTGATGTTCTGGTGCAATTTTGATCTGGTTATATCCGCTATAACCATCTCCAAAGCTGTACCATTCGTTTCCCGCCACTTCTTCCAAGATCTCGTCGATGAAAGGTAGAGGATAATAATCCTTCTTTGTGACCGCATTGAGCTTCTTGTAATCCACACACACCCTCAATTTGCCATTTTTCTTCTTTACGATCACAATGGGTGATTCCCATTCAGAATGCTCCACCTCGTAAATGAACCCAGCAGTGTGCAGCTTCTCGATCTCTTCTTTCACCAGATCCGCAATTGGAGGACTCACTCTTCGTTGTTTCTGTCGCACCGGTTTGACTTCCTTCTCTAACTCGATACGGTGTTGCTCTAGTGTGACCTCCCTCAGATCCTTGTAACTAAATGCAAATACATGAATGTATTTGCGAAAAATCTCTTCGAAACAACTCTTCTCCTCTTTAGTAACCTTCGATCCATAACGTAAGGTGGCAATTCTTCTCTCCACCTCCTCGGGAGTCAACGGTTCTTTGTCTCTATCTCTTTGCACTTCCGGAGAAGGGAAAAGATCCACTACGTTCACACCCACATTTCGTTCTTCTCTCTCTTCTTCTGACGATTTTCAGATTCTGAATCTGAAGAATTGGTACCCACATCAGAAGTAGTATCGACAACTTCAGACTCCCAGTAGTCCGATGTGGGTCGATCCGATTCCGACGTCCCAACTTGATCTCCGAGCAATGGAACTTTGATCCGGTGGTGATTCGGTTCGATGCGTAAATAACCTTTGTGCCAGTTATCTGTTGCATGTACTGCTTGAAGCCAAGGTCTTCCGAGTAACATTTCATAACTTGACTCTTTCAAGATTTGAAATGTCATGTTTACTTGCACTCCCATTACTGACACGCAAACTCTCTCCAGCACTCCCAATGGTCTAACTCGCTGTCTGTTAGCCATGCCAACCGTGATACTAGAAGGACGCGTTGGTACTAGATCCAACTTCCTCATGAGTCGTTCTGAGATGGCGTTCACTGCCGATCCTCCATCGACAAGAACATCTGAGACATCTCTCCCATTGATACGAGCCTCTACTTTTGATGTCTTGTTGCACACCTCTCCTTCACTAGCATCTAAAGCACTCACACCGACAGTAGAAGGATTTACCTTCTTCTTCCGACCTCGTCGGGAGCTTAGACCGCTACGAAGTTCTTTCCTCACCGAAGGATTCAGAGCAATCAATTGTCCCACAGTAATGTTTGCTCGTTGCTTACCCACGTCTTCCACCACATTGTATTTTGATTGCTCCATCGAAATTGTGAAATCAGTATTTCCTAATTTCTTCCGCCGTTCTTTGGTTTTTGAAGAAGATTTGCTACTCCGAGTATTTTGACTTGGAGAATCTTCCATCACGATTGGTTCTCCCTCGTCGAAATGCGTCCTCATCCTCTTCCTCTCTTGAGCCAACAACTCTACAGATTGAAAACCTTCTCGTACATCTCGTGGCTCCAAGATGTCAATGCATGCTACACCCTTGTCCTTGCTTTGTGAAGTTGAAGCTCCATCCGTCGTTCCACCATTACGACTTGGACAATTACGTTGAAAATGTGATCTTCCGCACGTAAAACATCCTTGGTTCGTGTAGTTACTTGGTGATCCTTGCGGTGGTCCACCTCTAGACTGATAGTTCCCATAACCTCGTGAGTCTCCTCCAACATTTGGACTGCGGTGTTGCAACAAATTCACCATATTGATCTTCAAATCTGCCAGAGACTCTGTCAAACTTTTCAACTCATCACGAAAGTCGAGAGTAACAGATCTAGATGGTACAGTGACTGTAACCGCACTAGTAGGAGCTACCGGAGTCAGATTCTGAAATCGAACAGTCGGAACACTCGCAGGCGTCAGAGTTGGCATGATCGACCCTTGCACATCTCCACATGCTGCCCCAACAGTCATTGGTTGCAAGTCGTCTCCATCCAGACTCTCTTCCATCCTGGTTGCGATCTTCACTGCATCAGCCTTCGAAGTTGATCTCTCATACCGCACTTGTGTTCGAATCTCCGGCCTCAATCCCCCAATAAAATTCTTTGTGAGCATTGCTTCAATGCCCACCATCGTTGGTTCTACTACATCTCCACTCTTTCGTAAAACCACCCGAAACTTTTGTTCTAATTTCTCCACCCTCTCGGCGTAAGTCCTTACTTTCTCTTTCTCTCCTTGTTTGAGGTAAGTTACCTCTACCATTAACTTCTCGTAACTTTCATCAGGAAGAAAAGTTTCAATTAAGGCCTCTGTCAATACTTCCCAAGTATCAATTGGAGTCCCCACTACGCTTCTCTTCTTCCTATCCTCATACCATGTCAATGCAGAATTCTCAAGAAATTCCGGTATCAACCCTACCCACTCGCTCTTCTTTCGATCTCCATTGCCAATGCATGCTCGTTTGAAGTCCCTCACAAATCCTTCCACGTCTTCTCCATCCTTTCCGTAAAACACCGGAAGTTTCCCCATTTTTCTCTTCTTTTCTTCTTCTTACTCAAGGTACTGCTTGCGGATGTGAAGATCGTACTTCACCGCAATCCACAATTTCTCCGTTGAGCTCTCTCCTCTCCAAAGGTTGGAATAAGTTTGACCCTCATGGTCATCTTATCTCTCGTGTGACAGACTATCTCCATCCTCGCTAGAGGTCTTCATTCGTTCCGTTTCTACACTCAACCTTCTCTTGAGACCTTCGGCTACAGTTTCTAGCAAAGCAACCACTGCGCTATACTCGTGCTCAACTGGAATCTTGTCCACTCCACATCTAGGACAAAAGGTTGTAGGATCAATGACGTCTTGTCTAGGGGAAGAAGGACCTATGTGTAAGCTTAAGTCGACCAACCCTCTTCGCTCACGCAAAAGTCTATTCTTCGTAGGACACTTGCTCACTTTATGTCCTTCTTCTCCACACAAAAAGCACCTCGAGTTCTTCTCATGGTTCTTACGACTACTCTCTGCTTCTTCCTCAAATTCTATTCGAAATTCTCCTTTCGCCAGATCAGCGGTAACTATCACCGCATAGCCTTGAGGGATCTTGCTCAACCTCAATTTCCACTCTTGCTGTCCTTCCATGATGATCCGTCATACATCTCTCTCGCTATATAGTTTGCTTGACACTTTTGATCACTCGACTATCTTCTCACTTAGCAATCTCTCACATTACTAAGTAGAAGCTTAACTTTTCAACCCTGAGCCTCAGAGATCGAACATAACCCTCTCAAGAGTTCTGAAATTCTTTCACTCTTTTACTTTAGCAAGCGATATAACAGATTTGACCCCCCTTCACTTCGAATGCCATAACTCCAGTTCTACTCGATCAATTCACGCATGATTTGGGTGCCTAGATAGCTTATCTTGCAAGCTATCAGCATGGAAGATTTCAAGGTCTAACTCTAAAAACTGAAAATATGAAAATGACTGTAAACTCCTTCCCGAGAGCTCACTATTTGATACCGAAAAACCTCCTTAACTTCCGAAAGACATAACTCTCTCCTCACAATTGATCTCTCGAAGATATCAAGCTTATTGGAAAGCTTATCTTGCCCTCTATAACATGGTGTATGTACAAAGGTTCTGAACTCATGCTCAAAAACAGACATGAACTATACTAACGACTAAATACGAATCTTTGTATCGAGGTCCCGGCAACAGAACCAAAATGTAAGCCGGCTTGTCTCTCACCCAGGGATACCTCAGATGACTAGGATTACTAGTGCACCTTAATTACAAAGATTCTATCATACCTATGCTCACTTCACTCAACACTCTAACCCGTATGGTCACATCGGTCCCTCTAATAGCGTTCCTGCAAACAAGTTCTAACCCCGCCCTCCACATTGCATCACATAGTACTCAAGGACTCCCAAGGTCTCCAATGCTCGCTTTACTTATAGACAGGAAAATGAGAGTGTCTTCCACCTTCTCAACTCCTCCTTATATACTCTACAACTTCTTACCGTGGTAACTTTCACTAAGTTACGTTACCCCATGGTAAGTGCGCAATCCAAAATAGTAAAACTTCTAAAGGTTACTAAGCTTTTAAGAATAGCACACACATTACTTGTTCTACTTTACAAAAGTAAGAGATTCTCCTACTTTAGCTTTTGTGAAGTGTTAACTTTCCACGAAAGACGACAACAAACTAATACGTCTTTTGAGGAGCATCTTTAGATCTTTGTGCATGACTTTTCATCATGCATCCAATCAGCGATGGTCAACAAAGTTACATACTTTTGAGAAGCATATTTAGAGCTCCGCACTTGTCACATAGTGCCATAGTGGAACCTCTAATAGTTTCCTCAACTTAGTTATAACTATCTCCGCTAGTTATGGCTAGTTTTGATCACTCTAGATTTAGATCTTCGAACTAGAGTAACCTATAAGATAGTCATATCTAATGAAACTTATATAAACACGCACACAAATAATGGGATACTTGTGACGTGACAGAGCTGCATTCCACAACATTCTCTTGCACCTTCTGTGACCCATCTTCATTCTTATCTGCTTGAGCAATATCAACTGCTCTTTCACCTGGTAGTGCTAAATCCTTGACTTGCTCGATTTGCAGTACAGGAACCTCGGCTTCCTTCTCTTGTGTCGCTTTTGCTTGAGTTAAATCCGCCTTAAGTACCTTGGTCTCAGCTTCTACTTGTTCAAGTCGACCTTCCAACTTTCTCAGCAATCCTTTTATCTCGTCCAACTCAGTCGACACAGCCTTCATTGTCGATGGTGTTCAGCAAAGACTCAACTTGAGACTGCTCTGATACCAACTGTAACGTTCGACCGCAGATCTCGAAATAGATTCTTTTATCTCTAACCAATGAACTGTCAAATGTGAACCTCCCTAGAGACCTGTATACTTTATTCGTGTCTCCAGATCCAGTTTGTTAAACTATCCGCTAATAAACACAGAGGATTTAATAACTGTTGAACGGGTTTCGAATAACCAACTAGCCTTTTGTAGGTCTCTGGTCAATCTTAGGTTACGAAACACAAGTGGAACTATTCTAGACCTAGGTTGCATAAAATTTGAACAGCGCTTCCGCTATTGGTGATCAAGTCGAAACGCTAGGACCCACAAGGAGCAACCACCAAGACTAGGAGACCTAGTAGATGCTAGGAAGAAGGAAGGCAAAGTAATTACATCAAAATAAAGTCAACATCACACCAAATGCGCCCAACTCAGTTTTGGTACACAACCCAAGCCTACTTATCAGGATGGAGAAAATCACGGGCTCATATACATTACATGGCGTTTACTTGCTGACAAGGTCATGCAGCGCTCTTGGACCGGCAATTTTTCCCTACTCAGCAACTCTGCTGTGAGAAATTAACTCCAGAAATAAGACTTCACCAAAGAACCTCTTATCACTCTGAACGCTCTGATTTCTCAATCCACAGATCAGGTCTGAAGTCCAAGATCTAAGCTACACCATATCCTTCTTGTTTATCACAAGTCGGCTCTCAAGGTCTACTCTCCAAATCTGCTCTCCAAGGAGTCTGATGTGCATTTGCATTCAGTTCTAGCTTTCCGTTTTTTGAACTCAAAGACAATATCTCTCTACTCTGTAAAATACAGTCTCCCCTTCCTCACCACCAAGAGTGTTCTCTCTCCAAAGGCTGAAAACTGATAATGGCTCATTTAGGATTCGTGACTCTCTTTATCTGGTCTCCTTGAGTCTGTCTTGTGACCTTGTAGCTGCCACCTTTTTGGTAATCACTGCTCGAATGACATCTGGTTGGATAAAGCAAAAGGTGTTACAGTATGGAAGATTGGCTTGACAGAATCTCCTGTCTATATTTTAATACTGAATTTAATCTGTTATAGTCTCAAAAATATATCATTAAACAGAATGGCGGTGATTAATAGCATCTAAAAATCATTCCTGCAAATCATAACATGATTAGGTAGGAAATGAGAGGTCTTACGGAAATGCTGGTAGTCCAATCCACCTTCTGAGAAAACAGGACCAATCCAAGACTGACATATCAGCAGGTACAGTGACTTGGATGAGTTGCGTAGTGACGTAGATGAGTTGGTAAGTGAGAGCCTGAGGTGACCATCGATATGCGGTCCATAAAGTATATGAAACCTCCCAATCGCTAGAAATCACTTGCACTTTTCCGGTTGATTGCTGAGTCAAGCGGAAGACACATGGTGATAGTTCACAATATCAATGGGTGGTTTGAGTATGATTTGGGAGGACAGGACTACCATCAATGGACGAGTGACGCAATTCTCGAGGATACAAGGATATCATAAACCTGATCTCGAGATGTCTACAGTGTGTATGCAATATAGTAAAAAAAATAGCTTTATCCAACTCGACAGTGATGCGATTACAGCATGAGATTCAACTCATATAGATCAAGGCGTATTTTATTGAACCAGCAGCCTGATTAGTTCTTTTGTATTTCGGGAGATATTCAAAGATCCAAGAGCCAAGATGGAGCGACAAATGGAGTCAGGCAAGTTACACGTTTGAGTTCATCTTCATCACGTTCCAAACAAGTATATGAAGAAATGAATTACTAATCCGTACGTGAGATTAGGTGAAGGATGTGTAAGATATGAAAGGTGGTTTGAGTTCTGCGTTCCTGAACATAGAAGGGGCTGAACTAAATCCAGGAATGGAGCGAATATTGTACATCATTAGAAACTAGACCAAAGAAACTCTTATCTTGGGGATCAATATTTACTGAATACCTTGGAACATTGATCTGATTAGTCAGACATTCAGAATAACAGTTTTCACTTCAAAGAGAAAACTTGCACATAACTCTGCTGTCAGGGTTTCATTCTTGACTAGTGATCCAATAGTGCCGATCCCACAGCTGCAAGAAACTAGACCATCAGGTGTGGTGCCTCTGGATCAGATGTGGTGATCTCCGGATGAAAGACACTCTGCGCATACCAATACTTCGAGGTCTCTTTGGCTGCTCTCTCAATGTCATTCTCTCGCCGAAAAGTCAACTCCACGTTAGCAGCCGGTGACAATGATCACATCAGATAAGCCACATACACTTCACTGCAACCACGTGGACAAAGCAAGACTCACCTGGCAGTTTTCACACACTATACCCGGTCATGGATCCAACCAAGTAATGAACGATACCTAGAGACCTGACCTAGTGAAAAGTTTGGGGCCTGGATCTGACAAAGTAAATAATTGCACGCTATCGTGAAAAAGACCTCGGAATATACGCCAAGGTCTTCTTTTTTTCTTTTTAACTGTGGGGACGCTTTTCAAAAGGCTAAAAGAGACAGAGGGTTGATAGATAGTCTTGAAATTTGAAAGGGTTGTGTGCTGGTCAAGTCCGCTCCTGTGGAAAAGACCTCTGCATATATGCAAAGGTCTTTTTCTTTTGATTAATCGGTGGGAGGCCTTTTCAAAAAGTTAAAAGAAAAGAGACAGAAGGTTGGAAGATTGCCAAGGGGGTTTGAATTTGAAGGGGTTGTCTGCTGGTCAAGTCCCCTCTTTATCCTCGAACCGTACAGTGACGTCACAGATTCGCAAACTAGTGATCAGTTGTTCGTGCCGTCACAGATTAGCAAACTAATGCTCGATCGTTCGTGACACTTAATTAACCTAAAATGTGAGTGATCTGCACTGCTATTTCCTAAACCTGCAGGGAAACTTTTTCTAATACACCAAGCACTGTAAGAATGAAATCCAATATTTGAACTTGGGAAAAAGATCTCTAAAGGAAGAGAAATCTCTTTCCCAAGTTCACCTTCATACCACTGTGCTACCACGAGGCGATGAAAGATTCATCTCTAGGATTCTCGTGTACCGTTGGAGAAGTGGCAAGTGACACGAGCTCCGATCGCATTACTTTGGTAATATATGACATCACTGTAAGGTTCTTATCTTCTCACCTTTGAGTTTTCACTTTCACTTTCTCCCATAGCGTGGTGGACAGAAGACCACGGTTGACAACCCGCGTGCCCAGGCCGTGGTGTGTAGGTATCGAGCTCCGGCGGTACTGACCAGTGCGTTATCCTCCGTTTAGTGTGGTAATTCCACTGTAAGCGCAGCTCCTTTCTGACGAGAACTTGATGTTTTATCAGGCATTTCTGGAATTGTCATGAACGACGTACTCGAGTATATGGAGCGTGACATGACTGTGCAGACGAGGGCCAAATATACACTAGTGCTACTTCACTCAGGGAGAGAGAGGATCATGGAGGCATCATCAGTGACACCCGCCGTCCTGACGGCTCTCGTAACGATTCTGCTGCTGCTCGTTGCTGTTACGAAGAAATCGAAACTTCGTCTGCCCCCGGGGCCGACCTCATGGCCTGTTTTGGGAAGTTTGCTACTTCTAGGAACTCTTCCCCATCAGAGCTTGGCCAAGCTCGCCAAAAAGTATGGACCATTCATGTTCATGAAGCTCGGTTCGAGGGATGTACTGGTCGTGTCATGCCCAAAGATTGCAGAGGAAATCCTGAAAACTCAGGATAGACTCTGGGCCTCGCGACCTCCTCTTCCTACAGCGCTTATGGCTTTCGAGGGCACGAGTATTGGCTTTTCTGAGCTCGGACCGCAGTGGCGACATGCAAGGAAGATTTTGACACTAGAGCTCCTAAGTCCGAAGCGGGTTTCGGACTTTCAGGTTGGCCATGGACTTTCCACCTTGAACTTCACGATTCATATTCTTCTGATCACTTCAATGACGAATCCTTAAATAGTCCACATACGCACCGGTTCCCGCTGTTAGGCTTGGAAAGAGACACCTTAGCTTCAATTTCATCGTCGCCCGGTTAATTCTGTAGAGAAATATGGCATTTCGCTTTAAGTCGCTTCATGGTATCATGAGCTGTTTCGAATTCGACGACCATTGTGCAGAAAACTCGGAAGCAGGAAATATTGGCTGGCCTCAAAGAAACTATCGAGGTCTGCTGCAATGGTACAAGGGCATTAAATTTGAGTCTCATGATTGGAAAGATTGCAATTAACGTCATGACCAGAATGTTGATGAGCGAAAGCCTTCTCAGTTACAAGGATTACGCCCCAAATAACGAAGCTGAGCGTGATGAATTTCAAAAGAGGATGAACGCTATTTTCAGATTAGCAGGCACCTTCTATCTTGGAGACTGTTGAAAATAGACGATGCTCAGCCTGATCTCCTGTATATGGAGCACATCGCTCTATGTTAGGTGAGTGATTTGTGGCACTGGGCATGTGCAATGTAGATAGGGTCAGCGTAGGATCAGGATACGTAGATAAGATTATGGATTCTGGATAAGCCTTAGTCGAAGGCTTATCAGTGTATAAAGTCTTAGTATGACTACGAAGAAACACCCGTTCTCAGCAACGCTTTCTGTGCATCATGCTTTGAGGAAGCTCTGATCAAGCCTTTGTTCTTTACGTGATGAGTGATGAAAGGTTGTATCTCCTTAGGCTCGAGTGATAAACTGCGCTTTCCAGGAAGCATGAGAGTTAATTCTGTTAGAGCTAAGTGAGTGAGTGTGGATAGGAGAAGGGGAATTGAGTCAGGGACTCAATTCGATCCACACAGGTAGGAGTTCAGTGTTCTGGATAATTTGGCCTGTATACAGCAGGATGTCGGAAGGGGAAGTGCAGGACAGTACAGCGTCCGAAGGCTCATCTAGCGAGAGAGTGATCCCAGTCAAGGCAAGAAGCCTACCAGGATTCTCACAGGTTATGGGCCCACTGGGGCTTGCTGCGGACAGTTTGTCTGTTGGAAAGCTGGGGAAAGGAAATTACTCACAATGGTCCGACGATATGAGAATTTATTTGATGGGGAGAGGATTGTGAGGATATGTTGGTAAGGAACCAGCCGCTTTCGACCTGTTGAAGGACGATCCAGAGTGGTTGCAACTAAACTACTATGCACTCTCAGTAGTGAAGTTATGTTTGACGAAGGAAATTGCTGCATTGGTCCGACGGATAGATGTGGCTTGGCAGTTATGGGAGAAGCTAGCGAACATCTATAAGAGTTCAAAGCTTACCAGTAACATGAAGAAGTGGAAAATGTTGGCAAATCTTAGAATGTCAGAGAGTGATAGCATCACTGCTCATGTATCTAAGATGGAAGGGTTGTTTTCAGATCTTCAAGATGCTAAGTTGCTTACTACGTCGGAGGACTGTAAAGTGGTCGTGTTGCTGTCATCGTTACCTTCTCGATATGAAGTGACTGTGCAGATAATGGAGTCTCTGCCTTCGAGTGACGTTACCTGGGAGTATGTAGCTAACAGGCTTTTCGAGCAAGAGCAGAAGAAATCTGAACCGAACAGATCTGAAACTGCTCTTGTTACGAGTACATCAAAAAAGGAGACCAGGAATTGCTACGTTTGTGGGGAGAAGGGACATCTTGCACGTCAATGTCCTGAACGCAGTAAGAGAGAAGGATTGAAGAAAAACAAAGCATTTGAGAAATCTTCTTGGAAGGGCAAGAAACCCACACCTGGAAAGGACAAAGGGTCATCTTCCAGTTTGGATACTACTTCAGCACACCTTACTGAATTGTCTGATGAAGAATGTGACTACGTCTTCGAAGATGAGGTGTTAATGGTTCATGAAAAGCCTAGTGCTTTTGATGACTCATGGTACATAGATTCAGGAGCTACTTCACACATCAGCGGGAATCTTGAAACGTTTACATCGTTTCGAAAAATACATCCAAGAGTTGTACGTATGGGGTAACGGAAGATCTCACAGGCTTCACGTGTTGGTACTGTGGTAGGCTTGTTTCAGGATTTGCAGCAGCGACCCTCAGAACTTGAGTTGCATCATGTTCTATTTGTGCCTACCTTCTGCAAAAATCTGATCTCGGTTGCTCGACTTCTAGATGATAAATACTCAGTGTCTTTTATTCCAGCAACGCACCAATGTCTAATCTCTAAATTAGGAGATGTAGTTTGCTATGGCGTTAGAAGCAGTGGTGGCTTGTTTCGGCTTGTCTCAAGAGAAGAGAGAGCTCTCATGACTGAAGTCACCCAAGCAGACACATGGCATTTTCGTTTAGGACATCTATCACCGGGTGGCATGAAGGTGCTTGCTGATGTCTCAAAAGGAATGATGGCAGGCAAAGGGAACGTAAGTCCTTGTGAAAGTTGTGCTCAAGGGAAAGCGCACAAGTTTCCCGCTCCGAAAAAATCACTACATAGATCTACGGAGCCTCTACAGCTAATCCATTCAGATGTTGGAGGTCAGATGCCGCGTTCACTTGGAGGAGCTGAATACTACATGACCTTTGTGGATGACTACAGTAGGATGAGCAGCGTTTATGTCATGAGACATAAAGATGATTCTGTTGTTCATTTTCAAACCTTCAAGCAGATGGTTGAAAATGAGACAAATACACGAATCAAGAAGTTTCGGAGCGATGGTGGTGGGGAGTATGTAAACGGTGAATTCAGAAATCTTCTACTTCGTAATGGGATCAAGTTTGATACTACAGCACGGGATAGTCCTCACCAAAATGGCGTGGCCGAAAGGCTAAACAGGACGTTGGGAGAGAAGGTTGTTTGTATGCTTGAACATGCCGGGCTCCAGAAGTCGTTCTGGGCGGAAGCTCTGACATGTGCTAACTATCTGAGGAATCGTAGTCCGACTGCAGCATTACAAGGATTAACTCCTCTTGAAGTTTGGACGGGAGAGCAACCTAACATTTCTCATCTCCGGACTTTTGGGTGTATAGCATATGCACTTACTCCAGAGAAGCGACGTGTAAAGCTTGATCCAAAAGCTTTACCTTACATCTTCGTGGGGTACGAGGAAGGACTTAAAGGTTACATGTTGTACAACTTGAATACCAGGAGGTTGATTCGTAGTAGAGATGTACAGTTTTTCGAGACTTTATTTTATAAGGATAGAGAAACTCTACAAGCACCACCACCCGTGACATTTTCAATTCCTTCTGGTATTACCCTTCCTCACCTAGTTCCTTCCACGTTGACTGAATCAGAAAGCCAAACGTTAGTAAGAACTAATCTTATGCCAAGTGAGGATAGACGAGAGTCGTTGAGAGAAGAGAGATTGTCAGAATTGAATGCAGACGCTTCAAAACTGCAGGAACAAGAATCAGATGGTCTTGAAGAACCTGATGAAGTTCTGGAGCCCATACCAGTTTTGGAGCAACCTCAAGAACACATTACGACACATGAAAAAGAATCGATCATTTCTGTGTCAGGGAGAAGGACTCGCCTAATCAAACCTCCTGTTAGATGGGGTATCGATGAAGGGTATCTGGTTGACTGTAATGCCTTGATTACAGACTGCGATCTAATGTTGGATACTGATGACGTTTCTCGAAAGGAGGACGAGCCTACAACTTTGATCTCCGCCTTGAGTGGGAGTGCTGCGAAGGAGTGGGAACGTGCCGTGCAAGCTGAGTTGGAGGCACACGAGGAAAATCAGACATGGAGGATTGTGGATTTACCTGTAGGAAGGAGAGCAGTTTCCAGCAAATGGATCTTCAAAATCAAGCGAGGAGCCAACAGCGAAATCATCAAGTACAAGGCAAGGTTAGTTGCTAAGGGTTTCTCACAGTTAGCCGGCGTTGACTATAATGAAACATACTCTCCAGTATGTAGACATTCTACAATTAGGTGTGCTATAGCATTGGCGGCTCAGAACAACTGGGAGATGGATCAGACTGACGTCAAGACAGCTTTTCTGAAAAGCAAACTGCAAGAAGAGGTCTTCATGCAAATACCTGAAGGATATCGGCCGAAAGAAAAGATGACCGGTAATAAGGTATGTCTGCTTTTGAAAGCATTGTACGGTCTGAAGCAATCCTCGAAAGCATGGAATGACACTATCAGCGCTTATTTGGTAAGCAAAGTGTATGTGAGAAGCACAACCGACTCTAGTCTCTACATCTTAAAAGATAGTTCAACCTTCATACTGGTGTACGTAGATGATAATTTGCTTATGAGTCCTAGTAGAGAACTAATTGAGAAAGAGAAGATGCATTTATGTCGAGCATTTGAAATGATCGACCTTGGACCGGCACAATACATGCTCGGGATCAAGATCAGTAGGGATAGAAAGGTTGGTTCAATTAAGCTCAGCCAACAAGGATATGCTGAGATTATCCTGAGGAGATTCCGGATGGAGGACTGTAAGCGAACTGGAACTCCTTTAGAAAAGGACCTGAAACTGAGCACCGAGTTGGGTCCTCAATCGAAAGAAGAAGAGCGAGATATGACACAGGTACCTTACAGGGAAGCAGTCGGGTCTCTTATGTACTTAATGGTTTGTACGAGACCAGATCTGGCTTATGCAGTCGGGTTATTAGGGAGATTTCTGAATAATCCGGGGAGGTCACACTGGCAAACAACAAAGCGAATATTTCGTTTTCTGAAAGGCACCGTTGGTGCATCACTACATTTTCAACGGCGAGAGGATGGAAATGTACTCGTAGGCTACTGTGATGCTGCTTTTGCAGATGATGTGGATAATAGAAAATCCACGGGAGGTTATGTGTTCCTACTAGCTGGAGCTGCAATTAGTTGGAGGAGTAGAAAACAACAGACTACTGCAATTTCCAGTACGGAGTCTGAATACATGGAATTATCAAACGCAGTAAGAGAAGCCATCTGGCTTCGGAAGTTACTGGAGGATTTTGGGTTCAAACAAGAAAAGCCCACTACTATTTATTGCGATAGCAATAGTGGAATATCTCTTGCGAAGAAACCTACATTTTCTGAGAGGACTAAGCACATTGAGATTAAATACCACCACATCAGAGAATGTCAAGGAGTCACTGTGAACATTGAGTTCAAGGGAACTGAAGAGATGGTTGCAGACATCCTTACGAAGCCTATGTCAAGAGAAAAACACATAAGATTTTCTTCTGGCATGGGAGTGGAGTTAGACTGAACATCGAGTGGGAGTGTTGAAAATAGACGATGCTCAGCCTGATCTCCTGTACATGGAGCACATCGCTCTATGTTAGGTGAGTGATTTGTGGCACTGGGCATGTGCAATGTAGGTAGGGTCAGCGTAGGATCAGGATACGTAGATAAGATTATGGATTCTGGATAAGCCTTAGTCGAAGGCTTATCAGTGTATAAAGTCTTAGTATGACTATGAAGAAACACCCGTTCTCAGCAACGCTTTCTGTGCATCATGCTTTGAGGAAGCTCTGATCAAGCCTTTGTTCTTTACGTGATGAGTGATGAAAGGTTGTATCTCCTTAGGCTCGAGTGATAAACTGCGCTTTCCAGGAAGCATGAGAGTTAATTCTGTTAGAGCTAAGTGAGTGAGTGTGGATAGGAGAAGGGGAATTGAGTCAGGGACTCAATTCGATCCACCCAGGTAGGAGTTCAGTGTTCTGGATAATTTGGCCTGTATACAGCAGGATGTCGGAAGGGGAAATGCAGGACAGTACAGCGTCCGAAGGCCCATCTAGCGAGAGAGTGATCCCAGTCAAGACAAGAAGCCTACCAGGATTCTCACAGAGACTACATACCCTGGTTGGATCGACTCGACCCGCAACGTCTTAAGAAGGAGATGTATGCCACTGCAAAGAGTCATGATGCTTTCTTGCACAGAATCTTGGAGGATCGTAAGATGAAGTATCGAACTCGGGGTCCTGCAGACAAGGCAGCGCACTGGGATACAATGGACATACTACTTACTCTTCCTAGTGATGCTGATGGCCAGTGTGTCACTGAAGGGGAAATGAGATCCATCATGGGGGTAATCATGAAGACTTGACCATGCTTTGTACTGAACTGTTCGTGTCCATATGGATTGTGCCCATGGATATATAGCTAGTATATATATTCCTTGGTACTAGTTTCATCGCTTGAGCTAACACCACACGTTAGAAGTGTGGTAAGGGTTCGACTAAAGGTTTCTTTCTGAACGAGGTAGCTGTGATTGCAGGATATGCTTCTTGCCGGTACGGAGACTAAGAGGCCTTCTGCACCTACAGTTTCAAAACTGCATATCTTGCAGTTTCCTACATTTTCGTTATTGCGAGAGACCTCCCGAACCAAAGACAATTTTCCACAGTTTCATTTTTACTCACCTTCTTCTCCGCATTGCTTCTGCAGTTTTGAGTGAAGTACCCTGTAAGGCGTGTGCTGGGCATGTGCTGTACACGCTAAGATGCCACGTGGAGTTTACTGGAAGGATTTACAGTAAACTTACCAGCAGGTACAACTCTCACGCGTGTCTGGGTCAAAACTGTAAGCTTCAAACTCAAAAACACCCGGCCACAACCCTTCTCCCAAAATGCGGGAATCTGTACATTTTGTACCAACCCTATTTGCCAAAGTGAAACTGCGCACAGTCTGAAGCACCCGTTTATTACCACCCCTAACATACACGCGTGAACTATGCTTGCGCAGTTTTGAAACTGTAGGTGCAGAAGGCCTCTAACTCAACTACCATGGAGTGGGCGCTCAGCGAGCTGCTAAACAGTCCGCGCATCCTGGGAAGAGCACAAGCGGACCTGGATGCTGTGGTGGGACGAGATAGACTCGTAGAAGAGTCTGATCTGCCCAAGCTGCCGTACCTGAACGCCATCCTGCAGGAGACATTCCGACTACATCCTCCGGGACCTCTTATGATACCACATATGGCTATGGTGGAGACTGAGATTCAAGGCTACAGGATTCCTGCAAGAACTATGTGTATCATCAACACTTATGCCATCCAAAGGGATCCGGCAGTTTACGAGAGGCCGGAGGAATTCTATCCTGAGAGATTCCTCGGTAGTACGAAGGATGTGCATGGCCTGGACTTTGATCTTCTACCTTTCGGGTCGGGTCGGAGAATCTGCCCTGGCAAAGGGCTGGCTCTTCTGCTAGTTCTTTATTCCTTGGCTATGGTTCTCCAGACTTGCAACTGGTCTCTGCCTGGCAACATGAAGCCGCAAGACCTTGACATGGAAGAGAGGTATGGACTCAGTGTTTCCAGACGCAACCCTCTGCTAGCTATAGCAGCTCTGCGATTACCAGAACGCATGATTCATGACTCCCAAAACTGACAACCAGAATTAAGTTTTCATATTCCTAGTAAATCTTGACAAACGCATGTTAGATAAAGAGTAGTATCGTAGCTCCAGGTCTATAATAGTTACCAGTAGACTTTTGAATCTGTTCAAAACTTCGAGGAGCTGTTATAGTCTAAAATTTTTCGTTAATCATAACGTTTGGATCAGCTTCTCAGACTCGGCTTTGCCTCGTCAGCTCTCTGACTATATATTCTGTATTAGACTCAGTATGTAGGATACCATTACAGTTCATTTCTTCTCTCCCATAGACTTCATCCACTACGAATTTTTTGCAGTACATGTGTTTTGTATCAACGCAGTCAACTAGAAACAAGTTACTCATGAATACACAAGCTGATAAACAGTTAGTAATAACGGTTCATATCTGCTTCTTTAAAACGTTGAATGAGAACGACAGACAACATATGCAGTTGGATTTTCAGAGGACATCTCGTCGAAGGCTATTGCGACCAAACGGCGATGCCAGAGAGTTCAATGTACGAGTAAAGTGTATGATGATTGACAAGTTTGTGCGAAGGTGGCGGCTATTCTAGACCTCTCTCGATCGATGTTAGCTTCGTTTGCTCAAGGGTGGTGGTAGGCTGTCAGTTTCTGTCGATGTGCGCCGTTGGTTTCGAACCCGAACGCTTCTCTTTCAAGTGGTTAGCTCCTCGCGGCCGGTTTGTCTGAGGGTGATGGCTAGCCCTCAACTTTCCTGGAGTTCAAATCTGGCCTTCCTTTATAGCGTTGTTAGCTAGTGTGCGAGCACGGACTCGTTGTGTTTTTCTGGCCTGCTTGAGTGTTTCGGCTTGCTGTGTATCTCGTCCTCTCGTTGAGCACTCCTCTGGCCAGTGCTCCGGGAGATTTTTGGTGGAAAACGATAAATCGGCAAGATGTGTATTTTGATCGGAATACGTTAAAAGTATATACTTCCAATTCATGCCATTAGTAGAAATTCTCCGCAAGATTGCTGCAAGTTTGGAATGTATGTACAAGGAAGTTCCACTTTACAAACTTCGGTCAATACAACCTTGACAGTTATTTTGAAGTTCTTAACGTCGATCAGATTCAGCCTGCAATTTTGACTTCAATTTGCTAACACTTGACTAACTTGCAGAAAATAATTTAGTATTGTCTTTATTGAATATATCCTCACTACCACTGAGAAAAATGAATGAATATGTTTTTTCATACCTAATAAACTTCATTATCTATCAAGAGAATTCATTTTAGCAGCCTAATGTCCATGGCCAGATAGCGAAATAAGTTTTGATATTATTCATCCCTTATGTTAGTTAATTCCTATCTAGGTACTTCACTAGATACCATTATTTCAGTATTAAGACGGAAATCACGGGAAATCAGATAGGGCATTTAAATCACTATGGGAAATCTTTCCAAAGAACGTTATATAATTTCATTGGGTGTACCGCCACCTTTTCTTAAAACTAAATAAATAAATTCTTACAGCCGTATCATTGATATATACGAGGCCCGGAAAGGAATCATTATACTTTAAGTTAAAGATCCAAGTGCATTCACAGAAAATTAAACCATTGAAATTCAACATCCGCTGTAACTTGTTTTAATGTAACTCCGCAGATCAAACTTAAGGACTTAAGGCATCTTACAACTGCTCATGTATCATAAGTATAACGCTTTAGAAACCCCCACAATATTGTGCTTTACAAACTAAAAGAAAAGCACCAGCATCTAATCAAATTAACTATTTTAGTTATGTATAACTGTTTACATCTTGAGTTTAACTTGTAATTACCTAATAGAATTTTGAAAGGAGTAAATCACTAGCTATAGCATTTACTTTCTGCATACTTTCAAATCTATGTACATACAGCCTAGACCGAGTTTGCCAAAGATCTGTCCAGATGCATATGAGTTTGCCAAAGATCTGTCGAGAGTCATTGCTTATTTATTCACCTCCAAGGCAATGCAATGCAACGAAGTGTACTTAATGTACACTTCGTTGCATATTTATTCACCTCCAAGGCGGTGAATGCTGAGGCCGGTGGTTTTGGTTCTTTTTCTTCTGCAAGCTTAGACTAATGCAGTTAGGGGCTAATTTCTTTTTAGCAAAAACGGTTTTACTGTATTCTTTCAGTTTCAATAGCGAAAGACAACAGTCTACTCCGTGAAAAATGATGTTTTACTGCGCATTAACTCCAGGGGCGTTACTTTGGAGTGTCCACGTCAGTCCTTATTCATAAGCTGAGTGTATGCAGCCCCGTATAACGGCTGTTTCGATTTGTGCAAACAACGTTAAGTTCTGTATACTGCATGCTGAAAGTTGAGCAGTTTTTTCATTGCAGATTTTCTGTAAAAAGACAAGAAGCTTTACGTCTGAACTGAGCATGCTGAAACTTGAACCGTTGTTTGGTTGCAAGATATTTTATATCAGTGGAACAAGTGTTAACTGTGTAGAGGTTACATACGTCATGAACTCAAAGTAAGAACTCTCGCCGGCTCTGAAAACTGATTGCGTGGTACTTTTATATATGTTGAGAAATATAGAGTACCTGCAGCTACAAGTAGCCCACATGTATTTACAGTACAACTACAAGTCTGTGCAAAAATATACAGCTGGTTCGATATAATTGCAAGAAGACAGTCTTTGTATACTACAAGTTTACACAGCTGCTGCTGTAACACTTTTTGCTTTATCCAACCAGATGTCATTCGGACAGTGATTACCAAAAAGGTGGCAGCTACAAGGTCACAAGGTAGACTCAAGGAGACCAGATAAAGAGGGTCGCGAACCGTAAATGATCCATTGTCTGCTTTCAGTTTTTGGAGAAGAGCACTCTTGGTGGTGAGGACGAGGAGACTGTATTTTCAGGATAGAGAGATTGTATCTTGGAATTCAGAAAACAGACAGCTAGAACTGAATGCAAATCAGACTCCTTGGAGAGCAGACTTGGAGAGCAGACTTATGATCAACAGGAATGATATGGTGTTGATTAGATCGCTGACTTGGGGTCTGATCTGTTGAGTAACAGAAATCAGGGCACTCAGAGTGAAAGTAGGTTCTCTGGTGAAGTCTTAGTTCTGGAGTTAATTTTTCACATGAGAGTTGCAGAGTAGTGAATACTTTCCGGTCCAAGAGCGCAACGTGACCTTGTCAGCAAGTATAACGCCATGTAATGTATATGAGCCCATGATTTTCTCCATTCTGATAAGTAGACTTGGATTGTGTACCAAAGCTAAATTGGACGCATCTGATGTGGTGTTGACCTTATTTCGGTGTAATTACTTTACCTTCCTACTTCCTAGCATCTACTAGATCTCTTAATCTTGGCAGTTGCTCCTTGTGGGTCCTGACGTTCCGACTTTATCACCAATAACGAAAGTGCTGCCCAAATTTTATATTGTATTTTTTAATTTATATTATGACCCTACGCACCGGAAATGGCTTGACGATTTCCGCGCACGAGCATTATAGGGAGAGGCGTTTTATGCAACCTAGGTCTAGTATAGTTTCCACTGTGGTTAGTAACCTAAGATTAGGACCAGAGACCTACAAAAGACTAGTTGGTTATTCGAAACCCGTTCAACAGTTATTACATCCTCTGTGCTTATTAGCGGATAGTTTAACGAACTGGATCTGGAGACACAAATAAAGCATACAGGTCTTCATAGTTCACGTTCGGCAGTTCATTGGTTAGAGTTAAAAGAATCTGGTCCGAGATCTGCGGTCGAACGTTATAGTTGATATCAGAGCAGGACTCAAGTTGAGTCTTTGCTGAACACCATCGACAATGGAAGCTGTGTCAACCGAGTTGGACGAGATGAAAGCATTACTGAGAAAGTTGGAAGACCGACTTGAGCAAGTGGAAGTTGAGAACAAGGTGCTTAAGACGGATTTAGCTCAAGCAAAAGTGACACAAGAGAAGGAAGCCGGGGTCCTTGTATTGCAAACCGAGCAAGTCAAGGATTTAGCACTATCAGGTGAAGGAGCAGTTGATATTTCTCAAGCAGATAAGAATGAAGGTGGGTCACAGAAGGCGCAAGATAATGTTGCGAAAGGTAGCTCAGCCAAAGAAGGACACAAGCGAAAAGTGAAATAGGTTGAACCGGCAACGCCATCGGCCTTTAATGGTGAGAAAAGCTTTTCCAAGTTTGAGTTATGGGTTACTGAGATGGAGAATTACTTGGAGAATTTCGATGAGCGTAGCTGGTTCACCTATGCTATTAGTAGACTGGAAGGAGAGACGAAGGAATGGTATGGAGGTCAGCAGCGGATGAGAAGCTTGAGTGGAACAACTCTTATGTCCACTTGGCCTGAGCTGAAAGATGAGCTCCGACGACATTTAATACCAGTTGATGAAGCTACACAGTTTCGGTTAGAGCTCATTCATCTGAGACAGACAGCGAGTATCAGATAGTACCTCCAGTGATTTTCTGAGTTGGTTACTCGTCTACACATGATAGATCGCACCGACCTGTATGCCGGTCTGTCTCTCTCCCAAGGGTACCTCCAATGACTAGGATTACTAGTGCACACTAATTACAAAGATTTAAGTACACCCATGCTCACTTCACTCAACTCTCTGACCCGTATGGTCACATCGGTCCCTCTAATAGCGTTCCTGCAAACAAGTTCTAATCCCGCTCACAACATTGCATCGCAAAATACTCAAGGACTCCCAAGGTCTCCAATGCTCACAATACTTACAGACAAGAAAATGAGAGTGTCTTCCACCCTCTCAACTCCTCCTTATATACTCTACAACTTCTTACCGTGGTAACTTTCACTAAGTTACGTTACCTCATGATAAGTGCGCAATCCAAAATAGTAAAACTTCTAAAGGCTACTAAGACTTTAAGAATAGCACACACATTACTTGTTCTCCTTTACTAAAGTAAGAGATTCTCCTACTTTAGCTTTTGTAAAGTGTTAACTTTCCATGCTATCTAGTCGAAAGACGACAACAAACTAATACGTCTTTTGAGGAGCATCTTTAGATCTTTGTGCATGACTTTTCATCATGCATCCAATCAGCGATGGTCAACAAAGTTACATACTTTTGGGAAGCATATTTAGAGCTCCGCACTTGTCCTATAGTGTCATAGTGGAACCTCTAATAGTTTCTCCAACTTAGTTATAACTATCTCAGCTAGTTATGACTACTTTTGATCACTCTAGATTTAGATCTTCGAACTAGAGTAACCTATAAGATAGTCATACCTAATGAAATGTATATAAGCATACACACAAATAATGGGATACTTGTGGTGTGACATTCACCCCCAGACTTAATTTTCACTCCGTCTTGGGAGTGAAGTATCACGTTGATGAAACTTCTTTAGCTTGTCGTGGTTCACTCGGTCGAAGAACGTACCACTCCTTTCTTGAAGATCATAGGTGTCATTACTCCACACTTTGGAGATGATGAAAGGCCCAAAATATCGACGTAAGAACTTCTTTTGAACTCACTTGTGTCTAATAGCATCCCATAACATCACCCACTCACCTTTTTGAAATGACTGTAACTTTGTTTTGTTCTTCGCCAAGCGCTTGTCATAGCTCTTCTTCTGTTGTAGCTGAGCCATCTCAATTCGTTGAGCTGCATCGTCTCTATTCTCTTCCAGCTCCAGCAAGGTTTCTCTCCTCTCTTTCTCAGCTATTGGACCACCCTTTCTCTTCAATCCAGCTTGCAAGGTATGAAAGGTGGTTAGGTCGAACTGGATTGGTAATCTAGATTCCAACCCATACACCATCTTGAAAGGTGAATATCCCGTAGACGTCTTCACTGTTATACGATACTCCCATAGTACCGCATGAAGACGTTTGTCCTAGTTGTGTTTGGCCCCTTCCATGTCAGCATCCTTTGCTAACATTTGACACAAGGTAAAGTTCGTCCTCTCTACCAAACCGTTTGAACTAGGTTTATATGAAGTAGTAACCCTCTGAGAAATGGAGAAGTGTGTACACATGACAGTAGTCATACCACTGACAAATTCTCGACCCCTATCTGAAACTAACTCCAAGGGACATCCAAACCTAGTAATGATCCGTTCGTATAGAAATCTACCCACCTCAACTTCTCCAATAGTTACAAGAGGTCTGGCTTCTACCCACTTTGTAAGATAATCTGTGGCTACAACAATATACTTATTGTTGCGAGGGGTGCGATTCAAAGGCCCAACAAAATGTATTCTCCATTCTTGAAAGGGAACCGGAATAGATCTAACAGGAGTAGAAACACTAGATTTGATAGCGAAAGCTTGACAAACATCACAGGTTTTACAATACGTCAGACAATCTCTAAACATCCCCCTCCAATAATATCCTGTGTCAAGTATCTTGAGGGCCGTCAACTTGCCTGCGAAATGTCCTCCACATACTAGACCGTCATGGAATTCTTCCATGAGTCGTAGAGACTCCTCCTTGCTCGCAGCTCTTCTCAGGACCCCATCAACTCCTTCACAGAATAACACACCTTCCACCACCGAGTAAGGTTGACTTCGTTTCACCAACGCCTTCTTCTCTCTGATCCGCATCCCATCTGGATAGACACCTTCCGTAACAAAATCCCAAATTTCTTGATATTCTATTGGGATACTAGAGTTGCTCATCAAGACCATCAAGTCTTCGTCAGGAAAGGTGTCGTCTAGCGGCTCCTCACCATCTCCATCGTAAGCTCTAGATAACAAATCTGCATTCGTGTGTTTCTTTCCTGGTCGATCGTAGATCTCATAATCGTATTTTGACAATAAGAGCTTCCATCTTGCTAATCGTCCTTCGACCATAGGTTTATTGAAGATGTACTTCAATGCCTTATGATCTGTAACAATAGTGAACTTGCCTCCTATGAGATAATGTCGAAATTTTCTCAGAGCATAGATCACTGCTAATCCTTCTCTCTCTGTCACAGAATAATTTCTCTCTGTCTTGACCATTTGCCGACTAGCATATGCGATAGGATGATCTCTACCTTCAACATCATACTGACTTAAAGTACAACCTACTGCTATATTTGAAGCATCCGTATATAGAATAAACTGTTTATTCCAATCGGGCTTAACCAAGATCGGAGCTGAAGTAAGAGCTTTCTTCAATTCCTCAAAGGCGGCTAGAGCTTCTTCATCTCCTAAAATCAACACGTAATCTACTCCCTTCTTCAGATATACAGTCAAAGCATATGCTTTATGTGAAAACGAGAGTATAAACCTTCGATAATACCCCACCATACCTAAAAACTTTCGTAGCTTAGTGAGAGTACAAGGAAAAGAGAGCTCTAAGATCTTTTGCACCTTCTCTGGATCAACGGCAATGCCGTCCTTGGATATGATATGACCCAAGAGTAACCCTTCCTCTCATCCAAAAATATATTTCTCCGGTGTCGCGCTACTTGGCGGCTACATGCTTGACTTCTACTCCGACGCTTGAGTTTAATAGTTCCAGAAGTTAGCTCATATTACTTCTAGTTCTTTATGTATATGTTTGACACCTTTGCATACGATGTTAACACTATTTTGAGTCTTAGTAGGTTGATTACCATGTTGATAGGGATTAAGCTCATGGATTGTATTTGCGTGTCGTCCATGCACGCTTTTTAGCTGATTTAAGTTATCTTTTAGGGTTACGTGTTATTTTACATGTCTTCGTGTGAAGTTTAAGATTTACGTTGGCACTTTAGGGGTTGACGTGGTAGCCTTTGAGTGAAGTTGAGTTACCACGTGGATGAGGGCACTAAAGGACAGCCAAGTGGAACTATGAACTCTCATTGGTCCATTTTTGTCTTTTGTGTAACTCTAAATTTAGAAGCAAAGGTCTAAAGAGGAGTTCGAGCATTTGGTGAGGGGACTTCGAAATCTAAGGGCACAGGAGGGTAGAGCTCGTCATGCCAAGCACTTCCAGTGAAATTTTCGATCGATTTGAGTCAATAAAGACGAAGTTATGACCAATTGAAGTTCGAATTGTGCCAGAATTGAATCACTTTTGTTGGATTTAGGGTTTTCAGTGTCACTTGCAGCAGATTTGAGGAAATTGCTTCAAAACTTCGAGGTTGTGTTCTCTGCCAGCAGGGCTACGATTTCCCAAAAAGTTTCGCATCGATTGAGTGACTGAGTAATCTAGGGCGGCCGCTGAAGCTGGAGGGGTCTGAAAAGCTCTTAATCTAGAGCAGCGACTTCAGAGGAGGAGATCTGGAGTTCTGTGTACATTCAGGAGTCCCAACTTCACAGGGATGTTCAGCACCCTGTAGACTTCAAATGCTGTGAGAATATTTGAATTTGATCGAGCCAATCTTCTGTTCTAGGTTGAAATAGCCAGCTGGGTATCAGAAATTGCCATAATTTTCTTACTCAGAACTTTTCTGTCAACATCTTGGTGTCAGAATTTGATCTCAGGCTAAAACTTTGTGTGTGAGTTCAGTAGTACCCCATTTGCATGTAAGGGAAGTTTAGAAGTCTAAACCTTCATAGTTTTCTTCTCCGTGAGTGTCAAAGTTCGCCGTCGGATCCTATTACTGTCAGTTATACCTGAATTTCGCTTTCTGAGTATATTACAAGATCTTACACACCTGTTTGAGTGTTTATAGCCCTGTTGTTACCTGAAAGCCAACCTCTTGAGTAAACAACCACAGCTAGAAGCCCGGCGCTTTCCTAGGTAGACGGATCACACTCCGACACCGGATTGAGAGATGCATTTGCTACATCTAAACATTCTAAGACCTTCACAAGGTGCTCAAAATGCTTCTCCTTACTCCCGTAAACACAAAAGTCATCTATAAAATTTCTCACAAACTTTCCTAAGAAAGGTTCGAACACTTTGTTCATAAACTTTTGAAACGTCACAGGAGCATTACACAGACCAAATGGCATGACTCGAAATGCAAACGTATCCCACGGAGTAGTGAAAGTGGTCAGGTGTTGATGTTCTGGTGCAATTTTGATCTGGTTATATCCGCTATAACCATCTCCAAAGCTGTACCATTCGTTTCTCGCCACTCCTTCCAAGATCTCGTCGATGAAAGGTAGAGGATAATAATCCTTCTTTGTGACCGCATTGAGCTTTTTGTAATCAACACACACCCTCAATTTGCCATTTTTCTTCTTTACGAGCACAATGGGTGATACCCATTCAGAATGCTCCACCTCGTAAATGAACCTAGCAGTGTGCAGCTTCTCGATCTCTTCTTTCACCAGATCCGCAATTGGAGGACTCACTCTTCGTTGCTTCTGTCGCACCGGTTTGACTTCCTTCTCTAACTCGATACGGTGTTGGTCTAGTGTGACCTCCTTCAGATCCTTGTAACTAAATGCAAATACATGAATGTATTTGCGAAAGATCTCTTGGAAACAACTCTTCTCCTCTTTAGTAACCTTCGATCCATAACGTAAGGTGGCAATTCTTCTCTCCACCTCCTCAGGAGTCAACGGTTCTTTGTCTCGATCTCTTTGCACTTCCGGAGAAAGGAAAAGATCCACTACATTCACACCCACATTTCGTTCTTCTCTCTCCTCTTCTGACGATGTATTTTCAGATTCTGAATCTGAAGAATTGATACCTACATCAGAAGTAGTATCGACAACTTCTGACTCCTAGTAGTCCGATGTGAGTCGATCCGATTCCGACGTCCCAACTTGATCTCCGAGCAATGGAACTTTGATCCGGTGGTGATTCGGTCCGATGCGTAAATAACCTTTGTGCCAGTTATCTGTTGCATGTACTGCTCGAAGCCAAGGTCTTCCGAGTAACATTTCATAACTTGACTCTTTCAAGATTTGAAATGTCATGTTTACTTGCACTCCCATTACTGACACACAAACTCTCTCCAGCACTCCCAATGGTCTAACTCGCTGTTTGTTAGCCATGCCCACCGTGATACTAGAAGGACGAGTTGGTACTAGATCCAACTTCCTCATGAGTCGTTCTGAGATGACATTTACTGTCGATCCTCCATCGACAAGAACATCTGAGACATCTCTCCCACTGATACGAGCCTCTACTTTTGATGCCTTGTTGCACACCTCTCCTTCACTAGCATCTAAAGCACTCACACCGACAGTAGAAGGATTTACCTTCTTCTTCCGACCTCGTCAGGAGCTTAGACCGCTACGAAGTTCTTTCCTCACCGAAGGATTCAGAGCAATCAACTGTCCCACAGTAATGTTTGCTCGTTGCTTACCTATGTCTTCCACCACATTGTATTTTGATTGCTCCATCGAAATTGTGAAATCAATATTTCCCAATTTCTTCCGCCGTTCTTTGGTTTTTGAAGAAGATTTGCTACTCCGAGTATTTTGACTTGGAGAATCTTCCATCACGACTGGTTCTCCCTTGTCGAAATGTGTCCTCATCCTCTTCTTCTCTTGAGCCAACAGCTCTACAGATTGAAAACCTTCTCGTACATCTCGTGGCTCCAAGATGTCAATGCATGCTACACCTTTGTCCTTGCTTTGTGGAGTTGAAGCTCCATGCGCCGTTCCACCATTACGACTTGGACAATTACGTTGGAAATGTGATCCTCCACACGTAAAACATCCTTGGTTCGTGTAGTTACTTGGTGATCTTTGCGGTGGTCCACCTCTAGACTGATAGTTCTCATAACCTCGTGAGCCTCCTCCAACATTTGGACAGCGGTGTTGCAACAAATTCACCATATTGATCTTCAAATCTGCCAGAGACTCTATCAAACTTTTCAACTCATCACGAAAGTTGGGAGTAACAGATCTAGATGATACAGTGATTGTAACCGCACTAGTAGGAGCTATCGGAGTCAGATTCTGAAATCGAACAGTCGGAACACTCGCAGGCGTTAGAGTTGGCATGCTCGGTCCTTGCACATCTCCACATGCTGCCCCAACAGTCATTGGTTGCAAGTCGTCTCCATCCATACTCTCTTCCATCCTGGTTGCGATCTTCATTGCATTCAGCCTTCAAAGTTGGTCTCCCATACCGCACTTGTGTTCGAATCTCCGGCCTCAATCCCCCAATAAAATTCTTTGTGAGCATTGCTCCAATGCCCACCATCGTTGGTTCTACTACATCTCCACTCTTTCATAAAACCACCCGAAACTTTTGTTCTAATTTCTCCACCCTTTCGGCGTAAGTCCTTACTTTCTCTTTCTCTCCTTGTTTGAGGTAAGTTACCTCTACCATTAACTTCTCGTAACTTTCATCAGGAAGAAAAGTTTCAATTAAGGCCTCCGTCAATACTTCCCAAGTATCAACTGGAGTCCCCACTACGCTTCTCTTCTTCCTATCCTCATACCATGTCAATGCAAAATTCTCAAGAAATTCAGGTATCAACCCTACCCACTCGCTCTTCTTTCGATCTCCATTGCCAATGCATGCTCGTTTGAAGTCCCTCACAAATCCTTCCACGTCTTCTCCATCCTTTCCGTAAAACACCAGAAGTTTCTCCATTCTTCTCTTCTTTTCTTCTTCTTACTCAAGGTACTGTTTGCGGATGTGAAGATCGTATTTCACCGCAATCCACAATTTCTCCGTTGAGCTCTCTCCTCTCCAAAGGTTGGAATAAGTTTGACCCTCATGGTCATCTTATCTCTCGTGTGACAGACTATCTCCACCCTCGCTAGAGGTCTTTACTCGTTCCGTTTCTACACTCAACCTTCTCTTGAGACCTTCGGCTACAGTTTCTAGCAAAGCAACCACTGGAATCTCGCCCACTCCACATCTAGGACAAAAGGTTGTAGGGTCAATGACGCCTTGTCTAGGGGAAGAAAGACCTATGTGTAAGCTTAAGTCACCCAACCCTCTTCGCTCACGCAAAAGTCTATTCTTCGTAGGACACTTGCTCACTTTATGTCTTTCTTCTCCACACAAAAAGCACCTCGAGTTCTTCTCCTGCTTCTTACGACTACTCTCTGCTTCTTCCTCAAATTCTAGTTCTCCTTTCGCCAGATCAGCGGTAACTATCACCGCATAGCCTTGAGAGATCTTGCTCAACCTCAATTTCTACTCTTACTGTCCTTCCATGACAATGATCCGTCATACATCTCTCTCGCTATATAGCTTGTTTGACACTTTCGATCATTCGACTATCTTCTCGCTTAGCAATCTCTCACATTACTAAGTAGAAGCTTAACTTGTCAACCCCGAGCCTCAGAGATCGAACATAACCCTCTCAAGAATTCTGAAATTCTTTCACTCTTTTACTTCAGCAAGCGATATAACAGATTTGACCCCCTTTCGCTTCGAATGCCATAACTCCAATTCTACTCGATCAATTCACGCATGATTTGGGTGCCTAGATAGCTTATCTTGCAAACTATCCGCATGGAAGATTTCAAGGTCTAACTCTAAAAACTGAAAATATGAAAATGACTGTAAACTCCTTCCCGAGAGCTTACTATTTAATACCGAAAAATCTCCTTAACTTCTGAAAGACATAACTCTCTCTTTACAATTGATCTCTCGGAGATATCAAACTTATTGGAAAGCTTATCTTGCCCTCTATTACATGGTGTATGTACAAAGGTTCTGAACTCATGCTCAAAAACAGACATGAACTGTACTAACAACTAAATACGAATCTTTGTATTGAGGTCCCGGCAACGGAACCAAAATGTACACCGGCCTGTCTCTCACCCAGGGGTACCTCCAATGACTAGGATTACTAGTGCACCCTAATTACAAAGATTTAAGTACAACCATGCTCACTTCACTCAACTCTCTGACCCGTATGGTCACATCGGTCGTTCTAATAGCGTTCCTGCAAACAAGTTCTAATCCCGCTCTCAACATTGCATCGCAAAATACTCAAGGACTCCCGAGGTCTCCAATGCTCACTTTGCTTACAGACAGGAAAATGAGAGTGTCTTCCACCCTCTCAACTCCTCCTTATATACTCTACAACTTCTTACCGTGGTAACTTTCACTAAGTTACGTTATCTCATGATAAGTGCGCAATCCAAAATAGTAAAACTTCTAAAGACTACTAAGACTTTAAGAATAGCACACACATTACTTGTTCTCCTTTACTAAAGTAAGAGATTCTCCTACTTTAGCTTTTGTAAAGTGTTAACTTTCCATGCTATCCAGTCGAAAGACGACAACAAACTAATACGTCTTTTGAGGAGCATCTTTAGATCTTTGTGCATGACTTTTCATCATGCATCCAATCAGCGATGGTCAACAAAGTTACATACTTTTGGGAAGCATATTTAGAGCTCCACACTTGTCCTATAGTGCCATAGTGGAACCTCTAATAGTTTCTCCAACTTAGTTATAACTATCTCAGCTAGTTATGACTACTTTTGATCACTCTAGATTTAGATCTTCGAACTAGAGTAACCTATAAGATAGTCATACCTAATGAAATGTATATAAGCATACACACAAATAATGAGATACTTGTGGTGTGACAGACCAGTTGTTCCACTTGAAGAAAGGTCTACAAGATTTCTATGCTAGTGTGTTCGATAAATGGGTTATGTTTCACAAGTCCGAGGACATACAAGACTTGTTTGCATATCTAGAAGCAGCATAGAACACTAGGGAACGTAACTATACCGTGCAACCCTCCAAGTTTCAACGTGGAACAAGTGGTGCCGAGCCTAGTAGAGGATTTTGGTGCAATCCTCAAGGACAGATTGTGTCCTCTTAGAATAGAGGTAGTAGAGGACGTGGTGGTGGAAGATTAAGTGCATCAGGAAGGAGGTTTCCTCGTGGGTCTCAACAACAAGGAGTTAACTCGCGGTCCCACTCAGACACAACCTACTGGATCTTATGCATCCAATGCAGGATCCAACCAAGCTTCGACTTCAAGTGCTAAGAGCAGTGGAGCTAGCAGTACTACACATTCAAGGACGATCATCTGTTTTCGATGCGGAGGTGATGGTCATATCGCTCGTGAGTGTCCTCAACGTTCAACAAGGAGCAACTTGACAGCTGAAGAGACAACCAATGTTGAAGAGCTTGTTGAGGCGACTACTGGAGCAGAGGTATGTGCTAGTGAGCATTTGGTAGAACATGGAGATTTTCTGCCGTGGATTGAAGTGAAAATAGAAAACAACAGTGCTGTTTGCTTATTGATACTAGAGCAGATCTGAATGTCTTAGCTGAAAAACTGATCAAGACCTTAGGGATGACTAGAACCAAGATCATGAGGCCATTGTTGGTGAGGTTTGTGCAAGGCAGCACAACCGTTACAAAAAAGCTCATGAGTGTTCCTATTACTGTTGGAGGGATAACTAGGAAGCATGAATTCCTAGTTATGAACTTAGGTGACTCAATGGAGGGTATCTTGTCCTGGTCTTGGTTACAAGAGACCAAGGCAAAACTAGATGTGCAGGAAAGGTGCGTCATAGTCATGGATCAGTGAGGTTTAGGTCAAACACATCCATTGATCATCAAAGAGAGACCTAAGGAGCCAAACCATGCAATCCGTAGGTTCCAACAAGCCAAGGTGGCATTTCAGATCTGCACAGCCAGACAGTTTGGAAAGCAGATCAAGTCGGTAGACGAAGCTTGGATTGCAGTGATGTCTAAACCCAAAATGGAGACAGATGAGGAAGAACGTGTTGCTGCTCTTCCCATACATCCTGATATGCAAGTACTGATTGAGAGGTATTCTCACATAATGCCGGATCAGTTACCAACAAGACTTCCTCCGAGGAGAGTCGGAGATCATGCTATTGATCTGGTCCTTGGGGCTACATCTATTGCAGTGTCATCAAGACGCATGTCGTTTGATGAGCTAACAGAGTTGAACACTCAGTTGAAAGAGTTGGTAGCTCACGGTATCTTACGACCCAACATATCACCAATGTTGCACCGGTGTTGTTCGTGGTCAAGAAAGATGGTGGTATCCGCATGTGTGTAGACTACCGTGCACTTAATAATGTTACTGTGAAGAATAAGTATCCTCTTCCTCTCATGGATGAAACCACAGATCGGTTGACCATAGGAAAGTACTTCACCAAGTTGGATCTGCGTTCTAGATATCATCAAATTCGGATCAAAGAAGGAGATGAAGAAAAGACGGCTATAAAGACGAGGTATGGCTTGTTTGAGTATACAGTGTTGCCGTTTGGATTGTCCAACGCACCTGGTACTTTTTGCAGGCTGATGAACGAGATCTTCAGAGATATTTTATATGAAAACAATGAAAGCGCCTAGAAGAACATCAACTCTACCTCAAGAAGAGCAAGTGTTCTTTTGACAAGAGAGTGTGGTGTTTCTAGGATGTTTCATTGATGCGCAGGGTATTCATCCTAACAAGGCTAAGATTCGAGCTATTGTTGAATGGAAGAAACCTGAGAGTGTTCATGAACTCATATATTTTCTTGGATTAGTCACATACTTTCGACGCTTTGTTCATCAATTTGCGCATAAAGCCGCACCTTTGTTTGGCTTGTTGCGCAAGACTTCCAAGGTTCTTTGGAACCCAGCAGCTGAAAGAACGTTTCAAGAGTTGAAACAAGCACTGACAAAAATGCCCGTGCTAGCTCTTCCAAAGATAAGAGAACCTTTCGAGGTTCACACAGATGCTTCTCAATGGGTCATTGGAGGAGTATTGATGCAAGGAAAGCATCCAATGGCTTACGAAAGTCACAAGTTTTCAAAAACTGAGGCAAAATGGCCTGCTCATGAACAAGAGATGTTCGCAATTGTTCATTGTCTAAAACGTTGGGAGCATTATTTGTTGCCAAGCAAAGTCATTGTTGTAACAAACTGGAGTGTAATACATACTTTCAAAGTAAACCTCGATTGTCACGTAAACAACAGAGGTGGCAAGTGGAGCTTGCACGTTTTGATATCGAATGACGGTATCAAAAAGAGAAGGAAAATATTCCAGTGGATGTTCTAAGCAGACATGTCCAGACGTTAACAACCCAAGACACCAGTGAAGAGCTTTTGGATCGAATCAAACAAGCATTCAGATGCTCCTCAAGCTCAACGCTGGACAAGTCAACAAGAGAGAGATCCATAGATACGTAATCTCTCATTCCTCAATGGTCTTTGGTTTTATAAGCAAACCAAAGTATATGTTCCAGCTGGATCGCTAAGGACACTAGTCATGCAAGAATTCCATGATTGTGAACTAGCTGGACATGAAGGACAGAATAGAACGTTACAACGAGTTAAAGAGCAGTTTTATTGACCATCCATGTTAGAGGATGTAGTCAAGTACGTGTAGACTTGCTTGACATATCAGCAACAACGAACTGAGTGGAGGAGACCTGCAGGATTGGTGAGACCTTTGCCAATACCTGATGGGCCTTGGGAGAGCATAAGTATAGACTTATGCACCGGTTTACCTGAGTAAAGAGGTTTTGACACTTTGCTAGTTGTCATCGATCGTTTCAGCAAACAAGCTCACCTCATTCCTTGTAGGGAAGCAGTTACGTCAAAAGGTGTCGCTGAACTATTCATTCGATATGTTTTTAAGTATCACGGGATGTAAAGATATTGTTTCAGACTTGGATAAGAGGTTTGTGGCTGAGTTTTGGAACGGTTTGTTTCGAAGACTCGGAACTACCCTCAAGTTCAGTTCCTCTTATCATCCTGAAACTGATGATCAGACCGAAAGGACAATACAGATAGTAGAGCAAGGGTTGAGAAACTATATCATGGGAGATCAAAGTGATTGGAGCGAGCACTTGGACTTGGTGGAGTTTACATATAACAACACTAACCATTCGAGTACAGGATTTAAACCATTTGAAGTGGTTTATCGGGGATCTCATGCACCTTGGACTCCTATAGCTCTGGCTACCAAGGGACATGAAAACGCAAGAAGGTCAAATCAAGATCCTCCAGATCTAGAGACTTTCATACGTGTTCAAGGTATTGTCTTTCAAGAGGCAAAGAAACACATGGAGAAGACACAACAACGGTATACCAAGTATGCAAACCGTGGTAGACAAGACGTACAGTTCGAAAAAAGACAAAGAGTTTGGTTACGAACCAAGAACTTTAGAATCCCAGCAGGGGTGGACTTAGCCAAGAAGCTTCTTCCAAAGTGGGCAGGACCATTCTTGATTGAAAAGAAGTTAGGTCCTATGACTTATAAGCTACGTTTTTTAGCTAGTATGAAACATTATCACCCCATCATTCATGTTTCTAACTTGAAAATGTTTCGTGAAGAACTAGAGTCATTGCCAGGAAGATATCAAAAATGACATCCGGTGTTTGAAGCATTACCAAGAGCTGACGATCTTGAGTTGATTGAGATAGTAGATCATCGAGCATCACCGAATCTAGATGGAGCTGGAGAACCAATTACAATACCTATGTCGTTGGACAGATAGAGTTCCGAGATTGGTAAGTGAAGCTTGGGAGTTCTTGGATGAATGCATTGTACAAGTTCCAGGAACTACTGCGAAGATACTTTTTGAGACGAAAGTCCGTAGTGGTCTCTTCCAGCTAAGCGGTGGATTGAATCGAGTCAGAAGAGTCATGCCAAAGGACCCTTCAAGGACACTGGAAACGAGTAGATCTGGCCAATCTGCTCGTCTAAAGGTGGAGTTGTGGTCTGCTGACTTCTTATGACTGTTGGATGTCAATCAAGTTTATACTGAAGCTACTATGGTGTATCATAGTAAAGAGGTGGATAAAAAGAAACAGACGAGTTCGCCACTTGGAAGCTAGGGTTCAGTCTCACCCGAAAGCTTCAACAAATGCTCGGTAATGGAGCATAGTTCTGAGAAAGAGCTAAACCTTACCTTGGATGGGGTAGTGTTTCTCTGGATTTGAGAAAGTGTTATTCCTAATGTGGTATTGCAGATACCGCAGTTCAGTGGAAGAACTGCGTTTTGTTAGTTGGGACGATTGTAACACCTTTTGCTTTATCCAACCAGATGTCATTCGGGCAATGATTACCAAAAAGGTGACAGCTACAAGGTCACAAGACAGACTCAAGGAGACCAGATAAAGAGGGTCGCGAACCTTAAATGATCTATTATCTGCTTTCAGTTTTTGGAGAAGAGCACTCTTGGTGGTGAGGAAGTGGAGACTGTATTTTCAGGGTAGAGAGATTGTATCTTGGAGTTCAGAAAACAGAGAGCTAGAACAGAATGCAAATCAGACTCCTTGGATAGCAGACTTGGAGAGCAGACTTATGATCAACAGGAATGATATGGTGTTGATTAGATCGCTAACTTAGGGTCTGATCTGTTGAGTAGCAGAAATCAGGACGTTCAGAGTGAAAGTAGGTTCTCTGGTGAAGTCTTAGTTCTGGAGTTAATTTTTCACATGAGAGTTGCAGAGTAGTGAATACTTTCCGGTTCCAAGAGCGCAACGTGACCTTGTCAGCAAGTAAACGCCATGTAATGTATATGAGCCCGTGATTTTCTCTATTCTGATAAGTAGACTTGGATTGTGTACCAAAGCTGAATTGGACAAATCTGATGTGGTGTTGACTTTATTTCGGTGTAATTACTTTGCCTTCCTACTTCCTAGCATCTACTAGGTCTCTTAGTCTTGGCGGTTGCTCCTTGTGGATCCTGGCGTTCCGACTTTATCACCAATAGCGGAAGCGCTGCCCAAATTTTATGCAACCTAGGTCTAGTATAGTTTCCACTGTGATTAGTAACCTAAGATTAGGACCAGAGACCTACAAAAGACTAGTTGGTTATTCAAAACTCGTTCAACGGTTATTACATCCTCTGTGCTTATTAGCGGATAGTTTAACGAACTGGATCTAGAGACACAAATAAAGTATACAGGTCTTCAAGGAGGTTCACGTTCGGCAGTTCATTGGTTAGAGTTCAAGAAATCTGATCCAAGATCTGCGGTCGAACGTTACACTGCGACTACAATTACGGTTAGCCAATCTATCGGTCAACTTCTATATACGGCCTAAAACAGGACTGCCAGAGTTATGCACTTCTACTTGTACACACATATATTGATCATTTTCCTGGACCTAAAGTCTGTAATCTAATTGTCCGCACTTTCATGAAAAGTTTGCCCAACGGCTTTTGAACGGGAACGCGTACACAAACGTCAGCAATGTAAGATTCATGATTTATACGTTTGGAAGTACGTCTGGGTGGGCTTGTCTCTAGAACTCTCGATAATAATCTTATAAATTTAATTCTCTTAGATTACTCTGGAGCTAATATACTTTTTGTGTATTTTCAGGACCAGTCAAACGTGCGTGTTCATCGATACACTCACGTTTGACCAATATTAGCTCACAAAGGAAAAGTAATCAGAACGAAATAACCAAAATGAGAATATATATGCTTGCAACATGAACTTCTGGAACGTTTGCTCGTTTTCTGTTATCGATATAGAAATAAGTTTTATGTAAATTCTATATTAAAAGTATAAAAAATTAAATTAATTATTAACCTTAATTATTAATAATAATCGTATCTAAAGTTACAAGGGAGTCAGAACATAACCCCTAAAGAAAGTACAGAAAGCAGCAATTGATGGACTGCGAGGAACTGTTGACAAACACATCTAACTCAAAATTTTAGTAATCATGGTCTCTAAATAAAAACTGAATAATAAATTTGAGTATTTACCTCCTCCATCAGGGAGTGAATATGGAAGACGCCTTTCCACGCATATACCTACCGAAACGCGAACGCGGGCCCCAAAAGCACTGATGTAAATGCAGCTTTAGGAGATTGGCTCCTATTGGCTGAGAGTTCGCGATCATTGCTGGTCATCGCTGGTGGGGACCAACTTGTTTGACTGGAGAGTTAGACGGGAGTCACCGAACGACTTGATGAGTCTTTTCGGTGATCTTATCAGGAACTTGCGGTCCTCTCTTCGTCATCATCGTCAGGAGCGAGGAGAGATGCTCCACACGTACTGTTACGGCAGTTATGCTATTCCGTCCGTAAACATCATTTCCTGAATGCCGCTGGAAAAAGTCGAATCTAATTAATACTTTCGTTCTGCGATCCCTGAGAATGTCTGACAGTTTCACATTTACGTCTCCTCATCTAAATTCCCATTTATGTCTCCTCATTTGAACCCTGTAAATCTCGTTATGGAAAAAGATTTGACTGGCCTTATTACAGTAAAGTTCTGCGATTCCTGACATTGTCTGAGAATCATTTATATCTCCTTATCTAAACCCTGTAAACTCCATTGTTTGGGTGGCTGTACTACAGTAGAGTTTATTCAAATGCATTCAAACCTTGTCCGTAGAAGATCCCCGTAACTTCTGTACAAACTTTAATAGTTTTTTGACGTAAATTTTACATACCACCTCAAGATGTGATATGTATTAATTTACCCCATCCGCCTGTAGCTCGGGCGCCGTGGGGTCGAATCCTCCTGGCGGGGGGACTCATGCTGTGCAAGGGCAGCAGCATACGGCTGCAGAAATCCCCACAGCGAAAAGAGGCTTAAAAAAATAAAATAAAATAATGTAAAATTTACAGTCATTTGGTGTTTGGAGTCTATTCCCGTAACCTGATCTCCTCTGAACCATTAGAAAAGTTCCAATCCAGCGTCTACAGATATTCTGTCATCACGAACATAGACTGACATTTAAGACTTACCTCTTTTCATCTGATTCTTGTAATTTTTATTTACGCGTTTAGATTTCAATGGCTCTATTTACTTCATATACAAAATGTTCGACTGGCCCGACACGTCCACATTTGTTAAACTAGTCCTACTGATGGCCTTGCTGTACATCGCTATACCAGTAACTTGTTACGTGAAAGATGAGCCGACGATGCACAAGTCACCCGACTTGGCATGCTGCGGTGTTTTGCATGGATACGTTAACATGCAAAACACGTTAGGCACATATCCAACCTATAACTTATCTGGTTGTTTTCAGGATTTTGTCTACCCGTCTGTGAAGTACCTAGTAAGGGGTATTTAAATAAGTTTTGGACCGGATCGCCATGTCTACACCTGGCCAGATCTTAGCCCATGAACGCTTTGTCATATGATTATGTATCACTGCAATTATCATGATGCAATCAAATGACTTCCACGGTTGCTTGTTTGGATACCCATCTCCACATCATCATCCCTATCGCGCTTTGGCGAAGAGGAACATAAATGGGAAAACACGGTTGGCTGCCACGAATGTAGCCGTAACCAAAGAACCGCTTGCGGAAAGCATGTCGGATTATTTATGTCATACGAGAACTTTTTTGTTTCGGCAGCGGATGGTAATTGCTCTTGGCGCATCGCTGACTTAACTCGCGCATCGGCGAGTTGCTTGCCTGCCGCCGTTCGTTACGTTTTTACTTGCGAGCGATAGCGGGCTTCCGTTGCAGGACTATATCTTGTGTTGTTTTCTTCACTTGGTAACGAAAACAACACAAGAGGGACAGGACGCCGACAACATGTTTTCAAGCGATGAAAACAACACAAGAGGAACGTGACGCCCACAACATGTTTTGATGTTCTTTCTAGTTTTTCCTGCTGCGTTACTCGACGATTTGCCGACCGATTTCATGTTGCAGGTGCTAGCGGGGGCTGATTTGTTGGCCTGTACTTCAGGGCACGACGCCGGAGCGGTGACGACTGTCAGCGGAAGGGGGACGGGACGCTGACTGCATGTTTCTTTCTTGGCTTTGCTGCAATGTTTTGCTTCTTCCTTTTGCATCGCTTTGCTTTAGGTTGCCGTGTCAATGATTGCCGTTGGGATGTCTACTTCGGATGGATTGGATCTTGCAGGTTTCGATTGCACTGTGCCTTCTCCTGCGTTGTTATCTCTTTTTAGTTTTTCGAGTGAGAGATGAGAGCGAGAGGTTCTTTTTAAGTTTGCTGCTGCGTTACTCGATGATTTGCTAACCGATTTCACGTTGCAGCTGCTAGCGGAGACAGATTTGTTAACCTCTACTTGAGAGCACGACGTTGGAGCGGTGACGGCTGTGTCGTGCTTTGGATCGAGACACATGGTAGAGGCATAAAGCGAAGTAGTAACATCTATGCATGTTTATATCATTTTATTCTTTCGTAAATTTGATAATTTTTATTTTGATCGGATTCATATCTCCTATCACGATTTTATGTACTAAACATCAATGGATCATTTCACAAAGTAGGTGAAGAAAAGTTCTTGTGAAAGGATCTCAACAAACACGTAAGATTGAAACTAAGCATGTAAGGTGAAGAGAGATGAACATTTTGCCCCGCACATTGGCTTTTGTTTTGGTCTCGAATACTCTTATAAAATAAAATTGACCTAATCATATGCGATAACTTCTCAGATTGCATGAGAGAACAGAATTTCAGAGATGACTTAGGGCTCAGTCGCACCTAGTAGTTTTTCAGTAGTTTATCACTTCTTTCTCAGAATCTGAAGCAGATAAGCAAGTTTGGTAACAAAGAGGTTTTTCTTACCCAGAGTAAACCTCTACAAATTCGCTAATTTTCATAATATTCTCTACTCCAGTTTAATGAGAACCCTTCTAGAGGAAAACTCTTTGTATTTTGCATATTACATCTACGATTCAAGAGGTATTTTAATACTTTATTTTTAAAATAATAGTAATAGTAATTTATTTTAGAAATAAAAAATAATATTCTAAAAATTTGCTATTTAATAAAAGTCATTTACTTTTACTTTAAAAATTTTTTGAAGAATATTTTTATTTTTATTTTCGACCCAAATTCATGACAAGTTCATGCAAAGAAGACCCTATAAGCAGATACTGAAACTACAAGTTGAGAGTGAGATGGAGTTTCAAACGGTCCGATAACTGTGTGAACGTTCGGGGACTAGGGTCTGAAAGCTCGATCGAGGAAAACTCAATGACATACTGAAACTGAACAAACTGAAGTCAACCTTCCAAGGGGGAAGAAGAGATGGAGAGGAAATATTTCAGAAACAGGAGAAGTGAATCTGTTTCTGCGACTTTAGTTCAATCTGGAACGGTCGTCAATATCTTCCCCCACGGCCTTGTACAGGAAAAGTGGAGGTGAAAAAACCGTTTACCAAAAAACCAGAGGATCCGTTGGCCACCGCAGATTTAGCAGTAAGGTCACGATTTAAAGCATTAATGAAAGGAGGTTGCAGTGTAAAATTACTGATTTTTTACTGTGGCGCTGTGAAGTCAGGTTGTAGTGTCATTTTCACGGCTCCACAGTCACGGAGAAAAACAGCGCCCGGTTTTACATCATCAGGTCAAAGTGAAGGGACGACCTAAATTTGAATAGTTAAATTTAGAATACTATATATAAAAAATTCTTAATTTAAAATTTCTCTGTCAATGAAACACGTGGCTTTTTGAAATCACAAAGACCCATAAGCGCTGGGACTGTCTGGGAATCTCAAACAGTATAAGTCAAATTATTGTAACAAATAAAATAAATGATAAAGTTTTAATTTAGAGCTAACCCTTCCTAGGAAAAGGGTTAGCTCATAAATTACGCACATGTACACTTTCAAGTGTACATGGTGAATATACAGCCTTAATAATAAGCATCCCCAACACATCAATCTTAGGCCCCAGGCGCGCGTACAAGTTTATGTTTTAAAATTGGGGGCTTTTCTAATTTCCGAACCGGAGCTAATTTGTGTAGTCTACGATAATTTTTCCCCGCAATTACCTTGGAAATTTGACTTAAGCGCACAGTGAATTTAGTTTTTTGTCTAGAATGTTTTCCTTACAACACGTAAGCAAACAGTAATCACCTTTTAGCCCTCTGAGCCCACAGTCGTCAGTTTTCTAGACTCTTTGAACCATTCTTGTATTGGAAGAGAAAGTATTAATGTTTATTTCATCGAAGTACACTACACGTGTAAACATATTCGAATTTTTGCTCCCAAACTATTTGAAGAGGGTACCTTGAGTATTCTCTAGAACACATTATTGTGCACAGCTTTGCACAACCGTGTCTAGCTTGAAAGGAAAACTTAATCTGATATGTGCGACTGGCCTCCTTATTACCGAACCAAATAACAGTGGAAATTTTCCGCTATAAAAACTTATGTTCGTTTGGGGCCTTAGTCGACGTGGTTATTAACTGGTAGCTAGTAAAGTAAACACATGGTTTCAGTAAGCTTTACAGTATGTACAGACTTTCCGATTTCGGCGCCTGCAAACGTGTACACAAATCTGCAAAACTTGCTTGCACTTAGAAGACAAAAACTGCAACAAAGTGCGTGAACTGAAAAAGTTCGAGTTCGACCAAAAGCATAAACTTGTGTCGCAGCGTATCGACTAATGTAACATGAGTTAGAAAACCTCACGTTTAGATCAGAGTTCAGGCTATATTTCATGGGTATAAAGTAAAACTCTCAAATTTCTGAAGAAACAGCTGCAACAGTTTCCGGGGTGTTCCATACAAGCATATACAAGTTCGTGGGTAAAGCAGAAAATTACTTGGCTATCCTTTGAACCTTAGAACTAGGGTATCCTTAAGTTTTCACCTCCTCTTGAGGAAAATATAAAGGGTTTAATTTTTTACCAAACCCTTCCTTTGGGAAAAGTTAGATAATAAACTAAAATTTCATAAAATGTCAGCAACGTGTATATCTACTTTAGGGAGCGTCTCTGTCAACGCTCCCCAAAGTATGGTTTCGCTTTTTTGTGTTTGGCTTACCGTTAAAATTTATATAATATATCAAGTTTTTATACGAGTTTGGTATAGGATTTTTGCTTAAAATTTATATGTATATTTTTAATATATAATATTTATTTTAATGAAAAAAATTAACTTAATTCTTGTAATTATAATTTTCCAAAAAAACATCCAACGAGAAAGTTTTCAGAAGTAGATCTTGCATTCAACTTCCGCACCCATAACTATCCTAGCAGCCACCGGGATTATCATAGTCCGTGTCAAATGTTTATCTCGTTTTTTCAGTCCAATAAACACTTTGGTTACCTATTCACCTTCTCATGTTTCAATGCTCGGTGTGATACACATATTATTTTGATGTATAGTATGTGTATCTGATTATTTACACTTTTGAATGGAAGCATAAGCCATCTCAATTGAGGAGTCGCTCACCTAGGAAGGCAAGGTCTCCGGATCAAATCCTCTTGGCTTCTGTTTCTCATCTCAGCATGTTGGTCTCCCGGATGAGAGTCTATGTTGGGTGTGTGGCTACGTCTTACACATCTAGGAATGAAAGATCCATATCTTCCTTAAACGTGATGTTCCTGACCTAAGTCTTCGCATGCAACCGAGATTACGGGCTAAAAGATTCATGATTCAGCTCTGGGAGGGCCTTCAATGTGAGCTTCCTGACATAAGCCTCCGCATGCAACCAAGATTATAAGAGTTACATGATTCAACTATGGGAGGGTTGTAAGTCCTATGGGGTGATCTTGTAGTTGTGGCTTTAGCTGTATAATCATGGTTTAGCTCATAATCTGGATTGCATCAAGATGACATCGAGAGCCGAGAAATTTCTATTAAAGCAAAGGGCTTGCTTAGCTAAGGGACTGTTTGATAAGTAAATATAAGGACATAAAGAACATCTGCCACTTTAAATCAGGTCCACGCTAGCACAGATAGACACCTAAAATTTTAAGCTCAAATACGTAAAAGTATCAGCTTAAAGATAGAAAATCCGGAGGTGCGATCAAGTTTCCTTGAAAAATTACAAAACAAGTTCGCCAAAGTTCAAATTTTGAACAACGCAAAGCTGAGACATTTGATCATGCTATCTTTCTTTATTAGCTTTTTACGTGCTATTTTTTTGTAGACCTCCGGTTTTAGTAGCGAAAGAGTCGAGACTATACTGCTCGAGAACAGTATAGTCTCAGGTAATGAATCCAAAGTCACCATGAAAAATGACAAAGTTTTTTTTATCATTTTTAGATTAGAAATAACGTAAACATCTACACATAATCTTATTTTATGTAAACAAAAACACATGTCTATTCTGTCCAATAAGAGCTTCCACTTGGTAGCTTCATAACTTCTCAGTAGTATTTTTGATTATAAGCTAACAGTAGCTTGTCTATCTTAGCCCAAGTTTAACATTTGCTCAACTTAGCAAACTCTAGGACAGCTTCCTTTCAACTAAGTAAACAATGAAAGTAAAAGATTTTGTGACCATCTTTCACTATACAGAAGATCTTACAACATGACAATGCACATATAAGATTAGAAGCTGGTTGCCATCAATTTCTTCATACCTCGCTCGGACCCGAGCCTAATATCATTTACTTTATGTGTTTAAGTACATTTAGCATGAACTAAAAAGAACAGAGATCAGGCTGTAATGCAGCAAGCAGGACTTCCGGAACTATAATGCAACGCACGGATGCGGAACCAAACCATCATTATTTCAGAAATAATACAAGGTTTGTATTTTCCCGCAAAATATTGGAAATGCGAGTTGGTGGTTTTTAGATCGATGCACGTGAGAGCCTTCACCCGTTGTTGTATCGCGCATTGTCTACAAAATGAAATATGTAATGATTCTTATGAAAACATATATGGATACAAGTGGGTTTAGATGAAGGACAATAGGATGATACTCATGTATACATAATAATAGAGAATGAAAGGTGAAATTATATTTAGATATATATAATCCAACATAAGGAGAAATTATACAGCAAGAAAATATAACATATATAGATATTTAGTGAAAGCTCTACATATATTTTTTTGTTTCCATATACTATCACACATGTAGGTAATCTGAATTACAAATTTAGCTGGTATATATAAGAAATCAGTAGAATAGAGAAAAATCCATATATAGAGAGAAAATAAATCTTGTTTATTGATATGGGGAGAACTTCCTTGTGAAATTACCCTGATGGGCAGTTTATCTACGTTGGACGGTTGGAGTTGATTATCTGGGAAAAAATGCTAATTTCTCGATATTTTCCTTTGCAAAAAGATGGGTGTATCTATATAAGAGTAGAGTAAACCACACAGTCGTAAAGTGAGGATTTCGAGTTTCCATGGTGAGCTAACCACAGCACCGCTTTTCAAACCAGCATGAAGGTCATGTTGTATATTGATTGAAGGCACGGGGGAACTTTCTTTGAACCCACGAGAATAAAACCTGCCAGCACCATCAGGCTACCAAAGAATAATAACAATTAAAATAAACAAATAAATAATAACATTTAAAAAAAGTTAAAGATCCCGGTACATGTGACGTGACCGTTGCTACGCGCACGTAAACCAAACCGCAGAGGCAGCTTGTTGTCATGAGACGTATATCCTAATAAAGCTATACGTACATATGAAGAAGAGAATGGTACGGGACTACCTCGTCACATAGAGGCAATATTTCCACGGCATACACCAGCTACAGTCCTTGTTTATCTTGTGAATACACAAGGAAGATGCCTTTTGAATATGCATGCAAGATCAACGTCGGAGGACTTTTGTTCATTTGTTATCAGAAAAGATATAAGTGTTATGTGGAAACTCTATGTAAAATTGTCATGAAAAATAATCAAAAATTCATATATATATCTTTAAGTGTCAAGTAATAACTGCTACTAGAGTTATGAGATGATCCGAACATAACCCATAAAGAGAGCATAGACTGATGAGTTTCCAGAACTAAACCCATAAGACGAGCGCAAAACGAAGAGTTCCTGAAACTAAAATTGCAAGATTCCTCGCAAGAATAAACCGATTTAATTTATTACCTAACGTTTTATCCAAGAAAGAGTTAGATAATAAATTTAAACCCTTGCATACTTTCAACTCCATTTTCTGAGATGGAACTATGCAAGTAAGACAGTTTCTTCCACGCGCGGGGGCATTTGGTTTTCTGTTTCTTTTTGTTCAAGTAAGAAGCGATTTAGGAATCAATCATCTCATCAGTATTGATACCATTGTTTAGTTCTCTTTTTCGACGTGGGGCTTGCTGCAGCCAAACGCTGTGACCTTGCACGGCCAGACCCCGCGCCTCCCCGTCTAACGGCGCATGGGGCTCGTCGCCGCCGGAGGCAGCTTGTTGTCATGAGACATATCAGAGACGCATCTCAGATATACAAATATAAGAGAGTGACCGGCCGTGCAGACGAAGTAGTACTTCACTGAAACTGAAGGTAAGGATCATGGAAGCCCAGTACTGGTCATCAGTGACACCCGGCCTTTTGACAGCTCTCGTGACAATTCTGATGCTACTCGTTGCTGTTACAAAGAAACCGAAAATTCGTCTGCCTCCAGGGCCGATCTCATGGCCTGTTTTGGGAAGTTTGCTACTTCTAGGAACTCTTCCCCATCAGAGCTTGGCCAAGCTCGCCAAAAAGTATGGACCACTCATGTTCATGAAGCTCGGTTTGAAGGATGTAATCGTCGTATCATGTCCAAATATTGCAGAGGAGATCCTGCATACTCAGGATAAAGTCTGGGCCTCACGACCTCCTGCTACTACTGCGGTTAATATCATGGCTTGTTGAGATCAGGGAACTGTAATCATTCTTGAGACAAGGCAACCATAGCCTAAGTCTGAATTGAAGAGAGGTGGAGAGAGTCTGAAAATCACACAAGAGAATGTTGCTAGGGTCATCAGTCCCTCTTTACTAATATCCAAGAGAAAAGCACAAGGAAGGGGTAAACTGGGGTTGGGTCCCCAAACCCTAAACTAACTAGGTTAGGAATTAGAGTAAACTACGACTACAATGCATAGTTAGCTTGCACAGTCTTTAACACTCTCCCTCAAGCTAGAATCTATGTCCTTAACACCTAGACACAACCTGAAATACTCAAATTTATCTCTAGGTAAAGCCTTGGTGAAAATATCAGCAACTTGCTCATCAGTAGGAAGATACCTAGATCAATCTCTTCAGCTACACTTTCTCCCTGATGAAGTGATAATGGACCTCTATATGTTTGGTCCTAGCATGGAAAATAAAATTAGAAACAAGTTTAATGCTGCTGATGTTGTCGGTGTGCAAAACAACTGGATCAGAAAATGTGACACCCATATCATCCAAAAGGGTGCGAAGCCAAACAGATTCACATGTAGCATTGGTGGCACCTCTGTATTCTGCTTCTATAGAAGACAAAGCAACTGTTTGTTGCTTTTTCGATTGCCAACTGACCGCAGAATCTCCAAGGCAGAAAACGAAACCTGACGTAGATCTCTTGTCATGAGTACTTCCAGCCCAATCTGCATCAGTAAAGCCTTGTAACACAAGAGGCTTACCAGAAGAAAAATAAAGTCCAAACTGACGTGTAAACTTCACATACCGTAGAATCCGTCGAACTGCATCAAGGTGTGGCTTCCTTGGAGCCTGTACGTACTGGCTGACTAAGCCAACAGCATAAGATAAATCTGGCCTAGTTATAGTAAGATAGATCATGCTACCTACGATCTGTCGATACATGAAGGGATCTGCTAGCAACTTGCCATCTTCTGCATTTAGCTTAACACTAGCAGCAAGAGGGATAGAGATTGGTTTAGAGGCAGTCATCCAAAACTTCTCCAACATGTTTAGACAATATTGTCTCTGCAGCAGCCAAAACGCAGCACCATTCTTGACAAACTCAATGCCCAAGAAGTACTTGAGTTGTTGGAGATCCTTCATGTGAAACTCTCCCTTCAGCTGATCTTTCACCTATTGGATGAGATGCTCACAACTCCTTGTGAGGATCAAGTCATCAACATAGATGATCAGTAGTACAAATTCTTGGCTTGAATACAAAGAATACAACGAAGAGTCTATGTACCAGCTTTCAGCAGATTTGGTCATAACACCCATGACATGTTGCATGGTTAACATACTACCATCTGAATGAGAGTCCTCCATGGAATCAAAGTTCAAATTTTGAGGTTGCTTACCAGCCTTGATGTCATTCTGCTTCTTGAAGCAGTTCTTCTCAAGGTGACCCGCCTTGTTGCAATAGTTGCAAGAACGAGTATCTGCAAAACCTTTGTTTTGGATATATTGTTGTTGTTGACCTCATCCAAAGGAGTTGCTTCTTCCTCTGTCTCTGCCTCCACCCTTGCCTCTACCCCTACCAGCGAACAAGGCTTGCTCTGGAGTAGAATTTTGACCAGCTGCACTCAATAGCCTCATTTCTTCTGATATTAGCATAGGCACTAGTTCTTCAAATGTGCATGGAGTCCTTGAATGGTATGGAGAATGAGATCATCATATTCGACCTTCACACCAATGCTGCTCAGTTGTTCGACTAGACCACTGATTAGATAGACATAATCTGTAATGGTCGAAGTACCTTTCTTGACCTCCAGAAGCTGCTGCTTCAGTTGCAACTTACGTGCTTTGGTTGATGTCTAGAACACATTCGTCAAGGCATCCCAAACTTCCTTAGGAGTGTCAACTGTCGGTATGTAATCAAACATCTGAGACGAAACACACAACAACATGTAGTGCACAGCTTGTTGAGCACGTCTGTTCCATTCAGCAACAATCGGATCTCCAGCATCCTCAGGTGGTTTGCTGTCAGTGCCTGTGACAAGACCATGGAGTCCTTACCCTTTGAGAAAGATAGTAATTCGATACTTCCATATCGAGTAGTTGTTCTTGCCAAGAGGTTCACCTGTGATGCTTGAGAATGTAGCTATCCTGTCACTCATGACGCTATAGACGACAGACGTAGAATTTGCGAACAAACTCAGAATGAATCGAGAAAAGTGGCAATGGAAAGATATCGAAGAAGCAAATCGCAAATGAATAATATCTTGGCTGTTAAGTCTGTCGATCCACAATCGTCAGAATGGTCAAAATCGATCGTTAAGACCTTCAAAATAGCGGTCAAAGTCGTGTTGACTTAAACGGCGAAAACAACAACTTTTGCATACGACCTGCGATTGAGAGAAAACAAATTTCTCTCGATAGCTAAAACAGAGTGGAAGACCTCCAAAATCACCTTTCTGTGTTTAGGGTTTCACTCCACTTTGGTAGGTTCGACCTTGCTGAAAAAATCGAAGATGCCAGAAAACCTTGTCACCTCGCCTTCACATTCTCGATCTCAAACACTCTCATCTTTCCTCTCCTTCTCTGATACCATGTTGAGATCAGGGAACTGTATCACTCTTGAGACAAGGCAACCATAGCCTAAGCCTGAATTGAAGAGAGGTGGAGAGAGTCTGAAAATCACACAAGAGAATGCTGCGAGGATCATCAGTCCCTCTTTAACTAATATCCAAGAGAAAAGCACAAAGAAGGAGTAAACTGGGGTTGAGTTCCCAAACCCTAAACTAACTAGGTTATGAATTAGAGTAAACTACGACTACAGTGCATAGTTAGCTTGCACGGTCTTTAACATGGATTACGAGGGCGTGGAGATCGCCTTTGCTGAGCTCGGACCAGGATGGCAATATGCAAGGAAGCTCTTCACACTGGAGGTCCTGAGTCCCAAACGGATTTCGAATTTTCAGGTTGGACTTTCAACCGTACCATTCATCACACTAATGACCGCAAGCTTTGTGCAGTCCACGCACCTCACGGTTATGCTTGGAAGAGACACCTTAGCTTCGTAGATTCATCGTCGCGGTTGTAGGCAAATATGGCTTCCCTTAGCTTCGTGGTATCACATGTGAGATGTTTTCACGTCCTCTGTGCAGGAATCTCAGAAGCAGGAAATATTGAGTTAAATCAAAGAAACGATCTCTGGGTGCTGCAACCGTACAAGGCCATTAAACATGAGTCTGATCGTTGGAAAGATTGCAACAAATATGATCACCCGCGTATTGATGAACGGGAGCGTTCTCAGTGACAAGGCCAACGCCTTAAGGAATGCTGATGATTTTCAAGAGAGGATGAAAGATGTTTTCAGATTAGCAGGCGCCTTCTATCTCGGAGACTACATACCCTGGTTGGATCGATTCGACCCGCAAGGTCTTAAGAAGGAGATGTATGCCACTGCCAAGAAATATGACGCTTTCTTGCAGAGAATCTTGGACGACCACGAGATGAAGCATCAGACTCAGGGTTTTGCCGACGAGAAAGCTCAAAATATAGTGGACGCACTACTTACTCGTCCGCGCGATGCTGATGGCACGTGTATCACTGAAGAAGAAATCAAAGCCATAATAGGGGTAATCCTAACGGCTTGACCATCACCAGTACTGAACCGCTTTGTGTACATGTGGACCAAGATAGCTAAGTACGTACTTCCAGTTGCAAGTTGGTCATGGTACGAGCGTCATCGCTTGAGCTAACACCACATGTTAAAAACTGCGGCACGGATTCGAGTTAAGGATTCCTTCTGACTTAATGGATCTGTGTTTTCAGGATAGGCTTTTTGGGGGTACAGACACGAACTCAACTACCGTGGAGTGGGGGCTCAGCGAACTGCTAAAAAGTCCACGCATCCTGGAAAGAGCACAAGCGGAACTGGATTCTCTGGTAGGACGAGATAGACTTGTAGAGGAGTCTGATCTGCCCAATCTGCCGTACCTGAATGCCATCGTAAAGGAGACATTCCGACTGCATCCTGCGGGACCTCTTTTGATACCACTATGTCCACGGAGGACACGGAGATTCACGGCTACAGGATTCCTGCACACACTAGGTGCATCATCAATATTTATGCCATCCAAAGAGATCCGGCAGTTTACGAGAGGGCGCACGAATTCTGTCCTGAGAGATTCCTTGTTAGTACGAAGGATGTGCATGGCCTGGACTTTGACTTTCTACGTTTCGGATCGGGTCGGAGAATCTGCCCTGGCAAAGGGCTGGCTCTTCTGGTAGTTTCGTACTCCTTGGCTTTGTTTTTCCAGACTTGCAACTGGACTCTGCCTGGAAACATGAAGCCGGAAGATCTGGACATGGAAGAGAAGTTTGGACTGAGTGTTCCTAGGCGCAATGCCCTGCTGGCTATAGCAGCACCGCGATTACCCGAACACATGCTCGTGACTGCCAAAACTGACAACCAGAACTCGGTGGTCGTGCCTAATGATCATTAGGTGCAAATTAAACGCACTGACAAAAGTAGTCAGCTCTGAGCCACAAAAAAGGATGGGTACTCACAAAGTTATATATATAGCTATAGGTACGATGATAAATTCGCACTCCTAGAGCAGTGGAGTTCAAAGAACCGTTTAAAGAATCTATATCACCAATTACAGATTTGGATCTTGTAGGTTGACGAAGTCCCAAGAGTATAATTTCCGGATGTTATAGCAGGTTGAGAATACCCATCGTCGTACTAGCAAGTGAATTAGCGTAGGGGATTTTGCTCTCAACTCTAGCAGGTTTGCTAGATACTCAAATTGCTTTGAACAGATTCTCTGGACAATCGATTCTATAGCAAATATTAACAAGTTCATAACTTAGCTTTGTACATAAATTTCTGTTGCGCGAGAGATTCAATGATTACTATCATATTCCTGCTTCAATTTAAATCTCAATCATACAGTACTCGAGTACTGCAGTCATTGAGATTTGAAGCAGGAGTATTGTCATACCAAGAGCTGTTGTTGTTACCCTAATGTCTAAAACACAGTAGCCTACAAGAACTTACATCCATTTGACGGGTTCACAATAAACTACGAGGAAGCAAGAAGCTAAGAAATCTGAACAGCTGAGACTGTCCCTAGCACTTTTGAGTGTAGCTATGTTTCTATGTGGCATGCAAAATGATCTTCTTCAAGTATTAAAAGTGGTATACTCGAAAGGACAATACCTGCCTTGGCATTGTAATTTGATGACTTGCTGGAAGTTACAGTTTTCACTCTGCCTCGATCGGACTCTACCTCTGGTGTCGCTTCAACTTTCAGAGCTTGGATCAATAGGGCCACTCAAGCTCTCCCGCAAACACAGCTCGACACGGTTTCAACCCCACAATGAAGCTAGCGAGCTCCAAATGCACACGTACAAACAAGAAACCGACAGATCGAACGAGCCCAAATCGGAGTGACAAATCCGAACAGACGTCCCACGGTCCGCTTCAAGTTGAGTGGAAACGGTCTGTGTTTTCAAATAGAAAATAGACCTTGCCGCGCGAAGATAGTTGCTAGAACTACGAGAGTCGACCTCAGTTCATTTTAGTCTTTGCGTACGTACTGTAAACAAGGTGCTGCCATAATAAATTAAAATTAGATCATGATTATCGAATACTAGTATAATTTTTACTAATTATAGATTTTTTTATTAAAGAGAAAAATACATTAACGTTAGAATCTATTGAGTATACGCGGGAAATCATCTCCATAAATACCGAGAACTAACCAGAAAGTTTTCTCAACTGCTTATGAACGGACAACGACGGTGAAGTGAAGGAAACCTACGTATAAAATTACTATAGATGTCCTTCCATTTGTGGCACATGAAGTTAAAAGGATGTATCGTTTGAGGTGTATTTTTGAAGTGTATTTTATTGTTTAAAACTATTTAAATGATAAAGATATTTAGTCATGATAAAAGGTAGTTGAATGACCATACTTAAATGATTAGTTTTATTTTCAATAGCGACTAAAAATTCTGATCAAACAATACACCATTAAAAAATATATGATCAAACGGAACCAACTTACCGGAGGTGTGATCAAACAAATTTCTTAGTAAATTTCTTCCTCCAATTGTCTAATACAGTTATTACAATGTCGTACATTTCTCTGATCAGAATACCGTTTTTATGCTCCTCGTGTACTGGAAATATAACGTTTTTCACCAAAGGCGAGCACAGAAGCAGTGTCGCTTCCCAATCCACCCGCTCATTTTAAGTGTGTTTACCATTGAGGCTGTATATTCAGCCAATGTACACTTAGAAGTGTACATGGGTGTAATTTATGAGCTAACCCTTTTCCCAGTAAGGTTAGCTCTAAATTAATACCTCATTATTTACTTTATTGGTGAGTACGACTTGAGTTATATTACGTGCGATTCCCAGACAATCATAACGCTTATGGGTCTTTGTGATTTTCAGAATCCATGTGTTTAGTTGACAGAGAAATTTAAAGTAAGATTTTTTATATATAGTAATTTAAATTTAACTATTTAAATTTAGATTATCATTTGAATTTGACTCTAGCGCCGTTTCTTCTCAAAACCGTGGAGCCGTGAAAAACTGAATAATTTAACACTGCGCCACACTAAAAATCAATAATTTTACACTGCAACCTCCCCTCCTTAATGCACGTCCTTATTGGCTAAATCTGCTGTAGCCAACCGGTCCGCCGTATGTCATAAACAGTTTTTTCACCTCCACGTTGCCTGTACAAGGCTGTGGGGAAGGATATTCTCCCTTTCCTCATCCTCGATTGCGGTGGTCAATCGAGGAGTCCAGCCTCGAAATGAGGGCCTCTTTCCAACTTGCTATATACAATACAAAGTTAGCGTGTCCGAGTTTCCTTCGTTGGTAACGTCGTAAAGGTTCTAGAGACAATAGCGTGTCCCCACGTGGAAAGCTTTTCTTCCTGGATTTGCTCTGAGAAGTGAAAAGTAAACTTATGTGGTCCCCTTAGAATTTCGACTATTCGTCAAAACACTAAGCTGAAGGGGTCTTTACATGAAGTTGGGCTAGATATATCCAACGCAAGACCGGATCCTAATGTTGTGCTAAACTTTTGTTGTCTTATTCGGACAATTAGATTACAGACTTTAGGTCCAGAAAAATGGTCCATGTTTATATCATTTTATTCTTTCATAAATTTGATGTTTTTTACTTTGATCGGATTCATATCTCATATCACGATTTTATATCTAAACATCAATGGATCATTTCACAAAATAGGTGAAGAAAAGTTCTTGTGAAAGGATCTCAACAAACACGTAACAAACACGTAAGATTGAAACTAAGCATGTAAGGTGAGAAGAGAGATGAACATTTTGCCCCGCATATTGGCTTTTGTTTTGGTCTCGAATACTCTTATAAAATAAAATTGACCTAATCATATGCGATAACTTCTCAGATTGCATTAGGGAATAAAATTTCAGAGATCATTAGGGCTCAGTCGCACCTAGTAGTTTTTCAGTAGTTTATCAGTTCTTTCTCAGAATATGAAGCGGTTTTTGAGTTTAACATAATACAACGAATACTTTTAAGAAGATATGAATAGCTCAAGTTGTAAGTTGTGTGTGAGTCTTAAGTTTTGATTGTGAATGAATGTTTTGATAACAAATTTAGTTTGCATGAATATTAAAAGCATTACTAGAAGTATTAGATTATATCTTCTATTTGCTGTGAGAAAACTAATAAATAATTTTCAAAGTTCTTAACTTCAGATATTATTTATTAGACTAAATGCAAGGACACAATTTATTTTTGTATGAATAACTTATATTCTTGTTTCGCTACATCATTTATTAAATCCCCTCAAAGCTCATATACTGACTTTTATGTTTCCTTTTTGTTCTTTTTATACAAACTGTGCAAGACCTCGCCCAATCCAATCAGAAATTAGTTTTGAAACCTTGACCAAGAAATGTTAGACTGATATTATTCAGAATTTTCTCAATCCATAATATTTTTCTCAAAGAAAAAATATAATTTCGAATGATTGTTTGTGTTGTGTAGAATATCATGCAATATTATGCAATATGATCTTCAGATATTATTACTTCAAAAAATATCTGAATTATTTCATATGTTATTAATGTTTTTCAAATACATTAAATTAATTTATATTAATTTTTACAATCTAAATTTTTTATTATTATATTATATTATAAATTATTGAATATAATTTATATTATTATTTATGTAATGTTTATTTACAGTCCAGAATGTCATATCCAATTGTCCAACTAGTCTTCAACCTCTCACCCTACCATCAAAAGAATAATAAGAATTGTCCAAATTTTCGTTTCGAAATGTGTTATCTTGAATTCTGAATCATCAAAAATAGTAACTTTAATTTTTTATTTTTCATGACTCAAATGTCGACAAGAGTTTGACCAGTCCAGATTTAATGAATACATGGATAGAAATTTTTAACCCCTTTAAGTTCTGAGAGAGATTACTCCCTATGTACAAGTCAGACTAACATGATTCCAAGTGATGTGAATACATTATCTCAAAATGATATGATTCTCAGAAAGAAAAGCAAGATGATATTCTTGTACATGTGACGTGCAATACCTCTCCTGGACTTATTGAAAGATATGAAATGATTATTTGGTAGCTTTGGAAACCATGGTGTCATGATTCAGCCTCCATTTTTTATCATTTTGTTTCACAGGTAATCCTCGTCATAGACTACTTGCCCATCAAATTTCAACTCATTTGGTTGAAACCACACTGTTTAGCAAGGATTATTTCCCGAGGAATATCTATATGATTTTATTCATACATCCATTTTTTATCGAGAAGGTTGATTTGGATCTACTTGATTTCTACATGGGATCACTAGAATGTATATTATACGATTATACTCAACACAAGAGACTGTTTGAGTGACACTAACAAAGAAAAAGTGATATATATATATATAAAATGTATGCTTACTTGATTAAATTACATTCTAAAATCCTTATTCACGATAGCACCATGGCACGTTTGTCAATCAAAGAGATATCTACTTTAGAATAGTGAACCAGTGAACTCTTTGAAAATGCAGACGCTATGCGATTCTTACATATCGAAAATAGAGCTTAGCGTAAGTGTTCAGTTGCTCTAAGAACAGAGTTTCGCATAAATATAACTAAGTTACTTGATGCTATGCATTTGTATATCTATCTGTGGACGGTGAAACTTGGAACCAGTGCTTGCGAAGGTTTCTGGTCAAAATTTATACATTTCCAACAGAGGAAAGGAAAATAAGAAATTTTACATTTTCTTGTTATTACATTAGAAAAATCTCTGGACAATTCCCCGAAAGATTTTACTCAAGAACGTAATTCTGAAGAAAGGATGGAAGTGACACAGTCTATTCCGGAACTCCCCAAGAATGTCCCGGAATGAAGGAAATCCATTTGTATTGTAATCTGACGAACGCTAAACTAACCGTTCACCTTCCAGAATAATATAACGTTATTTGAGCTTTGTTGAATAAGTGAATATCGTAAATATTCATTCATGTATTATTTCTGGATTGACTTACCAATAAAGACATCAAGGACTTGGGGGTATTTTTTTAGTACAAAAGTTTGTATGGAACAAGCATAAATAAGCTTGGTTGACCAAATTCAGAAAGTATATCCGTCTCAAAGAGTATAAATTTTCAGATAAATATATTTCTTAGGAGTTTTCATAGATTGTCCTTTCAGCAGAAAATCATAGCTATTATTATTATTATCTATAGTGATCTTTTTCTGTCTTTCTTCGGTCGACCTTAAACATAAAAAGTCAAAGTGTGCATGCTGTCACAGTTATTTACGTGATCAGTCCATGCGCCGAACTTTTCACTTGTTCAGACCTCTAAGTTCCATCCATTCCTTGGTCGGGTATTGTATAAGAAGACTGATAGAACAGCAGCTAGGGTGACCTGGATGAGTTGCGTAATGACTTGGACAAGTTGGTAACTGAGAGCCAACTACATGCGGTCCATAAAGTACATGGAAAATGCTCCAATCACTAGACATTACTTGCATTGTTCCGTTGATTGTTGTAGCCAAGCGGAAGACACACGAGTGATAGATCACAAAATCAATGAGTGATCCGAGTATGGTTCTGGAGGACATGACTACCATCAATGGACCATTGGTAAAATTCCAAGGATACAAGAATATCATAAACCTGACCTCGAGATATGTACAAAGGGTATACAAAAAATTTAGCTTTATCTAACTCCGCAATGACTTGATTACAGCATGAGATTCAACTCACATAGCTCACTTTTGCGCACCTATCTCCTTGTTGTGCCAGCAGAAGCTCTTGCTCAGTAGATCACGAAACTCATAACGTTAAATTGCAAACCATAATCACATGTTGGTGTTCATGCATCACTTACTTTTACTCCATTTGGTCCGGACCGAAGCCGAACCGTCTCCCAAACTCTTTCAAGCTCAGCATTCCCTAAGTCCCGACCTAGATCCGACTAAGTCGGTCCCAAAACATGAGCAAGTCACAACGTGACTTGGGGCGGACTTCTTATAAAGTCCAAGGTCCTAAATGATACCTTCAGCACATCTAGCGGTCCAACCGCCCATGATGTCTGTATGGGTCCACGCTATCGAACGGTGTCGTAGTGCATGACGTTAAAGGTGCGGAAACGGAACTTCAGAAGACACTCAACATGCATTTGTTCGGGAAGCTGCGCCCTAGCTTATCAAGCTGGGCAGGAGCTAAGCTGGGGCCATGCTTGACAAGCTGCCCCCTAGCTTAAACTGAAATATCACCTTGAAAGAGGTCGAAGAGCATCAGAATGCAGAGCTCGGCGAGGAGAGCGACTTCGTGCTTCCAGTTTCGATAGAAAATGTTTTAAGTAGTAGTTAGTATGGGTTTTAGACTGAGAAATGTATGAAAGAGGGAAATCTGTCGATTTTGGCTCGTGACTCAAACTCAGAATCTGATAGTGTGAGCGTGTAGGTGTTCACAAGTACTATAGTTTTGACTCTTTATTCATAGAAAATGGAGTTGTATAGTGAAGTTAGCGTAGGAAAGGCTAGTAAAGACTTTACAGGAAAACTTCTTAGTAAAAGCATGTGTACAGAAAATTTAACTGTTTTGAACGGAACCAAAGGCCATCCTAGTGATAGGGCGCCTGCCTAGGAGGGAAGTGGTCTCAAGATCAATCCCTCCTGGCCTCTGGTTCCTATTCCGGCATGTTGGCCTCCCGGATGGGAGTCTATGTTGGGTGTGCAGCCATGTCCTGCATATCTAGGGACGGGAGACCGGTATCTTCCTTAATCGTGGGCTTCCTGGCCTAAGCCTCCGCATGCCATCCTGAATATACTATGGGAGATACCTGGTGCGCATATGGGGGGGCTGTAAGCCCTGTGGGGCAGCCTCATAAGTGTTAGGCTTCGGCCTACATTGGATGGCTTGTAGTATATTCAGGGTGGCATCAAGATGGCATCAAGGGCACGGGAAACTTTTGTCAATCTGTTATTTATCCATCGAGTCGGTTTAGCAATGGCGAAGGAAGCAGTGTGACGTTTTACAATGAAGGAGTCTGCTTTACAGAGGTAGCTCTGTACTTTTATTTAAAAGAGAGTCAGTTTTGAAAGAAGAGTTTTGTACGTAAGGACAGTAGGGGGGCAGCTTAAGCTGGGGGCCTGCTTGTGATAAGCGACTGTGATTATAAGGACAGCAGGGGGGCAGCTTAAGCTGGGCCCTTAGCTTTTAGGTTAAGTACCTGCGACGGCTGGAGATCGAGGGAACACTTTTCTGAGGAGATTTTTTTTTACAGAGAGCTTAGAGCTGAAGCGGAAGGAGAAGCTTGGAGGCTGAGGGAGACAAATTTTTCTGACAGAACGGAATTGACGAATTGGGTGATCGTGACAGAGGGACGGACAATATTTGGAGGACTGAGAGCAGTTTGGAGGCAGAATTACTTCTGATCGGACAGGAGGCAGTTTTATTGAAAGAGATCATTTTGATAATTTGCAAGGGACTCTTGATTGACGTTGGATTAAATTCTTGATAGTTTTGAGTTGGGAGGTTGACGCAGAGAGAAGATTAGGAGTTTGGGGTCTGAATTTCACCTACCAGACTTGAGTTGAGGCGAATTTGGTAAAAAGAGAGCGTTATTTGAGTGGAGGAGGGGGACTGAGACTGAGAAGGTCAGATTTTCTGAGAAATTTCAGTGCTGAAGCTGTCGTAGGGAGGGTTACAAGGCGTTGGAGTTTCAAATCTGCATCGGTTGTAGGTTCTGGAGAGAAATCTGCTGGAGAAAAGACTAGTTGAGTGGGAATTGGTTGTTTGGCATCTGCGGTGATCAACGTAAGGAGTTGAGTAGAGATAGGTTGTGAATTGATATATGTGGAGGACTATTGAGTGTGTTTGGAAGAGAAATAAAGCATCGTGAGTTCAGTATTCTCCTATCTGTTGTGTCTGAAGGTGGATCTGTCTCCTGAGACTTGAGACTTGATCTGTTGATTAGTAAGTGACCTATTGTCATAGTCACTGTGAGTGACTTCAGCTGTTGCGATCTCTTGCTTGGCTCTTGTCTTGGTATACAATATCTACTTCTATCTCGCGATCGATCACAGCCAGAAGGCTCGTCCTTCCTGAGAAGGACTCTCCTCGACATAAATCTGGTGCTTCCACAGAGAGTCATCTTGGGGTGATTAATCGCTGAGGTTGCTGAGGTTGAGATTTGCATACAAGGAAAGATGGATCGCAAGAGCGGGAGTGGTGCTACTGCCTCTACGGCTGGAGCATCGACATCTACTGCTGCACCTTCGGCTACACCAACGTCTTCAGCAGCCGCTGCAGCATCAGGCCTGGATACTACTGAGATACTGAAGACGCTTGCGGCTTTGGTTCATCAACATCCGATCGTCGGAGGGGGTGAGTTGAAATCTACAAAAGCTTTGCAGGCGATTGTGAATAGGTGTGGAAGATTTGAAGGCAGAGATATTTCTAGATATCTTCGTGAGTACAGAGGAGAGATGGAGCTTGTGAGGGTGACCGATGCAGAGATGATTGGAAGTTTTGAGTTGGCTGTGATTCCTGAGTTGAGAGATCAAGTCAGAGACGTACAGAGGAGAAATCTTGGTGTTTGGGCAAGTTTTGAGCGAGCTCTCCGAGAGGAATTCTTGGAGGAGGATTCTGAGAGAGTTACTAGGAGGACTTTTTTGGATTGGATTGAGCAGCAACCTGGCCATAGGATGGGGTTGAATGAGTTGCTAAGAGAGTTCGATCGAAGATATCGACAGCTTTCGACGCTCGAACGGATAACTTTGGATGCTAGGAGGACAGAGCTCTTCTTGCAAGCCACCGATGAGGCTACAGCAGATCGATTATGCTTCATGTTAGCAGATCGATCAGCTGAAGGAGGTGTTACTATGGATTGGGGAAGAGTGGAAGATGCTGTGGCCATTCTAACAAGACAGAGGCGAGGGAGAGTGGTCGTAGGAGGACGACCACTTGCAGAGGTGATCCATCAACCTTATGCTCCTCAGGTACAGCAGCCTCCGGCTCTTGCTCCTAGACCTGTTATTCCTGTAGAAGCGCCTCCAGTGCCAGTTGTGTCAGTTCCTGCACAGAGGGTATCTGTTCTGAGGGTGGTTGAGAACCAGGGTCAGCACAATCAAATTGAGGAGTTGATCCGACAGATGCGTGAATTGAAGGTAGAGCTTGCTGGTTTACATAGGGAGCTCCCACCAACGCCTGGCGCTGCTCGTCTAGGGGGTGCTCCTGTCCGTAGGTGTATCTGGTGTGACAGTCCAGATCATCTTCGAGGAGATTGCCAAGAGCTTACAGCTGTTCTACGAGATGGTGTGGTTCGCTACCAAAATGGCAGACTGCACCTTGTTTCTACCGGAGAGTCATTAAACACGCAGTTTGGACGAGGAGGTATGAGGAGTCTACCTCAAGTGGCTGCAACTGCAACAGTAACTACAGTAACAGTACCGCCGATGAATCTTGATGTGTATGCTGGGCATATTGAAGTTTCTTCTAACCCTACTTTGCTGGATAGGTCTCTTGAGAGGAGCAGTACTGAGGTTCCTTCTGAGGTGTTGAAAAGAGGAGCGGAAACTATCCGTAGAGTCACAGGGTGGAAAGATCCCGTAGATACAGCGTCCATTAAAGCTTTCTTGGACGTAGATAAGCATGTTCATTGGCAAGACGCTTCTGTAGAGGAGAAGAGGCGACGAGATGCCTCTGAGCTTGAAACTGGGAATCCAGAGGAGACTAGAGAGGGATAGGGACGGAGGGTCACTAGAAGACGTGCAGCTCCTCCAAAGGATGTCCCGTCTACCTCTCAGGCTCCACCACCTGCTCCAGGTCCAATGGAGGACGTACAGAGACAACAGCAGGAACCAACGACTGCTGGCAGAAGGTTCACTGCTCAAGAGAAGGGGAAAGGGCCTGCTTACAAGCTGGCTGCAGATATTGAGACCTCCACCGATCTTAAAAGCATTCTGGAGCAGAGGATATTAGATGCACGGGTTGAGTTTTCGCTTCGAGAAGTTCTTGGTATCGCAAAGAGAGAGTTTCACGAGCTGATTATTGATGTCATCAAGCGAAAGAGGCAAGTCATATCTGAGCAGGTAGAGAGCCAAATGATAGATGTGATAGGGGCTTCTGTAAATGATGTGGAGTTTGGGAAGGTGTATTTTCAGGAGACTGGAGACAAGAGGTACTAGCAGGAGGCGTTAGTTGCTGGAACTAGCACTATTGAAGCTGATGATGATGAAGCTGATGGAGAGAGTCCAACGGTTGACAGTGACTTCAAGAAGAGGCATTGGGCTCGGGCTACAACTGCCACACGGGTACGTCTTGGGAGTTTGCCTGAACCTATTGCTGCTTTAGTTGACCACGGGTCCGAAATCAATATCATGTCACGAGAGATATATGAGAGAGGACTGTGGCCTATCGAGCTGAATCATGGATGGGTGCTGCGTGCTGCTAACAACCAGAAGGGAGAGTTGTACGGAGCTTGTCCTAACGTGAGAGTGAGGATAGGTGATGTAGAAGTAGATCAGCACTTTTTTGTGCAATCTTCTGCTTCGTATCCAGTCATTCTTGGTCAACCCTATATCACTGCAGTGCGTATGGAGACCAAAGTGATGGACGATGGGTCACACTTTGCTAGGATCCGCAGTCCTGATGACAGACGTTCTGTTCAATTTCTGACTGTTCGGTCAAATCACGAGCGAAACAGGCAGACCTTGAGGGACTCCCCTATTTGTAGAGGTAAGGGTTTTTAGAACCCACTCTTGTAGAGCGGGAAAACAAGAGTGAAGGATCAAAGACTACTATGATCCCGCCTGAGCAGCCCAAGGGATCACAGGAGACTAATGAGGAGGCTGCTCGAGGTTCTGAGAATATATATAGAGTACCAAGTTGGAGATCTGGTTTGTTGAGTTTGAGTTGTGAGGATTGGAGTGAATTTACAAGAGTAGAAGATCTTACTGAAAGGAGTAAGAGGCAGGTGGAGAAACGTATAGCTGATCTGCGCTGTATAGGAGCTCTGGAGGAAAATGAAATGATTTCTGGTGTGTATCAAGAGTTTATCGGTGTACAATCTTTTGTTCGTTGGCTAGATGAAGTAGGTAGGAAGGAAGAACAATTGGGAGGTAGGGTGGCGATCCCCATCCATTCTCCTGAAGTCTATGAGGAGATTGTCTCGTACTTGCGATATCATTCTCATCCGAGACTGGAGAATGAATGGAAGGATGCAGTCTGCTGGTGCGGCTCTCGTCAGAAGCAGAAGTACACACCAAATATAAAGCTGTAGCAAGGAAGGTGAAGCCTGTGGCGACCCAATTGCCTGTTGATTCGCAACAGCAGATGGAGTCAGCCGCCACTGAGCCTGTACTCAAAAGTCCTGGACGAATAGGGCGTCAGTTTACTCAGGAAACAATCGAACAACTCCAGATAGGAGGGGGTGGTTTCTTGACTGAAGTAGAGAAGAAGATTTTTGAACAGATGATTGTCAGTCATGGTAGAGCATTTTCTTTTCAGCTGAAGAGATTGGTTGTATGGATCCTAGTGTGATAGCTCCGATGGTTATCTTCACTGTACCTCATGTGCCTTGGGACTTGAAGCCGATTCCAGTCCCTCGTGCCTTGCTGCCAAAGCTCATTGAGCTATTGAAGGAGAAGATGCAGATGGGTATCCTCGAGCCTTCCATGGCTCCGTATTCCAGCCGGTGGTTCACGGTGCCTAAGAAGTCAGGAGCTTTACGCTTTATCCAAGACTTGCAGCCTGCCAACAACATCACGATTCGGAACGCGGGAACAAGACCTGTGGTTTATGAGGTAGCTGAGGCGTTTGCTGGGAGGTCTGTCTATTCTATTGGAGATTTGTTTTCGGGTTATGATCAATTTCAACTTGCCTTGGAGAGTAGAGACTTGACTACCATGCGCACGCCCTTGGGATTGATGCGGATGTGCATTCTTCCTCAGGGAGCAACAAACTCTGTAGCACATATGCAGAACGCGATGCATAAGGTGTTGCGAGAATTTGTACCTGAGATCACTATCCCATTTCTGGATGACATTCCCATGAAAGGCTGTCCGGTGGAAGACAAGGATGAGACTGTGACTTCCAATGGTTGCAGGAAGTTTATTGCTGATCATATTCATAACGTGGGTAGGATTCTAACACGTCTGGAGGAGGTACATTTCACTCTATCAGGTACTAAGTCTCGTTTTGGGATGTCAGAGGTTATGGTGGTTGGTCATTTGTGTGGCACATTTGGAAGAAGACCGAATCCAGAGAAGGTAGATGCTATAGCAAGGATAGCAGACTGTACGAATATCACTGAGGTTCGACGTTTCTTAGGAGCTTGTGTGTTCTTCCGCGTGAGTATTCCTCATTATGCACACATTGTCGAGCCTTTGTATGCGCTTCTGAGAAAGAGAAGAGGTTTACTTGGCGGCAAGAGCATCATGAGACAATGGAACGGCTGAAGGAGATTCTGAAGTCTCCACCCATACTGATGAGACTTAACTATCATAGAGGAAGGCCTGTGATACTAACTGTAGACACGAGTCCAAAGGCGATTGGATGGGCAGTTGGTCAGAAAGATGCAGATGGTATGCGGTTTGTTTCTAGATTTGGAGCCCGAATTTTGACAGACAGACAACGTAACTATCCTCAAGTAAAGCGTGAACTATGGGGAGCTGTTACTGCTATGAAGGTAGATCGGGAGTTCTTGATAGGTGCTCATGTGATTTTAGAAACATATTGTTTACCCTTGCTTGGTATGATAGCAAACTGCAGTACTCCAGACATAGCAATGTTGAGATGGATTGCTTACATCCGGAGTTTGAACCCTGAGCTGAAACACATTGCCGGGAAAGAGAATCCAGTTGCAGACATGTTGTCTAGGGCTCGCTACACAGATGAGGATGAGATGCTTGCAGAGGAGGAGAACGAAGAGAAGAGAGATGTTTGGTGTAGTCAGCAAACTTCGGATCTGGAGCCACTGCCATTCAAAGAGGAGTTCTACACAGGAAGGTTACGTGACATTGGACTTTATCTGAGTTCTTTGAACAGACAGGAGGGTTTGAGTGATGTAGAGTTCAGAGAGATAAGGAGGAAGGCATACGATTACTTGTTGCGAGATGGATATCTTTGGAAACGTCCAAAGAGAAGAGATGGAGCGCTTTTGCGAGTTATAGACGATCAGCAGACCAAGCAACGGCTGATGAAGGAGTTTCATGACACCTTGTGGGCCGGACATCGGGGAGCTTGGGCTACATATACAAAACTGAAGGAGAGATATTGGTGGAGAGGGCTTTACCAGGATGTGGTGAACTTTGTAAGCTCATGCCTGCACTGTCAATTTTATTCAAAGGTACGTTACAGGGATGGCCTGGTACCAACTTATCCGCCTAGTATCCATTTTCAATGGGTTATTGATTTGGTAGCAATGCCTCCTGGGTTATGGGGTATGAGGTACTTGGTGTTGGCTCGAGAAGACCTCTCCAATTTTGTGGAAGGACGAGCTCTGAGGACGAAGACCACAGAAGGGATATGTAGATTTGTTCTTTAAGATATTATCTGTAGGTACGGATCTATAGGAAGATTGCGTGCAGACAGAGGAGAGTTGCGTGGTACGGAAGCAAAGGAGTTCTTCGCCCAACACGGAGTGAAACTAAAACTCACTACTGCTATGAATCCGGAAGGGATTGGTAAGAGTGAGAGAGGACATCCGTCGATTGTTCAAGCTCTGGTAAAAGCATGTGATGGTAGGCATAGACAGTGGCCTAGATTGCTTCCTTTTGCTTTGTGGGCTGACAGATCGACTCATTGCACTACTACTGGGTACATGCCCACTGAACTGATGCTGGGTCAGAAGCCGATTATGCCAGCAGAAGAGGACTTTCCTACATGGGCTACTTTACCATGAGAGGAAGAAATGGATCGTGTACAACTTCTGGCACTTCGAATCAGACAGTTAGAACATAGGGAGGAGGATCTTATGGAGGCACAACAGAAGCTGAAAGAGGCCCGTCTCAAGAACAAAGACAGGTTTGACAAGACCCATAAGCTCCGGCCGAAGCCCATACATGCTGGAGATTGGGTTTCGGTGTATGACAGCACATTAGAGAATCAGCACTCCACAGTTTGGAAATTTTCTAGGAGGTGGTTTGGTCCGTATGTTGTCTTAGAAGTATATCAGAATGCTACTTATTCTTTAAAGGAGCTTGATGATACACATCTAAGACTTCCTGTTGCTGGCAAGCGTATCAAGTTGTTCAGAAGAAGTGGAGAATCCGTTGACCTAGGTGAATTTCTGGAGTCAGATCAGATGATGGATGCCGAAGCAGATCTGCTATCCGAAGAAGACGAAGGGGACGTTGAAGAAGACGACGGCGATTTAGAACCTTGGAGACTAGTGGAAGAGTTGGCACATAGCGGAGGATGTGCAGGTTTGGAGGGGGTGAATGTAGTAGTGCATGACGTTAAAGGTGCGGAAATGGAACTTCAGAAGACACTCAACATGCATTTGTTCGGGAAGCTGCGCCCTAGCTTATCAAGCTGGGCAGGAGCTAAGCTGGGGCCATGCTTGACAAGCTGCCCCCTAGCTTAAACTGAAATATCACCTTGAAAGAGGTCGAAGAGCATCAGAATGCAGAGCTCGGCGAGGAGAGCGACTTCGTGCTTCCAGTTTCGATAGAAAATGTTTTAAGTAGTAGTTAGTATGGGTTTTAGACTGAGAAATGTATGAAAGAGAGAAATCTGTCGATTTTGGCTCGTGACTCAAACTCAGAATCTGATAGCGTGAGCGTGTAGGTGTTCACAAGTACTATAGTTTTGACTCTTTATTCATAGAAAACGGAGTTGTATAGTGAAGTTAGCGTAAGAAAGGCTAGTAAAGACTTTACAGGAAAACTTCTTAGTAAAAGCATGTGTACAGAAAATTTAACTGTTTTGAACGGAACCAAAGGCCATCCTAGTGATAGGGCGCCTGTCTAGGAGGGAAGTGGTCTCAGGATCAATCCCTCCTGGCCTCTAGTTCCTATTCCGGCATGTTGGCCTCCCGGATGGGAGTCTATGTTGGGTGTGCAGCCATGTCCTGCATATCTAGGGGCGGGAGACCGGTATCTCCCTTAATCGTGAGCTTCCTGGCCTAAGCCTCCGCATGCCATCCTGAATATACTATGGGAGATACCTGGTGCGCATATGGGGGGGCTGTAAGCCCTGTGGGGCAGCCTCATAAGTGTTAGGGCTTCGGCCTATATTGGATGGCTTGTAGTATATTCAGGGTGGCATCAAGATGGCATCAAGGGCACGGGAAACTTTTGTCAATCTGTTATTTATCCATCGAGTCGGTTTAGCAATGGCGAAGGAAGCAGTGTGACGTTTTACAATGAAGGAGTCTGCTTTACAGAGGTAGCTCTGTACTTTTATTTAAAAGAGAGTCAGTTTTGAAAGAAGAGTTTTGTACGTAAGGACAGTAGGGGGGCAGCTTAAGCTGGAGGTCTGCTTGTGATAAGCGACTGTGCTTATAAGGACAGCAGGGGGGCAGCTTAAGTTGGGCCCTTAGCTTTTAGGTTAAGTACCTGCGACGGCTGGAGATCGAGGGAACACTTTTCTGAGGAGATTTTTTTTTACAGAGAGCTTAGAGCTGAAGCGGAAGGAGAAGCTTGGAGGCTGAGGGAGACAAATTTTTCTGACAGAACGGAATTGACGAATTGGGTGATCGTGACAGAGGGACGGACAGTATTTGGAGGACTGAGAGCAGTTTGGAGGCAGAATTACTTCTGATCGGACAGGAGGCAGTGTTTTTGAAGGAGATCATTTTGATAATCTGCAAGGGACTCTTGATTGACGTTGGATTAAATTCTTGATAGTTTTGAGTTGGGAGGTTGACGCAGAGAGAAGATTAGGAGTTTGGGGTCTGAATTTCACCTACCAGACTTGAGTTGAGGCGAATTTGGTAGAAAGAGAGCGTTATTTGAGTGGAGGAGGGGGACTGAGACTGAGAAGGTCAGATTTTCTGAGAAATTTCAGTGCTGAAGCTGTCGTAGGGAGGGTTACAAGGCGTTGGAGTTTCAAATCTGCATCGGTTGTAGGTTCTGGAGAGAAATCTGCTGGAGAAAAGACTAGTTGAGTGGGAATTGGCTGTTGGCATCTGCGGTGATCAACGTAAGGAGTTGAGTAGAGATAGGTTGTGAATTGATATATGTGGAGGACTATTGAGTGTGTTTGGAAGAGAAATAAAGCATCGTGAGTTCAATATTCTCCTATCTGTTGTGTCTGAAGGTGGATCTGTCTCCTGAGACTTGAGACTTGATCTGTTGATTAGTAAGTGACCTATTGTCATAGTCACTGTGAGTGACTTCAGCTGTTGCGATCTCTTGCTTGGCTCTTGTCTTGGTATACAATCTCTACTTCTATCTCGCGATCGATCACAGCCAGAAGGCTCGTCCTTCTTGAGAAGGACTCTCCTCGACAACGGTGATCGGACTCATCATCTCGTTTTTAGTCTTGCCTTAATCCTTGGATTGTTCCCAAGTCCAAACGTCCATGGCTAGACTGAAACGTGTCTTGGAACTAGCCTAACCATCAGATCATGCCTCCAAAGTCTGTCAACCGAACTCTAGGGTCGGATGACTCATCGTGGTTGACCCAAGCATCGAGTCTCTCTCATATATACTTTTCGAGATCGGTGGACTCGTCCTCCTCTTTGGTGCCTAAAAATTATATCACAATCGGATCACAAGATCAACAATAATTCACAGCTTCGATGTCAACTTGAGGAGTTTTTGTTATCATTGGAAAGTTCTCGCCAAGATCTTTCAAATGACACTTGCCTCAAGATCTTACATGGAGCTTTGTCCACGACCTAAAACATCAGTGGAGCTCTAACACAACATTTTTGCGAAGAATCTTGGTCCATAGCCAGACTGAGATGTCTATTTGCGTCAGAACCACGTCTCAGTCTGCTCAAACCCACGTCTCAGACTTACATTTTGGTCTGTTTTCAGACTTGCACCCTTAAGTCAGAATTCATTTGAGATCGCCTTGGAATAGACTTTTATCTCGTAATCCAATGTTCCAACTTTGGTTCAAAGAACCACTTAGGGTTCATCTATTCTTGACTTTTCGCTCAAGTCACTAAGTCCTACTCGCAGCGTTCACAATCTAATGCAAGTCCACTAGGGTTTGTTGTTCGCGTCTATGTCTGATCTTCAGAATGAGGGTCGTGACATTCACCTCCACTTTGGAGGTTGATGTCTTCATCAACAATGATCCTTAAGTTAACGCAAAGTTCAAAATGGATAGCCAACCCCTTGGCCTCAAAATTGCATTTTGGTAGCTAACCCGCAGTTCCCTTCTTGGCTTGAGTCTTAAATTGGCGCTAGAACATTAAGAAAATTTCAACTAGTCTCGGGGAAGCATAACCTCTTGACCACCCTTAAACAAAACTAGTTGACAATTTCTGAACATCCCGTCGAGACTCTAGCTTGCTAACTTATAAGCATTCACACTTACTTACTAGATCTCTCGAAGCTCACTTTTTTGTCGCAACCGGATTTGACTTAGACGCACGGTTAAGTTTACCTTGCAGTTAGAAAATTGCAAAGTAAGATCACCCCAAGTCCCAAGACAAGTGCAAATGATTCACACTTGCTCTGCCAACGCTGCGGCAAACCTAAGTCTTGATATCAAGACTTATTCTTGATTTAGATGTTTATCCAAACCAGCCCACTTCATTTGAATGCAATTCGTTCCTCCTCTTGACAACATCCCAAACATCAAATCAGAACTAGTCATAGTCATGCACTATCAATACACTTAGATAATTTCTAAGAAACAAATTCTTTATTTTCACAAAATACAAGTCAAAGTTATAAAGTCCATCGGTCGAAATCATCTCAAGTTGCTACTTGTATGATTCGTCTCTTCACTCTCCGTTGGAAAGAGATACCCTCATCTTGCTAACGCCCTTGCTGTTTTTATCACGGTTTGAAGAGGTCCAGTACTTCATTTGCATGTTCTAGATCTTCCTATGACAGCCAAGTTGCATCGTTCAAATAGTATCCACGCCATTTGATCAAGTACTCCGTTCGGTTGGATTTATGCCACGATCGTAAAATGGTCTCTACCTCGCATTCTACTTCGTCTTGCACAACATCAAGTTGAGGTCTGAGAGCTTGTTTGCGCTTCGATCACAAATCATCCGTGAAGTACTTCTTTAATAAAAAACAAAAAAGGGTCGGATGCAATTGTCACTCCGAAAGAAGGTCTAAAGTATAGACATCTTTGTGAGGATTCTTGACACCCGTGTCCCACATACTTGGATGAGAACTTTGCTGATATTCCTTTTCAAAAGGATGAAGTTTTGTATTCAACCGTACTTCATCGTCCACTTGAAACTTCACTTGCTGCCGGTGCTTGTTTACCTACTTCGTGTAACGTTGCTGCGCTTTGTAGAGATTCTTTTTCACTTCTTCCTCACGTCGCTGCATTTTCTACCACCAACTCTTCAGCTGAGGTTTGTCATGTTCTTGGTCATGGTGATGTAGAACTTCTTGCAAGAGTCAAGTAGAGGTCCGGTTGCTGAGGTCCGGTTATAGAGGTCCGGTTATAGAGGTCCGGTTGCTGAATGCTTCGTGGAGTTGTAGCAACACTCTGCAAGATAGAGCAAGTCGACCCAATGACTTTGGTCCGCACTCACATAATTCTTCATGTATTGATTCAGAACCGAGTTTAATTGCTATGTTTCTCCCGTTTCAAGATTAAATGCGATACTAAATTTTAACTTAATCCTCAACTTGTGGAACAAGTGTTTCCAAAAGCCACATAAGAACTTAGACTTTCAGTCTGAAATAGTACTTCGGGGTAATCCATGTGAACACCACAAGGTATCTAAGAACAATTAGGACATCATAAACGATGTCCTGATATCCGAGATCATGATAAACTTCGCTAGTTTGTTATACCGATCAACTATCACAAAGATTGCGTTATATCTGTTTGAGTTAGACAAGGATCAAGTCCATGCTGATGCCTTCCTAAGGTCTCACTAGAATCGACAAATGATGAATCAACTCTTATTTCTTCGCATAAGAAACTTGGTTGGCTTGACAGATTACGCATGTTTTCACAGAGTGAGCAACGTCGTCTTTCATGTCGGTCCAATAAAATCTTTTAGATGTCACTGCTAAAATAGACTTTTTCTCTTTATGGTCTGATAAGGGCACATTGTAACACTCTTTATGCAACTTAGTCCTAAGTTTTTCTTGTCATACATAAACCCAACTTTGTTTAAACTTGAGTAATCCATGTCTTAGCTGCATGTTCTGCAACTTCATTCCTCGCTTGAGCTATTCCATGTACTCCTTCGCTTGGTCATCGTCCATGTAATCTTCACGTATTTATCTCTCCAAGTTTGATTCCTTAAGATACATAGTTTGCAGAATATGTGTCGACGATGAAAGATATTCCTCCTTGTGACTCAAGGCATCCGGAACCACATTGTCTTTTCTCGCTTTGTGGATTAATTCCACATTCATGAGTGCTAGTGTATCATGCCACCGTAGATGCTTTAGCATCACCCGATCTTATGTTTCAAAGTACTTAAGTGAAAAATTATCCGTGTACACTTGAATTTTGTGAAGTCCCAAGTAATACCACCATTTCCTCAACCACTACAAATAGTTCCTTCTCGTGAGTCGATCATCGACTCTCTGTCACAGATAATTTCTTACTTTCGTATGCTACCGGTTTTTCATCAGTCGCATAGTTGCTCGTGTCCGTATGCATCTCAGATGGTTTGTCAAACTGCGGCAACTTAAAACTGATATCATTGACCAAATGGATTTGATCGTTTGGAACGCATCATCTACCTCCTTGGTCCAACTTACTTGTGCGTCTTTTCTTGTCCAGTCTGTTAGCGGCTCCGTGATCTTTGAAAACCCCTTCACATACTTACGGTAGAACTACGCCAGTCCTAAGAACCGTCACACCCTTCCATTGTAGTCAGAGGTTCCCAAGTCACAATCACGTCCACCTTATGTATATCTAGATCGACTCCTTCTACACTTATGAAATGTTCAAGAAGTTAATGCGTTCCAAACCGAACTCACTCTTGTCAACGATGGCAAACAGCTTTTGCTCCCATAGCTTTGTCAACACTATCTTTAGTTGTTAAGCGTACAACTTTAAGATTTTTGAGAGATCAAGATGTCGTCGATGTAAAGATGACAAACTCATCCATCTCTTGGTGAAAATTTGTGTTCATCAGTGTGGTGAATGTCGAAGGAGCGTTGCAGAGTCTGAATGACATCACTACGAACTCAAGCAATCCATATATGGTTCAATAAGCGGTCTTCTTGACATATGGATCAGCTATCCAAATCTGATAATATCTTGACTTCAAGTTTATCTTACTGAAGTACTTTACGTCCACTAACCTATCAGACATGTTATCTGTCCTTGGCAAGGGATCATTATTCTTCATCGTCATCTTATTCAACGTACTATAATCTACGCATAGTCATAACTTCCCATCCTTCTTCTTTGCAAAAAGAACCGAGGCTCCGTAAGATGACTTGTTGGATCAAATACATCCTCGTGTCAAAAGCTCATCGAGTTGTCTTTTCAACTCAAGGAGTTATAGTGATTTAGTCGGTAAGGAACTTTGGAAGATGATTTTGACCTTAGCAAGACCTCGATCTTGTGATCCACCATCCGCCTTGGAGGTAATTGAACAAGTAACTCATCCATCAAGACATCCTCAAAGTCCATACTCACTTCACGAAGCACCTTTGGAAGTTTAGTCGTATCTCCTGATGTTTCATCTTGTCTGCCACTCGTCACCAAATGTGCAATCTACATCAAACACATGACTTTGTTGTGGAAGTCCATTTGTTTACGTTGATCAAATTCACCGTAAAGTAATCAATTTTTCGTGCTTTTCAGATCTGTCTCACTCCCAACTTCCACTCTTTAACTTTGACGCTCAACCTCAAAGATTTTTGTCTAAGTTCCACTTCAAACCTATCTAAGAAAGTGTTTCGCAAAATCGCATGGATGTCATTCATCGCGCACACCGTGAAGTTTTTTGTGAACTCCAACTTCCTTCACACAAATCGTATGCAAATCGTACATCCAAGGCCACTTCAGAAGTTTGGTACATCTTGTCTTTGGCAAAGCGTACTTAAATAGGCGTGTCTGTCTAAGAGATAGACAAGCCCAACTTCTTCAGCAACTTCAGATTTATGAAGTAGTGGATCGCTACTGTATCCACAAGGAAGGTAATATCACGGTTAGCAAGTTTGGCTTGTAGAAACATTAGTCTTTGAGTCTTCTTCGTGGTTCTTAAGATCATAGTCATATGACCCTCCAACAAGTCTTTTGCAACAAACGCATTCATGCTACAGTTATATTTAGGCTTTGTACACTATGATGAGACGGTCTTTAGCAATATGGGCCGTCTCACCATAGTTGTAGCAAGTAAACTTAGATCCATTTCTCTTCAGAGGTGCTTGCCCCTTTGGTTTTGCCCTTGTTTGTGCTACTGAGGCAGGAAAGTCTTTTCGATCTTTCTCACCCTCATCCCGTTGTCACTTGAAGTCCTTGTTCTTCTTATGAACCTTGTCCATGCTGCGCGGTTCAAAGATTTTCGTTGCTAGACTTTGCCGTACCCAATCCACTCTGCTCGTTTCACAAGTTCAACACTTGTCTCATGTAGCTTCGGCATTCTTCTTTGAGCTAGACTTGAGTCCCCAAATAAATATGCATATCTTGGTCTCCTTAGTCCACTTGGAGAACGAATCCAACTTAGCACTGAACTCATGCACATAAGCACTTAAGGTCTCCGTCTACTTCAACTTAACTAGCTCGACACCAACCCGAATCTTTTGATACTCTAGAGTGAATTGTCTTGCGAGCAACTCCTTGAACTCTTTCCAACCAAGCGTTGAGATGGTCAAGGCATGCTCGTCTCTGTATGTAGTCCATCAGAGAAGCGCATGGTCCTTTAGAAACGTAACTGCCGCTCTCACCTTGTCGGACTCGGTAGCCTGTTGCATCTCAAAATATAGATCTAACTCAATTAGAAATCTTTAACCTTCCGAGCTCGTCCTATGCTTGAAAATGACGTCTGCAGATTTGTCGTACAAAACTCCTGAGTAGACAAGGAATTCTCTTGATCTGCTTCAAGCTCGACGATACGTTTATCCTTAGAGATCATGCCCTCTTGCATGGTCTTCATCATCTTGATGAGCTCTGCATATAAAGCTCTTTGACTTCACGCGTCTAAATCATTGGGCAACCTTGACAATACTACATCATGTTCCATAGATGTCGCAACTAGTATAAGGCTTCTTCGATGTTGAGACAAAGGTTGCCGGTTATCGTCTCTTGACTATACCTCGAGGTTAGCTCAAGTCAATCTGATCCTGATGTCAGTCGTCACTCGTTTCTTAGACTTTCTCTTGGAACTCTATCCCACGTCAATCATTACTCCAATCGTTCATCTAGAAACATTGATCACTTTGTATCTCGCGTCTCTCCTCAAACGCCCTGCATTCAACATTTACTCGAGTCCTCATTCATCAAAGTGTTGGCTCTAATACCACTCTCCTGCACCTATCGCCTTGTTGTACCAGCGAAAGCTCTTGCTCAATAAGTCACAAAACTCACAATGCTAACTTACAAATCACAATCACACTTTAGCGTTCATGCACAACTTATCTTTATCTCGTTTGGTCCGGTGTCGAGATAAGAGTTTCCTGGGAAGGGCGAACCTTCTAGCTGTGATACGATCGTGAAGGGGAGGACGAAAAACCACACACGGAATACGGATCGCAAGGAAAACACACCACCACGTTCTCGATCCAGCCAAGATAAACCACACAGCATGCAAGTAGATCTTCAACTCCAGATCAATCAGACTGAAAATCTCACGCTCAGTAACTCAGAATATCAGAAAACTGCTCTTGTGAAGCACCAGCGCGTTCACCTAGAAGCTTCCCGTTTTCTCTTCAGAAAAATGTGCGTACAAGTTGTAGGTCTCCTATCTACTCGATTCTGTTCTCTACTCTCGATCCCTTGATATCAAAACTTTGATCAGACAGAAGTTCTCTTCAGACGAAACCTCTGTGTAAAATCTCTTAGCTCTTCGATTCTCTCTACTCGATAGCTCCCGCACGGTAAACTCTCCACTGCTCGATGATCGGCAAACTGCGATAATGCGATAATGACCTGAGAATTCTCTCTCTCCGGAGTACACCCCTCTGGGTTCTCCTCCACCCTATGTAATCTTCAGTGTCACCTGGCAGGGGTAAAAGGACGCCTTAAACAGATGGCAGCAGAAAAATAAATCACTGATAATAATTCTACACGTAAGAAGACTATTTCACTAAGCTTCGCAGATTCATCTGTACGGACGGTCACCGACTGGGCTGTACAGTCAGCATCTGACACCTCCACTCGAAGTAACTCCGCCACGGCTACCTCTGGCCACCGGAATCACCTCGTTCTGACACGCGGAGCTCGAGTTATCACCATTGTCATTTTCCGCCCCCTTAAACTTTGAAGTGCCGTAAGTATGACCTCAGGTATCAGTTTCACTTGATTTTTCGACCCAAGTGAAAAATATTTCGAACTATACATTTTTCTACAAAAGAATTGGTACCGACTTGGAGTATCTTTGATGCCTTCTCGCTACCCCAGGACTTAGAGGGTCGCAATCTCGCTACCCCAGGACTTAGAGGGCCGCAATCGAATTCGTACTAATTACCCCGCCAACCCGAAGATTAGAGGTCCATTTCGAAACCCGATGGTAATCTCCCTCTAGCATCCACACTAGGTGACTGCACTAGTGCAGGGGTAGACGGAGGCGTCCCGCATTCACGGTACGTTTAAAGGACATCTAGTGTCCCGCCCCTAGGCAACTTGGTGCCCCTCATATTCCCTCGAAGGGGCCAGCCTACTACAAGCCGGTTGTGAGTCTGAAGGATTTGATCCGGAGACCTCCTCCCTACAAGTTTCTCAGCTATACCACGGAAGCTGATATCACAACTGGTTTTGAAGACCAGTTTCTAAGCTAATATGCTAGAAAGCTACGGTATTTCATCTTTCCTTTGCTAACACGAAGTGCCATAACTTTCTCTAGAAATGCTCTTTTTGTACATTTTGAATTAAAAAAAAATACTACATACTACAATCTACATGGGAAAAATCTAAAAAGTATTTTTCGAACTCACTCAGATTTATGGTAAAATTCCCGGTATCAGAAATCTTGTAGAAGAACCCCAAGTAACTTTTCGCCTGCAACTCCGTTTGCAACTTTTGAATATACCACGGTGATCAGCACAACGAGACCTATGCCGTGGTGTTTTCATATTTTTGAATGCACACTTCCTCCAGAATCGACTTCTCTGGAGTCTTAACTTCACTCAGAGAGACTAACTTATAACTGAGAGGTGAATTATTCACTATGTGGAATAATTCACATCACGACATCCACCCCCTCCAAACCTGCACATCCTTTGGCATGTGCCAACCTCCTTCATCCTTCTACCGTTTCATCATCATCATCACTCTCCTCCGCCTCAACCTCTTCAGTACCGGAGACGTCTTCATCTCTTGTCATCCTCTGCTCCGACTCCAGAAAGTTGAACAAATCTACTGATCCTCCATGTTGTTTGAACAACTTCACTCGTTTGCCAGCCACAGATAGTTTCAAAGGAGTACCATCTAGCTCTCGTAAACTATAAGTGGCATTCTCATAAACATCTAACACAACATAAGGTCTGAACCATCTTCGCGAGAACTTACGAAGTGTAGAATGTTGATTCTCCAGCGTGCTATCATACACCAGAACCCAATCACCAACACGTATTGGCTTTGGTCGTAGTTGGTGAGTCTTGTCGAAACGCTCTTTGTTTCTAACTCGAGCCACCTTCAGCTTCTCTTGCGCCTCAGCAAGATCCTCCTCCCTTCGCTCCAACTGCCTAGTTCGTAAAGCAAGGAGTGACGTATGATCTATACCATCTTCCCACGATAGCGTAGCCCACGTAGGAAAGTCTTCTTCAGCAGGCATGATCGGCTTTTGCTCCATCATAAGCTCAACTGGCATATAGCCAGTTGTGATACAGTGTGTAGTTCTATCAGCCCATAAAGAAAATGGAAGTAGTCTCGGCCATTCTCTAAGGCTACCATCACATGCTTTTACTAAAGCGTGAACAATAGAAGGGTGTCCTCGTTCACTCTTACCAATGCCTTCTGGATTCATGGCAGTAGTAAGTCGAAGCTTTACTCCATAACGAGCAAAGAACTTCTTCGTTTCTGCACCTCTCAACTCACCCCTATCTGCTCGTAGTCTTCCAACAGATCCGTAACGACAGATGATATCTTCAAGCACGAATCTACATATGTTCTCTGTAGTCTTCGTGCGTAGTGCTCGTCCCTCCACATAGTTAGAGAGATCTTCTCGAGCCAACACCAAGTAACGCATTCCCCATAACCCCGGCGGCATCATCACAAGATCAAGGACCCACGAAAAATGAATACTCGGTGGGTAGGTAGGTACAAGTTCATCTCTGTAACGGACTTTAGAGTAGAACTGGCAGTGCAGACACGACCTAACAAAATCCACTACGTCTTGATACAAACCCTTCCACCAGTATCGCTCCTTCATCTTCGTGTATGTAGCCCAAACTCCACGTTGTCCAGCCCACAAGGTGTCATGAAACTCCTTGAGCAGATTCAGCTTTGTCGGTTGATCATCCACCACTCTAGCAAGCATCCCATCTCTTCTCTTCGGACGTTTCCATAGATAACCTTCACGTAGAAGGTAACCGTACGCCTTTCTTCTGATCTCTTTGAACTCTACGTCACTCCATCCTTCTCGTCTGCATAATAAACTCAGATAATATCCGATATCGCGGAACTTTTTTGTGTAGAACTCCTCGTAGAACGGCAGTGGTTCCAAGTCTGAAGGCTGCTGACCAACTTGGCACCAAACGTCTCTCTTCTCTTCATCTTCGACTTCTGCAATCATCTCTTCCTCATCTGTATAACGAGCCCTAGAAAACATATCTGCAACAGGATTATCCTTTCCTGCTATATGCTTCAGCTCGGGGTTCATTCTCCGGATATAAGCAATCCATCGTAGCATTGCTATGTCTGGAGTATTACAGTTTGCTATCATACCTAGCAAAGGCAAATAGTCTGTTTCTAGTATCACACGTTGTCGTGATGTGAATCATTTGACATAGTAAATGATTCACTTATCACTGCTGTCGCGTTACTTAGCGCATGTTATTTCTACTCCGACACTTGATGTTTAGTAGTCTTAGAAGTTAGCTCTGTACTGTTCTTAGTCTTTTATGCTTATGGTTGACACCTTTTGCATATGGTGTTAACTCTGTCATATATTTTGGATTCTAGTAAGTTGGTAGTATGACATTTATCTTGTTCAAGCATTCGTACGCTTGTGCAAGTGAATTCATACTTATCTATGATACTCAATGTACATGACTTAGATTTACCATGTAGATAGGGGTTTGAGCTCATGGGTTGTACTTACTTGTCGCCCATGCACGCTTTCTAGCTGATTTAAGTTATTTTTCGGGGCTGCGTGTCGTTTTAGGTAGTTTAAGTTTTACGTTGGCACTCTAGGGAGCTTGACGTGGTAGCCTATGAGTAAAACTAAGTTGCCACGTGGTTTAGGGTACTAAAGGACAACCAAGTGGAGCTATGAACTCCCATTGGTCTGTTTTTGTCTTTTGTTAAACTCTAAATTTAGAAACAGAGCTCTAGAGTGGAGTTCGAGCAATTTGTGAGGGTGCTTCGAAATCTGAGAGCACAGGGAGATAGAGCTCGTCATGCCAAGCACCTCCAGTGAAATTTTTGATCGATTTGAGTCATTAAAGACGGAGTTATGAGCAATTGAAGTTCGGATTGTGCCAGAACTGAATCACTTTTGTTGGATTTAGGGTTTTCAGTGTCACTTGCAGCTGATTTGAGGAAATTGCTTCAAAACTTTGAGGTTGTGTTCTCCGCCAGCAGGGCTACGATTTCCTAAAAAGTTTCATATCGATTGAGTAACTGAGTAATTCAGGGCGGCCGCTGAAGCAGAGGGGGTCTGAAAAGCTCTTAATCTAGAGCAGCGACTTCAGAGGAGGAGATCTGGAGTTCTGTGTACATTCAGGAGTCCCAACTTCACAGGGATGCTCAGCATCCTGTAGACTTCAAATACTGTAAGAAACTTTGGATTTGATCGAGCCAATTTCCTGTTATAGGTCTAAATAGCTGTCTGGGTACCAGAAACTGCCGTTATTTCTCTACTCAGAAAGTTTCTGTCCATATCTTAGTGCTCTGAATTGATCTGAAGCTGAAATTTCGTATGTGTATCCAGTAGAACCTAATTTACATGTAGGAGGAGTTCTGAAGTCTGAACCTTCACATATTTCTCAATCCTGAGTGTCAAAGTTCGCCATCTGATCTTATCATTGCTAGTTAAGCCTGAACTTTGCTTCCTGAACATATCAGAAGAGCCTAGAGACTTATATGAGTGTTTTTCAGTATCATCTTGAGACCTGAAGCCTATCCTTCGAGTAAACCAGCCACAGCCAGGAGCCCAACGTTTCCTTGAGTAGATTGAACACAACCTTCAAGCTCATATCACAGCCAGAAGGTTCACCCTTCCCAGGAAGACTCTCAACCCGACAACGTGCACTTATCAAGAACTCTCGGTCTACCTTCATAGCAGTAACAGCTCCCCACAACTCACGCTTCACTTGAGGATAGTTACGTTGTCTATCTGTTAAGATCCGAGCCCCAAACCTTGAAACAAACCGCACGCCTTCTGCATCTTCTTGACCGACCGCCCATCCAATCGCCTTTGGACTCGTGTTAACAGTCAGTATGATAGGTCTTCCGCTCTCGTAGCTAAGTCTCCTTAGTACAGGTGGAGACTTCAGAATCTCTTTCAGCTGCTCCATCATCTCGTGATGTTCTTGCCGCCAAGTAAACCTCTTTCCCTTCCTCAGGAGTGCATACAGAGGCTCGGCAATGTGTGCATAATGAGGAATACTCACACGAAGCTGAGATTCTGAAGACGTTTGCGGCCTTGGTCCAACAGCATCCGATCGTTGGAGGGGGTGAGTTAAAATCCACCAAGGCTTTGCAAGCGATTGTGAATAGATGTGGAAGGTTTGAAGGTAGAGATATTTCTAGATATCTGCGTGAGTATAGAGGAGAGATGGAGCTGGTTAGGGTTACTGATGCTGAGATTATAGCAAGTTTTGAGTTAGCTGTCATTCCTGAGTTGCGGGACCAAGTTAGGGATGTACAGAGAAGAAATCTTGGAATCTGGATGAGTTTTGAGCGATCTCTTCGAGAGGAGTTTCTTGAGGAGGATTCAGAGAGAGTTACTAGAAGGACATTTCTAGACTGGGTTGAGCAGCAACCTGGTCGTATGATGAGCCTGAGTGAGTTGCTGAGAGAGTTTGATCGGAGATACCGGCAACTCTCAACTCTAGAGCGGATAACCCTAGATGCTAGGAAAACAGAGCTTTTCCTGCAAGCTACCGATGATGCTACAGCAGATCGGTTATGTTTTATGTTGGCCGATCGATCTGCTGAGGGAGGTGTTACTATGGATTGGGGGAGAGTTGAGGATGTTGTGGCTGTACTTACAAGGCAGAGGAGGGGGAGAGTGGCTGTGGGAGGACGTCCGCTTGCAGAAGTGGTCACTCCACCTTATGCTGCTCCTCAAGTACAGCAGCCTTTGGTCCCTGCTCCCAGACCTGTTGTCCCAGTTGCAGTTCCTTTGATGCCAGTTGTGCCAGCACCGGCACAAAAGGCACCTGTTCAGAGACCTGCGGAGAACCATGGTCAACAGAACCAGATTGAAGACCTGATTCGGCAGATGCGAGAGCTGAAGGTAGAGCTAGCTGGATTGCAGAGAGAGCAGCCACCGGTGCCTGCTGCTGCACGTCCAGGAGGAGCTCCGGTTCGTAGGTGTATTTGGTGTGACAGTCCTTATCATTTCCGAGGAGACTGTCAGGAGCTCACAGCTGCTTTGCGAGATGGTGTGGTTCGCTATCAGAACGGTAGGCTGCACCTTTCTTCTACTGGAGAGCCGTTGAGCACGCAGTTTGGGCGAGGAGGCATGAGGAGTCTACCTCAGATTGCTGCGGCGGCAACTGTACATGCATTGAAGGCACCACCGGTAAATCCTGATGTATATGCTGGACATATTGAGGTTTCTTCTAGTCCTACGTTGCTAGATAAGACTGCTGAGAAGAGTATTGCCCCTGTTCCTTCTGAAGTACTGAAGAGGGGAGCCGAGTCTATTCGTAGGGTCACAGGATGGGGAGATCCTGTAGATGCTGCTTCTATCAGAGCATTCTTGGATGTAGATAGACACGTTCATTGGCAGGATGCTTCTGTGGAGGAGAAGAGGCGGCGAGAAGCCTCTGAACTTGATACTGGAGTTCCTGAGGAGATTGGAGATAGACGGAGAGTCACAAGGAGACGAGCGGCTCTTCCTGAAGACATCCCGTCTACTTCTGCAGCTCCTCCACCTGCGCCAGGTCCTATGGAGGATGTGCAGAGATCCCAGCAGGAGCCAACGACTGCTGGTAGGCGGTTTAGTGCCCAAGAGAAAGGGAAGGGACCGGCTTACAAGTTGGCAGCTGATATTGAAACTTCTACTGATCTGAAGAGCATCTTGGAGCAGAGGATATTGGATGCACGAATCGAGTTTTCTCTCCGGGAAGTTCTTGGTATTGCAAAGAGGGAGTTTCACGAACTGATCATCGACATCATCAAGCGCAAGAGACAAGTGATGTCCGAGCAGGTAGAGAGTCAGATGATAGATGTAGTAGGAGCTTCTCTGAATGATGCAGAGTTTGGAAAGGTGCATTTTCAGGAAGCTGATGACAAGAGATACCAGCAAGAAGCGTTGGTTGCTGGTACCGACACTATTGAGTTCAACGATGAGGAAGCTGGTGAGGAGAGTCCAGCTAGTGAAAGTGATTTCAGAAAGAGACATTGGGCTCGTGCCACAACTGCTACGCGAGTTCGTCTTGGAAGTTTGGCTGAACCTGTTGCTGCTTTAGTTGATCACGGATCTGAGATCAACATCATGTCACGGGAGGTGTACGAGAGGGGTCAGTGGTCTATCGAGCTAAACCATGGTTGGGTGTTACGTGCTGCAAACAACCAGAAAGGTGAGCTATACGGCGCTTGTCCTAATGTGAAGGTGAAGATAGGTGATGTGGATGTGGATCAACATTTCTTCGTGCAATCTTCTGCTTCATATCCTGTGATTCTTGGTCAGCCTTATATCACTGCGGTTCGAATGGAGACCAAGGTGATGGATGATGGATCTCATTATGCTAGGATCCGTAGTCCAGATGATAGACGTTCTGTGCAGTTTCTGACCGTTCGTACGAACCACGAACGAAACCGTCAAACTTTGAGGGATTCTCCTATCTGTAGGGATAAGGGTTTTCTGAAACCACTCTCGTAGGACGGGATAGCGAGAGTGATGGATCTACTGCTACTACGATCTCGCTTGAGCAGCCTGAGGGATCACAGGAGGTTGATGGAAAGGCTGCTCAAGATTCAGAAAGTAGTTGCACTGTACATAGTTGGAAATCTGGGTTGATGACTTTCAGTTCTGATGATTGGAGTGAGTTCACACGGATGGAGGATTTGACTGAGAAGAGTAGAAGGCAGATGGAGAGGTGTGTAGCAAATATGCGTTGTACAGGAGTTCTGAAGGAAGATGAGATGATTTCTGGTGTTTATGAGGAGTTTGTAGGTGTGCAGTCTTTTGTTTGTTGGCTGGATGGTGTAGATAGGTTGATGGAACAGATGGGAGGTAGGGTGGTGATCCCCATCCATTCTCGTGAAGTCTATGAGGAGATTATCTCGTACTTGCGATATCGTCCTCATCCGAGACTGGAGAATGGATGGAAGGATGCAGTCGGTTGGTGTGGCTTACATCAAGAAGCGAAAGTACACGCCAAGTATAAAGCTGTAGCGAGGAAGGTGAGACCTGTGGCGACCCAATTACCTGTTGATTCTCAGCAGCAGATGGAGTTAGCGGCTGCTGAGCTTGTGCTTAGAGATCCTACACAGGTAGGACACAAGTTTACTCAGAAGACACTTGAGCAGCTCCAGATAGGAAGGGGTGGCTTCTTGACTGAAGAGGAGAAACGAGCTTTTGAACATATGATAGTTAGCCATGGTAAGGCATTTTCTTTCTCGGCTGAGGAGATAGGTTGTGTGGATCCTAGTGTGATAGCTCCGATGGTTATCTTCACTGTTCCTCACGTACCTTGGGACTTGAAGCCGATTCCAGTCCCTCGTGCCTTGCTACCGAATGTGATTGAGTTACTGAAGGAGAGGATGCATATGGGTATTCTTGAACCATCTATGGCTCCGTACTCTAGCCGATGGTTCACAGTACCTAAGAAGACAGGAGCTCTACGCTTCATCCAAGACTTGCAGCCTGCCAACAACATCACGATTCAAAACGTTGGAACAGGACCTGTGGTTGATGAAGTAGCTGAGGCGTTTGCTGGAAGGTCAATCTATTCTATTGGAGATCTGTTTTCAGGTTATGATCAGTTTCAGCTTGCTTTGGAGAGTAGAGACTTGACTACCATGCGTACACCTTTGGGATTGATGCGGATGTGTACTCTTCCTCAGGGTGCGACAAACTCAGTAGCTCATATGCAAAATGCGATGCATAAGGTGTTACGAGAGTTTGTGCTTGAGGTCACTATCCCGTTTTTGGATGACATTCCCATGAAAGGCTGTCCGGTGGAGGACAAGGACGAAGCAATGACTTCTGATGGTTGCAGAAAGTTCGTTGCAGACCACATTCGAGATGTGGAGAAGATTCTGATGCGTTTGGAGGAGGTACACCTCACTCTATCGGGTACCAAATCTCGCTTTGGGATGTCAGAGATTGTGATAGTAGGTCATCTGTGTGGTACTTTTGAGAGGCGTCCGAACCCAGAGAAGGTAGATGCTATAGCAAGGATAGCTGACTGCACCAACATCACTGAGGTTCGACGGTTCTTAGGAGCTTGTGTGTTCTTTCGTGTGAGTATTCCTCATTATGCACATATTGCCGAGCCTCTATATGCACTTCTAAGAAAGGGAAGGAGGTTTACTTGGCGGCAAGAACATCATGAGACGATGGAGCAGCTGAAGGAGATTCTGAAGTCTCCACCTATACTAAGGAGGCTTAGCTACGAGAGCGGGAGACCTGTGGTACTGACTGTTGATACGAGTCCAAAGGCGATTGGATGGGCCGTTGGCCAAGAAGATGTAGAAGGTGTGCGGTTTGTTTCAAGGATAGGAGCTCGGATCTTAACAGATAGACAACGTAACTATCCTCAAGTGAAGCGTGAGTTCTGGGGAGCTGTTACTGCTATGAAGGTAGATCGAGAGTTCTTGATAGGAGCTCGTGTGATACTAGAAACAGATTGTTTGCCTTTGTTGGGTATGATAGCAAACTGCAATACACCAGACATAGCAATGCTACGATGGATTGCTTATGTCCGGAGTCTGAACCCTGAGCTAAAGCATATAGCAGGGAAGGACAATCCAGTTGCAGATATGTTATCTAGGGCTCGTTATACAGATGAGGATGAGATGTTTGCAGAGGTGGAGAATGAAGAGAGGAGAGACGTTTGGTGCCGAGTTGGTCAGCAGACTTCAGACTTGGAACCACTGCCGTTCAATGAGGAGTTCTACTCAGAAAAGTTCCGCGATATTGGATTTTATCTGAGTTCTTTATGCAGAAGAGAAGGATGGAGTGATGCAGAGTTCAAGGAGATCAGACGGAAGGCGTATAGTTATCTTCTACGTGAGGGTTATCTGTGGAAACGTCCGAAGAGAAGAGATGGGATGCTTACTAGAGTGGTGGATGATCAACCGACAAAGCTTAATCTGCTGAAGGAGTTTCATGATACCTTGTGGGCTGGACATCGTGGAGTCTGGGCTACATACACGAAGCTGAAGGAGCGTTACTGGTGGAAGGGTTTGTATCAAGACGTGGTGGACTTTGTTGGGTCGTGTCTGCACTGTCAGTTCTACTCTAAGGTCCGTTACAGAGATGGACTTGTACCTACTTATCCACCTAGTATCCATTTTCAATGGGTTCTTGATCTTGTGATGATGCCACCGGGGTTATGGGGGATGCGTTATTTGGTGTTGGCTCGAGAGGATCTTTCCAACTATGTGGAGGGACGAGCACTACGGACGAAGACTACAGAGAATATCTGCAGGTTCGTGCTAGAAGATATCATCTGTCGTTATGGATCGGTTGGGAGATTACGTGCAGATAGAGGTGAGTTGAGAGGCGCTGAAGTGAAGGAGTTCTTTGCTCGTTATGGAGTGAAGCTTCGACTTACCACTGCTATGAATCCAGAGGGCATTGGTAAGAGTGAACGAGGGCACCCTTCTATTGTTCATGCTTTAGTGAAAGCATGTGATGGTAGACCTAGAGAATGGCCGAGATTACTTCCATTTGCTTTGTGGGCGGATAGAACTACACACTGTACTACGACTGGCTATATGCCAGTTGAGCTTATGCTGGGGCAGAAACCGATCATGCCTGCTGAGGAGTACTTTCCTACATGGGCTACGCTACCGTGGGAAGATGGTATAGATCGTGCTTCACTCCTTGCTTTACGTATTAGGCAGTTGGAGCGAAGGGAGGAGGATCTTGCTGATGCGCAGGAGAGGCTGAAGGTGGCTCGAGTCAGAAACAAGGAACGTTTTGACAAGACTCACCGACTACGACCGAAACCAATACATGTTGGTGACTGGGTTCTGGTATATGATAGCACGTTGGAGAATCAGCACTCTACACTTCGTAAGTTCTCTCGAAGATGGTTCGGGCCTTATGTTGTGCTAGATGTGTATGAGAATGCCACCTATAGTTTGCGTGAGTTGGATGGTACTCTTTTGAAGCTATCTGTGGCTGGCAAACGTGTGAAACTGTTCAAGAGACGCGGAGGGTCAGTTGAATTATTCAACTTTCTGGAGTCGGAGCTGAGGACAACAAGAGACGAAGACGTCCCAGTGTCTGATGAGGCTGAGGCGGAGGAGAGCGATGATGATGAGGATCAAACAGAAGACTGAGGAGATTGGCACATACCGGAGGATGTGCAGGTTCAGAGGGGGTGGATGTCGTGATGTGAATCATTTGACATAGTGAATGATTCACTTATCACTGCTGTCGCGTTACTTAGCGCATGTTATTTCTACTCCGACACTTGATGTTTAGTAGTCTTAGAAGTTAGCTCTGTACTGTTCTTAGTCTTTTATGCTTATGGTTGACACCTTTTGCATATGGTGTTAACTCTGTCATATATTTTGGATTCTAGTAAGTTGGTAGTATGACATTTATCTTGTTCAAGCATTCGTACGCTTGTGCAAGTGAATTCATACTTATCTATGATACTCAATGTACATGACTTAGATTTATCATGTAGATAGGGGTTTGAGCTCATGGGTTGTACTTACTTGTCGCCCATGCACGCTTTCTAGCTGATTTAAGTTATTTTTCGGGGCTGCGTGTCGTTTTAGGTAGTTTAAGTTTTACGTTGGCACTCTAGGGAGCTTGACGTGGTAGCCTATGAGTAAAACTAAGTTGCCACGTGGTTTAGGGTACTAAAGGACAACCAAGTGGAGCTATGAACTCCCATTGGTCTGTTTTTGTCTTTTGTTAAACTCTAAATTTAGAAACAGAGCTCTAGAGTGGAGTTCGAGCAATTTGTGAGGGTACTTTGAAATCTGAGAGCACAGGGAGATAGAGCTCGTCATGCCAAGCACCTCCAGTGAAATTTTTGATCGATTTGAGTCATTAAAGACGGAGTTATGAGCAATTGAAGTTCGGATTGTGCCAGAACTGAATCACTTTTGTTGGATTTAGGGTTTTCAGTGTCACTTGCAGCTGATTTGAGGAAATTGCTTCAAAACTTTGAGGTTGTGTTCTCCGCCAGCAGGGCTACGATTTCCTAAAAAGTTTCATATCGATTGAGTAACTGAGTAATTCAGGGCGGCCGCTGAAGCAGAGGGGGTCTGAAAAGCTCTTAATCTAGAGCAACGACTTTAGAGGAGGAGATCTGGAGTTCTGTGTACATTCAGGAGTCCCAACTTCACAGGGATGCTCAGCATCCTGTAGACTTCAAATACTGTAAGAAACTTTGGATTTGATCGAGCCAATTTCCTGTTATAGGTCTAAATAGCTGTCTGGGTACCAGAAACTGCCGTTATTTCTCTACTCAGAAAGTTTCTGTCCATATCTTAGTGCTCTGAATTGATCTGAAGCTGAAATTTCGTATGTGTATCCAGTAGAACCTCATTTACATGTAGGAGGAGTTCTGAAGTCTGAACCTTCACATATTTCTCAATCCTGAGTGTCAAAGTTCGCCATCTGATCTTATCATTGCTAGTTAAGCCTGAACTTTGCTTCCTGAACATATCAGAAGAGCCTAGAGACTTATATGAGTGTTTTTCAATATCATCTTGAGACCTGAAGCCTATCCTTGGAGTAAACCAGCCACAGCCAGGAGCCCAACGTTTCCTTGAGTAGATTGAACACAGCCTTCAAGCTCATATCACAGCCAGAAGGTTCACCCTTCCCAGGAAGACTCTCAACCCGACAACGTGCACTTATCAAGAACTCTCGGTCTACCTTCATAGCAGTAACAGCTCTCCACAACTCACGCTTCACTTGAGGATAGTTACGTTGTCTATCTGTTAAGATCCGAGCCCCAAACCTTGAAACAAACCGCACGCCTTCTGCATCTTCTTGACCGACCGCCCATCCAATCGCCTTTGGACTCGTGTCAACAGTCAGTATGATAGGTCTTCCGCTCTCGTAGCTAAGTCTCCTTAGTACAGGTGGAGACTTCAGAATCTCTTCCAGTTGCTCCATCATCTCGTGATGTTCTTGCCGCCAAGTAAACCTCTTTCCCTTCCTCAGGAGTGCATACAGAGGCTCGGCAATGTGTGCATAATGAGGAATACTCACACGAAAGAACACACAAGCTCCTAAGAATCGTCGAACCTCAGTGATGTTGGTAGAGTCTGCTATCCTCGGTATAGCATCTACCTTCTCTGGGTTCGGCCGTCTTCCAAAAGTACCGCATAAGTGACCAACCACCACAATCTCTGACATTCCAAAACGAGATTTGGTACCTGACAGAGTAAGGTGTACCTCTTCCAAGCGCATCAGAATCTTCTCCTCATCTCGGATGTGATCTGTAACGAACTTTCTGCAACCATCAGCAGTCATAGTTTCGTCCTTGTCCTCCACCGGACAGTCTTTCATGGGGATATCATCAAGAAATGGGATAGTAACCTCCTTAGTTTCTCCACTTCAGTCAAGAAGCCATCCCCTCCTATCTGGAGCTGCTCGAGTGTCTCTTGAGTAAACTCTTGTCCTATCTGTTTAGGATCTCTTAGTACAGGCTTAGTGGCTGCTAACTCCATCTGCTGTCATGAATCAACAGGTAACTGGGTCGCCACTGGTTTCACCTTCTTCGCTACAGTTTTGTATTTGGTGTGAACCTCTGCTTCTTCACGAGAGCCACACCAGCAGATTGCATCCTTCCATCCACTCTCCAATCTCGGATGAGGACGAGATTGTAAGCACGAGACAACCTCCTCATAGACTTTACGAGAGTGGATAGGGATCACCACCCTTCCTCCTATCTGCTCCATCAACCTATCTACATCATCCAGCCAACGAACAAAAGATTGTACACCTACAAACTCCTCGTAAACACCAGAAATTATCTCACCTTCTTCTAGAACTCCTGTACAGCGCAGATTTTCTGCATACTTCTCCATCTGCCTTCTACTCTTCTCAGTCAGATCATCTACTCGCGTGAACTCACTCCAATCATCAGAACTGAAAATAATCAACCTAGATTTCCAACTATTTACAGTGTAGCTTTTCTCAGAATCTTGAGCAACCTCTTCGTCAGCCTCTTGTGATCCCACAAGCTGCTCAAGCGGGATCATAGTAACAGCAGATCCGTCACTCTTGGTATCCCGTCCTACAAGAGTGGTTTGAGAAAACCCTTGCTCCTACAGATAAGAGAATCTCTCAAAGTTTGTCTGTTTCGTTCGTGGTTCGTACGAACGGTCAGAAACTGCACAGAACGTCTATCATCTGGACTACGGATCATAGCATAGTGAGATCCGTCATCCATCACCTTCGTCTCCATTCTAACTACCGTGATATAAGGTTGACCAAGAATCACAGGATAAGAAGCAGAAGACTGCACGAAGAAGTGCTGATCTACCTCCACATCACCCAGCTTCACTCTCACGTTGGGACAAGCGCCGTATAACTCACCCTTCTGGTTGTTTGTAGCTCGTAACACCCAACCATGGTTCAGTTCGATAGGCCACTGTCCTCTCTCGTACACCTCCCGTGACATGATGTTGATCTCTGAACCGTGATCAACCAAAGCAGCAACCGGTTCTAAACTCCCAAGGCGAACTCGTGTAGCAGTCATAGCACGAGCCCAGTGTCTCTTTCTGAAGTCGCTATTAGTAGCTGGACTCTCATCTCCAACTTCTTCATCATCAAACTCAGCAGTGTTGGTACCAGCAACCAACGCTTCTTGCTGATACTCTGTATCATCAGCCTCTTGAAAATGCACCTTCCCGAATTCTGCATCATTAACAGAAGCTCCTACCATCTCTATCATCTGGCTTTCTACTTGTTCAGACATCACCTGTCTCTTCCGCTTGATGATGTCGATGATCAGCTCGTGAAACTTCCTCTTCGCAATACCAAGAACTTCCCGAGGAGAAAACTCGATTCGCGCGTCAAGTATCCTCTGCTCCAAGATGCTCTTGAGATCAGTTGAAGTCTCGATATCAACCGCCAACTTATAAGCCGGTCCCTTCTTTTTCTCTTGGGCAGTAAACCGTCTACAGCAGTCGTTGGTTCCTGCTGGGATCTCTCCACATCCTCCATCGGACTTGGTGCAGGTGGAGGAACTGCAGAAGTAGACGGGATGTCTTCTGGAGGAGCTGCTCGCCTCCTTGTGACTCTTCGTCTATCCCCAGCCTCCTCCGGAACTCCAATATCAAGTTCAGAGGCTTCTCGCCGCCTCTTCTCCTCCACAGAAGCATCCTGCCAGTGAACGTGTCTATCCACGTCCAAGAATGCCTTGATAGACGCAGCATCAACAGGATCTCCCCACCCTGTGACCATACGTATAGTTTCTGCTCCTCTCTTCAGTACTTCAGAAGGAACTTGAACAGGTTTCTTCTCAGTAGTCCTATCTAGCAACGTAGGACTAGAAGAAACTTCAATGTGACCGGCATATACATCAAGATTTACCGGTGGTGCCATCAATCCATGTACAGTTGCAGCAGCTGTAATATGAGGTAGACTCCTCATGCCTCCTCGTCCAAACTGCATGCTTAGCGGCTCTCCAGTAGAAGAAAGGTGCAACCTACCGTTCTGGTAGCGAACCACACCATCTCGCAGAGCAGCCGTGAGCTCTTGACAGTTTTCTCGGAAATGATCTTGACTGTCACACCAGATACATCTACGAACAAGAGCACCTCCTAGACGTGCAGCAGCAGGCGTCGACGGCTGCTCTCTCTGCAATCCAGCTAACTCCACCTTTAGTTTTCTCATCTGCCGAATCAAGTCTTCGATCTGATTCTGTTGTCCATGGTTCTCCACAGGTCTCTGAATCGGTGCTCTCTGTGCAAGAACTGGCACAACTGGCATCAAAGGAACTGCAGCAGGGACAACAGGTCTAGGAGCCGGAGCAAGAGCCGGAGGTTGCTGTACTTGAAGAGCAGTGCGAGGTTGAGCGGTTATTTCTGCAAGCGGACGTCCTCCCACAGCCACTCTTTCCCGCCTCTACCTCGTTAGTACGGCAACAACATCCTCGACTCTCCCCCAATCAGTAGTAACTCCTCCTTCAGCAGATCGATCGGCCAACATAAAGCACAACCGATCTGCCGTAGCATCATCGGTAGCTTGCAGAAAAAGCTCGGTTTTTCGAGCATCTAAGGTTATCCTCTCAAGAGTTGAGAGTTGTCGGTATCTCCGATCAAACTCTCTCAGCATCTCATTCAGACCCATCATACGACCAGGTTGCTGCTCAACCCAGTCTAAAAACGTCCTCCTAGTAACTCTCTCCGAATCTTCTTCGAGAAACTCCTCTCGAAGAGATCGCTCGAAACTCATCCAGACACCTAGATTTCTTCTTTGTACATCCCTAACTTGGTCCCGCAACTCAAGAATGACAACTAACTCGAAACTGGTTATCATCTCTATATCAGTGACTCTAACCAGTTCCATCTCTCCTCGATACTCACGCAGATATCTAGAAATATCTCTTCCTTCAAACCTTCCACATCTATTAACTATCGCTTGCAAAGCTTTGGTAGATTTCAACTCACCCCCTCCAACGATCGGATGCTGTTGGACCAGGGCCGCAAGCATCTTCAGAATCTCAGTTGTGTCGAGGCCAGATGTAGATGTCGCTGCAGTCGCAGGAGCTACAGTAGGTGCTGCAGCAGACGTAGATGCAGCAGCCGTAGAGGTAGCACCAACAGCGCTTCCGCTCTTCCGATCCATCTTACTCTTCGTCTTGGAACTCAACTTCACGGTCAATCACCCCAAGAAGCCTCTCAGTGGAAGCACCAGATTGTATGTCGAGGCGAGAGTTTCTTGGGAAGGGCGAACCTTCTAGCTGTGATACGATCGTGAAGGGGAGGACGAAAAACCACACACGGAATACAGATCGCAAGGAAAACACACCACCACGTTCTCGATCCAGCCAAAATAAACCACACGGCATGCAAGTAGATCTTCAACTCCAGATCAATCAGACTGAAAATCTCACGCTCAGTAACTCAGAATATCAGAAAACTGCTCCTGTGAAGTACCAGCGCGTTCACCTAGAAGCTTCCCGTTTTCTCTTCAGAAAAATGTGCGTACAAGTTGTAGGTCTCTTATCTACTCTATTCTGTTCTCTACTCTCGATCCTTTGATATCAAAACTTTGATCAGACAGAAGTTCTCTTCAGACGTAACCTCTGTGTAAAATCTCTTAGCTCTTCGATTCTCTCTATTCGATAGCTCCCGCACGATAAACTCTCCACTGCTCGGTGATCAGCAAACTGCGATAATGGCCTGAGAATTCTCTCTCTCCGGAGTACACCCCTCTGGGTTCTCCTCCACCCTACGTAACCTTCAGTGTCACCTGGCAGGGGTAAAAAGATGCCCTAAACAGATGGCAGCAGAAAAATAAATCACTGATAATAATTCTACACGTAAGAAGACTATTTCACTAAGCTTCGCAGATTCATCTGTACGGACGGTCACCGACTGAGCTGTACAGTCAGCATCTGACACCTCAACTCGAAGTAACTCCGCCACGGCTACCTCTGGCCACCGGAATCACCTCGTTCTGACACGCGGAGCTCGAGTTATCACCATTGTCGTTTTCCGCCCCTTAAACTTTGAAGTGCCGTAAGTATGGCCTCAAGTATCAATTTCACTTGATTTTTCGACCCAAATGAATAATATTTCGAACTTTACATTTTTCTACAAAAGAATTGGTACCGACTTGGAGTATCTTTGATGCCTTCTCGCTATCCCAGGACTTAGAGGGCCGCAACCGAATTCGTACTAATTATCCTGCCAACCCGAAGGTGAGAGGTCCATTTTGAAACCCGATGGTAATCTCCCTCTAGCATCCACACTAGGTGACTGCACTAGTGCAGGGTAGACGGAGGCGTCCCGCATTCACGGTACGTTTAAGGGACATCTAGTGTCCCGCCTCTAGGCAACTTGGTGCCCCTCATATTCCCCCGAAGGTGCCAGCCTACTCCAAGCCGGTTGTGAGTCTGAAGGGATTTGATCCGGAGACCTCCTCCCTACAAGTTTCTCAGCTACACCACGGAAGCTGATCTCACAACTGGTTTTGAAGCCCAGTTTCTAAGCTAATATGCTAGAAAGCTACGGTATTTCGTCTTTCCTTTGCTAACACGAAGTGCCATAATTTTCTCTAGAAATGCTCTTTTTGTACATTTCGAATTTAAAAAAAATACTTCATACTACAATCTACATGGGAAAAATCTAAAAAGTATTTTTCGAACTCACTCAGATTTATGGTAAAATTCCCGGTATCAGAAATCTTGTAGAAGAACCCCAAGTAACTTTTTGCCTACAACTCCGTTTGCAACTTTTGAATATACCACGGTGATCAGCGCGACGAGACCTACGCCGTGATGTTTTCAGATTTTCGAATGCACACTTCCTCCAGAATCGACTTCTCTGGGATCTTAACTTCACTCAGAGAGACTAACTTCTAACTGAGAGGTGAATTATTCACTATGTGGAATAATTCACATCACGACACCGGACCGGAGCCAGACCATCTCCCTAACTCTCTCAAGCTCAACATTCCCTAAGTCTTGATCTAGCAGTTAGGTTTGTCCCTTAACATGAGCAAGTCACAACGTGATTTGGGCAAACTTTTTTTTAAATGTAGGGTTCTAAACGGTACCTCCAACACACCTAACGGTCCAACCGCTCGTGATGTCCGTCTAGGTCCAAGTTACCAAATGGTGGTCAAACCTGCCGTCCTTCATAGTCTTACCCCAGTCCTTGGGTCGTTCTCAAGTCCAAACGTCCACGTCTAGACCAGAATGTGACTTAGAACTGACACACTCTCATCTCATGCTCCTAGAATCCGTCCACTGAACTCTAGGGTTGGATGACTTGTCATGACACAGCCATACATCGAGTCTCTCTCATATATACTCTCTCTCATATATACTCTCGAGGCGGCCTCGTCCTCCTCTTTGGTCCCTGAAAATAATATAATAATCCAATCACGAGATCCTTCATAATTTGCAGCTCCAATGTTAGTTTGAGGAGTTCTTTGTATCATTGATAAGCTCTTCCGAAGAGTTTTCCAGTGATACCTTACTTGCCTTGAGATCTTACCTAGAGCTCCGTCACGATCCAAAACGTTGTTGGAGCTCTAACACTTAGTATTTTTCTAGAGAACTGTAAGTGCAAGATTGGGACCTTATGGTTCGGACCAGCGTCCGACCAACATATGTTTGTCTTATACCCACGTCTTTGTCCACTCAGACCTTCATCTCGGACTTGCATCTCAGACTTATGTCTCGGACTAACGTTTTGATCCGTCTTTGGACTTACCCCTTTATGTCAACATTCGTCTAGGGTTGTCTTGGGATAGGCCCTTACGTCCTAACCCAATGTTTCAACTTTGGTTCAGAGAACCACTTAGAGTTCATTTGTTCTCGACGTCCCGGCCAAGTTGTTAACTCATATTCGCAGCGTTCGCAACCTAGCGTAAATTCATTAGAGTTCTATTGTTCTCGTCTGGGCCAATCTTGAGACTAAGGGTCGTGATAGCCACATAAATCAAGGCGTACTTTATTGGTAGCAGCAGCTTGATTAATTCTTTTGTATTTTTGAAAAATATTCGATCCAAGAGCCAAGATTGAGCGACCAAGAGAGTCCGACAAGTTACTTGTTTGAGTTCATCTTCATCACGTTTCAAACAAGTATATGAAATTTGAATTATTAACTCGTACGTGAGTTTAGGTGAAGGATGTCTCAGATATGAACGGTGGTTTGAGTACTGTGTCCTTGAACATAGAAGATTAATTATATGAAGGATGTGGACTAAAGGTATCCCACCGATTTCTCTTCCGTATATTTTGTCATTTTCGCATAAAGGTTATTTGATCACCTCTGGTCGTCTTCATATTACACAAATTACTTAATTTTAAGCATAAACTAATTGCTAAAATATACATGGAGCATGAGAGAGAATATGATTGTCTAGTGGGAAGAAATAATTTCAAAATCTATAGATGTTGAGATAATTTTGAAGACATCACTGGAAAAAGTTTCTCTATGATATCATTGTCAGTGAATATTCTGAGACCTCCATCGGAATAGCCTGTTGGATGATTGGTTTAGGTGTCACGGAGGTGACCTAAATGACACTAGCAATGAATGTTTAAGACACTAATGACAAAATGGATGTCGACGATCTGTATAAAAGGAATCGGCAAACAAAATAGACATCGACAATTGATATAAAATGAGCTAGCGATCGAGATGATCATTTTATGAGAATAAGCAATCCATCTGACGTCGACGACTCAGCAAACAAGTGATCACATGGTTGCCTCAAGATACGCAATAGAATAACATAAAACTGTTATTGCTATGCGTAAACGCATAGCTTACTATTGGTTTTGGAGTTTTCTCTAAATCATGAAAAATAAGAACTTTTTTCCACCTTTAGATTGATCACCATCGTGAGGCGACGTGAGGAAGTCAGTTAAGGAACGGACGTGAGTAGTTACGACAGGCTTTGTGTTTCTATGTCTCTCTTTCGTAGGTCGAGCACATCTCGCAGATGTATTCTGAGTAGTCTCATTGTCATTTCTCAGTTTTCCATTTGGCGCGTCTCTGTAACTCACTCGTTCTTCGACCACTTGCCTTCTTCATATTGTTTTTGTTTGTTTTTTTTCCTTCTCTGCCGCACGCACCCGGAGTAGGAATGCTTGCAACTGGAATTCAAAAAACATTATGTTTTTTTCCCTTCTCTGCGGCGCGCACCCTGAGTAGGAATACTTGCAACTGGAATCAAGTGCGCAAGGGACGTAGAGAAGAGATCGCGTTGAGAATTGTAGGTCAAGCAGAAGATAGCAAAATGTTATTCCAAGCTCTTCATCTTCCGAGAGTGTAGTCATGTTCTCATGAGTCACGGCATTTTCAAGTTCTCGAGTGTTCGCTGTCGAGAAGAACTCTGCAGAAATTCGAGGGGTTTCGCATTCCTTCGACTTTACAGAACCTACAAAGACCAGGTAAGCAGATTTCATCACAAAACTGCGCCGATTTAAGAATTATGTTAATGTAGCTTCGTGAGTAAATCAACACCTCAATTTACTATCTTTCACAAGTCCGATTCGACGGTGAATTAGTTATGCGCTGAAGAGCACTATCATATGGATCGTGTATTATGCTTCTCGGCTTCTCGAGACGCAACTTGGTCAACCCAAATGTCACGATTTTTGGTACTCTTTCTCAGCGATTCTGACGGAGAGTTGTATTCGGTTAGTATTCGGTTATGTTACTCGTGGATCGCCCACGAGCGTCTTCGTCTGACAGTTCTCTCGATCCTCTCTTGGGTTCGTTGTGCAGTCGGCATTCCACCATCCGGCTCTCTCTTCTCTGCAACGCGTTTGCGATATGCAACTTGACCAACTCAAATGTCATGGTTTTTGGTGCTCTTTCTCAGTGATTCCTTCTTGACATTCTTCTTGGAAGCTTGCGGAGATAAGAACATAGACTTCACCGGTGCTCTGCTAGGAGTTGCATCTCTCCATGACGTAGAACCCCTGCGAGTCTTACCTGCAGAGAAAGCCCGTGGGGAGAATGGTTGAGACTTACTTTTGGCCTTGCGTGTGTCCTGAGCTGTGCTTGGTACATAAGGCCTTTCTTTCAACTTTCTTGTGTGTATTTCATCAAAGCAGTGGCTTCTGTCCTTGATACCTTGGTTGGGTTGGAGTGCTGAGCGTGGTCAAAGGCTTTCTGATCAATTTGGCATCGATTTGACATTAGAGAAGTCTATCGCAGCCCTAGGTACTCCCTACTGCTAATGGATGGATATAGAAGAGTTTCTGAAGAGGATAACTGAAGAGGCTCACTGCTGGGATTACGACTTGTCTCGTGTATACGTTATGGGTGATGCTATATGGTTCATAACGTATACACGAGAAGAACCTAAAGCCCGACATCCTTCAGGGGACAAGTAAGAACCGGTTGGCTAGAAGTGAATGTTTGGCAAGACTGACAATTGTGAAGTGGTTTATGGTGCTGAGGAGAGTGTTCTGAGCCTACGTTATGAACCAGGTCACTCTCTGCCAGATCTCTTGTATGAGGAATGGTACTGGACGATTCTAAGTAAAGGCCAGATGTTAGAAGACCCAGAGAGATTGCTCCTCCTTTGGTGGCAAAGTCTCCGAGTTCAGCAAGAGCTTTGATGGATGATGCAACTATACGCAAGGAAGTTGCCTGCTGTGTCATTCTCCCTGTAGACTTCAATTCTTCATCCTTTTCGCTGTGAGGATAGCCAGTACGTCCTAGGGGATGGACACCAACCTGTCGCCGAAATGTATACACTAGACGGAAGGTCAAGTTCACGAGTTTGTGGCAACGTTTCCTCATACTCTCGTTGTCGCTTGATTGCAGCGACGGTACCTTCTGCAAATCGAACCATGCTTGACATGAAATAGTTGGTTGATGAAGACATAATATAATTAGTGGGGAGAGTGCTAATCACACGGAACCCTGCTCTCACGGCAGAACACAAGTTGGTACTCGGCTGCAGTCCATCGAGTGCGAAGTTTCTCTGAAAACGTGAATTTGCATTAAAGAACAGGTGAGAACAGATACACTGTATAATAAATGCACTAAAGAATCGATTTGTGTTCTAATGCAAAAACTCATTACCTAATGACTAAACTTCCTCTAAATGATTCGATCACTTAACATTCGGCCTACATTCCTATAGGAGGTGCTTGGCCTCATGAAGATGACTTAATTTTCAACTTCAGAATTCTTACAAATGACAACGAAATACAACCGGACTACATTACAACGAGCAATGAAGCGTCTTGTAGGTGAACGGTTCTTATCACTCTTCTCTGCACATTCCGGCGGATACAAGAGCCGTGAAGTCACAACGTATTCCCAAAATTAAAAGGACAGAAGTGATTAACTACTATCACTCAGTCCAGGACCTTGGAAATAAGTCCAGCACCCACGGTCTTCCCTCCCTCCCTAATGACGAACCTCATCTTGGCCTCGCAGACAATTGGGTTAATGAGATTCACTTTCATCTTGACACTATCACCAGGCATGACCATGTTGGTCTCCTCACTCTTGTCGGTCTCAACACTCTCTACTGATCCGGTGACGTCTGTAGTTCTCATGTAAAACTAGGGCATGTAGCCAGCAAAGAAAGGTATGTGCCTTCCTCCCTCTTCCTTCTTCAGGACGTACACGGAAGCCTCAAAAGAACTGTGCGGAGTGATAGATCCGGGCTTAGCTAGGACCATACCTCTTTGGATGTCATCCTTCTGGATACCTCTCAGAAGCATACCCACGTTATCACCAGCCTGGGCATCAGGCAACTTCTTTTGGAACATCTCAAGTCCTGTGACAGTAGTGGCCCTAGTTGGCTTCAACCCAACAATCTCCACTGTGTCACCAACCTTAACAATTCCACGCTCAACACGACCGGTTGCCACAGTTCCTCGTCCGGTAATGGAGAAAACATCCTCAACAGCCATTAGAAATGATAACTCTGTCTGCCTAACCGGGATTGGGATGTAATTGTCTACCTTCTCCATCAATTCATAAAGTTTGTCCACCCACATGTTCTCGCCCTTCTTAATGGTGGGATTGGCACTCAATGCCTCCAAGGCAAGGAGAGCGGACCCGGAGATGATTAGGATCTCATCTCCTGGGAATTCGTACGAGTTCAAAAGTTCACGCACCTCCATGTCAACCAAGTCTAGAATCTCTTCGTCGTCGACTTGGTCCTGTTTGTTCAAGAAAACCACCATGTTTGGCAAGCAGAATGTGCTCCTTGGTCTGGGGCATAAGACCATCGGCGCCAGACACCACAAGAATGGCTCCGTCCATTTGTGTAGCTCCATTGATCATGTTCTTCACATAATCAGCATGTCCAGGGTAGTGGACGTGAGCGTAATGACGAGTCGCGGTTTCGTACTCGACTGTCGTCGTGTTAATGGTAATACCTCTGGCCTTCTCTTGAAAACGTGAATTTGCATTCACAACCAAGGTGAAAAGGTTACCATGGAAGAGCGGTATACATCCTCCACGAACGCGAACGAACTTCTTACTAAGTTTTCGGTAAGAGAAGCAAGCGGTTCGTCCGGCGTTTAGTTTGGTTGGATATTGTCTACTCTTGATGGTCATCTTCTCGGCTTTGTTTCTGTTCGTCCCTCATGGGTAACATCCGACATCTCTCATGTCTTATTTCAGAGTCAGCTAGTGCTTCAGATCAAGCTGATATTTTGGTCTACATCTTGGTAGATTTCTGCCTCGTTTGTTACTCATCAAGTAATGGCCATCTGCAGGTGCTTTATTATGTTCGTCATTTCGTTAACAAATCAACTAAAGTTCATCTCGTTGTGGCAAACTGCAGTCGCATTATCACGTTCATCTTGTCCTCCCTAGCAGTTATTTGGAGCACGCAGGCTTATACCAGTTTATTGGTGGTGCTCTTCCCCACGGCTGATGAGCACCATTCGTTAGTCAATGACGGTGGTGTAAGAGGCCTAGGCAATGCACTTCGGTGACCTAAACGGTTACCATTTGCACGACCCTTCTTGGTTCTATTTGTGCAAGGGATAAAGATATGACAAAGACAAAACATTTTGTGAAGCGTCTAGCAGCAGACTGTTTCTTTCCTTAGGAATGGATCGCTAGAAACTGCAGTAGGAACGGACAAACTTCCATCGCTTTGTGTGTACACCTGAATCTACACCTCAATCATGCCTTCGTGTCGTCCACCAGCCGAGGGTGTCTGGTCCCGATGACCTCTTTTCTTTCACGGAGGCATCATCAGCTTTAAAACTGTTTAGCAACCATTACTGTACAAGGACAGTTCATAAGGTTATTCATCAAGGGCAGTAGGCCGAGCTCTGCATGTGGGGCACTGACCGTGCAGAAGTCGCGGTCTGGAGCCGCTGATGCCGAGCAACTTATACACCTGGGCAGCAGAGTTCTCCAATTTCCGTGGTTCTGCTTGAGGTTGGACTGAAACAGACAAACCCGATGTGATTGCTGAGACCTGCTGATTGTTTTGGATCTCCAGAGTATCCGCTCCAGTCTCGTGTTGTCAAGTTTACGTACGGCAAGGACTTTGGCGTTTGTCTTGGTTTGAAACTCCAGCTCACACAAAGATGCACGCGGTACGTACCTTTGTTGTTTTGTAACGAGGCGGTTATCCCAACAGGACCAATTTCGAAGCAGGTTCATAACCTTTTCAGTATAGTCAAGTGGTCAAACTCTTCTTTGAGAGAACTTCATATGGCCTTCAGCACCTATACGCAGAGGCAGGGGACACTCACTACATAACTTTTCGGAGCAAATGACCTTCAGTCGTTTGCCAAGCGGCAGTCTCTTCCTCATCAAACTAGTTCTGCCGTAGAGTGAAATAAGTTTGTACTTCATGAACGAAATTACTTACCTTCAGTAGAGATATTCCTCGAGATTTCGTTCTATCGGAAAATATTCCCATACTCCTGGATGGTATAGCTGCCCACCCATCGTAACCTTAATACCTACTACATATGAACGTGGTGGGGGGAGCTTGTAAGGGTTGTTCCTTTGCTAGAAAGTCATGACAAAGTATTTGGTCCGAAACTTAACGGTCGCGATGAACTTGTAAATTGAACGCTGTATCTCTCTACACGCAGAAGCAAAGGTTCGTGACATATCAAAATTTGAGATTTGAGAAAGAAATTTCTAATCAATCCGTTATTCACTATAATTATATAAAATATGATGAATAATTTATCTTCTCTATAGACGACGCTAGCACTGGATCGTCGGTTCACAACCGGCCATCATCGATTCATCCACGATTCATCATTCGCTGTTCATTGCATATGGAGCATTAGATTTGGGTCGTCCATCGTCTGGTCACAAACTTTGGGTCGCTGGTCGTCGGTCATTGGTCGCCCATACGGCAAGTCGTCAGTTCATCAAGCGTTAGGTCGCCCATCGCTGTAGATAGGGCACCAGTCCCTTAAGAATTAAATAAAGAAGAGTGCCCATATCACAGACATATCACATTCATCTAATATACATTTGGTTATTTCACGTATGCAACTACCATCCTGTTATTCTGTAGATAAATAACATCTTTATGTCATTTATTTCTCATCAGTTTAAAGGAAATCAAGTGATCAAGAGCACAACCGCACACATGTAGGTATGAATAACAACAACTTGTTATTTATTTGACATCCATTTAAAGATGACTAGAGACATCTGTGCCCAAACTAAGTATGAATGGAAATAACAATCTGTTGTAATTTAGCACATGTAAATAACATCTAGTTGTCATTTTAGATATATAATAGCAATTTAGTGTTATTCACATTCCTTTTTGAGCATCCATTTATCTACTATTGGATCAGGCTGCTGGCAATCCGAGGGACGACCCCAAGGACGACCGGCCCGCTGAGGAAGGCCCTTAATGCCCACTGGCCTGACTCCTGATCTTAGTTAAAGGTGGCCGTGTGGCGATCTTTATATCAGGTCTTCAACGTCCTGAAGACAACTAGGAGAGTGGGCGGGAAGTGAATGTATAAACAACTTCTTTTACACTTTATGTAACATAGTAAACAAGGCGCTACGCATGCAATGGTTGCAAGGGCTATGCGTTTGCAAGATCTCACAGTCCTATTTGGTGAAATCTGTGAAGGTGAATCTTAATAGTGAAATTTATCTCATCTCAAGCGTCTTAGAAAATGTTCTATGTGAAGGTGTAATTCTAGAGATGTAGATGAATGTTGAAGAAACAACGGAAATTAATATAGTCTTTGAAAGCCATGATAAGATTATCTTCAGATACTGAAAAAAGTAGTTTATAATTTTATGTGAGTCAAAATGGGCATCTTTCAACATGTCTTCATATACTGGTAGTAACATGTCTGCATCTTTTATGCAAATATGTACTTGTGAATCTTTGAATCATTTTGAGGATAGTGATCTTAAGATTATCTTTGGATGTATGATAATGTAGAAGTTTATGAGTATTTGGACCGATTCGGAGATAGTGATCTGTTGCAACTGCAGAGAAGAACATTTAGAAATATTGTGGAGGTTAGGAAGGATAATTTCAGACTGTGTCATTACATACATTTCAAAATTAATGAAAGTTAAGAAAAGATACATAAATGACATTGTGCTAGTTTTCATTTTGTGTATGATGCAATTATTGTAAGAAATATGAAGGAGTATATGATGTCATAATTGTTGAAAATAGCTTTAATTTGATGCATATGAATTTGTATTAAATGGTTCGAATGATAAGCGTATGGAGAAAATAAATAGACTAATTTGTTTAGCTACATGAGAATATATAACATATGTTAATAGTTGAAATGAAAAAGTATATAATGGAGAATTTGAGAGACGTTGTGAAGATTATGTACATTGGAATATCAATAATATATAAGATATGCAAGATAGAATGGTAGAATGTTGAGGTCGTCTTGAGAACAGTGATGAACCGTAACTGCGAAACAAAACATTTGGAATATTATGGATGTTAGAGTGAGCATGTTTATATTATATTGAACAATTATGAATGCATACATTTAGGAATTTTGCAAAGTCAATAGCTCATGACAGGATGATGATTTCCAGTTTACATAAGAAATGTTATTCTCAAGAAACGTACGAGGGAGTACCTTGTTTTACAAGTGTTGAAAATGTCTTGAATACGAAATATATGATCATGAACATCACTCATATAGGTCGTTGATGAGTACACGAACCAAGAAGATTGGATTTGTTTTTTCATATAAATGAAAACGTATTAACATGTGATGGCTTTTTATAGAGAATAAAAATAAGATCATGATCTGTCCAATAAGCATGTGATGATGAAGAGAGATTTTTGTATTGAGGAACGTTAGTCCATATTTGATCCAGATTTGATCCGTATTTTGTGGTTGGTTTTGTGAAAGTTGGAAAAAAGTTAAATGAATTCATGAAAGATGCGAAGGATGCAGTTTGATGATCATTAATTTTGAGCAGATCGATATTGAAATCTCCTATGATTATCATGGGATAATCCTTAGGTATGTTTTGAATAATGATAGTAAAATTGATCAAAAACTCATCGACATGCATACGAGGAGATTGTATACAACTATGATGTGAATTGCACGACGAGTTAGAATGTTGAAATCTACATAAATTATTTTCATGTTATGAGTTTCAAAAATATTATGCGTCTAGCGTTGCATTGTGTTTCGATATGTTAGTAGCAAACCTCGACTTGTGTGCGTATGTATATACTGAAAGCGTTTGATGTCTATGAAATGTGGAACAGAACTAGGATTTTGTATAAGTGTCTCACTGAAGCACAGAATATCAGATATGCTTAGGTCTTACCTTCGTGAGTAAAAGCAATAGTTATGATCTCGTAAACTTATTTCAGAGGTAAACGTCGTTATGAAAGAAGGTAGGTCTTGCTTTGTATCAATACTATCACTTTGCTTCATCTGCAGAACATAATCACATCATATTGATAAGAATATAAAAGAAGTTATAGCAAAGTGGTAGGACTGCGAGACTAAGGGAACTTAGACAGTCAGCTTAACTCTCGCAACTCTCACAAAGAATAGATTTCGTGATTATGATTCCATACGAAATTATAATCTATTAAATGAAAAATGAACTTACAACTATTCATCAATTCTACAAATTACAATGTAGTCAAACATAGGAAGGAAAGAAGAAAGGGGTTCAGCAAGAGAGAAGAATTACTAGACTGTAGTATCAAACCTTAGTGGTCCGATCCATCCTACGGATAACATTGTTATAACTGCAACTTCTTCCTCACCGGAGTCTAGTGAGTGTCATTGTATCTCATTGAAGAGTAATATCCTAGAGAAAGTGTGTGAGTTTTGTTGGTGATATAAGTTATGAGTAGTGTTGTTTCCAAGTGACTTAGTAGTTGATCAATTCACATGGAAATAAGGTGGGATGACGATCTAAGACTGATGTATGTTGTTCAGATCATCAGTTGGAGATAATCTTGATTGAATGAAACATCTATAGGTTGTAATATTCATCAATACTCTCAACTTCAAGAATTACTGACTATGAAATTCTGATAAGCTGACGTCTTTATCATCGGATTGTCAGTGGTTGGATGAATAAATAATTCATGCTCACGAACTGTTGTCTTCTACTTCTTTTCAGACGACTACTTGTCGTTCCTCTCCCTCCCTCCCTCAAGAGGAGGAGGAATGACAGAGACATGGCTTTCTCTATACACGTGCTCAATTCAGCTGATACCTTATTCCAACTTCTATGGATCACCTCTCCTAACAGCTCATTTCTATGTCAATAACACTTTAATCCTCGAAACGATCAAATGTAGCATAAGAGCATACATACATAAGAGACTCGCTGAGAAATAATGATCCATGTGAAATGTTTTCCAACGGCTTGTGTCAAATGGACCTCATCGAGTATCAAAACCTCATCGAGTAGCTTCAACGCTTACAGATCATCGTCTCTCGAACTAGAAGAAACATTAATGGTCAAAGAACGAATTTCATAGAATCCTGAAGGTCTTACATAGCGGGGCTCTGGACCTGAAGGACCGTGGACTCAAGATCCTTTAGACCAGAGGAGTTCTTCGCAATCTCTAACCTCGCTTCATCTAGCTCGAGCTTAGTTGACTGTAGTAAATCTCTAGCTTCCTTGACCTTCCCTTCATAGACAACAACCTTACTTTCCAATTCTGCAATTTTCCCTGAGGACTGGATGACATCCTTCTCTTGAAGTTGTGCAGTGCTCTCGTACTCCTTGGCCTTCTTTTTGGAAGTTTTCAGCCTCTTTTCAAGCTCGACAGATTTAGACTCTACATGAACTCTCTTCATGTGTTTTAACCAGACTCTCCAATTCGATTGACCTATCTGTAGACATTGGAAACAGAATTGAAAGAAACTGCCGAAAGAGCTAAAGAATTCGAAAGCAGTGTGAGCTTGCATGAGGAAAAGGCAAAGGTAGCGAGGCTGAAGGAACACAATAAGAAGCTTGAGGAGGATTTAGCTAAGTCTAATGAGGTCTTCAAAGCAACCGAGGCAAAGCTCCATGCTGTGGAGGTGACAAGTTACGCATGCTTCAGAGAAGACCACTGCAGCGGAGGAGGCAGCAAAGAGCAACGCAGAGAGAGCGGACATGGCGGACGTAAAATTGCTAGACTTACATCAGATCTACAAAATCATGTGGTCCATAAAGTCTCGCTTCTCGGTTGAATCACAGATCATCCGAACTGTACTTTTAAGTTTGTAAACTTAATACTGTACTGTCGATTTCACGAGCAACTCTGTGCTTTCTTCAAATAATCGAGATATGACTATTCTCTGACAATCACCAATGCCTGCGCATAGGACTGAGGAACCATTAATTAGTAGCAGCTCATTTGGGATTTCTCAGTTGTTTGACGTCATACAGAAAATCCACGTACTGTCTTTTCCTATGCGTAGATGAAGACTCCCTTGTCGCGTAGGCACCAAGAACGAAGAGCTTGGTTCACCGATCACGACGTACAATCCAATCTCAAGTAGCATGTGAACGAAAATTTGACGTAAACGTTTCTTTGCGAGTCAATTTCACTCAGAACTCCCAAACCGTCCGATGAAACTTCATATCGTCTTTAATTTCCTGAAGAACTCATTGTTCCGATCCCGATGGATCTAAGAACAGCAAGTTTGGACTCCGGAACAATCGGAACGGTCCAATTCTCTTTCACAGGTCATTGAAGCTCTCCAAATCTCCTTCGTGTGTCTCAATTTCTGTTAGAACACATCCTCCGATCCGTCTCTTCACGAACCGTCTTAACTAGTGCGTAGCCTGCACAGATCTGAACCCAACGACGCCTTGCGCGCTTGCATTGGATCTCCAAATCTCCCGAACCGTTCGCTTACAGGTCGCAGGTGCAAGCTAACAGATATACGCATACTTACCTGGACGGGCCTAACGTTGATCCTCAAGGGCGATTACGTACTACAAGCTCGACCATTGCACCACGGGCGGGCAAGTTGTAGCTTTCCTCAAGTAAGAATATGCCCGTAAGAATTTATGACAGCGGAGGGCTCGCGTTCGCGCTGCCCTCCACCATACAACTAAACTAGCATTCTCCGGGACTAAATAAGTATAAAGGAATCGCAGTCATGACTGACTCCAGCATAGTCTTTAGACGTATGCACAGACACCAGTTGACCATGATTCACATGTACTTCAAAGCTGTGCAGACAAGTGAAGAAATTGGGTTCGGTAGAAAAAAAATGATATCCGGAGAGATTAAGATATAGTGGATTTCTTCTTGAGTTAACTGTTGCTGTCGCACATCTAACTTTATGGGTTACGCTTGCGGGTGTACATGGACCAGAGAGATGGAGTTCTTCAACTCATAATCAGATTCACCAACACCAAACAGAGGCACTGTTGAGCGTGGTGCAATGAGTTTTGAAACGTTATGTACTCTGTTCTTTCGTGCTTGCGGGTCTACATGGACCAAAGAGATGGAGATCTTCAACTCATAATCAGATTCACCAACACCAAACAGAGGCACTGTTGAGTGTGGTGCAATGAGTTTTGAAACGTTATGTACTCTGTTCTTTCGTGCTTGCGGGTCTACATGGACCAAAGGGAAGGAGATCTTCAACTCATAATCAGATTCACCAACACCAAACAGAGGCACTGTTGAGTGTGGCGCATGAGTTTTGAAACGTTATGTACAGTGTTATACCGTACTCTCTCAGTTCGTGTTCATTACAGAGAAAGTATGCATTTTGCACATAACTATGTGGCCATATATCAGTATTGCTGGAAAGTGTGACGTGCAAAGTCCTTTTCTTCTTAGCTAGGTGCATGTTCTCATCGTCCAGCTGGATACTCAAAGGACTACTGTAAGACGTTTGCCAAATGAGGCAGTCACAGCTATTGCCTCTGATTATGCTCTTGACTATTCTCTGACAAAGCCACGGAGTCAGGATGTCCTGACTCATAAAACGCAGAAGAAATCATCGTTAATTTTCTTTAACTTTCGTTAACGAACTTCAACGCAGACAAAAGTAAAATGTGGAACAGGAAGCAGCTCCGGGAGGTGCGTTGCTCCAACCATGTACTTACCCTCAAAGTTGTGAGCAACTAGATGAAGCGAGGTCAGAGATTCCTCACTTGAGAAACTAGTGCATGCATGCATGATTCGTGAACTAAATCTCCTCTGTAAGTTTCACAGATCCCGACCGAACTCGAAAGTCTAGTTTCTGATCTTCAACGACGAGATGCACTATCCATATTGCATCAATGCATGAAGAAAGGAGCACTCAAGCTGTACTCTACACGAGGTCACGCATCGATATTACACTGAGTGTTTGAGAGAAGAAGTGTTTGAGAATTTCTAAACGCCTTTGGGTGCGTTTAGAAATTCATAGCAGGAGTTGTTTCAGTCGTGAGACGTGGACACTGGAAAATCGAGATTGAGGGTTTCATGGTCGATTGAGATTGCTCGATTTTGTGAATTATAAATAGAAGAATAGCATAATCTCTTCTATTCACGTGAATCTTGCCTCTCAATCGGCCATGAAACCCTTCGGTTACAAATAGAAGAGATTCTGCTCTGCTTTGCCCTCGAGAATGTCTGATCAGCTGATGATATTGAAATTGAAAGTGAGGCAAGATTTCTTCATCATGAAGCATCACTTCCGATGAAGAAGGCTTGCCGTGGATGTGAGTCTGCTCTAAATTCAGTTCTTAAAAGACTGGTTTTTACCAAGTCTTCCCGATGCAGAGGACAAGTTTACTCTCATCGAACAGGTCGAACTCAAACTCAGTCAGCAACGCGAACTACTCACTCGACTAAGAGAGCACCAGTGCAATCTTGCTTCCACATCTAGTAAGCTTTCCAGCGAAGCCTTCCACAGAAGAGTACGTTGAGAAAAGTGCGCAATTGCCAAGCCCGAGTGTCGAGGGATGTTCTTAAGCTCGGACGATTAATTAGTTTTCGATTCTTATGGGAACTAACAAACTTCTCATTTAAGGTAAATGTTTCCCAATATATGTGACCACTGTAGCACTTGTGCGCATCAACTTGTTTAGGAAGTATAAACATGAAGCTCATCAATTCAATGATGTCGTGAATCTCATCCCAAAAATGCATGTCAAGTTTATATTGACAACCTCCTTTGCCTTCTTGGCTTGTTTCCTATCCTTGAGACGATTCGAGAAATCCTGCCAAAGCTCGTTGAGAACCATGCTTTTTAAGCAATATCGCAACTTGTATGCTCTGTCCATCATGATGAAGTTTGTCTTAAACCTGATTTTAACAAATTCAATCATTCGAAAAGTGATCAACAAACATAGTGTTTGTGGCATGATGGTTCTTAACAAATTTAACCACCATTCGACATTTGTCAATTTATCTTTCACCCAATCGTACTTCCTAATGTCTTCGCACACCAAGTCCAGACTGTGCGCCACACATCCATCAAATATGACGTGAAGAAAACATTCTCTCACCAACTTTTCCATCAAAACATTTACAGTCGCATTGTCCTTCAGAAACTGTAACACTTGTCTTGTCCCAAATTTCTCAATTCCTTCGGACCCAAAAATATCTTTTTTTTTTTCAGCACGCACAGCTAGCAGAATGAAAGGACTCCGGTGATCATTTGCCGATCGGGGCACGCACCGATTCATCGTGTCCCAAATCACATCCGGCCCTACTCAATGAAAACTCGTCGTAGGTGCGGTTTTACGGTACCCTCCCTCAGTTTCCGGCCCGTTTCATGAAACCATTTGAGGCTTATGCCGAGCGAAGCCACTAGATTTTATTTGTTCTAAAACAAAAAATTTCCACGAATTTAGGTTTAATTTTTCTTTTTAAAAAAAAACATAATGAAAATCATTTAAATTTAACAAAGAGTTGTCCGCACATTGATAGAAGTTAAGCAGGCCCCTCCTTACGGTTAGAGTAACGACTGCGGGCATGGCCAGCTCCCATAGTGTGACGGGCGGTGTTGTTGGATAATCTATCAATTGATTGTTAAGTGTAGAAAATATCGGTTGTTTAAGAATCGACAGTTGTCTTGCCTTCGTGCTTTTTTTTTGCGTATCACCATAGATTATGCTATCCGTAACCCACCTAGCATTTTTCACAACATTTCTTCCATTCTCGTACGAACATCTCTCCAAAACCCTCGTGCTCTCACTACCCAATCGATCTGACTTTATCTCGACTCTAGTATCTATTTGTCTCGATTTCTATTGATCTAACTTGATCTTAAGTGTAACACATGTGCACCACACAACACAACTGGATGTTCAATCATACTCTAAGTACAGGAATGATTTTGTACATGATAAACATAAGAATCTATAAGAATTAAAGAAGAATCCATTTGTTAGTTTTCATAAGAATCAAAAACTGAAAATAAGAATCCATAATAATTCATTTTTTAGTTTCCTATAAGAATCAAAAACTTAAAACACACTACACCAAAGATATGTGATGGTTTGGTGCTCTCTTTGGTGGCGCATATTCGTGTCGTGGACAGACTGTGATGTCCAACTAAGATGAAATCTTATCAATCTATTACAAACATGTTTTTGACTGCACCATTGGATATTCTTTGCCGAGGTTATCAACATTGGTATAGAAACTATCGTAAACGGAGCAAAGACGAAGGAGTTCATGAGACATAAAATTCATACGGTCGTCGATGATATTGATCGTTGGTGATCTGCCGCTCCACACCCACGTCGTCATGATGGCAGGTCACCAGTCACATCCATGCAATCATGCTGACGGTCCATCAGATTTGTGACAGTCCGCACAGTCACACCCACACAACCATATTGGCGGTGCACCGCGATGACGACGATCCGTCGGTCCACAGGATCGTCGGTCCACACCCATGCAACCATGTTGACGGTCTGCTGGGGTGGTGGCGGCCCGCCGGCCACATCCACACAATCAAGATTTTCCTAACCCTAACTACGGTCCTCCTCCTCCTCTCCTCCTCCTCCTCCCTCTTCTCTCTCTTTATATATACCTTCTCCTCTCTATTTTTCTTTCTCTTCTTAAAATATTTTTTCTTTTTCTTATTTTTTGTCTTTATCACCTATGAGTCCTTCATTATTTCTCTTCCTAGAGAATTATTCATGATTCATTTTATTTTTCTCATTATACTATTAGTTACGTGAGCTGTACTCATGATTCTCATTTGGATTAAGGTGATCTGATCATCGAGCTAGTGGTGTATTGAGCGTCAACAGAGGTGATGCGGTCGTGCAATGTCGTGATTTCTTTATATTGCTAGCTAAGTGGGCTGCACTCACGACCTTCATTTGGATTAGGGTGATCTGACCATCGACTACTGGTGTTTAAGATGACGGTAGAGGTGATGCGAGAGACCGGCGGGATGACTCGCTGGTCCATACCCACACAGTTAGAGTTTTCCTAACTCTAACTATGGTCCTCCTCCCCCTCCTCTCCCTTCTCTCTTCCTATTATCTTCTCCTCTCCATTCTTCTTTCTCTTTTTTAAATTTTCTTTCTTTTTCTCATTTTTCTTCCTTATCACTTATGATAAGGATATGTTGTTCACTATTTCTCTTCTTGGAGAATTATTCATTTTTATTTTATTTTCCTCATTATACTATTAGTTACATGAACTGCACTCACGATTCTCATTTGGATTAAGGTGATCTGATCATTGGACTAATGGTGTATTGAGCGTCAACGGAGATGGTGCAGTCGTGCAATGTCATGATTTCTTTATATTGCTAGCTACGTGGACTGCACTCACGATCTCTCTTAGCGGATGATTCATGAAGATGGTCTGCATAGAGGAGTGAAGAATTGCTAGAGTGGTGGTTATGGACGGAGGTTTGATAACATCCGGATCTTCTTTTCTTGAATCTATTTCACATGAAGCTTCATTGCATTCACCGAGAGATATAAATCTCTCATCCTTTTATCTTGAGAGCTAGTCCACTTTGTAGATGTAGCTTTTTTTATGCCACTGATGGATTGTTCTTTTGACTCTCAATGTTCAAAAGTTGATAGAGTTTTCATAGTTTTTAATACCAGAATGTGTTATAGAAAAACCACCCGTCCATTCTTCCAACCTCATAGTGTGCATCTTGATGATAAACATGTTGAGGATGTCACTCATCATCATGTTTTCAGATTGTATTGATTGAATGGTCCGATTCAACAAATAAATTAGATACATGTTGTCGTTACGTGGACCGGCTCTTGTCTGAAAATCTGTTTGCGATACTTATCATTATCGCTTGAAAGATACTCATGGGATTGAAAATGAGACTTTTTGCATAATTTTAGATCTTCACTTTCATCACATCAGTGGGTAGAGCTCGTTGTCAGCTTTCCATAGGCACTTTGTCTACTTCATTTGGACGCCTAGTGGAGAAGTTACGAGACTCGAAAGATGGGAAAAACAAGCTAGGTCTCAGCTTACAGACTTTTGGCACAATTTCGGATCTTCACTTTCATCGCATCAATGGATAGAGCTCGTTGTCAACTTTCCATATGTACTTTGTCTACTTCATTTGGATGCCTAGTGGAGAAGTTACGAGACCCGGAATAAGAGAAAATCAAGCTAGGCTCTAGTTTACTCTTACTGACTGGGTATTTGCGGCTCCAGCGCTATACTAAGGACGCAAGGGTGCTTCCTCATTATTGGAGAAAACTTGTACGTATTGTGATGGACGTAAGGGGGCTGCTTAAGGGGTTAGCTTGTTCTTGCGATCTGTCGGTGGACGGTTTGGAGAATTGAGAAGTCAAATGCATATGCGCAAGGTGTCATTGGGTTCAGATCTGTGTAGGCTACGCGTTGGTTAAGACGGTTTGTGAAGAGGCGGATCGGAGAGTGTGTTCCGAGGAAAATTGAGACACAAAAAAGAGATTTGGAGTGCTTCTGTGATCTATGAAGGAGAGTTGGACAGAACAGGCCGTTTCGGAGTCCTAACTTGATGTACTTGGATCCATCAAGATCAGAACGCCGAGTTCTTCAGAAAATTTAAGATGGTATGAAGTTTCATCGGGCGGTTTGGGAGTTCTGAGTGAAATTGGCTCGTAGGGAGCTCTTGCATCAAGTTTTTCATCGCATGCGACCTGAAATTGGGTTGTTCTTCAGGATCGGTGAGCCAAGTTCTTCATCGCATGCGATCTGAAATTGGGTTGTTCTTCACGATCAGTGAGCCAAGTTCTTCATTCTTGATGCCTACGCGATCAGGGAGTCTTCATCTACGCATAGGAGAAGATCGTACATGGATTGGATTGTTGGTTTGGTGGAGCAAGTTTGAGCCACAAGGAGTCGATTTACATTAGGTTTTTTGCATCCTACAACTAAAAGTTTTGCGTGATTTTGCGAGAAAAACTCCCAACGACTTGTTTGGAGTCTCGTTGGGTTTAGGGTAGCTAGATCTACTTATCAGAGAAGATGGATATCGGATCAGACGATTCGTTTGGACGGTGTGTGCGGTTTTAAGCCGCATGGAGGAGTTTTTGAAGTTCGGTCACCTGCGATCAAAAATTGACGATATCTCGGCTGTTGGGAGTTGGATCTGAATGTTTCTTGGGCCAACGGAGTCAAGGAAGAAGACCTTATCGACATCTGAAGATTGTTTGGTGAAATGAGAAAGTTCTCAAATAGGCCTTTTTCGATTCCTTCGTCACGATTTTTGCCTTTTTAGTTCGTTGGAGTTCTAGTTGGTTATGCACAGCTTGTGGTAGCTAGCTTTAGCTAAGAGCTTGTACATGAACGTTGTTTGGACTTGGGTTTGAATCGTGTGATACTGGGGCAGCTCTTTTTGTTAGCAAAGGGATGTTTCTCTTACTTTGAACTACGTTTCGATAGTTTTGGGTCTGGGCTGAGATTTAGAGACTCGTTGTAGAGGGTTTCGAAGCAGAGTACAAACCGTTCTGGTCTATTTTTCAGTCTTGAGTTCTTAGGAGAAAGAACCGGCAGTGTATATGCATTGAGAGTTGGTATATATTGTGACGCTCGTTTTCGTACTTGTTTCTCTCTTTCTTGTCTCTGTCCAGCACACTACATCTCCACAGCCAAGAACCTCGTGTTTTCCTGGACATCCTTCACGAAAAATCCGACACGATAACGTTGAAGGTTTCTTTCTAGTCAGCTTCTATCAGCCAATGTACTCTATAGAACAACCTTGAGTATAATATAAACATTGTTTATTACATTGTTGGTGAATATTCTTCTCAATTCCACTCAGTAGAGATAAATAGACTAACTACATACTTAAAAATTTTCAGAAAAAATATGTTTTGTACTATAATCTAAATATAACTGAAGATTGTAGTACTGTAGTACTAACATGTTGAAGGTCATGCTTCATCAATTGAAATGTTAACATGTATATCTAGAGTGTCGTCTATCTTGAGAACTCACACTCTTGCAGAACGAGTGTTAATCCACCTTCAGACATTGGTTTAGAAACTGTTTGTTGGAATGCTCTTCTCTCATGCGCTGGAAGATCGCTTCCCAGTTCGAGCATTGCGTCGGGTCTTCGCACTTGGTGTTAGGATACGTGGTTTCCAAGACCATTTGGTCTACTCCACCAATGAGTGGGTGAACGTTTTGGTCGTCATTTGCATTGACATAAGACTCAACACCTCGACCATCTTTACCACCTCTGATTCACTAAAACCAGTACCCTCCCCAATTGCACAAAGTTTGTCATGAATCTCGTTGTGCTTCTTCTCACAAGCTACACTTTCTGCCAACATCAGGGACTTCATATATCCCTTGATCAGCTCTTGGTCACCAAAAGCATATCACCATATATGGAGCTGAGAGTGCACTTCTTGTATCAATCTCTTATTAAACTTTGGTTTGTATATTACTTTCATCTCGTTTCGACGTCTACCATCGTCTTTGGAGTCATTTTCTGTCACTCTAGGTTGAACGTCTTGGATCCGCTCTCTAGTGTTAAGATCGATCATGACTTCTTCCTCCGATTGAAGCTGATACTTAAAACTTGTCATGCTCTGCATGTAGTAATTTGATACTGTAAGTTTTTTATGTAGCATTTACTATCAATGATATATAGCTATGCACAAACTCCTACAAAGGAGTTTGTGCATAGCATCGGTAAAAGTTGTTTTGCAACATGCGCATCTCTTCCTTCTAGATGCATGTGTCCAAAAACAATTGTAGTGAATGCATAATTGCATGTTCCAAGTGTCACACTCAAGAAGAAACCAATATGACTTTGACAAATTGGACAACATCTCTTCCAATCTTGTTGTCTTCTATTGCTCTCTGGTATGTCTTCAAATTTGCTCTTATTTTCTTCAAACTCGTCTATCTTCGGATGGGTATGAATCCATATGACGGTCTGTGACAATCACGTTCAAGTCTGTTTGCTCCCCCGTTTGATTTTTAAGACTTGCTTAAACTAACGTGATGCCTTCTTATTCTTTCACCCCTCAAATTGCTCCAAAATCCAAACGGACCTCGTAAAAGAAAGTTGCACTTTAGGGAACCCTTGGTCAACGAAACTTTGACTCAGTTTTTGAAGGTCTTAACGATCGATTTTGGTGATTTTGAGATTTTGAGATTTTTGCAGTGTTGGACAAGTTTGCAATTGATTACAGTATAAACACTACTTCCATCTCCACAACCACTTTGGAGAGTTCCAGATTTTTCTCAACTACTTTGATTCTATCGATGGCTAACGTTAGTGATAACTTGCTTCATGATCTGTCATAAGTTGGATAGTACAAACTATCCAAAATGATGTTTCAAGGTTCAAGCCATTTTCTAGACTACGACTTGTGGGACATAGTGCTATGTAATGAAGAAAGACCTTTTGAATCACCAGCAGCTGTCAAAGCTTGGAACAAACGAGATCAACAAGCTCTAGCCATCATCAAGATGACTATCAAAGACTCGGAAGTCTTAGATATCTTGGAGGCTAAAGTTTCGAAAGAAGCTTGGAATACATTCACCAAAAAGCATGAAGGAGCAGCTCGAGGCCGAAAGAGAATGCTATCATGTACGGTCATCAAGGTTTCCACATGCCAATGGGATATGAAGTCCTTAGAAAACCGTCATTGATATTTAGTTATGAAATTATAAATCAAATATTACATATACTTTTAAAAACAATATCTGAATAATAGAATATGAGCTTTGAATTTGACTTCTTGAAATTACATAATTATTGTATAGCATATGGCTGGTGTTTGCCAAGTTTGGAAGCATAAGAAGCTTTGGGAAGCGCATGCGTCGACAAACGGACTTTATTTCATCACAACATATATTGCTACTATGACGTGTTGTCCAATCCTCAAATTGGAGAGTCACATACACACACTTATAAAGAGGGCAACCTGCCCAAAAAGCTCTAATACAAAATGTCACCGTTTGCCCTCTCAATTGTTTATTACAACTTCAAATGCTTCAAATGCACCCTAAGTTTCTATGAAAATATTATTAACACGAAGCTAGAAGTGTCAACTTTTAGTTTTTAGACCTTAAAAAATAGCAGTACACTTGTTCTCACCTGAGTTCTCTAGAGAGTGTTGCTAGACAAGGAAAAGACCTACCCATCCAAGTTGATAAAAGTAAGCCCGACGAGAAGCATCCATTCAATTCTACGAATTAAAAAGTAAAAATAATCCGTAGTATTGTTATATAATATATACAATGTTCTCCCAACAATCATATGGATGAAGTAACTGAACCAAACATTGGTCTTTGACATCAAATATCATCATCATTTACATACTTGTCAACTCCTAATTGAGATTTGTAGTCTACAGTTGGTTTTGCTCTAAGTGTTGACGAATTGGTGATGTATGTTCCTTATCACCCTTTCTCTCACTTGTCCTTTTGGGACTTGTCATTTTCTCTCTTCTGCTTAATCTTCAAATATTCTCTTCTTGTGATAAGTTCAACCCCTTCATCTGTAGTGAGTGCGACGAGGTCGACTGTTTTAACAACGACAACTTATGTTTATACCCCAACATGGAATCCTTCGTGCGAGGATGTGAAGTCTGTGAAACAATCATAGAAGATACAATGATCTAAGACGCTTGTTTGTAAGAACAAAGTTTGGATTATTCAATGTCATCTTAGGAAGATACCTACTATGATACTTAATGTTCAAACTCTCAACCTCCATCCTATTAACCTCCAATATACTACTCCAGTTTTCTATGTCGCTGTTCGAATCATCACTATCCATGTATTGCTTCAATCTTTCATTTGTCTCTTTGGTGTTTTCAACCTCGTAATCTTCCTCGAGATAACCATCTTCCTCTTGATAAAATTCAATCTCCTTCTATACGTTAAATTCTTCATCTTCAACATCATCTTCATACTTCTTATTGTCTTCTCGGTTCGACATATTGACTCATTTTCCTTCACCTCTACTCGATCCTTCACCAAGTCAAGATCTGGGAGCCATGCGTCTTTCACATCCATAAAGATGTCATAGTTACTGCCATGTCTTGCTTTCAAAACATCTTGTTATCCAGGAGACTTGTTGAATTCCTGCATGATTCTTCGCTCATGTTTCTTATTGATGCCAATAATTCTGGAATTGTGATAAAGAAAAACAAGCATCATTGCTCGTTCAAGCGTCAAACGATTCTGAATTTTGGGATGCACGTGGTTCTAAGAGCCCCAATTCCTTCCGCAAGCTAAAGCAGTGCATGTTTGACCGAGCAAATCAAGTGCAATCTTCTTCAAGTGCATCTACAAAATATGCCCACCATCTCAATGAAATACTCTCCATTTTCTCAACACCTTCACGACATTCAAGACTCAAAACTTTACAAACCTTAGCTAATATTGTTACTAGTTCATCTCTACAGTGATCCATATATTCTACCACATCTGCCGAGTTCAATCTGAGGTTATGTCGAGCATACATTAAGTGCGGAAGTCACTTTCACACGACATCGGTGCATCATTTTCATGTTATCATCGTGATAGATATATTCAGGAGTCAAACACACATGACAATGATGTGTAGAATGTTAGTCCTCTTACTCCAACGTTGTCATATCGTAGGACGCACAAAGTGTATCTGGCAATACGCGAGATACCTGGATGTATATCTAGTGCAAGAACAAAGATGAGAGAGAAACACACAACCATGAGAACGAGTCTTTCAAATCCCAAAACCTCTTTTATGTACCTCTCTTGCAAAACACAGACTTACATCTGTGTTTTGCAGAAGACACAGACATAAGTCTTCTGCAAAATGCTGCCCAAATCCTTAACTAATATCTGAACCTAGCCCTGGAACAAGATCCACCGAAGCGTAACTGAGAGTAAAAGAAATGCCCTTTTGCTAACAAGAGTCTCACAACACATCTTAAATCTTAAACACTCTATGTATCAATAGTAACTGCAGTATCATCGTCATATCGACGTTACCGCTCGATGTGCAACATCGCAACCGCACCACCATCGTGAAGACCACAACGACTTCTATCCGAGCTTCGTCCATGATAGTAACAAAAATGCTTAGGTTTCTCCGATCCAAAAAGATCAGTGTGGAGATCATGCAACTAGCATCGTAGAACGTCCAACTCGTAGCAAAAAGTCAAAAATACCAATCTGAGGTCTTCCAATCGGTCTACAGATATGGATAGTATCTATCCTCTTTACTCCATACGCTCCAAGAATCCTTGGATCTTAAGATAAGACATCCAACACCCAAGATATGTCTAATTTTTGATCTTAGGTGATTGAAACTCCAAAACCTCCTTCCTACAGTCTAAATCCGCACATCTTGATATAACGGATCGCTTGATCTGAGATTTATCTTCTTCGGTAAATAGATCTGGTTACCTTGAACCCAATGAGACTTCAAACAAGTAATATAAAGGTTTGCGAATTCTCATGCACTTTTTATTTCCATATCCTTTTCTCCTTCCAAAAGTTGGAGTTCTCAAGCAATTCTAAATCCAAAGATGAAGATTCTGGGTTTCTTTCAGAAATATTTCTTGAAACTCGAAGAACACTACGAGTAGAAAAGAATATTCTCTTCTATGCTCTTATACTCATACTCGGGGTTTAAATGAAAAAGAAAAAGGTACAGATTATTCTTATTCATCCTTCCGGAACGTGGCATACAACTTTGCATTGTATGCTGCGTCCTCCAAGTTATTTCCGTTTCCTTGCCGATTATTGAACTCTTGGACCTGGCACAGAATCTAGTCTACTTCGCTTTCTAACACTCAACTTTTGAAATTTCTAGCCAGTTGAGAATTCAAAGAAAGCCGGTTAGCCCCGAGCCCCGAGCGCTATAGCTCGCTCGCTCTGGATTGATGGCAAGGAACTGACTTGTTTAGTGTCTCACGTGTCGTGCAACTTTTAGGCTTGCGCTGCATTTATGCCTTTATGCAAAGTGTCCAAATGTATGCATAAATATAATGTCCAAATGTATATATAATATATATAATGTCCAAATGTATGCAAAATAGTAATTTAATAAAAATGATAATAAGTAACCCTGGTGCATGACGCGTTGACAATCCGTCTAATGCTGAACAATAATCATATTCTACTGGGAACACAGACAACTCAGAACTAGTCGTAATCTGATTCACGTAGCCTTTTTGTCTGGAGTCCTGGCCTTGATGGGTCAGCAGCTCCTGCTGTAGACCCAAGATTCTCATGGTTGGAGATTCTCTTTCCCTAGCTTCTCAAGCTTTGAGCGGAACATTTTATTCAGCAATCGCAAGGTGAAAATAACAGGCCTGACCACGAGTTACCACGAGTTTATCCTTTTTTCCTTCCAAAAGTGCTAGTCCTCAAGCAATTCTAAACCCAAAGATTCCTCTTCCATGCTCTTTTACTCATACTCTGGTTTTAAACCACTAGTAGTAGTATAAAAGGCTTGACTTACGGGAATTCATTTTCCACTGTTGGAGGTCAAGGCCCCAGTTGAGTTCTCTGTCTCCAAAGAGCTCACTGGGTCATGGTAACGCGAGGGTAAGTGATTCTAACAAAATATGTTGAGTAGTAGAACATTTCAAAATTCAAAATTTAGAATATTCTATTTTGTGATTCTCCGTGACCCGGGATTCACTTGATAATTTTGAAGTCGTCCGTATTCTTCCAGAGCTCATCATGGGCTCATTTTGAAATCCTTTCTCTTCTGCTCATTTCGCTACCAAGATCACAAGGTTTCATCACGTACTGGGATGGTGACTACGTTGCGCAAATCTCTCGGAGGTCCCGTCAGTGCCGAACTTACTTAGCAAAAGTTAAAAGTGATTAGCGGTGGGATACCCACCGCTAATATAGCGATACTTGTGGTTTAAATAAAAAGCTCATTGGCTTAACATCGTTTGGTCGGGAATACAGTCTCATTTTCAGTGATACAACATGTGCCTCTGCTGGCGCTCATGTTATTTCTCCTTCTGATGAAAGCGTAGCAAGACAAGCGTTGGGACCGAAGGAAGCTCGGCTCGTGGCTCTTGTTGATCTGCTTTCATACCACAGTTACGGAACTGCAGCGAGAAGATTCACTTTCGGATCCATTGCCGGTGATAAATCCGATACCACCCGACTGTAACAAGTGAGAGTACCCCCGACGAAGTCTTTATTAGCTTCCGGGTCCAGCACGAGTCTAGAAACGACTTGTCTCTTGACGGTAACAAACCGATCAATTAGCTGATTCTCTTTTGGGTCAGTGGCTTGCAGTAGAAGACAGTTTAAGAATCGCAGAGGCAAAGAGATTCAAATTCAGACTGAAAGTTCTTACAGTAGCTGCCAGGTCGTAATAACGTATAGACTTGGTAGGAGAACGTTAACCTCACAAATCTCAGAAAATTATTGTTTCATATAAATCGTCTCTAATCGGCTGGTAGGATTTTACTGCACCCTGTCTTAAGATTCCGTCTTTTACTTGGATTGCATCTCTGACTGGCAACTAAAGGTCATCGTGATGTGGAAACACTATGGAAGATAAATAAGAGACCAACACGTTACAGATAATGTTTTTGTGTAATCACATGACCGGTTGTTGATACGCAACTATATTTTGACTTGTTGTTGCAAGTCAAAGATACGGTCAAGTAAGACAATCTTAAGAGAGGAGTGAGTGAAGTAAACTCTACATATAAATAAGATAAAAGGAAAAAGGCGTAAAGCGGAACGCAATATCCCCGTCAAGGATGGTGCGGGATTCTGTCGACTCTTGGATCTTTTAGTATCACTAAATACAGTGAATCTGGAGTGTCATGTCTTTTCCCATGTTACATGGATTTAATTTTGACGGTAGAATAACGGTAGTTGGTTCAAAAAAATTTCCATGTATCAAAGTGTCATTTCGATATAAAACTCACCTTTACATGGTTTTATAGTTACTTGTATAATCGACTATCATTCCGGTATAGAAATTCACCATTTCTATACGACGATGAATATGCATCCACAATGCATTGGCTATTTTAATTATTTTTAATCTACTTTTGGCTGGAAAATACTTTTAATTAAAATACATTTCATATAAATATTATATATTAATTGTAAATAAATACCAGAAAAACCCATAAGGCATGTGTGTTCCGAGGAGGTTAGGGATAAATTAAACTCCTTTCAATATTCTTTTCTTCGAAACATGAAAGAGAATGAATATCTGAATAGTTAACATATGATACGGTGTAGTATATGAGGTAGCATCTACAAGACATAGAAATCATACTATCTTTTACTCAATCTGATAAATTTCTTTTACATACCTCCGGGTCCTCCGGAACTGCTAGAGCTCTCTCTCGGACCTCCTCCATCTGGATCGACCATGCCGCTGTTTGTCGGCGTGCCTCCGGCTGCGGGTGGATTCGGGGGGTGGCAGCGAAACTGCTGCAGGTGGGGCGGGTTCGGTGCTGGGGAGGCGGTTCCATCCGCCATGCCAAGACGAGCGCGGAGGTTCTATAAGAACACCTCTACGTCTTGCAGCATCTTGTGCAGCTCTATGCTGCTCGGCTGACTGGCCGACTGTCTCCTAGTCGAGGCTCCAGGCTGACTCGCGAGGGACGTGTCTGCGGTCGAGGCTCCTGATCCGGCTCCAAGCTAGGTGACCAAACTTGCGAATAAACTTTCGGAAATAAGAGGCTAGTCCCAGAAAGGACCTAACTTCGGTTACATTCTTGGACACAAGCCAGGTCTGTATGACCTGAACTTTTCGCTTGTTAATGTGGAATCCCTCTCTGTCGATCAAACAACCAAGGAAGACTACACTCTCTTGGTCGAAGAACACTTTGAGGTCTTGAGGACCATCTTCTCCTTTTCTAATTTTCAAAAAACAACTTCTACATCCTCAAGGTGCTTCTGCCATATAGACGAGTACGCTATGATATCATCGAGATATACGACTACTGAATCATCAAGTTGCTACCTTAGAATATCATTCATAAATCTACAGAAGATGGTTGGGACATTGGATAGTCCGAAGGGAAGAACTGTGTACTCGTACATGTCATAACGGGTGATGATGGCTGTCTTTTCTTCATCTCCTTCAGCTATCCTTATCTAATGGTATCCAGTTCTAAGGTCGAGCTTAGTAAAGTAGCGCCCCTTTATCAGTCGATCCATCGTCTCATCCATCAAGGATCAGGTATTTGTTCTTGATAGTAACTTTGTTAAGTGCTCTATAGTCTTCAGACAATCTCAAGGTATCTTCCTTTTTCGAGACAAGCGTGATAGAGGTGGCATAGGGCGAACAACTCGATCTTAAGATATCATGTTCGACCATCTCTCTTAACTGTTCCTTCAACTCTTGAAGAAGGTTAAGAGGCATCTTCTGACATCTCCCAACTGGTGGGACAGAATCGAAGATCAAGTCTATCTTATGGTCGATAGCTCATCTGCGAGACACAGTGCTATGTTATCAGGGAGGAGGTGTGCATACTGTCTGAGCAGTTGCTTCATCTCCTTGTTCATTGGTAACTGTGAAACTCTGTCCTCTTCATCAAGTTCTTCTATGGCTTTTTTGGGGAGTACCATCCATGCTTCGTCAGCTCCCTTCATCAATTTCTTAAACTGCCCCGCTGTACAAATCATGTACGCGATGCAGCAAGATCGATACTGAGGTTCTTCAGTTGAAGGTTGGATATTCGGGTCGATTTCTAACAAGGTGCAGTGATCTACATCTCGAGGGTCTTTAAGCTAAAGCTTCCCCTCGGACAAGTCGATGCAAGCAAAGTTTTCTCTAAGCCATGCCCAGGAAAGAATCCCCTCTGTCCTAACTAACGGCATCACTAAGAAGTCATGGTTTCGAACTATCCCAACGCACTCTACAGGCAACTAGTGCACTGTTTGGATGACTTCGGATGTTCCCTGTTCAAACCGAACCACTAAAAGGGATGCTAGTCTCCTCGGGACAAGATGCAGGTCTAATACTTTGCTAGAGACTAGAACGCTAGCATCAGCCATCGTGTCCACTAACATACAAACAATCTTCCTTTTTATCTGAACTTTCACCCAAGGAAGACATTCAACGGTGTTCGAGTTACCTCTGTCCGCATTTGGTGGTGCTTCGCAAGGCAATCCTTCTCCACGGTTGATCTCCATGTTCGGTCCCTCCTGGGTCGGCTCGTCCACGGCTGCAATTTGCACATTCGTCCCTCCAAAATGAGTCGGACACTCTCTCGCAAAGTATCTCAGCCTTCCGCAGTTGAAACACCCATCTCCCTTTGGTGCGGATGCAGGAAACGGCGGGTTCGGTCTGGGCAGACCCTTGGGCGGACCTCGCCCGCCTCTCACTATTTTCGCAGTTGGCCTCGTCCTCCGCCACCTCGCTGTGATTTTCGGTCTGGTGCTCGCTGGTCTCTGGCTGTAGGTCTAGGTCAGGTCGTTGCTGAAGCTGTCCATCGGCGGTATCCAGACTCGCGGTTCCTCCTGAACCGCTGGCTGGAGCTTCCTCTGAACTTGCGGAACGTTCGGACTTGTTTCGAGCTTTCATCCATTTTTCTCTTTTGGCGGTCGTCCTCCAGTAACTCGAGATGGATGCAGATATCTTCGAGTGGGTGATCTCAACCAAAGGAGTCATCTCGTACGATATCATCCTTGAAACTCACGGTGGAACAGACAGTTCTTCTCCTGCTGATCGCTCAGAGCAAGGGCGTTCCATAGGTGCCCAAAGCGTTGGCTATACTCTCGTATCCTCACGGTTTGCTTGAGGTTATCTAGCTCTTGGCGGTACTCGTTACGGGGCACAAGGTAAGTCTTGAGATAATCTCGTAACTCCTCCTAGGTGTTCAGTTCTGGTCGACCTCCATTGAGGCACTCCTTTTGGTGGTTGATCAACCACTTAAGGACATCACCTCTCAATCTGCTAACTGCGTAGATGAACCTCCCTCTCCTCGAGTAGTGGTGGAGGTAGTTCTCCATAGAAGTAACCCACAGCTCGAACTTGGGTAGGGATGGTTCACCGTAGTACTCCTGCGGTTTTCCGAACGATGGTGCTCTTCGGCGTCTCTTCATTGCACCCGGTCGTCCTCCGCTGCTACTGCTCGTTCCACTACCTCCGGGTCCTCCTAAATTGCTAGAACTCCCTCCCGGACCTCCTCCATCTGGACCGGCCATGCCAATTCCGGCTGCGGGTGGATTCGGGGGTGGTGGCGGAACTGCTGCAGGTGGGGGCGGGTTCGGTGCTGGAGAGGCGGTTCCATCCGCCATGTCAAAACGACCGTGGAGGTTCTGTAAGAACACCTCCACGTCTTGCAGGATTTTGTGCAACTTTGACTCGAGGCTCATGCGTCGGAATCACGACAGAACGTCGAGTGTCTTCACGTGTCTGTGGTCGTTGACGGCTCGTCTTCAAATGCGTAAGGCACTAAGCCGGTACGTATGCTCGAGTAGTGGTAACAGCAAACCAAGTGCTCTGATATCACTCTGTGACAGATCTCGGGTCTTGGTGGAAGATCGTGGGGAAGCGGAAAATCAAACAAACTGCACTCTTGTCAATTCGCGACCCCCGGGACCTCACAGACTCACTCCAACTCTGTAATATCTCGATCAGAGACAACCCAGATGTCTCACTGTTACCACGAGTCCACACAACACACACAGTCACTCCAATATGACCTCAACTTAAGCTTTACTTGGCAAATTGGCTCATGCATGGACGCTTGTAACGACGGACTGACCCGCTGTACTCCACCGACTAGACTAAGTCCCTATTTGACCACGGCTGACCTGAAACGCTCGCTAATCCCCGACCCAATGCTAACTAAAGCACTCGAGCTCTCGTGGACCTCCTTGTAATTATGAAACTGTGAACTACTCAGCTAAGACATCGAGGTTGTCTCGAGAAACCTCGATGTGTACACACAAGGGTCTTGTCATCTAAGTGCGTATGCTATCCTCAGACTTCGAGCCCTTCTACAAGTCCTATCCCTAACTGCTCTCCTTTTCGATCTCGGCTGATGTCTCGGCACGTGTCTCTATGCTTGGCTTTTATAAGCCCCTCCTCCTATCTCGATCGTCTTACCCTCCCTCGTCCTCGTCAGCTATCTCGCCTGTGAGACATCCGGTCCGAGGAGCCTTAACTCCTGGATCAATCGTCTTCCGCCACGTGGACATGAGCAGGATAGGGAAGAGGATAGCGGTTATGTTCCCAGGCTTCTGATTTTCGAGAACCTAGCAGTTGATCGTTGATCCGGCGAGTTATCCAACGCTACTTCCCTCCTTCGCGGAAGACGAAGGGTCTCGAGAAACGAGACGTCGTCCTCCAAGAAACGTTTGGGCTTCCGTGTTCCGTGCGTGCGACACCGTCGCATGCATGTTGGTCCCCTCTACTTCGGAGTCCGTCCTTCCAGCCTTCTCGTACCTCTCCGTCTCGGTTTCTGTCCATCATCGAGATCAGTGCCCTCCTACTCGGGACCTCTGTCGGCTCTACTTCCTTCATACGTATGATTGTCGCACGAGATCTCTCCGCGTATGTCGTGTGATGACGATTGGGTTTCTGTCTCCATGGCTTCATAGGACTCCGTGCCCCTCTCTCGTCTTTGGGCTTGGGGTGTTCTCTCCGGTCTTGCGTCCAAGCGTCACCTCTGGGGTGGCTGGGAGGTGGCTCGGAGATGACCCCTTACGCAAAATCGCCCCTGGGTTACCAAAAAGACCTTACTCTAAACTATCCGGCTCACATTAAACGCTACTACTCCAAAATCCTACGTTGTGGAGACTAAGCACTCGGGGCATACCTCGCGATTTAGTCTTTAAATCATTGCCAGACCTAGTAGGACATAAGATCCAAAATACAAATAGCGTTAGTGCTCGGTGGTCTTACCTTAATCTGTTAAAGAAGTAAACCAAGTGAATACTCTTCCCTGTACAAGTTATATCAGTAAAGGGATCAGTCGACTCATCATCTCCCAAGAGGGGGGTTGTTATATACTCTAACCTATGGACAGAAGTTAGTCATTAGTCAGTTACTAGACATAGAGATGTGCCTATAGAGGTGACTATAGATGTGACTTTTAGAGGTGACTATAGAGATGACTATAGATGTGACTATAGACTAGACATTATCTTTAACACCCCCTCTTAATGTCAGTGGTACTGAATATACACCAAGTTCAAGTCTCAATTTTTTTGAAACTTGTCGGAAGACAAAGACTTGGTGAATATATCAGTAGTTTGGTCATCAGTTGTTACTCATTGAGTAACAACCTAATTATTTTTCTCTTATGAAGTGGACTTGCACTTCAATGTGCTTTGTTCTAGCATGATGCACTGGATTTTTCGCCAATGCTATTGTACTCATGCTATCAGTGCAGATTATTGTTGGAGTGTCTTGGTTGACATCTACAATCCTCCAACGTCCATCTTAGTCAAATGGCCTCTCGTGTTGCATTACACATGCCAAGATATTCTGCTTCAGAGGAGGATAAAGCAATAATTGGCTACTTTTTACACTGCCAAGTGATGGCACCTCCTCCCAGCATAAATGCAAATCCGGACATTGATTTACGATCTGTAGAATCACCTGCCCAATCAACAACTGTAAATCCAACAAGTCCAAGTGACTTATCTGAGCTATATCTGAGCCCATAGCTGGTAGTTCCTCTGAGATAGCCTAAAACTCTCTTTGCTGCTCTCATATGCATATTTGTGAGAGACTCCATATTCTGACTGAGTTTGCTGACTGCATACGAAATATCTGGTCTTGTAGTGACAGTCAAGTAAATTAACTTCCCGATCAGCTTCCTGAACTCTGTTGCATCTGCAAGCTCATCATCAACAGAAGAACTTTGTCACTCCTTCAAGATAATCCTAAGAGTAGGCGCAGGCTTGCACTTCTCCATCTGATAATCCTGAAGTATACTTTCTGTGTATCTTGCCTGAGAGAGGTATAACATTTCATTGTGTTCTAGAAACTGAACTCCAAGGCAAAAGTTGAGAAGTCCTAGATCCTTCATATCAAACTCTTGCAGCAAAGCTTGCTGAATCTTCTGTACTCCTCCTTGATTACTTCCTGATATTATCAGATCATCCACATACAGTAACAGTAACACAATACCTTGAGAAGTAATCAAAACATAAAAGTTTAGATCACCTCTTGTAGGAGAGAAGCCTTGCTGCTTCAAGAAGGTGTCGATCTTGTGTACCAAGCTCTTGGAGCTTGTTTGAGGTCATACAATGTCTTATGCAGCTTGCATACAGATTGTTCACCTCTTTATGAACAAATCCAGGTGGTTGCTGCAAGTAGATATCTTCTTCAAGAATCCCATTAAGAAATGCATTCTTAACATCTATTTGTAAACACTTCCAACTATGTAGTTTTGCAAGAGCACAAAGAACTCGAATGGAGTTAAGTTTTACCACAGGTGTGAAGGTCTCTTGAAAATCTTCTCCTGCAGTCTGCAAATAACCTTTTGCAACAAGGCGAGCCTTGTATCTCTCAATAGTTTCATCACATGTCTCTTGATCTTATAAACCCACTTACAGCCAAGTGCTTTCCTGTTTGTTGGAAGAGGTACTAGGCTCCAGGTTGCATTTTTGAGTAATACATCATATTCTTCCTGCATAGCACGTCTCCATTGATCTTTACTGAAAGCCTCCTCGAATGTAATAGTTTCTCCATCATCTTGAGCTTCAGCCGTGAGAATATAATCCTCTAGCCTTGCAAGAACTTTCCTTGTTCTGATGGGTCTCCTTGGTTGAGCAGCAAGATTCGAATCTGGAGTAGTCTGGTGTATGAGAGGCGAATCTGCTGTAGTTGGACCTGATTCAGTAACTTCAACTTGTGTAGGTGATGTAGGTGGTGGTTCTAGTTGAGCTTTAGCTTCTTCGTTATGATTCTCTGAAGTAGGTGTTTGGATTGAGAGAGGTGGCAGGTCAGAAAGATGGTGTTGTGAGTTTCGAGATGGAAGGACCTCTAAAAACACTACATCTCGACTGATTATAATCTTTCTTGCAACACTCAACAACCTATATCCTTTTTCTCTTGCTGGATATCTTATGAATGTACAGATCTGAGATCTATCATCAAACTTTTGGAGTAATTTTTGAGGAGTTCTAGCATATGCTTTACATCCAAAAATTAGTAGGTTAGAGAGGTCTGGTTTCTTCATTGTGAAAGCTTCGAATGGAGTTTTGTTGTTCACAGCATTTGTTGGACTTCTGTTGAGAAGGTAGACCACAGTATTCACATCTTCAGCCCAAAGGTCTTTTGGAAGATCTTGCTCAAGAAGAAGACTTCTTGTCATCTCCACGGCAGTTCTGTTTTTCCTTTCAACCACTCCATTTTGCTGAGACGTGTAAGCTGTAGTCAACTACAGCAGTATCCCCTTCTCAGCAAAATATTTGTCAGCAGCCTTGGAAGTGAACTCTTCGCAGACTCTTCACTAGCTGTCCAGTTTGTCTTTCCACCATGTTAACAACCTGTTGAAGATGCGAGAGTGCTTCAGACTTTCTTAACAAGAAGAAAACCCAAATGTATCTCGAGAAGTCATCAACAACCAGCATAAAGAACTTAGAACCTCCAAGCGAAATAGTCTCAGTAGGTCCACAAATATCTGTATGTAACAGCTGAAGGATTTCTGTTCCTCGTGTTGCAGTAATTTTGAAGAACTTCCTTCGAGTCTGTTTAGATCTGAGACAAACTTCACACGGGATGCTTACAAGGACGAGTTTGGAAACACCAAGTGCCAAGTTCTCAAGATACTTCTGCATTTTCTGATAGTGTAAGTGTCCAAGTCGAAGATGTCATAATTGGCTCGTATCTTTTACAGCAGCCAGAACTGGAACTACCAAAGATAAGACTTGTAACTCATACAAGTGACCAACCTTTAGCCCTGTAGCTATCACAGATCCTTGGTCGAGAATGGAACATCCTTGTGCATCAAATGACAATTGAAACCCATTTGCAGCAAGTTTATCAACACTCAAAAGATTATGCACTACACCAGATACAAACCAAACACCTCTAATGGTTCGGATCTGACCTGAAGATAGCTTAATACGGATGTTATCTTGCCCTTGGACTTGATATTCCTTACCATCGCTCAGTCGTATCTCAGATCCATTCAGAGGATGAAAATCTTGAAACCACTCCTTCTTTGATGTGATATGATTCGATGCTCCAGAATCAATCCACCATTGTTGGTCATGAATATCTATGTACATGACAGTGAAGAATAACTTCTCTTCGTGATCAGATGTCTGTACGAAGTTACCTCTGTTGTTGGTGTTGGAACGTTGATCAAACGTCTTCTTTCTGCACTCATATGCGTAGTGACCACGTTTCTTACAGTAGTTGCAGTTCCTAGGTTTTGGTTTGTTGGAGTTGCCCTCTGAGTCTCGTTTGTTGAACTTGTCTTTCTTGTTGTCCCAATGCTCCTTCTGTTTTGATTGTGAGTCTTGAGGTCTACCACGTTTATGATCTCTCCTCTTGGAGAAGAAAGTAGCATCATTAGTGGCAGTTGCTTGAGTTGACTTAGTCTCGATGTTCATAGCTTCTTGCAAAGCTAGAGTCTGCAGTTCTTTGAATGTGACAAGCTCTTTGCGTACATCCACAACTTTGACAAAATGCTCGTATGGTTCTGGTAAGCTCTGGAGCACTATCAACACCAAGTCGTCATCATCTATGCCTCCACCCAGATTCTTCAGTTGTTGTACCAACCCTTTAACTATATTGAAGTGTTCTTCGAGTGAGATGCCTGCAGCCATTTGTAAAGTATTCAACTTTTTGCATAGCATTCTCTTCCAGCCTCGAGTTGCTCTTTCATGCTTTATGGTGAATGTATCCCAAGCTTCTTTTGAAGTTTTAACCTCCAAGATATCTAAGACTTCCGAGTCTTTGATAGTCATCTTGATGATGGCTAGAGCTTGTTGATCTCGTTTGTTCCAAGCTTTGACAGCTGCTGGTGATTCAAAAGGTCTTTCTTCATCACACAGCACTATGTCCCACAAGTCGTAGTTCTGAAAAATAGCTTGATCTTTGAAACACCATATTGGATAGTTTGTACTATCCAACTTATGATGATCATGAAGCAAGTTATCACTAACGTTAGCCATCGATAGAATCAAAGTAGCTGAGAAAAATCTGGAACTCTCCAAAGTGTTTGTGGAGGTAAAAGTAGTGTCTATATTGTTTCCATTTGCAATCTCATCTAGCATGGCAAAAATCTCAGAATTGCTAAAATTGATCGTTAAGGCTTTCAAAAACTGAGTCAAAGTTCCGTTGACCAAGGGTTCCCTAAAGTGCAACTTCCTTATACGAGGTCCGTTTGGATCGAAAGTTGAACCGTCGAGAGGATGGAGTCGGAAGGCAAAGCCTTTTATACCTCAAATCGCACGGACGAGTGAATAATGCATCCACTAGATCTTACGCCTTCTCGTCGGGGGGACCCTGAGTTTGATGCTTCATCTTATGGTCGTCCAAGATTCTCTGCAAGAAAGCGTCATATACTTTTGCAGTGGCATACATCTCCTTCTTCATACCTTGCGAATCGAATCGATCCAACCAGGGTACGTAGTCTCCGAGATAAAAGGCGCCTGCTAATCTGAAAACATATTTCACCCTCTCTTGGAAATCATCAGTATTTCTTAAGGCGTTGTCGGAGTGTGATCCGTCTACCTAGGAAAGCGCCGGGCTTCTGGCTGTGGTTGTTTACTCAAGAGGTTGGCTTTCAGGTCACAACAGGAGCTATAAACACTCACACAGGAGTGTAGGATCATCTGATATGCTCAAAAAGCGAAATTTAGGTCTCACTGGTAGTAATAGGCTTAAGCGGTGAACTTTGACACTCAAAGAGAGAAAAACTATGAAGGTTTAGACTTCTAAACGTCCCCTACATGTAAATGAGGCACTACTGAACACACACACGAAGTTCAGCCTGAGATTGAATTCTAGCACCGAGATGTTGACAGAAAAGCTCTGAATAAGAGAATTATGGCAATTTCTGGTACCTAGACAGCTATTCAGACATAGAACAGAGAATTGGCTCGATGAATTTCAAATCTTCTCACAGTATTTGAAGTCTACAGGATGCTGAACATCCCTGTGAAGTTGGGACTCCTGAATGTACACAGAACTCTAGATCTCCTCCTCTGAAGTCGCTGCTCTAGATTAAGAGCTTTTCAGACCCCCTCTGCTTCAGCGGCCGCCCTGAATTACTCAATCACTCAAATGATTCGAAACTTTTTGGACAGTCGTAGCCCTCTTGACAGTGAACGCAACCACGAAGTTTTGAAGTGATTTCCTCAATTCTGAGTATTTGAAGTCTACAGGATGCTGAACATCCCTGTGAAGTTGGGACTCCTGAATGTACATAGAACTCCAGATCTCCTCCTCTGAAGTCGCTGCTCTAGATTAAGAGCTTTTCAGACCCCCTCTGCTTCAGCGGCCGCCCTGAATTACTCAATCACTCAAATGATTCGAAACTTTTTGGACAGTCGTAGCCCTCCTGACAATGAACGCAACCACGAAGTTTTGAAGTGATTTCCTCAATTCTGCTGCAATTGGCACCGAAAACCCCAAAATCAACAAAAGTGATGCAGTTTTGGCACAATCCGAACTTCAATTGGGCATAACTCCTTGTTTATTGATCCAAATCGAGCAAAACTTTCACTGACAGTGCTTGGCACGACGAGCTCTCTCTTCCTGTGTTCTCAGATTTCGAAGATACCTCACCAATTGCTCGAACTCTCCTCTAGAGCTCTGTTTCTAAACTTAGAGTTTTACAAAAGACAAAAATGGACCAATGGGAGTTCATAGCTCCACTTGACTGTCCTTTTGTGCCTTAAACTACCTGGTAACTTATCTACACTCATAAGCTACCACGTCAAGCCCCCTAGAGTGCCAACGTAAAACTTAAACTACCTAAAATGACACATAGCCCTGAAAAATAACTTAAATTAGCTAGAAAGCGTGCATGGGCGACAAGTAAGTACAACCCATGAGCTCAAACCCCTATCAGCATGGAAACCCTAAGTTATGTACATTGAACGTCATAGACAAGTAAGAAGTCACTTGTACAAGCGCACAAATGCTTGAACAAGATAACTAACATACTATCAGCCTATTAGGACTCAAAATAGTATTAACACCGTATGCAAAGGTGTCAAACATATACATAAAGGACTAGAAGTAATATGAGCTAACTTCTAGAACTACCAAACCTAAGCGTCGGAGTAGAAGTCAAGCATGTAGCCGCCAAATGGCGCGACATCCACCCCCTCTAAACCTGCACATCCTCCGATATGTGCCAGATCTAGATCAAGACTCTTCAGCTTCAGCTTCAAATTCATCTTCAACCTCCATTGAGTCTTCAGCTTCATCCTCAGTAAGCTCTGCAATGTTTTGGTCGTCCCCTCTTCTTCTAAAGAGCTTGATTCTCTTCCCTGCGACTGGTATCTTGAGCACTGCACCATCTAACTCTCTCAAAGAGTATGTGGCATTATCATAAACTTCTAACACCTCATAAGGTCCGAACCATCTCTTGGAAAACTTTCTGATAGCGCTATGCTGATTATCAAGACTACTATCATAGACTAACACCCAATCACCTTCCTTAACTGATTTGGGTCGTAATCTATGCGTTCTATCAAATCTGCCTTTGTTTCTCTCTCTAGCAGCCTTTAACCTTTCCACAGCTTTAGCAACATCCTCAGGTCTTCGTTCTAACTGTTGGATCCTTAATGCAAGAAGATCCTCTGTACTTCTACCATCTTCCCATGGCAAAACATTCCAAGTAGGCACAACCTCCTCAATCGGCATCACAGGTTTTTGCCCTAGTATCAACTCTGCTGGCATGTAACCTGTAACGGTACTATGAGTTGTACGATCTGCCCACAAAGCAAATGGTAGCAGTCTAGGCCATTCACGGATCTTACCCTTGCAAGCTTTTACCAAAGCTTTGATGATTGGCGGATGACCTCTTTCGCTCTTGCCATTCCCTTCAGGATTGTAAGCAGTGGTTAACGCCAACTTGATTCCCAATCGCTTGAAGAACTCAACTGCTTCTTGTGCATCCAGCTCGCCCCTATCTGCAGTGATCTTTCCCACACACCCATACCTACAAATAACATCTTCAAGTAGAAAGCGGCAGACACTAGCAGTGATCTTCGTCCTCAGAGCACGGCCTTCGACTTGGTTAGATAGATCTTCTCTAGCCAAGACTAGATATCTCATTTGTCCAAGTCCAAATGGCATAGTTCCCAGATCAACTACCCATTTATAATGAATGGCTAAAGGATAAGTAGGATGCAATCCATCACGATGACGTACGTTGGAATACATCTGGCAAGGTATACAGGATGAAACAAACTGTACTACATCCTTATACATACCCTTCCACCAATACTTTTCCTTCATCTTGACAAATGTAGCCCAAACTCCTCTATGACCAGCCCATAAACTCTCATGGAACTCCTTGATCAGCTTCTGCTGCAATTCCAAGTCACATACTACCCGCTGCGGTATACCTCCTTGTAGCTTAGGGCGCTTCCATAGATGTCCTCCATGTAAAAAGTAACCATAAGCTATTCTACGGATCCTCTTGAAATCTGCATCAGACCAGCCTTCTTGCCTTTCCAGTGAACTCAAATAGCGCCCAAGATCCAACCACTCGCCATCATACACAATTTCCTCAAAAAACTCCAATGGAGCTGCAAAATAGCTTCTATCTCTTCTAGCAAGAGCACTAGAATAGAACTCTGTTCCCACATCCTCCTGGTCATCTATCATTTCCTTCTCATCGTAATACCTAGCCCTTGATAACATATCTGCCACAGGATTGTCTTTCTCTGCAATATGTCTAAACTCTGGGTTCAAGGACTTGATATATGCTATCCACCTCAACATAGCAATATCTGGAGTTGTACAACTAGTGATCTTCCCAAGAGAGGTAAACAATCTGTCTCCACAACCACAAGTGCTCCTATCAAGTATTTTTTGTCACTTTCCATCGCAGTAACTACTCCCCATAGCTCTCTCTTGACCCGAGGGTAGTCTCTCTAACGTGAACTTAATACCTTAGCACCAAAACGCACCACATATCTATTTCCATCCTCATCGTCTTGTCCTACAGCCCATCCAATGCCAATAGGACTAGTATCAACAGTAAGGATGACAGGTCTGCCCAACTCATATGTTATCTTCCGTAGAGTTGGTGGTGAAGCCAAAAGATCCTTCAACTTCCTCATAGACTCGCTTTGCTCCTCTTGCCACTGAAATCTTTGCCCCTTCCTCAGCAACTTGTACAGTGGATCTGCTACATGGGCAAAGTGTGGAATCCATATATGATAAAACACACATGCACCTAGAAACCTTCTCACCTCAGTAACCGATCCACACGTCTCCTTCATTCTTCGAATGGCATCAACCTTGTTTGGACAAGGTTTCCGACCATAAGATCCACATAAGTGCCCCACAATCAACACCTCTTGTTCTCCAAATACAGACTTTGCTCTTGATAAAGTCAAATGAACCTCCTCCAGTCGACTCAATATCTTATCACAGTCAACTATATGATCTGCAACAAACTTACGGCACCCCCTCTGATCCATTACCTCATTCTTCTCCTCCTCAGCACATCCTTTGATCGGCACATCATCAAGGAATGGCATAGTTTTTTCAGGAATGAAATCCCTCAAAACTTTATTCATGCCATTCATCATATGTGCTACAGAATTGGTAGCACCTTGTGGCAAGGTGCACATCCTTAGTAACCCCAAAGGTGTCCTCATTGTAGTCAAGTCCCTACTCTCAGAGGATAGTTGAAACTGATCATAACCTGAATATAAGTCTCCCATCGAATAGATAGCACGACCAGCAAAAGCCTCTGCAAACTCGTCTACAATAGGTCCTATACCCATATTCCTGATAGTCACCTTATTAACTGGTTGCATATCTTGAATGAATCTCAAAGCTCCACTTTTCTTCGGAACAGTAAACCATCTGCTAGAATAGGGAGCTATAGATGGTTCCAAGATACCCATCCTAATCCTCTCATTGAGCAAGTCTATCAGCTTTGGCAGATGAGCTCTAGGCACAGGGATAGGACGTAGATTCCAAGGCACATGCGGTATAGTAAAGATTACCATAGGTGCAACTACACTTGGATCTACACATCCTACTTCATGTGACTCAAACGCAAACGCCTTACCATGCTTAGATAGCATCTCCCTGAAGCTCTTCTTCTCTTGCTCAGTAAGAAATCCATCACCTCCAATCCTCAGCTCCTTCAGCGTTGTTTCTGTGAACTGGTGTCCAATTCTTCTCGGTCCTCTGAGCGTCGGTTCTCGTGCAGCTTGCTCCATCTTCTGATTGTAATCAAGTGGTAAAGGCAAAGCCACTGGTTTGACTTTCTTTGCCACTGACTTGTACTTGATCTCCACATACACCTCTTGCCGATCTATAAACTTATCAATTACATCATAAAGCTCCTTGGAGCTCACTCTCACCACTCTATCTACATCATCTATAGAACTTTCTACTATAGATTTCAACTCCCCTATAGTATCTACCAAATACTACTCTTCAAACACTCCAGATATGTATTCATCTCCTGCTAACTCTCCACTGTCCCACAAAGACTGCTGTACACACTTCACATGTTGCCTCTCAAACCTCTTCAGATTCTCAACCTTCCTATAACACACTGATCCACATGAAGTCAACCCTAAGAAGCTAGTGGATAAAGCTTCATGCTCTACTGGATCAGGCGAGAATCCTATCTCTACTGTACCGTTGAAGTCTCGCTCTTCAATGGTACTCTGCCAAAACCCCTAGACTCTCTAAACTCCTGAGTAATCTTAGGTAGTGGACGGTCTCTCAAGCTGTCACGATTCCTCTCATGTTCTGCAGCAACGGTCAAAAACTGAACAGCTCTTTTGCCGTCTCTACTACGTATCCTAGCATAAGCTGAACCATCATCCATAACTCGTGTCTCCATTCTAACAGCAGTAATGTAAGGCTGCCCTAGAATGATAGGATAGGTTGACATGTCTTGCACAAAGAAATTCTGAACATCACTGATGTCACCCACAGTTACCTTGATGTTGGGACAAGCACCATAGAGTTCTCCCCTCTGGTTGTTGGCAGCACGGTGTCGAGTTGAGAGTTTTCCTGGGAAGGGCGGAACCTTCTAGCTGTGATAGATCTTGAAGGTTGTGTTTAGTCTACTCAGGGAAGCGTTGGGCTTCAAGCTGTGGTTGCTTACTATACAGAGGTAGGGTTCAGGTCATAAAGGGCACTATAGACACTCACTCAGGTCGAATGGACCCTCCAGTATGTTCAGGAAGTAAAAATCAGGCCAGACTAGCAGTAATAAGATCAGACAACGAACTTTAACGGTCCAGAATCAGAAACATACGATGGTTCAGATTTCAGAACTCCTCCTACATGTAAATGAGGCCCTACTGACCATACACACGAAGTTTCAGCTTGAGATCAAATCAGAGTGTCGAGATATGGGCAGAAATGTTCTGAGCAGAGAAATTACAGCAATTTCTGGTACCCAGACAGCTATTTCGACCTAGAACAGAGAATTGGCTCGATCACTTTCAAAAATTCTTACAGGATTTGCAGTACACAGCTTGCTGAACACCCCTGTGAAGTTGGGCCTCCTGATTGTACACAGAACTCCAGATCTCGCTCTCTGAAGTTGATGCTCTAGATTGAGAGCTTTTCGGACCCCCTCTGCTTCAGCGGTCGCCCTGAATTACTCACAATTTCAATTGACATGAAAATTTGGGGACAGTCGTAGCCCTGCTGCCAATGAACGAGACCTCGAAGGTTTGAAGCGATTTTCTCAAATCTACTGCGATTGACACCGAAAACCCCAAAATCAACAGAAGTGCTGCAATTCTGGCACAAATCGAACTTCAATCAGCCATAACTCCTTCTTTATTGCTCCAAATCGATCAAAAATTTCGCCGACAGTGCTTGGCACGACGAACCCTATCTCCCTGTGCTCTCAGATTTCGAAGATCTCTCTCCAAATGCTCGAACTCCTCTTAAGACCCCTACTACTAAGTTTAGCAGTACACAAAGACAAAATTGGACCAATGGGAGTTCATAGCTTCACTCCTCTGTCCTTTTGCGTCCCAAACCACGTGGTGACTTAATTTTGCACATAGGCTACCACGTCAAGCCCCTAAAGTGCCAGCATAGATCCTAATGCGAAGACATGTAAAACGACACGTAATCCCGAAAGATAACCTAACCTCGCTAGAAAGCATGCATGGGTGACACATAATTACAACCCATGAGCTTAACTCCATCTACACGGTAATCAACCTACTAAGACTCAAAATATATAACATCCTCCAGTGTCGATTTCTCTAAGGTCCTAATTTCACTCAGAGAGACTAACGCTTGACAGAGAGGTGAATTATTTACAATGTAAAATGATTCACATCACGACATCCACCCCCTCCAAACCTGCACATCCTCCGGCATGTGCCAACCTCTTCAGTCTTCTGTTTGTACATCATCATCATCGCTCTCGTCCGCCTCAACCTCTTCAGTAGCCGAGGCGTCTTCATCTCTTGTCATCCTCTGCTCAGACTCTAGAAAGTTGAACAAATCTACTGATCCTCCACGTCGTTTGAACAACTTCACTCGCTTGCCGGCCACAGATAGTTTCAAAGGAGTACCATCTAACTCACGTAAACTATAAGTAGCATTCTCGTATACATCTAACACAACATAAGGCCCAAACCATCTTCGCGAGAACTTACGAAGTGTAGAATGCTGGTTCTCCAGCGTGCTATCATACACCAGAACCCAATCACCAACACGTATTGGCTTTGGTCGCAGTCGGTGAGTCTTGTCAAAACGCTCTTTGTTTCTAACTCGAGCCACCTTCAGCTTCTCTTGCGCCTCAGCAAGATCCTCCTCCCTTCGCTCCAACTGCCTAGTTCGTAAAGCAAGGAGTGAAGTATGATCTATATCATCTTCCCACGGTAGAGTAGCCCATGTAGGAAAGTCCTCCTCAGCAGGCATGATTGGCTTCTGCCCCAACATAAGCTCAACTGGCATATACCCAGTCGTGGTACAGTGTGTAGTCCTATCAGCCCATAAAGCAAATGGAAGTAGTCTCGGCCATTCTCTAGGCCATTCTCTAGGCATCACATGCTCTCACTAAAGCGTGAACAATAGAAGGATGTCCTCGCTCACTCTTACCAATCCCTTCTGGATTCATGGCAGTAGTAAGTCGAAGCTTTACTCCATAACGAGCAAAGAACTCCTTCGCTTCTGCACCTCTCAACTCGCCCCTATCTGCTCGTAATCTTCCGACAGATCCATAACGACAGATTATATCTTCAAGCACGAATCTACATATGTTCTCTGTAGTCTTCGTGCGCAGTGCTCGTCTCTCCACATAGTTGGAGAGATCCTCTCGAGCCAACACCAAGTAACGCATCCCCCATAGTCCCGACGGCATCATCACAAGATCAAGGACCCACGAAAAATGAATACTATGCGGGTAGGTAGGTACAAGTCCATCTCTGTAACGGACTTTAGAGTAGAACTGGCAGTGCAGACACGACCCAACAAAATCCACTACATCTTGATACAAACCCTTCCACCAGTATCGCTCCTTCATCTTCGTGTACGTAGCCCAGACTCCACGGTGTCCAGCCCACAAGGTGTCATGAAACTCCTTAAGCAGATTCAGCTTCGTCGGTTGATCATCCACCACTCTAGCCAGCATCCCATCTCTTCTCTTCGGACGTTTCCACAGATAACCTTCACGTAGAAGATAACCGTACGCCTTTCGTCTGATCTCCTTAAACTCTGCATCACTCCAACCCTCTCGTCTGCATAATAAACTCAGATAGTATCCAATATCGCGGAACTTCTCCGTGTAGAACTCCTCATAGAACGGCAGTGGTTCCAAGTCTGAAGTCTGCTGACCAACTTGGCACCAAACATCTCTCTTCTCTTCATCTTCGACTTCTGTAATCATCTCATCCTCATCTGTATAACGAGCCCTAGATAACATGTCTGCAACAGGATTATCCTTTCCTGCTATATGTTTCAACTCAGGGTTCATACTCCGGATATAAGCAATCCATCGTAGCATTGCTATGTCTGGAGTATTACAGTTTGCTATCATACCTAGCAAAGGCAAACAGTCTGTTTCTAGTATCACACGTGCACCTATCAAGAACTCTCGGTCTACCTTCATAGCAGTAACAGCTCCCCACAACTCTCGTTTCACTTGAGGATAGTTACGTTGCCTATCTGTTAAGATCCGAGCCCCAAACCTTGAAACAAACCGCACGCCTTCTGCATCTTCTTGACCGATTGCCCATCCAATCGCCTTTGGACTTGTATCAACAGTCAGTATGATAGGTCTTCCGCTCTCGTAGCTAAGTCTCCTTAGTACAGGTGGAGACTTCAAAATATCTTTCAGCTGCTCCATCGTCTCGTGATGCTCTTGCCGCCAAGTAAACCTCTTCCCTTTTCTCAGAAGTGCATACAAAGGCTCGGCAATGTGTGCATAATGAGGAATACTCACACGAAAGAACACACAAGCTCCTAAGAATCGTCGAACCTCAGTGATGTTGGTACAGTCTGCTATCCTTGCTATAGCATCTACCTTCTCTGGATTCGGTCGTCTTCCAAAAGTACCGCATAAGTGACCAACCACCACAATCTCTGACATTCCAAAACGAGATTTGGTACCGGACAGAGTGAGGTGTACCTTTTCCAAGCGCATCAGAATCTTCTCCACATCTCGGATGTGGTCTGCAACGAACTTTCTGCAACCATCAGCAGTCATAGTTTCGTCCTTGTCCTCCACCAGACAGCCTTTCATGGGGATATCATCAAGAAATGGAATAGTGACCTCAGGTACAAACTCTTGTAACACTTTATGCATCGCGTTTTGCATATGAGCTACTGAGTTTGTCGCACCCTGAGGAAGAGTACACATCCGCATCAACCCCAAAGGTGTACGCATGGTAGTCAAGTCTCTACTTTCTAAAGCAAGCTGAAAACTGATCGTAACCTGAAAACAGATCTCCAATAGAATAGATAGATCTTCCAGCAAATGCCTCGGCTACTTCATCAACCACAGGTCCTATTCCAACATTTCGTATCGTGATGTTGTTGGCAGGCTGCAAGTCTTGGATGAAGCGTAAAGCTCCTGTCTTCTTAGGTACTGTGAACCATCGGCTAGAGTACGGAGCCATAGATGGTTCAAGAATACCCATCCGCATCCTCTCCTTCAGTAAGTCAATAACCTTCGGTAGCAAGGCACGAGGGACTGGAATCGGCTTCAAGTCCCAAGGTACGTGAGGAACAGTGAAGATAACCATCGGAGCTATCACACTAGGATCCACAAAACCAATCTCTCCAGCTGAGAAAGAAAATGCCTTACCATGGCTAACTATCATCTGCTCAAAAGCTCGTTTCTCCACTTCAGTCAAGAAGCCACCCCCTCCTATCTGGAGCTGCTCGAGTGTCTCTTGAGTAAACTCGTGTCCTATCTGTTTAGGATCTCTCAGTACAGGCTCAGTGGCCGCTAACTCCATCTGCTGCTGTGAATCAACAGGTAACTGGGTCGCCACTGGTTTCACCTTCTTTGCTACAGTTTTGTATTTGGTGTGAACCTCTGCTTCTTCACGAGAGCCACACCAGCAGATTGCATCCTCCCATCCACTCTCCAGTCTCGGATGAGGACGAGATTGCAAGCACGAGGCAATCTCCTCATAGACCTTACGAGAGTGGATAGGGATCACCACCCTTCCTCCCATCTGCTCCATCAACCCTTCTGGTTGTTTGCCGCTCGTAGCACCCAACCATGGTTCAGTTCGATATGCCACTGACCTCTCTCGTACACCTCCCGTGACATTATGTTGATCTCTGAACCGTGATCAACCAACGCAGCAACAGGTTCAAGACTTCCAAGGCGAACTCGTGTAGCAGTCGTAGCACGAGCCCAGTGTCTTTTTCTGAAGTCGCTATCAGTAGCTGGACTCTCATCGCCAGCTTCACCATCCTCAAACTCAACAGTGTTGGTACCAGCAACTAACGCTTCTTGCTGGTACTCTGTATCATCAGCTTCCTGAAAATGCACCTTGCCGAATTCTGCATCATTAACAGAAGCTCCTATAACATCTATCATCTGACTTTCTACTTGCTCGGACATCACCTGTCTCTTCCGCTTGATGATGTCGATGATCAGCTCGTGAAACTCCCTCTTCGCAATACCAAGAACCTCCCGAAGAGAAAACTCGATTCGTGCGTCAAGTATTCTCTGCTCTAGGATACTCTTGAGATCAGTTGAAGTCTCAATATCAGCTGCCAACTTGTAAGTCGGTCCCTTCCCCTTCTCTTGGGCAGTGAACCGTCTACCAGCAGTCGTTGGCTCCTGCTGGGATCTCTGCACGTCCTCCATCGGACCTGGTGTAGGTGGAGGAGCTGCAGAAGTAGACGGGATGTCTTCTGGAGGAGCTGCTCGTCTCCTTGTGACTCTCCGCCTGTCCCCAGTCTCCTCTGGAACTCCAGTATCAAGTTCAGAGGCTTCTCGCCGCCTCTTCTCCTCCACAGAAGCATCCTGCCAGTGAACGTATCTATCCACGTCCAAGAATGCTTTGATAGACGCAGCATCAACAGGATCTCCCCACCCTGTGACCCTACGGATAGTTTCTGCTCCTCTCTTCAGTACTTCAGAAGGAACTTGAACAGGTTTCTTCTCAGTAGTCCTATCTAGCAACGTAGGACTAGAAGAAACTTCAATATGACCGGCATATACATCAGGATTTATCGGTGGTGCCATCAGTGCATGTACAGTTGCAGCAGCTGTAATCTGAGGTAGACTCCTCATGCCTCCTCGTCCAAACTGTGTGCTTAGCGGCTCTCCAGTAGAAGAAAGGTGCAGCCTATCGTTCTGGTAGCGAACCACACCATCTCGTAGAGCAGCCGTGAGCTCTTGACAGTCCCCTCGGAAATGATCTTGACTGTCACACCAGATACATCTACGAACAGGTGCACCTCCTGGACGTGCAGCAGCAGGCGCCGGTGGCTGCTCTCTCTGCAGGCCAGCTAACTCCACCTTCAGTTCTCTCATCTGCCGAATGAGATCTTCGATCTGGTTCTGCTGTCCATGGTTCTCTGCAGGTCTCTGAACCGGTGTCCTTTGTGCGGGAACTGGCACCACTGGTATCAAAGGTACTGCAGCCGGTACAGCAGGTCTAGGAGCCGGAGCAAGAGCCGGAGGTTGCTGTACTTGAGGAGCAGTGCGAGGTTGAGCGGTTATTTCTGCAAGCGGGCGTCCTCCCACAGCCACTCTTCCTCTCCTCTGCCTCGTTAGTACGGCAACAGCATCCTCGACTCTTCCCCAATCAGTAGTAACTCCTCCTTCAGCAGATCGATCAGCCAACATAAAGCATAACCGATCTGCCGTAGCATCATCGGTAGCTTGCAGAAAAAGTTCAGTTCTCCTAGCATCTAGAGTTATGCGCTCTAGAGTTGAGAGTTGTCGGTATCTCCGATCAAACTCTCTCAGCATCTCATTCAGATTCATCATACGACCAGGTTGCTGCTCAACCCAGTCCAGAAACGTTCTTCTAGTGACTCTCTCTGAATCTTCTTCGAGAAACTCCTCTCGAAGAGATCGTTCGAAACTCATCCAGACACCTAGATTTCTTCTCTGTACATCCCTAACCTGGTCTCGCAACTCAGGGATTACAGCTAACTCGAAACTCCCTATCATCTCAGCATCAGTAACTCTAACTAGTTCCATCTCTCCTCTGTATTCACGCAGATATCTAGAAATATCTCTACCTTCAAATCTACCGCATCTATTCACAATTGCTTGCAAAGCCTTGGTAGACTTCAACTCACCCCCTCCAATGATCGGATGTTGTTGGACCAGGGCCGCAAGTGTCTTCAGAATCTCGGCCGTATCTAGACCAGGTGCAGATGTCACTGTAGCCGCTGGTGCAACAGAAGGAGCTGCAGTAGACGTAGATGCAGCAAGCGTACAAGTAGCAGCAGCAGCACTCTTGCGATCCATCTCTTCTTCTTGTAGTGAACTCAACCTTCTCAATCAATCACCCCAAGAGCTCTCAGTGGAAGCACCAGATTGTCGAGTTGAGAGTTTTCCTGGGAAGGGCGGAACCTTCTAGCTGTGATAGATCTTGAAGGCTGTGTTTAGTCTACTCAGGGAAGCGTTGGGCTTCAAGCTGTGGTTGCTTACTATACAGAGGTAGGGTTCAGGTCATAAAGGGCACTATAGACACTCACTCAGGTCGAATGGACCCTCCAGTATGTTCAGGAAGTAAAAATCAGGCCAGACTAGCAGTAATAAGATCAGACAGCGAACTTTAACGGTCCAGAATCAGAAACATACGATGGTTCAGATTTCAGAACTCCTCCTACATGTAAATGAGGCCCTACTGACCATACACACGAAGTTTCAGCTTGAGATCAAATCAGAGTGTCGAGATATGGGCAGAAATGTTCTGAGCAGAGAAATTACAGCAATTTCTGGTACCCAGACAGCTATTTCGACCTAGAACAGAGAATTGGCTCGATCACTTTCAAAAATTCTTACAGGATTTGCAGTACACAGCTTGCTGAACACCCCTGTGAAATTGGGCCTCCTGATTGTACACAGAACTCCAGATCTCGCTCTCTGAAGTTGATGCTCTAGATTGAGAGCTTTTCGGACCCCCTCTGCTTCAGCGGTCGCCCTGAATTACTCACAATTTCAATTGCCATGAAAATTTGAGGACAGTCGTAGCCCTGCTGCCAATGAACGAGACCTCGAAGGTTTGAAGCGATTTTCTCAAATCTACTGCGATTGACACCGAAAACCCCAAAATCAACAGAAGTGCTGCAATTCTGGCACAAATCGAACTTCAATCAGCCATAACTCCTTCTTTATTGCTCCAAATCGATCAAAAATTTCGCCGACAGTGCTTGGCACGACGAACCCTATCTCCCTGTGCTCTCAGATTTCGAAGATCTCTCTCCAAATGCTCGAACTCCTCTTAAGACCCCTACTACTAAGTTTAGCAGTACACAAAGACAAAATTGGACCAATGGGAGTTCATAGCTTCACTCCTCTGTCCTTTTGCGTCCCAAACCACGTGGTGACTTAATTTTGCACATAGGCTACCACGTCAAGCCCCTAAAGTGCCAGCATAGATCCTAATGCGAAGACATGTAAAACGACACGTAATCCCGAAAGATAACCTAACCTCGCTAGAAAGCATGCATGGGTGACACATAATTACAACCCATGAGCTTAACTCCATCTACACGGTAATCAACCTACTAAGACTCAAAATATATAACATCCTCCAGTGTCGACTTCTCTAAGGTCCTAATTTCACTCAGAGAGACTAACGCTTGACAGAGAGGTGAATTATTTACAATGTAAAATGATTCACATCACGACAACGGATAAGCCATCCATGGTCGGTGTCTATGGGTCACCTTCCACGCTTGTACAACTCCTTAGACATCAGATTAATCTCTGAGCCGTGATCAATCAATGCCACCACAGGTTCCTCTAGATCTCCCAACTTCACCAAGGTCTCAGTGGTTGCTCTTGCCCAATGGTTGTGAGAGTAATGGCTCTTCTGCGATGCTTCCACCTCATCTTCAAACCTCACGTGCTGATCTGATCTCCCCTCTGATACTTGAGAGCAGTAACCAGCAATCTCATCTTCCTCATCCTCCGACAGTTTGGTCCCTAGAGCGTTAAGCGTAGCTGCTTCACCCAAGATCTGACGTTTCTTCTTGATGATATCTATGATAACCTCATGGAACTCACGCTTTGCAATCCCAAGAATCTCACCCAAGGTAAACTCAACCTTCCCATTCAAGATACGATTCTCTAACACCTGCTTCAAGTCTGTAGCAATCTCAATGTCAGACTGAAGTTTGTATGCAGGCATCTTACCCTTCTCCTTGCTCCTCTCCTTCTCCTTTGGTGTTGTAGATGATAGATCCTCCATAGTCTCCTCCCGAGTAGGTGTTGTCTCCTGCCTTGCCTCTGGTCTAGCCCTTTCACTCCTTGTAGCAGGTCGTTTGGCTGTAGAAGCCTCACCTGCATCCTCCCTCCTGCATTTTTCTTCTAGTACAGCTTCATGCTGACTTCTTGCAACATAAGCATGCACTGACATAGTATCCACAGGATCATTCTATCCTGTAGCTTCTCGAATTGAGTTGCCAACCCTTCGTAACACATCCTTGTCTAGCTCTGTTCTAGCTACGGACCGCACTACATCAGACCACAACCCAGTAGTCCCTTTCTCTCTTTCCATCTCCACTTTCACTCCACAGGTAGCAGCATTCACAAGAGAAACAGCATGTGATGCTGATATCTCATTCACAAGCCTCTTCATACCACCCTTGCCAAAGTTGGTTCCCAACATCATCCCAGTCTCTCTCAGATGGATCTTACCATCTTTGAAGAAGATCAGATCCTTCCTCAATGCATCTGAAAACTCTCCACAATCTCTCCTTACATGGTCTAGGCTATCACACCATATACAACGATGAACAAAGCCTTCTCTCATCTGAGGTCTCTGCATAGCAGGCTGTACATTTTGCTCCTTCTCTTCTAATCTAGTGAGCTTAAGCTTAAGCTCCTTCATACCCTTAATCAACTCATCAAGCGGTGAGTCTTCCTCTCTAGCAATTACCAAAGCGGGCTTAGTAGGCAACTGCTTGACAGGAATTATAAGAGGTGCTGCTTCACTTACCACCACCTTGTCCCTTCTTCTCTGTCTCTTGGTCAGCAAAGAAACAGCCTCTTCGACCTCCTTCCAATCAGTCTTCAATCCTCTCTCCTCACTCTTGTCTTCCAGCAACAGCTCAAGCTTCTCCTGAATAGTCACGTCCGCTGCTTGTAGGAAAAGCTCGGTCTTCTCCACCTCTAGTGTAAGCTTCTCTGTCCTAGAAAGCTGAGCATACTGACGATCAAACTCCCTTAACAACTCATTTACAGACAAACCTTTGTTAGGCTTCACCACCCACTCCAAGAATGTTCTCTTGGTCACCCTCTCTGAATCTTCAGTGTAGTACTCCTCCTTCAAAGCGCGCATAAAGCTCTCCCAACTCTGTCCTTGCTGCTGCTTGAGCTCCTTCACATGCCCACGAATCTCAGGGACAACAGCAAGTTCAAAGTTCTCCACCATCTCCTTCTCAGGTACCTTGTTCACCTCCATCTCCCTAGCATAGTATCGCACGTTATCGTGTCGGATATTGCGTGAAGGATGTCCAAGAAAACGCGAGGTTCCTGGCTGTGGAGATGTTGTGTGCTGAAACAGAGACAAGACAGAGAAAAACAACCACGAAAACGAACGATGCGATATATACACTCCAAATGTATGTACTCTGTCGTTTCTTTCTCCTAACAACACAAAACTGAGGAACAGACCAGAGCGGTCTGTAACCTACTTCAGAAGCCCTAAAACAAACCCCTGAATCGCAACCCTAGCCTGAAATTGCCAAAGCGTAGCTCAAAGCAAGAGAAACTTCTCTTTGCTAACAACCAGAGCCACAACAGTATCACGCGATCCAAACTCAAGTCCAAACCACATCCACACACTAGCTCTTGGCTAAAGCTAGCTACCACAAGCCATACACAACCAACTAAGTCCTTAACGAACTCAAAAGGACGAAACCTGTAGCGAAGGAACCGAAAAAAGACCTATCTGGGAACTTTCTCCTTTCGCCAAACGATCTTCAAATGTTGATAGGGTCTCCTTCCCTGACTCCGTTGGCTCAAGAAACCTTCAGATCCGACTCCCGATAGTCGAGATATCGCCAATTTTCGGTCGCAGGTGACCGAACCTTCAAAAACTCCTCCCTGCGGCTTAAAACCGCTCACACCGCACAAACGGATCGTCTAAACTGATATCCGTCTTCGCTGGTAGGTAGATCTAGCTACCCTGAACCCAACAAGACTCCAAACAAGTCGTTTGGAGTTCCTCTTCCAAAACCACGCAAGAAATTTGATCGCAGGTCGCAAAAAACTGACGTAAATCAACTCCCTGCGGCTCAAACTTGCTCACCACACCCAAACCAACAATCCAATTCACGTACAGTCTTCTCCTATGCGTACATGAAGACTCCCTGATCGCGTAGGCACCAAGAACGAAGAGCTTGGCTCACCGATCGCGAAGAACAACCCAATCTCAGGTCGCAGACGAACGAAAATCGGATGTAAGCGCTTCCCTGCGAGCCAATTTCACTCACAACTCCCAAACCGCCCGATGAAACTTTGAATCGTCTTCAATTTCCTGAAGAACTCGTTGTTCTGATCCCGATGGATCCAAGGACAACAAGTTTGGACTCCGGAACGGTCCGAACGGTCCAACTCTCCTTCACAGGTAACTGAAAACCCCAAATCTGCTTCCTCCGTCTCAATTTCTCTCAGAACACAACCCCCGATCCGTCTCTTCCCAAACCGTCTTAACCCACACGTAGCCTGCACAGATCTGAACCCAACGACGCCTTGCGCGTTTGCATTGGACTTCTAAATCTCCCGCACCGTCCGTTGACAGGTCGCAGGCGCAAGCAAGCCCCTTAAGCAGCCCCCTTGTTACAGTCTATGTACGTACAGTTTTCTCCTCGATAATAAGAAGCAGGTCCCTTGCGTTTTCGATATAACGCCTGAAGCCCTAAATACCCAATCAGCAAGTAACTAGGAGCCTAGCTTGATTTTATATTCTTTCGAATCGCATAACTTCTTCTCTGGATGTCCAAACGAAGTAAACAAGATGCCCATGGAAAGCTGACAACGAGCTCTACCCATCTATGTGATGAAAGTGAAGATCCGAAGTTGTGCCAAAAGCTCGTAAGCTGGAGCTTAGCTTGTTTGCTCCATCTTTCGAGTCCTGTAACTTCTCCACTATGCATCCAAACGAAGTAGATGAAGTGCCTATGGAAAGCTGACAAGGAGCTCTATCCACTAGTGCGATAAAGACGAAGATCCGAAGTGGTGCCAAAAACCCGTAAGCTGGGGCCTAGCTTGTTTTCTCCATCTTTCGAGTCTTGTAACTTCTCCACTAGGCGTCCAAACGAAGTAAAAAAAGTGCCTATGGAAAGCTGACAAGGAGCTCTACCCATCTATGCGATGAAAATGGAGACCTGAAATTGTGCCAAAAACCCGTAAGCTGGGGCCTAGCTTGTCTTCTCATGAGTGTCTTTGAAGCGACAAGCATCGAAGTTTAAATTTCACGTAGCAGCCGGTCCACGACACGACATCCACCCCCTCCAAACCTGTGCATCCTCCGGTATACACCAGAGATATTAACCAAGGAGTGGACCGGCACGCACTTCGTCATTCCCATCTTGTCATCCTCCCTCCCATCTCAGTGAACCTCATCCTCAAGTCTGCAACTTGATCGTCATCTTGAAGTTGCTATCCTGCCATGATCCTCTCTAGATCCATGCTCATCGACCTTCACCTCGAACCTCCCATCCAATCACCCCCTCTAAATCTACACATCTTCAATATGCGAAGACATAGAAAGAATAACCCATCATACCATAGAAATATCTTCCATCCGTCCTGTAGAACCTCACCGTCGAGGTTTGTGACCCAAGTGCCGTAGTAGACATCCTCCATCCTGCCAATCATCACCCGTATCCTGACTGTAACCCTCAACCTCAAGCATGTACATGTCGTTGTATGTAATCCTCTCTTCTTTTTTGTTTTTCTGAAAAAAAAGAACCACACCTCTGCAACCAAAATCCTCAAACGCAACCATCATTCTCACACTGTACATGGTATTCTCCTCAACCATCATCCTCCCTGATTGCTTCTTCTGAAAATCCTCACAACCTCCCAAGCATCATCCTCTCAACCTTCTTGAAAATATTTACAATCCTCCAAGCATCATCCTCCCAACACAAATCACCTTCAGCAATGGCTTCTCCCCTGTAAGCCATCCTTACCCATCATCCTATACCCGTAGCCTCGAGAGCATCTGTCCACTCTTGTTCATCCTCAGCATGTCTGTCCTTGATGATGCCAATGGTGGCATCGTGGACTTCTCTTGTAGCTGCACCCAAGACCTCCCGTGATATGAACCCAATCTTCACATCTCGAATGCACTCCTCCCACATCCATCGTCATAACCCCAATATCTAGTTGTTGTATGTTTGCAACCAGATCAACCATGTCCACTGTCTGCACCCCAACCATCTCCTCCGGTTGTGAAGGATCACCCTCCATTGCTTGTACAAGAAGAATAGTTTCCTGTTGAACACTATCCTCCTGAGCTAGCTTCCCTGAAGAAGTATCTTGTTGGTCCTTCTTCTCACACTGCATCGTGGATGTAGTATCCAACCTGAGCTCGTTTAGATCCTCGTGCTCACCCAAACCATCTATATGGAGATCATGCTCAATCTCCTCCACCCTAGCACTATAACATGTAGCTTCGATAGCTACAACCGCATGTGCCGCAAAGTAATCATCCATCAATCTCTTCATCCCTCCTTTACCAACGTTGGCTTGAAGGAGAGTACATGTACTTGTGAATGCAACCTTTTCATCCTCCCAAGAAATTACCTCTCGTTGCAAAGACTCTGCAAAGTCGATGCAATCGTCTCGTTGATGATCAGTACCATCACACCACAAGCAGTGATGTACCCAAGCTGGTTTGGGTACAAGCTCCATCTTGATCGACGATCCCTTATCCTCCAACCTAGTAACCTTAGCTTGCAGATCTTGCATCTTTTGCTGTACGTCCTCGTGGTTGGATCCTTCTCCTCTACAACCACAACTGGAAGTTGAACCTCAGATACTACCTGAACTGGTGTGGTAGTCAGCAATACAAGCGTCGACCTGGTAACCCTTTCTCTTGTATGTCTCCAGACAAGAAGCTCAACCGCTTCATGCACAATCTCCCAATTCCTTGTCAATCCTTCTTCTTCCTCCCCATCTTCCAGAAGTAGCTCCAACTGTTCCTGCCATGGTTCATCCGTAGCTTGAAAAAACAACTCCGTCTTGTAACTCTCCAAGGCTAGCTTATCCACCCGAGGTAGTTGAGAGAATTGTCTCTCAAACTCCTTTAACAGCTCTGTAGGCTGTAAATCCTTGCTGGATCGGTTGACCCATTCCAAAAACGATTTCTTGGTTACTCGATCTGAGTTCTCCAAGAAATACTCCTCCATTAGTGCATGTGAAAATGTATCCCAGTTCCTCCCAAAACGTTTTGTTAGACCCTTCACATGCTCCCTTATCTCAGGCACCGCAGCGAGTTCGAACGTCTCGATCATCTCCTTCTCCGGTACCTGATCCAAATCCATCTCCATCTTGTAACATCTCAAGTACTCAGAGATGTCTCTCCCACCAAAAAGATTGAACTTGTCGATCACCCTTCCAAGCGCCTTCTTCCCCAAAGCCTCCTTTTGTTTGTTCTCTTGCTCTTGTCGCATAAACAAAGTGAAGGCCTGAAACAATCGTGCAGTTGTTGCATCCAGCTGCATCCCTGGTATACCCTCAGATCCGTCCATCCCGTCCATAGTCATGGCTCGTCCCATCCTCCCATCCTCCCATGATCCCACCGTCTACAAATCCATCATCCCAGGTCCACAGCATACTCCCGAACAATCGTACCCATCTTCATCCTCGTTCATGATTGTTGATCTTCTCTGTCCAGTTCAAACACAGAAATCTCCACCCCAGACCTTCACGTCGAGTTCACCACCGTATCGTGTCGGATATTGCGTGAAGGATGTCCAGGAAAACGCGAGGTTCCTGGCTGTGGAGATGTTGTGTGCTGAAACAGAGACAAGATAGAGAAAAACAACCACGAAAACGAACGATGCGATATATACACTCCAAATGTATGTACTCTGCCGTTTCTTTCTCCTAACAACACAAAACTGAGGAACAGACCAGAGCGGTCTGTAACCTACTTCAGAAGCCCTAAAACAAACCCCTGAATCGCAACCCTAGCCTGAAATTGCCAAAGCGTAGCTCAAAGCAAGAGAAACTTCTCTTTGCTAACAACCAGAGCCACAACAGTATCACGCGATCCAAACTCAAGTCCAAACCACATCCACACACTAGCTCTTGGCTAAAGCTAGCTACCACAAGCCATACACAACCAACTAAGTCCTTAACGAACTCAAAAGGACGAAACCTGTAGCGAAGGAACCGAAAAAAGACCTATCTGGGAACTTTCTCCTTTCGCCAAACGATCTTCAAATGTTGATAGGGTCTCCTTCCCTGACTCCGTTGGCTCAAGAAACCTTCAGATCCGACTCCCGATAGTCGAGATATCGCCAATTTTCGGTCGCAGGTGACCGAACCTTCAAAAACTCCTCCCTGCGGCTTAAAACCGCTCACACCGCACAAACGGATCGTCTAAACTGATATCCGTCTTCGCTGGTAGGTAGATCTAGCTACCCTGAACCCAACAAGACTCCAAACAAGTCGTTTGGAGTTCCTCTTGCAAAACCACGCAAGAAATTTGATCGCAGGTTGCAAAAAACTGACGTAAATCAACTCCCTGCAGCTCAAACTTGCTCACCACACCCAAACCAACAATCCAATTCACGTACAGTCTTCTCCTATGCGTACATGAAGACTCCCTGATCGCGTAGGCACCAAGAACGAAGAGCTTGGCTCACCGATCGCGAAGAACAACCCAATCTCAGGTCGCAGGCGAACGAAAATCGGATGTAAGCGCTTCCCTGCGAGCCAATTTCACTCACAACTCCCAAACCGCCCGATGAAACTTTGAATCGTCTTCAATTTCCTGAAGAACTCGTTGTTCTGATCCCGATGGATCCAAGGACAGCAAGTTTGGACTCCGGAACGGCCCGAACGGTCCAACTCTCCTTCATAGGTAACTGAAAACCCCAAATCTGCTTCCTGCGTCTCAATTTCTCTCAGAACACAACCCCCGATCCGTCTCTTCCCAAACCGTCTTAACCCACACGTAGCCTGCACAGATCTGAACCCAACGACGCCTTGCGCGTTTGCATTGGACTTCTAAATCTCTCGCACCGTCCATTGACAGGTCGCAGGCGCAAGCAAGCCCCTTAAGCAGCCCCCTTGTTACAGTCTCTGTACGTACAGTTTTCTCCTCGATAATAAGAAGTAGGTCCCTTGCGTTTTTGATATAACGCCTGAAGCCCTAAATACCCAGTCAGCAAGTAACTAGGGGCCTAGCTTGATTTTATCTTCTTTCGAATCGCATAACTTCTTCTCTGGATGTCCAAACGAAGTAAACAAGATGCCCATGGAAAGCTGACAACGAGCTCTACCCATCTATGTGATGAAAGTGAAGATCCGAAGTTGTGCCAAAAGCTCGTAAGCTGGAGCTTAGCTTGTTTGCTCCATCTTTCGAGTCCTGTAACTTCTCCACTAGGCATCCAAACGAAGTAGATGAAGTGCCTATGGAAAGCTGACAAGGAGCTCTATCCACTGGTGCGATAAAAACGAAGATCCGAAGTGGTACCAAAAACCCGTAAGCCGGGGCCTAGCTTGTTTTCTCCATCTTTCGAGTCTTGTAACTTCTCCACTAGGCGTCCAAACGAAGTAAACAAAGTGCCTATGGAAAGCTGACAAGGAGCTCTACTCATCTATGCGATGAAAATGGAGACCTGAAATTGTGCCAAAAACCCATAAGCTGGGGCCTAGCTTGTCTTCTCATGAGTGTCTTTCAAGCGACAAGCATCGAAGTTTAAATTTCACGTAGCAGCCGGTCCACGACACGACAACGTACTTGGAAATATCTGTCCCCTTGAACTGGTCCATCTGATGCACCACAGATTGCAACGCCTTGGTTGCTAATACCTCCTTCCTCTCTGTGCTCTGCTGCTGCTGCATAAACATGGAAAAAGCTTGGAACATCTTCATCGTAGCAGCATCAAACTGAATAGGTTGCTGAGCAGCAGCAGCACCTCCACTTGATGATCCTTGGTTGGCCATGATATTTGATCTTGTAACACTCTCAAGAAAACTCCCACCCTAGGTGTTTCACGTCGAGTTCACCAAAAGAGAGTATGTCGGAGTGTGATCCGTCTACCTAGGAAAGCGCCGGGCTTCTGGCTGTGGTTGTTTACTCAAGAGGTTGGCTTTCAGGTCACAACAGGAGCTATAAACACTCACACAGGAGTGTAGGATCCTCTGATATGCTCAAAAAGTGAAATTTAGGTCTCACTGGTAGTAATAGGCTTAAGCGGTGAACTTTGACACTCAAAGAGAGGAAAACTATGAAGGTTTAGACTTCTAAACTTCCCCTACATGTAAATGAGGCACTACTGAACACACACACGAAGTTTCAGCCTGAGATTGAATTCTAGCACCGAGATGTTGACATAAAAGCTCTGAATAAGAGAATTATGGCAATTTCTGGTACCTAGACAGCTATTCAGACATAGAACAGAGAATTGGCTCGATGAATTTCAAATCTTCTCACAGTATTTGAAGTCTACAGGATGTTGAACATCCCTGTGAAGTTGGGACTCCTGAATGTACACAGAACTCCAGATCTCCTCCTCTGAAGTCGCTGCTCTAGATTAAGAGCTTTTCAGACCCCCTCTGCTTCAGCGGCCGCCCTGAATTACTCAATCACTCAAATGATTCGAAACTTTTTGGACAGTCGTAGCCCTCCTGACAGTGAACGCAACCACGAAGTTTTGAAGTGATTTCCTCAATTCTGAGTATTTGAAGTCTACAGGATGCTGAACATCCCTGTGAAGTTGGGACTCCTGAATGTACACAGAACTCCAGATCTCCTCCTCTGAAGTCGCTGCTCTAGATTAAGAGCTTTTCAGACCCCCTCTGCTTCAGCGGCCGCCCTGAATTACTCAATCACTCAAATGATTCGAAACTTTTAGGACATTCGTAGCCCTCTTGACAGTGAACGCAACCACGAAGTTTTGAAGTGATTTCTTCAATTCTGCTGCAATTGGCACCGAAAACCCCAAAATCAACAAAAGTGATGCAGTTTTGGCACAATCCGAACTTCAATTGGGCATAACTCCTTGTTTATTGATCCAAATCGAGCAAAAATTTCACAGACAGTGCTTGGCACGACGAGCTCTCTCTTCCTGTGTTCTCAGATTTCGAAGATACCTCACCAATTGCTCGAACTCTCCTCTAGAGCTCTGTTTCTAAACTTAGAGTTTTACAAAAGACAAAAATGGACCAATGGGAGTTCATAGCTCCACTTGACTGTCCTTTTGTGCCTTAAACTACCTGGTAACTTATCTACACTCATAAGCTACCACGTCAAGCCCCCTAGAGTGCCAACGTAAAACTTAAACTACCTAAAATGACACATAGCCCTGAAAAATAACTTAAATTAGCTAGAAAGCGTGCATGGGCGACAAGTAAGTACAACCCATGAGCTCAAACCCCTATCAGCATGGAAACCCTAAGTTATGTACATTGAACGTCATAGACAAGTAAGAAGTCACTTGTACAAGCGCACAAATGCTTGAACAAGATAACTAACATACTATCAGCCTATTAGGACTCAAAATAGTATTAACACCGTATGCAAAGGTGTCAAACATATACATAAAGGACTAGAAGTAATATGAGCTAACTTCTAGAACTACCAAACCTAAGCGTCGGAGTAGAAGTCAAGCATGTAGTCGCCAAATGGCGCGACAGCGTTAGCCTCTTCACTGAGAGTACTCTCGTTCATCAGCATCCTGATGATGACATTTGTTGCTATCTTTCCAACGACGAGACTGATATTTATTGCTCTTGTACAATTGCAGCAACCATCCATCGTTTCTCTCACGCACCTCGATACACTAGGAGGTTTTATACAAAACACTAGATACAATCACCATATCGATATAGGTAAAAGAAAATCTTCCCTGTGATATATAAGTTCCCTAGTTAAAAAAGTGTTAAGTACATTTTTCCTGCATATAAACATACATGGTATTTATCATTCTATACATCTCCTGTGAAAAAGTAGGGAATTACTAAAAACTGAGAGCATATATGTGTATATAAACCAGGGGATTAAATATCTAGGCATAAAGACAAGCCTCGAAACCATTTTCACCACAGGTACGTTCCACTGAATTATGACTAACAACATGTAAACGTCGGTGTTCTTCAAAAACGCTTGACGAATTCGGGAGGACAGCCGAGGGAAGGTCCATCACGAGGTTATTATCAGTCGATCAGATTCTCCGCAAGCCTCGCATGGAGATGATGCAGCCGGGTTCATGGCGAAGCTGTCAGTTGTCAAGGAGCCCGGACATATCATCGAGGCACGTGATTATTTCCTATGGCAGCAGAGGTTCAACGTGACTGCCTCCGTCGAACAGAGGAGAGAGGTGACGACGTGGACCATCACCTTGGTCTTTTCGCAACAGGATCGGATTATGGGCGGTTCTCATGGCAACATTTATGCTTTCTTGCCATCCCAGCTTAACTCTGGCTTGCCGTTTTTAATCAACGCCGATTTTCTGCTGGTAAGCTCACGGGCTACGCTCAAGTTCGACAGCCCTTGGAATCAAGGAATACTCAGCTGCGTTCCTACAGCTTTCTGCGAAGCAATGAGATTCCTACAAGAGAAATCTGATTCAGCTCGCGCAAGCTCGACTAGAAGCTCGGCGCCACTCGTTTAATTACAAGTTCTTCCCAGTGAAAGATTGTCTTTTCCACTTCAAGAGTGTAAGGAATAAGATTCTGAGCGACTTCGAAGGGCAGGACTGCATTCTCGTGGCTGCGAACGTCGGCTCCAGAATCAAAGATCTTTGCAAGCCATCTGTGAGCCGACGTGTTGACGAGCGTTTCAGGAGGATACTCGAGGCCGCGTTTAATGAGCAAAGTGCTTCTCCAGCTATCGGCAGCTCAAATTGGTTTCTTGTAGATCGATCTGTACAGAAAAAGTATTCGGAGGTGTTTGACCAATTGAGAGTACCTTAGATGAAAAGCTCAAAATACGTACAAATTTTGGACGACTCGAATTGGTTGCTTACACTTACTAACGATCTGTACCTTCAGGTTCTGACATTTGTGTCTGCTCTGTCTTCCGTACGAGCACCAACGGAGATGTGGGTCGATCTCATACCCCAAATTAACTCTCTAAAACTGTAAAATACGAGGATTCGGGCACAGTCAGACTTATCTCCATAGATGAGATCATGAAGTCGAAGATGGCAATGAACATTTCACCTCCACAGCAAGGGAGCCACCTGAGCAATTGGATGGACAGGTTTGACCCTTGGATCCCCTATCCTTTCATGCCGCAGCAGACGGTTGTCTCCATGGAAAGAGCTGGGACTCACCATGCCGGTGTGAACTGGTTGAGAAGTAGTGCATCAGTTCGCGAAGTCGACGTCGTAACTTTTGCCTCGGAGCTCGTTAGAATATGCACCTCAGACCAAAACTCCAAGAAGCCTGTAATTGCAGCCGACTTCCTCCTCCTCGTTTGGAGGTTTGTGTACACATCCATTCAGGAAGGAAAGCTGAGGGAGTTTCGTCCAGAAACATGGAATCGCGACTTTGCTGTGGTCGATGAGAGCGGTCACGTCCGGTGGGTCAAGGTGAAGGGGAATTCGCAATCGACAGAGCCCCTGGTACCGGTGTTATTATCCCGTAGCTGCAGCAAGTGGCCATTGTTACTGACACACAAGAAATGGTCCGAGCACCCTGAGCTCATCATCAGACTGTCTGATGATTACTTGAATCTTTACGATAATTCCCAACGTGGGGCCTACGAGAGAGAGTCATGCCGAGTCTTCCTCCAAGACACTTTCGGTGCTACCGATCTGCCGGATCTTCCATTACCCAACATTTCATTTCTGGAGCTGACAAGTCTAAGCTCGGAACAGAGCCGACTATTGCTTCAATGGTTGAACAGATTACGGGAATGCATTCCAATCTCTTGCAGATTCTGGAACAGCTTGGAAACTACGGCATGGCTGCACCCTGAACAACATGGGCTTCAATGTCCAAAGATGTGATCAGAGATCTAGTATCAGATTACAGAGAATGATGTTTACAAAAGCTTTTTGAGAAGTTTAATGTTCTATCTTTCTATCTGTAATCTTTGATCTATCATTCTTACTTTTCCGATGAAAGTAAGATATTTCTCATCTAACGCCCATCTCACAATCATTTCAAGTTTTTTTTCTAGATTATGCTTGGCATGACCCACGAAGACCTTTTTACTCGTATTACGTTTGTTCTGACGAGCAATAAAACTGTTTACATTCATGGCGAGTTGATCAATTGTTTTCACATCCACAAGAACCAACGCTGCAATTTTCAATGCATCTGAAGAAAGTTTGTCCACGATGTTCTGCAAGACAAAACAAGAAGTGAGATTGTGCTTAGATAACTGAATGATGTTTACACACAACTGGTCATGCTTATTCATCATCACTATCATGACTAACGACATACCTCGAGAAGCTCAAGCTCAAATACAGTGTCACACTGTAAGTTAATGCGATTGGTAATCTGCAGATTTTCCCAAAATACAATAAGTACTGGAACTTTAAAAAGAATTCATAATAAATAAGCAGAGTATTAACTAGTACCCTTTGCTTTGCTTGTAACAGCTTGTGTCCGAACGGACAAGACAACAAGTCAGATGAACAACAGTACAAGACCATGAACTTGCTAGAATCTTGCCAACTAATTAAAATACAGTAGTAACAGAATAACTATGATACAATCGTAAACAAACTTACCTCTGTCAATGGTTTACTTCTTTTTGGTCGACTCATGATGTCCAACTCATTATCTGCGCTCCTCAGTGAAACTTCAGAAGTTGGATCGATTGGTAAGTTAACTTCCAAATTTACAGTGGGAGACGTATTCTCACTGCAATGTTTCCTCTCTTGATCATATGTATCAGGAGCAAAGTTTTCACTTCCAATCTTTTTCTTTCTATGAAGGAAGACGTTAACCTCCCCATGGTCAAAAATCTCTTTATTGTCACTGATAAGAAGTTCCATATGAAGCTTTCTACTCCCTTCTGCGTGTAAGGTTTTCTCTGTACAGTCTGTTCTAAACGATGATTTATGAACACCCTCATTACTGCACATGTTTGCTTCAGTTGGAGATTCTAAAATTTCAGACTGTTTAGTAAAACCATGTTGTAGAATGGAACAGTTCAAAATCATTTGACTCCGTCACTAGTCGCACATAGGACCGTGCTATTTCGACCACAACATTCTGCACAGTATAGTAGCACCGTATGACGATTTCAAAACATTACATGGATATGATATCAACCATCCATTAAGTTACAGAGCAAAAATATCACGGACGAAAATAAACACATGTACTAGTTGTATATCATGTACTTGAGAAGGATTATTTCTCGTTGTAACACAGTGGGGTAGAAAATATGCAGCTATCGGAGATTTGGAATAGCCCCGTTCCAAATGGGTCACTCGAATAAGAAAAGTATCGTATGGAAATTCTTGTCCCAAACCTTCAGGAACTCCAATTCCAATAAGTTTGACTTTGTCATTTTTCTGTCCGGTCAAATCAGACTCACGACCGATCAATTGCTCTGAGGTAGGTCTATCTTTAAGACCAAAAAAGGAAATCTTTCCTCCTTTAAATACCTCAGCCATCAGCTCTGGTTGTTTATTCATCAATCGCGCCAAAGGATCACACTGTTTCTGCACTTTCACTTCCTTGTGTATCTTATCTGATAATGATACAAAAATTCAAATAAGTAGACAACGAACACTGAAACTGACGGGTACTTATAAATAACGGTCTACTTGGAATCTACCATACCAATAATAAAACTGAAACTTCATCATTATCACATATCACTCTTATGTGCTGTTTGAGGCAACCTGCATGCACTTTTACAAGAAGGATATAATCAATATTACCAGAAGAAAAATAGAATCAATACCTGATGATAAGGAAACTTGTTTGTGTTTCAAACTTTTCTTGAACTCCTGTGTGTGAGTAATAATGTGCACATATACTGTATGATGCTTCCATCTCATAGTATATGTATCTGTCTCATTACCAAACACCAACGGTGGCAACTCCTGTAACTTACTCTGTATGAAATCGTTCAGAAGAGCTTTCATATCAGGTTGAATTTTAAAATCTAAATGCAGAATGTCATGTAACAAACTCTCCTTCTCATAATCTTTGAACCATGAGCGGATTACAGCATGACCTCTGTTGAGATCTCGCAATGCGTTTGGGAACTGAGCTTTCAACAATCGTTTTCCAGCTGCACGATGCTTGAAAATATCATCGTAAGAAGGCCACTGCGTACTGTGAAAAACCTGTCCCAATCAAACCATAAGTAAATGGAAGTAAATGACAGTAAGAAGGCCACTGCGTATTGTGAAAAACCTGTCCCAATCAAACCATAAGTAAACTAAAGTAAATGACAGTAAGAAGGTCACTGCGTACTGTGAAAAACCTGTCCCAATCAAACCATAAGTAAACTAAAGTAAATGACAGTAAGAAGGTCACTGCGTACTGTGAAAAACCTGTCCCGATCAAACGATAAGTAAACGGAAGTAAATGACAGTAAACTCATTATCCAAAAGTAAAACAATTGATAAAAATAAGAATGAGTTACTTACATCTCTCGTACTTGACATATGGACTGATGATGTGAGCTCTTCAAAATCATGCTTTGAATGCAGAGAATTACAATCGTTTGGTGAAGATTTCCTATCTCGTATCATAGGAACAGACGACGTTAGCTGCTCTAAATCATATTTCGGATATAGAGAAGTAAGATCGTCCGGTGAACCTTTCCTATCTACTCTAACATTTGGTTTCATCTTGACAGTGCACGACTCCTTTCCGAAAAGACAAGTTTTGACTCGTACTTCTCCTCTCGCAGGAACATGGACTCCTCTCACAGGAACATGGACTTGTAGTTGCGTCATATCTAGATCAGACGTTTGAAAGTAGTTGTGCACTTTTAGCACATGGCCAAGCTTTGTTATGCCAAAATGCATCAACTCATCTTTCGAGTTGGCTAGGAGCCATAAGCTCTCACCGTCAATTGCTTGACTTTGAACCAACTCAGAATACTCTGATGTGCTAAGAAACTTACTCAACCACTTCACTGTTGTTTCAGTATCTGCAACATTTGGACCTCGTGTCTCTAACATAGACGATGTGGTAGTGAACAGTGAAGTATCAAGTTCTATGGAATGAAGCTGATCCATTGGAATTAAAGTGACCCAAGAACTAGCAAAGTCAACACTCCTCCATATCGCATTAGACAAAGAAACATGACTCTTATGTAGATGATCAATGCAACAAAGAGTAAGATAACTCTGCAGGTCGGTTCAGTCAGTGCAAGGGCAGCAGCAACGTCCAACTGCATAAAACCTCACTGCAAAAAGAGACTTAGACATTGACCTCACGACTCATGAACCTAAGTTGCCTAACTCGCATCTTGCCTGACAAAAGCCAGTAATACTGTCAGAACAGATAGTGGAAAGTACTGACTGTGGATGCTATATAATAACTACCATTTCCACGTGCCAAATGAAAAGTTAGACAAAATCTAAGCACTATTGAGTGCTAAAGTATAGCAGTAAATTTGAACATGGAGCAGAGTTCAGGCATTGCCGTAGGATTCGAATCCAACGCTCTGACGAAGAGACTAGGACATCCATCTTTCCCCGCAAAATGTAGTTAGAGTAGTTGAATGTATCACAGAAGAAAATAGCAGCAATGGTTATAATAAAGTGTCATCAAACAGGACTATAAGTTGTGACGCCTCATCCATCATAGATTCGATATAGTGTACGGGAGTAGCATTAGACAGACTATCCACATAACTAAACCACATAACTGAAGTCTCCTTGAAGATACACCCACCTCTTGAAGATACACCCACAGTCGGAGTTCAGGTACACGTACAGTCCGATTTCAGATGATGGAAGCTAATCTCTTACTGTCCTGATCGTCGATGCCTAGCAACTCTACCTCTATTTGGCATTGGGCTTCAGCTCCAGCAGCATCCTGACATGAAGCGAATCTTGGACAGTAATGACGAGAAGTACAACAAGTGGAACTCTATGCGAAATATTACTCTAGAACCCAAACCCTCTTGAGTCACGACACCTCAGCTTGAAGTTCATAGTCTTGGACAATAATGACGAGAAGTATAACAAGCGTAGCTCCGTGCGAGTCCTCACAAGCAGTGTTCGAGAAGGACTTTTGGGAGAACCAGAGATTTTCCGGCACGACCTAGCATCAATCGTCAATTTTCTAAAGGATACCAGAAAGTGCTTCACTTTTCGAGTATTGAGAGTACTATCTTCATCTTGTACTCGGTAACTTTCCGACTCTTTTTCCAAATTTTTGAAAATTCACATTCTCAACCGGTTCTCACTACTCTATCAGCCGGAACTCCCCGAACATTGCTCACGAGTCACGAGTCACGAGTCATGACACCTCAGCTTGAAGTTCACTCTAGAAGTTAGTTGTTCTCTAGTGTTCTGATCTAATGCATAAATATGAGTATATATCATGTATACTTGAGAAATACAGCTGTTCTATGAATACACAATGCCAGAAGCTCTTGAACCAAACTGCATAAGAGGACCCAGAGAAATAACAACTTGGGGTTAAGAGGGTAAGTGCAAACCTATTCATTATACAGTATTTTTTCGGAAGTGATTAAATTAACGAGCACAAGGTGTCGGACACATCTATAAGTGATGAGCAGGTGTGCAATGAAATATCCAATTATCTCAACAGAGTATGCAGATAGAACACACATCCCGCTGCATGCACCTCAACCTGCTATCTTGATAATATATGTAGTCATGCACCTCGACTTAGTCTCTGACTTCATCTACACTCAATAGAGAGGGTTAGGCCTATAAGGGAAAGAGGAGAAACGATCAAACAAACTTGAGAACTTTTGTAAATCACAGGGGTTTGGGCATAATAAGGTATATACCTGTATATAAGAATGGCAGATCAGACCACGCCTAGACACTAAAAACAATCCTCAAACGTAATACGTATTGAGTAGTAAAGGTGGGTGTGGGTAGCTTATCTTCAGGTCTAAGATCTGTAACCAAACGGTCTACGTCCAAGAAAAGTTTCATAAAAGAAACAATGCTTGAGATGGTACTCCCAAGTAGCGAAGCCTAGAAGCCTGATGTTCTCTAATGCGGAAATGTGAAATATAAGGTCACATATAACACATCTATAAGTGATGACAGGTGTACACTGAAATATCCAAATACCTCAGTAGAGTATGCAGCTAGAACACAAATCCCATTGTATGCACCTAAACCTGCTGTATGGCTTCATCAGCACGCAATAGCGAGAGATTAGGTTATAGATGCACAAGAAAAGTGGTCAGTTAAAGATTTTGGACATTTCCAACTCCAACAAACCTCGAGGCTACTCTTAACTCATGTCTTTGTGTATAGGTAGGCGTACTAAAGCCAAGAGAAATCTTCACTATGATGATTTGATCCTGAGTGAGACACTGCATAAGCCAATGAAAATCCTCACTCTGAAAAGCGAAACCAGAACTTGGCAGGGTATATTTCCTGCAAGAACGAAGGAACATCGTTGTCAGAAGGATCGCAGTCTCATTCAGATCCTCGAGGAACGTGAGGTTTCCTAAGAAGTGGACCCCCAAAAAATGATTATTAGCTAGTTGTAATTGGCAGCCTGATTAACCATAGCCGCGGCGACATGCGGTTAGTCGTCCTCGCAGGAGGTTCATAAACATTCAACAACAGACTTGGCTTTCCTTTCCAAATGGTGACATGTGGGAAGACCCTGAGGCAAACTTAAAATTAAACCAATTGTCACACAAGGAACGCGCGCTCACATGGACACCTGACAACAGTGCTCGTACATAACGGCAGTCCGCAGTTCATTTCTACGATAGAGGCTGGTGGAAAATTAAGACTACAAGCTAGAGAACTATTTCAAGAAGTGAAAAGAAAAGAAAGCGACGGTTAGGTGTGAATGCAAAACTTACACTTACCCAAGAAAATGATAACAACCTTGCGTGAGCTTCGTCCATCCTGAACCTCGATACAATCACATACGGTGCCTCAATGCATCAATGCCTCAATGCTCGTGCAAACTTTATGGCTCCATAGCTCATCACAATCCTTCAATAGAAGTCTGAATACAACCTAGTTACATCTCTGATCTTCGATCCTAGTTCTTATAGGGTTTCTTGTTGAATTTTTGTCCCAATCTACGAAAAAACAGTCTCGGTCGAACTTCATCAGCACGTAGGAGTGAGAGGTTAGGCTATAGATGCACAAGAAAAGTTAAAACTTTTGGATATTTCCAACTCACCAGGGCCTCGTCTTTCCAGAGTTCACATTTAGTTCCGAAGTCGAGGCGCGCTAACCGTAACTCTTGTCTTTTTGTATAGGTAGGAATCCAAAGCAGATTACACAAAAATGACGGAGTAAACGGTAGCACAGAAACTGCAGTCAGAACAGAACAAAGTCATAACAGAGAGTTAATGCATTAACCCCGGGAAGAGTTAATGCATTTTTCTGCCAAAACCGATGAAAGATAGATCTCCAAAAGTTGAACACTACTCTAGAATCACTTGCGGGAAAAGACAAACAAACAGATATCAAAAGTATAAGTTGCTCCCAAGTGAGAATCCTGGTGGACCTAGCAGCCGTAAAGTTAGGATTCCAAACGTCCACACGCGTCACCAAGCTGAGAGCGAGAAGGTTGGTTCTTAGGAATCACTACCAACACCGGATATCCACCATATTTAATCTAGTTGTGTTTCTCCTGCCTCGCTTAATCCCGCTGAGCCTTACCCTGCTGTTCGCTGAACAAAAAAGATCTCAAAATTGTCACAATAGCGATAACGAGATATTTCAGTTTGTGCTGTCAATGGTATCAATGCCATTTGGCGTACTATTTATGCAAAAAACCAAAACCACTTTTTGTATAACAGTTTCTCAGTTCTATAAAAGCTAACCCACAAAATAATGTCTTTGTGGTTCACCGGGGGCACTTGTAGTCATACTATAGCTTTAAGAAAATTGATATTTTCAAGTATTGTTCGAAAAAATCATAATATATATACCGATGACATGGAATATAAATTTTTATTCACAAGACACTTTATTTTAGAGGTTCAGAGTCTTAGATTACTTTTCACTTGCAATCTATATTTGCTATCAAATATAGATCAAATCCCGCTGCCCTTACCCTGCTGTTCGTTGAATAAAGAAAGATACCAAAATTGTCACAATAGCGATAACGAGATATTTCAGTTTGTGCCTTCAGTGATATCAATGTCATTTGGCATACTAAAACCAAGAGAAATCCTCACTTTGATGATCCTGAGCAACGCGTGACACGTAAAGAAGATTGCAAAAGTCAATGAAAATTTGCACTCCGAGAAGCGAAACCACAACTTGACGAGGTATATTTCTTACAGAATGAAGGAACTTCGTTGTGAGAAGGGGAGTCTCATTGATCCTCAAGAAGCGCGAGATGTTCTATCAAGTTCAAATTGGATGATGATGGGCACACTTGGTAAGAAAAGGGTGATTCTCTGAGGTCCGTGAGGCAAACTTAAACACCAAATCGTCACACATAGAACGCGCGCTCACATGGACACCCGGTAACACTGCTCGCATGGCACATAACGGTAGCCCGTAGGATGGGTGCTCACGTTTAGTTTTCTCATGTGAATTAACAAGCCACGAGGTCCACTGAATTTCAAGCTTTTTATACTAAGTACTTAAGGTCTTAAGAAAATCGATATTTGTTAATTGTTCTTTTAACTTGATATTGCTGTACATTTCCTTTTAAGGTATATGGATACCTAGTTTTCCAAGTGAATTTTGAAGCCACTAGGTCCACTGATTTCAGATCTTATACTAAATGCATAGGGTCTTAACAAAATCGATATTTGTTTATTGGTATATTAATTTTTTAATTTACTATTACTACCGCTTTCCTTTTAAGGTATTTGGACATTTAGCTTCCTCAAGTGAATTAACAAGCCATGAGGTCACTGAATTTCAGGTTTTATACAAAATGCATAGGGTTTTCGACCTCGAGTATGAGTATAAAACCATGAAAGAGAATAGCCTCTTTTCCTCTTAGTGCATTTTCAATATGAAGAAATGATTGCTTTTGTTCCAAGAAAGCCAGAAATCTACATCTTAACATTTCTCTATTAGTACTCAATGGCTTGTTTTGAGATGAATCATAACATGTAAAGCTGATGAATAACTTTATCGTTATTTTTTATTTCACAGTTTCCAAGTTGGGATGAAGATATATTAACCAAAACCACTTTTTGTATAACAGTTTCTCAGTTCTATAAAAGCAAACCCACAAAATAATTTCTTTGTGGTTCACCCGGAGCACTTGTAGTCATACTCTAGCTTTCAGAAAACTGATATTTTTATTAGTCTATTACTTTTTAGTTTAACAATTTATAGATATTCAAGAATTATTGATCTCTTTTTAAAATGAAGCACTTGTATTTTATAAACAAATTATTCGTCGTTCAACATCCCAGAAAACGTTTAGTGCTACTATCACTTTATAGGAGACACTTGAGTTCTTCACGGTTCAAACCTTGAGTACGACTACAAGTGCTCAAGGTCACCGAGTATTATTTCACTGAACTGAGAAATTTAACCGGTATGTGAAAACTACTTTGGTGATTAATATTACATATTCATCCCAACCCAAAATCATTTCTACTCTCAAAGTTATAGAAAAATATACATATAAATTGAATATTTAAGAAAAATTGATTATACTTAATAAACTGAAAAAGCTACACATACATTAAATTTTGCACATATGTGTCATTGAGAATTCATCTTGAGAAAAAATAGTTTTTATTTTTGAAACTGAAAGAGAATTATTTCTTTGAGTATTAAACTTCTTGACAGAAAAATTTCACTACAGAAACGACTGAAAGGCAAGTAAAAAACGGCAGCAGATCCTGGCTGAACTAAAAACTCCCCCTCCAAGCAGGAATATTCGAGTAAGGTTAGTCTCTTTGACACCTCCTAATATCTTTATGGTGCATCTCTTTTCCATCTTCAGATAGAAGCGACGAATATGCATCCAGAGTCACGTTTTGACAGAGGAAAAGAAAACAAACTTTGGTTGAGATGAGAAATCGATCAAAAATAAATGGCTTTCAACTGGTAGTTTTCTCGATTATTTTTGTTCCTGGAAAATAAATCCTGCAGACTACAGGTAAGTATCTGGAATGACAATCTATGTTTGAATGAAATTCTTGAACTATATCTTTACGTATTTATGTATATTATGTATATAATATATGTATCATATATAGACTATGTAAACACCAAACTGTTTAAAACGGAATCATTTAGAGAAAATCTTAACCCAAAAATTTTTGGAGTACTGATATAGAAATGTTGAAATGAAGATTTCTGGGTTTGTGGAAACAAAAATAATCATTTCTTCATACTCAAACACAGGAAAAAATTTCATCATTGTCCATGGTGTAGAAGTAGTCGTATATACACACAAACTTTAGTTAGTGGTGTAAACATGCGCAGTTTCCACTTACACCTGTGGAAAGGCATTCTTAATGTAGATTATATCCTCACCAAAATGCCTCACTGTTCAGATATCCTGAATCAGATACACAAACATGTTTCACCAGATCGCGTACATGTTAATTAAGCTATTTCTGGTCGACTGTAACTTAGAGTCACTAACGAAAAAGATGAAGAGTGCAAGGCTTGGTCATAAATAAATTAAAAAACTTTTGAGAAGCAAACTGTCATGAAAAGTTCGTATCTAGCATGCTAGTCAAAGAATTAAAATCTTAGAAAACTTCGTTGGCATTCTGTACCTTCTCTGTTTCTTCAATAATCGCATCCTTGTTCGCATTCATCAGACTGAGCATGGGTTCTGTTCTCTGTAATAGAAGAGAAAACCAAACCATAATTAAATTGGAGATATATTAACTTACTGTAAAATGTATGCAGATGTGCATAAAACAAGTCAAAAAAGGAAACTGATATAGAACTTCAAGGTATATGTACGTACGCACCTTAACAATGACTTGTTTGACTTTGTTGGAAGAAGCATTCAGATGCTCATTTTCTTTGTCATCTGAGAATTTCACTTTTTTCTGTTCAACAGAACACTGAATCATAGTTACATTATCTACCACTCGAATGGGAACTCCAAGTGCTCCGTCGATAGAATTATAAATACTTGTTAGTTCTCGTTTTCCTCGAGGAGGAACAACGCTCATGCTCTCTAGCAACTTCACGACTCTGTTAACTCTAACAATCAAAAGACTCTTTGTCACCTCCACGTAAGATGTACCGGGAAAGTTCTTATGATATTCTTGATACAAAAGTGTTAGAAGAATTTTAGTGCAAAAATCTGTTATGATATGTTCTTCTACTAGCCATATTACCGACAACTGGTTGATGCGTCTTACTCTTACTGGTAATGTCAGTCAAGCCCAAGGTTGACAAAAAACTTTTGAACTGTCGAGGTTGACCAAGTCGTGAAGTTGCTGGAGGAGAACGACTAAGTAGATTTCTGACCTGAAGGTCGTCTAAGCGGGAAGTGTCCATCCTCACTTGTACGATTGTCTCATTTGAAACGGAGGAAACTGGTACCCATCATCAATTCTTTCTACCAGTATTGGGCAAACTTTCCTCGCAAACGGATTGGAACTGGTTCGAAAACGTCTCCGTCAGTAAATCTCTAACTCCCGGATTCCCGGGCTTCACACTGCAGTTCGAAAGTTCCTTCACTTTCTGCATACTCTTACCGCGGTGGACATTTGAGGCTTACAGGTTTAAACCTTAACTGAGACATCCTGTACATGTTAGGGGGTCTCTAACATCCATCGTAAAGTAGAGAAACGTCAAAAGGTTTGTTGGCCGTAAACTTTCAAATATAATCACTCAGACATAGAACTATGGGTACCGTTACAGGAGTACCGTTAAGATAAATAAATGCTTTACATAAATCAGGACTTGGGTCAGCTTTTTACTCCCTCAGTCCTCCGCAGGAACGTTAGAGCTCCCTAAGTCCCTCGAAGTTGAAATTTTCTTCCTCAGTTCTTTGACCGGTAACAAGCAGTTTTACTTCCCGGTCTAACCTGTTTTGGTAAAATCACAGTTCGCCTATAACTGCGTGGGTGCGAGTACCGGTGATCCTCCTTAGTTTTAGTGGGAGTAGACGTTTTTGCTTAAACAGCATCCGCAGACAATAATACAAGTTAAACGACACCACAATCAAATTATTTAGTTGAACAGCACCCGGTAAAGTTAACTAACTCGGGCGTCAGTATTCCGGTGGCGTAACATCTCGATGGTTTCCCTCGTCCAACCGATTTATTAATGTTGCGGAGGAGTCCGCGGTATTCCATTCCGATGACCCAGAAGAATAACAACATATTGTAATTTAAAACATCCGGTTTTTCTCACAGCGTTCTCACACGCGTGAGATTCGCACGTGCAAATAGAAAATAACAACCTCCTGTTATTTAAATCTATTTTCTGATAAGGTTTTTTTTTGCAGAAGAGCTCCCAATGTTAAACGCGTGCGAAAATGTAAATAACATCATGTTGTTATTTATTTCTGATAAAGGTTATTCCGGAAAAGAGCCCCGGATGTTAACACGTGTGTACTGTAAATAACAGAATGTTGTTATTACATTTATTAGATCTTTTATTTTCGCTTAGCACGTTGTTCTGGATCGGAATTTGCCTTCACCCAATCGAAGGGGAAGTTCGATAAATGCGGGAGTCCTTTCCCACGGTCCCGAAGCCACTCGTCCTTCACACATCCTCAGTCTCGTGAAGCCTCACCCGCTCTGCAGTGTACACTGTAGAACGCAGTTCAGCCCCCGATTTGCCGGTGCTCTCTTGTTTCAACTATGACTGCAGTAGCTACCGGGACTCCTGCCGGTAAGGGACTGAGGAAGAAAATCTCAACTGCGAGGGACTTAGGGAGCTCTAACGTTCCTGCTGGGGACTGAGGGAGTAAAAAGCTGGGACTTGGGTCTGCCAACGACTTGTAAACTCTGATTATAGAGACTAACGTGTGCGCGAGTAATGAACGAACGTTTATAACCGGCAGTTTATATTCGATATCTTTTACGGAAGTTATTTATTTATATCATAACGAACGAACGCTTATATTCGATATCTTTTACGGAAGTTCACGTTGATTTCAAGCACATTCTGGATTCTCTCACTGATTCAGACTATTTTAAAACCAAGTATTCCGGTTTTCTAGGTTTTGGCGCGGTTCATCTCTCCTCCAGTTCTACAGAGATATCCCAGTAAACTCTCTTTTGATTACCTGCAGTCCTCACGTGATTCCGAGCACTGTTCGGGGAGAAATATCTGAAAATCTGCTTGATTTACGTCTTCTTTCATGTTTCTACGGACGATTATATTATTCACCAGAAGACAGCCCCTTCACTATTAATGTTGTCAGTTTTATTCCCGTAAATATTTTTTCGGCCATTTGCATTTCCGGCTGGTTGTAAATCCGGTGTTTTTTCTTCCTTGAAACTTTTTTTTCTCATGGTTTTTTTCCGTTACTTCTTGTTTAGAGCCGGAAAAATGAGGTTTTGCTACTCTGTGAGATTTTCATTGAGGTTTTGCTAACTCTGTGAACAGCACAGAGTGCGAACTCAGTCTGAAGCTTATAAGAATTTTGAAACTGTACAGAACAGAAAGCTGATAGAAAACATACATACTAAGAAATTTAAAGAATGACACTGTTAAACTTGGAAATAAAATGAATTCTTTAAATTTCCTTCCATAGTAATATCAGAAGGGACTTTCTTGCATGGACTAGAACTAGTGAGTGGTCTCGTGCATGAGACCTCTGTTGAGATCTTTTAACACTTCTCCATCCTTATGAGGCTCACACAGGACGCTTGAACAGTCCCTATATGACCATGAAAGTTCTACATTTGGCGCTTCACTCATATCTATATGATACAATCCGGCTCTTTGCTCTTTCGTAAAGTTTGGGAAAACCTTCACACACCTGTTGAGAGGTCAAACAAAACTCGCATTACTTCGCATTACACTTTCTTCCAGTCAGAGGCAAGCAACTGCTCGTGTAAAAAATTGAGTGTCCAAATTATATTCAGCAACCGTTCCAAAAAGCAGAGGAACGAACTCACATGAAATTTAGTCGACTGAGGATCCTCAGTAAAGAGATCAGAAATAACCAGCTTCAGATCGGCATAGTAATCAGGCAGAAGATTCTTGTCCACAAAGATCTTACATCTGAAGTACATAACCAGATCACTCAGAAGATCTTCTTGCCCAAGCAGATCACAGGCCAGATAGACGATGGGTGCCTTAGGATGGTTCAGTATACATTGTTGCACCTGCTCGGAGGAACCACCAACGGACAACGGAAGTCATTCATAGGTTCAATGTCCCCCTACTGCACATGCGGTAACCTGTTGTGTCAACTCACCTTTACACACCACTTCTCAAGAAACACGAGGGGGACTAATACGGCCGGACTACTTCACTGACAAGAACTTCAGTAACTATCAACTTACTTGCTGAAAAGCTTCTCGCTTCCAAGGTATACGTATATGCTCCTTCCCGAAAGTGCAGTCCAGGTAAACACAATCAAGCACGCATTGTTGGACTTTGTACTTCCCCAAAATCTTACCCAAGCAGTCATCAGTTAAACGACAGTCTCCAGTATGTAACACATTGCCGAAGTTGCCCTCAAAGAGGAGCATAATTGCGCCTGAAAGCACAGGCATAGGTGCAAATTAGAAAATCAATTGCATCTATAGCACGGTTATGAACAGCTTGAGAGCTGCGCCCAATGTACTGAGTTAATTTCAGATGGAACGAGACACAGACATTAACTGGAGAAAGTTAGTTTACCTGGACAGTGATTTGCATCTAAAGCCGTTACAGTGAAGGAATCCACATCGTCAAGAATTAATTTGGTGTCTCCAATCTCAAGGATGATAAACTCAGCAGACCCGAGCTGAAGAAACACAAGCCCTTATCAGGAAATGCCAAATAAGAGTTTCACAGCTGGAGTCAAACGTTTTGTTCACGATCTTCTCTTACAAAGTCCAAAGCAGCAAATGATACGACACACATTCATCAGAAGTATAAGGCTTAAACCACCTCAATGAGAATTTAAAAGTACGTCATAGCCGGGATGATAAATCAGAAACTGAAGTGGACAATGTTCGTCCAAATAAGGTCAAGATACTATTGTACAGTACATGATGCGTTATCCATAAAACAAATGCACTTTATTCATGCAGGAAGTTCGTGTTATCAGTCAAAAGCACAAGATTCTCACCTTTGGAAACCGCCGCAACAGAAGAAGTCGAGTAATATCGGTGCAGTAGATGCGACGTCATACAAACGACTCTATTCCAGAGGTATGATCACTGTGTGCATGCGTCAAGAAATGATGCTCTTTCTTTCTGGAAAGAAGAGATCAAGTATCCACGGAGAAGGGATACCTATCCTTCAACTCGACAAGCATTTATGAACAGCTTATGCCACACTTGCCGTAGGCATTAGATTAGGAAGATCTCGTTCGTTTTTCTACTCGTTACGTCAGTTCTCTCTGCGATGTCCCCTGTATCCTTCAAGTGACAAGAATTGACCTGCAAAAAGACATCTAAGTCAGTAAAATGCAACTGAATCCAGCGGGAACCATCTGAAAATATGTAAAGTACTGATGAAAATTCCAACGTTTCGCTCAGATTTATAACGGATATCAGGCAAAATTCCTCTGATTCTAAAGTTCTGATGCAATTCAACTACTGAATCTTACAGATTACAAACTTCAGTTTCAAACAGCTTCAAGAAACGACTCAACTGTCGAAATTAGTCTTCTTCTAACATCGTGAATATCTCTGGGGAAGCTGGAAACAGACCGCAGAGCAAGATTTCAACTGTACACTATCAAGAACAGGGAAGGCGAAAAATCCTACCAACTCAATGGATCAAGTGAAGACAGAAGATACGGAAAAAATCAGGATAACTCATTGTGAGGAGAAAACAGATCAAGTTCGAACGAGCAAATTCTTTAAAGTTATTCCAAGTTGACACTGTTAAACTTGGAAATAAAATGAAAACACTTTCAGATGGTGTCTTTACTGCTAGAAGTACTGACCGAAGTTCCAGGAAGCTGAACATAAGCTCCTGGATTTGATAAGATATACCTAAATTTCACAGTCTTCTTCCACACTTCGATTGCTGCAGGGAGTTTAAATTTTCTTTTGAGCCTTGCATCATCAGTGTCATCACAGCATCTAGATGAGTGGTCCCTAATCTGTTTCTAATCTTGGTCTTGATTAAATTCTGAACAGAGAAGGCTCTCTCACATTCAGCAGTGCTAACACACTGTATGTACTCTGGCAATCTGTGACAGAACATACAAGTTGGGATACATTTGTCTCAAAGACTCATTCTGACCTATAATAGCCCAAAAATCATAGCAAGAGTGAGCGCTCCACTCATTACAGGCTGTGATCTTATAACCTAAAAACTCATTCTTGGCGTCATCTCTGTGTACTAAAGCGGCCTGAGAAACTCCATGTAGTACTTTAGGCTCACCAAAGTGAGCACATAAAGTTTCCAGCTCAAGTACACCCCATTCTCTTATGCCACTGATAGGCTTAGGGATAGCTGGAGGTGATAAAATTCGGAAAGCTCCCAAGACACCTGTGGCTTCAAATAGCTCCTGCAAAGTCAAGACCACTGCATCAGTGAAAGCCCGCTGAAAGTTCACAGCAACTTCCAGATCCTTACCTATTAGGTCTCGCTCCATGATCACAGAGTGAAATAAGTTCCCTCTGATTTGACTTTGCAGCCCACTCAAAAACCCTCCTGTCTTTCCAAATGTTGGCAGCACAGCATAACCTGAAGAAGAAATAATATCAGCTCTACAGTCAATCTGCTCATACAGATAATTCAGCCGTAAGTGCGAAACTGTAGAGGTCACAATTGATGCAACAGTGGTGACATCCACTATTCGCTTCTGGAATATCTTGCTGAGAACAGCCAGATCATTTAAAATGTCAGCAAGAAAATGCAAGACGTATATAACTCGAAAAGAACGTAACCGGTTATACAAGTTTTTGCCAGTCCCATCATCTTCCTTTGGATTTGAGTCTCGAAAATACAAGAGAACAGATTCTAAACTAGAACACAATGTCGTCACAGACTCAGCCCTTGACAACCACCGCACTTTCTGAAAGCGCTTCATGGTTCTCTTTGAGTCAAACATAGTCTCCTGTAAAACCGTGAAATTAGCCTTCCGCTTTGAGCTTTTCTTGAAATAAAAAGCCACTGAGTTCAAAAGTGAATCAATCTCCTTACTTTCCTCCTTGCAAAGAGGATGTTTAGCTGCACCAACAATAGCCAAGTTGGTTCAGTGAGCAATACAGTGACAACTGATCAAGTAAAGATTAACATTAGCTTTCAAACGAGCGGCCACCCCTGTATGCTTTCCCACCATTGTTGAAGCACCATCTGAACCAAAAGCTACAAGCTTCTTCAGGTCAAGCCCCCACACTGTTAGTCTCAAAACTACACAGTTAAAAATCGATTGAGAGTCTTTGCTCTCTGTCTCCACCAGGCCAGCAAAACATGTCTTAACTGAATCATTTTCCAAGTACGTCAAGAAGATAACGAGATGACCTGTCACACTCACGTCTGTGCTTTCATCCACCATGACTCCGAAAAAAGCACTTTTCATAACAGTGTCAAACAGAGATCGTCGAATCACTTCACTGATGGCATAAATGATAGACGCACAACTCTTCTCATCCTGATAAAGATCTCTAGTTATAACAGTATTCACAGACTGCAAAAGTGCACAGAGCTCTGGAAAAGAATGGAAGGATATGTTCTTGGAACCGATAAAGAATGCTGCTCGAAATAACGTCATCAGAGCCTCTTCACTCGTAGCATTTGCTGCTTTGATATGCTTTTCCATCTCCTTAGAACCCTCATACTGAGCATACAGATTTCATTTATGCTCAGAGGACTGTGAGTGCTCATGAAATGCAGAGGTCCGAAAGTTAATACTCCCCGTAGTCCCAAAGGGACTTTTGGATTTTTCCTTCTCACAAACTCTACAGAAAAGCTTACCCTTCTCCCTATCAAAACGTAACCAGTGAAATTGGGTGATCCAGTTCTCTTTCCACATTCGCTGGTTCTCTAGAGACAGACTCTCTCCACTCTCAAGCTCTTCCACACCCTCATGTTCCTCGATTGGTCTCTTAGATCTAGACTGTGTGAAGAAACCAACATCAGACAATGATAGTTGCCGCTTGTTCTTGCAGCCACCAGGTGCACTACTACTATCAAGTTCCATATCTTGACTCTCGACCAACTCAGAAAATAAAGAAGACCCACCAAAAGCTCAATGAGCCTCGACTCTCAGCTCTCAAATCACTCACACCTCGTATCTAGTCCTCGATAACTGATCCTCAACTTTCAAATCGATCCCTCTCCCAAGGTTCTGAAATCGATGTAACGCTGTTACTGTGTAAATGAAGGAAAGCTAACACGCAGACGGCGGACAAGTTACCAGCGGCAAGGCAAGTCACATTCAACTTCGAAATATCTGGCCAGAAGCGAACTGAACAGTCTGTTTATTTGCAGAATCAAACTTGAACGTGAGTGGAAGCCGACTATTTGACGTTTCAGCCTTCAACAGTTCCGGGAAGATGCTGTGCACACATGCGTTTCGTCCGACAATCCCAGGAAGCTACAAGTCTACTTCTGAAAACCCTAGTTTTCACAACGGAACCTTGTCCTTCAGAAATAGACAGAGGACCGGAAATATCCAAAACCTGCCAGAACGTCTGACACTAAATGCCGGATCTCTCCGAACAGTGATTCCGAGAACTATATCTCTGCATGCATTCGACAGTCCTCAGATTCCCGCCTTGATACCCTTGGGACTCCCTGAAACCTCTACAGCTGAATCCGAACCGGTAGTCTAGAAAAGAGCGGAGGCAAAGCGCTCCTTGTTGAATCAAAGTCCATTAGGATGGTAAAGTGTAAAACAGAAAGGTTTGCGGTTCCCAATGATCACAAGTACTACGGTAGTACTCCAGTATCTAGATACCAATCAAGGCTGACAAAGAACTGATGAAGGCTGAGACACATTAACTCAACCTTTTTTTGGTTCCCTGACCCCTCCAATGACGTCGAGAGAAACTTCACAGCAGCATGTTTCATGCGAGGGAAGAGAGGGAACACGCGACCTAATGAATAGCAAACGGATGGGAAGACCCCATCAAGCCTCACAAGGGAAAGAAGGACCCGAAGGGCCCTAAACCCTAAACCCGAGGGAAAAGCATTCGTGGCAGTGCTCGGGGTAAAACTTTTGTGTTATCGGAAATATCCGAGGGTAATGAATGAGACTCGGTTTATACCACAGTGACACAAACGTCAGCGCAGTTTCCAGTGTTGGTTACTGCGCAGTCGTTGTTTTTTTTAGAATTTTAGTAAAGTCGCAAGAGTTTAGGGTCGCAAAAGTCACAAGAAGTCCGCGCATCATGATTATCACGGTATTTTTCAGTTTACAAAAGTTTTAAATTTGAAATTGCGAGAGTAGTTTTGGAAGAAGATACCTCCTTATCACCACGCATCTCTTGCTAATAGTTTCCACTTATCGGGTATGGAGAAGAAAACCAGTTTTAAATTCTTGCGTAGCACGTTATTTAATTATTATAATAGATCATTTATTGTTCTGTTATTTTTACTTATGAAAGTCCGTCAGACCATAATCTTAACCTAACTTTTAAAATTTCCAACCGGTGGAGAATTCAAAGGATGCCGCTTAGCCACTGGTTCATGGATGATAGATTAGAGAGGAATCTGAGGTAAAGTAGTGTCATGAGCTACCATCGTTCCGCTAGGAAAATGCCTCGAGCCTGACACGAGGCGGTTGAAACCTCAAGCAGTGCTCCCCGATGTGCTGCCGAACCGGCTGCCCAAGTTCCCTAGAGGTACATTGTTAGTACCCTACTCGCAGTGGTAAAATAAAATAGAAGGGTTCACATCCTAGCGTCTCATGTTGTTCCTCGTCGCAGTTTATGGATAGAGTAGAAATTGTAATGTATGCTGCCTCGGCTGCTGATTAAGGTATATTTATGTTCATATATGATAAATTGATACTATGGAGTCATATTTGAATTCTTGGTGCTTCCGTTTGCTGATTAAGGTAACACATTGTTTAGTCTTAGCGTTCTTGTCATCTGATTTTAGTATCAGTGTAATAAACTCTTCCCTAAAAATTTATCGCTTGTAAGCGATAATAGGCAGGCTACAAAGAGCTCTTTGTACGAAATGTTCTTATTCTATAATATGATTACAATGGGTACTCATTTGCGAGTCTACTAAAACCGTGTAATGGTCAGTTTCTTGAATCGGTTCTTTTGATTTCCTTTGATCAAAAGAACAGTTACACATCTGACATGTCGTCCATGTGGAAGTACAACAGACTTACTCTAACGGATGGTTCTTCAACATGTTCAACTACAACGAGAACAGCGATTAATCGTTGCAGAGACTATAAATTATACAGATCATCTTTATCGATAACGGTCAAGTTTCTCAGCTCTTTGGAAGTTAACCGGCAAATAATGTCTTCTGAGTTATCAGTCATACCCGAAGGTTTAATCTATCGTTATTTAATGAGAACTATTATTTGTTAGATCCAAATAATAGTAAAATAATCACTATGGCACTCTTCTTGACCAATTCTCTGAACTATATCTCCACCAGGAGAGAGTAGGACTATGTCTCGTCTTCGTCTTGTTCGCTTGGTTTTGTCTTCTTCCTGGACGATAGGCCCTTCTCCTTGGAGTGCTGTAAGTCAACCTAATATCTCGGTGGAGGCTGAGACCTAAGAAGACAGCCTCTTTCTGTTTTGTCCTTGTTCAACTGATACTAGCCGTTGATGATGAGGATTTAGGGTTGCAGTATAGACGCGTTCAATACCTCGGACTTAAATACGTGTCTGTCAGGGAAACTGAAGGAACCCTCTCTTCTCATTGAGGCAATTGGAGCGAGTGAAGCGAATACGCGAGCTTCTCATTGGCAAGACTGTAGTCCAGTGAAGCGAATACACTGAAGGAACCTTCTCTTCTCATTGTGAAGATTGTAGCGAGTGAAGCGAGTACGCGAGCTTCTCATTGGCAAGACTGTAGTGGTTCATTCAGACGAGGTTCGAAGATTTATCAGGTGAGTCGCTGCATCCAAATATCCATGCATTTCGCTAGCAGCACCATCGCGTACCCAGAACATTGTACGTTGAGTAACTACCCGACCATCACTTATGAGAGCGTGGTGTTTCCAGGGGGTGATGAGGTTCTGGTCTCGGGTCTTGTATGGTGGGACGTGTGTGTCTGGGAGGACTGATCTTATGATGTCTGTACGTGTAACTGAATCTGACGGGTACTTCTACACTCAGCTGGCACATGCGGGTGAGGATCGATATAGTGAATCAATGATAGACGTATCGGCGTGGATAGTATTGGGTGATTGCTTGTTTTTCTCTCAAACTAGCTATCACTTTACGCTTTCTGATTGAGGCTTAGGTAGATCGTGTACTTCTTCAGTTTTCGGCATCTCACAGTGGGACCGGACCATCCTGTAGTGCTCCTCGAAGGTAAGTGATGTCACGACGGATTAGTTCTCGTGACTCTCGTGACTCATGATTTCTGATGGCTGTTGCTTGAGGTACCGGTTGCTCATCTTCTTACGTACGCACCCAATGAAGACTTGTAAATTAACTCACTTCTGAATCACTGTGAGTTGATGTTAATCAGGATAACGTCAATGATGTGCTGATAGTGTCTTGACTTCAATGGAGCACAGGCCTGCTTTCTAAGCTGCTTCTGTCATGATCATGAATCCAACATGGATGCTATGCTAACTGTTAAAGGTTCAAGCTATTTACTCAAAGAAAGAGGGCATCAGTTTTCATCTACGTTTTGGGAAAGTGTTTTCCATCGTGTATTGTTTCCAATCTTTGATTACGTAAGGCATGCAGGAAAGGATGGGGAAAAGCCAGCTGCTTCGTCAGATCAGTGGCTGCGAGAGACTTGCATTCACTCTCTGCAGCTACTTTGCGATCTGTTTTCCAGTTTTTACAAGGTAATCGATTCATTTAGTGTATGAGTGAGTGCTGCATGCATGATTATAAGACCTTACAGCTAGACTCCAGGTCTTATTATGCTGGTATGAGATCGCAGCCCTTTGCGCGTACCTTCCTCAAGTGCTTCTTCGCGGCGGAAACTATCTTATAGTAGTTATCCTCGTAGTTCAAGACTCTCACTCCTATTTGTGTATTGGAAGGCACTCTTACTTTAGGGGTCTCAACATCGGCCGTAAAAAGTAGTACATCTAATGAGTGGTTTCATTATTTTTGATGTTTCATTTGCCTGTTTCCTGTTCAAAGTTCAGTTATCGAAGTAATGTGTACTTACTAACACAACTAGAGTTAACCAAGTAGTGTGTACTTAGTAACACTACTAGAGGAGACGAGAGACGTATCTAAACCTCTGATACTCTGTATTAATTTCTCATTACTGTTTCTGGTCCCGCGTCGGTGTTGGCGTGGAAAGCCTTCGCAATGATGTGAAATCTGTGCTAGTGGATACAGTACGGCGAGGTACTTGATGTCATGAGCGCTGACTTCATAGCAGCTGGGCTCCAGTCGCTGTGACTTGCTTTGACGAGAGCAGTGATTCCACTGACATGTGGCAAGCCAAGGACATCCCTGAACTGAAAGAGAACTTTGACGTCTGTACAGTAAGGCTCTCCGCCGTGAGGGCTTCAATCGCAGCAGTCACAATCTCATGCCGCCAACATATCTACTCCCGGTTGACCCCAGAGGTTCAGCAGAGAACCGTGAAGGAAAAGAAAAGTTGGTCTTCTCAGGTTCTTCAGATTCACCCTTTTATATAAATTCGCAGTTTCTGGACGCCGCCCGGCCCATTCTGACCCACTAGCTAGTATGCACCTACTAATGAAATCTGCAGCCTATATCCCAAGATCTTGGCGCACGGCCTCACAGAATGTCTGAATTCCCGATCGAGCTAGCAGCGATACCTGAGAGTGATTTGTGATAACAAGTTGCAGCGCTTCTGCACAGAGCATGTACTTTGGAGTGCCACAATAGAACATATAGAGCTCTGACAACAAATTTTTCACCATCGTGTGACAGCATGTTCGGGAACGCTCTTCCATTAGAATGGATAGGTCTCAGGTTCGATTCTCGATTTTCTACTCTGTTTAGAAATTTTGCCTATAGGTTGATCATCTCTGGACCTACCACCACGCTGGTTTGGGTTATACTTCTTTGGACCATCCAGACCGCCCCCTTTGCAAGGGAGACCATATATCCTTATACCCTCCGTTACCCTAACCCCCGACTCGGATCCCTTTGCAAGGGAGACTTTATATCCTTATACCCTCCGCTACCCTAACCCCCGACCCGGATCAGCAAGGGTTTAGATGGTATAAATTTCTGAAGAAGTTCTCCCTTGTTTATTGCAAAGTGGTCCGTGCCTTCGAGAAGTAAAATGGAGCGCTTCTACACGAAGCCTGTTACCTGACTTTATCAAAATAATAATCAAATCGACTATTCTAATGTCAATGCTATCTCTAGGAACTGATGTCTTCTTTAGGTACTGATGCGTAGATTGATTGTTGATTGATCATCTAAGTTATGTTAATCTCTCTTGTTGTTTTTGTTTATTGCATGTAAGTTTCTTCAGTATTTTATGTTAATTTCGAAGTCGGAGTATCGAAGCTGATAACACGGAGATTGTATCAGTCTCCGAATCACAGAAACTTTGAGGTAACTTTTATCAACCCTCGTTGTTTTTTGCTGCATTATAGCGTATGTTTAGCGTTATGCATTATAGCGTATATTTAGATGATTTTATCTTATATTTGTTATAGATTTTATGTAATTTTAGAAAAAAAACATACAAAGTATAATTTTTATTTATTAAATATTTCTGTGGAAAATAAATCTTTATATAAATCTTTACATTCTAAGGTATGACCTCAACCGGTCTGCAACGTGAATGTCATCGATAATAAACATATATATTCCTCATAAGTATTTAATAAATAAAGTTAAAACATGTTTATCCACATCTTTACATTCTAAGGTAAGACCTTAATTGGTCTACAGCGTGAATGTTATCGATTGTAAACATATAAATTAAAGTAAATATTCAAAAAACTAAATTCTAAAATAAAACTAGTTTTTTAGTTTCTTGAATACGAATAATACCAACGTACTTTGTTTTTTAATATATTATTATCATTTCTTTTTGTATATGCAGATCTTTGAAAATGGAGAAAGACAATATCGAAGATGTTCTTTTTTTTTATGACGTGGTCAATGTGCTCATTTTAATGAAAGGATAATTTTTAGAAATTTTTCTGACTTGGGTTCTCGGAGAAATATATTTCTTCGACATAGTTGCAAAAATGTTACTTTGTGGTAGAGTGACAAGATCACGAGAAAGTTTTATGAGAGGATATGATATATTAGTTGAAACAACGGGAGCGGGAGATTATTGGATGCACTTTTTTACGAAAAGTTGGTGGAATAGCATTTGTTTATGTATCAATTCACAGTTGAATATTAATATTCTTCCGAAGAAGATACAAAAAAAAATTAGACGTTTCCGGAAAGATCCTTCAGAATTTTTAGAGTATCATCTTTCTTCATATGATAGAAAACGGGTAGAGAAAAAATATTTTGAATATTTGATCAACAATTTTCAGAATGTTTTTACTATCATGAGAGTACAGATATTAGTGAACTTATTTATCGACGACGAATAGAAACTATCAAAGGAGAATTAGCTCAAATAGATAAACCTCTTTGGTGCATAGTACCTTCTTCTTTTTACACTGTTGTTTCAAAACAACAAATAGAACTTATTTATACATCTGAAGGTCAGATTGTTGCAGGAAGAAAGAAGATGAAATTTGGAGGTGCCCTTATGTTATATTTACGACAACATATCAAAGCCATCTATGATATGAAGTACACATTGAGAAGAGGAGATGCACGAGTGTCACTAAAGGAAACGATGCGCGCCGTAGGGCCATTGCATAATTGGCGTGAGCGACGAGGTCCAAATTCAGTGACATTTTTCAAAAATAGTTGTAAGTATAAAAAATTTACTAATATCGTAGAAGGATTTGATAGTTTTTTAGAGAAGTATTATCATCGTGTTTTACTTGAAACTCTTTTAGTTGGTACTTGTGAAGATTTTCCTTTTGTCATGGAAGATTTTTTCAAGATACATCTTCCATATTTTAATACGGAGGAATCCGTATTAATTTCTAGAGAAACTGAGGAGAAGTTTTTATTTTCTGATATACCAGTTTATCCTTTATTTATTACAAATAATTATTGTAATATTCTTCACACAGATCAAGATGATACTAAATACACAGTTGTATTAGTTTCAAATCCATCGAATAACACAAATGATGGTAGTTTTTTGTTACCAAATTTAGGTGTTCAGATACCTTTAGGAGATGACGATTTATTCTTTTTTAGAGGAGATATACCTCATTGTACTACTTATAGAACTGAAAGCAATACTGAAGATGTATATGCTGCCGGATGTACGATAAAGAATACATTGGAAAAAGTTTTTTCGAAAAATAAATAAATTGTTTTTATAACTATATCCATGATTATGATTTATTTTTTTCACTAGTGTTGAGTATAAAAAAAAGACATTTCTTTATTCCAAGAAATCTCGATTATTATCATCTTTACATTTCTCTTTATTACTAAGAGCTTTTTTGGTCTTACATTTGTTTTGAAACCTTTTATAAAATTATAAAAATAATACACATTTTTTCTTCCTAGTTGTTTGAATCTTTTTGGATGGGTTATCTAGAACACTTCTAGTCATACTCTATCTTTAAACATCACATTATTTCCATTAGTTATCTTTAGTCGTGCCAACTTCTTGTAGAATACTGCTTCTGTCTTTGCAAGGACTGAGCATAAATGAGAAGAGATTCGGTTGATGGATATGATGCAAATGAAACACATGTTATAGTAATCTTCTACGAGATTTTCCACTAATGAATAACCGCATGCATGGAGAAGGTAATTTCTCTAGAAATAAAAAATGTGTGACTTTGCACCATCAACTACTCGGAGATAATAGAGATGTCATGGATAATTCCATTCTACACAGTGCAACTCTGTAAACTGCACCAACAGTTCGCACCATGGAGAAGGTAATTTCTCTAGAAATGAAAAATGTGTGACTCTGTACCATCAACTACTCAGAGGTAATAGGGATGTCATGGATAATTTCATTCTACACAGTGTAACTCTATAAACTTCACCAACAGTTCGCATCATGGAGAAGGTAATTTCTCTGGAAATGACTTTGCACCATCAACCTCTCCGGGGCAATAGGGATGTCATGGGTAATTTCATTCTACACAGTGCAACTCTGCAAACTTCACCAACAGTTCGCACCATGGAGAAGATAATTTCTCTTGAAATGACTTTGCATCATCAACCACTCCGAGGTAATAAGGATGTCATGGGTAATTTCATTCTACACAGTGCAACTCTGCAAACTTCACCAACAGTTTGCACTATCGAGAAGGTAATTTCTTTAGAAATGGGAAATGTGTTACTTTGCACCATCAAACACTCACTGAATGGTGTGGTTTCTTTTTAACTCAGGCGCAATCAAGCTTTTTTTTCCTGTGAAAATACACTAAGAGGAAAAGAGGCTATCCCTTTCATGATTTTATACTCATACTCGAGGTCGAAGACCCTATGCATTTTATACAAAACCTGAAATTCAATGACCTCGTGGCTTGTTAATTCACTTGAGAAAGCTAAATGTCCAAATACCTTAAAAGAAAAGCGGTAGTAATTATAAATGAAAAGAATAATATACCAATAAACAAATATCGATTTTGTTAAGACCCTATGCATTTGGTATAAGATCTGAAATCAGTGGACCTAGTGGCTTCAAAATTCACTTGGAAAACTAGGTATCCATATACCTTAAAAAGAAATGTACAGCAATATCAAGTTAAAAGAACAATTAACAAATATCGATTTTCTTAAGACCTTAAGTACTTAGTATAAAAAGCTTGAAATTCAGTGGACCTTGTGGCTTGTTAACTCACATGAGAAAACTAAACGAGAGCACCCAGCCGGCCAGTCAGAGACCAGACAAAACAACCACTGAACATCCTACGGACTGCCGTTATGTGCGAGTAGTGTTGTCTGGTGTCCATGTGAGCGCGCGTTCCCTGTGACAACGATTGATTGGGGGTCCAATTCTTAGGAAACCTTACGTTCTTCGAGGATCTGAATGAGACTGCGATCCTTCTGATGACGAAGTTCCTTCGTTCTTGCAGGAAATATACCTTGCCAAGTTCTGGTTTCGTTTCTCGAAGTGAGGATTTTCATTGGCTTATGGAGTGTCCCATTCAGGATCAAATCATCAAAGTGAAGATTTCTCATGGCTTTAGTACGCCAAATGGCATTGATATCATTGACGGCACAAACTGAAATATCTCGTTATCGCTATTGTGACAATTTTGAGATCCGGGTTAATGCATTAACTCTCTGTTTATGACTTTGTTTTGTTCTGACTCCAGTTTCCGTGCTACCGTTGTCCTGTTGTGGGACCAGTTAGTATGTAAATTATCCGTATAAGTACGTTTTGCACACAATTGTAGAAGTTATGGTGTAATGGGATCTAAAACTTTGCTCTTATGAGCTTAGAATGCTCTATTATCTGTTAGGGGTCTCCATGGGGCACAAAAGGACAAGGTTGAGTCCTTTAACTTCCCATTGGCCCACCAAAAAGTGAAGATAACTTGTCTTCTACCTAAGTGTGCGCTCTGGGAGGATCGGGGCACTTTGATGAGGGATTTTGGAGATCAGAGGGCATGGGCGGAGAGCTCTCGACGGGAGGAGGAATCTGACCATAAATTTCACTCGATTTGGAGGTCCAGGGCATACGTTATGGCGATTTGAAGTTCATAGAGTGATGAGAATACATAGCTTTCTCTTCCGATTGTAAGATAAAGGAGTTTGAGTGATTGAGCCGTCAGATTGAGACCAGATTTCATGAGCTTGTAGTCTGGTAGTTGCTGAAGCTCTGACCCCAAATTTCACCACCGGATGTTAAGCGGATTGAGCGCAATGGCGATTTGAAGGCGACGGGGTGCAGAAAGCTTCCAATCTGGAGCAGCAAGTTTGCTGATTTGTGAAGGATGATCCGAACGGTCAAATCGGCTCAAACTTCCTGAGTAGTGAGTTTATCTTCTGAATTGATAGCACAGGAAGTTTGAGTGGAAGTGGACGGTTCATTTAGGCGAAGAAGCTTCTGTCCTGAATCTGAGATTGGAAGTGCGTGTTAGTTTCTGTGAATTTGTGTTAATTGTGGGAGAAGATCTAGCCGTCAGATCTTCCTGAAATTTGACCTGTAAGTAGTGATTCTTGTATCCTACCTACGTGGCAAGTTTGAGAGGAGACTGAGCTGTAGATCTGTATCCATCGTGTGTGAAAGTTCGTTATTTTTCTGTCGAGTTGTATCTGCAACGGTATCTAGTCCAGGTCTCGAGTCTTGAAAAGTATCCAGTGTGACGTTTGTATTGCTTTGGGGTGTATTCTAGGCGTAGATGAGACTTTAGCGACCTACGTTGTAACCACGTCATGTGGTTGTCAGGTTCGCACTCAACGTGGCAAAGTGCGATCCTTGGCCTGTAAAGTCGACTACTAGTCTAGCCTAGTCTCTTGTATTAGGACACGTTACGGTGCATGCATTAAAACCTTTCAACCAGAAGACCTACACGTGGATGAGTATGACGGCACCAAACATGCGATGTGCATGTGTGCCACCTCATCGACCCGTGTGGCCTGGGTTGCTCGGTTAAGGGCTTGCACCTATCCTTGTTTTGTGTTGGAAACCTTTAAGAAAAGGGGAGTGACCTGTGTGGGGGGGATTCGACCTTGAGAAATCCAAGAGATTGTTCGTGGAGAGATCGTGGTGATCCTATGAGATTGTATTAGAGTTTTATGGATCGAGATACCTTTGTAGTTGGAGGGCACATGTTGTGAGAGATGGACGAAGGACTCTACTTACCACTCAGATTCTCTTTTCGAAACCCTTTCTCGATTAAATTGATGTATATGGAACGAGTTCACTTTCAACAGTTTCTGATAGGATCCTTCGGGCATAACTTTACCACGCAAGTCATGCTCTCGCCTGTCCCTGTGATCTTATCTGTTGTCACTTACGGCCAAGAATGAGATCTCACCGTCTTTATCCTCATCTAACGAAGGATGGATCTAAATCAGCTCCCTCCTGTAAACTTTAACACCCAGTGCGAGATAAGACACATCTGTCGACCCAAAGCCATGTACGAAGTCCTAGTAGTGAGAAACTTCGGAGAGGAATACTACCGAGAGATCATGTCATCACATATCCCGTTTGTCATGCCCATGATCATCCAACGTTTTCGTGTAGTTATCTTGACCCTTTACTAAGAGAAAGAAAGTGCTTAGTTATCGAGGAAGTTAGAGAGAAATCTACAGGAAACTTGTCGCTCTGCTGTGCATTGATCGCTAGCCACAGCCAGAAGGTACGCCCTTGCTCAAAGGAAAGGCTCTCGCTACGACACCGTTTACTCCGTCGTTTTTGTGTAATCTGCTTTGGATTCCTACTTATACACAAAGACAGGAGTTAAGGTTAGCGCGCCTCGCCTTCGAAACTAAATGTGAACTCTGGAAAGACGAGGCCCTGGTGAGTTGGAAATATCCAAAAGCTTTAACTTTTCTTGTGCATCTATAGCCTTACCTCTCACTCCTGCGTGCTGATGAAGTTTGACTGAGACTGTTTTTCCCTAGAGTGGGACGAAAACTTGGGACAAAAATTCAACAGGAGATCCTATAAGAGTTAGGATCGAAGACCAGAGATGTAATTAGGTTGTATTCAGACTTCTATTGACGGATTGTGATAAGTTATGGAGCGATAAAGATTACTCGAGCTGATGCATTGAGGCACCATATGTGGTTGTATCGAGGTTCAGGATGGACGAAGCCCACGCAAGGTTGTTTTCATTTTCTTGGATAAGTGTAAATTTTTCATTCACACCTAGCCGTCGCTTTCTTTTCTTTTCACTTCTTGAGATAGTTCTCTAGCTTGTAGTCTTAATTTTCCACCAGCCTCTACCGTAGAAATGAACTGACTGAAACAAGGGAGTCCAAAGCAAGATGTCTTGTGGTGGTGTATGACATGCTTGTCTGAAAAGAAGGTTAGACCTTTCATTTTTTGCGCTATGCAGTCTTTTGATTATTTTATGTCTTTTGATGCATGATATCAGGTCTAGGCACTAGATTATTGAGCATATATATAAGTGGAAGGAGCTACAGTTAGGAGCTGTGCGGTTTGTCTCATGACTTCTGAACTGACGTTTATGTCCACGACCTCCACCTGATAAGCTACGGGGCGGAAGTAGGTATGTACACGCATCTTCATCAGATCATCTGTCATGTTGACTCGGAAGTTGTGTGCAGGCTTGTTTCAATTTAATGACCGATCTAGGCGCCGAAAGTACAGCTAGCTCTAGAGTTAGCACGTACTTAATCTTCCACGATGGAGAAAAGAAGATGAATCCGTTTGAAAACTTGTGACTACGGTGTAGTTTCAAAAGTCCTAGATCCGAGGTTAGTTCAAGTTTGGAAGCCTGAGTCGTATCACTTACCTTAGTCCTCGCAGTCCTCGAGAGGGAACTTAATCTCATGTTCTTATGTTCATGAAGGTCCGCCAGAGACAGGTGAGGGATCTAGCAGAGAGACTCCTGGAGGAGGGATCAAGTCACAATTCAGTTTCATTCGACACTCTTCACGTACACTTTCGTTACAATTAGAGGTAGTTCATTTGCAGCTAGAGAGCGTTACTGGTGTAGATGTGTCACATAATACAGATTACGACTTCGCTCCGTGGTACCCTCAGTTCACTCGATGCACTGAGTAATTTGGACCTTTATGTGATCGATCATGGACTTGAGAGAGTCCAGAGAGAAATGCGATTGTGAGTATATGTGTAGGAGAGCTCGTCCCGACAGGGGATATCAATTCGTCAACAGTCGTACTTTACGTCGACATAAACAGAAAGATCGTTCAGGAGAACTGGCCTCCGATATTGCAGTGGAAAGAGAGAGAGTCAAAAGTCATGCAGAGAACGCTATCATAAGGGATGGTTCAAGACCATCAGAAGTTCAAGCAAGACTTCAATCCTACCACTCAACGTTATGGAGGTATTCTCAAATGAGGTCTGTGATGAGAAGTTTTGATCCAAACTTTTTTGAGAGCCAACAAGATGAAGTTACAAATCCAGTGAGCTCAGACGTGAGCTTGGACGAGATCTCGCATCCCATAAGTTTTCCCATGGTTAGGTCTGTTTCGGAAGCTGTGTGCTTGTCTGTGTACACCCCTACTCTCGATGAAGCCATCTATAGAGAGACATGGAAACTTCAGTATACGTTGGACAAATGTAAGATTGCTATTGAGGTGCAGGATGAGATCTTCAAAACATTGTTTGGGAAATGTAGTACACCTATACTTCCAAAACATCCTCCAGACTATCAGCATATGAAGCTCGGTTCTCTACTTAGATATGCTGGTCATGAATGGAAGGGAGGAGAGATGGGATTAAAATCATTGTCCAGCTTTGATTCTGTCATGAATACTTACAGAGCAGCGGGTATGCCCCAACCAGTTCGGTCGAGATTGTGCTGGGGACAGAATGATGGTATACATGATTCTATTCCTTATGGACCTAGTGAACAAGAAAGATATAGAGCACATGCTCAGAGATGCATGTGTTTGACGAAACCCAACTCCGGGTTGAAACGAGATTGTGAATCTTGCGGTGAGAGGTGTGAACGCATGGATTGTACTGTCTTCAGGAGAAACATGTTACCATTTGATTACATTCCAGTTGCTGGGATATTCAAGAAGCTTTGTCAATCACGAACCTTTTGCCATGAAATGCTGAGAATGTGGCGAGCAAAAAGTCATTGGTTTAGCTCATCCGCATCCACAGTACATGTTGAATATCTCCCACATTTCTCCGTAAAGGAATGGTGGGATGGGACAAAAGCAAAACAAGTTTCTTGGTTTTGGGATTCTTCCCATGAGTTTGAAGTCTCAGTGCTTTGTCGTACATGTTGGGAGGTATATTCAACTATATATCCTAGATGCGAAGAAGTAGATAATCCAAGAAATTTTGATGTTGAAACTGAGATGTACAGTTTTCTCTGTAAAAACTGTGGGACTTGAATCTGCACGAAATGAAAGACAACCAAAGTATGTACACTTTCATCCTACTACTTCTGTTATTTAAATGATGTCATATGTGTTTGTTTTTTTGATAGAATCGACCTGATGTTTTGAACGTAACATACGCGTTTGTTGTTCTGCAGGGAGACCCACGTAATATAGCTCTCTTGGCTTACTGGGATGGTTATCAGTCTGCCACAATGACATACAGAAGCACATGGACAGTGGTACTGAAAATACTGAATGCGGGTAGTCGTTGTACCTTACCCGAAATGCCGATCTTTTTCATACCAGCTCTAGAGATGATGCAAGAGCGAAGGCAGATTCTCTGGACATTTTCTTGGAACCAATCATTCAAGATCTCCAGAAGTTTTTAGTTGATGGAATTGAGATTGAGTATGCATATCCTACTAGCTTGATTGATGCTGCTGGAGACCTTTCTAAGAGATTTGTGTTACGAGGGATGTTGGTGTTGTTTGCTGGGGATCACCCGGCACAATGTAAGTTTGGAGGATTTACAAATGGTGGAAAGTCAGGCTGTAGACGATGCTGGGTGCCAAGCCAGTGGAGAGTTACGCCTGGAACAGGAGTGGGAGGAGTGTTTGAATATGGAGGTAACAGAAAGCTGATGCGTTATCCACCGCCGAAGAAAAGCATTGTAGAGTTATACTGCGCAGTCTCTGAATTAGCTCTGTGTGAAAGTCTTACCCACAAAAAAGCAGTATCTGTACGCTCAGGCATTGTAGGAAAATCGTCTGCTTGGAGATTATTCAAATTGTATAAATTTGATCTTTCTTTAGATCTGATTTACGATCCAATGCATGTGCTTGCATTGGGTTTATTCAAAAAATTTGTTGAAGCTCTGAAGAAAGAGACAGAGACATCTCCAGAACGAAAAGAAGTCTTGTTAGTAGCACTGGCTGAAGTCACTCGCAAAACACCACGAGGTTTATCTGGTCGATGGCCTAAAGATCCATTCTCTCGACTAGGATACTTCAAGGCTGAGGAGTACACACGGGTTGTTATCTTCTGTGTCCCTCATATCTTACATATGTTGGGCTACGATACGGATCACGGACTTGGTGCCCTTGGAGTGCTAGTAACAGAGATTGGTCGCATGTTTTATCTTCAGTCTCGATCAGAAGTCGGTTGGACAGAAGTCATGCTGGCCAGAAGTAAGATGCTGTTTGCATCATGGAGAATACGAGTAGAAGAATTTCTTGGTGCGAATGGATCTATACTGGAGCATGTGGCAGGTAAGATTACAGGTTGTTTTACCTTCTCACTATGTGCACCTTCATGGTCTCGTCTTGATCTGTCTCTTTGACTAGTAATACTATGCTTTATATTGCTCTGATCATGTACTTTCTGTTAGATCCGATCATGACTTTGCTCGTAATTTGCATTAGTTGTGATTTTCTGGGTGAACTAATGTTCGGTGGTTTTCAGGAAATGGAGAAATGATAGATGATATTCATCGTCATGGACCATCTTACGTATACTGGTGCTACAGTTTTGAGAGGATGGTATCGGGATACAATAATGTCAGCACGAATTGACAGAACATGGAAGCTACTTTAATAGCCCATCACGCACGGGTGTTTTTCAGTGCCTGTTGTGCACAGATATGGACAGACGACGATGATTTGTTGCCATATCAGAGGATACAACAAAAGATACATCAGTATCTTCATGGTGTTGGCGGTTTGTCACAGACTTCAACAATGTGTCAAGAGTCACATATGAAGCACATTGTACTAGTGCCAACGCAAGATCTAGCACAATCTATTTGGAACGCTGTTTCAGCTGAAGCATTTACTAGTTCTTGTGTGCAGGTACTTAGGAAAGGAATAGCTGTAGGGTCTAAGATACCAAAGCGAGGTGAACTCAACCACAGAGGACTGAGAGATTATTTGATGAAGTTTTGGAGTTCTAGGTTTATAGTCTCAGATATAGAGAATATTATCTTAAGTGAGAATGTTATAGCTCTGAAGTCTGTCATGATGAGAGGGGTGATCTTTCGCCCAGGTGATTATGTTGTTGTACTAGAAGACAACAACAAAGAAATCACCTTTTATTGGAACTGGAAAGCAAGAATCGTGCGTTTCTTTTATCACAAATGTCAAGATATGACTGAGATCTTCTTTGAGTGCAGATGGCTTTTCAACATCACAACATGCACCGCCAGGCCTGCTGTCGAGACGGAAGAGCCAAAGATTGATGAAATTTCAGGCATGCAGCTCTTGGATGCCAGGGAGAAGAGTTTTGAAGCAGATAACTATAGACCAATCTCTCAACTCGGGTACAAGTTCATTCCATTAAAGAGACAGCGGCCAAATGAAGTATTGGCTCTGGAGATGGAAGACCATCGACCTCGTGACTTCATGTATAGAGTTGGATGTGTGACCCATCCTCCACCATACCCTGAAGTAGCAGATGTAATCTTAGCACAACATTTAGAAAGATGTTCTATCAGTGCCTTAGAGTTGTGTGTTATCAGAAGTGTAGATATTCAGTTGGATACTATGCAGAATACAATCTCGACGGACGGAGATGAAAATTTAATGCAGATTTGAATCTTATACAGGAGGACTCCTGTAGCAGTGATGCAGTTACTCGTCGATCAATATTAGGTGGAGGAACCGTCTCTGTTATCTGGTTGAGGAAAACAAACTTGGGTGAATGGGTATTAAAATCATCTGGCTGTTGTCGTGAGCTTAATTTTCATCATTTACGACAACTTTGTACACAATTCAAACCGATACAGTACAGCTCAAACCATCCTGTAAAATGGACTGAAGCTTAGTAAAGTGTCTCATGATTTTATTATCGTTACTTTGGCGTTTACTATTCTGGTTTACTTCAGTCTTCACTGTTATTCAAATCAAGCCATTCCAGATCTCATGGATTTTTTCATATCAAGTTCTACATATCAAGTTCTCCATAGAATATAAAACATCACGATCAGTAAATGCGATCAGTAAATGCTATCTAAAGAAGTGAAAATTGAGAAAAAATTTGAATTTAAAAATTAAAAATATTTACGTGGTTCCATCTCGGGTAGGGAAGGTACAGCATTTTGTGTGTATTTGAAAACCTATATTGGTCTATAACTTATACCTATAAAACTTATATATTTCTATGATGTAGGAAAATTACGTAATCATAAAACCTAAATCTCTGAAACTGTGGAAAAATTTTCCTTAACATAGGAAATTTAATATTTTTTTCCTAGATAAAATATTAAACCTACTATATTTTCCTTGATGACCAATTTCCCCACATACTTGTATTTCATATAGTGAAAACATTAAATTTCCCTACATTTAAACTTCCTAGTGATATTTCCTGCTTCCGACTTTCCTGCACATGTACAGTGTACGTAAAATTTTCATTTTTCCTGCGGATTATTTCTAGAGAGTTACCTTCACGTTTTCTCTTTTGTCCCATTTACGTTTATGTCATTTCCTTCTCGTGTATCTGATTGATTGATGGCACGATCTGTCCAAGATGGTTTTGGAGCTGATGGTTATCCCGCCCGTCCAAACTCGTCACAATCACCGTAAAGTTTCCTTCAGAAGCAGTCGAATCAGAGCATTCTCGTCGTAAACACACTGTTTGCGTTCATCCATCCGTCCAGGATAATTGTAGAAGCGGGTGGAACGCGAGCCTCGAGGGCTGATTCAGAAGTTTATCGCGGGTCTCATGAGCCACGACAATTGCGAGAGTAGAGCTCGTTGATACAGTGAGCATATTCTTGATTTCTCTATTCAAAGTCGAGCTAGTTCCAGAGGATCTAAGCAACTGATCGATATTTCCTTCCCGCTGATGGACCTGGCGCCTATTTCTCTCAGAGCATTTGGTGCTCGTGATAATGAAGCATAGCCTTTACCATTAAGCTCCAAAGTCTAGTTGGGAAGGTAGATAGAAACTCGATAGAAGCTATGTAGAAGACCTGTGGATAGTGAACACAGCTGACGCGTGAAACTACTAGAAAAGGATTGAAGTTTTCTGGAAGTATGACAGTTCGTGTGGACTTGCAGCCATGTAGTTCACAACATGTGTTGTTGTGAACTACATGGCTGCAAGTCAGATTTTACAGCACCAGGCTGGGAAGAAGACACTCGCGTCTGCTCGGTGGGTAATTCCGATGTAATGGGATTCCAAGACCTGGGAATTTATACACGTCTCCACACAAATTGATATACCAGCGTTTAGCTGAGGGACGAGCATCTACCAGTGGTGTATAATGAAAAATACAGATCAGACAGCAGCTGCTGCACCACCTGGGCTGCAACGAAATCATCGTGTCTGCTCGATAACTAACAATTCCAAGTCCTAGGTAGTTTTACACGTCTCAGAACAAATGCTACCTTAATGTACCATGGCCACAGGTTTAGGTTATGAAAGGGCATCAAACAAAAGTCCATGACTTCTGTTCAGTTCTGAACGGAAGTCATGGACGAACTACGGGAATATTAATCTGCAGACTCTTAGAACTGCCTCACAAGCAAGCGCTCGCTCATCATTAATCGGCAATCCTTCTTATGTCGCATGCGCAGAGGCTCAAGTCAGTCGTGTTCAGCGTCGAACCAGGAACAGTGAGCATATTTGACATGTACAAAGGCGGGTGGGCTCTCATGTGATACTATGAAGCTAAGCGAAATGCCATACTTCACAACTACCGGCGACGATGAATCTACTGTAGTTAAGGTGTCTCTTCCAAGCATAACAGTGGGGTGCATGTACAAAAGATTTCAGTCTTATAATAGTGATGAGGAAGGATATGAATGGTAAGTTCACGGTTGAAAGTCCAACCTGAAAATCCAGGAGCCGCTTGGGTGTGAAGAGCTCCAGTGTGAAGAGCTTCCTTGCATATCGCCAGCGTGGTCCGAGTTCAGCAAAGGCCATCTCCATGCCTTCGTAAGCCATGATCTTCACCGCAGCAGTAGCAGGAGGTCGTGAGGCCCAGACCTTATCCTGAGTTTTCAGGATTTCCTGTGCAACCTTTGGACATGACACGACGATTACATCTCTCGAACCGAGCTTCATGAACATGAGTGGTCCATACTTTTTGGCGAGTTTGGCCAAACTCTGATGGGGAAGAGCTCCAAGAAGTAGGATACTTCCCACCACAGGCCATGAGGTCGGCCCTGGAGGCAGACGAGTTTTCGATTTCGTAGTAACAGCAACGAGCAGCAGCAGAAGTGTTACGAGAGTTGTCAAAAGGCCGGGTGTCACGGATGTTAGAATACCGTACACAGTGTGAATACTCCTCTTAGCAGTAAGCAGTTCAGGCTTTTAGATGGTGACCTTTCGAAAGGTCACCAAGGCCAAGACCCCAAGGTATATTATTCAGGCCCAAGGCCATTGTACATTATTGAGTATTCATTTACTTGGTTTTGCCTACACTCTCTTGAAGAGCTCTCCCACGCTCTCATACTGTCCTTATGCCGTGACTTAGAGTTTTATCTTAGCTTATTCTACTAGCAGTCCATTTTCAACATGGTATCAGAGCTTTGCATTGTTGATGCACTAGCACAATAGCATAGGCACTAGGTAGGCCTTCGACCCTTAGGTGAGAGCAGTTGGAGGACGCTTCAGTTGCTGCGAGAAGGACGCTTCACGCACCCATATTCTGTACCTTCGCTAACAGAATTTCACCGTTCCAGCGATCAATCTGATACAGAATGTCTGCCCCCTTTGACACCAAAGGCTGGGCCAAGTTCGACGGCACATACTTCACGCTGTGGAAGCACAAGACAACCTTGCGGCTCAGGGCCCATGGTGTTCTTGATATCGTGGAAGGGAACGTGCAGAGACCACGTGTCACGACACCCGGAGGTACTGCGGTACCCATCCCTCCCCCTGCTACCGGACCAGGTAGCATCGCAGATTGGGATCAGTGTGATGTTAACGCGCTCGCAGCGATCAACGAATGCTACGAGAACAGTGTGGCAGGACATCTAATGTCCTACACTACGTCGAACGATGCATGGTCCACCTTGACCAGACACTTTGCAGGTCAAGACATGGTGACCAAGATGCACTTGAGAGAGAAGTTGCGGGTTTTGAAGATGAAACCCAACGAGACTGTCACCCAGCACGTAAACAACTTCAAGTCTCTCATCCAGCAGATGACTTCAGCTGGATTGATAATCACCAACGAGGAGCAAGTCCTCGCGTTGATGGGCAGCATGCCCAACAACTACCATCTATTCTTGCAGGCGATGAGAACAAACCCAAACCTCTCGCTACAGGACCTCATCACCTTCCTCATTCAGGAGGAAACGATCGGGCGCAAGTTATCGATGGAACCATCCACTGCCTTGTTTGCAGGTCACCGGCAAGGAGGTCGTAATGGCAACAACCGGCGCAACAATGGTGGCAATCGACAAGGCGGTAACCAACCATCGAAGAGACCGCCAGATCCTAACGAGAAATGTTTCCAGTGCAACAAGCCCGGGCATCGCATCGCTGAGTGCCCGGACAAACCCAGCAGCAGTAACGAAAACTCGACTGCTGGTAACAAGAATAAGAACAAGAATCGCCGTTCTCAGAACAACAACGGCAACACTCGTCGGGTTCTGGTGGCACAATGTTCGTCTGCAATCGTGCAGACAGCTGATCCTAACTGGTATGTGGACACGGGTGCCACACACCACATGGCGCATAATCGACGACAATTCATCGAATACTCACCCGTCTCTTCTGAGAACATCGATAATGATGCGATTCTACTCGATGACAACACCACCATCCACGTTGCTGGTTCCGGCATGGTGGAAGTGTGCATGCTCAACGGCGAGCACGTGTACATACGTGATGTTCTTCACGTGCCCGCCTTGCAGAAGAATTTATTCTCAGCTCGGCAATTTGATGCGAATGGCGGCTGGTGTCTAATCGGCAACGGATTCTGTCACCTTGAAGACAGATTTGGTCAAGTGCTAGCTCCCTGTCCCACCGTCGATGATCTCTACATGCTCGGCAACTCAATTTTCGTCGCTGACCAAACCGCGCTTGTAGCTACAGCTGGTAGGACTTCAGTAATCCACACACTACCACCTAGCCAGAGATCAGGACCGCGCTTGCGAGCTAGACCGCAATCTAACCAGCGGACTAGCACCTCACTATTCAACCGCAACATGCACAAGATCCGCTTCCCACGGTCCAGGCCCAACCCCGCCTCACAGAATGCGCACACCCAAGCTGAAATTCACCCAAATCACCCAAGTCACTCATGGAATTTTCAAATCCTTAATTCGGAGCACTCTCTCACTAGAGAAGTCTCTATCACTCCACAAAATTCGGAATTGTCTCACTTGGATAATGAAGGCTCAAATTCAGTCCGCGCGACGTCACCCCCCTCACTATGACACCCCTTGGTCAATTTCTCGTTAGGACACCACCTCTTGGTGCTCCACCTCTTCCACGCGCGTCCACTGGCAGCACACGGATCGAGTCTCTTCCCTCTACGCGGATCGATCCAACTCACACACCCTTTGAAAGTCCCGCACCTGCAAAACTGTTAGACTGGGTAGATCCCACATCCGGGGACTCCCACGCGCACCCCTTGGCAATCGTGTCGATCCAGGAAAGAGATGGGGACCCCATCCGCGCGGCATGAGCCGCCTCCCCGCATAGGGGAAAGTGCACATCCCCTGCGCGGGGATGCACACTCCATACCCCCGCACAGGCGGGGATATGAAGGCGGCCCCCCATCGGAGGTCCCGCCTCCTCACCTCCTCCATGTGCATCCCCGCATAGAGGATGCACATGCACATCATGGCACCCCCACATCGGGGGTGCCGCCACCTCCCCACCCCGTCACCGTCAGCGGCGCGGACCCCGCGACGTTGCCCCTGCACCACCATGACACCCCGACATCGGAGGTACAACCCCCGCATCCCCGGAGTGGGGATGCGAGCGCCATATCCCCGCCGCCGCGGAGATATGATGATGGGGATGCGCATCCTCACATAGAGGATCGCGCATCCCCGCGTGGAGGGGCCGGCAGGCCAACCCCCGCGGACTGCCTTGTTGGCAATTCGTCCGGGGCCAGCCCCGACGACCGTCCGTTCCCCACGGACGACCGTCCGTCCAGGGACCAGGGGGACGATCCCCCTAATTGGGACATTGTCCCCCAAGGTGGGACAGAGGGCCTTCTTGGCCCTCGTCCTTACAGTCCTTACCATGCTCACTTGGCTTCATCTCGGATTCTCTTTGGCGAGCAGTCGGGTCTTTCCTTTTCTCCGCCTCGGTCTCCTCCGCATTTGTTGGCAGGCCTTCAGGGTTTCACATCTGGCAGTCGGACTCCTCCACCAACGCCACCTAGACCCTGTGCCCTTGGTACTACGACGGACGATCTCTCTACCCTGTGGCATCAGCGACTCGGCCATATCAACCATCATCGAGTTCATGAGCTGAGCCACCGCAGGTATGTCACCGGCCTCCCTTCCTTCCCGCTCTCTGAGGATATTTGCCCAACTTGTGCACACGGCAAGCATGCACGCACTAAATTCCCACGTGCTAGCTCCACTCGATCCACTCGTCCTCTAGCACTGGTCCATTCTGATATTAGTGGTCGCATCTCTCCTTGCACCTTTTCTGGCTATGAGTATTTCATCACATTCATTGATGACTACTCGCGCTACACTGTCACTCGTCTTCTCTACTATAAAAGTGACTGTTTTGCTGCTTTCCGGGACTATCTAGCATTTGCTGAGCGCGCCACTGGTCAATCTCTTGTCACTTTGCGATTTGACAATGACGGAGAATATCGTTCAGCTGCTTTTGACGCTTTCTGTCGCGAGCGTGGCATCCAGCGTCATTTCACAGTCCCTTACTCTCCTCAGCAAAATGACGTTGCTGAACGTAAGAACCGCAGCTTGCTTGATGCTATCCGTTCTATGCTTTACACTTCCCTGCTCATCAAGCCCTTATGGGGTGAAGCAATCACCTACGCCACCTTCCTCCAGAACCGGTGTCCGTCTAAGGCTATCCCGTCTATGACCACACCTTATGAACTCTGGCACTCCTATGCCTCCACAACTCCTCGTCGACCCGATCTCTCCTTTTTGCGCGTCTTTGGCTGTCGCGCTTTTTCCCAGGTCCTCGAGGTTGAGCGCACAAAGCTCGATGATCGCTCTCACGAGTGTATCTTCCTTGGCTATAGCGGCCAGAGTAAGGGTTACCGTCTCCAAAGAAAATCTGACGGTCATACCTTCACCTCTCGTGATGTTATCTTCGATGAGTCTTCTCCGACTCTCCCTCTCACATCCACCCCCTCTGCTGATCTCCCACTCACTCAAGCATCTCCTGAGACCGACGTCCATTTTTATCATACTGTGCCCGCCCCTTCAGCTGGCCCAGCTTATGTCTCGTCCGTCTCTCCTGGTTTCCCTTCAGTGGGAGTTCCTCTGCCATCTCCTGCCAATCCAGCTCCAACCCCACCCGTTGGTCTTGGATCTGGAGGAGGAGTCCCTAGCAGTCATGGCCTTGGCGGAGGAGTCACCAGCAGTACACAGTCCAGTGGGAGCAGTCGCCCTCCACGTTCTCATTCCTCAAGCAATCACTCTCCCCCTGCAGAGAATTTGAGCCCGCGCCATCCTTATTTTCGGCGCACATCACCACGCTCACCACGAGTCTCCGGCCCTACCCACAGCGAGTCCTCTCTTCCTCCATTGGATTTCCCAACACCGCCTCCATTGAGACGATCAGCTCGACATTCAGTTCCTCCACAACGGAACCCAGATGAAGGCTACGACCCTTCATCGCTGATCCCGAAGTCTCGGAAGAATACCAAGCGTGCATTGATGGTAACTCTCAAACCAGTGCCAATGGAACCTGTTTCTTACACAGAAGCAGTATCTTCTCCTGACGCCGATCAGTGGAGAAGAGCAATAGAGGAGGAGCTAGATTCCCACGAATCTAACGGCACTTGGAAGCTCACCGACTTGTCACAAGGACGCCGACCGATAACATGTAAGTGGACCTTTAAGTTAAAACTTAATACCGATGGGTCCATTGCTCGTTATAAGGCGAGACTAGTGGCTCGTGGTTTGACCCAGATCTACGAGTTGGATTACATAGAAACTTTTCCCCTGTAGTCCGCATTCAGTCAATACGGCTCATCCTTGCCATCTCAGCGCAGTATAATCTACATGTACATCAAATGGATGTTAAAACTGCATTTCTGAATGGAACACTTAACGAGGAAATATACATGAGTGTTCCGGAAGGCGTGACTACAGCAAGGCGTAGTCAAGTATGCAGATTGCTCAAGACTCTCTACGGTCTTAAGCAATCATCAAGAGAATGGTACTTGATCATCGACAACTTCTTGCTTTCTCTTGGATTTGCTAAGTCCGGTGCAGACGGAAACGTTTACTACTTGCAATAGAAAGAGCACTTCGTCATCCTTGTCCTCTACGTGGATGACACTGTGATTGCCAGCAGCAGTGAGGCTCTACTGTCTCACGTAAAAGGGAAATTGAGCTCACGGTTCAACATGACTGACATCGGTCCAGTCCATCATTGCCTTAGCATTGAGATTAACTGTGATCCATCTTCTGGCACTATCAGACTTAGTCAAACTTTGTATTTGACACAGAAACTATTTCAGTTTGGCTTACAGGACTGCAAACTTGTAAACACCCCTCTAGTTACAGGTGAGAAACTTTCTTCGGATGACTCTCCTACCACTGAGGATGAAAAGAAGCTATGTAATAGTTATCCTTACCAGAGTGCAGCCGGCTCTATTAATTGGGCTGCAGTATGTACTCGTCCTGATTTGTCTTATCCCATTAGTGTACTCTCCCAGTTCATGAGTAGTCCTGGACCTAAGCACATTGCCGCTATGAAGCGGGTTTTCCGTTACATCAAGGGAACTTTAAATTTGTACCTTGAGTATGCTTACTCACTTCAGCCCTACTCTTTGTTCGGTTACACCGATGCTGATTGGGGAGGACATGCGGAGACAAGACGATCCACATCAGGACATTGCTTCATCTACTCTGGAGGAGCCATCAGCTGGTCCTCCAAGAGACAAAAATCAGTAGCCTTGTCAAGTACAGAGGCAGAATATGTAGCTCTTAGCACGAGCTGCTCAGAGACAATCTGGTTACGTCAGCTCTTGACCGACATCGGATTGCATGACAAGGAGCCGACCGTTACATATTGTGACAACCAAAGTGCTATGGCCCTTGTCGACACCAGCAAGTTCCACGACCGTACGAAGCACATCGACATCCGATATCACTTCATCAAAGATCACGTCACTGGAAAAGTTGTAGAAGTTAGATATTGTCCTACTGAGGACATGGTTGCAGATATTCTGACAAAGAGCTTACCAGCTCCCAAGTTGGATTATCTACTACCGAAGCTAGGAATGTTTTCTAGCTAAGTAATATTTTTTATCCGAACTGTTACTGAGTGGGAGTGTTAGAATACCGTACATAGTGTGAATACTCCTCTTAGCAGTAAGCAGTTCAGGCTTTTAGATGGTGACCTTTCGAAAGGTCACCAAGGCCAAGACCCCAAGGTATATTATTCAGGCCCAAGGTCATTGTACATTATTGAGTATTCATTTACTTGGTTTTGCCTACACTCTCTTGAGGAGCTCTCCCACGCTCTCATACTGTCCTTATGCCGTGACTTAGAGTTTTATCTTAGCCTATTCTACTAGCAGTCCATTTCCAACAACGGATGCCCACTGGTCCTCCATGATCCTCGCTTCCCTTCAGTGAGGATGGGAGTTTCTTCGAACCTGTTACTCTGCAATATATATACATCGACAGTGATACCTCTCATGACAACAAGCCAACGCTCGGACACCAATCCCTTAGCGAAGAAACAACAACACGAACCTCTAGAGTCCTAAAAAGTTGTTGGTGATAATTCTCACGAGCGAGGATTCTCTCTCTTTAGTTAGAAGTGTTGACTTCCTGTTTTAGCCTACCTTGTTATATGCCATCACATGCTACACATTCTGTTAATATCTTTCCCCACGACCTTGTACAGTGAAGAAACCCGGGGAAATAATACAGTCACAGTATAATTTTTGCTTGTACAGTGAAGAAGGAAGCAGGGTATACAATGCAGTATAATTTTAAATTATTCAGTGGCTGGGTTCGAGAAAATTGAAACTGAAGGAAGCGGGGGGACTATACAGTCTCGGCTATACTCGCGGTTGCTTTCGTGCAAAGACAAATTCGAAGTTAAATTTAGATGTTTAAATTAAAATACTAAATTAAATTTCTATATTTAAATTTAAATTTTTAAAGCCGAATTCACCTCAGCGAAACACATTGCCTCTGGAAAACCAAAAACCCATAAGTGCTGTGGGTTTGACTGTAAGTATACCAGTATAAGTAAAATTGTTTTTTCGAATGAAAACAGACTGTCGAGACATAATTTAGAGTTAACCCTTCTTTAAATTAGAGTTAACTCATAAATTATGCCTCATGTACACTTTTAAGTGTACATGAGGTGAATATACAGTCATACATAATGTGCTGCACCGATTTTGAATCCACTTATAAACACAACAAGCGTCGGGTGCCACGGTACATCACTAACTCAGTGATGTACCGTGGCACAATTAGTTAAGATTCTTTCAGAAGCGAAGATGGTAAGATACGTTCAGGGTTAGTCCGCGGCCGCAGGCAGAGGAGGAGGAGAGGCCAATGCTATTTTGGTTCACAGCCGATTTTGATCATCTGCAGGCAGAGGGCATGATGTAAACCCGCAAGAGTCATCTTTGAATCATTGGCTACCACAATGTCTAGCCCGTATAGACACTTGCAAAGAATTTTCAGGATTCATATGCAGGAAGAACGTCTAGATCTATTTTATAAGGAAATTGTTTTTGTTGATGTTCATATAATACCACAGTCTTTAAGGGATAGGACCTTTAACTAAGAAAAATTATGAGTTCCGAGGCTGATCGCACACTTCAATTCCCCGAACTCTTTTTTGGCTCGGGCATAGCAGTTCTTTTAAACTCGCAAACAAAATAAAATATTGGAGAACGTCTAGCTTGCCTTGTCTTCCTTTCTAGTTTTCAGCAAGAAGTAACCGAAAAGACGAAATGAAGGAAAATAGCTAGGGAAAGAGTTTTACACTTGGAAAACTGATGGAAGAAATGCTTTCTCGCTTCATGCGAGAAAGCATGAAAGCTTCTCGCTTCGTTACTGCGGACCAGAAAAGACATACTAGCACACTGCCGGACTCACAAAAAGATGGGGCTAGACGGATTACAAGTGAAAATTCAAGGACGTTGCATCATCTTTCCCCAACAGCCAGACTAGAGATTGTTCTAGGAATTAGATCTCTCTGTTGTTACTGATTTCTTGACTATGCTGTCTACCAGTGGCGGCCCGTTTCAGCTTTGGCATTCTTTTTCCTTCGTTGGTGACGGCCAGCCTCCTTGCGCGGTGAACTCGCGGTCCTGGTTGGTGATCCAATTTGTGGTCAGGCCTGTTATTTTCACCTTGCGGTTGCTGAATAAAACGTTCCGCTCAAAGCTTGAGAAGCGAGCTAGGGAAAGAGAATCTCCAACCATGAGAATCTTGGTGAACACAGCAGCTCCTCCTGTAGACCCATCAAGGCCAGGACTCCAGACGAAAAGGCTGCGTGAATCAGATTACGCTAATGTAGTTACTTGATCGGGCCCTTGCGCTTAAGTGATTACTTGATAAGGCCCCTGGTTGGTAGTAGGAAGTGCATTACATACACACGTAAGCGTAGTGTCCTACATGGACTTCCGAAGATGACTGGACATATCCATGTAAGTATAGAGAAGCGGCGCGATAGAAGTTGACGGAACCAAATGCCGCAAGTGCAGACAACCGATCTCGTTCGCGTTCACAGCGGGAACCATTTCAGTGTAATGCTCATGAGTGGAGGAGTGGATACTTGGTTGCAGAGGTTTACCTTCAGGCGTAGCGATAAACAGTTTCGGAGCTTTGCAATTTGACTATGAGGAGATTCGGTACCCTCGGGAAGGTCATGGAAGGTGATAATCAAGGGTGCGCCTCGAAGGTCTCGGCGATACCGTTCTCCTAACTTTGAAGTTACTGAAAGCGTTCGAACACTTCCTGTTACCAGTCATGGTCCTGATAAAATAAGCACTTACCCGCAGGGGCCCGATCAAGGAATAACATTGGCGCATGTGCCCGACCAAGTAAATTACTGGATTACGACTAGTTCTGAGTTGTCTGTGTTCGCAGTAGAATATGATTATTGTTTGGTATCTGACAACATTAGATGGATTGTCAACGCGTCATGCACCAGGGTTATTTTATCATTTAACACAGCAGCTCCTCCTGTAGACCCATCAAGGCCAGGACTCCATGTTTGGTATCTGACAACACTAGACGGATTGTCAACGCGTCATGCACCAGGGTTATTTATTATCATTTTTGTTAAATTACTATTATTCTAGGCTTATATTTATGCATACATTTGGACACTTTGCATAAAAGTGAATGCAGCGCAACCCTAAAAGTTGCACGACACGTGAGACACTAAACAAGTCAATTCCTTGCCATCAATCCAGAGCGAGCGAGCTATAGCGCTCGGGGCTAACCGGCTTTCTTTGAATTCTCAACCGGCTGAGTGTTAGAAACCGAACTAGACTAGATTCTATGCCAGGTCCAAGAGTTCAATAATCGGCAAGGAAACGGAAATAACTTGGAGAACGCAGCGTACAATGCAAAGTTGTATGCCACGTTCCGGAAGGATGAATAAGAATAAGAATAATCTATACTTTTTTCTTTTTCTTTTTTATTTAAACCCCGAGTATGAGTATAAGAGCATAGAAGAGAATATTCTTTTCTACTCGTGGTGTTCTTCGAGTTTCAAGAAATATTTCTGAAAAAGAAACCCAGAATCTTTATCTTTGGATTTAGAATTGCTTGAGAACGGCAACTTTTGGAAGGAGAAAAGGATATGGAAATAAAAAGTGCACGAGAGTTCGCAAACCTTTACTATTAGAAGTGAATACAGACACGCAGAAGCAAGGTTCGTGACATATCAAAATTTGAGATTTGAGAAAGAAATTTCTAAAAATTTCAATCACTTGAAATTTCTAATCAGTCCGTTATCTAATATAATTATATATAATTATGTAAAATATGATGAATAATTTATCTTCTCTATAGACGACGCTAGCACTGGATCGTCGGTTCACAACCGGCCATCATGGATTCATCCACGATTTATCATTCGCTGTTCATTGCATATGGAGCATTAGATTTGGGTCGTCCATCACCTGGTCACAAACTTTGGGTCGCTGGTCGTCGGTCATTGGTCGTCCATACGACAAGTCGTCAATTTGTCAAGCGTTAGGTCGTCCATCGCTGTAGATAGGGCACCAGTCCCTTTAGAATTAATAAAGAAGAGTGCCCATATCACCAACATAAATAACAGCATATTGTCATTTATGAAAGTAAATAATCTTTATGTTATTTATTTTTCATCTAATATACACTTTTTTATTTCACGTATGCAACTACCATCCTGTTATTTTGTAGATAAATAACAACTTTATGTCATTTATTTTCTCATCAATTTAAAGGAAATCAAGTGATCAAGAGCACAACCGCACACATGTAGGTATGAATAACAACAACTTGTTATTTATTTGACATCCATTTAAAGACGACTGGAGACATCTGTGCCCAAACTAAGTATGAATGAAAATGACAATCTGTTGTAATTTAGCACATGCAAATAACATCTAGTTGTCATTTCAAATACATAATAGCAATTGAGTGTTATTCACATTCCTTTTTGAGCATCCATTTATCTACTCTTGGATCAGGCTGCTGGCAATCCGAGGGACGACCCGAAGGACGACCGGCCCGCTGAGGAAGGCCCTTAATGCCCACTGGCCTGACTCCTGATCTTAGTTAAAGGTGGCAGTGTGGCGATCCTTATATCAGGTCGTCAACGTCCTGAAGACAACTAGGAGCGTGGGCGGGAAGAGAATGTATAAACAACTTCTTGTACACTTTATGTAACATAGTAAATTAACAGTTTTATGTTATTCTATTGCGTATCTTGAGGCAACCATGTGATCACTTGTTTGCTGAGTCGTCGACGTCAGATGGATTGCTCATTCTCATAAAATGATCGTCTTGATCGCTAGCTCACTTTATATCAATTGTCGATGTCTGTTTTGTTTGCCGATTCCTTTTATACGGATCGTCGACGTCCATTTTGTCATTAGTGTCTTAAACATTCATTGCTGGTGCCATTTAGATCGCCTCCGTGACATCTAAACCAACCATCCAACAGGCTATTCCGATGGAGGTCTCAGAATATTCACTGACAATGATATCATTGAGAAACTTTTTTCCAGTGATGTCTTCAAAATTATCCCAACATCTATAGATTTTGAAATTATTTCTTCCCACTAGACAATCATATTCTCTCTCATGCTCCATGTATATTTTAGCAATGTTAGTTTATGCTTAAAATTAGATAATTTGTGTAATATGAAGACGACAAGAGGTGATCAAATAACCTTTATGCGAAAATGACAAAATGTACGGAAGAGAAATCGGTGGGATACCTTTAGTCCACATCCTTCATATAATTAATCTTCTATGTTCAAGGCCAGAGTACTCAAACCACCGTTCATATCTCATACATCCTTCACCTAAACTCACGTACGAGTTAGTAATTCAAATTTTCATATACTTGTTTGAAACGTGATGAAGATGAACTCAAACAAGTAACTTGTCGGACTCTCTTCCTCGCTCAATGCCCGCTCTTGGATTGAATATTTTTCAAAAATACAAAAGAATTAATCAAGCTGCTGCTACCAATAAAGTACGCCCTGATTTATGTGGCTATCACGATCCTTAGTCTCAAGATCGGCCCAGACGAGAACAATAAAACCCTAATGAATTTGCGCTAGGTTGCAAACGCTCGAGTATGAGTTAACAACTTGGCCGAGAGGTCGAGAACAAATGAACTCTAAGCGATTCTCTGAACCAAAATTAGAAAATTGGGTTAGGACGTAAGGGCCTATCTCAAGAACCCCAGCCGAATGTTGATATAAGAGGGTAAGTCTAAAGACGGATCAAAACGTTGGTCTGAGACATAAGTCTGAGATGCAAGTCCGAGATAAGGATCCGAGTGGACAGAGACGTGGATCTAGGACAAACATACGTTGATCAGACGCTGGTCCGAAACATAAGGTCCCAATCTTGCACTTACGATTCTCTAGAAAAGTACTAAGTGTTAGAGCTCCAACAACGTTTTGGATCGTGACGGAGCTCTAGGTAAGATCTCAAGGCAAGTAAGATACCATTGGAAAACTCTTCGGAAGAGCTTTTCAATGATACAAAGAACTCCTCAAACTAACATTGGAGCTGCAAATTATGAAGGATCTCGTGATCGGGTTATTATATTATTTTCAGGGACCAAAGAGGAGGACGGGGCCGCCGAACCCCAGAAGTATATATGAATGGGACTGGATGTATGGGTGTGTCATGACAAGTCATCCAACTCCAGAGTTCAGCGGACGGATTCTAGGAGCATGAGGTGATGAGTGGGCCAGTTCTAAGTCACATTCTGATCTAGACGTGGACGTCTGGACTTGAGAACGATCCAAGGATTGGGATAAGACTATGAAACGAGATGGCAGGTTTGACCACCATTTGGTAACCTGGACCTAGACGGACATCACGAGCGGTTGGACCGTTAGGTGTGTTGGAGGTACCGTTTAGAACCCTAGATTTAAAGGAAAGTTCGCTCAAATCACATTGTGACTTGCTCATGTTTAGGGACAAACCTAACTGCTAGGTCGAGACTTAGGGAATGTTGAGCTTGAGAGAGTTAGGGAGATGGTCTGGCTCCGTTCCGGACCAAACGAGATAAAGATAAGTTGTGCATGAACGCTAAAGTGTGATTGTGGTTTGTAAGTTAGCGTTGTGAGTTTTGTGACCTATTGAGCAAGAGCTTTTGCTGGCGCAACAAGACGGTAGGTGCAGAAGAGTGGTATTAGAGCCAACACTTTGATGAGCGAGAACTCGAGTAGATGTTGCCCAATGATTTAGACGCGTGAAGTCAAAGAGCTTTATATGCAGAGCTCATCAAGATGATGAAGACCATGCAAGAGGGCATGATCTCTAAGGATAAACATATCATCGAGCTTGAAGCAGGTCAAGAGAATTCCTTGTCTACTCAAGAGTTTTGTACGACAAATCTGTCGACGTCATTTTCAAGCATAGGACGAGCTCGGAAGGTTAAAGATTTCTAATTGAGTTAGATCTATATTTTGAGATGCAACAGGCTAACGAGTCCGACAAGGTGAGAGCGGCAGTTACGTTTCTAAAGGACCATGCGCTTCTCTGATGGACTGCATATAGAGACGAGCATGCCTTGACCATCTCAACGCTTGGTTGGAATGAGTTCAAGGAGTTGCTCGCAGGACGATTCACTCTAGAGTATCAAAAGATTCGGGTTGGTGTCGAGCTAGTTAAGTTGAAGTAGACGGAGACCTTAAGTGCTTATGTGCATGAGTTCAGTGCTAAGTTGGATTCGTTCTCCAAGTGGACTAAGGAGACCAAGATATGAGTATATATTGGGAACTCAAGTCTAGCTCAAAGAAGACTGCCGAAGCTACTTGAGACAAGTGTTGAACTTCTGAAACGAGCAGAGTGGATTGGGTACGACAAAGTCTAGCAACGAAAATCTTTGAACCGCGCAGCATGGACAAGGTTCATAAGAAGAACAAGGACTTCAAGTGACAATGAGATGAGGGTGAGAAGGATCGAAAGGACTCTTCTGTCTCACAGCACAAATAGGAGCAAAACCAAAGAGGTAAAACCAAAAGGGCAAGCACCTCAGAAGAGAAATGGGTCTAAGTTTACTTGCTACAACTATGGTGAGACGGCCCATATTGCTAAAGACCTTCTCATCATAGTGTACAAAGCTTAAGGTTATAACTGTAGCATGAATACGTTTGTTGCATAGGACTTGTTGAAGTGTCATATGACTATGACCTTAGAAACCACGAAGAAGACTCCAAGACTAATGTTTCTACAAGCCAAACTTGCTTACCGTGATATTACCTTCCTTGTGGACACAGTAGCGATCCACTATTTCATAAATCTGAAGTTGGTTAAGAAGTTAGGCTTGTCTATCTCTTAGACAGACACGTCTATTTAGGTACGCTCTGCCAAAGACAAGATGTACCAAACTTCTGAAGTGGCCTTGGATGTACGATTTGCATACGATTTGTGTGAAGGAAGTTGGAGTTCACAAAGAACTTCATGGTGTGCGCGATGAATGACATCCATGCGATTTTGTGAAACACTTTCTTAGATAGGTTGGAAGTGGAACTTAGACAAAAATCTTTGAGGTTGAACGTCAAAGTTAAAGGGCGGAAGCTGGGAGTGAGGCAGATCTGAAAAGCGTGAAAAATTGATTACTTTACGGTTGATCACGTAAACAAATGGACTTCCACAACAGAGTCAAGTGTTTGATGTAGATTGCACATTTGGTGACGAGTGGCAGACAAGATGAAACATCATGAGATGCGACTAAACTTCCTAAGGTGCTTCGTGAAGTGATTAAGGAGTTTGAGGATATCTTGATGGATGAGGTACTTGTTCAATTACCTCCAAGGCGGATGGTGGACCACAAGATCGAGGTCTTGCTAAGGTCGGAATCATCCTCCAAAGCTCCTTACCGACTAAATCAGTAGAACTCCTTGAGTTGAAAAGACAACTCGATGAGCTATTAACACGAGGATGTATTTGATCCAGCAAGTCATCTTACGGAGCCTCGGTTCTTTTTGCAAAGAAGAAGGATGGGAAGTTATGACTATGCGTAGATTATCATACGCTCAATAAGATGACGATGAAGAATAATGATCTCTTCATGGTGGACCACAAGATCGAGGTCTTGCTAAGGTCGGAATCATCCTCCAAAGCTCCTTACCGACTAAATCAGTAGAACTCCTTGAGTTGAAAAGACAACTCGATGAGCTATTAACACGAGGATGTATTTGATCCAGCAAGTCATCTTACGGAGCCTCGGTTCTTTTTGCAAAGAAGAAGGATGGGAAGTTATGACTATGCGTAGATTATCATACGCTCAATAAGATGACGATGAAGAATAATGATCTCTTCATGGTGGACCACAAGATCGAGGTCTTGCTAAGGTCGGAATCATCCTCCAAAGCTCCTTACCGACTAAATCAGTAGAACTCCTTGAGTTGAAAAGACAACTCGATGAGCTATTAACACGAGGATGTATTTGATCCAGCAAGTCATCTTACGGAGCCTCGGTTCTTTTTGCAAAGAAGAAGGATGGGAAGTTATGACTATGCGTAGATTATCATACGCTCAATAAGATGACGATGAAGAATAATGATCTCTTCATGGTGGACCACAAGATCGAGGTCTTGCTAAGATAGGAATCATCCTCCAAAGCTCCTTACCGACTAAATCAGTAGAACTCCTTGAGTTGAAAAGACAACTCGATGAGCTATTAACACGAGGATGTATTTGATCCAGCAAGTCATCTTACGGAGCCTCGGTTCTTTTTGCAAAGAAGAAGGATGGGAAGTTATGACTATGCGTAGATTATCATACGCTCAATAAGATGACGATGAAGAATAATGATCCCTTGTCAAGGACAGATAACATGTCTGATAGTTTAGTCGGCGTAAAATACTTCAGTAAGATAAACTTGAAGTCAAGATATTATCAGATTTGGATAGCTGATCCATATGTCGAGAAGACCGCTTATTGAACCATATATGGATTACTTGAGTTCGTAATGATGTCATTCAGACTCTGCAACGCTCCTTAGACATTCACCACACTTATGAACACAATTTTTCACCAAGAGATGGATGAGTTTGTCATCTTTACATCAACGACATCTTGATCTCTCAAAAATCTTAAAGTTGCACGCTTAATAGCTGAAGATAGTATTGACAAAGCTATGGGAGCATAAGCTGTTTGCCAACGTTGACAAGAGTGAGTTCGGTTTGGAACGCATTAACTTCTTGAACATTTCTTAAGTGCAGAAGGAGTCGGTCTAGATATACAGAAGGTGGACGTGATTGTGACTTGGGAACCTTTGACTACAATGGAGGGGTGTGACGGTTCTTAGGACTGGCGTAGTTCTACCGTAAGTATGTGAAAGGGTTTTCAAAGATCACGGAGCCGCTAACAGACTGGACGAAAAAAGACGCACAAGTAAGTTCGATCAAGGAGGTAGATGATGCGTTCCAAACGATCAAATCCATTTGGTCAATGGTATCAATTTTAAGCTGCCGGAGTTTGACAAACCATCTGAGATGCATACGGACGTGAGCAACTGTACGACTGATAGCATACAAAAATAAGAAATTATCTGTGACAGAGAGTCGATGATCGACTCACAAGAAGGAACTATTTGTAGTGGTTGAGGAAATGGTGGCATTACTTGAGACTTCACTAAATTCAAGTGTACACGGATAATTTTTCACTTAAGTACTTTGAAACATAAGATCGGGTGATGCTAAAGCATCTACGGTGGCATGATACACTAGCACTCATGAATGTGGAATTAATCCACAAAGCGAGAAAGGACAATGTGGTTCCGGATGCTTTGAGTCACAAGGAGGAATATCTTTCATCGTCGACACATATTCTGCAAACTATGTATCTTAAGGAATCAAACTTGGAGAGATAAATACGTGAAGATTACATGGGCGATGACCAAGCGAAGGAGTACATGGAATAGCTCAAACGAGGAATGAAGTTGCAGAACATGCATCTAAGACATGGATTACTCATGTTTAAACAAAGTTGGGTTTATGTAGGACAAGAAAAACTTAAGACTAAGTTGCATAAAGAGTGTCACAATGCGCCCTTATCAGACCATAAAGAGAAAAAGTCTATTTTAGCAATGACATCTAAATGATTTTATTGGCCTGACATGAAAGACGACGTTGCTCACTCCGTGAAAACATGCGTAATCTGTCAAGCGAACCAAGTTTCTTATGCGAAGAAATAGGAGTTGATTCATCATTTGTCGATTCTAGTGAGACCTTGAGAAGGCATCAGCATGGACTTGATCCTTGTCTAACTCAAATAGATACAATGCAATCTTTGTGAAAGTTGACTGGTTTAGCAAACTAGCGAAGTTTATCTTGATCTTGGATATCTGAACATCGTTTATGACGTCCTAATTGTTCTTAGATACCTTGTGGTGTTCACATGGATTACCTCAAAGTACTATTTCAGACTGAGAGTCTAAATTCTTATGTGACTTTTGGAAACACTTGTTCCACAAGTTGAGGACTAAGTTAAAATTTAGTATCGCATTTAATCTTGAAACGGGAGAAACATAGCAAGTTAACTTGATTCTGAATCAATCCATGAAGAATTATGTGAGTGCGGACCAAAGTCATTGGGTCGACTTGCTCTATCTTGCAGAATATTGCTACAACTCCACGAAGCATTCAGCAACCGGACCTCTTGACTTGACTCTTGCAAGGAGTTCTACATCACCATGACCAAGAACATGACAAACCTCAGCTGAAGAGTTGGTGGTAGAAATGCAGCGACGTGAGGAAGAAGTGAAAAAGAATCTCTACAAAGCGCAGCAACGTTACACGAAGTAGGTAAACAAGCACCGGCAGCAAGTGAAGTTTCAAGTGGACGGTGAAGTATGATTGAGTACAAAAACTTCATCCTTTTGAAAGGAATATCAGCAAAGTTCTCATCCAAGTATGTGGGACACGGGTGTCAAGAATCTCCACAAAGATGTCTATACTTTAGACCTTCTTTCTGAGTGACAGTTGCATCTGATCTTTTTTGGTTTTTTTATTAAAGAAGTACTTCACGGATGATTTGTGATCGAAGCGAAAACAAGCTCTCAGACCTCAACTTGATGTTGTGCAAGGCAAAGTAGAATGCGAGGTGGAGATCATTTTGCAATCGTGGCATAAATCCAACCGAACAGAGTACTTGATCAAATTGTGTGGATACTATTTGAATGATGCAACTTGGCTGTCATAGGAAGATCTAGAACATGCAAATGAAATACTGGACCTCTTCAAATCGTGATAAAAACAGCAAGGGCGTTAGCAAGATGAGGGTATCTCTTTCCAATGGGGAGTGAAGAGACGAACCATACAAGTAGCAACTTGAGATGATTTGGACCGATGATGGACTTTATAGCTTTGACTTGTATTTTTGTGAAAATAAAGAATTTGTTTCTTATAAATTATCTAAGTGTATTGGTAGTGCATGGCTATGACTAGTTCTGATTGGTTGTTTGGGATGTTATCAAGAGGAGGAACGAAGTGCATTCAAAGGAAGCGAGATGGTTTGGATACACATCTAAATCAGGAATAAGTCTTGATGTCAAGACTTAGGTTTGCCGCAGCGTTGGCAGAGCAAGTGTGAATCATTTGCACTTGTCTTGGGACTTGGGGTGATCTTACTTTGCATTTTTCTAACTGCAAGGTAAACTTAACCGTACGTCTAAGTCAAATCCAGTTGCGACAAAAAAGTGAGCTTCGAGAGATCTAGTAAGTAAGTGTGAATACTTATTATAAGTTAGCAAGTTAGAGTCTAAACGGGGTGTTCAGAAATTGTCAACTAGTTTTGTTTAAGAGTGGTCAAGAGGTTATGCTTCCCCGAGATTAGTTGAAATTTTTCTTAATGTTTAGCGCCAATTTAAGACTCAAGCCAAGAAGGGAATTGCGGGTTAGCTACCAAAATGCAATTTTGAGGCCAAGGGGTTGGCTATCCATTTTGAACTTTGCGTTAACTTAAGGATCATTGTTGATGAAGACATCAACCTCCAAAGTGGAGGTGAATGTCACGACCCTCAATCTGAAGATCAGACATAGACGCGAACAACATAACCCTAGTGGACTTGCACTAGATTGTGATCGCTGCGAGTAGGACTTAGTGACTTGAGCGGAAAGTCAAGAATAGATGAACCCTAAGTGGTTCTCTGAACCAAAGTTGGAACATTGGATTATGAGATAAAGATCTATTCCAAGACGATCTCAAATGAATTCTGACTTAAGGGTGCAAGTCTGAAAACGGACCAAAGTGTAAGTCTGAGACGTGGGTCTGAGCAGACTGAGACGTGGTTCTGACGCAAATAGACATCTCAGTCTGACGATGGACCAAGGTTCTTCACAAAAATGTTGTGTTAGAGCTCCACTGATGTTTTAGATCGTGGACGGAGCTCCATGTAAGATCTCGAGATAAGTGTCATTTGAAAGATCTTGGCGAGAACTTTCCAATGATATCAAAAACTCCTCAAGTTGACATCAAAGCTGAGAATTATTGTTGATCTTGTGATCGGATTGTGATATAATTTTTAGGTACCAAAGAGGAGGACGAGTCCACCGATCTCGAAAAGTATATATGAGAGAGACTCGATGCCTGGATCGACCACGACGAGTCATCCGACCCTAGAGTTCGATTGACAGACTTTGGAGGCATGATGTGATGGTTGGACCAGTTCCAAGACATGTTTCAGTCTAGCCATGGACGTTTGGACTTGGGAACAATCTAAGGATTAAAGCAAGACTAAAAAACAAAATGATGGGTCCGATCACCGTTTGATAGCGTGGACCCATACGGACATCACGGACGATTGACCGCTAGATGTGTTGAAGGTATCATTTATGACCTTGGACTTATAAGAAGTCCGCTCCAAGTCACGTTGTGACTTGCTCATGTTTTGAGACCGACCTAGCCGGGTCTAGGTCGGGACCTAGGGAATGCTGAGCTTGAAAGATTTTGGGAGACGGTTCGGCTCCGGTCCGGACCAAATGGAGTAAAAGTAAGTGATGCATGAACACCAATGTGTGATTGTGGTTTGCAAGTTAACGTTATGTGTTTTGTGATCTACTGAGCAAGAGCTTCTGCTGGCACAACAAGGAGGTAGGTGCGCAAAAGTGGGCTATGTGAGTTGAATCTCATGCTGTAATCGAATCATTGCGAAGTTAGATAAAGCTAAATTTTTTGACTATATTGTATACTTTTGTACATATCTCGAGGTCAGGTTTATGATATTCTTGTATCCTTGGAATTTTATCAATGGTCCATTGATGGTAGTCATGTCCTCCAGAATCATACTCGGATCATTCATTGATTTTGTGATCTATCACTCGTGTGTCTTCCGCTTGGCTACAACAATCAACGGAACAATGCAAGTAATTTTTAGTGATTGGAGCATTTTTCATGGACTTTATGGACCGCATGTCGTTGGTCACCTCAGGCTCTCAGTTACCAACTTGTCCACGTCATTACGCAACTCATCCAGGTCCGTCTAGCTGCTGTTCTGTCTGTCTTCATATACAATACCCGACCATGGGCTCTGACCAAGGAATGGATGGAACTTAGAGGTCTGAACAAGTGAAAAGTTCGGCGCATGGACTGATCACGTAAATAACTGTGACAGCATGCACACTTTGACAGGAACTTAGAGGTCTGAACAAGTGAAAAGTTCGGCGCATGGACTGATCACGTAAATAACTGTGACAGCATGCACACTTTGACATTTTATGTTTAAGGTCGACCGAAGAAAGACAGAAAAAGATCACTATAGATAATAATAATAATAGCTATGATTTTCTGCTGAAAGTACAATCTATGAAAAATCCTAAGAAAGATATTTATCTGAAAATTTATACTCTTTGAGACTGATATACTTTCTGAATTTGGTGAACCAAGCTTATTTGTGCTTGTTCCATACAAACTTTTGTACTAAAAAAATACCCCCAAGGCCTTGATGTCTTTACTGGTAAGTCAATCCAGAAATAATACATGAATGAATATTTAGGATATTCACTTATTCAACAAAGCTCAAATAACGTTATATTATTCTGGACGGTGAACGGTTAGTTTAGCATTCGTCAGATTACAATACAAATGGATTTCCTTCATTCCGGGACATTCTCGGGGAGTTCCGGAATAGACTGTGTCACTTCCATCCTTTCTTCAGAATTACGTTCTTGAGTAAAATCTTTCGGGGAATTGTCCAGAGATGTTTCTAATGTAATAACAAGAAAATGTAAAATTTCTTATTTTCCTTTCCTCTGTTGGAAATGTATCAATTTTGACCAGAAACCTTCGCAAGCACTGGTTCCAAGTTTCACCGTCCACAGATAGATATACAAATGCATAGCATCAAGTAACTTAGTTATATTTATGCGAAACTCTGTTCTTAGAGCAACTGAACCGGACACTAACACTTACGCTAAGCTCTATTTTCGATATGTAAGAATCGCATAGCGTCTGCATTTTCAAAGAGTTCACTGGTTCACTATTCTAAAGTAGATATCTCTTTGATTGACAAACGTGCCATGGTGCTATCGTGAATACGGATTTTAGAATGTAATTTAATCAAGTAAGCATACATTATATATATATCACTTTTTCTTTGTTAGTGTCACTCAAACAGTCTTTTGTGTTGAGTATAATCGTCTAATATGCATTCTAGTGATCCCATGTAGAAATTCAAGTAGATCCAAATCAACCTTCTCGATAAAAAAATGGATGTATGAATAAAATCATATAGATATTCCTCGGGAAATAATCCTTGCTAAACAGTGTGGTTTCAACCAAATGAGCTGAAATTTGATGGGCAAGTAGTCTATGACGAGGACTAACTGTGAAACAAAATGATAAAAAATGGAGGCTGAATCATGACACCATGGTTTCCAAAGCTAGCAAATAATCATTTCATATCTTTCAATAAGTCCAGGAGAGGATATTGCACGTCACATCTACAAGAATATCATCTTGCTTTTCTGTTCTGAGAATCATATCATTTTGAGATAATGTATTCACATCACTTGGAATCATGTTAGTCTGACTTGCACATAGGGAGTAATCTCTCTGAGAACTTAAAGGGGTTAAAAATTTCTATCCATGTATTCATTAAATCTGGACTGGTCAAACTCTTGTCGACATTTGAGTCATGAAAAATAAAAAATTAAAGTTACTATTTTTTATGATTCAGAATTCAAGATAACACATTTGGAAACGAAAATTTGGACAATTCTTATTATTCTTTTGATGGTAGGGTGAGAGAGTTGAAGACTAGTTGGACAATTGGATATGACATTCTGGACTGTAAATAACATTACATATTCAATAATAATATAAATTATATTCAATAATTGGGAAAAAATAATAACATATGAAATAATTCAGAATATTTTTTGAAGTAATAATATCTGAAGATCATATTGCGTAATATTGCATGATATTCTACATAACACAAACAATCATTCGAAATTATATTTTTTCTTTGAGAAAAATATTATGGATTGAGAAAATTCTGAATAATATCAGTCTAACATATCTTGGTCAAGGTTTCAAAACTAATTTCTGATTGGATTCGGCGAGGTCTTGCACAGTTTGTATAAAAAAAGAACAAAATGGAAACATAAAAGTAAGTATATGAGCTTTGTGGGGATTTAACAAATGATGTAGCGAAACAAGATTATAAGTTATTCATACAAAAATAAATTGTGTCCTTGCATTAGTCTAATAAATAATATCTGAAGTTAAGAACTCTGAAAATTATTTATTAGTTTTCTCACAGCAAATAAAAGATATAATCTAATACTTCTAATAATGCGTTTAATATTCATGCAAACTAAATTTTTTATCAAAACATTCATTCACAATCAAAACTTAAGACTCACACACAACTTACAACTTGAGCTATTCATATCTTATTAAAAGTGTTCGTTGTGTTACGTTAAACTCAAAAACCAGAGATCATGTTCCGATGGTAAAAGTTACCCATGTTTATGGAATGAAAAACCTCTGTGATACCAAACTTGCTTATAGCTTCAGATTCTGAGAAAGAACTCATAAACTACTGAAAAACTACTAGGTGCGACTGAGCCCTAATCCATCTCTGAATTTTATTCTCTAATGCAATCTGAGAAGTCATCGGATATGATTAGGTCAATTTTATTTTATAAGAGTTTTCGAGACCAAAAAAAGCCAAAATGCGGGGCAAAATGTTCATCTCTCTTCACCTTACATGCCTTAGTTTCAATCTTGCTTGTTTGTTGAGATCTTTTCACAAGAACTTTTCTTCTGAAAGCATGCATAGTCACCCTCTTCCGAGTACGGAAGAGGGGGAAATACGTGCCCGTTAATACCTAAGTATTCTTTCCGGAAAGGTTAGGTATTAAATTAAACGTATGATTAAATGTAGATATTCATGCGTACAGTGCCCCGGACTTGTACCTTCTGAAGCGCAAGGATCAAGACTACACTTATGGGTTTTTGCCTGCTTTCTCCATGTTTCCAGACATGAGCTAACAAATAACGTCTATAGAGTTTTTTAATTATTTATATTTACTTTGAATATATATATTATTTAATACTTATATAATTATCTGATAACAAAAAGAGAAGTTAAGAAGTTCAGATTGCCTGAAAAGTTAAAACGACAAGCCCTAACTAAACGCACGCTCTCTTAACAAGGCACCAGCACCAAACCAGAACCCCAAATTTTTACCTCCTCTGCCGCTTGTCCGGACTCTCCTCTCTGGACAAAACTTCAAAGAGCATGCATATTCACCTACTTCTAAGTTCGGAAGAGGTGATGCAAATGTGTTAATTTATTCACTAATCTTTCCTTAGTGTATAAATTAACAGTAATAAAAAATAATGCTTTTATTGACTTAGAGCCAGTCTATACGAGGAAGGAGATCTTTTGCCATCCACTACTTATGGGTTCTTGATTCAAAGTGAATGTGTACGGTAGAAAATCTATTCTATTTATAAATTTTAACTTTAATATTTAAATAAAATATTAAATTTAACTATGGCATCAGTTTATATTTAGTTTTCTGAACCTGATGTACACGGCACCTACGGTTGGAGTGAACAGTGTTCCATCGCATGTTTTACAGTGTTTTAGAATTAAACTGTCACCTCTAACCACCTCCCAACCAATTACCTTCGGTTATTTTCAGTGATTATATTATCTTTTGTCTTTTTCCCTCACCCGGTCGTAACCGCCACTGCTATGCATATTCACCTACTTTGTGAAATGATCGATTGATGTTTAGTATATAAAATCGTGATATGAGATATGAATCCGATGAAAGTAAAAAAAATCAAATTTACGAAAGAATAAAATGGTATAAACATGCATAGATGTTACTACTTCGCTTTATGCCTCTACCATGTCGCCTTGACCATTTTCCTGGACCTAAAGTGTGTAATCTAATTGTCCGAATAAGACAACGAAAATTTGGCACAACATTAGGATCCGGTCTTGCGTTGGATATGTCTAACCCAACTTCATGTAAAGACCCCTTCAACTTAGTGTTTTGACGAATAGTCGAAATTCTAAGGGGACCACATAAGTTTGCTTTTCACTTCTCAGAGCAAATCCACGAAGAAAAGCTTTCCAGGTGGGGAGACGCTATTGTCTCTAGAACCTTTACCACGTTACCAAGGAAGGAAACTCGGACACGTTAACTTTGTATTGCATATAGCAAGTTGGAAAGAGGCCCTCATTTCGAGGCTGGACTCCTCGATTGACCACCAGAATCGAGGGTGAGGAAATGGAGAATAATAAACACATTTAAAATGAGCGGGTGGATTGGGAAGTGACACTGCTTCTGTGCTCGCCTTTGGTGAAAAACGTTATATTTCCAGTACACGAGGAGCATAAAAACGGTATTTTGATCAGAGAAATGTACGACATTGTAATAACTGTATTAGACGATTGGAGGAAGAAATTTACTAAGAAATTTGTTTGATCACACCTCCGGTAAGTTGGTTCCGTTTGATCATATAGTCTTTAATGATATATTGTTTGATCAGAATTTTTAGTCGCTATTGAAAATAAAACTAATCATTTAAGTATGGTCATTCAACTACCTTCTATCATGACTAAATATCTTTATCATTAAATAGTTTTAACAATAAAATCCACTTCAAAAATACACCTCAAACGATACATCCTTTTAACTTGATGTGCCACAAATGGAAGGACATCTATAGTAATTTTATACGTAGGTTCACTTCACTTCACCGTCGTTGTCCGTTCATAAGCAGTTGAGAAAACTTTCTGGTTAGTTCTCGGTATTTATGGAGATGATTTCCCGCGTATACTCAATAGATTCCAACGTTAATGTACTTTTCTCTTTAATAAAAAATCTATAGTTAGTAAAAATTATACTAGTATTCGATAATCATGATCTAATTATAAAATTAATTTATTAGGGCAGCACCTTGTTTACAGTACGTACGCAAAGACTAAAATGAACTGAGGTCGACTCTCGTAGTTCTAGCATCTATCTTCGCGCGGCAAGATCTATTTTTTATTTGAAAACACAGACCGTTTCCATTCAACTTGAAGCGGACCTTGGGACGTCTGTCCGGATTTGTCACTCCGATTTGGGCTCGTTCGATCTGTCGGTCTCTTGTTTGTACGTGTGCCTTTGGAGCTCGCTAGCTTCAGTGTGGGGTTGAAACCGTGTCGAGCTGTGTTTGCGGGAGAGCTTGAGTGGCCCTATTGATCCAAGCTCTGAAAGTTGAAGCGACACCAGAGGTAGAGTCCGATCGAGGCAGAGTGAAAACTGTAACTTCCAGCAAGTCATCAAATTACAATGCCAAGGCAGGTATTGTCCTTTAGAGTATACCACTTTTAATACTTGAAGAAGAATCATTTTGCATGCCACATAGAAACATAGCTACACTCAAAAGTGCTAGGGACAGTCTCAGCTGTTCAGATTTCTTAGCTTCTTGCTTCCTCGTAGTTTATTGTGAACCCGTCAAATGGATGTAAGTTCTTGTAGGCTACTGTGTTTTAGACATTAGGGTAACAACAACAGCTCTGGGTATGACAATACTCCTGCTTCAAATCTCAATGACTGCAGTACTCGAGTACTGTATGATTGAGATTTAAATTAAAGCAGGAATATTGTAGTTATCATTAATCTCTCGCGCAACAGAATTTATGTACAAAGCTAAGTTATGAACTTGCTAATATTTGCTGTAGAATCGATTGTCCAGAGTACACTAGTACTACTCAATCTGTTCAAAGCAATTTGAGTATCTAGCAAACCTGCTAGAGTTGAGAGCAAAATCCCCTTCGCTAATTCACTTGCTAGTACGACGATGGGTATTCTCAACCTGCTATAACATTCGGAAATTATACTCTTGGGACTTCGTCAACCTACAAGATCCAAATCTGTAATTGGTGATATAGATTCTTTAAACGGTTCTTTGAACTCCACTTCTCTAGGAGTGCGAATTTATCATCGTACCTATAGCTATATATATAACTTTGTGAGTACCCATCCTTTTTTTGTGGCTCAGAGCTGACTACTTTTGTTAGTGCGTTTAATTTGCACCTAATGATCATTAGGCACGACCACCGAGTTCTGGTTGTCAGTTTTGGCAGTCACGAGCATGTGTTCGGGTAATCGCGGTGCTGCTATAGCCAGCAGGGCATTGCGCCTAGGAACACTCAGTCCAAACTTCTCTTCCATGTCCAGATCTTCCGGCTTCATGTTTCCAGGCAGAGTCCAGTTGCAAGTCTGGAAAAACAAAGCCAAGGAGTACGAAACTACCAGAAGAGCCAGCCCTTTGCCAGGGCAGATTCTCCGACCCGATCCGAAAGGTAGAAAGTCAAAGTCCAGGCCATGCACATCCTTCGTACTAACAAGGAATCTCTCAGGACAGAATTCGTGCGCCCTCTCGTAAACTGCCGGATCTCTTTGGATGGCATAAATATTGATGATGCACCTAGTGTGTGCAGGAATCCTGTAGCCGTGAATCTCCGTGTCCTCCGTGGACATATGTGGTATCAAAAGAGGTCCCGCAGGATGCAGTCGGAATGTCTCCTTTACGATGGCATTCAGGTACGGCAGATTGGGCAGATCAGACTCCTCTACAAGTCTGTCTCGTCCTACCACAGAATCCAGTTCCGCTTGTGCTCTTTCCAGGATGCGTGGACTTTTTAGCAGCTCGCTGAGCGCCCACTCCATGGTAGTTGAGTTCGTGTCTGTACCCCCAAAAAGCACATCCTGAAATCACAGATCCATTAAGTCAGAAGGAATCCTTAACTCGAATCCGTGCCGCAGTTTTTAAAATGTGGTGTTAGCTCAAGCGATGACGCTCGTACCATGACCAACTTGCAACTGGAAGTACGTACTTAGCTATCCTGGTCCACATGTACACAAAGCGGTTCAGTACTGGTGATGGTCAAGCCGTTAGGATTACCCCTATTATGGCTTTGATTTCTTCTTCAGTGATACACGTGCCATCAGCATCGCGCGGACGAGTAAGAAGTGCGTCCACTATATTTTGAGCTTTCTCGTCGGCAAAACCCTGAGTCTGATGCTTCATCTTGTGGTCGTCCAAGATTCTCTGCAAGAAAGCGTCATATTTCTTAGCAGTGGCATACATCTCCTTCTTAAGACCTTGCGGGTCGAATCGATCCAACCAGGGTATGTAGTCTCCGAGATAGAAGGCGCCTGCTAATCTGAAAACATCTTTCATCCTCTCTTGAAAATCATCAGCATTCCTTAAGGCGTTGGCCTTGTCACTGAGAACGCTCCCGTTCATCAACACGCGGGTGATCATATTTGTTGCAATCTTTCCAACGATCAGACTCATGTTTAATGGCCTTGTACCGTTGCAGCACCCAGAGATCGTTTCTTTGATGCAACTCAATATTTCCTGCTTCCGAGATTCCTGCACAGAGGACGTGAAAACATCTCACATGTGATGCCACGAAGCTAAGGGAAGCCATATTTGCCTACAACCGCGACGATGAATCTACGAAGCTAAGGTGTCTCTTCCAAGCATAACCGTGAGGTGCGTGGACGGCACAAAGCTTGCGTCATTAGTGTGATGAATGGTACGGTTGAAAGTCCAACCTGAAAATTCGAAATCCGTTTGGGACTCAGGACCTCCAGTGTGAAGAGCTTCCTTGCATATTGCCATCGTGGTCCGAGCTCAGCAAAGGCGATCTCCACGCCCTCGTAAGCCATGATCTTAACCGCAGTAGTAGCAGGAGGTCGTGAGGCCCAGACTTTATCCTGAGTATGCAGGATCTCCTCTGCAATCTTTGGACATGATACGACGATTACATCCTTCGAACCGAGCTTCATGAACATGAGTGGTCCATACTTTTTGGCGAGCTTGGCCAAGCTCTGATGGGGAAGAGTTCCTAGAAGTAGCAAACTTCCCAAAACAGGCCATGAGATCGGCCCTGGAGGCAGACGAATTTTCGGTTTCTTTGTAACAGCAACGAGTAGCATCACAATTGTCACGAGAGCTGTCAAAAGGCCGGCCGTCACTGATGACCAGTACTGGGCTTCCATGATCCTTACCTTCAGTTTCAGTGAAGTATTACTTCGTCTGCACGGCCGGTAACTCTCTTATATTTGTATATCTGATGTGCGTCTCTGATATGTCTCATGACAACAAGCTGCCTCCGGCGGCGACGAGCCCCATGCGCCGTTAGACGGGGAGACGCGGGGTCGAATCCCCCTGGCGGGAGGACTGTCCGTGCAAGGTCACAGCGTTCGGCTGCAGCAAGCCCCACGTCGAAAAAGAGAACTAAACAATGGTATCAATACTGATTAGATGATTGATTCCTAAATCGCTTCTTACTTGAACAAAAAGAAACAGAAAACCAAATGCCCCCGCGCGTGGAAGAAACTGTCTTATTTGCATAGTTCCATCTCATAAAATGGAGTTGAAAGTATGCAAGGGTTTAAATTTATTATCTAACTCTTTCTTGGATAAAATGTTAGGTAATAAATTAAATCGGTTTATTCTTGCGAGCAATCTTGCACTTTTAGTTTCAGGAACTCGTCATTTTGCGCTCGTCTTACGGGTTTAGTTCTGGAAACTCATCGGTCTATGCTCTCTTTATGGGTTATGTTTGGATCATCTCATAACTCTAGTAGCAGTTATTACTTACACTTAAAGATATAGATAGTGAACTTTTGATTATTTTTCATGAAAATTTTACATAGAGTTTCCACATAACACTTATATCTTTTCTGATAACAAATGAACAAAACGTTGATCTTGCATGCATATTCAAAAGGCGTCTTCCTTGTGTATTCACAAGATAAACAAGGACTGTAGCTGGTGTATGCCGTGGAAATATTGCCTCTTCTATGTGACGAGGTAGTGCCGTACCATTCTCTTCTTCATATGTACGTATAGCTTTATAAGGATATACGTCTCATGACAACAAGCTGCCTCTGCGGTTTGGTTTACGTGCGCGTAGCAACGGTCACGTCACATGTACCGGGATCTTTAACTTTTTTTAAATGTTATTATTTATTTGTTTATTTTAATTGTTATTATTCTTTGGTAGCCTGATGGTGCTGGCAGGTTTTATTCTCGTGGGTTCAAAGAAAGTTCCCCCGTGCCTTCAAATCAATATACAACATGACCTTCATGCTGGTTTGGAAAGCGGTGCTGTGGTTAGCTCACCATGGAAACTCGAAATCCTCACTTTACGACTGTGTGGTTTACTCTACTCTTATATAGATACACCCATCTTTTTGCAAAGGAAAATATCGAGAAATTAGCATTTTTTCCCAGATAATCAACTCCAACCGTCCAACGTAGATAAACTGCCCATCAGGGTAATTTCATAAAGAAGTTCTCCCCATATCAATAAACAAGATTTATTTTCTCTCTATATATGAATTTTTCTCTATTTTCTGAACTGATTTCTTATATATACCAGCTAAATTTATAATTCAGATTACCTATATGTGTGATGGTATATGAAAACAAAAAAATATATGTAGAGCTTTCACTAAATATCTTTATATGTTATATTTTCTTGCTGTATAATTTCTCCTTATGTGGGATTTTATATATCTAAATATAATTTCACCTTTCATTCTCTATTATTATGTATACGTGAGTATCATCCTATTGTCCCTCATCTAAACCCACTTGTATCCATATATATTTTAATAAGAATCACTACATATTTCCCTCATAGGCAATGCGCGATACAACAACGGGTGAAGGCTCTCACGTGCATCGATCTAAAAACCACCAACTCGCATTTCCAATATTTTGCGGGAAAATACAAACCTTGTATTATTTCTGAAATAATGATGGTTTGGTTCCGCGTCCGTGCGTTGCATTATAGTTCCGGAAGTCCTGCTTGTTGCATTACAGCCTGATCTCTTTTCTTTTTAGTTCATGCTAAATGTACTTAACACATAAAGTAAATGATATTAGGCTCGGGTCCGAGCGAGGTATGAACAAATTGATGGCAACCAGCTTCTAATCTTATATGTCATGTTGCAAGATCTTCTGTATAGTGAAAGATGGTAACAAAATCTTTTTTCTTTCATTGTTTACATAGTTGAAAGGAAGCTGCCCTAGAGTTTGTTGAGTTGAGCAAATGTTAAACTAGGGCTAAGATAGACAAGCTACCCCTAGCTTATAATCAAAAATACTACTGAGAAGTTATGAAGCTACCAAGTGGAAGCTCTTATTGGACAGAATAGACATGTGTTTTTGTTTACGCAAAATAAGATTATGTGTAGATGTTTACATTATTTCTAATCTAAAAATGATAAAAGAGAAAACTTTGTCGTTTTTCATGGTGACTTTGGATTCATGTCCTGATGACGTCATTGTGTAGGTGTTCTCGAGCAGTATAGTCTCGACTCTTTTGCTACTAAAACCGGAGGTCTACAAAAAAAATAGTACGTAAAAAGCTAATAAAGAAAGATAGCGTGATCAAACGTCTCAGCTTTGCGTTGTTCAAAATTTGAACTTTGGCGAACTTGTTTTGTAATGTTTCAAGGAAACTCGATCGCACCTCCAGATTTTCTGTCTTTGGGATGATACTTTTACATATTTGAGCTTAAAATTTTAGGTGTCTATCTGTGCTAGCATGGACCTGATTTAAAGTGGCAGATGTTCTTTATGTCCTTATATTTACTTATCAAGCAGTCCCTTAGCTAAGCAAGCCTCTTGCTTTAATAAAAATTTCTCGACTCCCGATGTCATCTTGATGCAATCTAGATTATGAGCTAAACCATGATTATACAGCTAAAGCCACAACTACAAGATCACCCCATAGGACTTACAACCCTCCCATAGTTGAATCATGTAACTCTTATAATCTTGGTTGCATGCGGAGGCTTATGTCAGAAAGCTCGCGTTGAAGGCCCTCCCATAGCTGAATCATGAATCTCTTAGCCCGTAATCTCGGTTGCATGCGAAGACTTAGGTCAAGAAGATCACGTTTAAGGAAGGTATCGATCTTTCATTCCTAGATGTGTAAGACGTAGCCACACATCCAACATAGACTCCCATCCGGGAGACCAACATGCTGAAATGAGAAACAGAAGTAAAGAGGATTTGATCCGGAGATCTTGTTTTCTTAGGTGAGTGACTCCTCATTTGAGGTGGCTTATGCTTCCATTCAAAAATGTAAATAATTAGATACACATACTATACATCAAAATAGTATGTGCATCACACTGAGCATTGAAACATGAAAAGGTGAATATGTAACCAAAGTGGATGTTTACTGGACTGACAAAACGAGACAAACATGACGGACGGACAATGACAATCCCGGTGGCTGCTAGGATAGTTATGGGTGCGGAAGTTGAATGCAGGATCTATTTCTGAAAACTTTCTCGTTGGATGCTTTTTTGAAAGTTTATAATTACAAGAATTAAGTTAAATTTTTTCATTAAAATAAATATTATATATTAAAATATACATATAAATTTTAAGCAAAAATTATATACCAAACTCGTATAAAAACTTGATATATTATATAAATTTTAATTGTAAGCCAAACACAAATAAACGAAACCATACTTTGGGGAGCGTTGACAGAGACGCTCTCCAAAGTAGATATACACGTTGCTGACATTTTATGAAGTTTTTAGATTATTATCTAACTTTTCCCAAAGGAAGGGTTTGGTAAGAAATTAAACCCTTTATATTTTCCTCAAGAGGAGGTGAAAACTTAAGGATACCCTAGTTCTAACGTACTTCCAAAGGTTCAAAGGATAGCCAAGTAATGTTCTGCTTTACCCACGAACTTGTATATGCTTGTATGGAACACCCCGGAAACTGTTGCAGCTGTTTCTTCAGAAACTTGAGAGTTTTACTTTATACCCAATATGCATCCAAACTCCCCTTTTAGCTCATAGAAAGAAAAAAACAAACATCTAAAAAAATATAATATTTTCATGATGGATTGGTTAAAAGTTGATTTTAATGGATAGTAAAAAGAAACATTGACAGTACTTGTAAATATCGAATAGGGAAAGAAAACATCGACAGTTTGTTTTAATTATGAGAACACATGGAGCTCTGAGTAAATTTAAAAAGTCAAAACTATCTAAATTTAAAGTTTACATGACTTGATTACACGTTATCATTATAATCATGAAAACCCCTAAGCAAATCCTCGAGACTGAACCTCCTTCCAATACAAATGGTTCTACTTTCCACGAGTACGAGATTTTTAATTTCCTGGTTTTTAATTTATAGCCTAACCCTTCCAAGAGGAAGGGTTAAGAGATAAATTAAAAGCAATGCATTATCCCCTGCTTCCGAACTTGGAAGCAGTGATAATGCAAGGAAGTCTGAAGTGAGTATATGATATATAGCCTGAACTCTGATCTAAACGTGAGGTTTTCTAACTCATGTTACATTAATCGATACGCTGCGACACAAGTTTATGATTTTTGGTCGAACTCGAACTTTTTCAGTTCACGCACTTTGTTGCAAGTTTTGTCTTCTTTTCATGTTTTGCAGATTTGTGTACACGTTTGCAGGCAGCGAAATCGGAAAGTCTGTACATACTGTAAAGCTTACTGAAACCATGTGTTTACTTTACTAGCTATCAGTTCATAACCACGTCGACTAAGGCCCCAAGCGAACATAAGTTTTTATAGCGGAAAATTTCCACTCTTATTTGGTTCAGTAATAAGGAGGCCAGTCGCACATATCAGATTAAGTTTTCCTTTAAAGCTGGACACTGTTGTGCAAAGCTGTGCACAATAATGTGTTCTAGAGAATACTCAAGGTACCCTCTTCAAATAGTTTGGGAGCAAAAATTCGAATATGTTTACACGTGTAGTGTACTTCGATGAAATAAACATTAATACTTTCTCTCCCAATACAAAAATGGTTCAAAGAGTCTAGAAAACTGACGACTGTGGGCTCAGAGGGCTAAAAGGTGATTACTGTTTGCTTACGTGTTGTAAGGAAAGCATTCTAGACAAAAAACTAAATTCACTGTGCGCTTAAGTCAAATTTCCAAGGTAATTGCGGGGAAAAATTATCGTAGACTACACAAATTAGCTCCGGTTCGGAAATTAGAAAAGCCCCCAATTTTAAAACATAAACTTGTACGCGCGCCTAGGGCCTAAGATTTACGACAGTTCCAGATTGAACTATAGTCGCAGAAACAGATTCACGTCTCCTGTTTTTGAAATATTTCCTCTCCATCTCTTCTTCCCCCTTGGAAGGTTGACTTCAGTTTGTTCAGTTTCAGTCTGTAATTGAGTTTTCCTCGATCGAGCTTTCAGACCCTAGTCCACGAACGTTCACACAGTTATCGGACCGTTTGAAACTCCATCTCACTCTCAACTTGTCGTTTCACTCTGCTTATAGGGTCTTCTTTGCATAATAAAAATAAAATTTTTTAAAAGTAAAATTAAATTATTTTGTTAAACAGTAATTTTTTAGAATATTATTTTTTATTCCTAAAATAGTTATTATTATTATTATTTTAAAATAAAAATATTAAAATAGCTCTTGAATCGTAGATGTAATATGCAAAATACAAAGAGTTTTCCTCCAGAGATTCTCATTAAACTGGAGTAGAGAATATTATGAAAATTAGCCGATTTGTAGAGGGTACTCTTGGGTATCATTTTCGGGTTCTTCACAGAGTCTTGTCTACTTGATTCAAAGCGTTTTTTGTTGTCATGAGAAGTGTTCGTTGTGTTATGTTAAACTCAAAAACCAGAGATCATGTTCCGATGGTAAAAGTGATGTTTATGGAATGAAAAACTTCTTTGTTACCAAACTTGCTTATCTGCTTCAGATTCTGAGAAAGAAGTGATAAACTACTGAAAAACTACTAGGTGTGACTGAGCCCTAAGTCATCTCTGAAATTCTATCCTCTCATGCAATCTGAGAAGTTATCGCATATGATTAGGTCAATTTTATTTTACAAGAGTATTCGAGACCAAAACAAAAGCCAATATGTGGGGCAAAATGTTCATCTCTCTTCTCACCTTACATGCTTAGTTTCAATCTTACATGTTTGTTGAGATCCTTTCACAAGAACTTTTCTTCACCTACTTTGTGAAATGATTCCATTGATGTTTAGTATATAAAATAGTGATATGAGATATGAATCCGATCAAAGTAAAAAATATCAAATTTACAAAAGAATAAAATGATATAAACATGCATAGATGTTACTACTTCGCTTTATGCCTCTATCATGTGTCTTTATCCAAATCACGGCATAGCCGTCACCGCTCCAACGTCGTGCTCTCAAGTAGAGGTTAACAAATCGGCTCCCACTAGCAGTTGCAACGTGAAATCGGTTGACAAATCGTCGAGTAACGCAGCAACAAAACTATAAAGAACCTCCCATTCTCATCTCTCGCTCGACTAAAAAGAGATAACAACGCAGGAGCAGGCACAGTGCAATCGAAACCTGCAAGATCCAATCCATCCGAAGTAGGCATCTCGACGGCAATCATTGACACGGTAACCTAAAGCAAAGCGATGCAAAAGAAAGAAGCAAAACATTGCAGCAAAGCTAAGAAAGAAACATGCAGTCAGCGTCCCGTCCCCCTTCCGCTGACAGTCGTCACCGCTCCGGCGTCGTGTCCTGAAGTACAGGCCAACAAATCAGCCCCCGCTAGCACCTGCAACATGAAATCGGTCGGCAAATCGTCGAGTAACGCAGCAGGAAAAACTAAAAAGAACATCAAAACATGTTGTGGGAGTCTCGTTCCTCTTGTGTTGTTTTCGTCGTTTGAAAACATGCTGTCGGCGTCCTGTCCCTCTTGTGTTGTTTTCGTTACCAAGCGAAAAAAACAACACAAGAGGTAGTCCCGCAACGGAAGCCCGCTATCGCTCGCAAGTAAAAACGTAATGAACGACGACAGGCAAGCAACTCGCCGACGTACGAGTTAAGTCAACGATGCGCCAAAAGCAATTACCATCTGCTGCCGAAACAAAAGGGTTCTCGTATAGCGTAAATAATCCGGCGTGCTTTCCGCAAGCGATTCTTTGGTTACGACTACATTCGTGGCAGCCAATCATGTTTTCCCGTTTATGTTCCTCTTCGTCAAAGCGCGATGGGGATGATGATGTGGAGATGGATATCCACACAAGCAACCGTGGAAGTCATTTGATTGCATCATGATACGTGCAGTGATACGTGATCATATGACAAAGCGTTCATGGGCTAAGATCTGGCCAGGTGTTGACATGACGATCCGGTCCTTATTTAACTTATTTAAATACCCCTTACTAGGTACTTCACAGACGGTTAGAAAAAATCCTGAAAACAACCAGATAAGTTATAGGTTGGATATGTGCCTAACGTGTTTTGCATGTTAACGTATCCATGCAAAACACCGCAGCATGCCAAGTCGGGTGACTTGTGCATCGTCCGCTCATCTTTCACGTAACAAGATCGAGAACGAAGGATGGCGAGCGGGAGGGGGGAGGAAGGAGGCGGAGACCGGGGGGTGCAGGGAGATTAGGAGAGGGTTCCTAGGATGGAGGTGAATCAGCGAGGGGTGATTAGTGAGGGGTAACGTTCTATAGACGTAGAAGTGTAATTAGCGTATCCTCTTCCAGTTAGGGTTGTGTTTTTAGTTTCGGAAGCTCTGGAGGCCCCGCGTCCGGTGGAAGCGCTCAGCTGAATTCTTCCTTTCGGTAGTTGAGGGGCAATGGTGGAAGACATGACATCCAATGGGGGTGAGGGAGAGAGACTCAAGGAAGCAGAGAAGGAATGCAGTGGTAACGAAGGGTTAATAAAATTCGTGGCAATCAGAGACAATGCAAGTAACCAAGACGCAATGCTCGAGAAGAAGAGAGCTCGGAGAGAGTCTCTGAAGCCACTAAGCTCGAGGAGGAAGGGGAACACTAGTAAAAACAGTGTCACGACGGATGGGCATCTCCTTCCCAGAAAGAGACGCAGCACGAACTCCGTTGAGGAAACTCTCACTAATGAAGGTCTAAACGGGGTGCCTTCCCTCCTCCTGGTCGAGCACCCTACCTCGGGATGCTCCGCTCGGGGGGTGCGTCCGGGGACTGATGCTCTGGGGGCTGCAGGTGCTCTGAACTCCCCTGTCAGCCTTCAGGGTGCTCGCAGGTGTCAACTTGAGAACAATGGTGTCCCGATGGGCCCAAGAAATGCTACCCTTCCGACCGAATCCGCGACGATAACTGTGCCGGGCATCGTGCCCTCGGGGGATGTGCTGAAACTGTCCTCGACTCCAAGCTCGGGAAGTGGGCTTACCCCTGACCCTGCACGAATGAAGGAGAAGTCAGGTTCAGAGAAGCAAACGGGGAACAGTTGGGCCAAACCGCTGAAAATCTTAGGGAAAACAGGGGCGAACCCATACCTGGAAGGATTGAACCCGCTGGCGGGGGCAGGAATGGCTGACAAAGAACTGGAAGAAGCGATACAAAGAATTAAAAGCAACCAGCTGTCTGGGGAATACAAAAACGGTGTTGTCGTGGAGCTGGATCGAGATCTTGTAGCCAGCAGACTGTTCTTGCTAAAAATGACGGCCGTGGTGATGTCGACTGTCGACTGCAGCCCATCTCGTGATGCTTTCGAAAGCTGGGCCTTGCGTAGGCTGGTGCACGGCCTTGGCGTCCAAATCGTTCAACTCCGCATGCTCTGTAGAAGGAACTTCTTGGTCGTCCTTGCAACGACGGAACAAAGGAATCAAGTGCTAAGAGAATCCCCCTGTTCTGCAATGGAAGGATCGTTGTGGCAGCACAGTGGACTCCCGGCTTCAAGACGCAATCCGAAAATCCAAAGGCTGCTGCTGTTTGGGTGGACCTCCCTCTGGTCGACCCCACTTTCGAAATAGGAGCTGATACGATGTTGGCAGCGATTGGGCCGGTACTATACAAAGCTACTATGAAATCAACTAACTCGTACCCCCACATTAGGGGGTGCGTGCTAATAGATCCGGAGCAAGACCTCAAAGATCACCTGCAAATTAAGGTGGGAGTAGGAGAGATGGTAACGCAACCGATCATCTATCAATCGCTTCCTGACACTTGCTACGCATGTAAGAGGAAGGGCCACTTCGTGAAGAACTGCCCTGACAAGGTCAAGAAGGAAGAAGGAGAGAAGCAAGCGAATGGTATCGAACAAAATACCACTAAGCCTAAGGCCGGCCCGAATCCTGAAGCAGAGGCTCCTCCGAGGGGAGGGAAGGGGGACGGATTTACAAAGGTAACGAAAAAGGTCTGGTGCAGGAAGACTGACCCGAGAGAGGGAGTCCAGAGACCGTCTAACCGCTTCAGTGCTCTTACGATGGAAGAAGTCAGTAATGAGGCTGGGGCTCTGATCGGGAAGGACTCAGCGAAAGAAAAGGAGGAAACCAGAGAGAAGGAAGCAGCAACAGAGATCCAAGGACAGGCATGCGGAGATCTCTCAAGTGAGGGGCTCAGATCAGTGCTGCTCAAACCTCAAGACAACGATGCGGGTGCGTTAAAGACTGACAGGTGCCAACCGGCCAAGCCCAAAGGAGTAATACTGGATTTGAATGAATCAGCGGGAGTTAATGGAAAGACGGAGGTCAGAACTAACGAGATAGCTGAAGAAGCGAGGGGAAGCGACATAATCCTGCCCGACACCGTCATGGGAGATAGCGAGCCTGCAGACGGCAATAAGGAGGGAGCAGAGAACCGACAAGGTGAGGAATCAAACAAGCAGAAGGATAGTGGGGCGAGCCGAGAGGAAGAGCAGGTGGAGACAGAAGGTGAGGAGATGAGAACAGCGAGTGTGAAGGGATCAGGAGAGGGAGCAGGTGGGAAGGACGAAGATAAGAGAAATAAAGAGGTGGACAGTGCAGAGGAGGAGCAGAGCAGAGCAGAGGAGGGAACGAACCAGGCATCAAGAGGGGAGGTTGACGCGGATCTTAAATTCTGGGCCCCCCAGAGAGATGAGAAATGCGACAAAAACAGGGTGGAGGATCCTGATCCACCGTGGGAGCAGGAAGGGGTGGAAGAGGAACTGGGAGAAGGGGCGATGGAGTCGTCCAGCGGGGGACTCTGGCTCGAGTCCTCGGGGTTATGGGGTGGTCCTGCTGAGGGGACTAGAACGCCCAGCTCGCCCTTAAAGCTGATGGAAAGGGAGACTCTAAAGGAGCTCGATCCTAACCAACTAGGGGGTAGACGGGGGGCGAGGAAGATTCTCAACTCTAAGTACACCGGACAACAGACAAAGATAGCCAGCAGAGGTGTTGGGAAAGCGAACTCAAGCAAGGGGAGACTAGCGAAAAGAGGAAGTACGGTCCTACCGAGAGGACTGGTGGCGGAAGCAGTAATGAATCAATGACGGCCTTACAAGCTATTGTGACCAGTAACCTCTTTAATTGACGGAATGCAAAACACAATAAAAGCATCTACTTGGAATGTAAGGGGGTTAGGGGACCCGCATCGTGTGTCCATCGTTCGACAGTGGCTACATAGAGACAAAGCACCGGCTGACATCATCGCCCTTCAGGAGTTAAAAGCCGAGGAGCAAAGATTGGAAAACAATCTGAAACTTATAATGCCGAACGGGACCATAATAATAGACTACAATGAAGGAGGAAGGGGCGGGGCTGCCCTCCTTCTGAGAAATCATATTAAGGTGATTGAGCAGGGGGTCCGGGGTGACGGGACGGCGGCCTGGTGCACAGTTGAGTCTGAAATCGGCCCTATTAGTTTTGCCTCCATCTATGCTCCGAACCGAAGGGAGGGTAGGAGGTCGCTGTGGGAGTGGATCGGATCCAAGGCAACAGAAGGGAACTGGGTCTTAATGGGAGACTGGAATATGGTGGATCTTCCGGACGGCAGCATGGGGCCGTCCCCCCTTCTGCATGGTAATGAGCTGAGGCTATGGAGAAACGCTCTCCTTCATGGTGACCTGGTCGATGCTCTCTTCTGTGCTCAACGTAGGGACGGGCCGATCTACACGAGGCAAGTGAAGTCTGGGGAGAGATTTGACCAGGCGAGGCTTGACCGGTGCTACCTGAACAACAGTGCTGATTGGTGCTCCGGCATCACAGGTATCCTCCACGATGGCAGACAAACTCTGTCTGACCACATCCCGGTTTCGATCACCATTAAGCTTAAGGAGGAAGAGGCTGAAAAGAAGATCAAGAAATCGACTTATTTCAAGATGGACGCTAATATGCTAAAAGACCCACGGATTAAGGCAAGAGTCGAGACTGTATGGAGAGAGTTACAGAGAGGGAATGAGGATCCGCGAGTGAAATGGGCCATCGGATGGATGAGAGTAAGAAGGGTATTGATGGAAGAGAGAAGGGCTGCTGGTGCTAGGTCTTCCTCGAGGGCTGAGCTGGAAGCTGATTTACTGCGGCTCAGGACTCTGGTGGCTGAGAACGACGTGGAGGAAATCAGAGTGGAGCTCCAGGCAGCAGAGAGCAAACTAAGAAGAAGGGAGCACCAAGATGCGGCACTTTGGAGGAAGAGAAGCCGGATTAAGTGGCTCAAGGAGGGGGAGGCCCCCTCTCGTTACTTTTTTGCTCAGCTTAAGGCCAAGCACGGCAGAGAAACGATGAAGGGTGTGACTCTCGAAAATGGCCAAGCTACTGAAGTTCATGGCGAAATTCTAGGTAGGGTCCATCGTTTTTACAAGGAGCTATACCAAGAAGACAACGAGGTCTCTAGGAACCGCGACGAAAGGAGGATGGTGATGGCGAATACCTCGAAGTGGGTGACGACAGAGGAAAATGAGCGTCTTACTGCGCCCCCGACCTTGGAAGAACTAGACGAACTGGTGATAAATCTGCCCAAAGAGAAATCTCCTGGCATCGACGGCGTCACATACGAGGTACTCCAGGAGTGTTGGCCGTTCCTAAAAGGCGGATGTTTCGCGATGGTTCAAGAGTTCTGGAAAACGGGGGTGATCGACCAGAAAACACTACAGGGAGTGATCAAACTCATCCTCAAAGGGGGGGCGCGGTACGAGATGGGGAATTGGAGGCCTATCTCACTGCTTACTGCCACATACAAAATACTTAGCAAACTCCTGGCAGGGAGGCTAAAGCCGATGATTGGGAACGTTGTGGATGAGCAGCAAACCGGGTTTATTAAGGGGAGGGACATCTACGATAACATTTTAAGCTTCAAACTTGGTCAGGAGCTAGCAGACTCTAAGGGATGGCCCTTTCTCTTCCTAAAGCTCAATTTTATGAAAGCTTACGACCGCGTGTCCCAGGAGTACCTCTGGGACACCATGGCATCCATGAAGTTTGACCCCCACTTTATTAATATGGTGAAGGGGCTTGCGGTGGGCGGCCAATCGAAAATTCACGTAAATGGGGATTTTACTGGTGACATAGAACTGGGAAGGGGGGTACGTCAGGGGTGCCCGGTGGCTCCTTTCCTATTCGCCATTGCGACCCAACCCTTGATGAATATGCTAAAGGAAGCTAGGGTGAAGGGGGACATCGAAGGTATTCCCACCGAAGGAGGCCAGGCGCTGCTCCACCAACTCTTTGCCGATGACACGGGTCTCCTGGTGGAAGGTACTAAGGAGTGTTTCCTTGCGACCCAGGAGGTGATCAGAAAGTACGAATCCATCTCAGGAGCGTCCCTAAACCTGGGGAAGTCAGTAGTGATCCCGATGGGAATGGATGTGATCCCGGATTGGCTTGTGAATGCAGGATGCATTATTGCGAAGCCCGGGCAGATGATTAAGTACCTGGGGGCGTGGATAGGGAAAGGTCTGTCCGATGGCCAGGTACTGGAGCAGTTAGTAGGGAGTCTTCAAAAAAAACTACAGCATTGGTCTAACAGGATGTTGTCCTGGCCTAGCCGGGTGATACTGCTTTCTCACGTGTTGCGTGCTATCCCGGCCTATCAGCTAACAGGTGTTGAGTGCTCAGCTTCAGGCTACAAAAAACTTGAAGATGTATGCAGATCCTTCCTGTGGGGGAGAAACACTGAAGGGAGAAAGAAAGTTCCAGTGGTCGCATGGGATACGATAACCAAGCCTAAGCGGGAGGGGGGTTTAGGAATTATACCCTTCAAGGTGGTGGCCCAGGCGTTGAAACTTAAGTACCTTAGCAAGCTTTTAGAAGGAGGGAAGCAAGAGTGGATTAGTATCGCTAAGAGAGGAATCAGTGAGGCTATGGGGAGGCGCAACTCAAAGGGGATGATGAAGGACTGGTCACCGGAAGAGTTCCTGCTGATGGCTCCGAGCATTCGGGTTCGCCATCTTCCAACTCTTGATAGCATGCTGAAGAGCTGGAAGGCCGTGCACAGGAACCTAGTCTTTAATGGGGAAAATGCTATGCTCCCGGGGTCCTTGTCTGCTAAAATCGTGACGGAGCTTTGGCAAAAGGAGAAGCGGATTTGTGAGCGAGAAAAGAGAGCAGTCCTAGGAAGGCTGAGGAAAGAGAAACTTGAGACACTTAACTCGCTCAAGCTAAAAGACCTGAGAGACTCGATGAGAACCACGTCTCTCTCGAGGGAGGGCGATGGAAGCGACACGAACGAGGGCTGCATTCTAGGGAGCCTGACTAGATGGGCCGGAGAGGTGAGGGTGAGCGCCGGGAAACTACAGGACAGTCCATGCTGGAGCTGGGAAAAAGATAAACGGATGTGGATAGGTTGGAAGCTGGAATTGAGAACCTGGAAGGAGCTAATTGCTGACACACCTGCTTGTCACGAAGGCCTGAACCTGAGGTGGGGGGTTAATAATTCTGAGCAGCAGTGGCAAGCTCGATGGAATGGCGTGTGGAAGGAGGGAGGACAAACAAGGACAAATCTATGGCTCTGGAGAGTGCTAAATAGAGCCTTCTTTACCAACACTCGGGCGAAGAAAATGAACTTAAGCGATGGTCTTTGTTCGCGTGGATGTGACGTGGAAGAGTCTATCGCCCATATCTTTTGGGACTGCCCCGCTGCCTGTAAGAGGTGGAAACGCCTCAAGCTGCACGAGGCCCGATGTGGGCTCGAGTATCGGGAGAGTGCTGGTCTTCTCGAGACTCTTGATAGGGCTCTGACACTAAGAAGAAGCAATCCTACCCTGCTTCTCCTTCTGGTGGAGCACATGAAAGTTACTTGGAGTGAAAGGGCAGACTGGATATTCCGGAAGATAAGGTCAGAGCGCCCAGCCGCTAGAATTTTAGCGGAAGTAGCTAAAACGATGTGGGCTGACCTTAGGGAAGACGCGAACCCGGAGAAGCAAAAAGCATGGGCCAGAGGAATGCTAACGCTGGGGAGTGTTCAAGAGAATCTGAGGGAAGAATCGAGAACCTAGCATGACCAAGTACAAGCTCTATGTTTTCATGATGAGCCTCCCGAACAGACTGCACCTGCATCAGAAGAAGGGAATCAATGACAGGAGTCAAGACAAAGGATACGATACCGTGCGCAGAGGTGCAGCTTGGATCAGAAGCCTCGGGCGGCGGGGTGGCCTCAATATGTTTTCTTCTTTCCGGCGCCCTTTCATCGCCAGAAATACCAGAGTAATCAAGCTGGAGGAGAAGGTCGTCGGGGTGATGTCGAGGTGGGACCTGAGGAATAAGTGCTCTTTCTGCCTCGCCCTGCATCACAACAGCGGCAACAAGGTCAACAAGGACAATGATTACAACTGTAGGGAGAGGTCGTGCACGCCCCAGGTCAAGCAGTGCTCTAACAAGTTGTTTATTGGCGTCATCATCGGTGATGCGATCTCTATCATCGACAGAGGCAACAATTGGAAGAGGGAAAGGAGATTGAATGCTTCGCGGCGTGTGGCGATGGCGTCCGCCGTTAGGGCCTGCTCCCCTCCCTCTCGTGCGCGCTCGCGAACGTCGAGGTACACCCGTATTGAGAGGTGGTGGGATGAAGCCGCAAAGGAGGTGACTCCGGGTACCGTGCTTGGGCGGGCCCGGACGACCGAGGATGTTTTTCGGGCTTGGGCCCGCTTGTATTTCGAGGGTGGCTCCCTTCAGCCCGTGGTATAAAGAGTTCCCGGCCCACGGTGGCTTTTTCAAACAAAAAAAAATAATAAAAAAAATAAAAAAATTTCTTCTTTCACGTAACAAGTTACTGGTATAGCGATGTACAGCAAGGTCATCAGTAGGACTAGTTTAACAAATGTGGACGTGTCTGGCCAGTCGAACATTTTGTATATGAAGTAAACAGAGCCATTCAAATCTAAACGCGTACATAAAAATTACAAGAACCAGATGAAAAGAGGTAAGTCCTAAATGTCAGACTATGTTAGAGATGACAGAATATCTGTAGCCGCTGGATTGGAACTTTTCTAATGGTTCAGAGGAGATCAGGTTACGGGAATAGACTCCAAACACCAAATGACTGTAAATTTTACATATCACATATGGAGGTGGTATGTAAAATTTACGTCAAAAAACTATTAAAGTTTGTACAGAAGTTACGGGGATCTTCTACGGACAAGGTTTGAATGCATTTGAATAAACTCTACTGTAGTACAGCCACCCAAACAATGGAGTTTACAGGGTTTAGATAAGGAGATATAAATGACTCTCAGACAATGTCAGGAATCGCAGAACTTTACTGTAATAAGGCCAGTCAAATCTTTTTCCATAACGAGATTTACAAGGTTCAAATGAGGAGACATAAATGGGAATTTAGATGAGGAGACGTAAATGTGAAACTGTCAGACATTCTCAGGGATCGCAGAACGAAAGTATCAATTAGATTCGACTTTTTCCAGCGGCATTCAGGAAATGATGTTTACGGACGGAATAGCATAACTGCCGTAACAGTACGTCAGTGGAGCATCTCTCCTCGCTCCTGAGTCCTGACGATGATGACGAACAGAGGACTGCAAGTTCCTGATAAGATCACCGAAAAGACTCATCAAGTCGTTCGGTGACTCCGGTCTAACTCTCCAGTCAAACAAGTTGGTCCCCACCAGCGATGACCAGCCATGATCGCGAACTCTCAGCCATTAGGAGCCAATCTCCTAAAGCTGCATTTACATCAGTGCTTTTGGGGCCCGCGTTCGCGTTTCGGTAGGTATATGCGTGGAAAGGCGTCTTCCATAGTCACTCCCTGTACCTTATGATGGAGGAGGTAAATACTCAAATTTATTATTCAGTTTTTATTTAGAGACCATGATTACTAAAATTTTGAGTTAGATGTGTTTGTCAACAGTTCCTCGCATCGGTAGTCCATCAATTGCTGCTTTCGTACTTTCTTTAGGGGTTATGTTCTGACTCCCTTGTAACTTTAGATACGATTAGTATTTAATAATTAAGGTTAATAATTAATTTAATTTTTCATACTTTTAATATAGAATTTACATAAAACTTATTTCTACATCGATAACAGAAAACGAGCAAACGTTTCAGAAGTTCATGTTGCAAGCATATATATTCGCATTTTGGTTATTTCTTTCTGGTTACTTTTCGTTTGTGAACTAATATTGGTGAAACGTGAGTGTATCGATGAGCACGCACGTTTGACTGGTCCATAAAAATACACAAAAGTATTTTAGTTTGTTATTTTTGTGTTGTTTCGCCATGGAGCTTTGCTCTTACATCGATTACACCACCCTCCACCTAATATATATTGATCAAACATGTATATCAATGAACACGTCCACCTAATATTGATCAAACATGTATAATATTGAAAACCATGTACATTCACCTCTTCCAAGTTCGGAAGAGAAGAATATGCAAACGTTTAATTTATGATCCAACTCTTCCGTTGGGAAAGGTTAGGTCATAAATTAAACTTATCAACTGAGATTATTAAAATACTCTGAGAAGGTGACATATATACAAAACTGCGGACTGTCTCACTACGTGCTACTTACAGGTTCTTATGTACATGTATGAAACAGTTGTCAGCAGCAACATGTCTCGTAAATCTTATCCAGTCTTCTCAGTCCATCTGAGCAAGACTAAACTTAGAGATATTCAGCCAAAACAGCAGCTAAAAACAGCTACCAAATACTTACAACAGGCAAGCAGCCAAAAATAACGCGCTGCTGCCCACGCGAGCCCACTGACATTTTAGTCTCCTAAAGCTGGAAGTCTCACCTCCTGTCATGAGGTAACTAAATAATCTTCATCTAGGTCCAGGTACACTTGGACTCTCTCATAAGAATAAATTTTATTTAAAAATCTGTTCTGACATAAAGTCAACAATCCTTACGTCTCGAATCAGAACTTGTTATTTTACCAGCGCTATTCACGTTTGTCTTTTTTTGGTTCTAGGCAAGAACTGCACTTTAGATGTATATATTCACCTCTTGGTTGCTTATTCACCTCTTCCATCTTCCGATGGAAGAGGTGAATAAGGAAGAGGGCTGCAACCAAGTTGATATATTGATTTATTACCTAACCCTTCCGACGGGAAGGGTTAGGTAATAAATTAATATAGTTATTACTTAACTTATTGACTGCAGCACCCTCCCGCATTTGTACCATCTGAAGCGCAAAACCACACACTCTACTTATGGGTTTTCTAAAAAAGTTTCCAATGTTCTTGGAGCAAGTAACAGATAACACTTACATATTATTTTGATTTTAATATCTACTTAACTTAGAGTATTTATATAACATTTACATCATTTCCGATATCATAAAGAGAGCAAAAGTACAGAAGTTCATTGTGGATGCTTATTCAATGAACACGTACGTTTGACTGTGAATGAAAATACATAAATAACATTTTAGTTAAATTGTTTTTACTATTTTCGCTATGGAATTTTACTCTTACACTGATTACACCACCCCTGACATAATATTAGTCAAACGTGTGTATCATTGAAGACGCACCTTTGATTGGTGCATGAAAATACACACAAACAACATTTTAGTTTGTTTTGTTTTTTCTTGTGGTGTTTTCCCCATGCGTCAAACATACATGAAAATACATCATGTTCAGCATTTTAGTTTATATTATTTTTGGTGTTATTTTCACCATAGAGATTTGCTATTACATGGATTACACCACCCTGCACACGAGTACCCCGGTCGCTTATGAGAACCAAGAAGTCTAGTCTTTTTCCTTTTACACCAGACACTGACTCCCACGAGCCAACCCCATCCACCGGCTAGGGTTGAGCCCTGACCTGGACTTGCAGGCTCAGGGCTGTATCAGTACCGCCCAATACAAAAACATCATTTAGATTCCGCGGCACATGGAAAGCAGTACGTTTTTGTAGGTTATACTGGGGTGTGAAAGCAATTCTCTCACAGTTTGATTGAAATATGAATATGGATTAGTTCTGAGGTTTTGTTCACATCATATTCTATCATATTCTATTATTGGTCTTCTCTCAACCTATAAACTAAGTGGATAATTATAGTGGAAAATGGACTACGAAGTCACTTCATTTAGCTCAGTTTATCAAACTTATTTCACTCTTTCATTTAAAAATTTTTGAATAATATTTTTAATATTTACTAAATTATTTTATTTTCACTGATTCTCTTTTCATTTTTTAAAGAGAAAAATGCCTTACCAGTATGAAGTATACTGGTTGAACGTACTCTAGAAGCGATCCCTGTTGTCTCAATACCAAGAACTAACAAGTATCCACGTAACTTAGACTTTTCGGCAGAGAGAAGGAAAAAGGAAAGCACATAGCACGGAAAGAAAATCTTGGGGGTACTATGGACGTTGTCATAGAAATATGAAACTTATATCTATATGTATGCACGATCACTTTTAGGCAATTTTTGATTACTTGTAATAAAAATAATATATAAATGTTACATAAAATTCTTGATTAAAGTAATCTAAGAGAATTTAAATTTATAAGATTATTATCGAGAGTTCTAGAGACAAGCCCACCCAGATGTACTTCCAAACGTATAAATCATGAATCTTACATTGCGGACGTTTGTGTACGCGTTTCCGTTCAAAAGCCGGTGGGCAAACTTTGCATGAAAGTGCGTACATATTTCACCTCTCCATCTCAAGATAGAGAGGGTATTTGCATTAATTTATTATCGAATCTTTTCAGTAAGTTAATAAATTAATTTTATAATTAAATCATGATTATCGAATACTAGTACAATTTTTACTAACTGTAGATTTTTTATTAAAAAGAAAAATACATTAAGTTAGAATCTATTCAGTATACGCGGGAAATCATCTCCATAAATACCGAGAACTAACCAGAAAGTTTCCTCAACTGCTTATGAAAGGACAACGACGTTGAAGTGAAGGAAACCTACGTATAAAATGACTATAGATGTCCTTCCATTTGTGGCACATGAAGTTAAAAGGATGTATCGTTTGAGGTGTATTTTTGAAGTGTATTTTATTGTTAAATCTATTTAAATGATAAAGATATTTAGTCATGATAGAAGGTAGTTGAATGACCATACTTAAATGATTAGTTTTATTTTCAATAGCGGCTAAAAATTCTGATCAAACAATACATCATTAAAAAATATATGATCAAACGGAACCAACTTACCAGAGGTGTGATCAAACAATATGCTCCTCGTGCACTGGAAATATAACGTTTTTCACCAAAGGCGAGCACAGAAGCAGTGTCACTTCCCCATCCACCCGCTCATTTTAAGTGTGTTTATTATTCTCCATTTCCTCACCCTCGATTCTGGTGGTCAATCGAGGAGTCCAGCCTCGAAATGAGGGCCTCTTTCCAACTTGCTATATAGAGTTAGTGTTACAAACAAAGTTAGCGTGTCCGAGTTTCCTTCTCTGGTAACGTGGTAAAGGTTCTAGAGACAATAGCGTCTCCACCTGGAAAGCTTTTCTTCGTGGATTTGCTCTGAGAAGTGAAAAGCAAACTTATGTGGTCCCCTTAGAATTTCGACTATTCGTCAAAACACTAAGTTGAAGGGGTCTTTACATGAAGTTGGGTTAGACATATCCAACGCAAGACCGGATCCTAATGTTGTGCCAAATTTTCGTTGTCTTATTCGGACAATTAGATTACAGACTTTAGGTCCAGGAAAATGGTCAAGGCGACATGGTAGAGGCATAAAGCGAAGTAGTAACATCTATGCATGTTTAAACCATTTTATTTTTTCGTAAATTTGATATTATTATTATTATTTTAAAAATAGTAGTATTAAAATACTTCTTGAATCGTAGATGTAATATGCAAAATACAAAGAGTTTTCCTCCAGAGGTTCTCATTAAACTGGAGTAGAGAATATTATGAAAATTAGCGGATTTGTAGAGGTTTACTCTAGGTAAGAAAAACCTCTTTGTTACCAAACTTGCTTATCTGCTTCAGATTCTGAGAAAGAAGTGATAAACTACTGAAAAACTACTAGGTGCGACTGAGCCCTAAGTCATCTCTGAAATTTTATTCTCTCATGCAATCTGAGAAGTTATCGGATGTGATTAGGTCAATTTTATTATAAGAGTTTTCGAGACCAAAATAAAAGCCAAAATGCGGGGCAAAATGTTCATCTGTCTTCTCACCTTACATGCCTTAGTTTCAATCTTACGTGTTGGTTGAGATCCTTTCACAAGAACTTTTCTTCACCTACTTTGTGAAATGATCCATTGATGTTTAGTATATAAAATCGTGATATGAGATATGAATCCGATCAAAGTAAAAAAAATTTATTTTAGAAATAACCTAAGCAAAGAAACGGAAGTACCACCCACACAAGTGCCAATCCAACCGCTTACTGAAGAGGTCTGTGAAGTCTGGAACATTTTTTTGATTTGGTTGGAAAAATCTGACTATTTTCATCCATTAATCTAATAGGGTGGCCCAGAACTCCTGTAAGATCTTTGTGAACTCATATGATTAAATATTCTTATTTACTCTCAATTTCCGGATTTCACCTGAGCTTACCTTAATCTCTTGATTTATGGATTCCTCGTATATGCATATATAATGATTATAATTTTCTCTTACCTAAATTGATTGATTTATGTATTATTAATTTTGTATATATGAAATGGAAGCCTTATGTTATCCTTCTTACAAGGCCAGGGCCATTGCGGCAGCTTCCTGGCCTAAGCGCTAAGTAGGGAAATCAAATCAACCTAATATTCTAAAAATTCTATTTAATAAAATCTTTTACTTTTACTTTAAAAATATTTTGAAGAATTTTTTTATTTTTATTTTCGACCCAAATTCATGACAAGTTCATGCAAAGAAGACCCTATAAGCAGATAGTGAAACGACAAGTTGAGAGTGAGATGGAGTTTCAAACGGTCCGATAACTGTGTGAACGTTCGTGGACTAGGGTCTGAAAGCTCGATCGAGGAAAACTCAATTACAGACTGAAACTGAACAAACTGAAGTCAACCTTCCAAGGGGGAAGAAGAGATGGAGAGGAAATATTTCAAAAACAGGAGACGTGAATCTGTTTCTGCGACTATAGTTCAATCTGGAACGGTCGTAAATCTTAGGCCCTAGGCGCGCGTACAAGTTTATGTTTTAAAATTGGGGGCTTTTCTAATTTCCGAACCGTAGCTAATTTCTGTAGTCTACGATAATTTTTCCCCGCAATTACCTTGGAAATTTGACTTAAGCGCACAGTGAATTTAGTTTTTTGTCTAGAATGTTTTCCTTACAACACGTAAGCAAACAGTAATCACCTTTTAGCCCTCTGAGCCCACAGTCATCAGTTTTCTAGACTCTTTGAACATTCTTGTATTGGGAGAGAAAGTATTAATGTTTATTTCATCGAAGTACACTACACGTGTAAACATATTCGATTTTTTGCTCCCAAACTACTTGAAGAGGGTACCTTGAGTATTCTCTAGAACACATTATTGTGCACAGCTTTGCACAACAGTGTCCAGCTTTAGAGGAACTTAAACTTAGAGGAACTTATCAAAACTTAATCTGATATGTGCGACTAGCCTCCTTATTACCGAACCAAATAAGAGTGGAAATATTCCGCTATAAAAACTTATGTTCGCTTGGGGCTTTAGTCGACGTGGTTATTAACTGGTAGCTAGTAAATATCCTGCTCCACGGCCTTGTACAAATAAGAAGAAAAAGAAAAGAATCTTAAAATATCACACGCGGAATGCTCCACGGCCTTGTACAGTGAAGGAAAGGGATGTAGTGTAAATTGAAATATAATTCTTACCATGGGTGCAGTGGAAATTCCTCAAGGCGGAAATACAGGGGAAGGAAAAATATAAAAGTCTGGTTTCAATACAAGTCAAAAGACAAACTATTGTCCAAATTAAAATTTTTAAATTAAAATTTCTAAAATTAAATGATTAATTTTAGAAAACTAAATTTAAACATATCTTAGAGTCACGAAACACATGGCCTCCCGAAACCAAGAGAACCCATAAGCGAAGTCACTATGCTTAGAACTAACCCACTATAAGTGTCATTCTTTTTTCCGGATGAGGTCAATATTTGAAGAATTATTTAGAGCTAACCTTTCTTAACAAGAAGGATTAGCTCATAAATAACATCTCATGTACACTTCTGAAGTGTACATGAGGTGAATATACAGCCTTATATGAAGTAAACACATGGTTTCATTAAGCTTTACAGTATTTACAGACTTTCGATTTCGGCGGCTGCAAACGTGTACACAAATCTGCAAAACTTGCTTGCACTTAGAAGACAAAAACTGCAACAAAGTGCGTGAACTGAAAAAGTTCGAGTTCGACCAAAAGCATAAACTTGTGTCGCAGCGTATCGACTAATGTAACATGAGTTAGAAAACCTCACGTTTAGATCAGAGTTCAGGCTATATTTCATGGGTATAAAGTAAAACTCTCAAATTTCTGAAGAAACAGCTGCAACAGTTTCCGGGGTGTTCCATACAAGCATATACAAGTTCGTGGGTAAAGCAGAAAATTACTTGGCTATCCTTTGAACCTTTGGAAGTACGTTAGAACTAGGGTATCCTTAAGTTTTCACCTCCTCTTGAGGAAAATATAAAGGGTTTAATTTCTTACCAAACCCTTCCTTTGGGAAAAGTTAGATAATAAACTAAAAATTTCATAAAATGTCAGCAACGTGTATATCTACTTTGGGGAGGTATCAACGCTCCCCAAAGTATGGTTTCGTTTTTTTGTGTTTGGCTTACAGTTCAAATTTATATAATATATCAAGTTTTTATACGAGTTTGGTATAGGATTTTTGCTTAAAATTTACATGTATATTTTTAAATATATTAGTTATTTTAATAAAAAAGTAACTTAATTCTTGTAATTATAATTTTCCAAAAAAACATCCAACGAGAAAGTTTTCAGAAGTAGATCTTGCATTCAACTTCCGCACCCATAATTATCCTAGCAACCACCGTGATTATCATAGTCGGTGTCAAATGTTTGTCTCGTTCCGTTAGTCTAGTAAACATCCACTTTGGTTACATATTCACCTTTTCATGTTTCAATGCTCGGTATGGTACACATACTATTTTGATGTATAGTATGTACATCTAATTATTTACACTTTTGAATGGAAGCATAAGCCACCTCAATTGAGGAGTCGCTCACCTAAGAAGATAAGATCTCCGGATCAAATCCTCTTGACGTCTGTTTCTCATCTCAGCATGTTCGTCCTCCGGTGGGAATCTATGTTGGGTGTGTGACTACGTCCTACACATCTAAGAATGGAAGATCTATATCTTCTTTAAACGTGATCTTCCTGACCTAAGTCTTCGCATGCAACCGAGATTACGAGCTAAGAGATTCATGATTCAGCTATGGGAGTGCCTTCAACGTGAGCTTCCTGACATAAGCCTCCGCATGCAACCAAAATTATAAGAGTTACATGATTCAACTATGAGAGGGTTGTAAGTACTATGGGGTGATCTTGTAATTGTGACTTTAGCTGTATAATCATTATTTAGCTCATAATCTGGATTGCATCAAGATGACATCGTGAGTCGGGAAATTTTTATTAAAGCAAGGGACTTGCTTAGCTAGGGGACTGCTTGATAAGTAAATATAAGGACATGAATAACATCTCCCACTTTAAATCAGGTCCACGCTAGCACAGATAGACACCTAACTGCAAGATTGCTCGCAAAAATAAACCAATTTAATTTATTACCTAACGTTTTATCCAAGAAAGAGTTAGATAATAAATTTAAATCCTTGCATACTTTCAACTCCATTTTCTGAGACGGAACTATGCAAGTAAGACAGTTTCTTCCACGCGCGGGGGCATTTGGTTTTTTTGTTCAAGTAAGAAGCGATTTAGGAATCAATCATCAAATCATTATTGATACCATTGTTTAGTTCTCTTTTTCGACGTAGGGCTTGCTGCAGCCGAACGCTGTGACCTTGCACGGTCAGTCCTCCCGCTACGGGATTCGATCCCGCGTCTCCCCGTCTAAGGGCGCATGGGGCTCGCCGCCGCCGGAGGCAGCTTGTTGTCATGAGACATATCAGAGACGCATATCAGACACACGAATATAAGAGAGTGACCGGCTGTGCAGACGAAGTAGTACTTCACTGAAACTTAAGGTAAGGATCATGGAAGCCCAGTACTGGTCATCAGTGACGCCCGGCCTTTTGACAGCTCTCGTGACAATTCTGATGCTACTCGTTGCTGGTACAAAGAAACCGAAAATTCGTCTGCCTCCAGGGCCGACCTCATGGCCTGTTTTGGGAAGTTTGCTACTTCTAGGAACTCTTCCCCATCAGAGCTTGGCCAAGCTCGCCAAAAAGTATGGACCACTCATGTTCATGAAGCTCGATTCGAAGGATGTAATCGTCGTGTCATGTCCAAAGATTGCAGAGGAGATCCTGAATACTCAGGATAAAGCCTGGGCCTCACGACCTCCTGCTACTACTGCGGTTAAGATCATGGCTTACGAGGGCGTGGAGTCCTTTGCTGAGCTCGGACGGATGGCAATATGCAAGGAAGCTCTTCACACTGGAGGTCCTGAGTCCCAGACGGATTTCGAATTTTCAGGTTGGACTTTCAACCGTGAACGTTGACTTACCATTCATCACACTAATGACGCAAGCTTTGTGCAGTCCACGCACCTCACGGTTATGCTTGGAAGAGACACCTTAGCTTCGTAGATTCATCGTCGCGGTTGTAGGCAAATATGGCTTCCCTTAGCTTCGTGGTATCACATGTGAGATGTTTTCACGTCCTCTGTGCAGGAATCTCGGAAGCAGGAAATATTGAGTTGCATCAAAGAAACGATCTCTGGGTGCTGCAACCATACAAGGGCATTGTTAGAATTAATCTAGTTTTGGCTGGAAAATACTTTTAATTAAAATATTTATTTCTTATAAATATAAATATTAATTGTAAATAAATACCAGAAAAAACCCATAAGGCATGTGTGTTCCCAGAAGGTTACGTCATAAATTAAACTCTTTTCGATCTTCCTTTCTTCGAAACATGAAAGAGAGTGAATATATGAATGGTTCACATATGATACGGTGTAGCATATGAGGTAGCATCTACATGACATAGAACTCAGACTATCTTTTACTCAACCCGACTCAACCTGATAAATTCCTTTTACATATAATATATTGTCATTGTAGTATAGAAGTTAATCATTTCTATATGGCGATGTAGGAAGCACCTACATGTATGTATAGAACTCAGACTCCCTTTTAGTCAACCTCTTCCTTCAAACGTCCTTCTTTGATTGTGGAGCCCTGGGAACTCCCAAGCAGTGCTCTTCAAGGACTGAAGGTTTGTCGTGAAAACAGGTAATTTCCGGTGGAAGGAAAAGATAACTGCAAACTGTACAGTTTGTCAGAATAAGTTACTGGTACGAAGTTTACACTGAGAAGACGTTTCTTCCCCGGAATATTTGAACGATTTGGTTCGACACCGGAAAATCTTCTAAACCACAAGAAATCAAACAAAGCGTACGGGTATCGAGAGTCGCACGAATCATTATCGTCAGATGAAGTGATCAATAAGATACATTACTCTTTCCATGCACGGCAATTAACATGAGTCGAGTTAATGTGTCGACACGTGCGGCTGAACCACCCTAAACCCTAACAGGAATATTCATTTTTCTCCCGTGTATTTTAGTTTAGAGAGAAGATAAGTTACTTTTTTGTTCCAGAAACCACCAAAACTACGTTGCTGTTGTTGCTTAGTCGATACTGAATTATATCCAAACTTGACCGATTCCATTCTCGCAAGAATTTCACGGTGAAAATTTCTTCCTTCGTAGACAGCCCACCCGCAGAATGAAGCCGACTACTACTAACGGGAACCGGCGACTGGTTTTGTCGAATAAATTTGTCGTTGTTCACTATCGCCAGTAAAACATACGACAGCACTTCTCTTTTGCCGGTTGATCTTACAAAGGATGCGGGTCTGTCCGAGCGTTGGCTTGTTGTCATGAGAGGTACCACTGTCGATGTATATATATTTCAGAGTAACAGGCTTCGAAGAAACTCCAAATTTCACTGAAGGGAAGTGAGGATCATGGAGGACCAGTGGGCATCAGTGACACCCGGCCTTTTCACAACTCTCGTAACACTTCTGCTGCTGCTCGTTGCTGTTACTAGGAAATCGAAAACTCGTCTGCCTCCAGGGCCGACCTCATGGCCTGTGGTGGGAAGTATCCTACTTCTTGGAACTCTTCCCCATCAGAGTTTGGCCAAACTCGCCAAAAAGTATGGACCACTCATGTTCATGAAGCTCGGTTCGAGAGATGTAATCGTCGTGTCATGTCCAAAGATTGCACAGGAAATCCTGAAAACTCAGGATAAGGTCTGGGCCTCACGACCTCCTGCTACTGCTGCGGTGAAGATCATGGCTTACGAAGGCATGGAGATGGCCTTTGCTGAACTCGGACCACGCTGGCGATATGCAAGGAAGCTCTTCACACTGGAGCTCTTCACACCCAAGCGGCTCCTGGATTTTCAGGTTGGACTTTCAACCGTGAACTTACCATTCATATCCTTCCTCATCACTATTATAAGACTGCAATCTTTTGTACATGCACCCCACTGTTATGCTTGGAAGAGACACCTTAACTTCAGTAGATTCATCGTCGCCGGTAGTTGTGAAGTGTGGCATTTCGATTAGCTTCATAGTATCACATGAGAGCCTTTGTACATGTCAAATATGCTCACTGTTCCTGGTTCGACGCTGAACACGACTGACTTGAGCCTCTGCGCATGCGACCTAAGAAGGCTTGTCGATTAATCATGAGCGAGCGCTTGCTTGTGAGGCAGTTCTAAGAGTCTGCAGATTAATATTCCCGTAGTTCGTGCATGACTTCCGTTCAGAACTGAACAGAAGTCATGGACTTTTGTTTGATGCCCTTTCCTGTGGCCATGGTACGTTAAGGTAGCATTTGTTCTGAGACGTAAAACTACCTAGGACTTGAAATTGTTAGTTATCGAGCAGACACGATGACTTCGTTGCAGCCCAGGTGGTGCAGCAGCTGCTGTATGATCTGTGAATTCTTCATTATACGTTAGATGTTCGTCCCTCAGCTAAAACGCTGGTAACATCAATTGTGTGGAGACGTGTACAAATTCCCAGGTCTTGGAATCCCATAATTACCCATCTTCCCAGCCTGGTGCTGTAAAATCTGTTTGATGTTGTGAACACCGGGTGTTACCACCCACGAATATCCTGAACATTTACTGATATTCCATTCAGGCCATGCTTGCTAGCATGCAACTACATGGCTGCAAGTCCACACGAACTGTCATACTTCCAGGAAACTTCAATTCTTTTCTAGTAGTTTCACGCGTCAGCTGTGTTCACTATCCACAGGTCTTCTACGTAGCTTCTATCGAGTTTCTATCTACCTTCCCAACTAGACTTTGGAGCTTAATTGTAAAGGCTATGCTTCATTATCACGAGCACCAAATGCTCTGAGAGAAATAGACGCCAGGTCCATCAGCGGGAAGGAAATATGGATCAGTTGCTTAGATCCTCTGGAACTAGCTCGACTTCGAATACAGAAATCAAGAATATGCTCACTGTATCAACGAGCTCTACTCTCGCAATTGTCGTGGCTCATGAGACTCGCGATAAACTTCTGAATCAGCCCTCGAGGCTCGCGTTCCACCCGCTTCTACAATTATCCTGGACGGATGGATGAATGCAAACAATGTGTTTACGACGAGAATGCTCGGATTCGAACTGCTTCTGAAGGAAAGTTTACGGTGATTGTGACGAGTTTGGACGGGCGGGATAACCATCAGCTCCAAAACCATCTTGGACAGATCGAGCCATCAATCAATCAGGTACACGAGAAGGAAATGACATAAACGTAAATGGGACAAAAGAGAAAACATGAAGGTAACTCTCTAGAAATAATCCGCAGGAAAAATGAAAATTTTACGTACACTGTACATGTGCAGGAAAGTCGGAAGCAGGAAATATCGAGGTGCGTGAGAGAAACGATCGATGGTTGCTGCAATGGTACAAGAGCAATAAATATGAGTCTCGTCGTTGGAAAGATAGCAACAAATGTCATCATCAGGATGCTAATGAACGGGAGTACTCTCAGTGAAGAGGCTAACGCCTTAAGAAATACTGATGATTTCCAAGAGAGGGTGAAATATGTTTTCAGATTAGCAGGCGCCTTTTATCTCGGAGACTACGTACCCTGGTTGGATCGATTCGATCCGCAAGGTATGAAGAAGGAGATGTATGCCACTGCAAAAGTATATGACGCTTTCTTGCAGAGAATCTTGGACGACCATAAGATGAAGCATCAAACTCAGGGTCCCCCCGACGAGAAGGCGCAAGATCTAGTGGACGCATTACTCACTCGTCCGCGCGATGCCGATGGCACATGTCTCACTGACGAAGAAATGAAAGCCATCATAGGGGTAATCCTAACGGCTTGCCATTTCAACCGCTTTGTGTACATGTGGGTCAGGATCCGGATAGCTACGTACATACTTCAAGTTGGTACTAGCTTCATCGCTAGAGCTAACACCTTGCGTTAAAGGTGTGGCACGGTTCCCAGTTATGTATTGCTTCTGAATGAATGGAGCTGCGATTGCAGGATGTGATCTTTGGGGGTACAGACACGAACTCAGCTACCCTGGAGTGGGGGCTCACAGAGCTGCTAAAAAGTCCGCGGATCCTGGAAAGAGCACAAGCGGAACTGGATTCTGTGGTGGGACGAGATAGACTCGTAGAAGAGTCTGATCTGCGCAATCTTCCGTACCTGAACGCTTTCATGAAGGAGTTACTCCGACTGCATCCTGCGGGACCTCTCATGATACCACATATGTCCACGGAAGACACGGAGATTCACGGTTACAGGATTCCTGCAGGAACCAGGTGTATTATCAATGTTTATGCCATCCAAAGAGATCCGGCACTTTACGAGAGGGCAGAGGAATTCTACCCTGAGAGATTCCTCGGTAGCACGAAGGATGTGCATGGCCTGGACTTCGATCTTGTACCCTTTGGATCGGGTCGGAGAATGTGCCCTGGCAAAGGGCTGGCTCTTCTGGTAGTTTCATACTCCTTGGCTCTGTTCATCCAGACTTGCAACTGGACTCTGCCTGGAAACATGAAGCCGCAAGACCTTGATATGGAAGAGAAGTTTGGACTTACTATTCCTAGACTCAACCCTCTGCTGGCTATAGCAGCTCCGCGATTAGACGAACAATTGCTTCGTGACTTACTCAACTGACAACCACAACCCTGTGTTCATGGCTTCGCAGATGCACTTGAGAGACGCAGTCAGCTAGACATATATTATATAGATACGCTCATAAATTTGCACCGGTAGAGCAGAGAATTTAATGAGCCGTTCAGAAGAAAAGAATTCGCGTCAGTTAACTGACGCGAATTCTTTTCCCATGGACGAGAAATCTCAGGAGATTAGGATGTCACAGAACATAATTTGTGTACTATTAGAGAAGATTAATGATAATTACTGATCGATTCTTAGGTTATCCCTTGTTTGCGGTCGTGAAATATATCCTTCCCAGTCTCGTACAATCACTAGATGGTGACGTAAGTTGAAGCGTATAAGCTCATCATCGATGTTTTTATAAAGACTTTGCAGAATCTGTTCAACGATGTGGCAATATTGTGCAAGAAAACAACTAGTGATGCTTAGGTGTAAACTTCTGCACAAATTAAAGCATCTATAAAACAATAAAGCACCAAACGAGACCCGCCAAACCAGTAACTAGTCAGTCTCCGGTGGTCTGCCGAAGACTGACCGGTCACTCGTTGGCAACTTGGTAGGGTATGGCTTTTCCTTCTAGAGACAGCAGCGACGTCCACGTGGAGACATCCTTCCTCCATTTTGTGCTGAGAAGTGAAAAGCACACTGTTCTTGATTGACGGTACCCGGCCCGTTTCTCTGGCCGGGTGTCCACTTGTCCACAAGGGAAGCACACTGTGGTCATTAGTACACGAGCGACGCAAAGCGTATGGAAAGGCGCCATCAAGCCCCTACTACATTAGTACACCTAACTAGATTAGTACTACATTATTGCACCCATTTCGAGCATAATGGATTCTCTTCATAGCAAACTTGTTAATGACAGAGTTGAATGTCTCTGACATATAGTTCTCTCGTGCTCGAGTATAGAATCTCATTTTTGGCGGCGTAATGTTACTAGTCAGGAACTGCACCATAGCCAAGTGTGTGGACGAGTTTGCGAGTTTCATAGTGTGAGCAACACATATTTCATTGAACATGAAATATGATCATTCCAAATGAGTTTAGAAGGATTTATGAACTTACCTCTTTGATAGTATTGGTCGGAGGCTGGTCGATTCAGATCAGGGACTGAGCAACAAGGCCTATCTCCTGGTAGATCTCTACATAGTGTGTGGTCTCCCGTCCAATGATTTGCAGCATTGCGGATATCCATGACCAACACCGATGTATCATCTTCAACTTGCGGATAACGTCCATCAGGTCCAATCGTCCTCCTCGCATTCAACTGACAACATGTGTATATCCACCCTTTCAACTTGTCAGCTATGTCATGTGTCTGAGTCTCAGGATACATGAACCGTCTAGATGCAATGGGATCTCCATCTGCCAACCCTCGCATCTCCACAACTCGTTGTATCAATACTAGCTTGTTCTCTTGTATAGAGGCTCCATGATCTCGAAGCCATGACACCAAATGTCTCTTCGTGAGGAGCTCGAGGTCAGCCCTAACCTCAGCCTCCTCCACACCCGCTGGTACACGCTTCTTATTCTGCACCTCTACTAAGAACTTTTTGATTACATTCTTGCACTTGTGCCATAGATCCTTCTGACTAACAATCCCATGACGAGACAAGATGACATCAACTGATGACTTATCGTCATGTACAACCTCATCTGGTACAATGCCTCTGGAGATGAGTCGCTGAATACCCAACTCAAATGCTCGATCCTCAATCAACCACGAGTTGTTTTCAGTCTCTACTCGAGTCATGTTCACCATCTCGATCACTCTATCGTCATTTGCTGAGATGAAAGCACATGTCCCATTGTAGCCATTCCTAGTCGAGTCGTATCTCAAATCAGCATACATCACGAAGTTGCCTAAAATACTCGATAACTAAGTTAGATCCTCCTAAAAAATGGCTTCATCAAAACTTGCATCCTTCAGCAATAAAACCTCATAACTAAGCACAAGCTCGAGCACTTACCACCCACAGGAGCCTCGTTCAAGTCCGGAAAATGTTGTGCAAGCACTTCAGATTGGACCTCCTCCTTCTTCATGGCCCATCTTTCTAGTGTCGCTTGAATCCATCCTATGAAGCGATCCTTTTCATTCTGGAATCCAAAGAAATGGGACCTCGAAACTGGAGCTAACCCTACCTCTCGACATAAACTATCTAGTTGTCCGAACCCCAATCCGGCGCACAAACCAGCATGATAAAAACGGTGAGTGACATCAGGAACACCGTGATATATCTCCATCTCAGTTGATCTCCATCCAAACGTGTGACCTTGTGGACATCTAAGCTTCAAGGAGTATGTCTGATGGATACTTGAAACTATCGGTGGATCGAAAGTCAACTCACACCCATAATGATGACATCTCACCTTGAATAGAGTGAATAATTTCATCAACTTAGAAATTCCCACAATTCCCACAACATAGACCCGTAAACCGCTAAGTCCAAACTCTAGACCTCGGGTGTAGCGGAAGCTATGTCCTCTGATATGAATGGCTCTAAGACGTTGGGTACTTGAGAATCACGGATCGACTCAAAAAGGAGTGCCGAATCTAGCATAGACGGGTTTGATGTGGAAGCAACAAAGCGATCCTAGAAATGACAATACCATACAAAGTCTGATCATGTCTAGGTTCTTACATCAGTGATCAAATAAATTAAATTTCTAGTCATGTCACAACTTCGCATTCATACAAAAACTGAAAGAGAAACATTTAGCTAAACTTGAACAGCACCTGATGCTCAGCATGGTCAATGTCAAGAGCTCGCAATATGATAGGGTCTGCATGAAACTCGGTATTCTCCGGCCGAATAACATCTCCCTCTAGATCACCCTCCTCTGGAATTACATCTGGTTCGTCCAACCTACCCTGCGCTTCTCTCGCCATCTGATCTATGCGAACAGCGGCGGTTGAGAAAAGAAAATGAAACACAGCGGTATGACCTGCACCTGGTCCTAAAAGACGCATTGTCTGCACATAGCGAAGCAATAACGACTCCGGCACTCTCACTTTCTCGCCCGGGACCTCCGGACATCCTCTAGGTAAGTGTCGATCTCCAGGCCGCCGAGGATGAACTCTAGGAGGCATTTCGCTAGCAAAATATACACTGTAGAAAAGGTCTACCCTATCAGTCCAGAGGTCCAAACAAGTACCTGATGGTAACCAAGTGTTTCTGAATAATAAATAAAAATATCTAATGCTGAAAAACAAACAAAAAGACTAAAGATCTACATTATATCACAAAATAAAAAATCAACGTCAGAATTAAAAAATCAACTACAAAATATCAATGAATATTCCTAAATATAAATCACAGCAAGTCTCACCTATTTCAACATAACTCACAAAAACTCTAATAGATCTTACAGAAGACAAGAAAGTAATAAAACGAGATTCAGACAAAAAGTAAATATGGGAAAAAGACAGAGCAGACAACCAGAAAATAATGAAGTAAAAGACTAAAGGGCAGTCGATTTAGGGGATGCGAGGGTTTTGACCCTCCAATGGAAGGAGGGTCGAAACCCTTTTTCCCTCCAATGGGATACCGCAGCCTTCTCCCTCCAATGGGGATGAAGGCTGCTGGGAGGAGAGGAGGGAGGGAGGGCTGGAGGAGGGAGGAGAGATGGGAAGGAGGGAGGCGCGGCATTGGAGGGAAGGCTGCCGGCAGCCTCTGCCTCCGCGAATCCCTCCTGAGGAGGAGGAAGGCGCGGTAGCCTTCCCTCTCCTCCCGCGAATCCCTCGAGAGGAGGAGGGAGGCGCGACAGCCTTCCCTCTCCTTCTGCGAACCCCTCCAGAGGAGGAGGGAGGCGCGACTGCGCGAGGCGTAGTCGCTTCGTGCAGTCGTCTACTTGCCTTCGCGCAGTCTTTTATTTCGCCTCGCGCAGTCGCGTCTTTTATCTCGTCAGAAAAATCGTGCCTGTAAATTTTTTTGAAATTTTTCAACGAGGATAAATATCATTACAGTGAGAAGTACATCGAACGGTGATTGTAAATGTAACCTCAGTTTCCAGAAAAACATATCGGCAAGTACAAATCGTTCTTGTAATGGATTGTCATCGTCTCTATAGCGAAATAATTTGAATACAAGAACTATTCAAAATTTGAAAAATCGAATATTTCATTTCTGTGACTCACCGTGTTTTGACTTTCAATTGCACATTTCATAACCGTCTGATCTCAGATTCATCTCATCTTAGTCACATTTTGAAGGTCTACTGATACTGAACATTTCAATACCCAGATCGCCTGTTTTGAAACAAAACTGAAAACGTAACAGAGTTTCACGATTTTCACAAGGGCCCCCGCCGGACTAGTTTTTACTTAGTTCTCGCTAAAAATGCTTGTGGTTTAACTTGAAGGCGGTCTTTACATGCAGTTGGGCTAGGCACATCCAACTCAATACGGATCCTAAGAGTCGTTGTCATATTCAGACAGAACTAACTTACAGCTTACTCCAGGAAAACCGTCAAGACGACGTGGTAGAACCATAGTCTTCTAAAGCGTACTAGTGACATATGTGTCAATTGCATGGTACTTTCACTACTTTTTCGTGAATTGTGTTACTTTTTGGTGATTGGATTTGTTATACTTGGTATCACTATGTGATATGCTGGAAGTGAATGGATGAATGTTGAGATCGTATCACAGTTCTTGAGAAATGATCTCAAGAGACATGTAAGATTAAGACTAAGATATGTAAGATGGGAAGAAAGATGAGCTTTTTGGTTCCTCTTTTGGTCTCGAAAATTCTGAGGCCAGTTTCATCCGTGAACTTACCAGATTGTTGTAGAGAATATCTTTCCGACATGTCCTTCGGCCAAACTGTCAAAGAACCAAACCAAGTGAATACTCTCCACTGTAGAAGATATATCCATAAAGGGATCAGTCGACTCATCATCTCCCAATACGGGATTGTTATATACTCTAACCTATGGACAAGAGGTTAGCACTAGTCAGTCATTAGTCATAGAGATGTGACTATAGATGTGTCTATCGAGGTGACTATAAAGATGACTATAGATGTGACTATTAGATGTGACTATAGACTAGACATTATCTTTAACACCCCTTCTTAATGTCAGTGGTACTGAATATACACCAAGTTCAAGTCTCAATTTTTTTGAAACTTGTCTGAAGACAAAGGCTTGGTGAATATATCAGTAATTTGGTCATCAGTTGTTACTCATTGAGTAACAATCTCCCCTGAAATTATTTTTCTCTTATGAAGTGGACTTGCACTTCAATGTGCTTTGTTCTAGCATGATGCATTGGATTTTTCGCCAATGCTATTGCACTCATGCTATCAGTGCAGATTACTGTTGGAGTGTCTTGGTTGACATCTACAATCCTCCAACGTCCATCTTAGTCAAATGACCTCTCGTGTTGCATTACACAGGCCACGATATTCTGCTTCAGAGGAGGATAAAGCAATACTTGGCTGCTTTTTACACTGCCAAGTAATGGCACCTCCTCCCAGCATAAATGCAAATCCGGACATTGATTTACGATCTGTAGAATCACCTGCCCAATCAACAACTGTAAATCCAACAAGTCCAAGTGACTTATCTGAGCTATATCTGAGCCCATAGCTGGTAGTTCCTCTGAGATAGCGTAAAACTCTCTTTGCTGCTCTCGTATGCATATTGTGGGAGACTCCATATTCTGACTGAGTTTGCTGACTGCATATGAAATATCTGGTCTTGTAGTGACAGCCAAGTAAATTAACTTCCCGATCAGCTTCCTGAACTCTGTTGCATCTGCAAGCTCATCATCAATAGAAGAACTTTACCACTCCTTCGAGATAATCCTAGGAGTAGGCGTAGGCTTGCACTTCTCCATCTGAAAATCCTGAAGTATACTTTCTGTGTATCTTGTCTGAGAGAGGTATAACATTTCGTTGTGTTCTAGAAATTGAACTCCAAGGCAAAAGTTGAGAAGTCCTAGATCCTTCATATCAAACTCTTGTAGCAAAGCTTGCTGAATCTTCTGTACTCCTCCTTGATTACTTCCTGATATGATCAGATCATCCACATACAGTAACAGTAACACAATACCTTGAGAAGTAATCAAAACATAAAAGTTTGGATCACCTCTTGTAGGAGAGAAGCCTTGCTGCTTCAAGAAGGTGTCGATTCTTATGTACCAAGCTCTTGGAGCTTGTTTGAGGTCATACAATGTCTTATGCAGCTTGCATACTAATTGTTCATCTCCTTTATGAACAAATCCAGGTGGTTGCTGCAAGTAGATATCTTCTTCAAGAATCCCATTAAGAAATGCATTCTTAACATCTATTTGTAAACACTTCCAACCATGTAGTTTTGCAAGAGCACAAAGAACTTGAATGGAGTTAAGTTTTACCACAGGTGTGAAGGTCTCTTGAAAATCTTCTCCTGCAGTCTGCAAATAATCTTTTGCAACAAGGCGAGCCTTGTATCTCTCAATAGTTTCATCACATGTCTCTTGATCTTATAAACCCACTTACAGCCAAGTGCTTTCCTGTTTGTTGGAAGAGGTACTAGGCTCCAGGTTGCATTTTTGAGTAATGCATCATATTCTTCCTCCATAGCACGTCTCCATTGATCTTTACTGAAAGCCTCCTCGAATGTAATAGTTTCTCCATCACCTTGAGCTTCAGCCATGAGAATATAATCCTCTAGCCTTGCAAGAACTTTCCTTGTTCTGATGGGTCTCCTTGATTGAGCAGCAAGATTCGAATCTGGAGTAGTCTGGTGTATGAGAGGCGAATCTGCTGTAGTTGGACTTGATTCAGTAACTTCAACTTGTGTAGGTGATGTAGGTGGTGGTTCTAGTTGAGCTTGAGCTTCTTCGTTATGATTCTCTGAAGTAGGTGTTTGGATTGAGAGAGGTGGCAGGTCAGAAAGATGGTGTTGTGAGTTTCGAGATGGAAGGACCTCTAAAAACACTACATCTCGACTGATTATGATCTTTCTTGCAGCACTCAACAACCTATATCCTTTTTCTCTTGCTGGATATCTTATGAATGTACAAATCTGAGATCTATTATCAAAATTTTGGAGTATTTTTTGAGGAGTTCTAGCATATGCTTTACATCCAAAAATTAGTAGGTTAGAGAGGTCTGGTTTCTTCACTGTGAAAGCTTCGAATGGAGTTTTGTTGTTCACAGCATTTGTTGGACTTCTGTTGAGAAGGTAGACCACAATATTCACATCTTCAGCCCAAAGGTCTTTTGGAAGATCTTGCTCAAGAAAAAAACTTCTTGTAATCTCCACGGTAGTTTTGTTCTTTCTTTCAACCACTCCATTTTGCTGAGACGTGTAAGCTGTAGTCAACTGCAGCAGTATCCCCTTCTCAGCAAAATATTTGTGGCAGCCTTGGAAGTGAACTCTTCGCAGACTCTTCACTAGCTGTCCAGTTTGTCTTTCCACCATGTTAACAAGCTGTTGAAGATGCGAGAGTGCTTCAGACTTTCTTAACAAGAAGAAAACCCAAATGTATCTCGAGAAGTCATCCACAACCAGCATAAAGAACTTAGAACCTCCAAGCGAAATAGTCTCAGTAGGTCCACAAATATCTGTATGTAACAGCTGAAGGATTTCGGTTCCTCGTGTTGCAGTAGTTTTGAAGAACTTCCTTCGAGTCTGTTTAGATCTGAGACTAACTTCACACGGGGTGTTTACAGGGACGAGTTTGGAAACACCAAGTGTCAAGTTCTCATGATACTTCTGCATATTTTGATAGTGTAAGTGTCCAAGTCGAAGATGTCATAATTGGTTTCTATCTTTTACAGCAGCCAGAACTGGAGCTACCAAAGATAAGACTTGTAACTCATACAAGTGACCAACCTTTAGCCCTGTAGCTACCACAGATCCTTGGTCGAGAATGGAACATCCTTGTACATCAAATGACAGTTGAAACCCATTTGCAGCAAGTTTATCAACACTCAAAAGATTATGCACTACACCAGGTACAAACCAAACACCTCCAATGGTTCGGATCTGACCTGAAGATAGCTTAATACGGATGTTATCTTGCCCTTGGACTTGATATCCCTTATCATCATCCAGTCGTATCTCAGGTCCATTCAGAGGATGAAAATCTTGAAACCACTCTTTCTTTGATGTGATATGATTCGATGCTCCAGAATCAATCCACCATTGTTGGTCATGAATATCTATGTCCATGACAGTGAAGATAACTTCTCTTTGTGATCAGATGTCTGTACGAAGTTACCTCTGTTGTTGGTGTTGGAACGTTGATCAAACGCCTTCTTCCTGCACTCAAATGCGTAGTGACCACGTTTCTTAGAGTAGTTGTAGTTCTCAGGTTTTGGTTTGTTGGAGTTGCCCTCTGAGTCTCGTTTGTTGAACTTGTCTTTCTTGTTGTCCCAATGCTCCTTCTGTTTTGATTGTAAGTCTTGAGGTCTACCACGTTTATGATCTCTCCTCTTGGAGAAGAAAGCAGCATCATTAGTGGCAGTTGCTTGAGTTGACTTAGTCTCGATGTTCATAGCTTCTTGCAAAGCTAGAGTCTGCAGTTCTTCGAATGTGACAGGCTCCTTGCGTACATCCACAGCTTTGACAAAATGCTCGTATGGTTCAGGTAAGCTCTGGAGCACTATCAGCACCAAGTCGTCCTCGTCTATACCTCCACCCAGATTTTTCAGTTGTTGTACCAACCCTTTAACTGTATTGAAGTGTTCTTCGAGTGAGATGCCTGCAGCCATTTGTAAAGTATTCAACTTTCTGCATAGCATTCTCTTCCGGCCCCGAGTTGCTCTTTCATGCTTTATGGTGAATGTATCCCAAGCTTCTTTGAAGTTTTAACCTCCAAGATATCTAAGACTTTCGAGTCTTTGATAGTCATCTTGATGATGGCTAGAGCTTGTTGATCTCGTTTGTTCCAAGCTTTGACAGCTGCTGGTGATTCAAAAGGTCTTTCTTCATCGCATAGCACTATGTCTCACAAGTCGTAGTTCTGGAAAATGGCTTGAACTTTAAAACACCATATTGGATAGTTTGTACTATCTAACTTATGATGATCATGAAGCAAGTTATCACTAACGTTAGCCATCGATAGAATCAAAGTAGCTGAGAAAAATCTGGAACTTCCCAAAGTGGTTGTGGAGGTGGAAGTAGTGTCTATACGGTTTCCATTTGCAATCTCATCTAGCATGGCAAAAATCTCAGAATCGCCAAAATTGATCGTTAAGGCCTTCAAAAACTGAGTCAAAGTTTCATTGACCAAGGGTTCCCTAAAGTGCAACTTCCTTATACGAGGTCCGTTTGGATCAAAAGTTGAACCGTCGAGAGGATGGAGTCGAAAGGCAAAGCCTTATATATCCCAAATCCACTCTCAGATTTGTCTAATTTGATCTCCTTCCTCTCCAAAAATGCAGTCAAAGATGGTTTGATCAGAAATTTTCGCCTTCTTTCTCTCTTTTCAATTGAAGGTGGTGTGCTCACTCTATGTTCTTTTCACTCTCTTGTTCCTCAATCTCCTTGCTAATGCTCGTACCTAAGCTCTGATACTATGTCAAAGAACCAAACCAAGTGAATACTCTCCACTGTAGAAGATATATCCGTAAAGGGATCAGTCAACTCATCATCTCTCAAGAGGGGGTTGTTATATACTCTAACCTATGGACAAGAGGTTAGTCACTAGTCAGTCATTAGTCATAGAGATGTGACTGTAGATGTGCCTATAGAGGTGACTATAGAGATGACTATAGATGTGACTATTAGATGTGACTATAGACTAGACATTATCTTTAACACAAACGTAATGACAAGTTCTTGTGAAGTACTGTGGTACTGATTGAGGCATGCATAGTCACCTAGTCATAGTGACTGTCTGATTCTAGTATCTTGAGCGGATGCTTCACCCTCAATCGTACGTGGTGACAGATTACTATACATGAATATTTGATATCCAAAGGCATCTCTCCTCTCGAGACCACTTTGTTTAGAGCGAGATGCGGTTTGTTCTGTGTATAGAACCTACAATTCTTCTTGTATTTTCCAATGGTCAGGTGTAGCAATTGAATAATAAAAATAACATGTATTTATAGTGTACTAATGTAATCATGTAAATTTAGCAGTGTAAATTCAAGACTTACTTTTGTCCTGTTCTCGTTATCTCTGAATTTTGATTTATTTTTGCACGTAGCTCAGAGAAGGACGAGGAGATGTAATACATGTATCACTTATGCCATCATGTGTCTTTTCTCCTCACCGAGAGGAGAAATGACACGTGAGAGAAGAAGTGAGACATGTATCACTTCTCCCCGTCAGTGTCTTTCCTTTTCTAAGTGATGAGAAGTGTTACATGCATCACTATCCCTCGCTTGTGTCAACTCCTCTCATAGTGACGAGATGATACATGTATCACTTCTCTCTTTACTTTGAACAAGTTTTTCTTCGTCATTTTTTTGTCCTCGTTCACACTTTGTTCTAGCTAATCCCAAGCAAACAGATAACTCCACATCAGTACTCGACACACCAAATAGTCCAGATATGAGGCTGTATTGATCAGTTCTTGATTGATACAGACAGAAGCGACTTTGTTTATCGCATCAAGGAGTTATTGCTTGTGATGGACGTTCGTGCTCTATAGTAGACCGTTAACTTGTCGACAACCTTTCTTATGGCTTCGAGCAAGAAGTCATGTACGTTTGATGTCCGTGGTCTGATTGCTTCCATGGTCATAACCGAAGAGGAGGATGAAGAAACGTAGTTGTCATTTTGGTTGTTGGTGACCCTTGCGAGTTTTGCGTCTTTACTATGGACCGAAGAAGTTTGCTTGAGGTCCTTGCTCTATGGAGAAAGCTGACAAGCTCTACATCGACGTCTCTCTTCTCCAGAAAGATGTTGGTAAGGTACAAAGACATAATCTTCCGTCATCCTCTTTTGGTTGTTTGTCTTCTGCTGTGCTAACTTGTACGTTTCACTACTACTGTACAACTTGAAGAACATCTTACAATGCCCATTGAGAGCACTATTGACAAAGTGTGAGATTTGTTGCTCATGTCTCACGAGTTATCTTACAAAGCTCAGTTTCCAAAGTGATCGCTCAAGGTTACTCTCCAGTTGAGCAAGAGCAATAGTACACTAACGACAAACTTCGCAAACTCTCTTGCTGGTACAACCTATAGCAGTTCGAAGAAGAAGGCCACGGAGACACCACTTGCAGTGACGATGTCTGACAACCAAGCAACACAGATGAGCGGGGATGGAGGATCATCTCAAGGTGATGCGCATAGGAAGGATATTGTGCACACGAAAAACCACTACTAAGAAGACGGCGCTTCAAGAAGACATTCTTAGTGTTGAGGACCGTAAACGTCTTCTTGACCGTCTACACAAAGAGTGTCGAGTTTCAAAATATACAATCATTATGGACGTGAAGCAGTTGTACTTCCAAGAAAAACACCCAAATAAATTCAGCAAGGGTTCTCTATTGGAAGAAGGTGCAAATCTGTGAATTTGACCGCTGTCGGAGTGTGATCCGTCTACTTAGGAAAGCGCCGGGCTTCTGGCTGTGGTTGTTCACTCAAGAGGTTGGCTTTCAGGTTACAACAGGGGCTATAAACACTCACACAGATGTGTAAGATCTAGTAATATACTCAGAAAGCGAAATTCAAGTCTAGCTGACAGTAATAAGATCCGGCAGTGAACTTTGACACTCACGGAGAGGAAAACTATGAAGGTTTAGACTTCTAAACTTCCCCTACATGCAAATGAGGTACTACTGAACTCACACACGAAGTTTCAGCCTGAGATCAAATTCTGACACGGAGATATGGACACAAAAGTTTTGAGCAAGAAAACTACGGCAATTTCTGGTACCTAGATGGCTATTTCGACCTATAACAGAATATTGGCTCGATCAATTTCAAATATTCTTACAAGATTTGGAGTCTACAGGATGCTGAACACCCCTGTGAAATTGGGACTCCTGAATGTACACAGAACTCCAGATCTCCTCCTCTGAAGTCGCTGCTCTAGATTAAGAGCTTTTCAGACCCCTTCTGGTTCAGCGGCTGCCCTGAATTACTCAGTCACTCAATCGATATGAAACTTTTTGGGAAACCGTAGCCCTGCTGGCAGAGAACACAACCTCGAAGTTTTGAAGCAATTTCCTCAAATCTGCTGCCAGTGACACTGAAAACCCTAAATCCAACAAAAGTGATTCAATTCTGGCACAATTCGAACTTCAATTGATCATAACTTCGTCTTTATTGCCTCGAATCGATCAAAAATTTCACTGGAAGTGCTTGGCATGACGAGCTCTACCCTCCTGTGCCCTCAGATTTCGAAGTCCCCTTACCAAATGCTCGAAATCCCCTTTAAACCTCTGTTTCTAAATTTAGAGTTGAACTAAAGACAAAAATAGACCAAATTGGAGTTCATAGCTCCACCTGGCTGTCCTTTAGTGCCCTAATCCACGTGGTAACTCAACTTCACTCAAAGGCTACCACATCAGCCCCCTAAAATGCCAGCGTAAATCTTAAACTTCACGCAAAGGCATGTAAAATAACACGTAACCCTAAAAGATAACTTGAACAATCTACAAAGCATGCATGGGCAACATGTAAGTACAACCCATGAGCTTAAACTCTTATCAGCATGGAAACCCTAAGTTATGTACTTTCACAACATAGATAAGCATGATATCATCTGCACAAGCGCAGGAGTGCTTGAACAGGATAGATAACATACTATCAACCTACTAGGACTCAAAATATATAATACAATAGTGTCAACACCGTATGCAAAGGTGTCAAACATATGTATAAAGGACTAGAAGTAATATGAGCTAACTTCTAGAACTACTAAACTCAAGCGTCGGAGTAGAAGTCTAGCATGTAACCGTCAAGTAGCGCGACATCCACCCCCTCTGAACCTGCACATCCTCTGGTATGTGCCATCCAGATCAAGACTCTTCAACTTCGGCTTCAAACTCATCTTCAACCTGCATTGAGTCTTCAACTTCATCCTCTGTAAACTCTGCAACGTTCAGGTCCTCCCCTCTTCTCCTAAAGAGCTTGATTCTCTTTCTTGCGATTGGTATCTTGAGCACTGCACCATCTAACTCTCTCAAGGAGTATGTGGCATTATCATAAACTTCTAACACCACATAAGGTCCAAACCATCTCTTGGAGAACTTCCTGATAGTGCTATGTTGATTATCAAGACTACTATCATAGACTAACACCCAATCATCTTCTTTAACTGGTTTGGGTCGTAATCTATGCGTTCTATCAAATCTGCCTTTGTTTCTCTCTCTAGCAATCTTTAATCTTTCGACAGCTTTGGCAACATCCTCAGGTCTTCGTTCCAACTGCTGGATCCTTAATGCAAGAAGATCCTCCGTACTTCTACCATCTTCCCATGGCAAAACATTCCAAGTGACACAACCTTCTCAATCGGCATCACAGATTTTTGCCCTAGTATCAACTCTGCTGGCATGTAACCTGTAACGGTACTATGAGTTGTACGATCTGTCCATAAAGCAAACGGTAGCAGTCTAAGCCATTCACGGATCTTACCTTTGCAAGCTTTTACCAAAGCTTTGATGATTGGCGGATGACCTCTTTCGCTCTTGTCATTCCCTTAAGGATTGTAAGCAGTGATTAACGCCAACTTGATTCCCAATCGCTTGAAGAACTCAACTGCTTCTTGTGAATCCAGCTCACCTCTATTTGCAGTGATCTTTCCCACACACCCATACCCACAGATAACATCTTCAAGTAGAAAGCGGCAGACACTAGCAGTGGTCTTCGTCCTCAAGGCACGGCCTTCAACTTGGTTAGATATATCTTCTCTAGCCAAGACTAGATACCTCATTTGTCCAAGCTCAAATGGCATAGTTACCAGATCCACTACCCATTTGTAATGAATGACTAAAGGATAAGTAGGATGTAATCCATCACGATGACGTATGTTGGAATACATCTGGCAAGGTATACATGACGAAACAAAATGTACTACATCCTTATACATACCCTTCCACCAATACTTCTCCTTTATCTTGACAAATGTAGCCCAAACTCCTCTATGACCGGCCCATAGACTCTCATGGAACTCCTTGATCAGCTGCTGTTGCAATTCCAAGTCACATACCACCCGTTGCGGTATACCTCCTTGTAGCTTAGGGCGCTTCCATAGATGTCCTCCATGTAAAAAGTAACCATAAGCTATTCTACGGATCCTCTTGAAATCTGCATCAGACCAGCCTTCTTGCCTTTCCAGTGAACTCAAATAGCGCCCAAGATCCAACCACTCGCCATCATACACAGTTTCCTCAAAAAACTCCAACGAGGCTGCAAAACAGCTTCTATCTCTTCTAGCAAGAGCACTAGAATAGAACTCTGTTCCCACATCCTCCTGATCATCTATCATTTCTTTCTCATCATAATACCTAGCCCTTGATAACATATCTGCCACAGGATTGTCCTTCCCTGCAATATGTCTAAACTCTGGGTTCAAGGACTTGATATATGCTATCCACCTCAACATAGCAATATCTGGAGTTGTACAGCTAGTGATCATTCCCAAGAGAGGTAAACAATCTGTCTCCACAACCACAGGTGCTCCTATCAAGTATTCTTTATCACTCTTCATCGCAGTAACTACTCCCCATAGCTCTCTCTTGACCTGAGAGTAGTCTCTCTGCCGTGAACTTAATACCTTAGCACCAAAACGCACCACATATCTATTTCCATCCTGATCATCTTGTCCTATAGCCCATCCAATGCCAATAGGACTAATATCTACAGTAAGGATAACGGATCTGCCCAACTCATATGTTACCTTCCGTAGAGTTGGTGGTGAAGACAACAGATCCTTCAACTTCTTCATAGACTCGCTTTGCTTCTCTTGCCACTGAAATCTTTGCCCCTTCCTCAGCAACTTGTACAACGGATCTGCTACATGTGCAAAGTGTGGAATCCATATATGATAAAACACACATGCACCTAGAAATCTTCTCACCTCAGTAACCGATCCACACGTCTCCTTCATTCTTCGAATGGCATCAACCTTATTTGGACAAGGTTTCCGACCATAAGATCTACATAGATGTCCCACTATTAACACCTCCTGTTCTCCAAATACAGACTTTGCTCCTGATAAAGTCAAATGAACCTCCTCCAGTCGACTCAGTATCTTATCACAGTCAGCTATGTGATCTGCAACAAACTTACGGCACCCCCTCTGATCCATTACCTCATTCTTCTCCTCCTCAGCACATCCTTTGATCGACACATCATCAAAGAATGGCATAGGTTTTTCAGGAATGAAGTCTCTCAAAACTTTGTTCATGCCATTCATCATATGTGCTACAGAATTGGTAGCACCTTGTGGCAAGGTGCACATCCTTAGTAACCCCAAAGGTGTCCTCATTGTAGTCAAGTCTCTACTCTCAGAGGATAACTGAAACTGATCATAACCTGAATATAAGTCTCCCATTGAATAGATAGCACGACCGGCAAAAGCTTCTGCAAACTCGTCTACAATAGGACCTATACCCATATTCCTGATAGTCACCTTGTTAACTGGCTGCATATCTTGAATGAATCTCAAAGCTCCACTCTTCTTCGGAACAGTAAACCATCTGCTAGAATAGAGAGCTATAGATGGTTCCAAGATACCCATCCTAATCCTCTCATTGAGCAAGTCTATCAGCTTTGACAGATGAGCTCTAGGCACATGGATAGGACATAGATTCCAAGGCACATGCGGTATAGTAAAGATTACCATAGGTGCAACTACATTTGGATCTACACATCCTACTTCATGTGACTCAAACGCAAACGCCTTACCATGCCTATATAGCATCTCCCTGAAGCTCTTCTTCTCTTGCTCGGTAAGAAATCCATCACCTCCAATCTTCAGCTCCTTCAGTGTTGTTTCTGTGAACTGGTGTCCAATTCTTCTCGGTCCTCTGAGCGTCGGTTCTCGTGCAGCTTGCTCCATCTTCTGATTGTAATTGAGTGGTAATGACAAAGCCACTGGTTTGACTTTCTTTGCCAGTGACTTGTACTTGGTCTCCACATACACCTCTTGTCGATCTATAAACTTATCAATTACATCATAAAGCTCCTTGGAGCTCACTCTCACCACTCTATCTACATCATCTATAGAACTTTCTACTATAGATTTCAACTCCCATATAGTATCTACCAAATACTGCTCTTCAAACACCCCAGATATGTATTCATCTCCTGCTAACTCTCCACTATCCCCCCAAAGACTGCTGTACATACTTCACATGTTGCCTCTCAAACCTCTTCAGATTCTCAACCTTCCTATAACACACTGATCCACATGACGTCAATCCTAAGAAGCTAGTGGATAAAGCTTTTTGCTCTATTGGATCAGCCGAGAATCCTATCTCTACTGTACCGTTGAAGTCTCGCTCTTCAATGGTACTCTGTCAAAACCCCTAGACTCTCTAAACTCCTGAGTAATCTTAGGTAGTGGACGGTCTCTCAAGCTATCACGATTCCTCTCATGTTCTGCAGCAACGGTCAAAAACTGAACAGCTCTTTTGCCGTCTCTACTACGTATCCTAGCATATGCTTAACCATCATCCATAACTCGTGTCTCCATTCTAACAGCAGTAATGTAAGGCTGTCCTAGAATGATAGGATAGGTTGACATGTCTTGCACAAAGAAATTCTGAACATCACTGATGTCACCCACATTTATCTTGATGTTGGGACAAGCACCATAGAGTTCTCCTCGCTGGTTGTTGGCAGCACGGATAAACCATCCATGGTCGGTGTCTATGGGCCATCTCCCACGCTTGTACAGCTCCTTAGACATCAGATTAATCTCTGAGCCATGATCAATCAACGCCACCACAGGTTCCTCTAGATCTCACAGCTTCACTAAGGTCTCTGTGGTTGCTCTTGTCCAATGGTTGTGAGAATAATGGCTCTTCTACGATGCTTCCACCTCATCTTCAAACCTCACGTGCTGATACGAACTCCCCTCTGATACTTGAGAGCAATAACCAGCAATCTCATCTTCCTCATCTTCCGACAGTTTGGTCCCTAGAGCGTTAAACGTAGCTGCTTCACCCAAAATCTGACGTTTCCTCTTGATGATATCTATGATAACCTCATGGAACTCACGCTTTGCAATCCCAATAATCTCACCCAAAGTAAACTCAACCTTCCCATTCAAGATACGGTTCTCTAACACCTGCTTCAAGTCTGTAGTAATCTCAATGTCAGACTGAAGTTTGTATGCAGGCATCTTACCCTTCTCCTTGCTTCTCTCCTTCTCCTTTGGTGTTGTAGATGGTAGATCCTCCATAGTCTCCTCCCGAGTAGATGTTGTCTCCTGCCTTGTCTCTGGTCTAGTCCTTTCACTCCTTGTAGCAGGCCGTTTGGCTGTAGAAGCCTCACCTGCATCCTCCCTCCTGCGTTTTTCTTCTAGTACAGCTTCATGCTGACTTCTTGCAACATAAGCATGCACTGTTATAGTATCCACAGGGTCATTCCATCCTGTAGTTTCTCGAATTGAGTTGCCAACCCTTCGTAGCACATCCTTATCTAGCTTTGTTCTAGCTACGGACCGCACTACATCAAACCACAACCCAATAATCCCTTTCTCTCTCTCCATCTCCACTTTCACTCCACAAGTAGCAGCATTCACAAGAGAAACAACATGTGATGCTGATATCTCATTCACAAGCCTCTTCATACCACCCTTGCCAAAGTTGGTTCCCAACATCATCCCAATCTCTCTCAAATGGATCTTACCATCTTTGAAGAAGATAAGATCTTTCCTCAATGCATCTGAAAACTCTCCACAATCTCTTCTTACATGGTCTAGGCTATCACACCATATACAACGATGAACAAAGCCTTCTCTCATCTGAGGTCTATGCATAGCAGGCTGTACATTCTGCTCCTTCTCTTCTAACCTAGTGAGCTTAAGCTTAAGCTCCTTCATACCATTAATCAGTTCATCAAGCGGTGAGTCTTCCTCTCTAGCAATTACCAAAGTGGGCTTAGTAGGCAACTGCTTGACAGGAATTATCAGAGGTGTTGCTTCACTTACCACCACCTTGTCTCTTCTTCTCTGTCTCTTGGTCAGCAAAGAGACAACCTCTTCAACCTCCTTCCAGTCAGTCTTCAATCTTCTCTCCTCACTCTTGTCTTCCAGCAACAGCTCAAGCTTCTCCTGAATAGTCACGTCCGCTGCTTGTAGAAAAAGCTCTGTCTTTTCCACCTCTAGTGTAAGCTTTTCTGTCCTAGAAAGCTGAGCATACTGACGATCAAACTCCCTTAACAACTCATTTACAGACAAACCTTTGTTAGGCTTAACCACCCACTCCAAGAACGTTTTCTTGGTCACTCTCTCTGAATTTTCAGTGTAGTACTCCTCCTTCAAAGCGCGCATAAAGCTTTCCCAACTCTGTCCTTGCCGCTGCTTGAGCTCCTTCACACGCCCACGAATCTCAGGCACAACAGCAAGTTCAAAGTTCTCCACCATCTCTTTCTCAAGTACCTTGTTCACCTCCATCTCCCTAGCATAGTATCGCACGTACTTGGAAATATCTGTCCCCTTGAACTGATCCATCTGATGCACCACAGATAGCAACGCCTTGGTTGCTAATACCTCCTTCCTCTCTGTGCTCTGCTCCTGCTGCATAAACATGGAAAAGGCTTGGAACATCTTCATCGTAGCAGCATCCAACTGAACAGGTTGTTGAGCAGCAACAGCACCTCCACTTGATGATCCTTGGTTGGCCATGATATCTGATCCTGCAACACTCTCAAGAAAACTCCCACCCTAGGTGTTTCACGTCGAGTTCACCAAAAAGAGAGTATGTCGGAGTGTGATCCGTCTACCTAGGAAAGCGCCGGGCTTCTGGCTGTGGTTGTTCACTCAAGAGGTTGGCTTTCAGGTTACAACAGGGGCTATAAAAACTCACACAGATGTGTAAGATCTAGTAATATACTCAGAAAGCGAAATTCAAGTCTATCAAGCAGTAATAGGATCCGGCGGTGAACTTTGACACTCACGGAGAGGAAAACTATGAAGGTTTAGACTTCTAAACTTCCCCTACATGCAAATGAGGTACTACTGAACTCACACACGAAGTTTCAGCCTGAGATCAAATTCTGACACGGAGATATGGACACAAAAGTTCTGAGCAAGAAAACTACGGCAATTTCTGGTACCTAGATGGCTATTTCAACCTATAACAGAAGATTGGCTCGATCAATTTCAAATATTCTTACAAGATTTGGAGTCTACAGGATGCTGAACACCCCTGTGAAATTGGGACTCCTGAATGTACATAGAACTCCAGATCTCCTCCTCTGAAGTCGCTGCTCTAGATTAAGAGCTTTTCAGACCCCTTCTGGTTCAGCGGCTGCCCTGAATTACTCAGTCACTCAATCGATATGAAACTTTTTGGGAAACCGTAGCCCTGCTGGCAGAGAACACAACCTCGAAGTTTTGAAGCAATTTCCTCAAATCTGCTGCCAGTGACACTGAAAACCCTAAATCCAACAAAAGTGATTCAATTCTGGCACAATTCGAACTTCAATTGATCATAACTTCGTCTTTATTGCCTCAAATTGATCAAAAATTTCACTGGAAGTGCTTGGCATGACGAGCTCTACCCTCCTGTGCCCTCAGATTTCGAAGTCCCCTTACCAAATGCTCGAACTCCCCTTTAGTTAAACTAAAGACAAAAACAGACTAATGGGAGTTCATAGCTCCACCTGGCTGTCCTTTAGTGCCCTAATCCACGTGGTAACTCAACTTCACTCAAAGGCTACCACGTCAGCCCCCTAAAGTGCCAGCGTAAATCTTAAACTTCACGCGAAGGCATGTAAAATAACACGTAACCCTAAAAGATAACTTAAACAATCTACAAAGCATGTATGGGCGACATGTAAGTACAACCCATGAGCTTAAACCCTTATCAGCATGGAAACCCTAAGTTATGTACTTTCACAACATAGATAAGCATGATATCATCTGCACAAGCGCAGGAGTGCTTGAACAGGATAGATAACATACTATCAACCTACTGGGACTCAAAATATATAACGTGTCAACACCGTATGCAAAGATGTCAAACATAGGTATAAAGGACTAGAAGTAATATGAGCTAACTTCTAGAACTACTAAACTCAAGCGTCGGAGTAGAAGTCTAGCATGTAGCCGCCAAGTAGCGCGACACCGCGTTCACATAGACAGTATTAAGATTTGAAAACGTCAGTACTATAAGGTGTTGGCTACTCCATATGTGGTTATTGTGGATCTTGAGGATTGTGCTTCTAAAGAAGAGTTTGATTGGAGCAGAGCGAAAAGTGATTATCATTACGTATTCCAGACTCTTTGCTTCCTTTCCTGTGTGTTTGTTTTTTGTCTTGTTGTTTCTTTTTTCTCTGTCTTGTCGTGAGAAGGAGAGATACCAGTATCACTTCTCACCACATGCAAGAAAAATAATACAAATATCATTTCTTCCGAATGTGACGTGAGGTGACAGAGTCAGGGAAAGCGATACCTGTATCACTTCTTCTCGCTGTGGTCTAATTGAGACTTGTGTCTCTTCTACTCATGTCTCTTCTACTCATCTTGACACAAGTATCACTTCTTCTCGTCATAGTCGAACTGAGACTACTCACCTTGGGAGAAGCGAACCTGTTTCACTTCTTCTCGCGCTGGTCGAACTGAGACTTGTGTCTCTTCTATTCGCCTTGGGTGATGTAATGCTTGTACCGCTTCTTGTCGTCTTGAGAGGAGTGATACATATGTCACTTCTCCTCGTCTTGGTCGAACTGAGACCTTTGTCTCTTCTACTCATCTTGGGAGAAGTGATACATGTATCACTTCCGTCGGCCTGGTCTACATGAGGCTTGTCTCTTCTACTTGTCTAGAAGAGAAGTGATGCATGTATCACTTCTCCTCGTCTTGGTCAAACTAAGACTTGTGTCTCTTCTACTCACCTTGGGTGAAGTAATACTTATACCACTTCTCTTCACCTTGGGAGAAGTGATACCTATGTCACTTCTCCTCGTCTTGGTCGAACTAAGATCTTTGTCTCTCTTCACATTGAGAGAAGTGATACATGTATTTCTTTCTTCATCTTGCTCGAATTGAGACTTGTGTCTCTTCTACTCGTCTTGAGAGAAGTGATACTTGTATCATTTCTCCTCGCCCTTGTCAAACTGGAACTTATGTCTTTTCTACTCACCTTGGGAGAAAGCTATTCTCTAGTGCAATCTGGTAAGGTCACGTATGAAACTACCTCAGATTTTTTGAGACCAAAAAGCTCATATTCTTTCCCATCTTACATGTCTTAGTTCTAATCTCACTTGTTTGTTGAGATCATTTCACAAGAACTGTTCTTGACCTAGTTCATGAAATGATCCATTCATTTCCAGCATTTCAAATAGTGATATGAAGTATAACAAAAACCAATCACCAAAAAGAAAGACAATTTACTAAAAAATAGTTACAACTATATCATGCAATTGACACAAGTGTTGTTACTTGGCATTAGAAGACTAGGCTCTATCATGTCGTCTTGACGGCTTTCCTTGATAAGTTATACGTGAGTTGTGTCTGAATATGACAACGCAAATTGGCAAAATGTTAGGATCTGGTACTGCATTGGATGTGCCTAGCCCAACTATGCACATGTGTTAAGACCATGTAAAGTTAAGGTTTTCCGACTAGCCTCCAAATGCTGAGTGTACTAAAACCACAGAATGCTTTTCTCTTTTCATGTGGTCTTTGAGTGGACACTCGGCGAGAGAAAAGATTATTTAAACGAAGCGAAATGGTCAATCGAGAACACAAGTGTGTTTTTCATTTCTCAGCACAAATGGAGGAAGAAAACTTTCCACGTGGGATGTCGCTGTTGTCTCTAGAAGGAAAGCCATGCCCTACCAAGTTACCAACGGCGGACCAACGGATACTAACTAGTTACTAGTTTGGCGAGTCTCGTTTGGTGCTTTATTGGTCTTGTTTTAACCTCTTGCGGCTTGTCCCATGAAAAGAAGTTGTTTTGTAGATGCTTTAATTTGTGCAGAAGTTTACACCTAAGCATCACTGGTTGTTTTGTTGGACAATACTGTCACATCTTTGAACAGATTCTGCAAAGTCTTTATAGAAACATCGATGGGTTTATACGCTTCAACTGCATCACCATCTACTGATTGTAAGAGACTGAGAAGGAATGGGAAGGATATATTTCACTACTGCAAACAAGGGATAACCTAAGAATCGATCAGTAATTATCATGAATCATCTCTGATAGCACACAAATTATGTTCTGTGACATCCTAATCCCCTGAGATTTCTCGTCCATGGTTAATAACTGACGCGGATTCTTTTCTTCTGAACGGCTCATTAAATTCTTTGCTCTAACGGTGCAAATTTATGAGCATATCAAAATAAATCTAAGAGAAAGTTAAGAAACTACAAAAAAAGATTTTCAAGGTAACATGTAAATTTTGCGTGAATCTGATTCAACCACTTTTTGTGAAAACAAGAGTAAGAGACGACCATAGAACGAGTGTGAGTGAATAATTATGAAATTACTAGGCGAGATCAAACAATCATTTCACAACTTCGCTATTTTAGAAACCTTTGAATGAATATGTGAAAACTAGATGAAAAACGTTTTATTGAGAAGAAGTCAACAAGAAATGCAGCAGCTGTAGGTACTTGAGGGAGCTTGTAAATCTTTCATAATTTACAAGCTCACAGATACCAGCTGAGTAATCAGCTAATTGCGCAAGGGCCTAACCCTTCAGGATCTAAGATCTTTCTTGGCTTTACGAAGAAATGATCAAAGTGTCTTCTGGACACAAAGAACAAGGACTATGTAAGAGCCGGGAAAATAATAGATAAAACCTCATACTAGATAAAACCTCTGTGGTTTTGATAAAGTACAAGTCATACGAGTGTTTGAATAAGATTTTTCTTATACTTTTATCAAACAACGTTATAGCCAATGGCTGAAGGTCAGATTAGGAAAAAGAGGTGCATGGTTCTATTCCTGTTGGTCATTTTGTAGCTCTCCTCGTGCGTCCCTTGTGGTGCTACTCATCGTTGACATACTTGTAGACGCCATCGTTGGAACGGTCGTGTCTGTCATTGTGTGCGCAATCACCACCAACCGTTCGATTGGAACCGTCGTGCATCTACTTTCTTAAATTTCTTAAATGATTGAGGTTATAATATAGTTTACTCTTGTCCAGATTTTCACATAATGACAAAACTTTCTAAGACTATCCAAGAGCAAGTGATAACTTCAGATTTTTTTTCGCTTCTGAAGATTTGTGTCCTCCACATCTTCTCTGCCTAGGTTCTCTTGGTTACATATTTAGTCAGAGAGCGTTTTAATTATAAAGTATGCACAGTAGTCACCTGATCTTCGTTTATTCATAGTATTGAACTCTTTTCATTTTTTTATTGGAATTGTTTTTAGCTCTCGATGAATACCATACTATCATTGTCAGGTCTAGCACAAGATAGAATGATAAAGAGACCCCCTTAACTCTTTGTTTTGCACTTCTATTCTCATGAAATGATAAATAGATTTCTCAACTCCTCGCCTTGCATCTCTATTACCAGCGCTCTACATCTTTTAGCCCTACTACAGATCGACCCTTTCTGACATTGATACCAACAGTAATAACGACAAAATTTCATGATTTTTGACGATTTTCATCATCTTAAAGTCGTAAAAATGATGTAGGAGCAATGTCAGAATTTATGTCCTAATGTTGTAGGACTGCTTTCTTACTTAGCCGTCTGAAATGACCCGCCTTAAAGATATCATAATTCAGTCTTACTACCGTCTGAAAAGTACCAAAACAATCCAACGCCAATTAAGATAAAAAAAATGTGGCAAAGCCGTCTTAAAGCATGTAAGTTTTGTCTGAAATCAATCAGTTAAGACATCTTCATGACCACACCGACATTATGACATACGGTTTTTGTCTTAAACATATACAACTCTGATAACTTTAGCGACATAATCTCCACAAGATTTTGACAATAATTAAGACAAAGGACGTCATTTTATACAACTATGCATACTATTTCTCACATAATTTATGATTCAAATCTGGCACAATTTCGACATAAAATTCTGATAGTATATCTGACAGTTGTATGATATCAATACAACGAAAGATTTATCACATTGTTCACGACATCATTATGACAGTATTACGATAAATAATCTTTTACAACACAGTTCCGATATGTTTTTGATAATATAATTTACAACATGTATCTAGACAGCATTCGACAACTGTCCAACATTCATTTTTCCACACTTTTTCTGACAAGTTTTCTCGTCTGACGTGTTTGCCACAAACCATCATACACCATTGCTACACTAATTACCATAGCATTCAGACAAGAATTCAGATGTTTGTTAGACTTCATTCATCTAATAATGAGACAAAAATACTAAATAACAACAAAAATATAGAAATACATTATATGTGCACCATGTGTAATATGATGATTTTGTACATCACCTCACTCTATATCTTTATATGTGCACCTCACTCTATCTTGCTACCATAACCTCAACGCTTCTTAAGTCTTATTCTCGATGTTATCTTCGTTGCCGGTGGATGCACCTTTGGCATCACTTCCTCTTCCTCCTCCTCGGTCTCGACCTCTTTCAATGCGGACTCATCTAAGACCTCGACCTCAGGCTCCAACCTCCGACTGATAGCCGGAGATGCAATAGGCACCACCCTGAAGAACGACAGAAGCTCACACATGATAAAAACCAAGACTATTGACTTACTATAAATATAAATCAGTATATCCACTCGTACACTTATCTCGTTGGAATATCCACTAGTATCTTATATCTTATCATTCTTCATGGAAGGAGAACTTGCTTGATTTGCTATCAATCTCTTTTTTGTCTCAATGATGTCCTCTAGCTCACACATCTGGGTTGACAAACAACATGATAAGTTAGTCCGGAATAAAGACATGGCAATGTTCACTCCTCATACGGGCTGTGAATGTAATTCATTCACCTTGTCATCATCTATTTTTCCTCCGTTGTTCCACTGATACATCCTCATCATCCAAGGATGAGGAGTCTAAAGAGGACCTCCTCAACCTTTCAATCCTCCATCCCAGTGACACCCGTAGTTGCAGCTCTATCTCTCCATTAGATCTCGGCATCAAGAGTGTCAAACAGTGCATGCTTCTCATTAGTTAGTGCAGTCTTCATCTCCGTCTCTATTTGTTCACTATCATACAGATCGATCTGTCAGACAACACACTATCAAATTAAGACAACAATTACGACACAATTCTCACAATAATTTTGATAATGCTCATCGTAATTCATTACGACTAGAAATCAACCATAATTCAGACATCACATGTGTCAGAATTTCATAAAGATAATCTTAATTATTATAATAAAATTTTAAACCTAGGACAAGAATAAGACACAATTGTGATAACAATTAAGACATAAAAAACTTCGGAGTTATAATGTCTTTGTCGTAAATAATATCGTAATTTTCAAATGACAATAAACCCTAATTTGTTGCTTTTATGTCATAAACTATACCAGAATAGATGACTGAATTATTACCACAACGGTAAGACAACGTTAAGACGGAAATTCTGGCAACCTCGATGTCGGAAAGTCTGCTGATTCATGTCAGAAATTCACAGGTTGATGAAAAAAGATATTGGTTTGAACACTTACAAACTCTAACGGTGAATTTCAGCTTTCTACCAATGCCCAGTTTGTGAGATTTAACGTGTCCCTTCTCCACCTTCTTCTCTTGGGATAATTTGTTACTCACATTAACATCCAAAAGTTGTATTTTTTCATTTCCTCTTTTGTCTGTTTGTCAATAGTCTTCTGCATCTCGTCCGTTGTGAGGTCTCTTTCATGAAGATGAGCAACATATGCAATGAGATATAACCTATGGTTTCGAGTGATAGCTAGACACTTTGTTTCTCAAAAATGACTTTGGGAGTAGGAGCCATTCTTGTAAAATTCTCAAATCTCACTGAGAATGGTTCTCTTCTGTGCGGGTGGAAGACTACATCATCGAGTTGTTGGCCTCATATGACACTCACACACCATCCACAAATTTGCATTGAAATCTTGAAATCGTTCATCTCCACTTTCTTGTTCAGTACATATGTTTCTGCATCGATTGATAGTCTCACTTCTTCCTGGGAGGTGGAGGACCCGCTGCAGTGTTCACATCGGCCTCTCGTGCAGAAGACGCTGTGTCACAGGGCAAATTTTGGTTAGAAACACTTCCCAGTTGACTTTTCATGATATCCATCGTGTGCATGGACTGGATCCGGATGGACCCGATCTCCTTCGTCGCGTCTTGCGTAACTTGTTTTTCAACCTTCTGCATCAATGACATCATTGCTTCTAAGTTATCTTGCCCCCCAAGCGCAGAAACCAATCCTTGACTACAAGCGTCACCGGAAAGACTACTACAGTGGAGGTGTCGTTAGTAAAATTTTTATAACTATTGCAGAGAAAATATTCAATACTTTTACAATAAAATATATATATATATATATATCGTAAAGATGTTATAAATTCTATAACTGTTATAGAGAAATATTCAATACTTTTAAAATAACATATATATATATTATATCTTAACTGCAGAGTACATGCCGCATCTTCCCAGGAAAACCCATAGCAGAAGTGAGTTGCAGTGTCCATAGCGAACCATACGTGCGGGATGCTGTCTTGTGATAATATAGTTCTTTACAAAATTTAATTTATCACGTAACCGTTTCCCGCAAGAAGGGTTAGATGATAAATCAAAAGCCTTTACATATTCCCCTCTTCCGAACTTGAAAGAAGAGAATCCCTTGATAAAAGGTATGGTAGCAAGAAACCAAAGAGTCCAACTTTCTCGCACACACAAACGCATCACTCCTTTCTAGAAGTTCCACGAGGGAAAGGGGATTCACGTAGCCAAACACACAAAAGGAACAAAAGAAGGAAGAAACCAAATATCACCAGGGAACTAACCTAGATGGATGCAGCGGCCCTTCTCAGTATATGTTCGGAGAGAAAAGACATTACGGGTTGAATTCCTTGTCCTAACTGTGACCCAAGTCACAACAATTAACAGTATATTAACTGTATATATATTAGGCTACACATGGTAGCACTCAGAGCTTGTGCTACGCATATCGGGATGTACATGTCATGCTCACTGGTCCTGGTTCGACATTGAGTCACAACTTACTTGAGCCTCTTGCCGAGTGAGTGGGTTCTTGCAGTCTGCAGGTTCCCGTAGTTCGTGCTTAACTTCTGTATATTTAGTTGTCTGATGCTCTATCATCATCTGAAGATGAGGTAGCATTTGTTCCGTGACGTGTAAAACTGCGAAGGACTAGGAATCTCGGCTTTAGTCAGCGAGCAGACATCATGATCTTCGTTCCAGCGAGGTGCTGCTGTATGATCTGTGAATGTGTTTTAATTGTACACCACCCGTAGATGTCCTTTCCTCAGCTAAGCTGGTACGTTTGTCTGGAGACATGTAAAACTACGAACTGGCAGGACTTGAATCCCATCACTACCCATCTAGCGACACGCGATCTTCTTCCCAGCCTGGTGCTGAAATTAACTGTGTAATGTTTTGATAGTAAACCACCGGGTGTTACCACCTACGAGTATCATGAACTTTTACTTATCGTGTGCTATTCGATTCAGGCCTTCCTGGCTAACAACTGCATGGCTGCAAGGCCACATGAGCTGTTATACTTTAACCTGTAGAAATCTTCTAGTCTTCTCGAGTCTTGCTTATAGTCTTGCTGAAATGCGTCAGCTGTGTTCACTATCCAAAGGTCTTCTATGTAGCTTCTATCGAGCTTTTGTGTTGATTGCCTTTCCCACAAACATAATTTGGGAGCTCAATTTAAAGACCCCACCTTTCTAAAGTACCATATATCCCTTCGTAGCACCATTTCGTCCTCCGCCAGACTGTCTTCTCGTCTGTATGCCTGAACCCCCAAATATGAGTTGCATTGTCAGCTGCTTAGATCCTCTTCAACGAACTCGAAGAGAGAAAGTCAAGAATATGCTCAATATCAACGAGCTCTAACTACCCTCGCAATAATCGTGGCTCATGAGACTCGCGTCAAACTTCAGCCCTCGCTCCCGTTCCACCTACTTATACGTTTGAACTGAACAGATGGATGACTGCAAAGGATTGGATAATCGACGAGGATGCTTGCAAACTTCTACTGAAGGAAACTCTCCGGCGATTGTGACGAGTTTAGATGGTCGGGATAACAATCGGCTCCAAAATCAAGTCTTTGATAAAGATTGTGCCATCCATGTAAGCATCAATCAATCAGGTACAAGAGAAGAAAATCACGTCAGCGGGAAAAGAGACAAACGTAAACGCAATTCCACAGTAGTACTCCGCACGACAAAAGAAAATCGTTTGAATCTCAGAACGTGGATCAGAATAGTTCGAGTCGTTGTTTACAAGGATGTCTCAAGCTTCCTACTCGTAGACCTGATGAAGCTTCCGGGTCATGAATAGTCATCACTTTCTATACAAGAGTCATCTCCTGAGGTCTGCGTGGCTCCCCTGTCTGGTCCCTGCGCGCGATCCATCCATCATATCTCTCAGAGGTCCATCCAGTCGGAGGGTTGAAGTACCCTCCATCAGCTGTTCCATCCATACCACCACTCATGTGAGTGGTTGTATGGAGCAGTGACAAATCTACATGTATCAGAAACAACAGAGCAGCGACTTCATGCCTGGTTGCAGCTCCTTGCACACGGACCCAAACTGGAAGCAGAGCTCTTCACCAGAACTGTACCTGTAGACAAGTCTTCCGCAGCAAACAAAACAGATGCACAGCAAACCTACAAGTCTCAGTCGGAAATTCACAGCCATCGGCCCGACTTACGAAGCTTATGATAACCTAACTTCAAAACTGAGTGTTCCAGATTTCTCAAAACAGAAACTGGTAACACTCGACTCTAGAGTTGTTTTCGGATCAATTCATCATGTCAATTGACCAACTCTCTGATGTAGATTCCACTGAATGTGACGATTGGTGGCCGTTCATGGATCTGGTGAATCTACGGAGTCCCGAGTCAAGAGTCAGGCAGTCATGAACTTGGAGTCATGCCCTAAGGATAATGGTACTACTCCAAATCCTTCTGCTGCTGAGCATGAGCTCTCTGAGGATTGCCTGCCGCTTGGCAATCCTCATTTATCAGAGCTTTTATTACGTATGTCTCCCGACCACACCGAAAATAAGCCGCGATGCATTGATCACAGCAGATGTATGCATCGCCGAGAGTTTCGAGGAACTGAGACTCCCTCGACATTCGAACTCACTGTTTGATTCTCCACTTGTAGAAGGACAAGCACCGACACTACTGCCAGTTAGGACCAGACATGGTGGAACCTAGCCACTTCGGAAGTGAATTTTCAACTGCTCGATTTGTCCTGCGACAACATCGGTGGATACCCCGACGACGTGATAACGTTTTCAACGGACTTGCACGATCTCCGCCACTCCAGGAATTATTGTCATATCGTGAGATGCGTCGTGCTCGCCTCTACTCGAGAAGCAGGACATAGCCTGTAGCTGCTATATAGGAGGAGGGTATAAACATCGGAGGAAGAACATCCCCGGAGGAACATCCGAACATCCTCCCTTCGGGGTGTTAGTTGTTTGGCCCTTCGGGTCCCTCTTTCCTTTGTATTGCTTGATGGGGTCTTTCCATCCGTTGGCTATTCATTGCGTCGTGTGTTTCCTAACATAGAAAATAGCCTGCTTTCGCGCTAACTGAGGAAATTCCGCTATCACTTCACTTACAACTGTTGTGATGTCGGAGTAGACTTGGCATTCTTGTCACTCCTGTAAAAGAGTTTACAGTTTTCGTTGTAAAACAGACGTGCACTCAGGAAGTACCCTGTAAGAATCTTCAGGAATTTTCTAATCGCTTTCTTCCCGTAAGTTAGTAAGTCTCTCTTCATAAAACTGCTCGAAAACTGGGGAAGTAGTTTGTAAGAATTTACAAGGACTTTAATAATCTCTCTATTCCCGTAAGTGTCCTCTTTCCACAACCGCTCGAACATTTTCAGTCTTACGTTTGTGAACATTCTGCATGGTATGACATTCTCTCACACCCAGACTCCACAGGCTTGCAAGTTCAAGCATGTCATTATTTCTGACAGGATAAGGTTTCATTCATTATCCTCGGATATTTTCTGGTAGCACAAGAAAATTAACCTTGAATATTGTTCTTATCGTACACAAAAGAGTATTTCTTTTTTCTCCTTCAGTGATGAGTACCACGTTCGATCTAAAAACTCCATGACAACACTAAATTAGTCGGACTAAAAACAAATCTGAAAAAGAAAGATTTTTAGCCTTTTTCGGCTATTTTCAGAATTTTTTTCCGTCATTTTCCTGAAATATTTTACGTTTCTATGCATCTCTCTTTGGACGTGGTTTATAAACATTCGCGCTGCGGGGAGAAAACGTATCTAGACATTTCGCGTTTCGAGAGAAAAACATTCTCAGATTTGGTTCGTGCAGAATGAACGAAACTTACATATTTACGCGAAAACATGCATCATTACGGTATTGTTGTGACTGCGAGCCTCCTTGTGCCCTTGTGGTACTTTTGTAGAAGGATTTATTCCCTCTGGTATGCACTACAGACTGTGGTAGACATTGCTCCGTCTGCCAGCTTTCTGTGTAGACGTCTCCTTGGTGTTAGTGAGGTGTTCAATCCTTGGCTCTTCTGGATACATTCCGAATATGGAAGAGTGTAGTAAGCTTTATTTATTACCTAACCCGGCTGTCGGGGAGGGTTAAGTAATTAATTAATATATCGATTATATTTTTTCTCTCGATCAACAAGTGATCGGATTTACAGTCTGGGAAATGCGTTACTCTATGCTTTACTTATGGGTTCTATATGGACGTTTTCGCAGTTCTAGGTATGATTATTATTTAATAATTATAAATTATTTTAAGTTTTTATTAAAATTTACTATTGAATTTTGTATAACAGTTATAAATTTTCCGATATCATAAAGAGAGCAAAAACTACTGAAATCGATCGAGCATGCTTATTGGGTAACCTGTCAAGGGTCTTTTTTTTATTAGTTTTATGTGGTTACCTATTTTTTTGTCAATGAGTCGTTTTTAGTCCGAAGGGTCTAATCAAGGAGGTTTTTCTTAACCAGCATCCAAATACAACATACGGTTTTGAACACCATCACGTTGAATTTTCTTGTTAAACCAACACCGGACGGGTTAATGTTTGGTGAAAAAGGTTAATATCATCGAGACAACCGAGATATAGTGCACAGTAAAAACAATATGCATGCTGGATGAACTCCGGGGGAACTTTTGCTCGCTTCATGTTACTGGAAATATATATATGTGTTAAGTAAAAAACATATACTAAGTAGATGAAAAGAATTAAAATATTCTATAAAGATTATATGTTACCCATGCCTGGAAACCCGGGGAAAGTAGAAGATAACCCATAAGTCTCGACCAAGGTGCCGCGCTTCAGAAGGTATAACACCGGGAGTCCACAGTGATTTATACATTAATATATAGTGAAGTTTAATTTAGTACCTAACCCTTCCTACCGGAAGGGTTAGGTACTAAATTAACCACCTGTATTGCCTCCTCCATCGAAAGATGGAGGAGGTGAATATGCAGGTGCTCTTACTCACCATGTCATCTGTATGTGAGACGTAAACAATATCATTGGATGGACGCAGAGTGGAGTTCGTGCGTAAAAAAGAATTTGAATTCTCGAGACGGTGAAAAGCAGATAGAAATCTCATATTTACCTCATCATTAACTCCCGGGCGAAGCAAGAAAAAGAATTCACTGCAGTGCAGTTAAGACCCGTCTTTTGTATTTGAATGCTGGTGAAGCAAAAACCTCTCTAGTCAAGTTTACACACCTGCTACAAGAAACTCTCGTACATCATACTCATATCCTCACATCATAGTGAGGATATCAGCCTCATGTACATTCAGGAACTGTACATGAGGCATAATTAAGAGTTAATCCTTCTGTTAGGAAGTGTTAGTTCTTAATTATTGTCTCTAAGATTGTTCATTCGTTGATAAGCCTTGAGTTATAGCTGAATAGGTTCCAGTTGCTGCAGCAGCGCTTATGGTTCTTTTGGTTTGTAGAGGTCACGTGTTGTGTTCTCGTAAAAGTAGTTTAAATTAGATTTTTAAATATATAAATTTATATATAGAAGTTTGAATTTACACAGAGCTTTGACTTGCAATGCCGCGGACTTCTCACTCCAGTAAAACGTGAAATTTTGGCCCACTTCCTTGAAGACGTGAACTGAAATATTTCTCTACGCTTCCTTCAGTTTCTAATTTCTATCATTTTTGTCTTCTTCTTGTTTTTGTACAAGGCCGTGAGGCAGGATATTCGACATATTCACGAGCATGCTTATTCACCTCATGTACACTTAAGTTCGGAGCCGGAAGAATACAAAAGATTATTTTCACCTCATTAACACTCAACTTCGGAGCCGGAACAATAGAAACACTTATTTTCACCTGGTTAACACTCCACTTAGGAGCCGAAACAATACAAACAATTATTTTCACCTCATGGATACTCCACTTCAAAGCCGGAATAGTGGAAAAATGGAAATCATTTTCAACTCATGTACACTCAAGTTCGGAGCCGGAATACTGGAAAAATGGAAATTATTTTGACCTCATGTAGTGTCAAGTTGGAAGCCGATGTCGTGTTGTGGATTGGCTAGGGTGTGAAACCACCACATATCCTTCGTACGTGTTTGGTGTTGAGGAGCCACTGGGACCTTATCGTGTCAAAAGATAAGGCTCCACGTGGACGATCCGTGTACTCTTCGCTGAGTGGAGATAAGAGTAGTACTCTTGTCGTCACATGTGAGATTGATGTATAAGAAGAGAGGTGCGCGGAGCTTGAGAGATAGAGTTTAGAGTATCCAAGTCTAGTGGAGTGTGATCAGTATCATCGGATGAAGTAAGCGGCAGTGCGAGTGGTAGGCATGAATGGAGAACCCTTTCGTGCTCCTGATCTTCCACTTGCGCATCCATTCGTCATTAAGATCCATTGTCTGCCACGAGGTCATTTTCGAGTATTTATGGTAGCTCATTGGGGAGAGTCGTTTATGGCTGCGGTGATGGCTACTCCGGATCCTATCGTTCTTCCCATTGGGTTTGGATCGTGTGATATTGTTGTGGCTCTGTTTGTTAGCAAAGAGAAGTTTCTCTTGCTTTGAGCTACGCTTCGGTGGTTTTGGGTCAGGGTTGTGATTCAAGGGTTGTTTCAGAGGCTTTTGAAGCAGATTACAGACTGCTCTGGTCTGGTTCTCAGTTTTGTACTCTTAGGAGAAAGAACCGGCAGTGTACATACATTTGGAGTTGGTAAATATCGCAGCGTTCATTTTCGTGGTTGTTTTTCTCTGTCTTGTCTCTGTTTCAGCACACAACATCTCCACAGCCAGGAACCTCGCGTTTTCCTAGACATCCTTCACGCAATATCCGACACGATAACGTGTTTGGAGTTTGTTCAATATAAACTTTGAGGCCTAAATGGTACTCTTGGATAAAAATTCGTTCTTTGTGTGTTTGTCATGTGAGTGAAGACAAAACTCTTTTTGTCAACTTGTTTCTCATTGGTCGAAAGTTTGACCAATCACCTTCTACCAAGTTCCTTTCACGTTTTCGAGGGTAGAGACACTTCCCGGGGTCCATTCGCGGAGTGTGAGATATGGTTGGAAAGCTTGGGAGACGAGGATGCCCGTAGACTCAATGGTTGCTGGATTTGAAGCGCGGATGAGAAAGTTACGATCAATTGAAGCTGAGGGGGTCAAATTCGTGACCAATTTCATTTCCGTGAAGTCTTTCTCACTTTCTGGGAGTTCTGTGAGGTTGCTGGAGATGAATTGACTGTTGCTGGAAAGCTCTTGAGATGGGCTTGCCGATGGACTCTGAGATCGATCGATTCCAAGCCGGAGTGAAAAAGTTATGGCCAGCTGAAGTTGGGTGTCTCAAATCGGAGGTTATGATAGTAGGTGACTGTAAACATGAGACATTGAGAGAGATATGGAGAGTTTGAGGTCGAATTTCGCTATGAAACCTTCCAGGTCTGAGAAGGTACAGTCAGCTACCTACTTGTGGAATTTCAGATCATTTGGATTATTGGGTTGAAGGGAAACGTTGTTTTTGTGCACAAGGGTCTGCATATCGCCTTGTGTCGTTGACGAAAAGAGCTTGGATCATTCCGAGAGTTTGGTTGAGGATCTGCTGGTGAAATTTTACAGAGTGGTAGTGATGGTGACACATTAGCTTCCTGAGAAGTTTGAGCTGTTTTGATCGAGCGGTTTGTGAGGAATCGAACAGCAAAGTTCTGTCGAAATAGTATCATGTTACAAGCGATAAGGGCTTGATCGTTCCGAGAGTTTGGTTGAAGATCTGCTGGTGAAATTTTACAGAGTGGTAGTGATGGTGACACATTAGCTTCCTGAGAAGTTTGAGCTGTTTTGATTGAGTGGTTTGTGAGGAATCGAACAGCAAAGTTCTGTTGAATTAGTATCGTGTTATAAAAACAGCGAACTTTGGAAGGACATAGATGCCAACTCAGAGATGATCTCTCTGCATGTAATACCTTAATAGAGAGATTATTCTACAGGCTATCTGCTGGCCTTGGTTTCATCTCATTCTGAGCTGTGGTTGAGGAGTGACAGCGAGGTAAAGTTGAGAGGTTCTTGCTCCGAAAGGCGCAAGAGTTAAGATTCTTTGAAGAACAGGTCGACTGGAGGTTTTGCCAGTGCTTCAGAGCACTTGATCATGGGTATGGAGAGTTGTTGACTATATTTCCTGTGTTTGGATCCTCTCGATACTCGCATGCCTGTTTGTACGCCCAGTTGGTTTTGATTGGATTTGTGTGCGGGCGTTGCGCTTAGGTTTCTTTTCTATTAGGAGTGCTGGTATTTCTCTTGTGGTGAGGCTGGAGTGATGACCAGCAGACCCAAGAGTGCTTGCGGTGATGGCAGGAACAGGTTGCCCGTGCTTGTTACCCCGATTCTATTCCTAGTCGAGTAAGGGAGAGATCTGCCGAGAGGACGTGAGGATATCGTAGCGAGAAAGGTTCAAAGTGTACTTGGAGATCAGAGAGAGGGTTGGGTGGTCACTGGTTCTGAGTCACGGAGTGCGACACGTACTCTCTACAGCTAGATACCGAGTGTATTCCCAGATAAGAAAGCACGTCACACGACACCGGGACAGTAGAATAAATTATTTTCTCACAATCGAGAATGGTGGTGTGTGGGAATTGACGTTCGATTCTGTGCTTCTCTTGCCGAGTTCCTCTCTACCGTCTTATTTTTTTTCAGCCTCGTTCTTTCTGCATACGTTTTCAGTCAGTCGATAGTGCACATTCTCAGTTTTCATCCACTTGTCGATAAAATCACACGGTGAACGTCTTCTCGGCAGGAATAAAACTTGCATATTTAATACGTGCGAAAATTGGAGACAAACCTCATAGAACATTGTTGTATACAGAGTGTAGTGCGACAAAAGCCAAGGCAAAGCGAATCTGCAGTGTAGTAGAAATGAAGCTGCACTGCCTTATGTCTTATCGTGTTACATAAACGTTCGAACTATATACAGAGAGAAACTATAATACATAGACGACGGCGCGCAAGCAGTCCTGCAAGCGTATTAGAAAAAAGATGTGCTGTGCTGAGAAAACAGACCGATGACAAGTCTGCTAGCGTCTGCTGTCAGGGACGACTGCGATAGAACTCTTGTCCTCTCTAGTTTCGCCTTTCCTGAGGTGAGGTTCCTGGGTCACAGAGAAAAGCCACGATCAGCTATGGGAAAAGTCATACAGATACAGCCTCCAACGGGTTGAACATTCTCCACAGATTACCTTCATACGCCTACTCGCCGCAAGGTTACGGTCCAAAGCACTGCAAACTGGCATGTATTCGGGTAAGGCCTGTACTTCATGAAAGTTGGGGACGGTCCTGGTTCTTTGGACAGAAGGAGAGGCCGCCAAGATATACTCCTCCTCCTCATCGACAAGGTCAGCATCCGGTTGTTTGATCGTAAAGTATCGAGCTCTCATTTGGACGAAGAAAACACTGTCCATATCCGCTATAGTGACTGTTTCGGGACGGACGATTGCCTTCCGGAGAGAGTCGCTTCTACTTTTGTGGATTCCACAAGCCATTAGCCATCTGCAGGAAGGACTGTACTTACCCGATCGAATCATGGACCTAAGGCATGTTCTCAAAGTCGAACCCAACGGATGCCTGCTTTTGTATTTATTAAACTGCAAAGCGCGCTGGAGAATGTTGTTCTGGTTCAATTCGACGCGGTTTTAAGTATCTGCGGCACCGAACAAAGTAAACAGCTGTTCACCATCCTCAAGCATGCTGTCAGTAATATTCTTCATCGTGGACTTATGGTGAGCCTCAGTCTTGTCCTTCATGCAGTAACCCACCATACCTACAAAGGTATGCAGGTCTCGGTTTGTCAAAGGTTTCACACAAACTCCCCCCCCCCCCCCCCCCTCCCACACACAGACCTCTCCAGACCTTTCCAGCCAAGAACATCAAACAAACGTTGCTTCACCTGCAAAGCACTGGTGCCTTGAAGACAAAGTACACCATGTATATGCAGATGCAAAAGACCTCCTCCTCTTTCCACGATGTCGTGATGTGAATCATTTCACATAGTAAATGATTCACTTCTCTGTCAGGCGTTAGTCTCTCTAAGTGAAGTTAAGACCTCAGAGAAGTCCATTTTTGAAAGATGTTATATATTTTGAGTCTTAGTAGATTGATTACCATGTTGATAGGGCTTAGGCTCATGGGTTGTATTTGCGTGTCGCCCATGCACGCTTTCTAGCTCATTGAAGTTATTTTTCGTGACTGCGTGTCGTTTTAAATACTTTAAGTTTTACGCTGGCACTCTAGGGGGCTTGACGTGGTAGCCTATGAGTGTAGATAAGTTACCAGGTAGTTTAAGGCACAAAAGGACAGTCAAGTGGAGCTATGAACTCCCATTGATCTATTTTTGTCTTTTGTAAAACTCTAAGTTTAGAAACAGAGCTCTAGAGTGGATTTCGAGCAATTGGTGAGGGTACTGGAAAATCTGAGAGCACAGGGAGATAGAGCTCGTCGTGCCAAGCACTGTCAGCGAAAAGTTTGATCGATTTGGAACAATAAAGAAGGAGTTATGGCTGATTGAAGTTCAATTTGTGTTAGAATTGCAGCACTTCTGTTGAATTTGGGGTTTTGAGTGTCAATTGCAGCCGAATTGAGGAAATCTCTTCAAACCTTCGTGGTTGAGTTCATTGTCAGCCGGGCTACGACTGTCAAAAAAGTTTCAAGTGATTTGAGTTACTGAGTAATTCAGGGCGGCCGCTGAAGCAGAGGGGGTCTGTAAAGCTCGCAATCTAGAGCAGCAACTTCGGAGAACGAAATCTGGAGTTCTGTGTACAATCAGGAGGTCCAACTTCACAGGAGTGTTCAGCAAGCTGTGTACTGCAAATCCTGTAAGAAACTTTGAAATTGATCGAGCCATCTCATGTTATAGGTCGAAATAGCTGACTGGGTATCAGAAATTGTCATAATTTCTCTGTTCAGAAAGTTTCTACTCATATCTTGGTGCTCTGAATTGATCTCAAACTGAAACTTCGCATGTGTATCCAGTAGGACCTCATTGACATGTAGGAGAAGTTCTGAAGTCTAAACCTTCACATATTTCTCAATCCTGAGTGCCAAAGTTCGCCGTCAGATCTTATCGTTGCTAGTTAAGCCTGAACTTTGCTTCCTGAACAAATCAGAAGAGCCAAGAGACTTGTATGAGCGTTTTTCAGTATCACCTTGTAACCTGAAGCCTATCCTTTGAGCAAACCAGCCACAGCCAGGAGTCTAGTGCTTCCCTAAGTAGACTGAACACAGCCTTCAAGCTCATATCACAGCCAGAAGGTTCCGTCCTTCCCGAGGAAAACTCTCAACTCTACAACGGAAAGCAAACCGCTATGGCACTCATCTTCAAGAAAGCGAGAAAGAAAGAGCCAGCACTTGTCGACATCGAGGTCAGCTCCGGTGCAATTTACTTGTAAGAGAAACCTCAAAACGTTTGAGGATGGACACACGACGCGTTCCCGTGGTCAGAGGTGGTACTGTCTGACGACATGCTCTTGCTGCTCATCTGAGTAGCATTTCCGAAAGGAAAGTGTTTACAGACAAAGGTATACAGTTTGGGATCTATGTCCTGGCAGACGCAATGGACACATTTCAAACGATGCACGGCAAGAACAGTGGGTTTCAGAAGTCGAGGATCAGCGGCAAACTGAAAGAATTTAAGATAACAGAAAAAGTTCGACTTACAATCCCGCAGCACAATCTAAGCACCTTCTGTGTCAATATAATGGAAAGGACCGACCACTGCATGGAGGCAAGATTTAGGTAGCGAAAACGACTACAAATCAAAACATAATCGAGGTAAGGAAGCAAGAATTCGGGTGGGACCAAACAGTAATGAAAATCAAGATAAACATATGACCTATACCTGTAGAGGTCTATATCGGAGAAAGAAAAAACAGATTTGCAATAAAGAGGATATGAGGGCAAGGTGACGAGTTTCCAAAAACGATCGACAGAACAAGACGGAGAGTGAGAGCAGACAGCGTGGAAATTGTCGAAACTCGCCTCCTGCAGGTCGTGAGGAGGACTGGCAGACGAATGGCAGTTTAGTGGAGAAGAGACGACTTCTGAAGCGGAAGCAAGACGCGCAAGAGGAGTAGACGGAAAACTCAAATGTTCGCATGCTGCTACTTCTGCGGCTGCTGCATCTACGTCTACTGCAGCACCTTCTGTAGCACCTGTGACTGCAGCGACCTCTGTACCTGGTTTGGATACGGCTGAGATTCTGAAGACGCTTGCGGCCTTGGTCCAACAGCATCCGATCGTTGGAGGGGGTGAGTTAAAATCCACCAAGGCTTTGCAAGTGATAGTGAATAGGTGTGGAAGGTTTGAAGGAAGAGATATTTCTAGATATCTGCGTGAGTATAGAGGAGAGATGGAGCTGGTTAGGGTTACTGATGATGAGATGATAGCAAGTTTTGAGTTAGCTGTCATTCCTGAGTTGCGGGACCAAGTTAGGGATGTACAGAGAAGAAATCTTGGAATCTGGATGATTTGAGCGATCTCTTCGAGAGGAGTTTCTTGAGGAGGATTCAGAGAGAGCTACTAGAAGGACATTTCTAGATTGGGTTGAGCAGCAACCTGGTCGTATGATGAGCCTGAGTGAGTTGCTGAGAGAGTTTGATCGGAGATACCGGCAACTTTCAACTCTAGAGCGAATAACCCTAGATGCTAAGAGAACAAAGCTTTTCCTGCAAGCTACCGATGATGCTACGGCAGATCGGTTATGTTTTATGTTGGCTGATCGATCTGCTGAGGGAGGTGTCACTATGGATTGGGGGAGAGTTGAGGATGTTGTGGTTGTACTGACAAGACAGAGGAGGGGAAGTGGCTGTGGGAGGACGTCCGCTTGCAGAAGTGGTCACTCCACCTTATGTTGCTCCTCAAGTACAGCAGCCTTTGGTCCTTGCTCCCAGACCTGTTGTCCCAGCTGCAGTTCCTTTGATGCCAGTTGTGCCAGCTCCGGCACAAAGGGCACCTGTTCAGAGACCTGCAGAGAACCATGGTCAACAGAACCAGATTGAAGACCTAATTCGGTAGATGCGAGAGCTGAAGGTAGAGTTAGCTGGACTGCAGAGAAAGCAGCCACCGGCGCCTGCTGCTGCACGTCCAGGAGGAGCTCTTGTTCGTAGATGTATCTGGTGTGATAGTCTTGATCACTTTCGGGGAGACTGTCAAGAGCTCACAGCTGCTTTGCGAGATGGTGTGGTTCGCTATCAGAACGATAGGCTGCACCTTTCTTCTACTGGAGAGCCGTTGGGCACGCAGTTTGGGCGAGGAGGCATGAGGAGTCTACCTCAGATTGCTGCGGCTGCAACAGCAACTGCGTTAATGGCACCGCTGGTAAATTCTGATGTATATGATGGGCATATTGAGGTCTCTTCTAGTCCTACATTGCTAGATAGGACTGCTGAGAAGAGTGTGGCTCCAGTTCTTTCAGAGATACTGAAGAGATGTAGAGCCCACTTTTTTGATTTTTTTTAGAAGATGCTTGAAATGTAGAAGTTTGTAGAAGAAATAATGAAGATAGAAGAAGAATAGCTTAGTTTTAGTGAAGAAGAGCGATTGTGAAGAAGAGACTTCTTAAGAAGAGTCTTCAAAAGAAGAGAAGACCTTCTTAAGAAGAGACTTCGGAAGAATGGACTTGGAAGACCTTCGGAAGAAGACCTTCACAGGAAGATCTCTGTAGATAGAAGATGAAGACCTTCAGAAGAAGACCTTAGAAAGAAGATATTCTTAAGAAGAGACTTCGGAAGAAGGGACTTAGAAGACCTTTGGAGGAAGAGACTTCAGAAGAAGACCTTAGAAAGAAGATATTTGGAGGAAGAACTATAGGAAGAAGATGAAGAGAAGGCAGACTTCTTAAGAGTAGTCTCTTCAAGACTAGTTAGTAGAATTCGTAAAGGAGCACTACGAAGTAAGAGTAGGTTAGGGCAGACTACCTTACCAAAGGGTGATAGGAACCGTGAAGAAGAGCTAAAAACTTCGATGAAGAGCTTCTCCGATCGCCTTAAGGAGTTGTCTACTCAGAAAGCCGACTTGCAGCGAAGTCGAGAAGAGTATCAGATCACAGTTGCAGAGCTCACAAAGGAGAATGAGAGTTTGAAGACGAAGGTAGCTGACTCCGAAGACCTTCGGAAGAAGTTGATGCCGATTCTTTCCGCGTACGTGACTTCGGGGCTAGATGTGGACGAGCTTGGTCTTCTTCGGGCTTTGAAGGCGGAGGTGGTGCAAGCAGAGGCTAACCCCGACGGTGTGAAAGCGCGTCTTTCTAGACTTAGACAGAAAGTAGAAAGGGAGATAGGCGAGATGCGAGCGAACGTGGAAGTTCAGTTAGAGGAGTTCAGGGCACAGTTAGGCTTAGGAGTTTAGATTCAGTTGAAGATGAAGATGATCGTAGGGTAGTGAAGGTCTTCCGTCTTCGTAGGAAGTTAGACAGTTAGTGCAGTTAGAAAACAGTTAGGTTAGGACGAAGTAGCATATAAGCAGCGTGATCCACAGCCCTCGTGTCCTTTTCCATGTTTTCAGTTCTTTATTAATTTATTTCTGTTTCCCAGAAGTGCGGAGCGATGTCGTGAATGCTTTGGACGAAGATATTTTCCTCCGAATATTCGGTGTTTACTGTCGCAGGTGTAATTTTCTAATTGACGAAGATCTTCACCTCTAAACTTGAAAGAAGAGACTTCGGTGTAGGAACTTTGAAGAGCCTTCGGCCGAAGTTGAACCTGTAATCTTCGTGAAGAGCTCTATGAACGAAGATCTGAGAACAAATCAGTTACTGTAAAGTGGAAGAGCATAAGTTAAATTGTAAGGAGAGTTCGGATGATGGTGGCTTCATCTTAAGTTTGGCTTCTTCAAATAAGTGGGATTCTTAAGTATGAGGATTTAGTTGGAAGAACATTCCTTAGGAAGAGTAGGGATTTATTCTTGGAACCTTGATGTGAAATCTGTATTCTTCTGTCTTTTCAGAAGAAGACTAGTAACATTTCAGTAGTATTTTATCTTATTCATTCCTTCACATCTGTCCTCTCGAATCTTTTGTATGTTTGTCGGAAGGGTCCCTGATCAAAGAACTATTTCATTGTTGTTTGTATTCGATTTATCAGATTTGTGCTTGGGTTTGGTTTCTTATTAGACTTAAACTCTCATCCGGATATCATTCCATTCCGTGAGAATAACAGAAAACTATCTGAATTATCATTGTGACGTTGTAGTAATGTGTTTTGTGTAATTGTTAACTGTATCTTCGTGAGAACGATCTTTTATTTACTATTTCCGATACTTTGTGTTTCAGAGTATTCTTGGATGTAGATAGACACGTTCATTGGCAGGATGCTTCTGTGGAGGAAAAGAGGCGACGAGAAGCCTCTGAACTTGATACTGGAGTTCTTGAGGAGACTGGAGATAGACGAAGAGTCACAAGGAGACGAGCGACTCTTCCTGAGGACATCCCGTCTACTTCTGCAGCTCCTCCACCTGCACCAGGTCCTATGGAGGACGTGTAGAGATCCCAGCAGGAGCCAACGACTGTTGGTAGGCAGTTTACTGCCCAAGAGAAGGAGAAGGGACCGGCTTACAAGTTGGCAGCTGATATTGAAACTTCTACTGATTTGAAGAGCATCTTGGAGCAGAGGATACTAGATGCACGAATCGAGTTTTCTCTTCGAGAAGTTCTTGGTATTGCAAAGAGGGAGTTTCACGAACTGATCATCGACATCATCAAGCGCAAGAGACAGGTGATATCCGAGCAGGTAGAAAGCCAAATGATAAATGTGGTAGGAGCTTCTGTGAATGATGCAGAGTTTGGAAAGATGTATTTTCAGGAAGCTGATGACAAGAGATAGCAGCAAGAAGCGTTGGTTGCTGATACCAACACTATTGAGTTCGATGATGAGGAAGCTGGCGAGGAGAGTCCAGCTACTGATAGTGATTTCAGAAGGAGACATTGGGCTCGTGCTACAACTGCTACACGAGTTCGTCTTTGAAGTTTGACTGAACCTGTTGCTGCTTTAGTTGATCACGGATCTGAGATCAACATCATGTCACGGGAGGTGTATGAGAGAGGTCAGTGGTCTATCGAGCTGAACCATGGTTGGGTGTTACTTGCTGCAAACAACCAAAAGGGTGAGTTATACGGCGCTTGTCCTAACGTGAAGGTGAAGATAGGTGATGTGGATGTGGATCAACATTTCTTCGTGCAGTCTTCTGCTTCATATCCTGTGATTCTTGGCCAGCCTTATATCACTGCAGTTCGAATGGAGACCAAGGTAATGGATGACGGATCTCATTACGTTAAGATCCGTAGTCCAGATGATAGACGTTCTGTGCAGTTTTTGACCGTTCGTACGAACCACGAACGAAACCGGCAGACTTTGAGATATTCTTCTATCTGTAGGGGGAAGGGTTTTCAGAAACCACTCTCGTAGGACGTGATAGCGAGAGTGATGGATCTACTGCTACTATGATCCCGCTTGAGCAGCCTGAGGGATCACAAGAGGCTGATGGAAAGGCTGCTCAAGATTCAGAAAGTAGTTGCACTGTACATAGTTGGAAATCTGGTTTGATGGCTTTCAGTTTTGATGATTGGAGTGAGTTCACGCGGATAGAGGATTTGACTGAGAAGAGTAGAAGACAAATGGAGAAGTACGTAGCAACTCTGCTTTGTACAGGAGTTCTGAAGGAAGATGAGATGATTTCTGGTGTTTATGAGGAGTTTGTAGGTGTACAGTCTTTTGTTCGTTGGCTGGATGATGTAGATAGGTTGATGGAATAGATGGGAAGTTGGGTGGTGATCCCCATCCATTCTCGTGAAGTCTATGAGGAGATTATCTCGTACTTGCGATATCGTCCTCATCCGAGACTGGAGAATGGATGGAAGGATGCAGTCTGTTGGTGTGGCTTACATCAGGAAGCGGAAGTACACGCCAAGTATAAAGCTGTAGCGAGGAAGGTGAGACATGTGGCGACCCAATTATCTGTTGATTCTCAGCAGCAGATGGAGTTAGCGGCTGCTGAGCCTGTGCTTAGAGATCCTACACAGATAGGACACAAGTTTACTCAAGAGACACTCGAGCAGCTCCATATAGGAGGGGGTGGCTTCTTGACTGAAGAGGAGAAACAAGCTTTTGAACAGATGATAGTTAGCCATGGTAAGGCATTTTCTTTCTCGGCTGAGGAGATAGGTTGTGTGGATCCTAGTGTGATAGCTCCGATGGTTATCTTCACTGTTCCTCACATACCTCGGGACTTGAAGCCGATTCCAGTCCCTCATGCCTTGCTACCGAAGGTGATTGAGTTACTGAAGGAGAGGATGCAGATGGGTATTCTTGAACCATCTATGACTCCGTACTCTAGCCGATGATTCACAGTACCTAAGAAGACAGGAGCTCTACGCTTCATCCAAGACTTGCAGCCTGCCAACAACACAATGATTCGAAACGTTGGAACAGGACCTGTGGTTGAGAAGTAGCTGAGGCGTTTGCTGGAAGGTCAATATATTCTATTGGAGATCTGTTTTCAGGTTATGATCAGTTTCAACTTGCTTTGGAGAGTAGAGACTTGACTACCATGCGTACACCTTTGGGATTGATGCGGATGTGTACTCTTCCTCAGCGTGCGACAAACTCAGTAGCCCATATGCAGAATGCGATGCATAAGATGTTACGAGAGTTTGTACTTGAGATCACTATCCCGTTTCTGGATGATATTCCCACGAAGCTGTGACTTCTGATGGATGCAGAAAGTTCGTTGCAGACCACATTCGGGATGTGGAGAAGATTCTGATGCGTTTGGAGGAGGTACACCTCACTCTATCAGGTACCAAATCTCGTTTTGGTATGTCATAGATTGTGGTGGTGGGTCATTTGTGTGGTACTTTTGGGAGGCGTCCAAACCCAGAGAAGGTAGATGCTATAGCAAGAATAGCTGACTGCACCAACATCACTGAGGTTCGACGGTTCTTGGGAGCTTGTGTGTTCTTTCGTGTGAGTATTCCTCCTTATGCACACATTGCCGAGCCTCTGTATGCACTTCTGAGAAAGAGAAGGAGGTTTACTTGGCGGCAAGAACATCATGAGACGATGGAACAACTGAAGGAGATTCTGAAGTCTCCACCTATACTAAGGAGACTTAGCTACGAGAGCGGGAGACCTGTGGTACTGACTGTTGATACGAGTCCAAAGACGATTGGATGGGCAGTTGGCCAAGAAGATGCAAAAGGTGTGCGGTTTATTTCAAGTTTGGAGATCGGATCTTAACAGATAGACAGCGTAACTATCTTCAAGTGAAGCGTGAGTTTTGGGGAGCTGTTACTGCTATGAAGGTAGATCGAGAGTTCTTGATAAGAGCTCGTGTGATACTAGAAACAGATTGTTTGTCTTTGTTGGGTATGATAGCAAACTGCAATACATCAGACATAGCAATGCTGCGATGGATTGCTTATGTCCAGAGTCTGAACCATGAGCTAAAGCATATAGCAGGGAAGGACAATCCAGTTGCAGATATGTTGTCTAGGGCTCGTTATACAGATGAGGATGAAATATTTGCAAAGGTGGAGAATGAAGAGAGGAGAGAGTTTTGGTGCCAACTGCCATTGGAACCACTGTCATTCAACGAGGAGTTCTACACGGATAAGTTCTGTGATATTGGATTTTATCTGAGTTCGTTATCTAGGAGAGAAGGATGGAGTGATGCAGAGTTCAAGGAGATCAGACGGAAGGCGTACAGCTACCTTCTACGTGAAGGTTATCTGTGAAAACGTCCGAAGAGAAGAGACGGGATGCTTGCTAGAGTAGTGGATGATCAACCGACGAAGTTGAATCTGCTGAAAGAGTTTCATGACACCTTATGGGCTACTTACACGAAGATGAAGGAGCGTTATTGGTGGAAGGGTTTGTATCAAGACGTGGTGGACTTTGTTGGGTCGTGTCTGCACTGCCAGTTCTACTCTAAGGTCCGTTACAGAGATGGACTTGTACCTACTTATCCACCTAGTATCTATTTTCAGTGGGTTCTTGATCTTGTGATGATGCCACCGGAGTTATGCGGGATGCGTTACTTGGTGTTGGCTCGAGAGGATCTCTCCAACTATGTGGAGGGACGAGCACTACGGACGAAGACTACAGAGAATATCTACATGTTCGTGCTTGAAGATATCATCTGTCGTTATGGTCGGTTGGGAGATTACGTGCAGATAGAGGCGAGTTAAGAGGCGCTGAAGTGAAGGAGTTTTTTGCTCGTTATGGAGTAAAGCTTTGACTTACTACTGCCATGAATCCAGAGGATATTGGTAAGAGTGAATGAGGACACCCTTCTATTGTTCACGTTTTAGTGAAAGCATGTGATTGTAGGTCTAGAGAATGACCGAGACTACTTCCGTTTGCTTTGTGGACCGATAGAACTACACACTGTACTACGACTGGCTATATGCCAGTTGAGCTTATGTTGGATCAGAAACCGATCATGCCTGTTGAGGAGTACTTTCCTACGTGAGCTACGCTACCGTGGGAAGATGATATAGATCGTGCTTCACTCCTGAATTTACGTATTAGGCAGTTGGAGCGAAGGGAGGAGGATCTTGCTGATGCGCAGGAGAGGCTGAATGTGGCTCGAGTCAGAAACAAGGAACGTTTTGACAAGACTCACCGACTACGATCGAAGCCAATACATGTTGGTGATTGGGTTCTGGTATATGATAGCATGTTATAGAATCAGCATTCTACACTCCGTAAGTTCTCTCGAAGATGGTTCGGGTCTTATGTTGTGCTAAATGTGTATGAGAATGTCACTTATAGTTTGCGTGAGTTGGATGGTACTCCTATGAAGCTATCTGTGGCTGGAAAACGTGTGAAATTGTTCAAGAGACGCGGAGGGTCAATTGAGTTATTCAACTTTCTGGAGTCAGAGCTGAGGACAACAAGAGACGGTGAAGTCTCAGTGTTTGATAAGACTGAGGCGGAGGAGAGCGATGATGATAAAGAACAAGCAGAAGACTGAACAGCTTGGCACATGTCAGAGGATGTGCAGGTTTGGAGGGGGTGGATGTCGTGATGTGAATCATTTCACATAGTAAATGATTCACTTCTCTGTCAGGCGTTAGTCTCTCTGAGTGAAGTTAAGACCTCAGAGAAGTCCATTTTTGGAAGATGCTATATATTTTGAGTCTTAGTAGGTTGATTACCATGTTGATAGGGCTTAAGCTCATGGGTTGTATTTGCGTGTCACCCATGACCCTTTCTAGCTTATTTAAGTTATTTTTTGTGACTGCGTGTCGTTTTAGGTAGTTTACGTTTTACCTGGCACTCTAGGGGGCTTGACGTGATAGCCTATGAGTGTAGATAAGTTACCATGTAGTTTAAGGCACAAAAGGACAGTCAAGTGGAGCTATGAACTCCCATTGGTCCATTTTTGTCTTTTGTAAAATTCTAAGTTTAGAAACAGAGCTCTAGAGTGGATTTCGAGCAATTGGTGAGGGTACTGGAAAATCTGAGAGCACAGGGAGATAGAGCTCGTCGTGCCAAGCACTGTCCGTGAAAAGTTTGACCGATTTGGAGCAATAAAGAAGGAGTTATGGCTGATTGAAGTTCGATTTGTGTCAAAATTGCAGCACTTCTGTTGAATTTGGGGTTTTGAGTGTCAATTGCAGCCGAATTGAGGAAATCGCTTCAAACCTTCGTGGTTGCGTTTATTGTCAGCCGGGCTACGACTTTCAAAAAAGTTTCAAGTGATTTGAGTTACTGAGTAATTCAGGGCGGCCGCTGAAGCAGAGGGGGTCTGTAAAGCTCGCAATCTAGAGCAGCAACTTCAAAGACGAAATCTGGAGTTCTGTGTACAATCAGGAGGTCCAACTTCACAGGAGTGTTCAGCAAGCTGTGTACTGCAAATCCTGTAAGAAACTTCAAAATTGATCGAGCCAATCTCCTGTTATAGGTCGAAATAGCTGACTGGGTACCAGAAATTGTCATAATTTCTCTGTTCAGAAAGTTTCTACTCATATCTTGGTGCTCTGAATTGATCTCAAGCTGAAACTTCATATGTGTATCCAGTAGGACCTCATTGACATGTAGGAGAAGTTCTGAAGTCTAAACCTTCATATATTTCTCAATCCTGAGTGCCAAAGTTCGCCGTCAGATCTTATCGTTGCTAGTTAAGCCTGAACTTTGCTTCCTGAACATATTAGAAGAGCCAAGAGACTTGTATGAGCGTTTTTCAGTATCACCTTGTAACCTGAAGCCTATCCTTTGAGCAAACCAGCCACAGCCAAGAGTCTAGTGCTTCCTTAACACATGCTGACTAAGAGAGAAAAAAAATATTTTTACACTGTTTGTCTTTTTCCTCTACCCGGCAAAAATTACGCTTTGGATGCATATTCGGTTCTACTAGTCCAAGTTTTATTATACTAAACTCTGATGAAGAAATCTGTTTAGAGACCTACCTAGTAGTAAATGAACCGTTTCTTCCTTTTTCCCTGTGGTTTATTCTGTGGTTTATATCTGATAAACCCTCTATCTTTTTCCATGCATAACTATCTAGCTCTGAAAACTGATAAACCGTAGTTTAAACTTGGTTTAGGTACGGAAATTGATATGCTCGGTTTAGGTTCACGAACCACGGTTACATTCGGTTTAGGTTCACGAACCACGGTTACATTCGGTTTAGTTCATGAAACTGATATAGAACTATTTAGTCTCGGTTTAATTTGACAGATGAATAAGACACTGGTTACGTTTGGTTAAAGAATGAATGAAAAATAAATATGTTAAACGATGGTAGTTATCAGGCGGTTCCGAAATTGCCAAGTGAACCCATGGCGCGAATTTTACGTTCAAAGAGAATATACATAGTTCAGGTAACATGCACCTCATAACAACCTTCAGAGATTTATGTAGTGCGTAAAGGATTCTGGAAATAAAGTCTCTTTTTCTTTGAATTTTGCTGTGTTTTTATTTATGAGAAACCACCCTCTGAAGGAAAAATATTTGATAAATCATGATTGAATTTGAAGATGATAAAATACAATATTTATATATTATTTTGATAAGTTATAACTTTTATATGTTACTTTTAGGAAATATTCTAATTATTTTGATATTGTCAGAAAAACATCTAGACTTTACATTTTCTTCACATTTTACGTTGTGCAAGCTATGACTACGGTCATGGTTTCTTCGTCCTAAAAGTTCACTCTGCCTCGAGGAGTGATTTAGGACTGAAAAACCACCCGCTCTTGTGGCTTGTGCTAATACAGTAGAGAACATTAGACTAAACACCTCTCTGCAATACACATGCGGTTGCATTTTCCAGGATTCAATAGCTTCCGGATTCACTTCCACGCAACTAAAATTCTTAGCACAAGTGAAAATACTGGCTAGCATGTTTTACTATAAAATCTTTTCCTCTTGCATTCTACGGTGACCACAGCGAAATGATCTGGTCATCATTCAGCATTTAACTGGTTTCACTTGTCACGACAATCATACGTCTCAACAATTGCAAATAGATCCATCGGACCTTTCCAAATCTCGTAATAGCAAGAAATGAGATACCTTTGCTCCCAAAATCTTGGAATGGTGACTTTCCAGTTATTATGTAAGATTTTTCAACCTCATGTCTAGACGATCTTTCTCAGTCACTCGAAGTTGAAAATGTCTTCCTCAGTTCTCAACCTGCTTGCCTTTGGTAACGACTGTGGTGAGACTAGAACCACGCTACAGTTATCATAATCATGATTAAGCAAACAATCATCTTGTAACGTGTTTGATTCGTCCTTTGCTGGATCTCGTGGAGACTCCATGAGAAGCATTGTCTGTGTTCTTCGACAATCGTTTCATTTTTGGTGACTTGAAATTTTGCTATTTCGCTTGTTTAATTTACTTTTAATGCTGCTGTAGACTTTCACTTCAATGTTTTGGAATTTTGAAGTCAGGCCAAATGCCTCGAGTCTTTTTTCAGTGGCCTAACACTTCACGATTGCGCTTCACTTTTTGTTTTGCTGGCGAATATTTTCGAGTGCAGAAGTCTGCATATCTGCAGACAGATTTCTAATTCAATAATTTGCGTTTCATGTCGTCCTCTGTCAAATTACATTAGCCCTTCCAGGAGTTCGTCCGATGGAAGTTCGTCATGGTCTACTCGCTGGTACACAGAGTGGCAACATGCAGATTTGGCTCAGCAAGCAGCAATGCCTCTCATCCAGATTTTGCAGGTGACAAGACCCGACCACTAAAAGTTAGTAAGAGGTGAGCTCAAGCAAGAACACATAATTTTGAAGTCGATAATGTGCTCGTCTCAAGTGTCGACTTCGAATTCCTTTGCACTTCGGGTTGTAATGTTTGCTATACCCCATGAGAGTAGTAGTGTACAAATTAGCAGTCTGTTAGCGAAGAACACTATCGTTAGGACATCTGGCTTTGGGAATGGCTTTCTTGCACAAGCAAATAATGATGTTCAAGTTAAGACTAAAATCTAATGCAATAAACTGTTACAGTCAGGCAACAATCGTTTTTATATTCAAAAAACATGGAAAACCTCACGTGCATAAGTGCATCAAAAACTTCAGTTTTTTGATAAACAAAATCTAAACTAGTTATGCAAACTATGTGAGGTTACACCCTTAGGAGATGCCGGCGGAAACTTAGTATTTCTGCAGGGACCTTTAGTTCCACTTTCCACACAAGGAAACACAGATTCGCATATCGTTCAAGAGGAATCGGTCCTTTACATTTTTGGATCAAACGTTGCAGCAAAACTGAGAAATATCCCTAGATCGGAGACCTTTGTCCTCATGGAAATTTAGGTAATCGAGGGGTTGCTCTGACCTGAACTCTGAATATGATTACTGTTTGTAACGCTGAACTAGTTCAATCGGTTCATACATAAAACGTTTGTTTTGTATTCTACCATAGCATTTTGCCTCCACTCTTGAATGTGTTTTGTTTTCATTTTGTGCTATCTATGGTGGGTTCTAAATCTCCGTTCGAGGATGCTTCATTTAAGATAATATTGACTACAAATAATTATTACGTCTTTATTACTGCATGCAACTACCTCGGCTTATGCTAAAATAGAAATTGTCTTAGAGGTCTAACTGAAACACACCAAGATTGTAAAAAGATCGATACTTCTAGGAAGACACTTCAAGAAGAGAGAAAGAGTGGACAGGAAAATAAATAGGAATGAGATGAGAGAGGTTTCGCCTCTCCATGTATATATAGTGGAGTGAGTATAAGAGAAATCCTAATAATGGATTAGCTCTCTAACTAACTGTATGTAACAGTCCTAACTACTTTGGCTGGTATCAGCTGTCAATCTACTGGAGTTGAAACTATATCAAAACTCCCTTTCAAGCTAGACTCTACATCTTGTACTCTTGAACAATGTATGAAAGCATCAAACTTATCTCTAGGCAACGCCTTAGTAAAGATATCAACAACTTGATCTCATGTGCTCACCCAACTGAACTTGATCTCTCCTGCAAGGACCTTTTCTCTAATGAAATAAAAGTGTACCTCAATGTGCTTTGTCCTAGCATGGAAAACATGATTGCTAACTAATTTCATGCTACTAATCTTGTCACTAATATACAACAACAAGATCTGTACAATCCAGATAGCAGACATCGGAGCCAAATCGATTCAGATGTTTCGTTCGTTGTTCCTCGATACTCTACTTCTGTGGATGAAAAACTACTTCTTAGAAGTCCAGCTTATAGCAACGCTTCCAAGTCCAAAAGTGTAACCTGACCTGGATCTTCTGTCGGCACTCCTTGCCCAATTGACATTGCATAAATTGATGATCATACCAACGGCATAGTTCAACTCTGATCTGGTGATAGTCAGATAGATGAGATTCCCAACCATTTGTTGTACATGGGGATCATCAAGCAACTCACCATCCTCTGCTCTTAGCTTTATCCCTTGCTCCTAATGACGTAGCAATGGGTTTGCAGTCAAAGCATACCAAATCTCTCAAATATATTGAGAGCATCATTTCTATCTCTAATGGACTCCACAACAAAGAAGTATTAGCTCTCCTCAGTCCATCATATTGAACTCAAACTTCAAGTGATCCTTGATTTGGGATATAAGCTCCTAATAGTTATCGCTAATGATCAAATCATCAACATAGATGATGATCATCACAATCTGATCTCGTACGTTCAATGAATAAAGATAGAGTCTGAACTATAGGGATGAAAACCAAGAGATGAAAAGTAAAAATTGATCTTTGCATACCATGTTCTTGGTGCCTACTTCAAACCATAGAGGGTCTTTTGCAACTTACACACGAGAAGGAAACTTAAGTTCCTCATAACCTAGAGGTATGTAGACCTCTTCTGTTCAAGATCTCCAGTGAGGAAAGCGTTCTTGAAGTCCATCGGGTGCATCTTCCAACCCTTCTGAGTAACAATTGCTACTACGGTTCAAATAGTCATCATCTTCGCAGTTGGAGCAAACGTCTCCTCAAATTCCACTCCATGTTGTTGTGCGTAGCCCTTGACTACCAATCTGAACTTGTACCAACACATGGTACCATCTGAGTTACGCTTGACCTTCAAGACCACATGCAACCATTCCCCCTTCTTATCCTCAAGTAAGTCCATCAACTCCTAAATCTGTTGGTGATATAGCGCAACAAGTTCAACTTCCATATCACTCACATATTGGACTTTGTGCATCACCTCCTCAAGCAAACTCGATTCCTATTCTTGAAGAAACTTGACCATATATGCGTGATGTAGCAAGAAAACCTTCATGCATATACCTACCCATTGGATGCTTTGGCCGTTCAGATCTGCGAGAGATAATCAGTGCACTAACCTCTCCTTGCAACTGATCTAACGTAGACGCTAAGATCTGAGACAAAGTATCCAACGGATGTAGAAGATCTACATATCTGGACGAGTCAAACAACATTGTAATAACACTGGCTCGTCTTGTGTAGAAACTGCACTAGTACACTTTGTTGTGCTATGTGGACTCCAATGTTAGCAATAGCTCTATATGCAACTGATTCTGATCTAAAATCAATGACCTCTCAAGATCCTCCACTCAATGTACTACTTTGAGGTACTACAGTGGACTGACTCTTTGGTTCTACACTAGATACAATGATAGTACGACAGGTGCAAGAGTAAACCAAGATTTTAGCTCATCAAAGATAACATCTATGCTGATATAGAACTGCTTTGTCGAAAGATTATAACATTTATATCATTTTGTATCAAAAGCATATCCAAAGAAGATACATTTATTTGCTATCGGATCTAGTTTCTTACATTTTCTTCAAGTATGTGTACATAACAAATACGTCCAAAAACTTTAAGAAAAAAGGTAATCAAGCTTACTGCTTATGAAGACCTCCATCAGTGTTTGGTTGTGGACTGCTGTTGTAGGCATCTGATTATGAGATACATTGCACATTGTGGTGCCCACAATTTACAGGATTTACGAATTTTTGAAGTTTTTGAAGTTAATAACTTGTTTGGGTAACTGAAGTAACCTTGTTGTTTAAGATTACACCTCGCTTAGAGGAAAGATGATCTTAAGATCTTTTTTAGAAGATGATTTCTTCGGAAGATGAATATCTTCCGAGAAGACGTCTTCTCTGTTGTGTCTTCCAGAAGACAACGACAGCGACAGCGACTACATGGGCATCAATCACGCATCACCTAGTAGAGGGGTAGGTGTACCTACCAGGTAGCTCCATGGTAGTAGGTAGGTCGAAACTCTTAATCACGCAGGAAGATACGAGGGAAGCACATTAGCATAAGATCAACGACTGCTTCCCGCATCGAAGGTCATCGCGCGCTGAGGATTGATTTCAGAGGTACCAAATTGAGTGAGGAAAGCAAGAGTAGTGAAATCGTGGACAGCAAGGATCAAATCGAGGCCAGAAGGAGAGAGCGAGGACGATTCTATGAGAGCAGGAAGCACCATCGAGCTGAAGGAGTTCCCTATAGATTCCTGGAAGCAGACATTGAAGGGCAATTAGAGGTGGAGCAAAGATCGATTGAAGAAGCAGCAGGGCGTAGCTCAAAATTGACGATATGATCAGTTTTGTGGGGTCACCTTGGAGCTGAGGTGGAGATCAGAAGCGCATAGAAGACTGAAGGCACTACGAGAAACATCCAGAAGACTGTTTGAGGTTCTTCTCATGTTCTTTTCCCTTCCCACCACTTCTCGCCTCTGGTTTAGTGTCCCCTGCGCTTCTCCGCTTCTTTGCAGGAAGTCCATCGATTGCTTTCCCCATCCCAAAATTTCCCTCTGTGAAATTGGGCGTGGGAGGATTTAGAGAGGGTTCTACAATATTCGGTTGTACTTGAAGCACTCCATACTTGACATCTGATTTGTTCTCAGTAAAAATGATAATTTAATACATGAACTAGAATGAGGTCAAGTGGTACTACACACTTTTAAATGCACATATATACTCTTGATAACTCACATTGTCGTATAATGTGTTTTTTTATCTAAGAATACACTATGTATATGGTTGTATAGAGATATGTGGCTTGAACAGGTTGGCTACATAGTTGAGTATTTCATATAGAGCAGAGAAGGATCTATTTGTAACACAATTTTCTACAACTTATACATATCCTTTGGATCATAGCAAGCTTAACCTTGAATCGCGGGAGTACAAGATCACTCGTGCTAGAAGAGTAGATAGAGAATATTAGAGTTGAAAGATCCAGATTTAGAGCATTTAACTGAAAATAACTCTATATCACTAGAAGCATGGCTCAATAGCTTCTAACGATGCTAGCTACTTGTCAATCCAACCGCCACAACTTTATCTAGTACAACCGAAAGATGCTCTAAGACGGTTCAACCAAACTTGATAGAGTCTCAATACTCAAGTCACAACAAAGCACCAACGATTGCAATACTTGACAACTCCAGAAATCCAAACAGTGATATTTGATTCATCGTGACTCTTTGCACCTTTGCCACATAGAGTTGAAATGTCGACTTGTATGTTGGCATGGCAATTTCAGTTGTAAAATCCTCCCCAATTGCTCGAAAAGAACCAAAAGGTAACAATAGGTATGATTGAAAATCCGAATCCGTTAATAACATAAGCTTCTTCAAATTTTGAGACCTCAATTCTCCTAAATCGATCGACCATTGGTGATCAAACTTCACAAGAAATTGTATTGGACCTTCACTCTCATCCTGAACAATTTCCAGTTTGATACCTCATACCAACTCTCAAATATGGATCAAATCTTAATCTGTGCTAATTTAAGAGCTTTACAGACCCAAGTAGGCTTGATCCAAGACCTTGAATAACCTATTCGACCATTCAAGATGAAACTTTTTAGATATTTGACTGATATTGCATTCTTCAATCTTGAAAAGTTTTACTTAGAAATTTGACCTAGAACTTGAGAAATAACCAATCCTCCATGACTGTCATAGTTCACTATATTTGTCTCATCACGTCTGCATCATTCAACTTTAATCGGCCGATTGACAATCCAAAATGATCAAGAATCAACTTAACTTGATATCAAAATGACCAGCTCGTCGTAAGCTCTCCAACTAAACTCACAGCTCCACAAAAATCTTTCCATATCTCTATGAAAAACTGAAAATGTAATAGTGGATACGAATTTCATCCCTCTCCACTCAATCAATCATATCGTCCTCAATCCTCTAGGAAAGGGATCACAATACCCGCTCTCTATCACTCGATTCTTCAGCTGAGATTGTAGTCATGGTTGAGAACTTTCTAACCATATCGTTCTTCGCTCGAATGGACATCCGAAGTCTCCCAAAACCACAAAAAATATCATCAAGAATAATTTGAACACCATTGGTCAAAAAATAGACCAATGAGGACAAAAGAGCTTTAAGTTTGTCTTTTTCTCACTCAACCTTTTCCACTAAAATGACTTGTAACACCCATGGAAAAACTAGACATCGATAAGACTAGAAGAAATCATAAAATCCCTGAGACATATTGAAGGATTCTTTGCAGAACGTAAATATGTCAAAATACTCAACTAGAATAGAACAAATGAGTCGACAATTAATACAGAGTTAATATTACAACCTAAAAATGATCTACAGTGGAAAGCACAATAAAAAAATGATGAAGCTATCACTCGGTTGAAATACTCTTCTCCAATGTTTCTCACGATCCATGCTCCGTGATTGATCTTTGGTCTACAGTGACACTGAATGTTGACCCAGATGTTGAAAGGAACGGTGGTTGAATAGTTGAGATCTACTCTTTGTCACAACAAGATGTACAACTTCAAATCTGAAATCATTTCATATGTTACAACCGGAAGGATCACTAGAAGCAGTAAGTCGATCATCCTTCTCATGAGTTCATTACCAAAATATGAAATTAATCATTGTCAAAAGTCATCACGATGGATGTAGTGAAGCTTGATGTGAAATGGATTCGAGAAAAAAGATCCGGAGCTCGTATCAAACCTCTGTTCATAACCACCACTGCACAATTCTTCATTCTTCCATTTAGACCACGAGAGACTTTCACGAATCACTCGTTAAGAGAGAATGTCTCAAGAACCCTCGACTCATCATTTTCTATCCAAATTCAATGACAAGGACCATTGAAGTGTACGTGCATAGATTGCTGATTTGACACGTTTCACTGTCATACGATCACTTAAATAGATAATCATGATTGTGACACCTATCAGATCGTTCGAAGAGTTATGTGATAAGGTTCACGAGACACATCTTAAGTTCTACGAGAATTTCACACAAGAGCTGTATCACGACACGACATCCATCCCTTCTAAACCTACACATCCTTTGATATGCGTCACAAAACACTCACAAAGTTGTGGTGACATCACATAATATCTTCTTCCTCCTGACTGATGTCGTTGTTAGCAATACCTTCAACACTCAGATCTTCTCTATCATCATTCAAGAGATCAAACTTCACCCTGATTTCTTCCATACTTATCTCTTCATCTCGCTTCTTGAAAAATTTCACACGCTTTCTTTCAATGAGAACTTTAAGTTTTGTCTCATCAAGCTCTCTTAGTGAATATGTGACATTGTCATGTACGACAAGAACCAAATAAGGCCAAACCATCGCTTAGAGAATTTTCTAAACACACTATGTTGGTTGTCCAAGTTACTATTGTACATCAACATCCAATCCCTTTCCTTAATCTCCTTCGATCTTAATCAATGATGTTTATCAAATTGTCATTGTTCTCAAACGAGCCTCTTCCAACTTCTCCACTGCAATCTTTACATTTTTAGGTCTTCTCTCTAGTTGATAAATTCGAACATCAAAACATATCATCCTCCCAAAGTAGAACACTCCAAGTGGATATGTGCTCCTCAATGGGCATGATAGATTTTTGTCTTTGCATCAACTCTATCGACATATATCCAATGATTGAACTATGAGTTCAATGATCAATCCATAATGCATATGGAAGAAATCTTGACCATTCTCTTGCCTTCTACTTGTAAGCTTTCACAATAGGAAGATGACCATGCTGACTCTTCGTATTTCTCTCTAGATTATAAGTTATGATAAGAACTAACTTCACACCACACCTCTTGAAGAACGCTCTAGCCTCATCAGTGTTCAGCTCTCATCAATCAAACGTTCCAACACAACCATATCTACAAATCACATCTTCGAACAAAAATTTGTAGACTCCCTCAGTGGAATTTGTCCATAAGGCTCGCCCTTCCATTTGACTGGACAAATCCTCATGTGCCAAAATTAAGTATCACATTTGTCATATACCAACCATCATAATCTTTATATCAACTTGAATAGGAAAAAGCAATCAATGAGTAGGTCATGAGCTACATGTCGTTATATGAAACAACCTCTCATAACAACCAGGACTTGGTTGTTATGAGAGGTCATCGTGCAATACTCTTGTCCATGGAAAGTTGAGAAGAAGCATATGTACTAATTTCACAAGATTTTCTAAATCTAAGTTTTCACTCGTGGGTATGTATTTCAGAATTTCAGAATTTACTACTATTCAGAAGTAGTTGATTTCCATAAGCATGGAAATCAGATAAACGATTTAATAACAAATATATTTTAATATCTTAATTTTAATACTAAGACTTAGAGGTACAATTGTATGTGTCAGTACATCAATTTGAATAATACGTGAATTGAGTGTGAACGTCCATAAGAATACAAAGCTATTAGGAAACTCAAGAGAGCTAATTAAACTATACATTGGATGATTAAATGAGTTGAGTAGACTGTCGCACTAATACCACCAAAGAAGCGTATGGACCCATTGCTCTTATGGATTTGGACCCTCATCTCTTATGGGGTTAAGTCTGGCTCTTCTTGTAAAAGTCAGTCGAACTAACAATTTAATAATCAAAAAAGTTAATTATTTTACTGATATAATTGTCATCTAACCTATATATTCTTTCGGGTGTCATTAAAGGAGAAAAAATTCATCGAGCATGCATATAGTAATAATCATTTCTTTAGAAAATATTATAAATTTTATAATTGTGTTTGTGTAAAATTTTCACTTTCTCTATATATTTCATCCCTTCTAAGTTCTGAAAAAGAAATATATGAAGTGTTATATTTATATTTTTCTTGGAAAGATAAATTATAAATTCAAATTCAAAAATAACATACTTTTATACTAAAAAGAAAATTCTGTCTATTTGAGTTACTTATGAATTTTGTATAACTCAAATGACCATGTGTAATCAAATTATCAAATCTATTTTATTTAGTAATTTAAATTTATCATAAAAAATATTCAATAATATCACAATTTACAAATCCAATCGAACATAACTCTTCTCCACCTCTCTGTGCTTTAGTAAACTATATGTTTATTTTATGATAATTATGATGGTATACCTTATGATTATTTTATCAGAAGTGCACTTTGGAAGTATATTTATATCTATACTTCACGTAAGGGGGTGCGCGATTTTATTTATTAGTGAGGTATGCAGGGATATGCATAGCCCCTAAGAGTACTGGCAAGATTTCCATATTCAACAACTAGGATAACAATAATCCTCTCCATTCGGAGAGGATTAAGATAATTAGCTTACATCCATATACCGTGTGTTAGAGTCAAAATAAGAATGTGGATAATCCCCGACTCCATATAAATACCAACCAAAATAGGCACCATAAGGGAGCACGTCCAGGAAATTTACCCGCATGCGGGAGACATAATATGAATGATGATGCGAGAAACTTGGCACTAACTGAGAAACATGAACAACAGAAGAACATGACGCGGCTACGGATTTGACAGTTGAAAAGGACACGAACGTACCTTCAGCTACGTTATGCCGATTTGGGTTACCATACCAAGACATCAAAACGAGCAACGTTATGCAAACGGACATCTTGATTCGGAATGGTGACCTGCACCAGGATACCAATCAACAAACCGTATATCTAAGTGAAGTCACGTTCCATCAGTCAAACCAATTAAGTTCCCCACAAAGATTCCGGTCAGATGTCAAGCTCTCATATCAAACGAATCGGTTATAAATCGGTGTAAGCAACACGAAGGATGTTGCTGAAGCCTATCATTTTCCTCAAGAGTAAAACTACAACAGAAGAGGAACTAAACTGGGCATATGAAGATTGTCAAAAAGCTGCCTAGAGTCTGTTTGATTGTCAGTGTGATGATACAACGTCTACCTTCGACCCATAATGGTCTCGAAAAAGAAAAACTATAAAAAGAGATTAACCTGTATAAGAAATAATTTCTACGAAAGAATCCAAGATGCTCACATTCGATCATGTACACGTGTTGTTGGAGGCGATCAACCTCTTTCTACGGTTCAACGGCTTTGACTATCTTCATAAACCCAATTCAGTTCCAAGATTTCGTAGCAGAACAAGGAGAAGGTCACTCACGCCACTAACTCTCGAGCCCACTAGTTCACATAGAGGTTTAAAGAGCAACAAAACATGACCTCTAGTCCAGACCATATTTTTCGCTTGTGTCTCCGAACCAAGGTTAGAGGCTGGGGTACTCGATCCAGACGGTTCAGGGAGCTCTCTTCGAGTTATTGGCAAATCAAGCGCTTCAGCTGTGACAGGGTGAAGCACAAGACGATCAAGCTCCTGGAGTACTAATTTCACCTCATCAATCCGCATTTGAGGAAGTTTCTTGTTACCGCTCTGCTTCTCATCAACTTGAAATTGACAAAGAATGGATTTGCATCTTCCAACCAACATAGAAATCGCAACTCGACTAACAACAACCTGTGACGACAATTCGGTCATGTCAGGTTGTACGGTGCACAGCTTGAACAGCTTTTGTAGGCATGCGAGAGAAAATCTCCCGCAGTGGATGGGCAGAAGTGATACGCTCGGTAGAGGAAGAAGAGAGATCCGAGCTCCACAGCGATCTATAATTTCAATGAGACGAGCAACCACCTCATGTGGGGCATCTTGACACCTGCTGAGAACTTTCTCACACAAGACATCGAGAACACTTGCTTCGAGAAGCTCATCTGCATGCTGCGTATCGGTCCCATCACCAGTACTACTGAAGACGCGCCCACAAGCGCCAACCAAAAAGTTCTCGTATACATCAGCCAGCTGGTTCCAGAACTTGTGCCTGATGTGCCCTTTACCGTCAGGTGACGGCATAGGCTCCCATATATCAGGAATGACGGATTCCTGTACAATTTGGTTGAAGCTTCCAACAGCCGCTCTCCACAGCTCCTCCGATGGATAGTCCCGGCGTGTCGCCATGCATCTTCCTACCGAGGCGACCACATCTGGTTGCACAAGCATTTTGGCAGACGAAGGCGCTAGCTGATAGAGCTGAACCAAAATAAGCACAGCCTTTTCGCAGAAAACCAACGACAATGAAGACAAATCCGAACTTCCGGGTACAGCATATAGATCTTTGGATGATGAACTCCTCGATCTAGGAGAAACCTTGGGTACACCGTGGCCATTCATAGCTAATGCTGCAGAGACTGAAACGATAGCAGAAGCACCGTCTTGCGAGCTCTTGGCCTGCTCAGCTGGTCGAAAGATGCAGTGCTCTCCGATCCATTGTTCACCGCCTGGCAGGTAGGATAAGACCTGACGAAGAAATACTGGCCACAGGCTCTGTACTTTCTCATCCAGGGGCTTTAACATGGGAACAACTTCTAGCACAGTCCGTTGTAACGGCAAGAGAACTCCAGCGGCAGCTTGAGAAGTTTCCCCCTTAGTTAGTGGGTATCGGGTGCAAACATCCACCATTGACAACAACTGTAGGTAGGTTTTAGGTTCGAACATAGAGGGTCCATGAGCATAAAGTTCCCCTAAACTCTGCACGAGCTCTTGCCGTGCCTTAGTTGCTACTCTGTTCTCACTGGTGCGAGTGCTAGACACAATAGTTTCATAGGTTGCAAATGCAGTAGTGAAGTAGAAACTAGGAAGGATACCCTTAGTAAGCTGAGGCAGGAGAATGTTGTGCAATGAGTTAACTGCAGCAAGTCCAACTTCCTTACTGCCTTGCATGACACTCTCTTTGATAAAGTTGAGAAGATTTTCCCAGCCCTTTTCAAAGTCCTCCATTGACTGGAAGAAATGGAAGTAAGGTTTTATTAACCTGCTCAACCCCCCAAGCACAAGCACTATCGTTTCATCCCACTGCTTCTGTGCCGTGTTCCGACTGTGATGAACGAGCATGTGCACAGTTTTGCCTCCCTGAGTTCCAAGCTCCTCCCCAATTTCGTCCTTCGAAGAAATGGCTGCCAGGTGCCGTACGGTCTCCACCAACGGGAACATAAGATTCCATAGACAATGCCGCCACATGGAGAGAGAGAGCTTGAACCCATGAACACTCACTGACTGAAACAGAGTTCTGATCGCTGTATTCCGTACTTCTGGCCTCTCATCTGTACCCAAGCCCTGAATCACACCATAAACTGCGAGAAGCAATCCATCGTAGTCCATGTCTGCCCTCTTGGTCAAACCCTTAGGAACAGTGTCTCTCGGAGTTTCAATCGCTTTGCTATCAACCCTATTAAGACTAGGAGAAGATCCTAAAGAGTTTCTTCTCGGACTTGGGTGACTAGAGTTGGTTTCTGAGAGACTGTTGCGTCTAGTCTTCCCTTCTACGCCGTCAAACACTCCATGGTCAACACCTCTTGCGCAAAAATCAGCAACAGTCCATAGTAATCCTATGGCAGTCAAGCTTATATTCACATCTGTCTTCTGGGCACCGTAAGCTCCTGCTACTTCTATGCACATATCAAGCGCATGTGCCGGTATGGATAGCATCCCATCATTCATAATAACGCGGACATTCTGGAATCCCAAGGGTACAATATCTTTCTCGGACGTGTTTGCGACCGCTCGTACAAGCTCTAAAATGCTTGGCCAGCTGTGGTACAATTTCTCTCCGTGCCTCTCCAGAACGTGGAGAAGAATCTTCAAGGAGCCACACCGAAGCTCCAGAGAGTGACCATAATTGTAAAGTGAGCTCAAGGGCGCTACCACTGCACACTCAAAAGTGTCAAGTCGGAAGTTTGAACCCTTACTGTCTACTAATATAGACCTGTTGGCCGCTGTAACATGGTTCTCTGCTGTGGATGGTTCACCGCCAGAGGGTATACTTACGAACTGCCCAAACTCTTCGTCCTTCCCCTCACCCGTAACATCGACAAACGCAGCAGCGTCTTGCCCAATTCGCTCGCAAGAGAGAACGGTACATATTGAGCGATCCAAGGCATCCAGAGCAACTGCCCGCACTTGTGGACTTTCATGCAACGTTAGCTCAAAAAGATGTGCCGACACCTGATCCCACAGAAGATCTGCGCGGTGCAGGTTGTGCGTAAGCACAGTCAGCATACGATCAACTCCAAAAATCTTAGGTAATGTGGCTCCACCAATTGCATTCGTTACCCCACTACTGCTGCTGCCGGAGGCAGCTGAACCCAGACCACTAACTACACCCACCAAGCAGTTGTTGGATACTTGTCTCAGTGCACCCAGGAGGGCGCATACAGCTGAGGTGGACATACTAGCAGAACTTTCGAACAACTGAGCATCAAGGCTTGAGAGAATCTGAAAATCAGTGGCTTGCCTTCCTTCACTGCTGCGTGGCCCAAATGTAGAGACCTCCTGAGTTGTTGCATGTGGAGAATGAATAAGCCGATCCACAACAGCTAATGTCTCAAGAACCATAGTCCAAGAGTTATCCAAAACACAGTTCAGTCGGTGGGAGATATTGAAGAGAGTGCGGAGAGCCTGCACGTTCTTGACCGTAAGCACAACACCTTCCCTTTGATCTGAGCCTGGGTCACCCCGTTTCCCAGTCGGAAGCATCAGAGAAGAGTTGCTACCATCGTCCTGTGGAGCTAGAGCAAATTTGCACAATGAGGAAAGAAAGGCATCTCGAGGTTGAACTGCACGAAGAACACCACAAGATTGAGTGAATGCCTGGTATCCCTTTAAGATTTCCAAGACAATAGCTTCACCCTGTGATCTGGACAAGATAAGAGACAGTGACTCCAAAAGTGTACGCCAAACTGCTTGGACCAGAGATGAACATGTCGAAGCCAATTCTCCACCTCTCCCCGTCCCTCCAACCAGCTTCATATCAGGAGCCCTCTCCAGCCTCGGAGAATCCAGCTCCCCTTCGTCTAGGGCCTCGTCGGTCATAGCCGCAACAGTGAAGACTACTCCCAGAAGCCCTTCAACAGCCAGGGTGATAGCATGTGCCTCACTCGCTACAATCACCGCTGCACCACTCGCCTCGTGGTCCATCGTCCATTCTACACCTTTAGCTTTACTGTTGAACATTGCCGCAACGGCATTTAGTGTCTCCTCGTTAACTTCTTGCAGTTGTATACTTCTTACGACATTTGCCAGAGCTTGCACAAGGTCTGTCACCAAGCTTGTGTTCTCTGGCTTCATATCAAAGGTTTGAAACAAAAGGTGAAGCATTCTAGCCTCAACACAGAAGCCTCTCAGCACCTCAAGTACCATGATGCGATGCCACAGAGGCAACTCCAGGTCTGCACTTTTAATGAGCATGCTCAAAAATACCTCGCATTCAGTGGTGACAATTGTGCTGTACAGTCTGGTCACATTAGCCACGGTCCTCAAGACCAGCCTCCGATATGATGGCTCACTCCCTTCGCCATCAAGGTCCCCGGAGGTGCGCATGGAGGTCATGAGCAGTGAGCACACCTGCCCTCGAAGAACTTGCTGATAGGGTCCCAACTTCCTGAAAACAGGGACGTAATGCGAGAGGACATATTCCAACATGTCCAGGGCAAACGTCCGCTGAAGAGAAGAAACATGGAGCCAATTAGCTGTCCCACCTCCAGCAAGGGATGTGAGGTCTTCAAATAACCGAAGGCCGAGACGCCCCGCTTGTGTTAGAGTGTACTTCGACGTCGCGGTGCAAGACTCATCCTTTAGAGCAGCTTCCACGGCTTTGGATGCAGCGATATTCCGGCTTACATCTCCTGACACAGAGTTGGAACGAGCATTCCGACTTCTGCTATCTGCTTTAAGCACCGGGAGCTTTTCAGCAGTGATAACTCGGTCAAAAATCAGTGCAACCGCCTGCCTTAAAGTCGCGGCTGCCGTGCTGTGAACGCTGTCAGCATTTCGACTATTGCTCAGCAGCCTCAAGCAGATCCCTAGTAGCACTGCCATACTCTCCTCATCCTTGGGATGAAGTTGCGACTGAAGAATGGTGAGGATGGTTTGCAGAATCTTTAATTGCACTGCCTCATCAGACATCTCTGAGTGCTCTTTCAGACTACTAAGAATTGGTGCCAACGCCGAGGGTGCCACGGCATCATGAGCAATCAATTTTTGCATGCACGATAGACCTAGAGCACTAAGTTTCACATTTTTTGGCTCACATGCAAGTAGAAAAGTCCGCACGATATCATCGCTCTTAGCAAGTTGAGCCGGATCCGACTGAGACCTTAACTTGAGGATTGCATGCTCGGCAGCATCCTTGACCACAGGATACTTGCGCCGAGCCTCTCCCGAGAGTGCCCGCAAATCGGCCTCGAGCACTGCCACAAATGCCATGGCAGCCTGCCTTCTCCTGCCCACCTCCTGTTCCTAAACCAAGAAGTCCCACCTGCAGACTTCGACCAAGCAATTCCTTGATGAATTGCAGACATGTCAAACCCCAACCTCCTTCATACTTGCAAGACTCGATCCTTCCTTCCCTGCTTTATCTCCTTCCAAAATGTCTCGCGTTATCTCCGAAGACTGTCTGAATTTGCAACACGCACACCATGCTCATTGCACAACCTTTGTTCTCGACATTTTCTGATCATCGCCCACACCTTCTACCTCTCCGCACAAGTCGTGACCCTTTCCAAACATTTGTCCACCTCCCAAGCTTTTCCGAATTTAAATATGCACCTTAATATCCGATGTTTCTCCACGTCTAGCATTGAAGCTCGCCACTTTCTCAACCGCCAAAACCAACATCTCTAAAACGTAAATAGACACCGATTATTCAACCCACGTGAGACCTGCCACCAGTCCAAATTAATATCTGTGAGAACGGATATGTGCAGATAACATTCCGATACAAACATACTATTAGCTACACGAACAGTCTGTTCCACTAACTATCATTCCGATCCCAGCTTTCAACAATTCATGCTCCTTCTATAACATCCTCCTCGCTTGAAGAACATCAAGCACCACTGGATTTCCACATCCTCGTCAACCATCGCCAGCTTGGAAATGTACAATGTAGATATAAACCGATCCAAAAACGATCTTCATACTTTGACAGCTTACGATCCCCAAAAAAGTGCCAATCGCACCGATCTTCCGACCAAAGAATCTGCAACACCATATTCTCACATCTCAGCTCGGGAGAACATGGACCAGCAGATCGCAGGTCCATTGTCATCACATTATTGCGCCTATCTCTCACTCTCTCTGAAAACGAAGGACTCACCTGCACATCTTGATTCGATTTCGAAAACAGTGTAAACTCCATCCCTGTGGAGTACTGTCTAGCTTAGGTTACATTCTTTCTTTCATTTTCTCTCCTCTCTCCCTCCCTCTCTCTCTGTCTCTCCCCCCGTGTCTGCCTTCCTATGTGACCGAACACAAAATTTCTCCTACTACAGGTCTCGTGGAGTCGTGGGTTCTTGCTTCCTCGTACGAGCAGCCAATCGGACGCCATTCTTTCCTGGGTCCCGCTTCTGGTCTTCTCTGTACGGATGACTCAGCGGACGGAGACTACGCGATCGACGGATATCAGACGGGACTCCGTCCCGCACATGCAGCCGTAGCCGGACCACGTTACTCTTACCTCGATGGTGGAATTCCTTACCATGTAGAACTCCGTAGACCAGCTACGAGATAGAGGGTGGGTCCAGGTAGATAATTTCAGCTATACAAGTATGGTACTGCAATGCATTCGCTCATTACATTATTCGTTGCGTAAAGAAACGATTGAGAAATCTAATGTGAACGAGTACTAAAAAGAAGCATAGAATTATGAGATGAATCTCAAAATTTTAGTCACAATAATTTTCACTTGAAAATAAGGTAAAAGCTCTACAAACCAGAGAGCTCCACAATTTGATGACAGTGACTAAAACTACTTTCACAATGGAGTCCAGTTTCTTATAAAGTTTTTAAATCATCGTTTTATGATAAAAAGATGTATGTGATTACACAACTTTTTTCTCTTCCACATGAGCAGAAAGGATTAGGTATTAAATCAAATGACTACAGCTTCGTTGACTTGTATTTTTTGAAGCGCAGTATCCTACTCGTGACTTATGCTTTGGATGATATTCACCTCTTCCAAGTTGAAGAAAGGAATATGCAAAGAAAATTAATTTAAACCCTAACCCTTCCTTTTGAAAGGTTTAGGTTATAAATTAAAACTTGCAAAATTGAAAATACTCTATTCGTGTAAGTGACAGCTATTTATACCAAAGGAAGGTTCTGCTCGAGTGACTCGCTTATGGGTTTAACTCACGAGAAAGTACCAAGTGTAATGACGGTGCCCAGGTAAGATCTAAATTTATAGTGAAGTGACTTTTGATAAAAATCAAAGATCACTTCACTATAAATTGCTATTTTCTCGTGACTCTGCGCTTTACGCTTTCTCCGCATGCATATGTCATTCATTTGTATTTTAAGACTGCTGTAACCCTTAAATACATGATTATATTTTGCACACTGCATTTTTCACTCATCTGTATTTTAAGGTTGCTGTAAGCCAATCACACATGATTATTTTTGCCTGTTTGAATTTTTGTTTTTTCCTCCATTTTTTGGTTTGTGCACTTTGGATGCTTATTGGTTTATCTCCTGCTCTCCTCCTGTTTCCAGACATAGACTAACAGATAATATTTATAAAAAAATTTAAATTATCCCACCTGCTATATGTTTTTTGTTTAACATATATATTTCCCCTATAATAATAAGCGAGCAAAAGTGATTTGTGCATATTGTGATTAACAAACGTAATCATATGGAAGAAAGTTGTCTGATCAACAAAAGAACCTAATCAAAGTATTCAAAAGGGACGAGGTTTCCTTGTGCAGCCGTTTTTTCTTCAGATCAAGAAGAACCACCAGCATACAAATCTAATGATAAAATCAAAACTAAGAGAGTATTAAACGTGTGTTTAGATCGCGACAGTCATAAGCAAAGGAAAAGCAACTCAAATATATCTGCAGTAAGATCCCGTAAGTGATAGGTTCAGAAAATCAAATATTGTACTCATAAGTTATTTTGGGCATAAAATAAATCTTTTTGTTTTCGTGCATCCCAAAATTTTCAAACAGAAGAAGCATACCCACCCATCCATCTTCTCTCGAGATTTGAAAGTTTCAGGTTCTCAAAGAAATTTCCCTTCGTGTTATTCCAGATAGTCTATTTTTATTATTTTCTTTTTAATGTTTTTGGACAATATCTTTTGCTAACATCTCTTCATATTCTTTTGTGATTTAGAATCATTCTCGGATATAGAAAATCAAGCTTATAGCAGATATCGGGACTAGCCACTACGCACTCGGTCAACTTAACCGAGGTGTTAAACTGACGTGACACGTCGATGATCAGAAACAATCTGAGTATTGAATAGTTGCTTTTCTAATCAAAATAAGTTTCTCCATCGATCTTAGGTCCTTGAGAGATGAGTAATAAGGTCTCATCTATTAACTTGCAAACTCATTTGATATTCACTTTCGTTTATTACTATCTGGTCGTTTCATCATATCTTTCAAGATACCATGTAAAGCCGTAATCATCCGAGTAGTATAAAGCACTAAAGTTCCTTCTCATAATCTCCACAAAAATAGACTCTGTGCCAAAACATGCTCCATTTTCCTCGTTACCAAAACGGTCAAGATCAACAACTAACTACATCTCTACAAGAGCTTCCAGACAAGTACATTCATTGTGAAATTAGGATGATCTTCTATCAAACTTAGAAAAGAACTTTTATCAATTCTGATCAACTGGATGAAAGATCTCGCTAGAAGATCGTCGAGATAGTTCTGTATAAAAATCTCTCGACTTTGTAAATTCATTTCGGTCCTATAAATATCTAGAACCGTGAAGTACAATACACAATACAAATCATCAAGTTCATTGTTGAAATCAGATTCCAACAATTCCATATCATCATCATTTGAAACATCATTCTCCGAAGACAAATAGAAAATCTCTTCTTTATCACTCGAAGAATCGAATAAGATGTTCATTTCTAAAATATCTTTGATATCTTAAGCAATTTATTTCTTTTCTGTCAATCTAAGCATGATGGAACTATTAGAAAAATTTGCGCCCTCGCGAAGAAAAACAACAGTCCGCGTGCCAAAAGAATAACATCCACCCGTCTCAACAGCAATCAGTGTGTCGAAAGAATCACATACAATGACAGCAGAAGTCGTGACAAAAGAACAGCAGCTCTCATGTCGAAAAAACAACATTCAGAAATGGTCGTAAGGTTCTCTATTGAGACTATTTCTCCGAGTAAGTTCTCGTTCAGAAATGGATGTCGAGGTCTCTGTTGAAATTGTTCTTCTCGAGCCAGTTCTTGTGATATCTGAATTTTGAACGTCTAGTTTATTATTGGATCAGTTGTGTTCTTCCGCATACAGATCGTCACACAACATACATCGATGTCAAAGATACATCACACACACAAGAAACACATATACACAAGTGTATCACAATGATAAAATGATATGTACTCACTCCACCATGTCAACAAACACTAGACAATCACTACAGTCGCCAAATCCACTCTGTGCTCGCAGAGAATCCAGATTGCACTCACTAAGACTACCCACCATAGCCAGGAGCTTGAAGACTCAACTTGAAAAACTGAGGTCTCCAAGTCTTACCTGAAAAGTATGTCCATAGTGAGCACTCTCATCAACTTGCCCTAACTGCACTAACGGTCTTACCGAGATTCGTCATTTCGCACTCGGTCTACCTAGCCAAGTTGCCAAATTGACATGACAGTTGTCGTGCGCATACATATCGCTACATAACATACATCGCTGTCAGAGATACATCACACACACACACAAAACACATGGACGATGTCATACACATATACACAACCACAATCGTCTCCCTAATTGACGGTTAGGTCTCTCTAACTCCAGATAGCTCCATATCCCAACTACGCGATATACACCTTCATGGGTGCAAGGATCAGGAGACCGGGTGCTACATTGCCTCATCGTTAGTCGTCTGTCTGCAATCCATACCACGCAAAGATCTAATCGGCTATCCCTGCTATATACATCGAGGACAAACCCACCGTCCAATAGGAATGACAGTGAGAGATGGAGTCAAACATGACATGTGTCAACTTCTCGAACAACCATCACACACCAACATACGGGCTGCTCCACCTGCAAACCCACACAACATACACCTCAAGCCCGCGCGTACAACTGCCAAGCTTGGGTCAACGGTACCATCGATGTTGGGAAGATGACAAGACGCACAATTACGCACATGGTCCTTCCAAACAACACCATCACGGTCCTCTCATATGAGTACTCCAGAAAGTAACACCTCACGCACTCGTAAAATAGTACGTCCTGCGGTCACATCTAACGTCGTCGGTGCAGTCTGCTGCAGATAGATATAATCATCAAGATGAAACCTACGAATCGATGACCGATAACCTCCTCCGCGGATAGTTGCATATCGCAACGTGTCTCAATGTTGAGCAATCGCTAGGTTCTCAAAAGCCATGGGCATAACTCTCCGAAATGTCTCTGTTCGTTGAGAACATGCTCTCACCCGCATATCCAATTCATTAAGGGTGTTCCACAGTAACGTAAATTATAGTGCGGAACGTCTCTAGACCTTTCTGAGTGACAAACATCATAGTGCGGAATGTCTCTAGAGCGTTTCGAGCTGCAATCCTTAAAGAAAAATCCACATTGCTACATTCCGCGGATCAAATTGGACGGCGGAACGCCGTCATGGCGTTCTGCGCACACACAAAATGATGACGGAATGTCATTTTGAACGTTCCACTCTACACACGAATGTGCATATGGAGCACTAAAACAACAATCTCCTTACACTCCAGTCAACATCAGAATTTCATGGTATTACAAGAAAAAATGATTGCATTCGAAGCATGAATCACCCACCTCGATACATAGTGCAAGTCGGCCACTCTAGCATGATGATCTCCTCGCACTATCTTCGCCAGAATCCTCAAATCACCTCCATCGTCCACCTCGGGTTTTTGAGAAGCCACTAACTACGAAAAGAAAAGAGAAGAAAGAGAGGCGAGGAGAGAAGAAGAAGAAGGAGAGGAGAAGGATCACACCAGAGCAAATGAACAAAGAAAATAATAATGAAAGCTTTTATAAGAAATACACATACATTAAGAGACCTTCGCTTTTCAGACAATCACAGCTGGTCATACAAATGTGCTCTCTTATAATCATTTGTAGCAAGAAATATTTCAATATATTCACTCAAAACGTATATTACACAAGTGTGTTGTTCAAGTATGTTCCCAATTCATTTTATTCAATGTAGAGAAAAATGAACATCAAATATTTTTCTCGGATTTCTTCTAAAGATTGACTTGATCTACACAAGTTAGCTAACAATGACGTTTGTTTCTCTATTCTGACACGTTTAGTTTCTTCAGCATGTTTGATTATCCAGGCAGCCTCAACGCTCTCGTTGTGACGTTTCTACTCTTCTACTTGCGTTAATTTACATCTATCTCGAGACTCAAGTAACGCATGGCAAAATCCACTTTCTGCTTCATGTTGTCTTCATAAGCTCCTATCAAATTGTTGCCTTTGCCATGACCACCAAATGAATTACTCGGTCTTTGCATCTGCTTCCTAGATTTGCCTCTCTAATAAGAGGCTAGTTCAATAGAAAATATTTTCTCCGGTCCTCTTTCTGCTTCCGCTCCTCCACTACATTCTTCAGGTAGAATCGGTATGTGGTGATCAATCTCGGTCATTGAACTCATAGGAGGTGATGTTGCTATTTCATCGATCCGATCATCTTCTTCGACAACAAGTTTTTCGGTTTGACGAACCATATCGTTCTAATCAGCAGTTTCTCCATTGACCATCTGTGAACTTCACTCATAAAATCCATGTCCAACATTGAAACAAAATCTGGATGATTTCTTATCATCGTCTTTGATCAATATACTTTCAGAAGAAAAAATTCATTACTCAACTCAACATTACAAGTCGTAGCTCTACTCCCATGCAAATTATGCATCCTATAAAAGAAAAGACACTTCGCATTCAGCTTCTGCTCCAGAGTCATCTCTGATTGAATTTCTGAATCAGTAAGTCTAGCCTCAGTAGCGTCTAACAACTCACGTGTTTTTTTATTATTATCTAAATATCTCTCGTATTTCTTTTACATGATCACTCCGGTCATGAGAGAAAATCCAATTCTTGTCAAATGAACTGTCATGATAGCAAAACTGTCACTTTTGAAATAATCCTCTGGTCATCTTTGTTTTTTTGCGGGATCCATGAAGTGCAGCAAAGTTATCCGGATCTTCTAAATACACTACAATCTTCTCATTATCGGTCTCGCGTATCCTAAATCGTTTTGTAGTTGGTTTCTTCATCGTTGCACAATTCTTAGACCATGTCGTGAACATCAACACCTTAAACTTCAAAACCGGAATTTTTCTCAACTGTAGATATGATGAGCAGTGATCTTCTAATTTGAGCACTTCTCTCTCAGCTCAATTTTCCTCGAATATCTCCGACTGTGAAATTTCGACAAAGAGAAATGAACGAACCGGGCAAAATCTGAACAATGGTTGTTCTCTGCCGCTTAAATGGTCTTTATGATCTCTGTTAAGGGGTAAATTTGAATTAGAAAATATCACTAATACAAATTTGTCATCTGTAGAATTTATGGCCAGGTCTGAAATGGGATGTAAAACTATCCGCAACCGAAAAGGTGCACTATAGACCACTCTCAAACCAAGTTACCATCATCCATAAAACCATATCCTATTCTGGTTATGGGGCTGGACGTAACTCCGTAGTCACTTTTACGGTTCTGGGTTTGAGTGGCCCTACTAATACGGTAGCCCTCGAATGTGCAATCATGAGCAAACTCTTAACTTTTCGCTTTTCAGAAGGAGCTCGTAACCAAAACACAGCTATTCGAAAGAAAAGAAGAGGGCTGGCCGTTTAGTATGACGCTGAGTGGGAAAGTCTCAGTGCTAGGTATCCAGAGCGGTAAGGATATGCATAAAACGGGCGAGTGGAAACACCCTTGGCGACCTAAAAGTCCTAGACGCAACAGAAAATGGATACCGTGAGGGTTGGCAAGAGAGGCAGCGAGAGAAGCAAACACTGCGCTCCCCTTTTGGGATCGAAATCTGCGTCGCTAACATGGCACAAAGCATCATAGCGACTGCGAGGAAATGGATTACTGTTAATCCAGCATTCTACTGTCAGACACAGAAACAGTTGGATCAGTGCTTTGTGCACGTATCTGTTATAACAGACGAATACCGTTTTACGTATTTACATCTAAAAGGTGTGTCTATACTGAGCGGGATTATGCCATGTTCCGAGGAAGGTAGAGAACCCTTCTCTCATTCTTCCCGGAAAAAGCACATCAGTTGCCTTAGGTCTGAGGAGTCAGGGCCTCGACCAGCGGGACGTCACCGTACCGTGTTAGCCTAGATTTACCGCATTTCGCCATATCCTGTGCTGAATCTTGCCTGTAAATCATCGCTCAGGCTGGTAGATCTTTGGTTCTCCTCGGATCCCTGTGATGTTTGAGATTAATGTACTCATCTGTACTTCCACTGGGTAGGTGTAACACCGTACAATCACAGGCCTGAAGTTCAAATCTTGGCTACGACCTGCTTCTCTCCAGCTATCACTCAGTTGTTAAGAACAGGCATCACTGAAACTGTCCTTCCGTTCTATTGGTGAAGACGGCCCACATCTCCGAACCCATTTCTAGGAAGAAAAAGATTCAACATGAGCTCGGTTCGGCAGGCAAAACCTTCCACTTTACGTTCACAACAATCAACACACCGTCCGAAGCCAGTGAGACACCACGATGGTGAATTTGCTTCAAAACTTACGCCATAAACATATCCGTTTACTTCCACGTATGACTAATACCCGATAAAGGATCGAGCGTCGTGAAAGGTTCTGAACAAGTCGGGGCATGCTTCTCAGACTCAGCTTACCGCCCAGCCACTTCCTCTCTCTTGTTCTCTCTTGTTCTTCCTGGTTCAGCTTCATAACTGCACTCGCAATCTATTAAACTCCAACATCCGATCATTAACTGCACTATATTTTGTCCACTGCAACAATGCCCAATGTTCTGGTCCATGACATTCTTCGCAAAGAGCTGTTGAGTTACTTTCAGGTAGCTTTTAGATTTACACTTTGTGAAGGGATTGATTACGCCTGTATAAACTTGACAGAACCTAAACCGTTGTCCAACGGTTTGGGTTGCTTGATAGCTGTCTATATTTGATTCGTCCATGAGCGATGGCAGTTCAGAGTGGAACAATAACCACACTCGTAGCCAGAGTAACTCCCAGCAGCTCTGTGATTATCTTAATGAATAGCTACCATCAAGTTCGTTTGCATCTATCCACATGTAAACTGCCTCCGTCTGAACCTGGGCCCTCAAATACATACGGCTCGCTCCAAGCAATACACCTGTGGCCACGCCCATGCCTAAAGGCCCGAAACAAGGCTTCGGTGCACGAGTATTCCCCGCTTCATCTGTTGCTGAACCATACAAATGTCCAATTCAGCTCCTCTAAGTGGGCTCTGTCTATCAAATGTCACGCGAAGACCTCTCAGCTGACCCCTGACATGCCCCATTAACCACTTTCGAATACAGCATCTTCTTCCCTGCTGTAGATCACTTCTACGATACGACTCTCGAGAGCTTTCTTGTCCTCCTCGCTGAGCTCACAGAAGTCATCATCAGACGAATCTCCAACTGACACTTCTTCGTCAGCATCAGCTACAGTGTAAACCCACGGCCAAAGCCAGCTGTACTTGACAATATTGCCGAGTGGAAAGGTGGTGCCGACATCCCAGTTAGTGACAAATGTGAACTATCCCATTATATACACAAACAACGACACAGCAAAGCAAAAATGCAGGCGTTCCCTTACCGAAAGGAAAAGACGACGTCAACAAGAAGAAACTCACTTCAACCAAAGCTCACAGGAAAAGAGTTGACAAACGAGTGATCAGCCTGCACAGCGACACGAAAAGAGAAAGAAAGAGACAAATGCAGGGCTTCATTATCCGAACGGAAAAGCAGAGGAAAAGAGTTGACAAACGAGTGATCCAGCCTGCAAGAGTCAAGAGTCCATGTTTCCCTTTTCATTACTTTGACCTACTTTTTTGACGTTTCTCTTGTAGAGCAAACAAAGTGCTAAAACAATGTTCAGCAACAGGAAGACCTATTTCTCTTGCGCCTGGCTGTGAGCAAGGTCTAGATATTCAAGTTCTAGATGTACGTGCACCAGAAACAAACGAGTGTATTTGCAACCAAACCACAGTTAGTGTCAGTAATTATTGATGAACTGAGTTAACCTCGTCCCTTCTTTGGTGTAACTCAGGACTCAGAACCCTGGATACATCAAGCCTATGAGAACATAAGCTACCTTCACACTCCTGAGCGTGCAGTTCGTACTAGAAATTCGTCGTACGAATCAATCGTAGTTGAATTTCTTGAACTTTTCTAACTAAGCTGAGAAGAGAGCATCTGGAAAATCTCTACATCCTTCACCAAATTGTGCCGGTTGAGGGTTCTTTTGGAAAGAAAATATTTACAAGCAAAGCTCGTCACTATCTACGAACAATTCTAACACTGGTGCCAACGCCGAGGGTGCCACGGCATCATGAGCAATCAATTTTTGCATGCACGATAGACCTAGAGCACTAAGTTTCACATTTTTTGGCTCACATGCAAGTAGAAAAGTCCGCACGATATCATCGCTCTTAGCAAGTTGAGCCGGATCCGACTGAGACCTTAACTTGAGGATTGCATGCTCGGCAGCATCCTTGACCACAGGATACTTGCGCCGAGCCTCTCCCGAGAGTGCCCGCAAATCGGCCTCGAGCACTGCCACAAATGCCATGGCAGCCTGCCTTCTCCTGCCCACCTCCTGTTCCTAAACCAAGAAGTCCCACCTGCAGACTTCGACCAAGCAATTCCTTGATGAATTGCAGACATGTCAAACCCCAACCTCCTTCATACTTGCAAGACTCGATCCTTCCTTCCCTGCTTTATCTCCTTCCAAAATGTCTCGCGTTATCTCCGAAGACTGTCTGAATTTGCAACACGCACACCATGCTCATTGCACAACCTTTGTTCTCGACATTTTCTGATCATCGCCCACACCTTCTACCTCTCCGCACAAGTCGTGACCCTTTCCAAACATTTGTCCACCTCCCAAGCTTTTCCGAATTTAAATATGCACCTTAATATCCGATGTTTCTCCACGTCTAGCATTGAAGCTCGCCACTTTCTCAACCGCCAAAACCAACATCTCTAAAACGTAAATAGACACCGATTATTCAACCCACGTGAGACCTGCCACCAGTCCAAATTAATATCTGTGAGAACGGATATGTGCAGATAACATTCCGATACAAACATACTATTAGCTACACGAACAGTCTGTTCCACTAACTATCATTCCGATCCCAGCTTTCAACAATTCATGCTCCTTCTATAACATCCTCCTCGCTTGAAGAACATCAAGCACCACTGGATTTCCACATCCTCGTCAACCATCGCCAGCTTGGAAATGTACAATGTAGATATAAACCGATCCAAAAACGATCTTCATACTTTGACAGCTTACGATCCCCAAAAAAGTGCCAATCGCACCGATCTTCCGACCAAAGAATCTGCAACACCATATTCTCACATCTCAGCTCGGGAGAACATGGACCAGCAGATCGCAGGTCCATTGTCATCACATTATTGCGCCTATCTCTCACTCTCTCTGAAAACGAAGGACTCACCTGCACATCTTGATTCGATTTCGAAAACAGTGTAAACTCCATCCCTGTGGAGTACTGTCTAGCTTAGGTTACATTCTTTCTTTCATTTTCTCTCCTCTCTCCCTCCCTCTCTCTCTGTCTCTCCCCCCGTGTCTGCCTTCCTATGTGACCGAACACAAAATTTCTCCTACTACAGGTCTCGTGGAGTCGTGGGTTCTTGCTTCCTCGTACGAGCAGCCAATCGGACGCCATTCTTTCCTGGGTCCCGCTTCTGGTCTTCTCTGTACGGATGACTCAGCGGACGGAGACTACGCGATCGACGGATATCAGACGGGACTCCGTCCCGCACATGCAGCCGTAGCCGGACCACGTTACTCTTACCTCGATGGTGGAATTCCTTACCATGTAGAACTCCGTAGACCAGCTACGAGATAGAGGGTGGGTCCAGGTAGATAATTTCAGCTATACAAGTATGGTACTGCAATGCATTCGCTCATTACATTATTCGTTGCGTAAAGAAACGATTGAGAAATCTAATGTGAACGAGTACTAAAAAGAAGCATAGAATTATGAGATGAATCTCAAAATTTTAGTCACAATAATTTTCACTTGAAAATAAGGTAAAAGCTCTACAAACCAGAGAGCTCCACAATTTGATGACAGTGACTAAAACTACTTTCACAATGGAGTCCAGTTTCTTATAAAGTTTTTAAATCATCGTTTTATGATAAAAAGATGTATGTGATTACACAACTTTTTTCTCTTCCACATGAGCAGAAAGGATTAGGTATTAAATCAAATGACTACAGCTTCGTTGACTTGTATTTTTTGAAGCGCAGTATCCTACTCGTGACTTATGCTTTGGATGATATTCACCTCTTCCAAGTTGAAGAAAGGAATATGCAAAGAAAATTAATTTAAACCCTAACCCTTCCTTTTGAAAGGTTTAGGTTATAAATTAAAACTTGCAAAATTGAAAATACTCTATTCGTGTAAGTGACAGCTATTTATACCAAAGGAAGGTTCTGCTCGAGTGACTCGCTTATGGGTTTAACTCACGAGAAAGTACCAAGTGTAATGACGGTGCCCAGGTAAGATCTAAATTTATAGTGAAGTGACTTTTGATAAAAATCAAAGATCACTTCACTATAAATTGCTATTTTCTCGTGACTCTGCGCTTTACGCTTTCTCCGCATGCATATGTCATTCATTTGTATTTTAAGACTGCTGTAACCCTTAAATACATGATTATATTTTGCACACTGCATTTTTCACTCATCTGTATTTTAAGGTTGCTGTAAGCCAATCACACATGATTATTTTTGCCTGTTTGAATTTTTGTTTTTTCCTCCATTTTTTGGTTTGTGCACTTTGGATGCTTATTGGTTTATCTCCTGCTCTCCTCCTGTTTCCAGACATAGACTAACAGATAATATTTATAAAAAAATTTAAATTATCCCACCTGCTATATGTTTTTTGTTTAACATATATATTTCCCCTATAATAATAAGCGAGCAAAAGTGATTTGTGCATATTGTGATTAACAAACGTAATCATATGGAAGAAAGTTGTCTGATCAACAAAAGAACCTAATCAAAGTATTCAAAAGGGACGAGGTTTCCTTGTGCAGCCGTTTTTTCTTCAGATCAAGAAGAACCACCAGCATACAAATCTAATGATAAAATCAAAACTAAGAGAGTATTAAACGTGTGTTTAGATCGCGACAGTCATAAGCAAAGGAAAAGCAACTCAAATATATCTGCAGTAAGATCCCGTAAGTGATAGGTTCAGAAAATCAAATATTGTACTCATAAGTTATTTTGGGCATAAAATAAATCTTTTTGTTTTCGTGCATCCCAAAATTTTCAAACAGAAGAAGCATACCCACCCATCCATCTTCTCTCGAGATTTGAAAGTTTCAGGTTCTCAAAGAAATTTCCCTTCGTGTTATTCCAGATAGTCTATTTTTATTATTTTCTTTTTAATGTTTTTGGACAATATCTTTTGCTAACATCTCTTCATATTCTTTTGTGATTTAGAATCATTCTCGGATATAGAAAATCAAGCTTATAGCAGATATCGGGACTAGCCACTACGCACTCGGTCAACTTAACCGAGGTGTTAAACTGACGTGACACGTCGATGATCAGAAACAATCTGAGTATTGAATAGTTGCTTTTCTAATCAAAATAAGTTTCTCCATCGATCTTAGGTCCTTGAGAGATGAGTAATAAGGTCTCATCTATTAACTTGCAAACTCATTTGATATTCACTTTCGTTTATTACTATCTGGTCGTTTCATCATATCTTTCAAGATACCATGTAAAGCCGTAATCATCCGAGTAGTATAAAGCACTAAAGTTCCTTCTCATAATCTCCACAAAAATAGACTCTGTGCCAAAACATGCTCCATTTTCCTCGTTACCAAAACGGTCAAGATCAACAACTAACTACATCTCTACAAGAGCTTCCAGACAAGTACATTCATTGTGAAATTAGGATGATCTTCTATCAAACTTAGAAAAGAACTTTTATCAATTCTGATCAACTGGATGAAAGATCTCGCTAGAAGATCGTCGAGATAGTTCTGTATAAAAATCTCTCGACTTTGTAAATTCATTTCGGTCCTATAAATATCTAGAACCGTGAAGTACAATACACAATACAAATCATCAAGTTCATTGTTGAAATCAGATTCCAACAATTCCATATCATCATCATTTGAAACATCATTCTCCGAAGACAAATAGAAAATCTCTTCTTTATCACTCGAAGAATCGAATAAGATGTTCATTTCTAAAATATCTTTGATATCTTAAGCAATTTATTTCTTTTCTGTCAATCTAAGCATGATGGAACTATTAGAAAAATTTGCGCCCTCGCGAAGAAAAACAACAGTCCGCGTGCCAAAAGAATAACATCCACCCGTCTCAACAGCAATCAGTGTGTCGAAAGAATCACATACAATGACAGCAGAAGTCGTGACAAAAGAACAGCAGCTCTCATGTCGAAAAAACAACATTCAGAAATGGTCGTAAGGTTCTCTATTGAGACTATTTCTCCGAGTAAGTTCTCGTTCAGAAATGGATGTCGAGGTCTCTGTTGAAATTGTTCTTCTCGAGCCAGTTCTTGTGATATCTGAATTTTGAACGTCTAGTTTATTATTGGATCAGTTGTGTTCTTCCGCATACAGATCGTCACACAACATACATCGATGTCAAAGATACATCACACACACAAGAAACACATATACACAAGTGTATCACAATGATAAAATGATATGTACTCACTCCACCATGTCAACAAACACTAGACAATCACTACAGTCGCCAAATCCACTCTGTGCTCGCAGAGAATCCAGATTGCACTCACTAAGACTACCCACCATAGCCAGGAGCTTGAAGACTCAACTTGAAAAACTGAGGTCTCCAAGTCTTACCTGAAAAGTATGTCCATAGTGAGCACTCTCATCAACTTGCCCTAACTGCACTAACGGTCTTACCGAGATTCGTCATTTCGCACTCGGTCTACCTAGCCAAGTTGCCAAATTGACATGACAGTTGTCGTGCGCATACATATCGCTACATAACATACATCGCTGTCAGAGATACATCACACACACACACAAAACACATGGACGATGTCATACACATATACACAACCACAATCGTCTCCCTAATTGACGGTTAGGTCTCTCTAACTCCAGATAGCTCCATATCCCAACTACGCGATATACACCTTCATGGGTGCAAGGATCAGGAGACCGGGTGCTACATTGCCTCATCGTTAGTCGTCTGTCTGCAATCCATACCACGCAAAGATCTAATCGGCTATCCCTGCTATATACATCGAGGACAAACCCACCGTCCAATAGGAATGACAGTGAGAGATGGAGTCAAACATGACATGTGTCAACTTCTCGAACAACCATCACACACCAACATACGGGCTGCTCCACCTGCAAACCCACACAACATACACCTCAAGCCCGCGCGTACAACTGCCAAGCTTGGGTCAACGGTACCATCGATGTTGGGAAGATGACAAGACGCACAATTACGCACATGGTCCTTCCAAACAACACCATCACGGTCCTCTCATATGAGTACTCCAGAAAGTAACACCTCACGCACTCGTAAAATAGTACGTCCTGCGGTCACATCTAACGTCGTCGGTGCAGTCTGCTGCAGATAGATATAATCATCAAGATGAAACCTACGAATCGATGACCGATAACCTCCTCCGCGGATAGTTGCATATCGCAACGTGTCTCAATGTTGAGCAATCGCTAGGTTCTCAAAAGCCATGGGCATAACTCTCCGAAATGTCTCTGTTCGTTGAGAACATGCTCTCACCCGCATATCCAATTCATTAAGGGTGTTCCACAGTAACGTAAATTATAGTGCGGAACGTCTCTAGACCTTTCTGAGTGACAAACATCATAGTGCGGAATGTCTCTAGAGCGTTTCGAGCTGCAATCCTTAAAGAAAAATCCACATTGCTACATTCCGCGGATCAAATTGGACGGCGGAACGCCGTCATGGCGTTCTGCGCACACACAAAATGATGACGGAATGTCATTTTGAACGTTCCACTCTACACACGAATGTGCATATGGAGCACTAAAACAACAATCTCCTTACACTCCAGTCAACATCAGAATTTCATGGTATTACAAGAAAAAATGATTGCATTCGAAGCATGAATCACCCACCTCGATACATAGTGCAAGTCGGCCACTCTAGCATGATGATCTCCTCGCACTATCTTCGCCAGAATCCTCAAATCACCTCCATCGTCCACCTCGGGTTTTTGAGAAGCCACTAACTACGAAAAGAAAAGAGAAGAAAGAGAGGCGAGGAGAGAAGAAGAAGAAGGAGAGGAGAAGGATCACACCAGAGCAAATGAACAAAGAAAATAATAATGAAAGCTTTTATAAGAAATACACATACATTAAGAGACCTTCGCTTTTCAGACAATCACAGCTGGTCATACAAATGTGCTCTCTTATAATCATTTGTAGCAAGAAATATTTCAATATATTCACTCAAAACGTATATTACACAAGTGTGTTGTTCAAGTATGTTCCCAATTCATTTTATTCAATGTAGAGAAAAATGAACATCAAATATTTTTCTCGGATTTCTTCTAAAGATTGACTTGATCTACACAAGTTAGCTAACAATGACGTTTGTTTCTCTATTCTGACACGTTTAGTTTCTTCAGCATGTTTGATTATCCAGGCAGCCTCAACGCTCTCGTTGTGACGTTTCTACTCTTCTACTTGCGTTAATTTACATCTATCTCGAGACTCAAGTAACGCATGGCAAAATCCACTTTCTGCTTCATGTTGTCTTCATAAGCTCCTATCAAATTGTTGCCTTTGCCATGACCACCAAATGAATTACTCGGTCTTTGCATCTGCTTCCTAGATTTGCCTCTCTAATAAGAGGCTAGTTCAATAGAAAATATTTTCTCCGGTCCTCTTTCTGCTTCCGCTCCTCCACTACATTCTTCAGGTAGAATCGGTATGTGGTGATCAATCTCGGTCATTGAACTCATAGGAGGTGATGTTGCTATTTCATCGATCCGATCATCTTCTTCGACAACAAGTTTTTCGGTTTGACGAACCATATCGTTCTAATCAGCAGTTTCTCCATTGACCATCTGTGAACTTCACTCATAAAATCCATGTCCAACATTGAAACAAAATCTGGATGATTTCTTATCATCGTCTTTGATCAATATACTTTCAGAAGAAAAAATTCATTACTCAACTCAACATTACAAGTCGTAGCTCTACTCCCATGCAAATTATGCATCCTATAAAAGAAAAGACACTTCGCATTCAGCTTCTGCTCCAGAGTCATCTCTGATTGAATTTCTGAATCAGTAAGTCTAGCCTCAGTAGCGTCTAACAACTCACGTGTTTTTTTATTATTATCTAAATATCTCTCGTATTTCTTTTACATGATCACTCCGGTCATGAGAGAAAATCCAATTCTTGTCAAATGAACTGTCATGATAGCAAAACTGTCACTTTTGAAATAATCCTCTGGTCATCTTTGTTTTTTTGCCGGATCCATGAAGTGCAGCAAAGTTATCCGGATCTTCTAAATACACTACAATCTTCTCATTATCGGTCTCGCGTATCCTAAATCGTTTTGTAGTTGGTTTCTTCATCGTTGCACAATTCTTAGACCATGTCGTGAACATCAACACCTTAAACTTCAAAACCGGAATTTTTCTCAACTGTAGATATGATGAGCAGTGATCTTCTAATTTGAGCACTTCTCTCTCAGCTCAATTTTCCTCGAATATCTCCGACTGTGAAATTTCGACAAAGAGAAATGAACGAACCGGGCAAAATCTGAACAATGGTTGTTCTCTGCCGCTTAAATGGTCTTTATGATCTCTGTTAAGGGGTAAATTTGAATTAGAAAATATCACTAATACAAATTTGTCATCTGTAGAATTTATGGCCAGGTCTGAAATGGGATGTAAAACTATCCGCAACCGAAAAGGTGCACTATAGACCACTCTCAAACCAAGTTACCATCATCCATAAAACCATATCCTATTCTGGTTATGGGGCTGGACGTAACTCCGTAGTCACTTTTACGGTTCTGGGTTTGAGTGGCCCTACTAATACGGTAGCCCTCGAATGTGCAATCATGAGCAAACTCTTAACTTTTCGCTTTTCAGAAGGAGCTCGTAACCAAAACACAGCTATTCGAAAGAAAAGAAGAGGGCTGGCCGTTTAGTATGACGCTGAGTGGGAAAGTCTCAGTGCTAGGTATCCAGAGCGGTAAGGATATGCATAAAACGGGCGAGTGGAAACACCCTTGGCGACCTAAAAGTCCTAGACGCAACAGAAAATGGATACCGTGAGGGTTGGCAAGAGAGGCAGCGAGAGAAGCAAACACTGCGCTCCCCTTTTGGGATCGAAATCTGCGTCGCTAACATGGCACAAAGCATCATAGCGACTGCGAGGAAATGGATTACTGTTAATCCAGCATTCTACTGTCAGACACAGAAACAGTTGGATCAGTGCTTTGTGCACGTATCTGTTATAACAGACGAATACCGTTTTACGTATTTACATCTAAAAGGTGTGTCTATACTGAGCGGGATTATGCCATGTTCCGAGGAAGGTAGAGAACCCTTCTCTCATTCTTCCCGGAAAAAGCACATCAGTTGCCTTAGGTCTGAGGAGTCAGGGCCTCGACCAGCGGGACGTCACCGTACCGTGTTAGCCTAGATTTACCGCATTTCGCCATATCCTGTGCTGAATCTTGCCTGTAAATCATCGCTCAGGCTGGTAGATCTTTGGTTCTCCTCGGATCCCTGTGATGTTTGAGATTAATGTACTCATCTGTACTTCCACTGGGTAGGTGTAACACCGTACAATCACAGGCCTGAAGTTCAAATCTTGGCTACGACCTGCTTCTCTCCAGCTATCACTCAGTTGTTAAGAACAGGCATCACTGAAACTGTCCTTCCGTTCTATTGGTGAAGACGGCCCACATCTCCGAACCCATTTCTAGGAAGAAAAAGATTCAACATGAGCTCGGTTCGGCAGGCAAAACCTTCCACTTTACGTTCACAACAATCAACACACCGTCCGAAGCCAGTGAGACACCACGATGGTGAATTTGCTTCAAAACTTACGCCATAAACATATCCGTTTACTTCCACGTATGACTAATACCCGATAAAGGATCGAGCGTCGTGAAAGGTTCTGAACAAGTCGGGGCATGCTTCTCAGACTCAGCTTACCGCCCAGCCACTTCCTCTCTCTTGTTCTCTCTTGTTCTTCCTGGTTCAGCTTCATAACTGCACTCGCAATCTATTAAACTCCAACATCCGATCATTAACTGCACTATATTTTGTCCACTGCAACAATGCCCAATGTTCTGGTCCATGACATTCTTCGCAAAGAGCTGTTGAGTTACTTTCAGGTAGCTTTTAGATTTACACTTTGTGAAGGGATTGATTACGCCTGTATAAACTTGACAGAACCTAAACCGTTGTCCAACGGTTTGGGTTGCTTGATAGCTGTCTATATTTGATTCGTCCATGAGCGATGGCAGTTCAGAGTGGAACAATAACCACACTCGTAGCCAGAGTAACTCCCAGCAGCTCTGTGATTATCTTAATGAATAGCTACCATCAAGTTCGTTTGCATCTATCCACATGTAAACTGCCTCCGTCTGAACCTGGGCCCTCAAATACATACGGCTCGCTCCAAGCAATACACCTGTGGCCACGCCCATGCCTAAAGGCCCGAAACAAGGCTTCGGTGCACGAGTATTCCCCGCTTCATCTGTTGCTGAACCATACAAATGTCCAATTCAGCTCCTCTAAGTGGGCTCTGTCTATCAAATGTCACGCGAAGACCTCTCAGCTGACCCCTGACATGCCCCATTAACCACTTTCGAATACAGCATCTTCTTCCCTGCTGTAGATCACTTCTACGATACGACTCTCGAGAGCTTTCTTGTCCTCCTCGCTGAGCTCACAGAAGTCATCATCAGACGAATCTCCAACTGACACTTCTTCGTCAGCATCAGCTACAGTGTAAACCCACGGCCAAAGCCAGCTGTACTTGACAATATTGCCGAGTGGAAAGGTGGTGCCGACATCCCAGTTAGTGACAAATGTGAACTATCCCATTATATACACAAACAACGACACAGCAAAGCAAAAATGCAGGCGTTCCCTTACCGAAAGGAAAAGACGACGTCAACAAGAAGAAACTCACTTCAACCAAAGCTCACAGGAAAAGAGTTGACAAACGAGTGATCAGCCTGCACAGCGACACGAAAAGAGAAAGAAAGAGACAAATGCAGGGCTTCATTATCCGAACGGAAAAGCAGAGGAAAAGAGTTGACAAACGAGTGATCCAGCCTGCAAGAGTCAAGAGTCCATGTTTCCCTTTTCATTACTTTGACCTACTTTTTTGACGTTTCTCTTGTAGAGCAAACAAAGTGCTAAAACAATGTTCAGCAACAGGAAGACCTATTTCTCTTGCGCCTGGCTGTGAGCAAGGTCTAGATATTCAAGTTCTAGATGTACGTGCACCAGAAACAAACGAGTGTATTTGCAACCAAACCACAGTTAGTGTCAGTAATTATTGATGAACTGAGTTAACCTCGTCCCTTCTTTGGTGTAACTCAGGACTCAGAACCCTGGATACATCAAGCCTATGAGAACATAAGCTACCTTCACACTCCTGAGCGTGCAGTTCGTACTAGAAATTCGTCGTACGAATCAATCGTAGTTGAATTTCTTGAACTTTTCTAACTAAGCTGAGAAGAGAGCATCTGGAAAATCTCTACATCCTTCACCAAATTGTGCCGGTTGAGGGTTCTTTTGGAAAGAAAATATTTACAAGCAAAGCTCGTCACTATCTACGAACAATTCTAACACTAAGCGTTCGTCGGTTCAGCCCAGACAAAGGGCTGAACCGACGGCACGTTAACCTAGTGTTCAAAATCTAGAGATAACTAAAATATTGATCATTTGAACTCAAAAGTTCCCATGTTACCTTGACCCCACTCGCCCCGGTCTTCATAGCTACGGATACTTCGTTTCTGACCGAAATATGTCCAAACCACTCAAGCTAAATTACTCTCATCCACGGATGCAAAGCCGAAGCAAGTGACTTACACACGCAGAACGTCGTCCTCACGTACAATAAGTGAAGTCCAAAGAATCTTAATGAAAAAAGTTTATTGAGTATTTACGATTGTACATGAAGAATTGATTCTGTTCAGAAAGCATCACTTGGAGCAGAGAGAAAGTACATCCACCAGTGTTATAGAATCATCTAGATACGTGTCTTCATAAAACTGGACAGCTCTAGGCCTGTAGCAGAAATACTGATCATGACTGGGAATTTCGTGGCTGCCAGGGCACCACAACGATATTCAACAATATGATTCCTGCCAGCAAATACAGACGATAAGAGTCAGACTGGTGCAATTAGGACCGTAAAAGAGCAATACTGCTAGCAGGACTCCCCATCCAATTTGCTTCTTTCAAGACACACCCATAGATCTCGGCTACAGTGAAATTGTTTCCAATGAATCTGTCGTCGCACAAGAGTGTAAAACAGGTTTGCTGCGCTCACCAATCAAGTTCGTGCCATCCTCAGCTCTCTCTCTTCACACCTATAAGGTCCTGCATCGGACAAGGAGTGATCGTCACATAATTTTCAAAGAAACTAGGTCTCCAAATTACATATCTAGTTTCAAATGTACTTCCAATAATACTGAACACAGAAGTCATTACTCCAGAAGAAAGGTCGAAGAGATCATTTATACATCAATACACTTCTTGGTAACGAAAAAGTTGACACTCAGGGAAGATATGGGACCCAACTTTAAACCTCCTGATCACACGAGCAGCTCTTGCCACCCGATCCTTACCAAGATTTACTGGACGCCTGAGAAATCTACCCAGCTTGTATACTCTCTTATAATATGTCGTTATGAGTAAAAACCTTTACCATTCTTGGACTATCTCGCTCCTCTCACATGACGAGCTGTCTTGAGCTTACAGTCACATATCTCCAAATGATCCCCGGTCACTGAAGAGAATTGGAAATATCGAAACTCAAAGAGCCGAAAGGCGTTCTCAAGTGTTATCAGATCGAAAAACAAAAACAGTGAAGAGAACTGAGGAAGAATGTGAAGAACTGAACTGGATTGGGGAGAACAAATCCAAATCAAATCCGGTAACAGAGAATGAGAGAAAACAGGTATAAGCTCACCTACGTCTGCTTAGAGTACCCGGCGGAGCTTGGAACTCGCTTAGTTCTGAACATCATGAATCCGACCGGAAGCACAACTCCGATCATCATGATCAATGCTCCAACGATATAGCGCGCAGGGCCTGGCGATCCTACTTCCAAAAGATGCCGCAACTGCCAACATAAATTTGTTTTTCAGTCAATAACGCAGCAAACCACCTACATTTTACTGCCAAGTCTATGGTGGACATCTGTATAATCTGTGACGTCCCCAATTCAAAGAGCCAATGACTCAAACTCCGAAAACACAGACAACTGCGTCGAAATAAGCGACATTCAAGCGGCACTCACGAAAATACGAGTAAACTCCCATATCTTAACCAAACCAAGCGTAGAAGGAATAACCACTGCACATCGAAAAGAAAACGTACCCCTTACTCCCCACATGCAAGACCAAGACCGAGCATCTGAGAAAGACTTTGCGGGAGGCAGGGATCTTAGACGAAACTCACGGGCATGTTGAGACGTTTGATCGCTTTGATGCAGGAAAGATATGTTCGAAACTCGTCGATCGCTACTATAACGAGTCGAATTGCAATGTTCAACACCAGACGAGATGAGAAACACTGAGTAATCAGCGGACTGCGGCCTCCTCCTGAAATCGATGGTCGATCTTCCCGCTCAACCTTCGCTTACTGTTCACAAGTGTGGAAAACTCTTCCGTGATTCGCGCCATACGTGCAATCCAAAACAGTTTGAATCACTACGGTCTGTAACGGAACTAAAGGGAGGAAAATGGTTACGAAAGATATGACGGGCAAGATCACGGTACCCCCGTGCATTTTAGAGTAAACCCCATAAAACAGCGTTACAAGCGAAGTTTGAGACGCCCTAATACCAAGCGTTTTTAAACTCCCATGACAGGAACTGGATGATTCGTCAACCTCTACATTACAGGAGATCATCAAGAGAAGATCCAGCATGAAACATAGAGCCACTCAGTTTCTCGCTTGACTCACTCACTCACTGCTGCGGGATATGTTTCTGGACGATATATAACATGATCTGATTGTGTATCTTTCAAAGCATCTGTTAAGCTGACTGACGAGCTATCCTGAATTTAAATATAGAGAACAAATTATCCATAACTTACCAAGTCCTAACTGAAGTTACTTCCAATGCTTCTCAAAACCCTCACAATTCTACCGCGAACGCTGAAGCACAATGGAAAAGCAATCTTTCAAAAACTATTACTTACAAGAAAACCACAAGCAGCTACATCCATTCTTACCATAGCAATTCTTCCAACCCCGTGCCGGGAATGTACTCAGATAACCTGTCAGGTAACCGTCATAGCTCTACGATATAAACAGGACACGCTACCTCCTCAGAGAATATTATGAATTCGTACATACGCGCCTCAAAACCTCGTCAAACCAGACTAGAAGCTGCTTTGGCAAAATAGTACCAAAATGAAAAGAAATGCTCAAACTCCGTCCTGCGTGAGACCCACGGTTCAAACGAGAAAATCTTCCTCTCTTACCAGGCTCTACATCGGAGACTTCAACCCCAAAACTGTAGGAACTCAACCCAACATCTTATCCCGACATAACGAGGAACGGCGATTTGCAAGCCGATCCTCAACAGGTTCATACAAGCTAAAGTGACAGGACTTACATTAACGTACTATCCGACCAGCAATGAATCATGAATTGCACTGACGGTACAGTTGCTCTGAAATGCTTCTCAACCGCAGTGTGCTCCGAGTAGGATCTGCTTCGATTCCAAGAAACTATCGAAAAACGATATGAGACTAAAGTGAAGCCCCGTTATACTCACACCCCTGGTGTGAACGCCTCGTATAAACAGTCATAATCACATTCCGAAAGAAAATCTTCAGATGTGATTATAGTAGATAGGGTTATGGTAAAGACTCTAGAAAACAGAAACCTCAAGTGTTGTTTCCTTAGCAACGGAATATCGGTCACAACAGATTGTGCAATCGAATATACACGTTTGATTCATTGGATTACACAAGATGTGAGTTAAGGATAGACTATACCCTGAAACACATAGGTAGTAAATGATGTGAGTTATATATATTAGATGTGAAGTAAGATCATTGAATTTTTGAGATCGTCTACCTTCTTCGAAGTTTTTAACTTGCAGTCTTGCATCAAGCATTTCCATCTTCTGCATAAAAACCTTCAAGCTCCATCAAACCTTGCTACTAGATACATTCTTCAGACTTTAGAGCTTGCAATCTTAAGTCAAGCATTTCCATCTTCTCTATGAAAACTTTCAAGATAGCGTTTTTGTGTCGACACTAGCATGATATACGTAATGGTCACAACATGTAATTCTTTGAAAGTCGCAACGAAATCAATGCGTTTGTGATCTTCAGAAAATATAAACTTCGAAATCGAAATGGTACGAAATCTTACAACTTGCCGCGTCAATTCGAATCCGAACTAAGTATAAAAGGCATCGGAGGCCAAGTGGATGCTTGCAAGTATTGCGACGTAAAGAAGCACGGAGAAGTCCAGCACGAATTCCTTTGACCTGTTCAGTTACAGATTATACCAGTCCTACTTGTGTTGGTGTTATATCAGGTACAAAATTAGTAGAGGTAGGTAACCGGAAGAAAGCACAGACTACTTTATTCTCGCGAAGAAAGGACCAAAACATCCATTTAGAAACCGAAAACGTGGACAGAAAATACCGAGAAACATGGACAGGAAATAGCGAAGAACAGGAAGAGCCACAATAAGTTACCGGAATGAGGAGGAGCACTACTACAAATGAAGCCTTTCCTGATATTTAGTGGAGTCTGTCGTGACGCGAAGGGGAAGCGCGGACAGGGAAGGGAAACGCGGTAGTGAAGTGGAGCATCAACGTGGACAGAAACAGAAGGAACATGTCTGCAGATGCCACCTAGCACTCCCGCTAGTCTTGTGCACTCTTTCGCGGAAACAAGGTTCGAGTCGTCGAGTGCTAAGTGAATGAAGCAGGACAGCAGCGAAGTGAAGGACGTGAACAATCCTGGCCGGACATTGTCGGGAAAACGCCGAATAACGAGGACAGTTTGATATCGTTTCTCGCTCGCTGCTTGACGCGGAGGTCAGATCCTGTACCCTAATCGGAACTGTACGATTGAGAACTTTCAAGGTACACTAGTCCAAGCCATCCATCGTTTCTTAACATCATGAACCGGATAAGTACGTTCATGTCCGTTGAGCTCTATGTGGAAGTGTTGAGAATTGACATGCAAACTGCCGTTCCTTGTTATGTCGGGATGAGATGTTCGGTTGAGTTCCTGTAAAGTTCGGGTTGAAGTTCTCCGTTGGAGAGCCTGGTAAGACAAGATTTTCATGTTGAAGATGAGACTCGGGAGCACGTAGTTGGAGTACTTTTATTTGTTTTAGTGCTAATTTCCGAGCTGCGGCTTTTTACTCGAATTTACGAGGGTTTGGAGGCTTTGTATCTGAATTCGTGAGCTTTTCTTTAGGAGGGAGCGTGTCCTGTTTAGATTGTAGAGTTGTGATGGTTATCTCACAGATTATCGAATGCAATTCTGATAGGGGTATACGTGGAAAGAGAGTGCTTTTCTAAGAACGTGGCTGCTATATGGTTTCTTACTTGCATTGCAAGTAATAGTTGTTGAAATCTCATGGCAGAGATCACTGACGGTGGCAGTCGAGCTTCATCCCAGAGTGGGGACATAGTATTGTAGCCGCGAGCACTAGACAGAGGAGGGCGAGCTGTGCCGTTTCTTGTTGAGAAAATCTCGATTGCTGGTAATTAGGATACCACGTCGCCTTTAGTTTCAAGAGTCCCAAGATTGCAATCCTTCGCTTGCCTTCAGCTGCCTTTTCTATTGAGCTGCAGCTTTCCTCGACTGGATCGTGAGGTTTTGACAAGGATTGCAATCAACTTCGGTAATTAGAGGACTTGGTACGTTTCGGTTTTGTTGTATGAATAAATGAAGGAAAGCTTGGGTATGTGGTCAAAATGTTTGGGTAGAATCACGAAGCTGAGGTCTTGATGTTACATATGGTGTAGAAAAATATACTCCGTAGCAATGAGTGGTATCAACCAAGCGAGGAGTTGCGTGTGTTCCATGTGTTATGTTGGATCTGTTCTTTGCAATCTGCTATTATGTAGTGGGTGTGCAAGTTCTGGTTCTGTGGGAAGCAGTGTATTGATCTTGGCCCACATTGATCTTGGCCCACTGTGGTGGCGTACTGAAAGGTAGGCCTGTTCGATGGGTTGGAACAGCTGTGTTGTTTCGAGCTTGTTCCAGGAAGCTGAAGGTCGTGTGTGCTTATCTCGAACAAGCGAGGGTTAGTTGTAATCAGTCAAATGTCTGGAATGTTCTTCTGGCTGCAGGTGGTTTGAATTGGAAGTAAGACATGTATCTCGAAACTGTCAAGGATCAGGTCAAGATGCAGTGAAGGGTTGAATGTGAAAGAAGGAAGGGTGGACGACCTAGTAAGAGGAAAACGGTGTAGAACCTCTGGTTTCGTTAGTTAACTTGAATCGTGCGAAAGGAAGTTTACTATTAAACCCAGTGGAGTCCATCTTACTGCCGCTCAACTTAGTGAGTAGAACCAAGAATTTCCTGGTCGGAGCAGCCCTGGACTGGTCGATACTGGTGTTGATACTGAAGCAGTCGACCAGGTAATGTGAGTAAAGATGGTGCGAGAGTTGAAGTTGCAGGGATGCATCGAGTGCGTGGAGCCGCAGGTGAGCGGGAATGATCAGGCTCTGCCTTCTAACTGGCTTCTGTAACCTAGCTCGCGATTTGTAGTTTTGCACGCAAGGAAAGGCCTTGCATACCGTGTTCACTCAGTACTCTTATGTAGACATGTAGTCTGGTCCGAGCTTTCTCTTGTTTTACATGGAGAAACGCAAAACCGATGCGTAGTAAGTAGGAAATGGTGTCATTTGCATTTTATCACGCGCCAGTAGAGTACATCTTGTCTTGTTATGCGGAACTAGCAGATTTGGAAGTTAGAGATTAGTGTGTCCTGTTCTTATACCCAAGTTCGGCAGCACAAAAGTCTCATAGTTTGCTTAGATCAGTCCTCTAGAAGATTCTCAACTGTAAGCGATCTACATCGCGAAGGATGACTTGGCCAGACGGTGCCTCCGACGTGGTCGTGAAATATAACTTACCTGCGTTTCATGCAGGCCGCTTTTTCATTTTTGTTCGGAGATGATCGTTTTGTCAAACGATATCACAAAGAACTGAATGAAGATCCATACGCCGAGGTGACCAGTTGGACAGCTGATGGTCAGCGAACTGTAAAGTTTTTAGCGCCAATCAACGCGCCAAACGTCATTAAGAAAGTAATTGGTAAGCTTCTTATCAGGTGTGAATGTGTGCAAAAAATTACCGTATTTGTTGGAATGTAGTTTGACCTAGTTGCAGCGTAGCACAGTCTGATAGATCTCTTTTAGTATGAGTTGTTTGCTTTTGGTGGATGTAGAGATGAGATTACCAGTACATTCGTGACCATATACATTTGGAACCATTTGTGTCTCGGTAATGTAACTCTTGAATCGTCTGATGGTCGGTGAACGTCAGGGGTGGAAACTCTGAAGGTGACAGAAGTCCAGCAATGTTTCACAGTCGGAAATCGATTCACAGTAAGATCAGACCCAACCATTGAACACCCTACAGGTTTTAGCACCAAGGCTGAGATGCTGCTGGCAGTATCAGAGAGCGGGAAGGGTACCACCGTGTACATTACTGCGACCTTGGAGTGCAAGGCGGCCGTTTGGGGTGTTCAAGGTATGAAATATCTTCATCCGCGTAACTTTCTGCTGCTCGCTAGTAGCATTCTCGCTTACTTTCGACCGTGAAGGGATTCCTCTTCCGACGTGTACGGGTGTTATTCGGAGTCGTAGTGCTCTCTTTTTCTTGTTCAGTCGCTTTGGACATCACTTTTGTTACGTGAGTATGACGTTCTGCGTGCGTATAACCTTGCGTGTTAATTGCACTTCCATTGTCTTTTACGTGCGTGCATGGATGGGAATAACTTAGCTTGCGTGATTTTGGTATGTCTGTCCATCAGCATCTGACTATCCATAGCTACGAAGACCGGGGTGAGTGGGGTCAAGAACAAGCAGACTTTGTACTTCAATACTAGAGGTTCTCGTGCTCTTTATATCGGAAACATCAGAACCGCTAACATGCCGTAGTCCAGCTCTTTCAAGTCTGTGGTTGTATGAAGGAGATGCGAGTTTGTGTACGTAGTTGATTGTTCGTGGATAGTGACGAGATTTTCTTTTTTGTTTTGTCTTCCCGGAGTCCAGGATCAACACAATTTGGTGAAGGATGTAGGGATTTTTCCGGATGCTCTCCTCTCCTGATGATACTAGTTTTGCTCGTAATTCCTGGACAGCTTAGTCAGAAATTTTCCAACTACGATCGTATTCATACGACAATTTCAAGTACGAACTGCACTCAGGGAGTGCAAGAGGGATAACCTTCGTGGACTCAGGTTCGGAGTCCAGGGTTAGCTGAAACATATTCGGGAAGTTCAGTATTTAAGTCTTGCTCACAGTCAGGCACAAGGGAAATAGTACTCTCGGTGTTGCTGAACGTTCTTAAGTGTGTTTGCTCTACATGTAAGGTGAATATGTAGGTCCAAATGATGAAATGAAGGAAACATGAACTCTTCGGCTCAACTCTTGCAGAGGCGGAACTCCTTCTCCTGAGTGCTCTGATTGAAGTGAATTTCTCCTTCTTCATTGTTGGTATATTGTTCACATTTGTATACTGTGTTGTACCCTTAACCCCTTCTGAACTCGGAAGTCTTTTCTTCTCTCTCATAGGTGGGGACTCTAATAGGTGGGGAGCTATTTTAATTAGCCCGCTTCTTGTTTTACAACCTTTACCATTTCCCTTTCTGTGATCGGCCTTGTATTTCCAAACTGACGCTGTATAAGCAGCTTTATGTCAGTAAGGAACCATTCGGGGCATACATTGTACGATGCAGTTCGGTTTCTGCCTCTATGAAATCCATGTGTTTCTTCGTTTTCTCTCTGTTACACAGGCTCTGTTTTTACCTTCGTTACGCTTTGCCTTGGATCATCTCTTCTTGCCTTTACCCCCCTCATTTCCTTCTGGTTTTCTCTTGCTTGACATATAACGTGTTTTACTTTCACTAATGTTTTTGGCATTTTCTCTTCACAAGCTCACGGATCTACCACTACACTAAGAATGGGAGTTTGCCCTCAGATGTCCCGGAACTGAACAGAAACTCCTGGACCGATAAGGCCCTGATGAGTCGGTTAAGTCTTCATCTGTTTGACCACTTTTCCAACTCATCTGCAGCCTAACCCTCTATGTTGGGTGCTGATGAAGTCAGAGAGCAGGTTGAGGTGCATGCGACGGGAGTGTGTTCTGTTGCATGCTCTGCGTGTACCTTGTGGTAGTTAGGTGTTTCAGTGCACACCTACTCAATACCTACAGCTGTGTCCGTGACCTTTGTTGGGAGATTTGCTTCTAACCTCTGATTTTCTTCTGGGTTGACACTCTAGCTGTTGCGCTTGCTGGCTCAGTTATTACCGATAATAGTTGTGTTGTCTTCTCGCTCAGCTCGTTAGGCATCGCATTTATATTTGTATTCTGTCCTACTGCCACCAGAGGGTACCATCTTGCAAATGTGCTCACCCTACACATTTCCTCTTGGCCCAACCTCGGTTATATTCATTCGCTGACTTCTCAAACCAAGTCAGCATACATGTTACCACTCACCTTGTACTTACATGGGTTCAAAACCATTTTGGGGTTACCTTTAATGTGCGGGCGAAGTCACTGTTTTCTCTGAAAGCTGCTTTACCCGTGTATCAATATATATTGTTCACATTTCATATAAGGCTTGCCTTTTTTCTTTCCTGTGTCATTGTGTGGATAGACCTGACGGTGATGGTCGCTCCATCTTTCCAGGTACAATCGAAAATTTCATGGAGATGAAGGCCAAAAAATCATTTTTGGGTTGGCTCAAATTGGCTCGTGTATATTGTCAAGAACAGCTGGCTCTAGCCACGGGCTTACCGTACACTGTAGCTGATGCTGACGGAGTGTCTCTTGGGGACTCGTCTGATGATGAATTCTTTGATTTCAGCGAGGAGGACGAGAAAGCCCTTATCCTCAGTAGTGAGAGTCGTACGTTAGGAGTGATCTACAGCATGGAAGGAGAGGCTGGTCTTCAAAACTGGTTAATGGGGCATGTCATGGGTCAGCTGAATGGTATTCGCGTGACATGTGATGCTTCCAGAGCCCACCTAGAGCTGTTGAATAGGAAACTACAGAAGATGGAGGAAGACATGGGTACGGTTCAGCAACAGTTGGAAAGGGGAATGCTCGTGCCTCAAAGCCTTGTTTGGGGGCTTTTGGGCATGGGTGTGGCGACAGGTGTTTTGCTTGGAGCGGGCCATATGTATTTGAAGGCCCAGGTCCAGAAGGGAGGCAGTTGAGAGGTGGAGAAAAAATGGCAGTGTGCATACGAACTTGATAGTAGCGATTCCTAAGATGATTCACATATATATGGCTACAATCAAGTAACCTGATATGTTGGATAACGTCCCCATCGGGGGATCTCTAGACAAGTTTTACGCAGGGGTAATCAGTCCCTTTCACAAAAGTGTAAAATCTTAAAGCTACCTCAAAGTAACTGAAGATCTCTTTGTGAAGAATAGACATGAAGCAGAACCTTGGGCATTGTTGCCGTGGACAAAGCATACGGCAGTTCATAGTCGGATATTGGAGTTTCGTTACTTCTGTAGGTTGCAGTGTAGTAGTGAAGCAGAAACTAGGAAGCACAACCTTCAGACAGGAAGTAGCTAGGCAATAAGCTGAGTCTAGAAAAGATGCCCCGACTTGTTCAAAATCTTTCACGATTCGCTCCTATTTGTCGGAGAGGAGTCATATGCGGAAGTAAACTTCAGGACATGTTCATGTCCTCGGTTTGAACCAAGTTCATTATCCTGGTGTCCCACAGACTTGGGACAAATGTGTTGATTGTTGTGAATATAATAGTTGAAGGATGCCTACCGAACAAAGCTCATGTTAGATCTTTACCTTCGTAGAGAAAAGCGACGGGATGAATAACAAACGGACGGGAAGTCCCCGTCAAGCCGAACAAGAGGAAAGAGGGACCCGTAGAAATGGTTTGGAGATGTCTTCGCCAATGGAAGGGATGGACAGTTTCAACAGTGTCACTGAGCTTAGTGGTATCTGGAAAGGACTCGGGCGAATTTTGTGCTTCAGGTCTCTCTAGATGCACCCTGTCTTGATGATTCACAGACCAGATTGAGCACACGATCTGGGTAATGGTACCCAGATATCCTGCTGGTCGAGACCTTAAGAGAACAGGTGTGACTCCTTGGGGAAGAGCGAGACCAGGGTCTCTCGGTCTCTACCAGCCCGGGAGTGTGACATGAACTGATCACTGTACAAACACTCGTTTACAGAAAAGTAGGGAAATTGGCTTGATCATACCCCCAGTAGGTTTCGTGAGCTTGATCATACCCCTCTTAACGTTTGGTTGCTTGATCCTACCCTTGACGGATTATTGACAATCAAACCAGTCATTTTATTTTTTGGTTCATCATTTTAGTACTTTCAACCTCGACTGAATATCACTGTAATTCGAAATATTTGGCATTAAAGACGGCGTTAGACTATCTATATTCTCATTTCTTTAATATGTACAGTTTCAAATCTGAATAACATCACAAAGTGACTGGTTTTACAGGAAATAGCCGGTCAGAGGTGTGATCAAGCGAGACATCGTTAAGAGGGGTATGATCAAGCTCACGGAACCTACTGGGGGTATGATCAAGCCAATTTCCCCAGAAAAGTAAGTATTAGATCTTGAGACCATGGTCGCGGTTTCAGGATAATTATCTTGTGACCGGTATAAGCACAGCACATCCAAGTGCTGACTACAGTACTTGCACAGCTGACGCGTGGGCCTGGAAGTTCGCACCCGCCACTTATACAGTAGCAGGGGTGGTAGCAGTATGGTTTAGAACCTCTTGGAATTAAGTTCTTGTCCGTGCAGTACGAGTGGACGGAGGTACCGTATTCTTCTGGTGTCCGTCCACGATCCACAGACAGAATTCAAAAGTCCGTCCTCTGAGAGATCCCTATAAAGCAGACAAGAGGCGGGAGCGGCCGAAGAAATGGCTTTGGATTGGCCACTAGACAAGAGTACGAACCCACGAGTTAATGTCGAGAGTATGGGAAGGGAAAAGAGACGTCCTGCGACCTAATCGGGATACTGTACATGGATAGATTATAAGACAGGCGCATGCCACGCAGTGTTTTTGGTATCGAATCAGAAACGTGGAGGTGGGTCCTCTCAAATCGATGGAACCTGGAGGTGTAAGAATGTCGTGAGAATGGAACGTGCGATCTGTTGGTCTGCGCTCTGGCGAGCTGAGGGTATTGTGATGAAGATTCTTGGGTGTATAGATTGGTGCGATTGGGAGTTTTTGTGAATTGTGCGTCCGTGAAAGTATTGTGATGGTTTAGTTTTGTTGGTTTATTTTCTACAATTCCGAGCTGTTGATGGTTGAGGACGGTGTCGAAATTCTTTGGAGCTGGATGTCCTTTGAGGGCTGATGTATTATGTTGTAGAAAGAGCATGAATTGCTGAAAGATGGGATTGAAGGGAAAGTGCTGTGATAGTTATTGGAGATACCGCTCGTGTAGCTCGTTTGATGTGAATGTGAATATCTCCGAGTCTATACTCGGAGATATTTTACCAGGGGAAGAGGACTTGTTTTTTCGCTTGGTTGAGTAATTGCTGCAACTTGTCGTTGCACAGATGTCTGATCTTGAGGAAACGGCGAGCTTCGTGCTAGGTTTGGTGGAACATCTGATTCAGCTGAGAGTCGTTACTCTTGAAGGGGAAAGTTTCAGATTAAACTGAGGGGCGAGCACTCGATGTTTGTTAATGCATGCAGGAACCTCTAATCTGCCCGTAATGGACATTTCAAGTCGCTTCTTGTTTCACGGGGGCAGAGATTGCCATTCCGAGTACCATTCAGCTGGTTGTTCTCTTGAGCTGCATCTGTCCGCGACGGACTTGCCATGATCTGACGGGGACCATAAAACAACTGCAATAAATGAAGGACCTGGTAAGACTTGGATTTGGTTTTGAATTCAGGGCTCTTCTCTGTTTAACGATTGGGACTTTGACAAATTCTGGAAAACAAAGCATGAAGATTTATTCTGTTAATATCTTCCATATGTTAAGAATTTATCTCACGGTATTCGATCATTGAGGAAGATCCAACAACAATCTTTGAAATTAGGTGATGTTTCCATGCAGTTAGAGAGGGGACTCAACTTTGTCAGGGATGTAACAAGTTCTTTCGCGAAAGGGGATGGAGAACGACGTAATTGTCCCAGGTGCAGGGGTTCGGGGTTGTTCAGACCTCGAAGGATATGGCACTGGAACAGCCTACCAATGGGGAATGAACCCTGCTGGTTTTGTGAAGGGTAGGTTCATTCCTCTTTTCTCAGCTCTTAACCCCTGGATGTTCAAGGGGTTAAGGGCTATTCCAAGTTCAAGTGCGGACGTGCACATGTGGTGTCTCGCTGGGTCTTACCTTCTGTATGCAGCATAGCTGATTTGGTTCTCTGTGCCACATCGCTGTCAAATCTTAAACAGGGTCGGTGTGATGCCACTTTTCGGTCTCAATGGGTTTATGCTGGGGCGAGCCACAGCAGCGGTCAAGACGGTGAAGCAGAGAGAATCAGTGAATCCGCCTTTTCAAATCCACCTTTGTTTGGGCAAGTATCCTGGTAGTAAAAGCAGGTTTAACTCCTACAGTCCTACCCAGGATATGTCGTCATTACTCTATAAGCCTGGCAATGTGCCAGTGTGGTTGACTGACGCAGTTGAGGAGCTTGCCCTACAGGGCTACGAGGACAGTAAAATAGAAGGCTATGAAGTTGGATCTAAAAGTCCCGAGAGAGTCGCTCCAGGTTCCTCGGCATCAAGTCCTCCAAGTTCGTCTTCAATCCGTGGACAGTTCTCAACCAAAATGCGTGTTTCTAACGCCGATGATACGCTGCGACTACACGATACTGGAAGAATTTCTGACCTAGATCACGCAGATGGAAAGCTTCGGGACTCAGCAGGGGGAAGATACAGGATGAGAATGGCACGCAAAGCCAAGCATACACTAAATGCTCCTATGGTCTCAACTTTCAGGCAGAGGGTAACTGAAAGAGCCAAGAATTCAGAACTTAAAGAGATTCACAAAATGGATCCTGGATTACTGAGTATAGCTTCCGGAGCTCAGTTGATACCCCGGATACTGACCAACAATGTTACCAGACGAGTTAGAAGTGCGAGTCGAAGAAGAAATCATATACGAGAGAAGATGGAAAGAGAAACCGTCTATAATACTTGGCGCTTGCGAAGGTTGCTGTATACAAGGACTGAACAGTCAACTACACAAGGTCCTTCAGGTATGGTCCGCAGAAAGCTTTTTGCTTTACCATGGACATTTTCTCGGATTCCTTTTAGTGCGAGCGTTGATGGTGGATTCGTAGCTAATGTTAACAGATTTGTTGCTGTAGCAGATGCTTTACAAACTTTCGGTGGGAGCTGGAAAGATGTATCTAAGAAGTGCCTGGCAGAACTCACGGCATCAAGCCAGCCATCTAACAAACCACGCTTTTCACAGTTGGGACCAACACCTCCATATCCTCCTCTAGTCAGTCAGCCGTTCTATGGGAAACTAGTTGGTAAGTTTCAGTTGCTTCCTAATGTAGCGAAACCCCTGAAATTGTAATCAAGTTCTCTCACTTGTATAGACAAACAAATTTTAGTTTTTGACCGTGTCTTTCCTTCCATAAGAATTTTCTTTTTCTCCAAGCCGTTGTTTCTATCAGGACAGGTCAGAGAGAGACATTAGCGTCTAGCGTCTAGTTGTAAATTATCGTATAAGAAGAGGCGATCGCCACCTTTGGCAGAGGGTGAGGGATTTCGACACTTGGATATTCAGCAGTAGTACACTCAGACACTAAACTTGCATCGTGCATCGATACAGTTCGTCTCTTGATAAGAGAGTGTTTATGATGATTCTCATGATCAAGAACCACCATACATATGGAGAAGTATTGTCAACTTTCTACACGAAAAACTCCATCTGGGTGCTTACTGTGCTCACTGTAATAAAACATGATTGTTACATCAAAAAACTGCAGTTTCTGATCGTTTCTGGTTGAGTCGTAAGCTTGGACTTATTTCGGGACGGTTTTCACGAGAAGCAGCTGTGTGGTGTTGGATTCTTATTATTTATTATGTTTTTATGTATATGATTCGTCCTGGAGTATGGCAGTTCAACTGAGGAACAACCTGTAGACGTTTCCTACACAGATATTATTCTGTAGTATTTTCGGAAGTGTCGAGTATAAATTCTTTTCTAAATAGGTGCTTCAGATTTGTTGAGTTTACTACTTACTACTCTGAAAGTGCAACCACGTCAAACTCATGACCGTTTCCGAGCGTGATGCGTCTACTGTTTACCGGTTAGTTGCGGTCAAACAGACCGGTATGTAGTTACGCCTATGCAATGTTTTAGCCTTTACATTCTGACGCAGTCCAGTGTAAAGTCGTGCGCCTGAACTCATGAATTTCAGTCTGTCCATGAATTTCAGTCATTTCTGGAAAAGATTCATAAAAGATAAAAGATCGATACGTCCTCATACAATATAAGTGTAGCCCTTTCGGATTCTGGCTAAATCTATCCCCTTTGAGACTACAACATATTTGTCTGTATGTTCTGATTTACTAAATTCGATCCATGTATCCAACTTCCTTGATGGTGGCACTACTAGGGGTATCAAAAACAAACATTAAGATTTTAGCGCAGTTTGTGTGGCATGTGGATTTGACAAATCATATGTGTTATTCATGATTATAGCACTTTAGAATAAACTTTACTGTCATCATTAATTGATCTAATCAATCAATATGTTCAAATTCAAAGTGAATCAACACATACTTATTACAATGATAGATTCAACCAAAAGGAAAAACCGAAATCGTGAAGTGTAGATGCATCTTGTCTCCTCAGAGGATCCAAACTTGCCAAAATGTCGATAAATCTTCTTAGTGTCTTGATAGTACGGGACTCTTGTGCACGAACCAATCCCACACTACCATATGATCAAAGAGCTCTTTGTGGCTGACAGATCCAGATTTTCATTCTACCAGAAGCTTTTCTATTGATCCAAATGAACCTAGCATCGCCATCGTGTGAAGATCTTAGTTAGGATTAAGGCAACTACACGCTTCAATGCAAATTTGTGACAGAGAAAACTACATCTAACCTCGTAGACTTCTCACCGATGTTGCTTGGAGAGTCACATCAAACGTGCTTGGAGCATTGATAGTGTGCTTGGAGAGTCTCTAGGGGAGAAAGTCTAAACTTGAATAACGAGAAATTACTCACCAATGTTGAATAAGCTTGTCTTTCCTATTCCTATTTGAAAATTTGAAATGAAATGCGCGTTGGTTCGAAAGCGCATCGATAGTGCTGGAGGTCTTTCAAGAGAAGGTGTACATCCAAATAACAAGGAACTGGCTTAACTCTCGAGAAATATTGAGCACACTTCTCTATGTTTGAACGATACTATTGCCATCCTTCGCTCGCGAAAGTACTCTATCTCAGTTTCAGTTTCTCGTGTTCTGGAAACAACTTCTCCTTCTGTAAGGATAATGCTCTGATGAAGCCGATACTACACGTTAGGGTGGAAAGTAAACATCTAAGATGGAAATCAACCGACCTTACAAAAGTCGAGAAACATGACACGGCTTAGGTTTGAACTCTCGCTATCTGAGTTCGAAAAGTACTCTCGTTCTTCACGTTGCGATACTCTTATGCAGTCTACTTATCTAGTCGACACGATGCGATCTTCTTTTGCTCTTCACACTATAGTCATCTTTTGCACGAGTACACATAGCGGGAATAATGATGTGATTTCAAACTCAGACGTTAGGTTTTCTGCAAAAAGTACATTAATTTAGTGCATCCATGCTCTCGAGTCCTTTACACATCCCTTTATTATATATATAACTAATTTTAGAACTTTAAATACCTTTCATTATTTTAATCTCGACATGATTTTTATTATCTTCAATAAATGTAATATGTAAAAGTTTTAATATCCTATATATCATAAATTATAAATGTTAATTAACATTACTTGAATTCATTATTTTATTGCCTCTATTACACCGTAGGTGATTCTTTACTATTCGGAGAATGATAAACCTGAGGTTCCGTCTTTCTTATGAAAACTCGACACCATGTTCACAACCATTCACAACTAAAACAAGCGTTGTTTCTCTGTATTTGCAATGGTCTTAGATAGGTTAAGAAATAAAGGCAACGAAGCTTGCTTGAATAGATCTTTATTTTGTGAAGAATCTCCCACAGATCTATGGTGGAATATACAAAACGAGTTCATGGCTTTAGAAGTTCAGCTGCACAATCAAGTGAAATGACTTACTCAACAATAACATGCAAGATTTCAGCTACTTTTGCAAATAAGGTTTTTCTGATATGCATTAGATTGATCGACAAATCTTTATTATCATTTTGTCAAAGACCTCTCTATGATGATGACATGAGAGATATTTTGATTACAAATGTACTTATTCAGTAAATACTCAAGTTGTTTCTGGTCTGAAGAACTAAAATATTTATTTATTCACAAGAATATCAAGATCCTATCAAGACATCTTGATTGAGAGGCTATATGTTCTGAAAGTCAGTCCATATAACTCTCTTCATCTCGCTTAATCTCCAACGTTCTATTGAGATCCATTTCACTTGATGTCAAACATTAGGAAATGTATTTACATTTCATAAAGTAATATGTGATCAGAACACATTTGATAGTAAAACTATATCTTATATACTTGTACTTATTTCAAAGCTTTTTATGAAACTACGGCATGATATATTACCGTACCAGATAAGATAACAAGCAAGAAACTAGTGGATGGTCCTTTTATTGATTTTAGATCATATTTTACAATTATTATTAAAATAGATCACTTAAAACATTATGAACCAACCATGTTGATGTTATACGAGACTGGGTGATATTAGTTTTTGGTGAAAAAAGAAGATCACATATTGTTAAGATTTTAAAAAATTCAAGAAAAAATATTTGTTAAAGACAAACTCTAAGTTGGAGGTTACAAGAGATTGAGCTAAACATATTCATTCCCAATCTCATATTATAATTTGAAGATGAGTTTTAGAACCATGTGTAATTTAATGGAATTTTGGTAATTGTCACAGTCCTTACCATGAAAACTGAGAAAAATATACCCATGGAGTACATGTATGTCACAACAAAATCTAAAGGTAGTTTAGGATTATCATAAGAAATATTTAGAATTTTAAATTTTATAGATAAATATTAACTTAAAGTTAATACGCCCTGATTTGTATGACATAAATCTGTTACATAATTTAACTTAAAAAGCCTAGAAAATAAAGATAAAATATTTCAAAAAATGAATATTATTAAGATTATTTGTATGAAGAATAACACAGAAATCTGGCAAATATAAACTATAATAAGAGTTATTAAAGTCTGAAAATCAGATAAATTATTTTGATTAAATATTGAAATTCTTATAATAATAAAATTAATCTTATACTAAGAGATTAGTAACCATTGAATACATGAATTATGTTTTTAATTAAGATAATATATTCATGTAATGCAAAACATTTTGCACAGTCGGTTTTGTTGTTCAGATGTATAAGAAGTGAAACTTCCTATATTGTATGATCAATATAAAAATAGATTTTTCTGCCAAGAGAGGTAAGAAGAGGAAGTTGACAAGGTACGATAATGTCTCACTCACAAAAGGACTATCTGAAAGCGCAAATGCTTTAAAACAAAGAAGAAGTTTGACTATTTGTAAATTATTGTGTTGAATAATTTCAAATTATTATGAAATTTGTAGGTCTTTTTTGCAAATATAGATGTTTTTCATGAAGTTCATGTATCATTGAAGATCCAAGGGTTATAATAGTTAATTTGAAGCACATGAACATTTCAACCAACAAGGTACAACCCTTGGAGTTTTATGGAGGGACTTGTACAATTGATTGTTGTCAATGAAGTTCATGAAATGATTCACATTAAGAGAATACATCTTTCAAGAGCATGTTACGTTTGAGATAACTGGAGTGTAAACAATGAAATTCATTACCCATTTTGTACCAAAAGAGTTAATATTTTGGACTCATGTAACAACTCAATTGCAACGAGGATGATCATTGAGCGCATTCAATCAGTTATTTATTTGATATCATTTGCCATATAATGGTTTTTTCTATTCTGTAGAATAACTATAAGTAGATTGTGAAACCCGGAAAGGAAATGAAGAATCCTTTTCTTGTAGCAAAACGGAAAGATGGACTAGTGATGAAAGCCGGAAAGAGAAAAGAAACAACGAAAATGGAATGATAGAGTCATTATGAAAATCAGAAAAAAAAATTAATAAAAATGAAAAGAACTCTAAAGCATAGCTCTGCAGTTCCATTGCAAGTGGAGCTACTTGTTATGATAGTACCAAACATTATTTTGTAACTCGTCATTTTTACTTTATTGATTTGTATAATTTGAAGGGATGTCAATAATCAAAAACGTGCTTATTCTTTAGTTGTAGAGAGACTTTGTAATTGTGAGCTACATAAATATATATATATTTACTTATTTTCAATATAATCTTTTCTAGATTTTCAGATAAATTTCACTATATCTTTCCATGGGTATTACCATATACATTTAAATATTGTAAATAATATACAGATTATAAAATACTCATTAATAAACATTCCATTTTATATGGTAATTATGAAATATTTTCTTGCATTAAAATATATATTTAACCAGATATATTTTTAATACATAAAGGTTTATTTTACAACTATAATAATCGGTTACATCCTAACTTATAACTATTTTCCTTAAAATTAGAACAACGTCACTATTATCTACAATATATCTTATTTGTTACTGAATTTAATATAATAGAGATAAAGATATACACTAATATATCTTTAAACTAACATATCTCATTTTGGTTATATATAATCCTAAATTGATTTCAGTATATACCGATTATTACTGCAATACATGAGTGTAGTTACAACAGGTAGACAACAAACAACAAGGAACTACTCTTGCAATGGAAATACGAAGCCATTTGTCAGCGATTTCTCGGAATATAAACTCCTCTTTCTTTCTTTTTTCATGTTTTCGTTCCGGGTTCCATAGCGACTCTCTTGTAGCAGTAGGTCTGGTTCGGTACTGTTTCAAACCAAACTGTTTTACATGGAACCGAAATGAATTGAGATTAGTCTGTTTTTAAAATCTGGAACTAAACCGTTTTAGAACCAAATTGCTCTAAAAAATCTACGAAGTGAAGTATTTTTGAACCGAACAGTTTTCTAAAGTCTGAACCGAACCAACTGTTTAAAAAAGTCTTGAATTGTACTAGAAATGGGTTTTTTAATAAATTTTCAAATTTTATGTGATTATAATATAATTAACTTGATACTAGAGTATACAACTTACTATCCAAAATTAATTATTCATGTTTATTATGAGTCAAAGAAATTTATTGTTACCAGAATTTTGGAAATATGAAACCGAACTGCTTAAAGATCATTTTTTGGATGAACCGTACTAGTTAAAAATCATTCATGTTAAAAACCAAACCATTTTAAATCTGAATTATTTTATCAAAGTTTGAACTGGACCATTTTTGAACCAACATCGGCTTGAACCGAACCGTCAAATACTGTTCGGATTTGTACGATCCTGTTCGAGACTGAACCGGAGCTGAACCGGAGCTGACTCTTATTCTCTGGTCTCATTCACATCGCTTGAATTGTATTTGACGAGTCATTAAATGGAAACCTCTATCAAAAGAAATGAATAATAATTCGTCGAGTTATTTGACGTATAGACCTCTTGTCGGCTCTTGTATGTAAGACAACTCGTATTACGTCTGCTCAAGAATACTCAGCAATACAGAGCTGCTAAAACAATTTGAGAGAACTAAACGTACGTTTGAGAATTTACGTCTAAATTTCACTCACGGACAATCAGAAAGATTCTCATTTCGACTGGAATTTCGTTTGTTTGTAATGAGTAGCGGATGCCCACTTGACGTACCGCACTAAGCGATGTGAATCTCCCTTCTGTGACTATTACTCCGCGAGTCAATCCGTCTACACTTTTGACTATAGGAGAAACAGGAACCAATGAATAGCAAACGGATGGATTCTGTCTTATTATCATTTGACTATACGATAATAAGACAGAATACAATACGCGACAAAACCCCCTTCTTTCCGGTTTTCACAATCGACTAGTATCTATGCTAACCGCGTAGCAAAAGAAAAGAAAAAGGAAGGGGAAATCCAAGAGTACGAAAGACGTCACAGCAATATGGATCGAAGAAGGGCCAAGGGCCGTGTCATTCTCCGAGCAGGACCGAAAGAAGGCGAGGGAGGGAGGGAGCGGGTGAAACACACTGTTGCGTAGCGATTGCCCGCCTTGTAAATAAAACCAAGACAGGGCAGGAAGAGAGAGCATAGTTCGCAGAGCGACGATTGCGCGATTCAAATTCCTCGGGTAGTTCAGCGAGAAACTTCCTCTGGAGAAAACTAACATAGCGACAAGCTCCAGTGGCTCTGCTCTACAGTGGTGGTCTCTCTTCTGCGACGTGTGTCCTTCCTCTTTCGAACGTGTTCTTCGGAATCTTCAGTGCTGTACTTCTTTTCGCGGATTTTCCCTCCATCTGATCTAGGGGTTGTTTCCGATGGTTGAGGAGTGGTTACATTATCAGGGGTTTCAAGGTCACAGTCGTTTGCAAAGGTTTGCTAGTCTCTGACCAGAGACGAGAATAAGAAGTGGGTCTGTTGGTGAGTTCAAGTAGTGGGAATTACCCGTAGTTGGGGAATTCTGCGGTGTTTTCTTGTCGTGTGGACTTGGACATGACGGGAATCTGATCCTTTTGAGTACGTTGGCACTTTTTGGTCGTTGGTTCCACCTCACGGCTTTTGAGTGCCAAACCCTCGGTAGCGGCGTGCATAAATGCCCGAGGATAGACTTGGACAGGAGATCGCAGAACTTGACTATGAAGGGGCAGGCCCTAGTTTGCCAGGGGAATGGAATTTCTTTGCCAAGTCAGTTTCCAAGATTTGCCAATGGTCGAGGCGGTGGAGATACCCAGATGTGGGATATGTATTGTGAATACGCTGGTACGGCATACACAATCTAATCATGCCTAGGGGGTAGATGCATATTGTCGGTTCGTCTTTGTATCTGAACTTCATGTGAAGATGACCCATTCTTTCTCGATATATTTTGTGAATTTGACTGCTTAGCATTTGATCATCAGGTGGCCTTTTACTGCAAGTTCTTTGTGACACCTTCGTCGTGATGTAGACGTCGTTTCGTTGATTTAGTGGAAGTCTTGTGGCGGATGCTGTATGGTTTGATATACTTTCACTGGCCTAAGTCCTTGCATGTTTCGGGACAGGGTTCTATTCTTTTCAAGGCTCAATGGAATCAATGCCTCTTTGGTTCAGGTTTCTTAGTGTCGTTGGTTCGTAAATTTGGCGCGAAATCAAGTTTCGGTTATCACACTTCGTATGGACTTCAGTCATTGATGATAGAATCAGGTCATATGTCTGGAGGATCCGCTGAACATGGTCAACAATATGTTAAATGTAGTAAGCATACAACGTACATGAAATCTCCGCACGTCCGGCTTATTTGGTTCCGGTACATGCACAGACATTGCTGCGGCAGATGATTCGCTCGGTCGTATCAAGGCACGTCTCGCTGCCCTGTCAGCATTCTCTGAGTCACAGGGATTAACAGGGTAAGTCTCTCATTCTGTAGCCATTTCTCCTGTTGAATTTAGTTCCTACCTGCTGAATCCTATTTCTTTTTCTGGAGGATGTGGAAGAATGGCGCGGAAAGAGAAGTTCCAAGTAGTGAGAGGGTTCCTAGTCTGCTCGTTACTTGAGGTTGGAATGAGTGACAGTGATAGTTTTGTCTCTTAAGAAACTTTTGTTTCCGGAACCGGGATGTGCAAGTTATTTACGTTAAGAAGCTCAAGGCGAAACGAGTGTCGCCGAAACTAATTCTTTTGTTTGCCGTGTTGCTCGTTTTGTAGGCAGGCAGCCTTTGATGGACTTAGGCGGCTAACTGCAGATCTGCACGGCGAGGTATCTTATATCCTTAAAGAGCTTTAGTCACAACCAGTTTAGATGTTTTATATCTACTTCGGTCCCTGTCACTTGATCTCCTAACCGATATCGGGCTTTCCTCAGTATGAAACGCGTACATGGTGGACTATCCGGTGTAAGTAGTTAGGTATCCTGATGTCCTTAGGTGTCCATCTAAGTCAGCTGAGAAGTCCTATAGCACCCTGAACTTGTTTTACTTTAGTTTTCTGTTTCCCGTTAGTTCCAGTACAACGCACTTATTGCAAGCACCATTAGGCAGGCGTTCCCCTCTGTTTAGCGCTTTAATTAGGGAACTTGTCTTTGAAAGGGTTATATCACACAAAAATTCTTATCACTCCCTGAACATTCGTGAAGCTGGTCAGTTGTTGTTGCAACATCAGGAGGCATTAGTCCCATGTGTGATTAACTCTTCTTGTGTTATTTCTGGCAAAATAGGTCAGTGAATGGCCTCACGCATCTATGAGTATATGAAAGCGAGATAGTCAAATATGCCTGGGTTTGTGACTAAATACTGACTTATGAGGGTAGTTCGATGTTGAAAGCGTGGAATGTAAGCGATTTTTTTGGTGACTGGTGTGTGGTCTCTAACAATGGTTTAGGGAACTTGTTTATCTTTGACAAGTTCGAATTTGAGCATGAGTGGATATAACAACGAAAATACGGATCTTGTTTTGTCACCGTGCGCTTACTTTGTGATCGTTCCCTTGCCACTTAAGCCTGCTTCACTGGTTTCTTCCTTCCTTTCCTTCCTTCCTTCTTATTCTCTTACTATCTGTCAGAGCGGTCGTAACAGCTTAAGGTCTTGTTTGCCCATTTTCGGCCCTAGTACCTAGTACTCATTCTGCCCCTTAATAAATGTTGTCTGACTGCTCCCGCAACCTGAAATCACAAGTTGCGGTAGTAGTTTATCTATGGTGTTAGGTAACTTTAGTCCCGGTTTGTATAGCGATGCCACTCCTGGAAACTTACTTGACCATAGCTTTTTCCTACAGCTCATGGATACTCGCCAATTTTCCCTCTTCTATCGCTTCGTCTTTTTCATGTGCCGAGAAAGAGGACAAAAGAGCATCTGTAAGTATTTGTAACTAAAGCTGGAGAAGAAAGGGTTCTGGCTCTGAAAAACGTTGATGTTCTGTTGGTTCAGTAGATACCGTTATCTTTCCTTGAATGGTCTTCGAAGTTTCAGTAAACGCTATGGGAGAGAGTGTTGCGCTTGCCGGCTGTGCTACATGAATGTCTTACATCTTTTTCTTGTGTAATGCAGGTGTAAATACCGCCGTTGCTGCATGGAGGTTATCATTAACCGGGCGGTTTAGATTACTTGATCAGTGGTGTGCATTTGTGCTGGTAATATCTCATTTCTCCTCTAATTGTACGGTTGGTGGTTACTGGCCGAAGTGCTGGGAATTGCTGGATTTCTTGTGCCTTGTTCACTATAAGTTTATTGATTCAAGCCAGGTTGAGAAGCGTCATAAGACGAATGCTTGGAGGTGTTTCCGTCTGGAATTTCAGTCCCAGCGTCTTTGTACACTTTCGGGTTTTTATGAGTTCTGAAGTATTCATACGTGGATATAGAGCGATTTATGACATATATTCCCCAGTAGTTTTTCTGACGACTGTACGCTGGAACTGAAGGTTCATCAGCGACATTCCATTTCAGAAGATACATGGAGACAAGTCTTAGAGTTCAGCAGAAGTGTGCATGAAGACTTGAGCAATTATGACCCTGAAGGTGAGTTTGATGCTGCTTTGTGAGAACTTGATTGACAAAGCGTTGGCCATTTTATGAAATAGGTGATGAGGAACAACTATTATTCTCCGTAGAATCCGATCCAAGTGCTTCCTTAGTTTTGCAGCATCGGTCCTGGGCGTTGGGGTTCCGCTTGTTCGATACTGATGGCCCCAGTACGATTGTCTGATAATCTTTTTTCCACTCTTCTGTCTTCACTTCCTTTTTCGCCATCTGTAGCTTAACGGAGTACCTTTGGTCTATTCTGAGACACAATATAGAAGCTGTAGGAATATCCAAGCGCTATGTCGCTTCACTCAACTTTGTTATGCCTCTCTCGAGCCCCCTTTTTCCTTCATCATTATGTGCTAGGTTGTCAGTGCATAACATAACGTATACTTCCTTCCCTTGCATGGGGCCTTTCCCCTTGTGTTTCGATCAACAGTGTGGTCTTTCATGGATTACTTCTTGCGTTCCTAGTCCCTTTTCCGATTCCTTGTGTTCTTTGTAAGTTTTTAGAACAAGCGAGTTTATGCAAAGAGTAGCGTCGTACAAAGTCATTTACGGTATGAAGTACAAGTCCACGGTCATATTGAGCGGCCGTAGGGTTTGAACTATCAGCTGCAAGATAGGAAACACCTACACCGTGTGGTATACTGGTGTGTGGGTTGCAGCTGATAGTCTACTCGTAATTTGTTGAAGCCTTGGCCTTGCGCTCGGCCACGAGGCTAATCTTCATTCGTGTACCCTGGTTACCTAGCTGGCTTCATCCCAGAGCTCAACGGTTCTGGGATTGTACAGTGCGATAGTAAATATCACTCTTATTGGATATTTTCCTAAGCAGGGTTTTCTCGGATTGCAGGTGCATGGCCAGTTCTCGTCGATGAGTTTGTGGACAACATGTACAGGTTAGCATCACTTATTGCTCATGTATCGTGTCTCAGTGTTGCAAAAGGCATTGATTCCAGTAGTGTTAACAGTACAAAGCAAGCATCGATGTTTCGGTGGTCAGAGCAATCGATCTTCTGGACTTCAACGTTTTCTCTGTACATGTCTGAGCGGAACGATTTTGAGTTTGACTTCCAACACAGTATGACTATATTGGCTTTGAATTGCAGTCTGACGGTGTCACCTGTGTCCTTGGATTCTTGTAGAAAAGCTTCTTGTCCCTCTTGCAGTGCGGAGTCGACAGTGCTGTGCGAATGCGGCATTGATGTGCTTGCTAAGTTATCACCTGAAGATGATTCTCCCCCATCCGCCCCTTTGAGCAGAGCCACAACCTTACCAGGTCCGTTCGAAATTCCATTGCATCGGAAATCCCAGCTGTTCTTGATTGATAGTCACAAACTTCAGTGTTTATCTAATCATTACCGCGGACGTCTTTGACAATGGGATCAGGGGACAAGGTGGGCCTCTGCATAAGTAGGGGAGATTCGCATACATTTACTGGTTTGACCATAGTAGATCTAACGTTAGCACTAAAATTTTAGGAATGGCAGCATCAGCTGGGAGTAAGCGGAGAAGAAAGGATCCAAGGGATGAGGCAGCCCAAGCAGCTTCAGTCAATAATATAGCGCAGCTTCTCGCTGATATGCCCAGTCCCCTTTCTTGTAAAAGATCGAGGTCAAGCAATACTACTACGGTGGAGGTACAAGATCCCATGGAAGAGGTTTCGGATGAGTATGTGGAAGCCGGAGGTCAGTGTATTGATGATGAGATGTCTATGGGAAGTATACAGGGCTCCCCTTCCTCGAGCAACAGATTGGGGAACAACTCTGAGATGTACCAAAATATTGCTTGGCAGCCATGGATCAAGTTTGAGGGTCGTGGATCACCCGGAAGGGTTTGTGGAAATCAAGCGCCTCTTTGTGCCAGTCCTCACACTCAGGAGGCACTGACTTGTGTTATGAAGCATTCTCCAATCACTGTAGTTTCCCATATGCCATATTTTTGACTCTCAGTTACTTACATGAACTGAGGAACGAGATTCATACATCCATCTTCGTCAGCCACGAAGTCCATTTTTTGATAGTTAGCAAAGCTTACAGGAAGTGCATCACTGGGGCAATATTTATCACAGGAAATCATGTGCATTAAGAAGCTTGTAGGTAGTAGTATCTTTGTAATTCAAGGGGTGTACAACGCCCCAAGCTGCATGATAGTATGATTCCACCTTTTATGGTAGATACATGATTGTCCAGTTCAACGAAACTGGTGGGCACTCGACCAAAGTGAAACCCAAATTGTGCAATTTTGTATCATGTATGTCTCTGTTACCTGGTTACATCCAGATTTGAATACGAAAAAGGCCCTGCACTCATGGCCAAAATGTTTAGTGGCGTACACCTCTCTGCTGGCTTTCTGTTTCTTTCCTTTGTTTGTCAGGTCGGGGACCCAGCACTGAAGAGGAAACAATTGGAGGAAGATTCAGAAAGCACCTGAAAACAAGTGACAACCAGATGGGTGCAAGCATCAGAGTATACACACCGTGAATTATTTGCGAGGTTTTTCGCTCGAATCCTGTTCAGTTGTCGCCGGTAGATGAGGTCTCTGGCGACAGGGAAGTACTGTAGTGAGTGGCTTTGCTCTGACTGCCCCGGATCATTGAGAAGGGGTGTTCTCATCTGCATTAACTTAGCTTACGGGAATCGTCCCTCATAGTGATGATCAATAGAGTCCGTAAAGGTGGCCCCGGTAACCAGAAAGACTTCATTTCGCGTTAGACACAAAATGCTCTTGCTGATAAAATCCTCATCCGAGAAAAAAATCGAGTAGAAAAGGATTTGAGTCAAAGCTCTATCCAAGTGCTTTACACTCTAGAATTCACTTCTAAACGAACAGATTAATCGATCGAGATGTATCAATCGAGAAATGGCGAGAAGAAGAATTTTGGTGTTCTTTTGAGCAAAATAGCATTTATGCTATCCAAACGAACAGTTAAGTAACAGTCGAGAGAAAGTTCGTGTTCTGATATGGACACTTGGGTGACCTCTCAGCATCCGACAAGGTGAATAAGAATAAGAAACTTCTCTTTCAGGCTGCGAGTTGAAATGATTCCACCGTTCGGTTTTCATTCTTGTTTTCACTTAGAATTCCATTAGATTTCTCCGTTCTTCATCTTTATCCTTTATGCTTTGATGTGCCCATTAAGCAGAGAGTGTTTGATACTCCCTCAATTGACTTGTAATGTTTTGACAGAAAGATCCCTCATATATTGCGGGCCAAAGCAATTGACGATTGATTCCATGGAGTTGCAGTTTCTATCTATCTGTTCTTTGTTTGATTCGTTTGCATAAGTGATTAGACATGCAGAGTTAATCCTCCTCATCCATGTTATCCAATTTGGGTATCCAAGGTAAAGTTGATGTTATTGCATTATGATTACATTGGTTTACATGTAGTTTGTTCCGCTAATTCACGTTTATAGCCACGTTGTAATTCTGTTGATTTATACACTTATTGCTACTGTTTGGTTGGACTGATTTGCACATATGTTTAGCGGTGGTGGTTCAACTGATTTATAAGCACAAAGTTCCGTGGTTCTCTTGCAACTAGTTATCACAATGCTGCATGTGCATTTAGGCATACTGCTCTTTAAATATATTGAAAAGTTTGAGCAAAGCGTGAAATATATTTCACCTTAGCTCAGCTCGTTTTTTATATTTCGATGCCATTGGGTTTTAGACGAATTGTTTTCAATTCACACCCAATCACGTGTCGTTGACACTTGGTCTAGTTTTAGCTTCAGTGAGTATTAAAGTTACCCCTCTAACTCTTTCAGAGATTAGAGTAATCTTTTCTAACATAGACATGTATATTATCAGCACACAATTGTTATTTGTGATTATTTGTCGCATGTGATTTCTGGTTCTGACATACGTATGTAGTTTTTTCTCTCTTTGGCATGTGTCTTTTTGGTTTTGAAGTGAAAGTCATACAACATTTGAGCTCAGTGGTCTGCTCCCCTCACGTAGGCCGTTTTCACTGCGGCAGATGATTGTATTGACTCTGTAATGAACATATGTTCATATAGTCATCGGGTCTGTTGTTCTTTACGTTTCTTAAATTAAACAAAAGGTCAAGGAAAGAATAAAATGACAGTTTGATCCCATCAACTATAAACTATACAGTCACGCACACCAGTTTAGATAAAAGAAATTAAAACATCGAGTCCTAATCCATACGAACTATAACACTCTATCAATTGCTAAAAAGAATTAAGTCTCGCTTTACACGATTGTCCTCTTGTCACCCATGAGAATAAGTCCTAATCCATACGAACTATAACACTCTATCAATTGCTAAAAAGAATTAAGTCTCGCTTTACACGATTGTCCTCTTGTCAACCATGAGAATAAGTCCTAATCCATACGAACTATAACACTCTATCAATTGCTAAAAAGAATTAAGTCTCGCTTTACACGATTGTCCTCTTGTCACCCATGAGAATAAGTCCTAATCCATACGAACTATAACACTCTATCAATTGCTAAAAAGAATTAAGTCTCGCTTTACACGATTGTTCTCTTGTCACCCATGAGAATAAGTGCAAGTTCATGCATATCATCTCTTTCGTCTTCGAAAGAGAAGAATATACAAAGATGTTTAATTTATCACATAACCCTTCTTGCGAGAAGGGTTAGGTGATAATTTAAACCTTGTAGATTTTTTGACATGACAGCAGACCGATCGTATAATTCTTGCTGTGTGTTGAAACTCACATGCTTTATGGGTTTTTTCCTGGAAGATCCAGCATTTATTGTGCAGTTAACATATAACATAATATTAAAAATATTTTAATCCAAAAACATTGAACATTTTGTCTTTAACATTTATAGAATTCTCACTAACACCTCCATCGTAGTGTTTGATCCGTTGGGGCATTAGATTTTTCTCTTTTCTCTAATTTTGTTTTTCTTTTTGCCCCTGGTCAAAGTGCACTTTGGAGCATAATTTTGTAGAGGATAACTTTTTGAGACTTCAAACTTGACAATTGGATGGTGGATGATTTTTCTTTCTTCCACATCAGATCTTGGTTCAATTTTGGTACTCATATTACTCTTGAACATGCAAAGAGAGATCATTTCTTACCCGAATAACATCTTCCTGACTGGACTTATGAAGTTTCTGCTAATTCATCATTCATTTTACTTAGTAGTTTTCAAGAACTTCTACTTCAAAAGATATTCTTGAACATATTGAAAGATATCAAATCAATATTCAACCATCAACGACAATGTATGTATTTTCGTTTATGAAATACATGTTTCATGAATTTACGTGATATTAGTTTTCATGATTTTTTGGATGTAATTTTTGTTTGATCGAAGATTTTATTAGTTATCATTGAGTATGATCTTGAAATGAGAAGCTAGACCATAGTATAATCTACCATAAGGTTTCATTTTGTTAATGCAATATCATATTTAATTTAGTATTGAGGATTTGAAGGTTACACATTGTAACAATGATCAAAGTCATTTTTGGTTTTGATATTAATGGTTTTGCTCTCCTCAAGATTTGTTATTGTTGTATTAGGTTATGTTCTGCTCTAGTTACTATGTGTTTGTTATACGACTATTTTGATATGTTGTCATTATGTTAACGTTGTATTAATATTAATATTAATATTATATTATATACACCCATATATATATTGTTTAATAATCTCATTTCTGTTTTATTTTAAGAAAACGGACCACATAATGAGATAAACACTTGCTTGATATAAAATATTCTTGTCTATTTATACAATCATGTACATATTTATCTCTATTTTCATCTATTTTTAAATATTATATATAATCTTTATGCATGGACATCACATCATTATATACGTCAATATATTTTCACATTAATTCTCCATAAAATAGAGATAATTCCTTGTCTTGAATCTTCACATCTATGGTATTTTTTGTTATATTATCATATATGTAAAAGAATTAACATGAAATAACTATAGAAATCTAAAAAATTATGATCTTGGTGGAACGGCAAACACGACAGACTCAAAATCTACTCTAACACGAATCCCCAGGGCGCAACAAGATCGCACGTCGGAAGCCAAATATTTCTCTAAACGCTGATCCGCCACCTCCGTCCTAACTCTCGCGGGATTGCTCAGATCTCCGTGATTTCCCAATTGCGGATCTTACGTCTAGATTGGAGGAAACACACTCTTTTCCTCACCTATCGAGTCCACACATACACTCAAGCATTCATACGCATTCATACACTCTCGAGGCTCACATGGACTGCACCGAAATGACCTACTGGTTCATAATATGACTCCGTCTTCGAATCACGACGACCCAAGACAAACACAAGGACTGACACTATTGCGGACGGCCTCTACACTAAAGCACCTCGTGTCAATATCCTTAACTCTTCTCTCACGACCTACATATGATCCTCGGGAGCAAAACTGTCACCTTGCGTCAGAAACTGTCACCTACACCTTCAGAGTCTCGAGGTTTCCTCGAGGAATGCTATGTGTATACACATCGTCTTCGTCCAAACTTTCACCTCGTTTCTATTCCTCTGTGGCTCTCTATTCCTCGGGCAGCGTGTCCACACATCTAACTACGTGCTAACCTCATTCCTCGATAATGCCTTGGATCCCGCCTCCTCTTGCCATCCACCCTCCTCCGCTCGCTGTTGACCACCTGACCTATCAGTCCCCTCGTCCGAGGCGTTCGGCTCCTTCGAGGAGGGAACCCTAACGTATGCGGGTCAGAGCACGCCACGCGGCGATCCGCGAGTAGCCGTCCATGGTAATGACGAGGTTCGAGTCTCGCTCATTGGCTGAGAAGCCTTCCTGTCAGATGTCCGTTGGGACCTCGAGCTCTACTATCCTCTAAGAAGCTTCCGTTTGGAAAAACGAACCATCATGTGGACTTGGGTCGTCGCGTCTTTGATCTTCTCCCGTGTGGTCCTTCTAGTCTACTTCCCCTCATTCTAGGCGTACGAACGCCTTTGCTCGAGGCGTTCATACGCCTCGAGGCGCGATCTTCCGTCTTCGCACGCTTGCGACACGCATGGGCTGCGTGCCGCTTCGGCTTCTCACTCTTTCGGAGTCAGGTATAAGAGATCACGTCGTCTGTCGTCTTCCACGACCTCGATCCGTGCGTCGTCTTGCCTTCATCCCGGACCTTTCGTCTTCCGCTCATGAGACGCCTCGCGTACGTACGCGGGTTACCTCGGATTTTGTTCCTACGGACATGGATGTCCTTAGGGTCCGTAGCTACCCTCCTCACAAACTCGGATAAGAAAGGCATTTTCTGCACTCTTTTCAAAACTGGGCTAGACTAAGCTCTCGGGCTAGATTAACGCTAACCCTCAAAATTCGTACCACCTTGCCGCTTTGCCTTACATTGTCTCTGCCAACCGGGTACTTAGCTATTTAATCCTTGCCGACTTGTAGATACCAAACGTCGTGTCAAGTTCTTACCTATTAGATTAATGGATGTAAATCGTCAGGTTTTATTTCTTATGGAAAAAAATCTTATAAGAAAATTGATGAACATCTAGAAAATCATTAGAGCTAGGTATTTTTATCATGACTTGAAATTATAGATAATATTTGAAACATATTTGTCATATCTTGTCAATATATTTTGTTAAGACATGAATGAGAATGCGTGACTTAAAGAAAGCACAAGTTGAGTGAATACAATAAAATTGATAATATATGATAAATTGAAAACATATGTCAAGTGAATATGCATCCAATGCGTGCGTTTTCAAAATATAAAGAAGACGACAAGTTGCAAAAACAGGGATTGGAAATCTAAACAGCGAGTTGGAGGAATTATCATTAGCATCTAAATGGTTGTGAATTACGAAATTATCTTTGGTGTTCGTTATGTCGTTGCCGCTTCTCAGTTGTATTAGAGCGTTATACACAATGACTCGTTGTAAGTTGCCATTATTCTTACTTCTTCTCTATGTCCAACATGTCTCTTACTTGAGAGGTTTGCTTTATTGTTGTCATTCTTTTTTTTTCTTGACTTTTTCTTGACTTTTTAATGCAATAGATCTCTCACTCACGCATTGTCTCTACTCGTCATTCTTCGTTGTTGCTTGAAAGACTTCGCCGCTCGTGATTTGTCGATTGGATTCACTCATTGTTCTTTCGCATCCGCTCTTGCATTTTGCTTCACTTTCACGCTTTCATGCTTTTTACAAATGACTTCTTGTCGATTTCATACCATTGTGTTGTTAATTTTGACAGCAATCGCTATTGTTAATGATTGTCATCTCGCTGCTGATGTCTATGACAACATGTGCAATTAGTTTATCATCGATTCGAGATCATTATGTTAATTGAGCACTTATTGTTAAACATCTTTATTTCTAAGCACTCGTCACCTTCGTGTTTTCATTATTCAAGTGCGGTACATGTGCTTTACCATCTCTTTATCATTCTCGCATGTCAAGTATCATCACGCACCTCTACATGATCATTTTACTGTATATTGTCAGTTTTAGGATACTTGCTTCTACTTACAAGTTGACGAAATGCTCTATGATGAACCTCTATTCATGGTGACTTCAGTACTATATTTCCCAATATCAAAAATATAACGTAGTCTTTCAAACGTCGTGACATCATCATAACATTATCTTTCGGTACAATGTACATTAGATCTCGATGTACATTCTGATTAGTGTTTTTCTTCAATTTGAATTAGTGACCGCAATATCATATCATTGCTATTATATCCATCTAACCTCTAAGGTTCATTTATTTTTTATGTGAAAATCCGATGATAGCATTCGCCAACACCTTGCTATCAGCACGATCATATGTTTGTCTTGAATTAGAGTTCTTTGATCATTTGCATTCATTTCTACAGAAAGTTAATTATCTCAAAATAAGAAAAATGTGTCATCTGTGTCTACTATATTTGATCTCGATCCAAACTCTTGTCTACTGTATCATTATTCTACTTATTTCACAAAGGAATTTAACCTCTATTTAATACAAGTTTCACAATTGTCTCCACAAACTCTACCCCTTCACTAATAAAAGTTCTCATAGCCTCATTCCTCATCGCAAGTCGACTCGATGGTTATTTAACTAATTAGCAAAAGTTTCTCGTGCTCTTGATGTCATCTTGATGCCACCCTGAATATACCACAAGTCATCTGATGTAGGTCGAAGCCCTTACACTTATGGGGTTGTCTCACAGGGCTTACAGTCCCGTCATATGCGTACTAGGTATCTCTCATGGTATATTCACAGTTGCATGCGGAGGTTTAGACCAAGAAGCCCACGATTAAGGGAGATATCGGTCTCTCGCCCCTAGATATGCAGGACGTGGCTGCATATCCAACATAGACTCCCATCCGAGAGGTCAACATGCCGGAATAGGAACTAGAGGCCAAGAGGATTTGATCCTTAGATCTCCTCCTCCCTTGGCAGACGTCCTATCACTATGATGGCCTTTGGTTCCGTTTAAAACTGTTAAACTTCTTGTACATATGCTTTTGCTAAGAAGTTTTCTTATAAAGTCTTTACTAGCCTTCTCTATGCTAACTTCTCCATACAACTATGTTTTTTACGAATAAGGAGTCAAAACTATATTACTTGTGAACACCTACACACTCACGCTATCAGATTTTGAGTTCGAGTCACGAGCCAGAATCGACGGATTTCTCTCTTTCGTATATTTCTCAGTTTAAAACCCGTACTAACTATTGCTTAAAACACTTTCTGTCAAAACTGGAAGCATGAAGTCTCTCTCCTCGTCGAGCTTTACATTCTGGTGTCTTTCGACTCCTTTAGGGTGATATTCCAACCCAAGCTAAGGGATAGCTTGCCAAGCTTAGCCCCAGCTTAGCTCCTGCCTAGCTTGTTAAGCTTCAGGGCAGCTTCCTTTACACAATATAGAAAAACAAATCTCTCTGCAATACTTTTCACTGTATAGACCTATGTACAATATGACAACGATACGACAATCTACTTGTGTTATCAATATCGTCAATGTCCAGAGAAACATCGACTTGTGTTAGGTGGACAACATCGCTATCACCAACATTGTCAAGTTGTTTGCTCCGTGAGCATTCTAGTGAAATAGCCACGTCTGATGTAAGCTCGAAAAGTATATCTTTCAACAAATGTCTTCGTTTTATTCGATGACTGACCATCTAATAGTCAAGTTCAGGACGGATCCGCTTGCACATGTATCTACAGTCTTATTTCACTAGAACATGATGATGATACATCGTGAAAAGCTCAAACTGCTCGATAAGATTCAATCAACAATTGAGAGAACTCGATCGAGAAACCATCAATACAATACTTCACTAATAAGATAACTCTTGAGTTCAGAGATGATGTCTTTGGAAATAGAGAGGTTTATCGTGAGATAAGAGTGCGAAGACCGCTAGAGCTTGTAGGCACAATCCAATGTAGTTTAATTTTTCGTGAGAATTTTTGGTCTCGTACGAGTGATAAGACATCAGCCAGAATTGCTAGACTCACGCACAACAAAACTACGGACGACTAACTTTAAGCGCTAGCAGAACAATGTTTGACCACATACATAACTTCAGAGAGGACAAGGCAGAATACTTAGCTGTCTTCACTCGTGAGTGCAGCAGAAATGACTGCAATACTACAATTGCGACGACTTCAAGGTCGCAACTACGACGACTCCAAGATTGACTACAACAGAAATAACTGCAAGGTCGCAACTACGACGACTCCAAGATTGAGCGTGATAAGATAGATGTAGCCCCACTCGAGACACCTCAATTTTGGACATTGGAAAGCAATGCTTATCAAGATTATTTTCAGGATGAGAGCATGTTGCATCTCTATTTCTAAGGTATGATATGCATTTATGCTAAATCCATTATGGAAATAAAAAATGCATACTTCAAGTCGGAGGCTGAGATAGAGATCGTCATGTGGACAGTGAATATACGTGAAGCTATTGTCAAACAAAGGCTTGCACACTTTTGTGGAAATGATTAAGATTGAATAGCAACAAAAAAATAGAGTGAGCTGACGTATATTAACATCTTCTCGAGACCGCTACAATTTAACAAGTACAAATCTCCGCATCCACTTTCAAACACCTTCACTCATTGTCTACACGACATGTGAGCATCTAGTAAGTACAACACATTTCCTCGTATGCTAATATAGAAAGGACCCAGAAAACACATATCCGACTCTATGTCAAACTTGTTCTTCAAACCGCATCATGTCACACTAGAAAACATAGAGAATATATACTTTTACAAAGAAAACCATCGTTGTCCACACTCTAAGCGGAGGTACTTCAAAAATGAAAATGACCCGCAAAAAGACATGAAAAAGAAAAGGAAGATGACATGACGAACCTAACACAACTTTTGGTAATTTGAGCATGAAAACAACGACGACTGCATCAGAGATCACAACATGTCTAAATTTGTCCTTTGGTGTTCGCTCTATTGAGGAACACCAACTCAAACATGGAGCTTCTAATAGACGTTTAACGTCACTATCCTAGAGATGTTTAAGACATTAGAGAAATAAGTGCATGACCACTAGCTGTAGCATGCGAGTGCTTGTTCTACCCTATGTAACTTCTTTGTGCATATCTCAACGTCGGTCCATCATATTATGTACAAAATAATTATAATGTGAATCAGACAGAGGACAAATATGTTCATAGATGTAGTTTTGCGAACGCTTCGCTCTGCAAATATTTAACTCCGGTGGTCTTTCATATTATACACATGATAGTTAAATATGAAATAATGGATCACAACCAGTTCTTATTTTGGTTCGATCTTTAAAACTTGCATCGTAGGACTACCCGTCTTGACTCGTCATTCGTCCAATGAGTGAAATATTTACATCTACAGAAAATTAATTTCCTCAAAAAAACACTCAACGAAATGAATATACACCCTTTTCAAAAAGATATGAACATAGCTATCGTTGCTTCATGTGTATCTAACATTATATTACGTTAGTTCAAAACAAAAATGACATGTATAAGTTAACATGAATAAATTTTCAAAATGATTATTTTGAAAATTGTCACACTACCACTAAGTTTAAAAAGAATAACAAATATAAACATTGACTGAAAAATATTTTTTGGTTGAAGTAGTATTTAAAAACCACGAGCTAAAAATCTTCCATGACTATTTTAACAATGATACCCCTAACGACAGAGATAAATTTTCCAATTCTAAAGGTGACTGCACCGAGCTATCGCCGTATGGGGAAGAACTTTTCCGCCTGAGCGGAAGTGGCGATCGCCATATAGGGCTCAGTGGGGAACCACAGCATCTCTTCTTGGGCAAGTGAAGGTGAACAGAGTACACGAAGGGTACTGCATTGCAGATTATCGACAGTACTTACGGTAACTACTACGGTAATTGCAGTTTACTCCATTGGGGTTTTCCATGAATGACTGTTCTCTGTCGCAGTCGCGAGGGGCACTTTGAAGGACGAGGGTTCCAGGAGTCCGTTGCCAAGGGAAGAGAAGGGAGGCGCGACCCTTAGAAGGTCCATTCTCTGTCACGGTCCTTCGAAGGACGAGGCTCACTACAGGGTTCCAGCAGTCCCTTGCCAAGGGAAAGCTCGGCATGGGACGGGAGCAGGCGACCCTCTGAAGTGAGTGTATGACAGTACGAGGAACTTCGCCCGTTACCGCCTACAGCATGCGTGTTCTGCTATCGTCGCTCTTTCTCTTCAAGCGCGTTTCGAAGTCGGCGGTGGCAGGGAATTCGGCGGTGGCGATCACTGATGTTGTTCCGTTCTGCATTTGTCTATACGGAGAGCGTAATAAAATTGAGAGCGATGAGGCATGAGTAGAGGTGGACGAGGAGCGGAGCACGTCAGAGGCAGTTGAGGTGGAATTTTTGAAATGGGGAGGCAGCAGGTTGAGGTTCTCAAGGGAGTGGTAAAGAGAACTCTGCAGCGCAGATTTGGCAGCTCTGTGCGGTCGGCGTCTGATGCTGCCTTGGTTGAGGGCGCAAAGCCAGCACCATGTGCTCCGACAATTTCCGACTCTAGTTCTAGTTTGATCTCTAGATCGAGATCCTGTTCCTTTCCCTCATCGACTTCTTCTCGTGGTTTTGTCGACAGGGTCGGAAATGATTTTTCTTCAGCGCAGAAATTTCCCGGAATTTTTTTTCCCGAGAATTCACAGCCGCTACGACACGAGGGTTTAGTGATTCTTACGTCGAATCAGTTCTGTAGGAGGCTGTATGTAAACTTTTGTCTAAGACCTTCCTCTGTTCTCAATCCTCTAGCAAATGCTGGTAAAGCATTTGGTTCCCTTCCCACTGTGTCGGCAAATTATAGCAGCTTGAGTGGGGAAGAATCCAAGGTTGAAGAAAACGTAGGTGGAGCAGTAGCTGCGGATGGAGTGAGAGGTGAAGGGCAGGGAGGGGATGAAGGCGTAACAGCCAGCGTTAGTGGTAGAGGGACTCGTGCAAAGAAGCCGAGGGGGAGGAAAGCACTGGTGCGGGGAAGCGTGTGTACCGTTCAGGAGATAGCAATCGGTGCCGAAGCCGCCAAGAGCAGTGTTACAAAAGCTGTCTTAAATTCAGAGGGAAGAGATGTAGAATCCCATAGAAATACAACGGGAGTGAGGAGAAAGCGAAACAAGGAGGCAGTTTGTTCAGAGGAAACAAGGCCCAAAGCTGCTATTGTCGAATGTGAGCAATCACTGGATTCAGTTTTTAGCTCCAGCACCGTTTCCTCCCGTAACAATGGAGCCACTGTCAGTCTTGAAGACGGGCTCCCCTCGGGCATACAATTTTCCTCCCCGAGTCCAGTATTTGGAATGGATTCGACAGAGGAGATTCCTGCTGCAAGTAATGTACCTGCTGGGTCAGGAGAGAAAACTCTTAACGCTTTTCCTGATACAGGTTGGTCGGATTCCGACTTGGAAAAACATGCAGACAGGAAGCAAGGGGACATGGGATCCTATATGTCTAAAAGTTCCGGAGTAGTGGCTGCTCCGAATGGGCAAGAGTTACGAATGAGTTCTTTTACCAGTGTGGTCGAGGAGCACCTTAAGGATCTGCATAAAGAAGCGTGCGGGATCGGGGCGGGAGTCGAAGGCACAGGCGACGTGTTACCCAGCAACAAAGACAAACATCTCGAGTCGGGTTCGAGGTTGAAGTCAGGCAGCGGCTCAGCGGTCTCTTCACCTGTAAATGCAACAGATTACACCGACCCAAATAAAGTCTACAAAATTCTACAAGCAACCCGAGGAGGTAGAGCGTTTCAAGGTCAAGAGAAAGGCAAATTAAATAGCATATTTTGTCGCTTCTCTGTATCAGGGTACTTCTCTTCCTCCAGCCAAGAAGTAGAGAAGATAGTTTATGGTTGAGATGTTTTCTGTACGATGCTCTCGAGTGATTACGAGTAACTGTGCTGTTAGTCTTCTTTCCCATCTAAGATAGATCCTAACGTGTTCAAGAATTTGGGGCCTTGTATGTGTTCTGCAGATGGGTTTCGGACCAAGCACTTTCTCTGTATATCAACTCGAAGTTCTTCCCTAGTGCAGCCGCGAGGTTCCGTAAATATTTCATGCACAGGTCTTCGCCTGAACTCCGGTCGTACGTCATAGCGAAAGGGCCTACGAATGAGGCCCTGCAGTTTCTGTTTCCGAGTTTTGCAGAATTCTGCATACAAGAATTTTCGGATGAGATACGACGTTATCGAGAACTTGTGAGCACAGCAGATATGACGAAGCCTGATGCTTGGTGAGTACGTATTGAGTGAACGAAAGTGACTTGTGATCGGAAGTAAGCGTGTCATTCGATCTGGAGTCTGCTTGGTTTCGCCTTCGCTAAGCTCTGACTATGTTGTTTGATATATACTTACTGGCTGAGGTTGTACATCAGGTACCCCTTCGCGAGAGCAATGAAACGGAAAGTGGTCTACCACAAGGGTCCAACTAACAGCGGCAAGACATACAAAGCATTGCAAAGGCTCATGCAGGCAGAGTCTGGAATTTATTGCAGTCCCCTTCGCCTCCTTGCCATGGAGGTACATTACCCTTAAGCAATCGTGTAGTATCTTGTTCGGGTCATGGAAGCATGTTCTTCAGTTGATCTGCCGACAGTTTATGTCCCTCTGTCGCCGTTCGTCGTCCTCATTTTATCACCTATGTTCATTCTTGTGTGTTCCATTGATTCTTATATGCAAAATGATTTGCAGGTCTTTCATACTGTCAATATGCAAGGAGTCTACTGCAATCTTCACACAGGGCAAGAGAAGAAAGACGTGCCTTTTGCGAATCACTTAGCTTGTACGATCGAGATGTGTTACTTGAATAAGCAGTGGGAAGTAGCGGTTATTGATGAGATTCAGGTCTGTTTCCGGGAATGATTGGAAGTTCCCATCAGCGCACAATGTCCTGTCACTGTTCTGTTACAGAGTGAAGCAGGATCAACCATTCTCATTTTTAAGGACCTCTCGTTTTTTAAGCTTTAACAAAGTCTGTTTTTGTCATCAGATGATGAGTGATGAGTATCGCGGATGGGCTTGGACGAGAGCGTTTTTGGGCTTGCAAGCGGATGAAATCCATGTATGTGGAGATCCTAGCGCACTTCCACTTGTCCGCAACATCTGTGCCGGTACCGGTGATGAATTAGTGGAGCACGAGTATGAGCGGTTTAAACCTCTAAAGGTTGCAGAGGTAAGTTACTATCGAGCTTTAGTATAGTTTCTCCAGTTTCCAGGAACTCTGTCACTTTCGATCTCAAAGGCTTTGTTGTGAAATATCTGTTCTCCGAGTTAAGGTTTGTCTAGTCGATAACTATATTACCTAAGAATCTTACCCTGTAAAGGAAAAGCGCGTAGGTTGGTAGACCTTGGAACATCTAACAACGACGTTGGCTGCTCCAGGAATCTCTCAGGGGTGATTTCAAAAACATAGAAGCTGGTGATTGCATCGTGGCTTTCTCTCGGAGAGACATCTTTGATATCAAGGTATGGCTGCTTCAGTTTCGCTTCTTGCTGTGGTCTTGTCGAAGATTATCCGAAAGCTTCGGGGTTGGAAGTCTGTTTTAGCACCCTGATAAGTTCTTTGGAGTTCGGGTCAACTAGCCGTAAATTGTCGACATACTCTTTGTATCCGAGGACATAGAAAGTATACGTGTTTCTGATTGTGATGTTAATATGTTGACAGCGGGAGGTAGAATTGGCGTCGAAGCATCGGTGTTGTGTTGTTTATGGGGCTCTACCTCCGGAAACAAGAACGCAGCAAGCAAAGCTTTTCAACGAGCAGGATAATGGGTATGATGTTTTAGTGGCAAGTGATGCCATCGGAATGGGACTGAACCTCAACATACGGAGGGTTGTGTTCTTTTCACTCGACAAGTTCGATGGAGATTCGAAGAAGCCCGTGCCACCGGCTCAGGTAAGATGTTCATGGGATATCCAGAGTTTCAGTTCATCTTTGGAGTACAGTGATCCACGGTCCATCCCACTCCCAATCTAATGAGTTCTGCCTTCTACCAGGTGAAGCAGATAGCTGGTAGAGCTGGCCGTCGAGGAAGCATCTATCCTGAAGGAGTGACTACAACATTTTTCTCTCAGGACCTACCATACTTGGGTGCTTCCTTGCTTCAGGACTTTGAGCCGTCAACTGCAGCAGGTCTTTTTCCTGTTTACGAGCAGGTAATTTCGGTTCCAATGTTTCAGTGAAGCAAAAGCCATTGTAGAAGGTTTTGAAGATCGACAAGAGAGAGTTAGCTAATAGAAGCATTCTTGCGCTTGAAGTTTCCTTCCTTGGTGCTGAGAAGTCTAATCGTCAAAATAACGTGTTATATTCAGGTGGAGCTTTTCGCGAGCCAGCTTCCTAATGAGAACTTCGCTACTCTTCTTGAGCGGTACGTGTCTTGTCTGTACTAGCTACCATACGCGGTGAATACGTTGTGTCGAGACATTAAGACGAACCTTTATGCCTCAAGACCTTAGCGAAGCCGGTCAAATCAAGCTGCATGTTGTAGACGTGTCACTCGAAATGTGTGTGCCAATTGATCACTTGATACATAAGGAGCATGTGTGTTTCAAGTATCGAATGTGGGCTACTTTAGCTCAGCTCAGTAATCGAGGTTTGATTGGCAGTTTCTCGGAAACGTGCAAACTGGACGGGGCGTACTTTCTTTGTCGCTATGACAATCTTAAGGTACGTCCAGAAACAACACGTTTGCAAAAAGCAGAGTCTTATGTTCTTTCTTCCGGCCAGGAATAAATTTTGTGATTTAAGTCCCTCTAGAAGTGTACTTCTGCAGAATCTGTCGAGGTTTTGTAATTTAGGTTGCCCTGTATTTGAGTTCACACAGTGACTTGTAGTGTTCTTGGTTCTTCGTCCAGAGAGTCGCGAATATGCTCGAAAAGGTGAAAGGTTTGTCTTTGGAGGACCGGTTCAACTTCTGTTTTGCACCAGTCAATGTAAGGGATCCACAGTCGATGGGAGCACTTTACCGATATGCAACCGCCTTCAGCCAGAAGATACCTGTGCATGTTGAAATGGGTGTGCCTTCAAGTTCTGCTAGAGACGAATTTGAGCTTCTTGATCTTGAAGCACGACATCAGGTAATCAGCGTGGGAATATGCAGAAAGAGCATCAGTAGCATAAAGTAACATAAACGTGTATGTTTTGCACGTCAGGGCATGGAGTACAGGTCTTCGTCGTCATAACTGCACTAGCCCGGATTTCGTAGCTCATTCTGGTTCTGGTGTAAACTATCTAATAAGTTGGAACCTAGGCGAAACTAGCCGGAACAAAGTTAGCAGATAAATTTCGTTGCTGTTTACTACCAGCGAGATACTAGTTCCGGAGATAGGAGGAGATAGATAGTTCCGGAGATGGGAGACTACATACGTTTCTAAACACTTCGTTTGTGCTTCAACTTCCCAGGTCTTATCCATGTATCTTTGGCTAAGTCAGCATTTCCCTGGAGATCTGTTCCCTCAAAAAGAACAGGCAGGAGAGATGGCTTCACAAATTGCGGTTCTTCTCGGGCAGTCACTGGTGCAGTCTTCTCGCCGGTGGTCCAAGCGTAAGTTAAAACCAACCCATGGTAGAGGGAGGCCGCTCCTATATATGGGACCGACTTACAATAGAAGACCCTCGTCGCGGAATTCGGGGACGCGTCAAGTAGTTCCTACAGAGAATGTCATACGTGTTTAGGCTGATTACTAAAGCTAGAAGATGGATTCTGCTGGGGAAGGTTGAGAGCAACCTAAACCAATTGTGGTTGGTTGGGCCTGGAGAATCCTCGACAATTTTGTTAGAAAATTCGATACTGGGAGAACTTGATAGATCGTGACGTAGGTAGGCATCGAGTCCCTAACCATATGACGGAGATTTTTCGAGAGTCGACAAGTCATGTCCCCATGTGGAAAGGAAAGGTTGGAAGTCGGAGTTTCACTGGAGCTTCATGTCCGGTTTATGACTCGCCTCACCACTGCAATTTATGCTGCTCGGAGGTTGACCTCCTTGAAGTAGCCTCAAATTTCGCATGAGTGTACAGATTTGAACAGTGAGATAGTCCGCTGAACTTGGACTGTCATAGTCCTGGTTCAGTAGACTAACCAATACTACGTAAATGAGAAGCGGTGCTGAGAGTAAGCTCTCATTTTGGTAACCTGTCACGTCGCAGTTTTGAAGCCGAAATTTTGACGTATCGGTACTTTGTACCTTTTAAAGCCCGGGCACCCCCGTATAAACTTCTGGGCCTTCCTTAGTTGTCCGAAGCCTGCTTGTTGCCCTAATCTTTTCTTCTTCAGTTCGAGTATTTTTGGTACTGTCATTTCGTCTCCAGTTTCCAGCAGAAACTGTTCGAAATTAGGCTCGTTGTAAGTTTCAAGCGACATTGCTTGATTGAAACTAGTGGGGCATTGGGAAGTGTGTAATCTAACGAGAAGTATGCACCTTCCACCACAAGAGCAGCAAGTAAGAGACATCGGAGCCCTAATGCGGGTACCGGCGTTTAAGCGAAGCAAGTAGTTTTCCCGTCCGTGGGGCATGATGTAGTATGGTCGACCAAACACCGAAGAGTATCCGGCACCTTGTACACCCATAGACCTGTATCTTCATCGCGATGGGTTGTTTGCTGTTTTCTGTCGGGAGTAAAGTTCGTTATCGTTTTACCGATGGTATCAGAAGGAACTTGAAAACGTGGGAGGACAATTTGTCCCTAAAATGAAGCACTTACCAATTTCCTTCCCTTCAAGGATCAGTAGTATGATGCGGCCAAGTGTCTTCAGCCTGCTGGGTTTCCGAGTCGCAAGTCTATTAGTCGTATGTCGGTGACTTCGCGTATTTGTCGTATGTTCTGCAGCGAGTTTCGATGTCATTTTTGGTGCAAAGCTTCTAATTAATGCACTCGGTTGGAACCCTTCCCTTCTATTCTGTTTACTGTCACGTACTCATATTTTCGTTATGATATTTCCAGATAAAAGAACTGCAGCTAATCTCCTTGATTCAAGTTTAGGGTCACAGATGATGCAAGTCTTGCTATATTCTGTTTACTCGAACGTCCACAAATCGTTGTATGATATTTCCAGTTTAAAAGAACCCCGACCGCTGAATGAACAACCATGCGAGTCAAAGTTTTATATCTACATATTGCGAAAAGCTTCAAAAAGTTCTGCACTGGTGTGCCCGAAAAGGTATTGACGCGCCGCTTATTCGCTTGTCACCACGGGAAGAAATCAGCTTCGGGTGGAGTTCGGTTGCGCTGTGTGTCACGCTGTGACGCCGATAGGTTGGCTTGATGCACGGGGAGGTTATAAGTACTTGTAGAGTAGGTCAGTTCTAAAACAGAAGGTGGAGGGAGACTTATCTGCCTTAGCACGGGTTCTTGCCCGCATAGTAAGTACTCAGGAGGGAAACGCTGGATCCCTCTCTACGAACGGACCATGTCGACGATCCCACGCAAAAACTGAAGCTTTCTATTTGAGCGTGCGAGACGTGAGGTACACACACGAGACTGGTAAACAACGCAAACTCTCGGCATCATGAATCCTGATTTCGTAGTATCAAGAAAAGTGAGGCACAGAAAGATATTTCAAGCGCAGTAGGAGAGCGGAAACAGTCGAAGAAAGGTATATCTTGTCACCCGCGATCGAGACAGATCTATCTAAGAACAGTGCTACTGTAGTTGACAACGCCATGGCATCGAAAGTGAGTATACAGTGCTATACACAAACGCAGCTTTCTGTCTCTTCTCCTTCCCTCTTTCGTAGTTATCACAGATCATGTAGCCGTACTTTTGTTACCTTCTTCGAGGGTGCCAAGCGTCCGGCGCTGGTACATACACATATGTGCCCTTCAGGACTACTAAAAGGGTTTTAGAGGTGGGTCCCTAGGCATCTAACACTCATGAATGTTCTCGAGATCTAGACAGGACTCGATGGACGAATCGTAGATAAAGGTAGGAAGAAAGTTTAAGTGTAGTTAGTGCATCCTCTTGCAAGGCTATAAATTTTCTACTGCATGCATCACTACCTAGCGAAGTCAGTCAGTTTCCTCAGACTAGGAGTCAGCAACAGAATTTGAAACAAGCTTTTTGTTCACCTGGCAGGTCGGCATCATCGGGGGCGGACCTCCCAAAAGTAAGGCAGGAGGCATGCCCGAGAAGTGTGACCACGTCCTTCACAAGCCCATGATGTTCCTCCCAGCGGCATGGGCCGTTAACAACTGTGCGACATCCTCATGAAACAATAGAGATCCATCGCCGATCGACTTACTTGGAAATTCTGAAGCTCTGTCGTCGAGGGAGCATCTCCGGCAGAATGGTGCTCGAATAGGTATCTTCTTCGCACTGTTTCGAACTCGAACAACGGAACTCGAGCAGCTTTCAGAAAGATGTAATTGTGTGCTCTCAACACGTGCACTTCCTGAGCGCCTGCAGCTGGGTATCAGTAGCTTTCCTTCACAAACTGAACACTTGCGCAGGCCAAGTGGCAGCCAGTCAGTTCCGAGATGGTCAATCGCCGGCGATCTTGTGGTAAGTTGGGGACTGGTCACACTACAGTGCGCAGACATGAGATGATTGAGGTCCTCAACTTGCAAGCGAAATGTCGGACAGGTACGTTTCACCCAAATTCCGTATGCTACTGGCCCCCATACTGCTCCCAGTAGGACCGCACTTTCTGCGTAAACGTAATGGGCCCCACAGCTTCTCAAATGTTCCAGGAGAAGAAGCCTTTCTCCGATATGAAGGAAACCCTCAACAGTTATAATAATCACTTCATAGTTCGAGACCAGTAATGTACTCAGATCTTCCATCTAATCAGAGAGAAGTAGGGGCTACAGACAACGTTAGGGTTAAAGTTTATGAATATGGTCGGTTAGAGTCAGCAGGGTGGTCCCACGGCCCCGCCTGAACTGACCGACCCCTACCTACCTAGATCTGGAGCTTTGTTGACTCCTGCCATTCTGTGGTTGAACGGTTGACCGTCCTTGGCTGCTGCGTCACAGTACTGGAACGGTAGGTATAGAGACGGACCACGGTTCCTTAGAGTAGCATCGGGTCTCCGCGGATTCATCACTCGAGTGCCATGCGAGAAAGAGATACCATCGCCAATTAGGTGTGAGAAATATGATCACATGCAAAAGACAAAATCCGACGTGATTGGAAGCAATGAGTGGAGATCTGTAGCTGAGCAAGTGGAGTATGACACTGTCTATAGTAAGACATTGAGATCGAATGGAACTCATACTAAGAAATGAATAACAAACTCTATACGTAACACTTTGTTCCCAGCCTAAAGGTCAAGAAATCTCCCCTCAGATATTGCACAAGGTTGCTGAGTTCGATAGCAGAATTAAGTATCATGAGTGGGAGCGGGAAAATCAATCTTCAAGCTGGACACGGCAGTCGGTATTCCTGCACCTGCCCACCAGATTCTCATTGACTTGCAAATCCATTCATCGACAGTACGAATGTACTTGGTACGCGACAGTATTTTGGCTTGTGGTGGACACAACTTCAGAATGATCTGTACCATACTTTGCTGTTGACCACTGGCAAACTGGATCCGACTCTTGTCCTGGAAGTTCCAAGGACTCTGCAAACCTTGGACCTGAAATAGCACCCTTCATCGATAAATAATCCACTCTTCATATAGACGTATAACAGTTTGTTTAGCCCTCAGGTAAAGAGATCTCCCAATTTACTCAACATTGAAAATCTGCAAAAGGCTAGCGAGCTCGAGAGCTGGCAAGTTACTCCAACAAGCAGGAAAGTACACTCAATCTTTAAGTTGGACAGGGCAGTCCGCATTCATGCACCTGCCGCCATATTTTAGCTGAATTTCACATTGCACATGGCCAAGAGTACGAGTGTACTCGGAACGTGGACAGTCGTGCGAAACGTACTGAACAAGAGTTAAGAACGATCTGTACTATAATACGGTACCCTTGACCAATTACAGAAATTGGATCCGATCCTTGAACTAGAAGTTCGAAGGAACCTGAATACCTTGATCTGGAGTTATACCCTCATGGATCAATGCAGTCTAAGTGAAGTGCCAAATCCCTAAGGAATCCAGAAGGAATCCACTCCCGAATCGACTGTCCATCCAGCCATGTGCTTCGACTGTCCACTGTCTACACGACAGTCGTCCAGCAGCAGCGAAGTCCTTGGTTCATTATTCATCTTCTTCAACAGCATCCTCGTCTTCTGGTACACCCCGTAAATATAAAACGTTGTTACATCTGCATGTCAGCATAATGATTCCACGGACACAGTGAGCACACGAGAAGCTCAGGTGAACCACTTGGCAATTTGCGCAAGTGGGAGTGTAGGAATGAGTAAGGCTACGCCCGTACACCCTCAATTGGTCAGATACCAACACTAACTAATCATTACTTTTTCCCTACTTACAGAACTGAAACTCAATTACTATTGCTGTAGGGTATCAATGAAAAGGCTGTCTTTCAGCACGATCATCATAACTTAAAAGCAACTCTGTAACCCCGAAGCTTTAGAGCACGAAAGGCTCGGCATTTCAAAAGTACTATGAAGACCAACATGATTCGGAAAAGTTATACCTGATCAGAACCTCCCCAAGATTGCCCGTAAACTGTCCATCGATGAACTCCTCTGTACTTGCTAGCTGTTCCAGGAACAGACAGGGTTGTCAGCGTCCAGTCTTGAAACTTCATGTACCGGTGATTTATTCCGGAGATTCATAACCTCCAAGGCAACCTATTTACCGACAGATTAACTTAAAACACGCGCAAACGGTCTCAAAGAAATGGTTTCCCTGGGGCCACAACTGAGCTGGGCTAAAAATTACCTGCAAGTTCATGTAGGAATCCACAGATACCAAATATCCTGACGTGAAGACAATCAAACCAAAGGACCGGTCAGAATGAACAGTTCAAACTGGCACATGTGACGAAAATCAGTTTTCAGGCTATAACCTAAAACGTATAAACAAGTAAAATCAAGAGACTGGACGTGAAACTATATCACAGAGACAAGACAGTCAATTACTCAGAGTCGATGTCTCGTTCTTCGCTTCTGCCAATCACACCGTCATTCCCTCACACGTCATCAAACATAAGAATTCACGCTTTACCTTTGTACTCCATTCCCCATTTGAGCTTCACAATGACAGGCTTTCCCGTCAAATCGTTGAGGAACGGCTTCGGATTGACAGGAACGGTCTGTATTAACATTACAACAGTCACATGTTACGAGAGCAAAGACACAAATCGAAAACGGCAGAAGTCCGAAAGCATCAAGAGTAGACTGCAATCAGGCTGCAGATCCTGGACATTCCTATACGCAAGCATATGCGAAATACATCACACCAGTACGTCAACCATCACCGCAAAGAGAAGTTAAAAGACGCAAGCCATGCGGAGTAAGCCGCCGGAGGCTAAAACCCTTACAAAACCCCAAGGAAGGAAAGAGCAGTACGGGCAAAATGATCGATCAAAATCGAGCATCAAGAAGACCGCAAGTACACTAAAACACTAGTCTACAATATCACCGAGAGATTTGAGACGGACGTAAACCCACAGCGACCGGGAGCAAAATCAAGAACCCCGCGCACAAGAAATTGCGCAGCAAACTGCTCATGAAATCATCTTCAAACCAAACATCCACAAGCAAAGCATGTGCGTAATTCGAAAATCGTCCGCTTACCGCCATCGCTGGTCACGTATCAAACGCGCAGCAAAATCGAACGTTAGAATCGCGCGAGAAAGACGAGTCCAGTGTCGCGGGGAAGGAGGAAGATGCCAAAGACGTAGTCCCGTCGACGGAGAACCCTAAACCCAGTTTCTCCACCTGAAGGCCCTTCGCTATACAACATTAATTTGTTGAAAGTTCATCCTTGTCATGCTTAATCTAACCCTCAGTGTGCTGCTAATCAGACCGGTTGGTCTCTTCCTTCCCGGTCTTTCTCATCCATTTCTGCAAGTTATGTTGTCGGAACTCAAATGACAGCATGACGTAAGTTATACTACGTACTGGACGTACGTAGTACCTTACTCCGAGTACGTATACACGCGATCGATAACCACGGATTGGTTTCGGAATATTAAAGGGGTGTCAAAGTTCAGAGGAAAGATTTTTCAACGACAAAGAGATAATTAACCGTAAAATTATCACAGATAAGTTTGTATATAGCTGCGACTCATATAACCGCGACTTTTGTGACTGAACATCAAGATTTTATCACTGATTAAGTTTCATTTGTACACTCAAAATAATGACTCTGAGCAGCTATTGTAAAAGAAAGCAGATGAAATCACTGAATAACTGTTAAGAAAACGCCCGCGGTGTTTTCCTGCGGGTATCTCAAGAGGTGCCCGCATGAAACACTGGCCGCAGTCTCACCGAACCAGTAACGCACGCCCGCGAATTTCAAGTATTTCAGAAGTTCCTTAACTTTGACACCCTTTATTGCAGAAATTGGCTTGATCACACCCTCAGTAGGTTCTTTCACCTTGATCATACCCCTCTTAGCGATGTATCGCTTGATCGTACCCCTGAAAAGTTATTTGCAGTAGAAGCAGTCACATTATTTTTTGATTCATCATTTTAGTACTTTCAACCTTGACTAAAATCACTACAATTCAAAATATTTAACATTAAAGACACGTTAGACTATACATGTTAAAAAACTTAATATGTGCAGTCACACATGTGAGTAACATCAGAAAGTGACTGGTTTTACAGGCAATAGCCAGTCAGGGGTGTGATCAAGCCATGCATAGTTAAGAGGGGTGTGATCAAGCTCAAGGAATCTACTGGGGGTGTGATCAAGCCAATTTCTGGGAATATTGAGTGGGAAATGCGGTACGCAAACTTTATTCCAAAGGTCAGTTTCAGTTGTGCTTTAGTCGCATAAAGTGTGAAAATATTGTTGACACCAGAGGCAAGGATCGAGTTGAAATATGGGTTTCGCTCCGGCTGGTCGTTTAAATTCCTGGCTAATAGGGTTACTTTATAGTACACCCACCTATATAACTCTTCAGTTTCTTTTTGCAAATCAGAGTTTTAGTATTTGGTGTAGTACATAAACCTCTTTTTGAATATTAAGGTACCTATTATCAGTATAGGTCCGTGTCTAAACCGAGTCTAACCAGTGGTAAATCAATTTTCTTAACCTCAATCGACACTAGACAGTGGCATGTTAAATTATAGACTTAACTCGAACCTAAACCGTAGTTTATCAGTATTCCAAACCTATAAATGGTATATGGGAAAAAATCGATGGTTTATTTAATATAAACCACTAAAAAATACAAAGGGAGAAAGGGAGAAATTGCTTATGTGTATATGCTTGTTCATTAACTTGTCGATTGTTTTCGGTCGAGTCAAAACGTGGTACATTTCGTTTCATCGTTATATTGTTTTCAGACCAAAGCTTATAATATGCATGCAAAGTGCAGTTATAGTTAACAGAAAAGAAAGGAAAAGAAAATAATCAAAAATAATTGGTTTGGAGATGGTTAGAGGTTACAAATTTCAGTTCAAAAATAATAATTAGATATGCAGTTGATTCTAAGGAGACTGTAAAATGGAGAGGTGCGAGGAAAAACTAAAATGTTAGTTAAATTTAAATACTAAATGTAATATTTTATTTAAATGATTATAGTTAAATTACTAAAGTTATAATCTATAAATAAAACATATTTTCTATTAAACATATGGTTACTTTGATTCGAAAACTCGTAAGTAGAGGATGGAGAAGTATCTCCTTCGTCGTATAAAGCCGCTGGCCCTAAGTGAATGTAGGTAAGGAGTGTAGATTTGATACATATTATATTTTATGGATGAAATGCATATGAACAGTTAAATATGATAGAAAATTGCATCTAATGGGCTTAGTGCAATTTAGGTTGCCTTCTTAGACAGAAATATTCATATGAAGAGTTAGTCATCATAACTCATCGAACACCAGGATATCCATATGAGAAATATATGTTTAGTAACAATCATGTAAGATATTTTCACACTTGTACTTAGAGAATAGTAGAATTGAAGTTCACACAAATGAGATGGAAATATTGATGGTTAAGACTTAGAAAAACCAAATGCATCAAGCTTTAACATTGCTTCTTGTATGGATTTCACAAATTATACACGGAAACATATAATACATCAGAATGTTAACTCCTCATGAACAAATATCAATTGCGTCATTGTAATATTTATCCCTTAAGGCTGTAAGAGCCTTATGATATAACCTAGGTAAATTTCACAAAGTGAAAATGCAGTCTCCATATCATTCATTACTCGTTGAAAAACACTATACAACTGATAAATCAGTAGTTACACGACTGCTTTCAATCTAATATAATTAAAACATGATATGAAACAAAACACAACCTGCAAACTTACAACAACGCATAGGATCAATAGATCAATACTGAAGACCATCGGAGAAAATGCACAAAGAGTCCAGAATCCAGTTCTTTATAAGTTTCTAAAATCTCAAATACAATGCCCATAGCCTAGTCTGCAACTGACATCCAAACCTATAGATTGTTATCCAATAAATGTACTATCATCACTATCTTGTATTTGTTATAAAATTATTCGTGCACTGAATACTGAGTCATACAAACCATAATCGCAATTTTCATATCTTAAAACTGTCTATATCAGTTAATAGAGTTCTAATATCTCTTATTCTGTGTATGCTTATGTTCTTCCGCATCTAATCTTCTTCTTGAACTCTCTTTTAAAATAGTGAGATATCTCTCCTTTTGGACTAAGCCTTTTTCTTTCTTCAACGCGTCTCAAGGTATTCAAACCCTTTGGGGTTCCCTCTCAACATCTCAATTATAGTCCTTTTCAAATTTATCGCGGTGGCATTTGAAATACCTCCTAATGGGGTTTGTCGAACGACTATCCCTTGAGGGAATAAGAAATCTCGGAGCTACGTCATTAATCTCCGGAGTGACTTTGCCATCCCTTGTGAATGATATCTCTTCACGAACACTGAGTAACGTCATCCTCTGTGGAATGTCAACCCGAAGGAATTTTATACTCACTATCATATGAGAAGAGTCATCCTCCGAGTGATGTCATTATCTTTCGTGTTACATAGTCCACTCCGAGATAATGTCTTCCCTTAATAACTTCCGATAGTTCTCTTTTTAGCTCTTCCATAGTGGATTGTCATTATTTCTTGTGTGATGTTATTATCCCTCTTGTGACATAGCTTCTCCTCGGTACATTCTGAAAGTTCTTTCCTTAACCTTCCATAAATTGTGTTATGTTGGTATATTACTTTGGACTTTTTAAAATGATAACCTGGTACTCATGAATTTTTACCCAAATATTTCATAAATCACCTTATATAAACTCAAAATATAACTTTAATGTTTGAAATTTGAATCAGTACAAGATATCTGATTTACAATCATACTTCTCAAACTATCTATGATCAAGTTATATAGAAGAAGAAGTACCAACAAGAAGCAGTACCAACAGAAAAAATTTAATTCAAAGTGAGAGTACCCTCCGGGCTTGATCTCCTCGACCCTATTGTTCATCGAGAACTTTTTTTCATAACATAATAAAAAATAATAAAGCTTACAAATGATTGATCTACTCTTATGGAGGTTAGTGAAACCTATTACTCTATGAGTATAGTATATTAATGGGCACGTTATAGCCTATTGGTCTTAGGCGAAGTTTACCAATAGAGTAGCAATAAAGTATATGCATTGGAAATTCTCTGTCGGACACATAACTAATATTGTATTGCTATCATATTTGCTGTACTCTTGTAGCAAAAATTAGGAGGAATTTTTTTTGGAGCACATCCTATTTGGTTTATTTAATCATACTTCTCTTAGTGATGTATTGCTTGATCACATCTTTATTTATTATGGATAGTAAAGCTAATTCTTGCCATGTCAGATAACACATATTAATCTTTCTTTTTGTATATATTGTGCTGACATGTAGGTGTGATATAAATGATTTGAATAACAGAGGATTAAGTCACATAGTGCTCATTGCGGAAACACGATAAAAAGTAGTAAAATGATAACTGATCTGTAAAAGTAATTGATTTATTATTGATAACCAATCAAGGATGTGATCAAATAATATATCTCTAGGAGGAGTGTTATCAAACACTACAAACATATTAGATGTATGATCAAAGAAATTTGAAAAAAAATTCTTTGGAAGATTTATCTGCTTGTTGTTGACATTCATAGAGTGTTCCTAATAAAAAATGATTGTTCTTGATTGTGTCTAATATATGTTTTTGTAACTCATTTTATGATACAATATTTTATTTTTGTCCCACTTCACAGGATAGATTTTTTCCATTAGATGTTATCATCAAATATATAAATATCATAAAATTCAGTTGCAACATTTTTTTTAGGCTCAGGTCTAATTTTTGAACTCCTAAATCTCATAGAAAGGGGTGTGACGAGAACCAAGGACCGAAGAGAAAGAATCGTGAGAAATTCAAACACCTTAAGCCGCTACCGTAGAAAACAAAACGAGAGAAAAAAATAAAATTTATTTAAAATTTGAACCCCGACCTCAATCTCCTAACCCAGACCTTGAACCATGTCAAATACTTTAAATATTTTCTCTCGTGTTATCTTTCTGACTTCGACCGGCTGCGTCTTCTTGCGAATGGATTGATTGTTGGTTTCCATCATTTTTAGAGGAAGATTAGACCCTAGCTTCTTTTAGCAATTAACAAAACTTGTACTTCACCTGGATGTCCTTGCATATTCACCTCTTCCAAGTTTGGAAGAAGTGAATATGCAAGCCCGTTAATTTATGCACTAACCTGCATTTTTTAGAAAAATAGTGCATAAATTAACATACAAGTTATATTTATTCACCTCAGATCGTGGCTTTATACAACTTAAGAGAGTACTGGCCTTCTTGTACTTATAGGTTATTGACAAGAGCAGCCAGGTGTAAGTTTCTCTCGAGAGTAGCCAAGTGCACTCAGTTTTACGCATTTATAGTTTTTAATTTTAGTGTACTAAATTTAACAGTTTAACTTTAGTGCAGTAAATTCAATAACATCATCTTTTCCAAGTGTACCAAAAGTTACGCCTTTATAGTTTTTAACTTTAGTGTACTAAATTTAATAGTTTAACTTTAGTGCAGTAAATTCAGTAACGTCATTTTCTGTCATACTTTTCCCAGTCAGCTCTCAAAAAATTGAACTCCTCCTGCAGTTTATATAAGCAATACGCAGAACACATATATAAGAAATGAATTCTAAATTTAGCATTCATCAATCGACTGTAAAAAATATTCTGCTTCATCGCTTGTCCTTTGCCTTCTCTGGGACAAAAGTTCACTTGGGATGCATACTGAGGCTGAAGCTGCTTATTCACCCATGTACACTTCGTGTACATGGGGTGTTTAATATATATTCTAACCCTTCCGGCGGAAAAGATTAGAAGATATAATAATGCCTCTGTGAAACAACGCGTATTTACAATTCCACTCTCGGACTTATATCTCCAGGAAGGCCTCAGCCCGCTCTTCACTTATGGGTTCTGTCTGGGTCAATTTGTTACTCCCGAAGAAAGGAGTTAACATATAATATTTATAAATGATTTTGATATTTTATTATAGCTTATTACAATATATTTTTATAACACTTACATATTTTTTATAAGAGAAAATGAAATTCACTGTACAAGGCCGTTGGGGATGCTTATTGAGTACTGTTTGCTGGTATCTTGAATGTAAATCCAAGTTGGTGATTTCTCAAAATCTCAAAATATTTCTCAAAATATTATTAAGTAACGAATTTAATTAACAGTACGGTACAGTATATGTCAGAGCTCCCGAAGGCCGACTCCGTGTTTACCTTTACAAACGCGGCTGAGTGAAGGATCACTTTACATAGAGCAAGCTGAAACAATACTTGCAAATATCCAACTAATCCTATAATATAGTTTCCTTCAATGAATACACACCATCTTTAGCCAATTTAATTTCTTATCAGACTTTTTCTTGTAGAAAGGGTTGGACATACATGGATATGAATTAAAAGAAAAACGATTATTCATTTGATAAAGGACTTTATATTAGAACTCGAGTAATCTTGTGTCTTATGTTTATAGTATAGTATTATTTTACTTTTTCTTCACTTTGCATCCAAGTGTAATATCCTTTCTGAGATTCATATGAAAAAAGAGCTATTCAGGTTTAGAAATATTTTATTCTTTTGGTCTCTTCTTCCTTGGGAAAATAGAACTCGAATAAAGATTATTTCATCTTCTTTATCTATTAAACATATTTTTTGAAATACTTTTCACCTAACCGCAAGGTAATTGTTATTCGGAGTAATCTACCACCATATTATAGTCGAATTTCCATCCAAATTTCACATTTCCCAATTTTTCTCTCGACGGGAAGTTCGCTTTGGATGTATGCTAACTCGCCGATTGTGGAACGGAAAGGAATAGGGTCTTTTTGTTGTGTAGCGTATCTTGTCGTATTGGGAGGCGGTTAAAAGGAGAAGGAAGGAGGGAATCGGTGTGAAACTTGGAAGCAAGAGGAAAGAATTTAGATCGGAGAATCGCTAACGCATTGCCTTGCATTTCAATTGCAAGCGCAGCTCCCTTTTTTCGACGTATACACACCAGAGTGTATAAAGAAAATGGAAAAATATACAAAAAGGTTTATACGTATTCTCAATACATCAGAAGGGACTAAATCATCATCTACATGCGTTTTTCATCACCGCCAAATGACGAGTCACTGCCAAATAACACTCGTCATTTGGCGGTGCTTGCCTGCATGGAGCTCCGAAAGTGCAAACTGGTGGATAACCCCAAAAGTACGAGGTGTGTTTCTCCAGCTGTTGCATCTGAGGGAATGACCTACTTGAGGACAAGAGTTGGTTTTTAACTCTGCCGATAACCTATTCCCAGCCTGGATAGTGCTCTGGGTTAGTGCTTTGGCTCTGAGGAGGTAAGACTTGGGTCAATAAATATATAAATATAAATTTTATATAAATTATTAAATCTGAAATCTGAAGAATCTGAAATTTAAGGTAAGTGTTAACAAAAAACATACTTGCAACTTTTAAAGATTAGTATATATAATTACGCTTCGGGAAGTATAAGTCCAGATTGTATCACAATACAAACATTAAATAATGAGCGTGCTTACCTCCATCTTAAAAGAGGTGAATAAATATATACATACCTCCTGATATGCTAACAATCCCCCTACCCAAAGTATACGAGAGAAATAAGAAGTTCGGGTTAGAAGTTGGCAACTTATACTTGAAGCAAATTATGCATCGTCCTATAGCACAAAAACCAGATTATCAAGAATATACCAAAAACATGAAGACGGAAGGAGTTGTGAGTTGACAGCGGTTTACTAACTGCATATAAATCTTCTCCCTGGTTACGGTGTATTTTAATTTAGACCGAAACATTTCATGATGTAATCTCGTGTTTGCAAACCTTGAAACCTGTTTTCTCTCTCTTGTTGTTCTAAAAGTGTAACTTCATTGCATATTTTCACCTCTTCCATACTCGAAAAAATAGTTTTATTTATCATCTATAAAAAAAGAGGAATCGATCTTATGGTTTGTGGAGCACGCTTCATCCTAAATGGCTTATAGGTTTTTTCTGGAAGTTCCTGTTTGCACTATGTGTATCATATATAATATACAATATTAATACAATATATACTATTTTAAAAATAACTCACAAACATCCATAATCTAACATTGATAATAAGTCCAGAAGGAAGATAAGACCTGTTTGCACTATGTGTATCATATATAATATACAATATTAATACAATATATAATATTTTAGAAATAACTCACAAACATCCATAATCTAACATTGATAATAAGTCCAGAAGGAAGATAAGACCGCATTGCACAGTCTAGTCCAATTGCGCAATTAGATTGCTCATCCCATCATGCTTGTCTTTTTCTTCCAAAGTGGCAAAAGTTCATGTTGCATGCATATATTAACCTAGATATAAAGAGATATATATAACTATATTCGTCACGAATCTCTATTTTAGTGCTAAAATTAATAGATGCATCATTCACCAGACCAAGAGGATATAAAATATATTTTTTCACGAACTAAAGAATCTGTATGCCAATGGAGGACGAAAGATCTAGGAAAGTAAAATCTAAAGTGAATTACGACGGAAAAAAAATAAAAGTCTAGGAAAAGTTTGAGAATGTAGACTGATCATTTAATCAAAGAGGCCAAATTACGAATAATAATTATACCCTGATATTCCAGAATTATCTACAGTAACTTGAAGGTGACGGTGAGAAGGAATGACGAGAAAAGGAGTCCATGAAAGCGAAGGAAAGGATATGATAAGGAAGGTCTCCCTTTTGTTATGATGATGAACCGAATGAATGAAAGCGACTCCAGAGAAGACACGAACAAAAAGGGAGGAAAGAATGATGCAAACAAGGAGGTAAGACTGCGCCATCGCCGTTGTCGATTGAACGGCGACGGGCGTCACCCGTCGTGATCTGGCACATGTCTTATATATAAGAAGGCGACAAATCGCTCTTGAACCACAGGCACAAGGTGCACGAACCCCCCCTGCGCCAGCGTACTGATTCAGAAACAAACGCAGCCCTTTCCTTCCTTGGACGACTCTCTCTAAGTTCCATTGCGCCTCCTCCTCCTTCGTTCTTGAATTGTGTTGCCAGCCACGAGTGTTACGGTGTCGTAGTCCTTCTTCTCTCGTGCTCTTGACATTCCTGATCCAGGAGAGTTCCTCCGGTATTAGCAATCTATAGGCTTTTGAACGGCCGCGAGCACCACCATGGGATTGCAGGTGATTTGAGGGCTTGCAGATAAGAGTGCTTTCGTGATATGTGAAGTGGATGAGGACTGGTGGAGTTGTGTATCTTGGCTGCCTATTGTGGTTCTTGGTCGAATAGACAATTTTTTCTTCCCGCGGTTCAGGAGCCTTGTAAGGCTCTCATGGAAGATCTTGCTGGGCTGGTTGACCAGATGGCACGTTTCAGTTATTTTTCTCCTTTCTCGATGAACGATCTGTATTCCCGAGAATGCGACGAAATGGTCCAGTGCGGTTGGGCTGAAACACAATCAACCCAAGAGCAATGGGCCATGAGTACGGAGCACCTGGCAGAAAAATTTGAGCACACGATGCCTTCAGTGGATGAGGCAGTATGCGAGTCTGAATTCATAGAGAACTAGATAGCGACTGCTTTCGCTTATTAATTTTCTTATCCCATCTGGCAGGATGTGGAACAGCCACATTCTCGAGGAGTGGAAGCTTGGTACATGGATGATTCAGTGGAGGATCAACGCTTACCGCATCGTCTCACACCAAATAAGCCAGTGTCTGCGCAACAGTTAGCAGGTCATCCCCTACCCTCGCTTTTTCGGGACATGAGAGGTTTGGATTCATGCGATGCCAGCTTAATTGTTCTCATTTATCCACGTCCCATATTTAGGCTTCTGGACGTCAGCAAGGTCGCCAGTGTGTCGTTCAGTCTGTAGTTAAAGAGGTTCTCGCGGGACTATCATATGGTAAACGCCGTTAAGATCGGTACTTAGTATTAGTAGTATGCGATATGCGGTAGAAATGAAATAACTGTCCGGGGAAGGCTGATTGCTCACGTGCCTGGATGACATCCTTTGCATCTGGGAACAGATCGTGTAACGATGTATTCGGTCTGGCTTGTCCGGTCAGCAGATGAGACAATTTTCGACTCGAGGTGTTCGGCCGCTCAATATAGCTCCCTATTCAAAATTGAGTTTCTGCTTTTGTTTGAAGCAAGTCCCTGGAATCCATCGTTTCCTGATCGTAAATGCAATAATTTCTTTGAGAGCAGATTTGGGAGTACTTCAGTGGCACCTAGACGCGGACAAATACGAGAACGATCCGGAGTTGGAGCAAATACGCAGGGAACGAAATTACACCTATCAGGTTGGGTGCTTTTATCGTCGTGGCGCATCAGTCTCAGAACGCAAAATTGCGTCGTCTGCTCTTTATATGCAACCCTTTTGGCTAGGATCTTAGTAGTGATTGTTGCCTGCGTTGGTTGTAGGCTTTCTGCGTTTACGTTGGCCTAGTCTAGCAGGCTTCCAAACTGCCATTTGTAGTTTCACTAGACTCTCGGACCCACCACATGTCTGTGGTAGTGGAGACTCTTTTATTATCCTCTCAGTGTGTGTGAATATGAAGAGGCACCTTACGGGAATAATGCTCTGAGGGAAAAGAGAATCTGTCATAGACTCCCCCTGGTCTAGTTCGCTAAGACAATAGACTGTGGTCACCTTTCTTGTGGATGATGAGTTTTGAGTGGAGACGGTAACTGACGTTGCCTTTGGTACCCTTGTCTAGAACTCTACAGGAAAGTCTGCACTCAACCTTCTCTAGGGAGCCTAACCTTTAACGTTGTATGCAGGATATTATTGATGTATCCCCGACTAAATTGCCCGAGTATGAAAGAAAGATCAAGAGCTTTTATGAGGAACACATTCACACGGATGAAGAGATTAGATACTGTATTGATGGCAGTGGTGGGTACCTTTCCTTCGGTTGCCGCCACTTGAACTGTGTATAGGATTGAACACGCCTCTAGCAAGTCGGTTGGAGATTTGCTTTACTAACTGAAGGGCATATCACTTTGTCTCCAGGTTATTTTGATGTTAGAGACTCAGAGGATCGCTGGATCAGAATCTGGACGAAGAAAGGGGATATGATTGTCCTTCCGGCCGGTTTATATCATCGTTTCACCCTAGATGAGAATAATTATATCAAGGTGAGTTAGTCAAATCCGAGCATATACTTGCAATTTACTTTCAGGTGAATCAGCGGAAAGTGAGCTGGGCACATGATGTCAGTTGAGCAAAGTGAGATCGTTGAAATGTGCTTGAGAACAAGTCTTTCACTGGATTTTACCTAGGCTCTCGAATCTTCCGGGAAGAGATGTAGTTCCGTGTCATTGTCCTTCAGATTCTTTGGTGCACTTAGAGACTAGCTACACAGGTGCAGCGTGCACCTGTGTATTTGTTAAAGGTTTTAGCTGAATACCAATTAGGATGCCCTTGACACCTGATCGGATTCAGCGTTGAAACCACTTAACATACGCAAACTTTGTGGATGTAGAGCGCACACACGGGTCATTGCGTCCCGCTGATTGGATGTTCTGGTGTTATCGAGAATCTAGCAGCTTTGGTCGTTTTGCACCCTATTATCTCAGCTTCTGCACGTCCGACATCTGTTAGAAGATGTTGTAATGGAAGGAATGTGGTCAGGTTCAGGAGAACTTAAGATAGAAGGGGTGATATTTATCCTGTTATTGCCAGCGGTCGTGACTAGGTTGCAGGAAAAGCCGGGGAAAGAATTGTTCTGTGGCTATGTTTGTGACCTTTTCTTTCGTTACCAAACAGGCTATGAGGCTGTTTATCGGGGAACCAGTCTGGACACCTTATAACCGTCCACAAGACGACCATCCGATAAGGTTCGAGCTACCCTCCTCGCCGGGTTGCTGCTCCGAAAAATTATTTCTGCGTCAGGGTTTTCATGGGGTTTTGATTGACGTCTACATTGCATGTAGTTAGGGAGTTGTAAACCTCTTTTAGCGAGATTGATTTTACACCTGACTGTCGCTTTTGTTTGTGTCTAAACGCAGACGTCTTTACATAAACAGTTTCGTGAAGTCACACGCAGGAACGGTTACTGCCCATTGAGGAGTGTGTCTGGTTAGCATAGAGTTCAGCTTGTTTCGTAATAGAAAGTAGATTCGAAGGATATAAGGAAGCACCATTCCGTGTAATCATGAGGTTTCCGAGCCGTTAGGAGGTGAAAAGATGAACTTCGACTCATATCATGGTACCTCAGTGTCTTATGAGGGGGTTTGTTTACATAGTAAAGATGGCACCGGCTCAGGCAAAAGGTGTCACATAGTAAAGATGGCACCGGCTCAGAGCAAAAGGTGTCGAGAACCTTTCGGTCTGGAGCGGGAATAGTCCTGTTCGTCGGAAGTTGTATGAGCAAGGTTTCAGCATAATGGAGGAGTAAAGTCTGGTCACTACTTGCACTTTTGAAGCGTCGCAGTTGGATCTGGGTACACTTATCATCTGGGGTTTGAATATCCCTCAAGTGGAAGTTTGGAATTGCTTTACTTCCGGCAGAATCATTAAGGATAATGCGTTGTGCCGGTGGCTTGTGGTGCCTTGAAAATGTGGTGTAATCCTCTATCCGGGAACACAGGAGACTTTGGTTTTGAAAGGTGATGGTGGTGGTGTACGTGCACTTCGAACACGGAGCATCGGGGAAAATGTGAGAAAGATTCTCATGAATGATAAAAGGAACTTTAGGTAATAACGTATAGATTGAATCTTCTTTCGGACTGGTTCGGTTCGGTCTCCTCTGTGCCTCATCTCTCGTTTTGTCAACTAAAGAATACTATTCTGTCGATACTAGTCTCTTGGTATCACACGATAGTAGTCTCTTGGTTATCCTGTACTACTACTGGATCCTCGTGGGTCGATTTTGCGTTAAATCGTTGGCTGTGGTCAGGATTCTCTTACGTGTTCAGAATCCTAGTTACCTTTCCTAAGCCGAGACCTGAGTTTTAGGAGAATTCAGTACGACTGTCTGCTCCGCCTTCAAGAGTCAGAGCTCAAGAGTGTACCGACTGCTTTGACGCTCCGCAATCTGTTCTATCTTTAAAGTGAAGAGTGATTGACTCTGGTGTTCTGAGAAGTGCAGGAACGGGTTTAGGTATCAGGGCCCTGCTGGGATATTTGACACGGTTTCGTTCGGACCGGAAATAGCGGGGATTCTGTACACTAGTAAGCTCCTGCGTCCCACATCTACTTATGCCCTAAGCTACAACGAGATCGACTGTTTTGATGTTACTTACCACCGATTGGAGGATACTACGTGTTGGCTTACCTAGACAGCAGTCCGCGACAGAAGCAGAATCTCATTCTCCATTAAGGTATGAGGACTCTGCGTTTGTCGGAATGCGATTTTAACTCGGTCCTCCTATTCTACTATCCGTCACTACGCAGGCATGTGAAATTGACACTCCAGGACTAGAATCTCTTAGGTCGACACATTTGTGCACGCATGCTCATGAAAGACGCCAAATAGGAATTAGAAAGTCATTTTGAGTTCTGCTATGCTCTTGTATGGCAGTAATCACAGGCGACTTAGTTTCAGATCTGGTCATGCTTTCATTTCGTACTCCCCCGTTCAGCAATAGGTCCTCTTAGAGTTAACTTGCAGGTAGGTCATTGTGAAGAGGACCAGTGTAGTGCACTGTTCGAACTAGTTATACGTTACTACTACTACTACTACTTGGACCAAAAAGTTACCGAGAGAGACCACGCTAAACGTCAGTACCGTACCGAGTTGGAGTATCTCGCAGTGGGATGTGCCAATAATTATTTCCGATTATTGGTGCCGTCCCACACGACCAGTCATGACTGTTTTCTTTGTTTTTGCACGTTTTCCCTTTCCTCCCTGACGGGTGATGGCTTTTGCACCCTCCCGATTGAGCGACTTCGCTTTTTGTTAGCAACTGGCGGCCGTTTTTGACGATCGTCATGTCTAGTCTGAACTGATATTCGTGTTGGTAGCCACTCCACGAGCGTCGGTCTCTGTGTCGGACTTTTCAACTTATGCCATTCTAGGCATCTTGCATACCTCCAGTTTCGTTGATGACATGGTATCGACGCAACCGATTGGTTGGGAATGTCCGGACGTTGACATTTGTGGTCCACTGCTTCTCAATCAAAGAGCTCGCTTCATGCATAGTATTTTCAGATAGGAACATACAGTCAAGCCTCTTTGAAGTCAGACACTTGCTGACCTTGTATTATGTGGCTATGACGTTTTCTGATTGTAAATTTTAATACGTAATATACATGTGATTACATATAATCATTTTAATAAAAGGAATTTACGAATAAGAAATAAGAAATAGAGTTAGTGTAAAATATGAGAATGTAAACCTTGTGTAGTGTTTATGAACAACAAGTAACAATGTGTCACGAAAGAACATTCACACAACAAAAGTTATTTCGATAGAATCACATGTTTTTGTTCTTTGTGCAAATGTGCTTGTGTACTATGTGAGAGATTATAAGAAAAATAAATTATCAAAAAGTTATTTGTCGCATGAAAATATGATCATAGCGGAACTGTGACTGTATCGGGTATGACTATAACGAAGTTTTGCTGTATAACCATATTTTTTACAACTTCCGTAGTTTTGTTGTGCCTGATTATACCTTTCCCACTTTTGACTGATTATCGTCTGTAAAACTATGCATTGTATACATTCTTGACGAACCTTATGGTTCATTTTGTCATATCATTGATATGTTGGATTGCACACCTTGACTTTCTAAGCATATGTCATTTGATGAGATATTTTTGTTGAAATGATTTGAATGACAGGTATTTAGTCATGATAGAAGATAATGAATGATGAACGACAGAGCAAAATGAGAATTTTTATTATTGATAGCCAGTGAGGAATGTTATCAAGCAATACATCGCTAAGAAAGATGTGATCAGCACTATTAACCTAGGGGGATTAAAGTTTAACCTGTTTAAAGGTTTAGAAATAACACTACAAGTAGGGATATCTACACTACGAAGCACTTCCATCAAGAGAAGAACAAAAAGAAATACATAGTAGGTGACAAACTATACTTTGAATGGCTCGTACATCACTCTATTAAACCTGGAAACGAGAACTGATTGATGCAAAATACAAAATATTAGAAATGTACTTTCATTTGCTATGACTACCAGTATAGTTATAGATAAGTTGTGCTACTTAATTTCAATAGTAAGTAATAATAATAATATAATAATAATAGTAAGCCAATATGCTTTCAAACATTCATGTACTCTTTAATTTGCACTTTCTCATTTTCTACATCTGTTTCAATTTTCCTCTTTGTTTCATAAACTATACATAATAAATAAAAAAGAAAACATCAGTTTAATCTCACTTCGACAAGTAAAGATTTTAACTGATAGAACAAAAGAACAAATCTATGAAATCCACTTCCCAAATCTTTTTGATCTCAACAGTTCAAACATCAAAATAATATTCTCTAATCATGCTTACCAAGTATGGAGACTCGAAATCCATGCTTGTTACATATTGCGTGTAATTTACTCTAGACCTTGCCAACAAAATACCTAGAAGGTTACATATCAATTTCTTCTTAACACGAGACTGAAAAGAAAGACCATTGTCCCGATAGTACCCAACGAAATGTTAATGGGAGGATCAAAGGTCTTGAAGAGTTAAATATATAAGCATATTATCCATCGTTTTAATCTTTTAGAGCGCTCAAACGCATACACCTGGATAATTGAGTTTTTCTAATAATTAGAATTTTACACAAAAGATATAAACTATTAATTAGTGAATGTAAAAGAACGATTAATTGCACTTGAACGATAAGTCAGTATGGTTCGAAACTAGCTTTCACTCATGCAATGAAGGATTTTAAATGGCAGTAAGGTACAAAGACAGCAAGTTCTGTCCGGTCGCTGGGGTCAGTTCAATCCATAGTTCTGTCGATAGGAAGAAAGAAAGGCATCATCACATAGACATAATATCCATCTAAAACTACAACACAATAGTTTTTCTCGTTCTAGGGAGGGTTCCATTCCTAAGATCATGACCACGAAATTACATATATTCCCATATACACACATATTCTCAGAATGTGATCCTCCTATCTACTGAAGATTGGTGTCCCAAGTGGTTTAGCTTATTGTCCTCCAAGAAAAAGATCGTGAGTTCAATTCCTTGAGGAGTACGGTTGGAGGTGTATGTGTTACGAACTGTGAATGAAGCTTCTGGTCCGAGTGTCTATGTGGTGGACTCATGGGAGACCCCAAGGGACATGTAATACCATTTATCATTTACGTAACATCTGAGTAACATCCAACCGTGTTTATGAAATATAACTATTTCAAATCATCGACTGACTCATCATAAAAGAGTACGAAATAAATCCTCTCTTCTTGTATTTTGGAGTGGCTATATGATGTATTTCTTAGTGGATTATCGGGAAAAATATGGACAGTCTCATGGGAGACCCCAAGGGACATGTAATACTATTTATCATTTACTTAACATCTGAGTAACATCCGATCGTGTTTATGAAATAAAACTATTTCAAATCATAGACTAACTCATCATAAAAGAGTATGAAATAAAGCCTCTCTTCTTGTATTTTGGAGTGGCTATATGATGTACATTCCTTAGTGGATTATCAGGAAAAATATTTGATATATCGAGATTGGTTGATAAACCATGATCTTTATATGTTATTTTGAAAGACTATAATTTTTAAATTTTTTTCTAAAAGTGCAATTAAACCATTAGATCGCTCTATAAAATAATCTAAACTTTATATATTTTTTATCTTTTATGCTGGAAAAACCACGATCATAATCGTGCCTTCTCAATCTTAAACCACTCCTCGAATAAAACCGAGTTGTTTATAAAAATTATCTATATTTCATATTTCCTTTATCTTTTTCTACAAAAACCACAATAGTAATCATTACTTCGCAATTCTAAACCACTCGAAGAGGTAGAACCAAGGAGAGTAGAATGTCCCTCCAGAGGCTTATTCTATACATGAACCAACTGATTAGAGTGAAATAACGCAGCTGAAGTCAAGCACGGTTTCATCTCTGATGGAGACTAGAGCGTTGTTTCTGTCTATATCTTTCTCGTTGAGATGCAATAGAGACAACAATACCGTGACCGATGGGAGGTCAGAAGTAGAAGACGAAAGTAAACTGGAAGAGAGAGTTGCCATCGTCACTATCAAATGAGAGATTGTCTACCATGACCATCATACTTGCATATTGTGATTGTGAGGAACGATCAGAATGAGTAACCCACCATGAAAATCAAAACTTGCTCTCGCCTTGCATGTAAAATCTTTGATACTTGTATGATTTACTATGAACAAAAACCATGTATAGTGTACGATACATAGACGTCGCTGAGAACTTTCAGAAATTTGCTAGATCAACTCTCCTTGACCAGACCCTTTTTAAGGTTTCGTCATTTGATTCGTCATTTTACCCCTGACTTGCTAAAGTTTGTAATTCTCATACTATAATGATTTCAAACTGTCATGACTGTTTGTGAAAGCAAGATGAAGTTGACCTCAAATACGACATCTCAATATGTAGCATTAGGTCTATCGATTTTGCACTTTCTCCAGAATGGACAGAATTACATAATGATGTTTATTAAAAGTTCACATGGATCATCAAAGGATCCATATTAAACTTTGATACGGATCGTCTAAAACTAATATGGATAGTCCGATATGGCTCAAAAACCGAAACTACAAGCTGTTGGAAATCAAGGGTCCGATCAAGTGACGAAACGTTGAAGATGATCCGATCTAACACAAAACACGTATAGGGGCCGATCAAGCAAATTTCTGTAAGAACTTCAGGTGATTTACACCTTGAAATTACAGTGGGTGGATTACTCGATGTAAGACTGATCGCTGCGCAACGCTTCTTCATTCTCTAGATCAAACTAATCCAATCGACTGAAAAGCTCGTCATAACCAAGTTACAAACCGCATAAAATTATACAAACGCCAGTGCATGTTCAATTCAGTCCAGTTCACGAACGCGTTAACTTATAAACGCACCAATAGTTAATTATAATTGACACGAGACTACAGACTACAGAATCGGGCTCCATAGTTTCGCAACGAGAGGGTAACTCCGCCCTGGAGCTGCCCTGAACAGTTGAGGTAACTTGATCAGTGCGGATGTCCTTCACAAAGTTGTCGGCCAACTACACGGTAAGGTGCCGACCTTTCACACCACAACATGGGTCGGACATATATGCACAAACTGCTTAGACCTTACAGATCATAAATTCGCCAGACTTAGAGAAATTTGCGCGATGTCTGTAGAACAACCGTGTCTCAAATGAAGTGAAAACAATCATATTTCTCATTATCAATAACCTCACACGCTGAACCTTGCTGGTGTAAATCTTCTGTGCTCAACAGATCTGCTATGTCTGCAAGCAATTAGTTCAAACTAATCTTGGTCCCTTACTGTACTTACACAAGTTTACTGGGCAAAACAATATCATTTTACAAGTTATCTACTCTGCACCTTTCAGGAGCTGAAGTGGCTAATGATCCTAGTTTACTAGTTAGACATTGCTAATGACAGCTTTGTGACGATATAGGTAGGTAAAAAATTTAATCCCTTATGAAGGCATGAATACTACAGTACAATGCACTCCAGACAATACATCGAGGGAGAACGAGTAGCTCCGTTCTTCTGGGTCGTGGAATGGTGCCCCTCACCATGAGGTAGGCTTTACATCTAAGTTAGCAAACACTGGTTACATTTGCTCGTAAACCGAACTGATTGAAAACAAGATCATCCAGCGACTCCTTAAGAGGATAGAACCAACTTATCGGTCCTCTCTGCTTGGACACAAGAAGGAAAGGTGAAGTGCTTCAACTACAACCGGTGGAACACTCACGCTTCAGTCAACTGGCGGCGGGTGACGTCACCTTGAACAGAAAAGTTGGCTTAATCCACCTCTCAACTTCTTGTGTTGAACCTGATTCAGCTTCAAATGTCTCTTTCATGATGAAGGAAGGAACTCCTGGCCTTGTAAAAGACCACGGCTTGTGTGTTTCAGGCGACGCCTTTGCATCAACGTCTTGTTCTTCTGTGTTGGCAAGACTTATAAACTCTGCCAGATCTTCGTTGACGATCTTCTCATTCTCAATGGGGATCTCATCTTCAGCAACCGAACTAGCAGCACAGACTTGGTTCCTCACAGGTTTGTCTTTAGTTTCTGGTTGGCTGGAACAGAAGTATCTTCTCTTGCGCTTGGTCCCTGATTTCCGACTTACTGCTATTTCAACCTTTCCTTTCTTCTTCGGATGATGAAGCTTGCAACTCGGCTTATCAGGACACTCCCCCGTAGCTGCATGTGTGGGACACACGTATGTGTGCTTCTTGTTGCACTAAACACAATCAAGACAAGACCACATCACAGGCGAGGTACAAGTTCAAGCACAAGCTTCATTGATATGTAAAGAAACCAAGAAGCGCTCATTTCCTTGCGAATAAACATCATTAACATCGTACTGACTGATGCTTATTAAGCTCGGCAATGACGGTAAATAAAGGACAAACAACTGTAACTGTGAGGACAGTACCTTGTCCCCATCTTTGCAGTAACCGCGAAGAAACCCATCACAGTATTGGGCCTTTGGATTGACATTCACGTGTCTGTACGGGCAACTCTCATTTGTACACAGCCCTGGCAAACAGACGTGGCTCTCGTCAAGACAGAGCCTGCTGGAAAAGTTAAACACAGGTGAAAAAATACAAAATTACCCTTGCTGCAGCGGTAAGGGATGTCGTACCTTCAAGAAAGAAGGAACAGTCTGGCATACGCTCTGGTATGACCTGCAAGGTAAGAAGCACCATTACAAACTCTTTCTCGAACCTTAAGGAAAACAAAGAGAGAGGAACTTATAGAATTCTCAAGAGTACTCGGGCGCTAGCGAGAAAAGACTAGAGCAAGAAGTAACGGTGGGGACATTGGAAGAGGGCCCGGTAAAAGAACGAGAAAGACAGTGGGACGCGCGATAATCTCAACGAAGTGAACAGGGCCGAGGAAGGATGTTGAACTTGGAGAATCTGAAACATGCAAGACTTCTACTTGTGGAAGTCGCATCGAGAATCAACTAACCACGACCGCGTAAAAATCCAAGAGCAAACTTCCTTCCTTCCTTTTCTCCACAACTAGAAGAGCCTAGGCTGTAAGTTTCTACCAAGTTGTCACCAAACTTGCAGAAGTTTACCTTGTGAGTCAACAGACACTGTGGATCAGTGCAATTTCCTTTGAGAAATTTCGTGCACACAGCAACTTTATCTGGATCATGAATGTAAATGCACTTGCCATTCTCCTTGTTGCATTTACCAAATCTTGTAAAGAACTGACAATACTGTTGCTTCTTGGCGCCTCGAGACCGTGCATGGTGCAGGCTCCACCTTACTTTCTCACTTGCCAAAGCCTGACTGGCTGCTTTTGGATCTCTGACAAGCTGATTGCCATTGCCAACTCTCAAATAGCTGCACCAACGTTCACGAACTTCAGGAGTCAATTGGTTATGTAGACAATCAGTCAAACTGCAAGCTGCACCGGACCTGCGAGACTGAAAGTAGAGACTAGACAGAAGAGAAAAGGGCTATCGAGCACTCACACAGTCCCTCCAATATATGATCGTCTCGGGGTGAAGAGTGGTAGAGTTTTGGCAGGCCCAGATGACATAGCTGCTCCAGATTCTCCTTTCGTATCTAGACATTTCCAGTCCGAAGCTCAGTACGAGATGATGGAAACAATGAAAACATGATGCATGCATTGAAGGAAGGATTTCTTCAGAGTAGGTAGGCAATCATTTGTCATAGAGTACCAGGAATCCGCTGCAGGGTTTTCGAAGACGCATCCATCTTGTACCGTGTTAATCCAACCCATACAATACGTTCTCCAGCGCCTGCCATACAACATAAATTGGCCGGACTTAATACCGAAAAAGTGAAACTCGATCTTGGATCAGATATTCGGAATCGTGCAGTGAACCATAGAAGTAAGAAAAGTTAGCACCCTACAGAGCCACAAAGAGCGGAGAAAGAGCAATATAGACAATGTCCTGTAAAGACTAAAATGGAGACGTTAAGGTGATATCTTCAGTCGCAGGAGGGATCCGAAGAGGAAAAGGATAACCATGAAAAATGAAGTCGAGGTATCTAATAACCACAGTTCCTGAGAACTGGTATGAACGTGCATATAGTCCGGAACACAGTAAACCTCCAGCTAACATATCAATGATAAAAGTTACTTCCATACAGTTAGTGTCAGCGAACCTTAGTTCTACAAGATACCTAGCAAGTATCGAAGTGTGCCGAAAGGCAATTGCTCAAAGAAGGAACATGATACTAAAGTTAGTCAGTAGATTCAGCTATTTTGATTCCGTGTACAGACAGAAATCTCGCTTATGGGTTCTTCGAGCAGTCAAGAGTATTCACAGCATAGTCCCCAACAACGAAGCAAGGTGTAACACCTAACAGCGACACATACGCCCCTGAAACAAGTCATCACCAGCATGTCCCCACAGCTTGGTCAAGTGCTTCACTGAACATCTGTCCACAAGCTCGAGTTTCTGTTCTTCAGGCAGAGCACAATGATATCATGTACCCAGGTATCGTATAGAGAGGCACCGGGGGGGCCGTATGAGCATAAGCGTTTGAGACCGCTTACGAGTGACAGATCAGCCGGAGACTATACCCCTGCCCTTGTCCGGAGGCTATTTCCAGTATAGTTCCTACCACTTCCCTACACGTCTTGGAAACAGTAAATCTTAAGTACCTCTACCGACCAGACATGCCTTCTGAGTAACTCCTATGGGAAACCTTAGAAATGAGAATGCAGGTAAACTGAGATGTTTGACTGAAGAAGATTGAAGAATAAACAGCATTCAAGTTACAATGACTTTGCATTTGTTGAAGTCTTCAAATGCAAGATGAGAAATAAGATATTACAGATAAGACTTCAATAAGTGTAAGCTGAAGACTTCGTGATGAAAGACTCGTTCGTGGAGATAAAGTAAAAGTCGAAAATTGTCCAATTGATTACCAAGATGATAGCGACAGTTCGCACGAGCGTGACATACAAAAGGTTATCCAATCATAGACAGTTACTTTGAAATGCCTCTCAAGTCCACGTGGACTCATTTCCACTTGTATGATAGGTAGGTAATAAACATAACAAGCTGCTCTTCACCGTCCGACCTCTTTGGATTTCCTTTAATCGCCCTCGTTGCGACACTCCCAATCCTATAGACGAGGACTGACGACTCCACAAAAACTGCACCTACGATCTACAGCAGTAGAGAACTGACAACAAACAACTAACCTAAACGTCTTAAAGAGATACCTTTCGCGACCTTGCGAGTGACCCTTCTATCGCTCTTTCCTTTGACGGCAGCCTCAGCCACGGCCTCCTTCTTCTCTCGTTTCCTACTCTCCGCCGCTGCGACGGCCTTCGTCACGGCCTGAATCAGTGGAAGTCAAGTTTTAACTCCCAGAACAAAACTCTCAACCACGTTGTCCGCGTCACGGGACCATGATGATCAGCAGATACTTTTAATCACTTACGAAACATCAGATAGTATATCCTCCAACCTATCACCTTACATACAAGGGACCAAAAACTTTAATCTAAGCGCAACCACTGCATAGGCAACAAAGGAGACATCTGCATACAGGTAAGCAAAGGGTAAATAATTTAGTCGTTTCGTCATCGCTAACCTCGCTCGCAAGCTTGGCTCGCTTTTCAAGAGATTTTGTCCACTTCAAGTTTCCACCTCCAAGGCTCAGAACGCCTGATCGGTGTAATGAAAACCCATCAGCCGAGCGCGTGTAAACAGGTTGGACTGGCCGCACTCTGCGAAGTCTTTCGCTGCAACCAAATTCAAGTGCAACAGTAGCGTTACGTAAGTACATTACAGGGACATACGCAGTTACATAATGGGCAATGTGGCCATTGCTTCCAGCTAGAGAAAAGATCTCGACGTCATAGAGGGACAAGGAAACGTCTCCCGTCGATTGTGAAACGTCAAAAGCTTGGGTTTGGATACCATACCTCATTACCGACAGCAGAGATCCCTTCTTGCCCTCTGGCAGAGTTCTGACTCTGCGTGATCTGATACTAGTTGTCAGACTATGCCTCTTCCATGGAAACAACAGTGGTGCTGGTTTCCGCACATGGACAGCCGTATCCGAGTCATGACTTACAGTTGCACCACTCAAAGTCCATACCCAAGATGAACGCCCTGTAAGCCTCTTTTTCTGCCTCAACACTGCTATGACAAAGAGGTGTCGTCAATAGAAAGATTCAAGAACGAAACGCACCGGGAGCCAAAATATCAGTCCATCAGAACGAGAGCGGAAGCCCTCCAATCGAGCAGTGAAAAAGAGAGTAAACTAGGACTTCAAACAAAGTATTTCCTTCCATAAATGCTGACCAATACACTACTAGACAGTCTGGTCAAGTGGAGATGAAAGTCCAATCCGGCAATAGGAAAAAAATGACCTCTTGCCAGCCTCATCTTTTTGTAAAGAATGGAGTTGCGGCTCCCTTCCTCCGCTAGACGCTTTGGAGGCCCAGTTGCAAGAAGAGCCTGTACAAAACTTGAGTTACCATTTCCTTGGACACCACTGTTACGAACCAGCTGGTTGGTTTTTCTCTTGATGTATAAATCTGGCATGTGCTGCTTGTTGACAGATTGATTTTCTGCAAGTGATGAGTCAACAGATAGCGAACACGGAGCAACAACAAGCTGGTTTGCTTTCCTACGAACGTATATCATATTGTTCGATACAGGACCTGGAATTACTGAGTTGCTTGGAATAATCACGGGGAGCGACTTAGATCCAGGGGAAGTGTTACTCGTTTCTGCTGAATTATCAATAACATCGTCACCACCAGGAATTTGTAGTCGTGAGCCTGTACCACTCTGCAGCGGTATGAATGCTGATGGTACACTGCCCGTTTTGAGGGGAGTTCCGGAGCCTAATATACCTTGTGGTGGAGTTTTGGGCCTATTCGATGATATGCCAGGTTCCGGAGGAGCAACACTGTTACCCTGGGGAGGAACAACAACGGGTAGTGTGACAGATCTGGACACACATGAAATAGAGCCTGCATTTTCAGATGTAGGACCTACAACCTTTCGCAGAGCTGGCCGGGAGCTCTTCACATTGTCTTGAGTTGGAAGAAATGGATGTCTGAAAAGTGGTGGCTTCTGATTAGGACCCTGATTGACCATAATCGGCCTGGTCTGGCCTAACATACCAGTAGGAGGAAGAGATGGAGGCAAAGTGACAGCCCCCGGCGCTCTTACAAGGCTATTACCTTTACGAACATACGCAGCTCCCTGAGTACCTCTACCTCTACCTCTAACGGCAGGTTGGCTAACTCCGCCAGTCCCTGTACTAGTGCTCCTTAACCCCAGTAATGAACTGGCTGGCGCGGCGCTGGAGGTACCACATCTCAGCCATGTATGAGCTCCGGCAACACGGGATGAGCTTTGCTGTCGCAGTATAGCTGATCCACCTTTTGGTACAGTTGCTACTGTCATTACTTGTTGTTCTTGTGACGGGGGCTCATCTGACTGAGACTGCACCTCAAAAGCATCAGGCATCATCGGCTCGGCTGCCTGTTGGTACTCAAGAGATTGTTCTGCTAAAATGCTTGCAGGAACAGCTTGCTCAGCTCCTATATTCTTGGCAGTCTCACCCGGAACATTAACAACCACTTCAGGTCCAGTGCTGGATTCCACTGTTTGCAATAAAACAAACGCCGGCTGAACATCCTGAGTTACTGACACCGGACAGATTTCAGGCTCAACAAGCTTCACAACATCCATGTTCTTTGATGATAAGTCAACCCGTTCCATGACAGGTGCTATTAAATTTGCTCCAAAAAGTCGCACTTCCTTTGGTGTGGGCAAGCTAGGAGGCACTGCTGATGAAGCAGCGACCAATTCTACCGTCTCCTCTTCAGAGGCTTCCAGGATACTACCACCGGTATGGTATCGTAATTCCTCTTCCTTTCCTGAAATACCTGATACGTCACTAGATAGTGACATTCTTCGACTAAGGTCGATGAGCTCTGCTTCCTCGCGCATAGCGTTCACAGGTTGTACAGAAGCGGGCAAACAGATAGACAGAGAATTTGGGCTTAAACTTGACTTACGTGGAGTTTCCACCTGTTTCCCAAGACTCCTGACCTTGTTCTTCGAGACGTTCCGTTGGGGTGAAGCGGGTCCAGCGTCGCAAGCAACTATGTACTGAGAAGTCTGAAACACAGGACAAGGGTTTCTAGACTCTGTAAACTCAACTCTCCGTGCAGAGTCACCTGATGCTTTTGGCATGACAGGTACAATTGCTTTCCTGTTGTCAGACTTTTCCGTCGTTGTTTTCGCATCTTGAATTCTTGACACTACCAACCCCTGAGGTTCCTTCAAGCTACTGTCAGCCTGAGCAGAGACCTCCTTCAAACTTTGCTCCGACTTGTGGCCAGTGAAAATCAATTTTGGCATCGGTCTGCAACCTGGAGACTGCTCATTAACTTCAATAGAGGACTCCATGCCATTCACAGTAGAGGACGCGAACAGGTCAATAGTTGACAAACTAGATGCCTCCAGTCGTAGCTGCAAAGTGTCCATCTTGTGGATGTTTCGGGACTCTGCAGGCCGAGAATCCCGCTGCAAATCATCTGGACCTTTCTGAAGGGACGAATACACATTCTTGATACCGTTTGGAGATATGCTTATAGACGCGTGCCTTGTCTGGACAGCCTCTTCTTCACCTTTGGAGCCGTCGGGAATTTGGAGTTTTAATAAACGTGCACTAAGCTGGGAGTTAAGCTCCTCCCGCGTTGCCTGAACCTTCCCTGCAACCTTTCCTGATAGAACTCGTAAACTTGTACCCAAGATCTTTTCTTCAACATCCCCAATACTTGCGACCTGCTCCGACACAAGTCTCTCTGAACCTTCCACAAGATGATCGCAGTTCACCTTACCACCTACTGTATGGGTTTGGGCAACACTAGGCATCTTACTGACTGAAGGCTGTAAAGATTTGCTATTTGCTTGGGAAACACGCTTCTCTTGGCGAAACATCTCCGTCCTCAGTCGCGTGTTATTTGATATAGAGTCAAGCTTCGGGGTACTCAACCGAGATAATATTGCTGGACGTTGTAGCGGCTCAAGCTCTGCACTGTCACTCAGCGGAATGACTTCTTTTTTAATCTGATAAGGCAACAGAGCAAGCCGTTCATGTGACGAAGATCCATGAGAATGCCGAGCGTTTGTAGCATCCTTACTTGACAGAGGAGATCCTAGACCCTTATCCTGACCTGCTAATGACAAAACTTGTTCAGACTCCTTACTCCTGTTCTCACTCAAGAGTTCTATGTCCTTAAATGAAGACTCTGATCCGTCTCTTAGCCCTCCTCTTTCATGATGTGAATGGCTATAGATCGAACGAATGGCATTGGCTCGCAATTTAGATTCCTCGACTTTCACGATGCGCTGGCCGTGTTTATGAACAGATATGGTCATCTCTCGGCCCTGCCGGATTTCCTTGGGAGTAAACTGTCTTGCAGACTTCAGCTGTAAAGCATCATCCCATCTCGACCCTTTAGAATGTCTTCCATCCGAATCAGGGATAAACCTGGTTTTCCTTGACGAAGTGTAAGGCCTAATTTCCTGTTGCATAACTTCATCTTGATAAGGCCTCTTCCTGTGTTCACTGTCATAATCCCTCTCCACTGCTCTGGCTTCCGCATGCCGGCTGCGAACGTCAGAATCTTTCCCAACTCTCCGGCGTATATTGGAAACTTCAGACGAGGGTGATGCATTGACTTCTCCACCACCGGATAAGCGCTCTTGTCTGGTGGACAGTTGCTCGCTCTCCTTACGCAAAGGTGTAGGGGATGCACGTTCTCGTTTGGGCACAAGACTGTCGCATTTGACTGGTCCCCCGCCTCGTTCATGTTGATTGGTAACAAGACCTGAATCAACTGAAGCAGTCCTCGCTGTTGATGGTCTTGAAGCAAGCCCTAATTCAGTTCCTAAAGTTCTCGCAGTGGAAGGTCTAGACGTCGGCCCCGTGTCGACTCCTACTACTGCCGCTGTTGGACGTCTTCTTGTAGGGGAGTCGATTCCTAGAGCCCTCACTACAGGCGGTGATTGTAGTAATGCTCTTCTGGTTGGAGAATCACTTCCCAGAGCACTGGCAGCTGAAGGTCTAAAAACCTGACCTGGATCAAGTGCTCCAGCTCTCCCCATTGAAGATCTTGTAGCAAGACCTGATTCAATTCCAATTGTCCTAACTGATGAAGATCTTGAAGAGAGACCTAAATCACTGCCTACATCCCTAGCTGTTGAAGGTCTCGACGAGCCTAATTTTGGTCTCGAGAGCGGGACTGGCTCAGGAAGAGCAGGAACTGAACGCCGATCCTGGAGATGTGGGGGTGTACTTCCAAGCAAATGAGCCTCTGGCAGCGAACCTCTAGCGGCAGTGGTTGTGGCTAGTTCTTTCGACCACAGATGACGTGGGGACTCTGGCTTGTAAAAACCAGGAGGTCCGATCGGTTCGGCTCTGTAAACTGGAATAGTCGGAGGAGGTGGAGTGAGCTGACCTTCCTCATGTTCATCATCACCATGAACATTGCGAGAACTTACAAACTGCAGCTGCGGTTGATCAAGCTCCTCTTTTAGTCGCTGGAATGGGTGAGGATGGATCCCACCTGGAACATTGTCAGCGCCCAAGGGCCTTCGCTGCCTCTGCAACCTCGATCTCTCAAAATCCGTATCCTCGTCCCTCGGCCTTTTACATGACATGATAACCGACTGAAAACCGGGTGGAATTGATGCATCTGGAGGCAAATCTTGAGAACGCACAGGTTGCCGAGCACCGTAACGCAAGACCAGATCAGAATGCGTGCTATCCTCCCAAGCACCATATGGACCAACTTGATTTCTGCCGGGTGGCTCCATAACCTGCAAAGAACCATGAAATGGCCTGGGTACATCTGCTAGAGGGCGGTCGTTCTCCATCCGCTTCCCATGAGGTGCACGGGAAACTTTGTTAAGGTACTCTTTCTCAATAAGCTTCTCATGAGACGCACGATACACATTCTTCAGGTGCTGCTCCCTCTCGATTGAATTCTCGTGAGATGCACGAGAAGCGTTTCTCAGGTATTCGCTTCCAATCATTTTCTCATGAGATGCCCTAGAAGCTAGCTTAAGATGTTCGGGATTTCTTAAATCTCCTACTTCCTCTCTCTGTCTGAATCCGGGGAGGAACTCGCCATCAAGACCTACATGTTCTCTACCAACAAGACCTATAGGTTGCCTCATTCTCATCACCTCATGTACTGGTGGACGAGGTCCATCCCAATCCGGTGGTGGCTGCCCCGGCATAGGCTGCTGTTGACGGAGCAATGGAGGAGGAGGAGGAAGCTGATGATGTTGCTGCAGATTTATCCTATGTCGAAACATAACACCAGCAAGCGCTTGCTGCTGCTGCTGCTGGTGTCCTTCCCAACCCACAGGCGGGGGTGGTAGAATTCTACCAAAATCTTCTTCCTCCCCTTCGAACAGATTAGGCGGACGGTTGAATGGGCCATGAGGGTGCAAAGGAGGACATCCAGGCCCAGAAACGTGCCCATGTCCTTGCTGCTGCTGCTGTATTAAAATTCTGTCCCTTCTGTCTCTCAGAACCATCATTGGCCGTGGCATCGCCATCTTCTCTTATACCTAATCGTCCTCCACACTTACACCGTGTCCAAAACCGCTCTCAATACGAAACTAAATGAAATTCCTACATCTATCCAACGCCGCGCCATATCCTCGTTACCTTACTAGCAATCAAATAAAGACTTAACTTTTCACATTGTACTGCTCTCTCTCTACTTCCCACTCATCCAACTGCCAAGCCATCCACCCTTCAGAGGTCCATCGAAGAAGTGATACACAACAACTGCGAGATGCACTAATTACTCCATGACTGTTCATCGGCATGGATCGGTCTTACTTCGAGACATACATACGCTCCTTACAAGAAGAAGAGAAGCGAAGAAGAAGGTTCACCAATTGCATAACTAAGCGATGAATTCAACTATCCCTGCACTTCGTGTCTGATAAACAAACAGGGTCGCAAAAAAGTAGCTCCCTGCGTGGCGCGGAAACTCATATTGTAAAACTGAATCATGTTGCTTTCATGATGTGATCAGACCAGCTCACACTACGAAGCTTCTTGTGTGGCAGGGCCCCTCGGCCGCTCCTGCCACTTTCTCGACAGGTAGGCCGATCATCATCTACTAGCGCTCGTGTGCTGTTCAGTCTTTGCCCCAAGCCCAAAGTGATGGCAGCCCCAGTCCACGAGTCCCCGACTTGCCCGCGGCCCTTTCTTCGCTCCGATGCTCCTAGCCTCCTCCGCTTCCGTCGGGCAGCCGGAGCAGGGCAGGGCAGGGCAGGGCAGGGCAGGCGTAGTTCCCTCTCATCCTAGGATAGCGGCTACTAGCGGGGCAGCCAGACTAAAGACCAGGTCCGCGTCCAAAATTCTCCAAATTCGAGGTCTCTTGCATTTGGTGACATATCGGGAAAAGGTCCCTTTGTTTGTTTTGTAGTAAATTTGTAATTTGGAACTCATTGTCACGTGGTTCCCTGGTAATCGGGATTCGGGAGTACGGTACTCTAGCCTCAAGATTACTGGACAAAGACTAAGTTACGGAGTACCTTCCACATCAATGTTTGTAACTACGGTAGCTTTGTTGGTTGAAAGTATGGTTAGAGTGAACTAAGCTCGCCCCCTTAGGGCATCTCCACCCGAACATTGGAAATGACTCGGGAAGTACCAGTTCCCAGTCTGTTCTCAGTCTCGTCAAAACTTGACATGGTATTCAAATTTAACGTGGACGTTTACCGAGACGGAACTCAAGACAAATTTACAGTGAAAATCTGTCATTTATTGTCTTTTCTCATCCATCACGCCAAGAGGGAGACTGGTTACGGGGACGGTTTACAATGCCGAGCCAATATACATCCCAAGTGCAGTTATTGCTAACAGGAAGAAAAGGACAAACGTGAATGTAGTTACTGAAAATAAACAGAAATAACTGGTTTGGAGCTGGCTACAGGTGAGAAGTTTAAAAATAATGTAAAATGGAGAGGTGCTAGGAACTGCCGAACCGTTTCGGAGGTGATTATGTAGGCTTCCTAATATTGAATAACATACGTACTTTCATGACAACATTAGTTAAATTTAACATCTTACTTAAATAGTAAAAGTCAAATTACTAAACTTAGAGTCTATAAATAGACTAGATTTCGTACTGTACACATGGTCACTTTGTGTACATGAAAACCCATAAGTAGAGGATGGGAAGATATCTCCTTCCTTTGTATAAAGATGCTGGCTCTAAGTGAATAAAAGTATTAATTTTTGTGAACATCAATTTATGTACTAACCCTTCCAAAAGGAAGGGTTAGTGAATAAATTAATTTGTTTGCATCATCTCTTCCGAACTTGGAAGAGGTGAATATACATAGAAAATAGATGCCCTTACGAGGTCCAAACGCCAGCCAATATTTTATTCTACGCAGTATTTTCTTTTGTGATATTAGGCACGTTTTCTAAGTGAAAATTTGTCCTGCTCGGAGCATCCCCAGCGAAGCATCTATTTTGACTCTACCTCTAGTTTGAGAGACGATTTCTCCAACGAGGTATGTAACGGTCTCCAAAACCTGTTGCAGGGAAATAGGACGTATAAAGTTTTCCACTAGAATATATTTTTATTTTTTAGTTTTAAGATATAAAATATTCTTTTTACACTTGGTAGATGAGTATAAGATCGGATGATTTAAATAATAAATAAATGATAAAAATAACTTTAAATCAGCATTTAAAAAATACACAAAAGCTTGAAGACATGGACAAGTCAAAAAATTCAACTCGCATTTTGAATTAATGAATTCTACTATCATTAGATCATAAAGACATACATATTACTGAAGAGTAAGCATCACAACAATACCCAAGGTGTGATTTTACTTGACGAAAAATTTATATTGAAATTTATATGAACTTGACCGAACAGAGTAAAACAATGTATCCAACCCCAAGCATGAAACCCCTGGAAAGAGAACAAGAGTAGAAAAAGAATTTGTAGGATGAAAACCGTCACTAGTACATGTCGAGCTAATGCTCCGGAATACCAGTGGCAATAGAATATTCTAATAAAATATTTTTCCTGGAATTTTGTAAGCTTTTTTGTTATTTAAAAGCGTTAAGTATTATCTGAAATCCATTCTGAAGCATAATACTTTGATATACATTTGTAGAGCTAACAGTTTATTTCACAAAAAAACGATAAAAGACTTAAAACATGATAGAGTTCCTACTTCAACTTCACATGCTTTTCAATATTTGATTTCTAAAGAACATAACAGAATTAAATATATATGTATACTGTATTCTTTGACTTCACCTGCTTTTCAATATTCTCTCATGTTTCTCAATATGTTAAGTTTCACTGCTATACCAAATGCATAGTCTTGTTACTCGTGTTGTCATTTACGAGTTATGCTCGCTCACGACCAGATCACACACAAGAATTGATCTTGAGTCAACTTCCACAAATCCCAGTTCAGTATAAACTACGAGAGTATTGACACGACTTTTGGTAGAGCTTACCGTCCAACTAACAAGTTTTACCATGTTATATATATTTCTAAATTAACCATTAATACTATGACATTATAAAAAACCAAATATCTTGAATGTATACTAAGTAAATATTAACTATATCCATTTTTTACCAAAAAAGATTTGGTAAAAGATTCATGCTTTGGAGACGTGGATGCATGCAGAAAACATTTCTATACTGAATGCCTAATAAAGTTCATGAGTTGATATTATAATATAAACCAGTATCAAAGAAATATCCATACAAGATCCCCTCCATTCTTGATTATGACTGCTACTCGAGACACTAAGGGTACTTTGGACTAAATCATAAATCAACTAATTCCTAAATCAATAGAACATATTTGAAAAGGGTCATGATTGCTCACAAAGACATTGAGGATGCTTTGGATTAAATCATAAATCAATTGAATAGATTTGGGAATTGCTCTAAACAGTTTCTCCAAACAGTTATTCAAAGAGTGTCTTAAAGCTCATTCACTGGAGATACTATGAGACATCATTCATTTTTTGACATCTACTCCAAATTTCTAAAGTAAAGAGTACAGCAGTGTCAAGGTAATTCTCTCCTTAGTTGAGTGAAACATTAATTATGATTCACTTTGACATTTTTCTCACATGAGATCCAATCATTTGTCATTTCATTCAACGTATAAACTTTGTGAGTAGTAGTGAACCGTCCACTACAAAAGAACTTCATGACGAAAATTCATTTTGCTCAATTGTTTCAGCTCATTTGACTCTTTCATCTATAGTTTTCTAAACAGATTTTTGATTTTCACCCACTATATAATTATTTATTCTAAAGTGAAATTCCTTCACATTGTAATATTATGATAGATTATTGCAACCTACAAAAAACTGAAAATGATCACTTGTATGCATGTATGTACTTTCACTTTGTGTATGAACCAGTTGAGTCCAAAGACACATTTGGATCAGACCCCCAAAAGAACTTCAAAACTTGATCGGACCCCCCAAAATTGAAAGTTGTTCGAATCCTTAACATATGATGACACTGATACATTTGTGAGGTTCTTGTGTGCGCATGAAGCAGCAAGTGTATCTCTTGTGTAGTGAGTTGTGCAATAGTAGCAAAGATATGTTGTCTATATTTGTGAGACTCGACCGCGACATAACTTTCTATGTAGCGTACATGTAGAATGGTTGTCTTGTTTTCAAACACTAGTGGTCAATATTGTAAAAAGAGGTGAAATATGATGAAAATCAGTTCAGGCAAGAAAAATTAGTGGATTGTATTGATGAATGGATCAGAGATAGAAGATTACATGAATCGTATGTTATTCTAGGAGGACGAGACGTATTTGCTTGAATAGTGTAGAAGACGGAATGGTGGAAACATTAGAGGGGTTCGAAGATTTATTTCAAGAATAGGGAGAGAACTTATCTCTATCAAGGAAGGTATATCAAGAGGTGCTCGAAGCAGCTCAAAGAATTCAGCTTGGCAGCACATCAAAACTTTCATGGAGTTTGAATCCTGCTTCGACACTTAGTCAGTGGTAAACTTGTGTATCAATGTGAAATGCAAGACAAAAAACAAGTTCATAGTTAGAGTTTGTAGATTCATTCATTCATGAGGCTAAGACAATGTGGACAGAATGTGAGAAGGATGACGAATAGTAGGGGGTCTCAAAGTTATGAACTTTTCTGAAAGTTTCTACATCCATGTGAAGGAGAAACGACTTCGACCAAACCTTGGCATGTGTTTTTAGTTTTTTAGGTGTAGTCCAACTTTATTCAACCATACTACAAGGTAGAAGGCTGACTTCTGATCCAACAGATCATATCGAAATCCAAACTGAGACGACTAGTAGTTCTGACAAATTCAGCTTGAGTCAGATTCATCAACTCGAGTCAAATCAACCCATGTCAGCTTGAACATCATGGATTATGAATCGAATCAGCCGAAGTCAACCTAAAAGACTCGAACTCTGGATTGAAGTATTGTAACAATTTTGTCACTATAATGTCCCTAGATTGCTACACCCCTTATTAGATGCATATCATCCTAGACCCATGCTTGTCACATAAAAGTCAACACAAATCCACTAGCAACATACATATAAACTTCATACTCTCAAATCACCATCTCTTGACAATCGACAAATCCTCATATCATGCGAAAATACTTTATTCATATTACTTCATTTTGTTGTCTCTTATACAAACAATTGGACTCTTATAACAATGCTATTCTCCACAATCCGATCCTCAATCATTCCTAGACTACGATATGCATCCAAGCGTAGGAGTCTATGATGACTAGCTATCTCATAACCTATTCTCTATTCACCTCCTTCCTAATCTTGTCTAATCTGTTCAACTTGTTTTTCAACCTTGTGCATAATAGATCCCTTTGTGTTTGTCAATCCCTCTTTTGAAAGAGATTTTTCCGCTTCCATTCCCGTTGGATCTTCCAAAGTGGACTCAAACTCGAATGCCCTTGGAAGTGCATTCCCATACTTTATATAGAGAGAGAAGAAACACATGATAAGGTTCAGCCCAATGCTAAACATCCAAAGTGAGCACACGGATCGCTGACGTGATTTACATGTAACCTTAGATCTGAAATCTCAAAACATCTATAGGTCTCAGAATGAGACAAACAAGACCTCATTGGAAAGCTCTCAAAGAGTACAACCAAGAAAATTTAAGATACACCTTAAGTCATACTTCTAGCGGTCCATTTTTGGATAAAAAAAACATCATTCAAGCCCTCAAATTCCTTCATGAAAGTTTCAGCAATCTTTTGGTGCTCTAGTCTATTAGTAAAAGTGCTCTTTTGCTAGATCTATTCTCATGTCGACTTAGACGTAATTGATTGTTATACCAAAGACTTTTACCAAATCAATTTACATCTCTAATCGATAAGTAGAATTCTACTTACTACTTAAGAACCAATGTCCCTGTTGCTCAAGTGCTGTTCGAAAGTTGTCACTAAGAGTGGTGCATTTATAAGATTTTTGGTAGGTTCTCATGCTGCTTCATGTAATAGGCATATTTTATATTTCATCAGATAATCTATCTGTTGATGACGAGTCTCTCGAACGTGTTTCTTCAAGATGCATTATACTTCAAAATCTTCTTGATCATCGATGATTTGAGGAAGTGATCGAGATTCTTGCGAAGTTTCAAAGTTTTGGGTTCATGGTGCATATCACCGTAATAAGAATACATGAAAAACTGGATGAATCTTCATGTGAGATGGAAATTTGAGATGATATGCAACTGCCTCTACTCTGCAAACAACCGAGAAAGGTATGATGAAACTGAGGGTTGAATTTAAGACTACCGACCAACGTAATGTTGGTTATGGATAACCCTACTTGATCACCAATCATGAACTCTTCATGCTAGTGGTGTCCATCGGCATATTACTTTTGTTGATTTTGAACAACTTGCAGTTTCACCTTGGCTTTTTTCACTCTTTGTTGAATCCGTGCAATGAATTCATTGACGATGACAGACCTAATCGTGTCAAGCTTGTCGGTGTGAGAAGGTATTCTTCCTACATGAGATAAAAATGAGTTTTATGAGTAGACGCATTGAGTGAGTTGTTGTAGATAAATTCTACCAAAGGAAGTAAGGTGTCTCACTTCTCTTGCTCCTCTAGAGTAATGGCTCGTTACATGTCCTCAATTGTTTGGATTTCAGTCTGTGAGTGATAGACAATGGACATGACAAGTTTAGTTTTGAACGAATCAAATAGGTTCTCCAAAATAGACTAGTAAACTGAGGACCTCTATATGATATGATCACCCAAGACAAGTCATGTTGAGCAAAAAATGATGTTCAAGTATAACTAGACAAGTTGAAGAGCTGAGACGTCTTTCGTGGTTGGTCCACTGTGGATCATCTTGCTAAGCTTATCTACAAAGACGACTATGAAGTCAAAATCAGAACTAATCATGTATAGTTCACACACTAAGTCCATACTAACATGTTCTCAACGTTTGGAAGGAACAAGAAAGGGTTGAAGAAGACCGGAAGGTGCTTGATTTGTAACCTTATTTTGTTAACATATTGCACAACTCTGAGTGTTTACTGCAACATCCTCCGTCATCTTGAGCCAATAGAAAACTCGTTAGACTACTTCCAGTGTCTTTTTTGCTCCCATGTGTCCTACAACTGCTGAATCGTGACATTCAATTAATATGGTGGTACATAGTTCTTGATCATCTAAGATTCATAACTTCCCTTCGTGGAATATCAATCCATGATTGCGAGTAATGGTTCTTGAAGTTTTGGCTGCTACAATCTGTGCATCAGACCTTGTGTCCCCGATCAGTTTTGTCCAGAAGTCAAAATTCATCTTGACTTCAAAGATTATGTTATGCACGACAAGCATGTGATTTAATGCATCAGCAATTTGCTTTTTACTTTCAACATATGTGATGGTTATGTTGAATTGCTTTCTCCATTACGGATTTGTCTCTTTGAGAGATCATTTTGCGTTTCCAAATAGACTAAAGATTGATGGTCTGTCTCGATCACAAAACCCTTCTCTCCTAAATACTACTTTCAATGTTTCGTGGTGAAGACAATGACCAACTCTTCTCTTTCCGTTGTGTGGTAGTTTCGTTCTGCTGGTAGCAACTTCCATGAGAAATATGCAGTTGGATGCCAACCATCCTTCCATTCTTGCTGCAGCACAGCCTTCACGGCAAAGGTTTAGGATTTAGAGTTTAGGGTTTAGTGGTTTAGTGGTTAGGGTTTAGGGTTTAGAAACTATTTATCCAAGAGGTTACTCGCAAACACAACACAACTTCATTGTATTCTTTGTTTATTACTTAACTCTTTCTAACGGAAGGATTAGATACTAAATTGAACCTTTACATATTTACCTCATCTATCAGGTGAATATGCAAGAAATATTTCTTCTTTTATTATAAAAAATATTAAAAGTTTTATACTAAAATATGAACACGAATTAAATTTACCTGTAAATATTAAATGATAATTGTGACTAGCGTTGCGAGATGATTCAAACATAATTCATAGAGCGAGACATAAATACCAACTTCGAAAACTATGAGTGCGATAAGCGACTAACAAATACATATTAATTTAAATCAGACACTAATTTATTATCTAACTCTTTCATTAAGACGAGGGAGATGAACATATGCACACTCTCCCAGAATATACAGATGCAAATATAAACTGTCATTAATTTGAAACTGGTACTATTTTGCCCTTGGTGTTTTGGACTTTTGGAGAGTCATTCTAGAGTGAATACAACATCCCATCACATATACATGGTTTTGAATTGATGATCATTAAATTTTTAAGTAGAAAACGAAAAAGTGGAAAACATGTATAAGGTTAAATAATAACTGGAGCTACAATTGCGACACAGTTTAGACATAACCCATAAGCAAAACATTGACTGACACGACTCCGAGATTACAAGTGCTACAACTTGTTAACAAACTGAGTAATTTAATTAACAAATTAATTGATTACTTAACCTTTCATGGCGGAAGGTTTAGACAATAAATTAAACTTGATTCACTCTTTCATATAAAGATGGAAGAGTTGAATAAACAATCATTTTTCGAAGGATTCTTTTACTAGTCTAAGAGTAGAAGTTGGTTCATTTCGGTTTCAAACCGAAATGTTTGACATGGAACCTAACTTAGCCAAGACGAACGTTTTTTAAATTCTGAACTAAATTGTTTTGAATTTTTTGAATCCAACTGTTCCTCAACCGAATTGCTTTAAGAGTTTGAACTAACCCAACTTTTTATGAACCAAATTGTTAAATCAATTGTATTGTCAATGAACTTGTATTGATAAGTTTTAGACTTTAATAGATTATAATATAATTAACATAATACTCTAGTATTCAACTTATAATCTAGAATGAACTATTCATATTTATTACGATAAAAAACATTATTATCAGTTTTTTATTTTTATTTAATACTATATAACGAAAAATCATTATTTTAGATTATATTAACTTTTTTGGAGATTAGAGAACCAAACCGCTTAAGGGTCCTCTACTTTATGGACCGAACGGTGTAAAGACAATTCTAACCGTTTCAAACCGAACCATTTAAATATTTATAGCAAACTGCTTCGGACCGACCCTGATTTACACGAACTCCGGAAAATGTTTCGGTCCGGTTTCAGATTGAACCGTGGCCTACTAGACTAAGACTACTCCATATTTTCTTACTCTTACGAAACGGTTGGAAATTCGCAGTCATTCATTTTTCGAGAACAAAAGACGAGCAAGGATCGTGAGGACATGCTATAACCGGAAAACTAAAACTGCAATAGTAGTGTCAATGTTAGAATCTTTTCTAAAGATTCTTCACCAGCGAGGAGACTTACGACTTCGGCTAGACTTTTGTGGGGTTTTTATTTTAGTAGAGAAATTTTTATAATAATAATATATGTATATATATAAACGGTTAAAATAAATATTTCATTATTTTATTATTAATTCTAAAATGATCTTCGAGTTTATATAGAATTAACCGTTGAAACTTATGGTTTTTTCTCTTTCAATCGTTGAGAATTTTTTTGTTTTATTTGGACATCCATTAATACTTTGTTTCTCGTTTAGGAAAACTAGAAAAGTTAAAACTAAATACAAGAAAACTAATTAGACTAAACTAATGAAATGTTACTCATGAGCATTACCTCTACGAGTACTAGTGACGGTTTTCACTCTTTTGATGGAGGGTCGATTCTGGTCCTCTTTCCTAGAGATTCTTGCGTCCGAGTCTCATGCTTGGGGATTGGGTTCGCTATTCTACACTGGTCAGCAAGGTTCATGAGATTTTTAATACTGATTTTTTATCAAAAACAATACTCGGTCGTCTGCACACCTTGAGTATTGCTATGATACTTATCTCCTCGTTAGACATATGTGTCCTTCTGACTCAAGATAACAAAATCCATTAATTTACAAAATAAGATCTAGATTTATAGATTTGTTCATATCTTTAGATTTTTGTGTGCTTTCAGATTGATCCAAAATCTATGTTTATCGTAAATCATTTGATCTTATAGGTAAATCTTGAAATCAACTACTAAAGACTACAAAATAAACTACAATATGTTATTTTTAATAAAAAAGTAATTTATTAATGAAATGCTCCAATCGTACAACCTGTACGGTACATACGTCGTCCTTATGATCTCTACTTACTGTACTCCAGTATGTAACGTTCGACCGCAGATCTCAGAATTGAATCTTTCGACTCTAACCAATTAGTCGCAGAACGTGAAACTCCCTGAAGATCTGTATATTTTATTTGTATCTCCAAATCCAGTTCGTTAAACTTTCCACTAATAAGCACATGGGATTTAATAACCGTCGAACGGGTTTAGAATAACCAACTACTCTGCTGCCGGTCTCGGATCTTAATTTCAGATTTCAAAACACAGTGGAAACAATTCGAGGTCTGGATTGGAAAAATTTGGACAGGAATTCCGCTACTGGTGATCAAGTCGGAACGCGATGACCCACGAGGAGCAACAACTAGGACTATGAATCCTAGTGGATGCTGAGAAATAGAAAGACAAAATAATTATACAGAAATAGAGTGAACACCACACCAGATGCTTCCAATTCAGCTATGGCACACAATATAAGCTTACTTATCATAGAATAAAGAAAATCACGGACTCATCTACATTACACGTCTGACAAGGTTAGACATTTTGACATAATAAGTCTCATTTGAAGACTCCAAAATTGACATCCAGTGTTTACTTGCTGACAAGGTCTCTAAAAACTCTTGGACCGACAATCTTCCGGAGTGAAACTCTCAGATGAGAATTTCACCAGAAGACTTGTCTTCACTCCGAACACGCTGAATTTTCTACTCAACGGACTAAATCACAAATTAACGATCTGATCAACACAAAAATCTCTCAGTTATCTTTAGCGATCCAGTATTCATCCACGGTGTACTCTCGGTATCTTAATATATGTCTCCAGCTTGCAGAGCTCTTTCTCTGTTTTTTATTCACTCACTGCTCTCTGTTAAACAACCAGGTTGAGAAAATGAAAACTAACCAAAGAGTGTTTTTAGGGTTCGCGAACCGAGTTAACTAGTCTCCTCGATCCTTCTCTAAGACCTTGTAGCTGCCACGTATCTTTGCCTAATTACTTCCCAAATATAGGAAACGAGGTTACAAGTATAACCACAGTACACAACAGTCCCACATCTACCGTAGTGCCGCTTACTCAAAGCGGCACTGCGGTCAAAGTAACAGGTTCTCTGATCAAGGAAAGAGACAAGGCTCCGAAACCCCAGCACAGTTCCCCGAGCAAGGAGTCCACACCTGAAGGTATATGAATTTGGACTAATCAGGAGTAATTAGAACAGAAATGGTTTGGAATTTGGGATTCATCTTTCCAACGGCCAGTTAATTCCCTTCTTTTCTCGCATGCGCTTGGTCCGGATGCGGGGCTTAGCCCCGCTGTTCTTGCTCCCTTCGGAGAGATGGTTGCTTGGCCTTTCGGGTTCTTTCCTTAGTACGCGAGATGGTTGCTTGGCCTTTCGGGTCCTTCTTTCCCTAGTACGGCTTGATGGGGTCTTTCCATCCGTTCGCTATTCATTGCGTCCCGTGTTTTTCTTGGTCCTTACGTGTCGTCCATTCTCTAGTCGTCACGTGGTTTGATTCTCCGGTTAAAGGTTAACCTTTTCGACAGGATGACGTAATCGTGCGAATACTGCCAGTAAGAGGAGGGGAACCAAGCACGAGTAAGTAAGATGAGTTTGCACGGCCGGTTCTATTCGCCGTTCCGATCTTATTACCGGCATATACTTGATCGGGCCTCTTTTCCTTCGTCAGACGTCGTGATTGTGCTCCTTGATCTGGCCTTCCCGTTTCCCACGTAAACAGCAGGTTCTCTCGCCTCTAAAACTGGAACTGTAGCCTTCCTTCCCGACCAGCGGCCGTCTTTATCCCTCACAACCACGTTCATTTTACAAATAAAGAACATGACTACCTCAGTACGTTCTCCACGTACAACGTTTGACCGATAGTAGCCTGTCTGGAGCCTGCTAGAAGAAGCGCCATGAGTAAAGGCCTGATCAAGAAACGACAATGGCGTAAGGAGTCGATCAGGTCTATACGTGAAACTTATTATCGTTATTTTCACTTTAAATTATGGATCATTAAATCGTTATCTAGAACGACGGTGAAGATATCACGGAACTATATAACGGACGGAGATATGCAACGTGGCACAACGTGGCACATTTTATTATTTATTTCATATTATGTTTACTTGCTACAAAAGGTATTCGATTAAAAAATTTCTAATTCATTATCGACGTGCCAGAAGCAATTGTAGCTATTAACAATTAACAAGATCAGGTGCCATTTCTTCGAAAAGAACATTGTACAACTAGTAAGACTAACACTACCATATAAGTAAATCTTATGTTTCTAATTATTGTTGTATCGAGTATCTTACCTCTTGACTATGAATAGAATAGAATGATAGATCCAGATGTCTACCAGCGATTGGAGTTGGTGCTTGGAAAGCCGTTGAAGATATCCGAGGCAATAACAGGAGAAGAAATGGAGGAGCTGTACCATGACAAGATACCAAAGCGGTAACTTAATATAGATTGTCTATGTCATGTGCGATAATACTAATCCATTATTATTTTATATTTGTATCTTTTCCATCTCTTATTAACTTTTTCCAGATTTTAAGAGTCTTGTATTAAAATAAATTATAATAAAAATATTTTTTATTTTTTATTTTTATTTACAAAAGCTTCAAGTAATTGTACTTGAGCTGCTCCACCATGTAAATAAACTATTAATTTTTAAAAATAAATTTATATGCATCGATTTGTTGAATAAACTGATCGTTATAGTACGTAGTCGTGAGTATGGACCCAACTATTATGAGTGATTGTTTTATAACATTCATCTAAAATATATAATTTATGATAATTATTTAGATAATGATGCAAAGATATGCATTCTTAAAATAAAATTTCTCTCGACTTTAATAAATTCAATTTATATAGAGAACTATATATATATATTAAATTCAACTAAAATTTATATTCAGATCTATTACAGATACTTCTCAGATGCTCTCACTAGTTTATCCATTACATACACACGAAGCCTAAAGGATCAAACTGAAGAGCCCATGATAGACCATAACCATGAAACTGAATGATTCAGCTAGATAACTGGCCATTTGGAAACTCATGCGGGACTGCACTCATCAGTGTGAAGTTCGAACATTCATAACCGATAGAACAATGTGGACTTGCATACAAAGAACATAACTGAAACCAAAAAATGGAAAGTCGATTATGAATGGAATTACTTGGTGACATAACATTTATTGGAAAGTTCCAATCTACACATGATTGGAAAGCGACTGTTGTACATCATGATAGCACTCTGCAGTTCCAATCAAGTATTTGTGCTTTCAATTGCAGTTGACTCGTGAACACTACATCGTAATCCTTGATGGATGTCGAAAACTGTTGTAAACTTCGAGACACTAGCAAGGAGAGTGTGGGGATGTGAGGAACAAATTATCAGCATTGGACCACTCCTTGTGACCCATAGATTCCTCAAGAGTTACCAAGTTTCTCTACCATGGACTGATATGTCTGTAGTACTGAAGGTCAGAAAGCTTTCTAAATTCTAGCCTGGAGCTCTACTAACTTTAGCATCACACCTCCTAACTTGTCCGTTACTTCAACAGCATCCACCATTCTGCTTTTCTCCTCTAGTTTTTTATTACTTGACGGTTCAGCATTATCATCGAGTCAAAGGTTTGGGAGAGCTGATGTTTAGTTATAATTATTAAACTTTTTATAATTCTTTGAAAATTCGGAAATTTGACGGAAATGAATCCAGATAGAGGAGGTGAAAACTTGAAAAGCAACCGACTGTGAAAATGAGAACTCTGGAATTTATTGGGAAGAATTCTCATCTGGCAGAAAAGTTCCACATTTAAAAGTAAATAGATGAAAATTATACCAACCTGAAGTTAGAATTGTATAATTCTGAATAATTCCTTATCGTCATTTGTAAAGGACGGATCAACCACGTGGCATATTTGGCACATCATATTTCTGCCAAATCGAATCCACATTAGTTTGTTCAATACTTAGTTTTATAACAGCAAGTATCTGATAACTTATCACTTATTGTATTTATAATTATAAACTGTTGATAGAGAAGAATATTTTGTCTTAGTACTTTTACCATTGATGAAGAGGTCAAATCTCGAGAGACCGTTCTATAAAATGATAAATGGTTTTACCTGTCCATTGGAGGTTCTAGAACAATGAGACTGTCCAGGTGAGTTCATCACAGCAAGACTCGGATCAGAAGTTTCATTAACCGTTCGCAACAACCCACAAGGGATTTAACTCACGATCTTTCTCTTAGAAGACTGTAGGCTAAACCACTTGGGACACCGATCTTCTGTATAGAGTGAGACATGAAAAGTGTGATATCTTTTTGCACCAATGGCAATAGAAGACTTGAGAGTATGTATCACTCTGACGCACGACAATAAACAGTTAAAAGTTTAAACTTGAGTTAGAGAAGATCGGTTCATACAAAATGTTGAGTTTCTACTTGTCTCCAGTTTCAGAAAAGACTCTTGACTTTGGATTGTCGAACTGATTATCAATGTTTGTTCTGTTCTTTCCATATATTGTTACACTTGATGAATGAGATATGAAACGCAATGAGAGATATATTTAATTTTGAGAACAACATGTTAAAGTATTTCATTTGTTGCAAAGAATATTTTGTCATTGGAACAAACGAAAACCTTTAGAACGTCCATTAATGTAATGTCTATTTCCAACATCTAATCAAGTTCTCTAGAGTTTTTCATATGATATTTACGATGAAAACAATCAACAAAATGTATTAGACGACCACGGAGTTAAAACGTTGACACATCATGATCATGTGTGATGATCGATGATCTTCATTTACGATCGTCTCTAGTAAAACATATCGATAGAAACTAATCGTAAGAGATGTTCAAACGAAAAAGCTCGTAAGAACTAGAACTCCTCCTCTTCTTCTAGTTGCATTTCTTCCGGGACTTTCTCCACCTCGATAGGAATGAATCCTGGGTACTGTTGTGCAACTAAAAGAGTGAACTGCATGTCAATTATTGCAATCAGTTCGTGTCGAAGACTTTTGATGCGTATCATCTGAACATCATTCTGAGCGTCAAGTTCACGGATCGCACTTCTTGTCATCACAGCCAAGCTTGTAATTTCTGTTGCATATCTTATTGTTGTATCTTCCTGCACTAGAAACAATCATGAGTAGTGGCTATCATTCGAAGAAAAAATTTGTAACGACATGAAAAGAAGAGTGACGTTAACTAAAATGAGTCTCCATTCTCTGCTCTAGAAAATTCTCGTACTAGTTAGCAAAAGGGCATATGATTTGGACAAACCTCAAGGAATGTAGAGCGAAGAATGTTGCCTTCGTTATCAACGATCAAAACACCCACGACATCCTTTTGTCCAGACGTCATGTATTAGTTTCTTGAATGATTTCTCACATTCTGAAATACATTCATCGACTTTGTTCACTATAAACTTCAAAATGGAAAACCTTCAAGTTGCCAAAGAAAGAAATGATACCTTCAAGTTGGCAATCCTTTGTAACGCAACTTCGGCTTCTGTCTGCTTCAAAAAAGAAAACAATCTATCAACAAATATGTTCTCATCAAGTTTCTTTGCCATGAGAAGTTCAAGCACCTTATGATCCTTGCATCCAACAGAGAATCATAAACATGTCAAAAGATCTTATCAATTTCATTTGGTATTAGAGGTAATTTGCTTTCCTTGACATACATACACGAAACTAGAACTATACTAGAAAAGAAGAATATGTCAAGATGTTCAAGAATCAATCGACAGAAACTCCTCGCACTTAAGAAAAGTACCATCGGATTGACGAGAACACATTCTGACCACTATAATATGAAGCTCTAGCATTCGAACTTGAAAGTTCAAACCCCCCTGCTGATTCTTGTCATCTCTTGCGCTTCTGAATTCATAACTAAGTAGATAATACAAAAGAAGGAAAGAAAAGTTGAAGAGCCCCATTGTTCACTGATTTACCCCTCTCGTTTCTTATTGTATTTAAACTCCAATTCTAATTCCAATCTAATCTAATCTAATTTTATCTCCATCTACTGTATTCTTATTGTATTGTATTTCTAACTAAGAGATTCGCTGAGAGAGTAGCCCTAGTCTAGAGGAATGTACATGCTTACTAAAACCGTGGCATCATGTTCAAGAATGATTTGGAACTTGTCATGACAGTTATTTATTGAATGTGTGGCATAGTTCAAGGAAGGCTTCATAATCTCTCTCTTACAACGGCTTAGGGTCTAGCCCTGCTCATAATTTTTTGTCAATTAAATCTTTTTCCCGGAGATAAGTTTGGTAATACGAGTCACCATCACACATGTCAGTTTATCAATTTCTATTAAAATTAAATAGTGAATATGCTTGAAATTAAATTAAATGATTCATACAAGTCATATTGAGTACCATCTTAAGGATTTTTAATAGCTGTTGTCTAGTGTGTTAGACATGTGTCAATAGTATGTATTGAAATTTTATACGTAAAATACAAAAAGTATCTCGTCAATCACATGAAACGTAAAAACAGAGATCATGGATTCACCTACACAAAGATGTCTCTTCAATCACTTGAAATCTAAAAACAGAAATCATGGTTCCGACCACAACAATTATCCCATGTTTATGGAGTGGAAAATCTTTGTATTACCAAATTGGTTAATCTACTTCAGATTGGGAGAAAACACTGATAAACTACTAGGTGCACTGGGCTCCTAGTCATTCATCCTCATTGAAATTATAAATTCGTAAGCGACGTAACTTGAACAATTGTCATCGAGCTTGATATACTATGTGGATCTGCCATACTATATGTTTTTGAATAAACCCATAAACTGCAGAAGAATAAGGTACACTCTCCACGATTGATGAACTATATACCCATCTGGCATATCATAGGCTAGACGAGAAACCCTATAGTCTAATGTGGAACTCCTACCACCTTCTCTGCAGTGATGAAATGATCTGAATTCTACCCATATAGTTCTATATTAGCGTAGACATGACAATACCACATGAGTACAAAAAGTCAGAGTTAGTCATAAAGTGTATTGGAAGTGATGTAGGCTATCAGAAGACCAACATACATTCTGAATTGTATTTGTTAGTTCTGTCAAGCATGACAAGACAACCCAAGAGTCTTATGACTTATACATAATGGCAAAGTATAAATTCCTACACAGAGAAAAAGAGAGACCATATGTGTAGAGAAGCGTCGATTACAATGGCAGAAGGTCTTGACATTTGTCCCAAATGCAAGACGAGTTATCTATCTATCATGAAGTATGACTGAATGAGTTTCATCACACAAAAAAACTACACTAGTTCTATTCTATCCATCACTAAAACAATGTGCTTTGCTTGCAACAGAATTGTAAGCTATACGTTTACAAAAATTCATTGTTTGAATTTTTTGCTATAAATAATCAAATTTATAATTGATTAATGGGAGATAAAAAATAATCAAATATTTTGTTTTCTTGATTTCATTTAATTGAGAAGATATGCATAAGTGACTATGAGCTTAATTTCAATCGAACTGTTTGATGAGATCAATGTATTTATTGGGGGTTTCTAGTCACATATTTTCACTGCATTCGGAAGATTACAGATCTTTCAAGTGTTATGTGAGACCTTTCACCGAACAAGCTCTTTGGAACAGTTAGTCACACATAACTTATAATTAGATTCAAATAATGTATACAATGTGTGGGTGGACTAAGCAAGATCCACAATGTTACTCATTTTGACGATGGATGGTCAAAACAATACAATTTGGATGCAAACGTTGGAGAGGAATTGAATCTACAACTTCTATTCTTAGTTGCTTACCAAGTTGAATAATCTTTATTTAAGCTAGTTGTGTAGCCAATTTTGAGCTACATTGTTTCAATCGTCCAAACAAGAAGTACAATGGTAGTTGGCTTCATTGTGCTTCTTGAGGGTCATGAGGATCTCGGGAACAATGGTTGTTTTCAAGAAAGACGAGAATCTAGATATACTTAGATTGTGAAGTTTGAACTTCAACAGTATTTGCAAGTCGTGCAGACATCAAATATGTTCACTTAATTGTTGTAAATATTGAAGAATTTCTCAACATTAGAGACGAGAAGGTCTGCAAGATGTTCTCTAAATTGTTGTAAATATTGAAGAAAGTCATTTGAATTTCCCAACATGGGAGATGAAAAGTTTAAGGTTTTTAAAACAGTAATCGTTTAGCTTCTTTCAACCACATCACAATTCTAGATATACGAGGAGAGTGAGAATAATTATCATCGTCCAAATTTCACTACACTCATTGAATTGTGAATTGTTGAAACGTCAACAAACACTTCTTAGACACTATGAACAAGAAAAGCTATGTATGTGTATGTTTGATAGAAGATATCAGTATGATGTTTCTAGAAGAGAACAAAAACATTTCCAATTTACAGTTAATTATGTTTAGCAACTACTCATCTATACCTTTTGCTTGACTGATACAACAAAATGCATACTATTATTTAAACCAATATAAATGTTTGACACAAGATTGTAGAGACATAATCATGTGATTTCTTCTAAGAGAAGCATGAAAGTCTCATTTCAAATTCCTTATATTCTTTAACAGTGAACACCATATGTTCGTCTTGGCAACAAACAGACTACTAATAATCACATAATACATGATCTCAGCCTAACAACAAAAAACCATTACCTTCAACACTGATGATGTGAAAGCCACTTATTTATTGCACAAGAACTTCAACAATCAAATCTAGTACAAACAAGAGTATTAAGGTTCTTGACCTCTCGGAATCTTTTCTTGGCCAACAAGAGCTTGTAGAGCAAAGAGAAAAAAAAGTTAATTGACAAATTCTTTTCTTCATTTTTCATTTACATTTATGTTTTATTTTTAACCGATCAGAGAGGTTAGTATTGACACAGAACCAGGGAGTTGAAATTGTTCAATCTCTTGAAATATTTTAGTTTAAAGAAATATTGTGTATATTTCTTTAAACTAAAATACAAAACATAACGGAAGATTATAGCGGTTAAGTGAAGGAGGGAGAGGAAGGACTAGACGGATCGCCTAAAAATCGGAAAAATTTAGATGAAAATCGAAAAGAAATTGAATTAGATTTGGATAAATTGCTAAGGCGTAGCAACAAAAAAATCCCCTCTTCCTTTCATTTCTTCACAATCGATGTATAGGTATGCTAACGCATAGCAGAACAGAAAAATAGAAAAAATAATAATAACTATATATTTCTCCGTTTCAGGTTGCCGAATTGACGGATAGTTACGCAAATATCCGGCAAAGAACCAGAAAGACGATGCAGCACGAAAACTAAACCGCCAAAGCCTAAATTCAAAAAGAAGTGATGAAACTGAAATCTCAAGAGTGGAAAAACACATCTAGACCCAAACAAAAGTACCACTGGTTCTTCACTAACAACTGAAGGAGGTGACAGTCTAGAAGCATGAAATGCTATGACGCACAGACTTCTCAGACACATGACGTGCACGAGAAGTTGAAATTTCTGGAGCGCCTGTTGAACCAGTCGAATGGTCCGCAGGCTGGAACGGCTTTACGAGTTCCAAGCGGAATTCTAGAGCGAAGGAGACGCGCGAATTGTTTGTTTGCGAAATGGAATTTGCATGTGTTGATTCTAAGGGGACCGGAGAGATTCTGAAAACGAACAGTAACGATCGAAGAAATATGGAAAGAAATAGCTACTAGATATGCTGCAGGATGACCAGAATGATCAGAATGAATAGCTTTCAGTCACTTCTTTCAGACATCCTTGATATACACTTGCTAACATGAGTGTGATTTTGACGATGCTCTAATTGATAGTAAACTGGAAGCTCCGGGAACAGCGGTGGAATTTACTCCGACAGGACGTCCAAGCACGCATCCCTGGGTAAAGGATTCATGGTGGACTGAAACATGATCCCTGGCGACAGCGTCCTTGAAGAACGCCGTTTGCGCATTTCGTACAAAGAACCACGACATTCTGTCGTTAACAAGGTCTTGCTCGATGCATCTGCGAAAAATTCATCTAGGTTTGCTCCTCCACCAGATAACGCAGTGTCGTGACCGACCAAGGTACACAGCAATTTCGCAGGGATCTAATGTGCCCAGGCAGTAAAAGTTCGGAACAATACCATGATTTGTCTGAGAAGCGGTGATGCGATACACCACAGGCAGATGCAAGTCAGAAGTTTCGCAGTTCTAGTGGCGTTCTCTGTCTCCTTGAAATATTCTTGAGCACTACGCCTCTGATCATTCTTTAAATCTCCGGTACCCGCTTTAGTCTTATCTCACACCGCTGGCTCCTCCGTTCACAGAATTAATCTTAACGGAAGAGCTTTACACTTGTAGACATCTGATTCAACAAGCACGAGTGAGGTCTAGGTTCAAACCTCGTCAACAAGGTAGCGCCTTATACGTTTGTGTATGTCTCTTGGCGCGATTCGTCTAGCCCTGCCTTGATCGTAACTGTCTTACAGGGAAAAGACCATGAAGCTAGGGCTACATTCACATGGTGTTTGTCTCCCGCAGCACTCAAGTCGGTCATGTCTCCGAGGAAATGTTTCTTGTTTGTGAGGAATACTACTCGAAGGGGTTTGTACTGTAATTGGCCAATCAGTAGGAGAGGCTTACTATTTAAACTGAGGAGAATGTCACATGCTCATGGAACTGATCTACTTAACGAGGGATGCTAAGCGTCTAACTGACAGGAAAAGACCGAAGTAGCAACTCAGTCTTCTTCCTGGGATGACAAAGAGATACATGCCTTGAATGTAACTATAGAAAAGAATGACGCACAATCTTGGATGAGTTTACTGTACTGCCCCTCTCGCAGAGGGACAGATTCTCTTGTACCAGATGTGAAACAAGCGAATCAACAGATCGTCGATAAACTGCGAAGCAGCTGTGCTCAGTAAGCATCGGACTGAATCGGCTAGCTGAGGAGCTTCTCTACGAAGGCTCGGAGAAACGATGATTAATCCAAGAGAACGAAAGTAAGGCCCAGCTTCGAGCTTATGATCGTCCAATACTCGTCGTGTAAGGAACGGGGCACGGATTTATCAGTTCAGACTGAGTTCCTTCCCGAAGCTGGAAGTGCTCAGGAATTTGCACTACTGTAACAGAATGCAGCTGACTGGGTGTTTATATAAAGAACCCTTCGACTCAGACGGCGAATTCCCAGGCTTAGGATCCTTTGAATCAGCCCTGCTTAGCCGGATCAATTTTCTAGTAGACGATAGTAGCCCAGGGTTGAGACAGCTTGTCGAGAAGCGATGGTACCGCGGATTTTCTGAGTATAAATAGTTCATCTTTTCGAGGCTTATGGAGCTTCCTGAAGATAAACTTGAACGAAGTCGTCCGACTACCGGTAGGTTTCAAAGCGGAGAACATCCAAGCAGACGACTATAGCCATGCCAAGGATCCACCTGGAGGAGCGCCTGAGTGACCGAGGCAGAACGTCCGGATTGATCATCAGTGCATCAGTGTCCTTCACAAGGACCTTAGAGTGCTTTCGAAGAGACAGGCCAAACGAGGGCAGACAATTATAGAGAAGCGAGAGTTTCTAGGACCAGAGTTTCTAAATTTTACGAGGACAAGAAAACTCCTTCTCCACATCAGTTCAGATTCCGGAGACATCACCTCTCTGATGTTTGAGATTCCACCTGACCTTGACGGGACGGGGCTACAGTTCTGATAATCACCTGCTCACTTCTGTCGCCAGCGTACAGCTGCAAGTCAATTGTGAATAAACAAACAAAATAGTCTGGATCCATGAAAAGGCTGATGCTCTTTGCATGACCGACTGCCCTGACAAGAACCACCATCTCCATGGCGGTTGTAGTAATTTCCGCATAATCAAGAAACAATAAGAACATGCGGAGTTGTAGACTCGAAGAGGCACGTGTTGAGCACAAAGGCTGACTGTTCCGTGTTTAGGTGAGACTAAACAGTACTGACTTGCACGGAATCAAGAGCACCGTCCTTTGACTTCCGCTACGAGCTTTGTGTGGATGGCGTCTTGGAGTTACAGCGCATGAGGGTGACGATTTGATGCGGTTTTACTCAATCTCGGAGTACTGCCCTTTTCGCCCAAAGAGCAGGAATTCTAATGTAAAACAATAATGGAGTGTAGAATCGGCCAACTTTTCATATGCGGCCTGGGCTGTTGTTGAACTGTGCCGTGCAGATACGAACTCAACTGTTGCTGCTTGAATCAGTAAATCCGCCCAAACTTCGGATCTACCTCCTCCTACTACTCGTCGTCATGCCCGAGGAACCTGTTCAGAACCCTAAAGTGGTGAGAGATCGGTTGGATATCTAAGACACCAGTGTCTCATCTCTCGGCAGTCAGTCTCGAGTCCTCCACTTCCCAGTCATCACTGCTCTCTTTCATCCCTATATCATCTCTCTTCGGGAGAAGTTGTACATCGTAGAGTTCTAAAACATCCAAAACAAGAAGAGAAGAGGAAGAGAAGTTTCAAGAGGAAGAAAAGATGTCGATCATGGCGATGCCCCTGAGTGTTGCTTCCAAAGTGACCTTGGGCAAGTCCGAGTTCACTGGCAAGAGCGTCTTGAGCAAGTCCGCCACACCATCCACCAGCGCCGCTAGGCAGAACGTCCGATTCGCGATCAAGGCTGCAGGTTACGATGCAGAGCTTATTAAGACAGCCAAGACAATTGCCTCTCCAGGTCGGGGCATTCTCGCCATCGACGAGTCGAACGCAACATGTGGACTCCGACTCTCGTCGATCGGACTCGAGAACAACGAGACCAACAGGCAGGCATACAGGCAATTGCTTCTGGAAACCCCCGGTCTGGGAGAGTACATCTCAGGCGCTATTCTGTTCGAGGAAACCCTCTACCAGTCGACCACCCAGGGCAAGAAGATGGTTGATGTTTGTACCGAGCAGGGAATCGTTCCCGGAATCAAGGTCGACAAGGGTTTGGTCTCCCTTCCCGGATCTAACAACGAGTCTTGGTGCCAGGGATTGGACGGACTTCACTCGAGAACCGCCGCTTACTACAAGCAGGGGGCTCGGTTCGCTAAGTGGAGGACAGTTGTGAGCATTCCCAATGGCCCATCGGAGCTCGCCATCAAAGAAGCAGCCTGGGGACTCGCTCGCTACGCAGCGATCTGCCAGGACAACGGATTGGTGCCCATCGTCGAGCCCGAGGTGCTTTTGGATGGAGAACACGGCATCGAGAGAACTGCCCAAGTGGCGGAGAAGGTGTGGTCCACCGTCTTCTCCTACTTGGCTGAGAACGAGGTGCTTTTCGAGGGAATTCTGCTCAAGCCCAGCATGATCACTCCCGGCAATGAGTGCAAGGAGAGAGCCACCCCCGAGCAGATCGCGCACTACACACTCACCATGTTGAAGAGGACCGTGCCTCCGGCTGTGCCCGGCATCATGTTCCTATCAGGAGGCCAATCTGAAGTCGAGGCTACTCTTAACCTCAACGCCATGAACCAATCCCCCAACCCGTGGCACGTATCCTTTTCCTACGCTCGAGCTCTGCAGAACTCCGTTCTCAAGGCATGGAAGGGTCAACCTGAGAATGTAGAGTCTGCTCAGAAGGCTTTGCTCATCCGTGCCAAGGCCAACTCTTTGGCTCAGCTTGGAAAGTATTCGGCCGAGGGGGAAGCAGAGGAAGCTAAGAAGGGTATGTTTGTCAAGGGCTACACATACTGATTTTGCTCGGGTGTTCTGTTTTACATCTAACCATAAAACTCTAAAGCATTACCGTAGTCGATTGACTGACCGACCCTGCACAAATTTTGAGGAGGCTATCGTCTTCGAAGATCCACTATTAGAAATTAGTCGATGATACTTAGACGCAAAGAGAGACAAGTGGAGTTTATGACGATTCTGCAATACTTCATTACTTCTGAAGGGTAGCTGCTTGTGAAGCAGTGGAGCATGAGCATTTTTGTCGTTGAGATACAAAACGCATAATAAGAAAGGAAACTACTCAATCGAAGTTGTCAGAGAAGCATTTGGATTGCCTCAGTGCCGCTAGGTCAGCTGATAGATATGCTAGCTAGCAAGTAATCTGGATGGAGTTTGGAAAGCCAACACATCCAGACCTGTACTGTTAGTTAGGGCAACAGCTCGAAAGCATAGCAAGAAACCTGTCGATCGTTTACGACGAGACGTATGACATGCTAATATGAGACGGAAAACGTCTATCAGGGGGAGTTCTGAGCAATAAGGTATTATCTGCCCTCACGGTTTTACTTTTCTTCTGCCCCCGCCGGCATCTGAGATTGTTTTTTCTTGAGTATACAACACTTCAAGCTGTATGAATTTTGACAAGTTTGTCTGGGTTACACGTGAGACGCCCATCACAATCTGAGCGTGGCTTTTTACTGTCATCTGAGGAATTACATCTTAGGGTTCATTCGGAAGCTACTTTATTGTCGTATCTACCTGGAAAGCTTTCGTTGCTTTAGCCAATTAGCAGCTTGAGTGATGGAATGCTTGTCTGAGGTGTACATCTGGAATTTTATACAAGTTTATTAATTCGTTATTAGAAAGTCTTCCAAATTGTCCATTCCTTTTGTGTGTATCAACATGCTCTACTAGGAAAGGTTTTCTTAGCCGTTTGAGCAGCTTGCTGAAGCTCCTTAACAGCGATTCGAGAATGCTTTAGAACGAGTTTAGTAGGGACATACAGCTTCCTTGCTTTTCTTGTCGAGCATGGATATACTGAAATGCAGTTTCTTGATTCATACTTGTCGCCTGCCTTGGTATTTTCCAGCATCCACCGAGTGGTTTCTATCAGGATGGGTCTGTTCACACTGGGGAAAAAGCCTACTCTGGTTCTCGGTGTACCATCGTTGTTCGTGGGTGTGACTGTTCAGATATACCAAGAAAAGATCTTTTTCTTGGTACGTTTCCTATCGTGCTTACTCGTAGAACCACAAGCTATAATAATGGTTTACAACGAGAATCTGTCAGAAGATTAACGAGGTTCCTAAACTACTAAGGAGGAACAGGGATGTTCCAACTGCCCTTGAACAAGTTCTCATATGTCAGTTTACTGGTGACAACAAGTGATATATCTCCGGCAATTGCTGCCTATCAGATATCGTTAATTATTTACCCTCTAGCGTTCAGTCAGCTTGTAAGAGCCCCATCATTCTTCCAGTTTTCAAAGGGGACTGTAATCTTGGGCAAGCAGTTTTCGGGTCTACAGACAGCTTTTAGAACGTCCTCAGGCAAGGAGTTCTAGACGACAGCAAATTTCCGTGTCTCAAAAGGAGCCGAGGGGAAACTCGGAGACTGTTGAACTCATAGCTATCAGAGATTTAGCTTGCGTAAATGTTTACAATGGATTCATGTTATTTGTGTCACCAACGTACACAGCAATTTTGCAGCGATATAATGTGAGCAATTTTGCAGCGATATAATGTGCACAGGCAGTAAGAGTTCGAAACAATACCATGATTTGACGAGTCTGAGAAGCGGTGATGCGGTACAACCCAGAAGACCAAGCCGTTCCTCAGTGCCTTCGTACTGTGCGCCACGTATTTTAACTTGGTCTCGCCGCGTGGGGGTTACATTTCCATCTGTTCCGTTGGACAGCTGAGTGTGAAGATTTAGTTACCAGTTCCTGGAATCGATAAGTTAGCCGGGGGCTGTTCGGCTGTGTCGCTACTGCCTATCAAGTCTTCATGGTTCATCAGCATTTCGGTAGTGAGTATGTCCATCTTCATCACAGAAGACGTCAAACAACTTTTCAGGTGGAAGACTAATTTGAACTAGTTCCACATGTAAGATGCGTAAAGACTACTTCGTTGAACACAACAGAACCGAATCTCTCATGTACACGAGAATGTATGTGAAGAAGATTCGGTGTTAAGTACGAACCGGAACTGTCTGTGAACTGCAGAAACCGCTACAAATAGATTTATCCTCACGCAACATCATAAGCTTTCTTGCTAGGTCAGAGAGGATGCATCTTTGTTATGTTAGTTTCTCGTCTGATTAAAATCCTTATGGGAAGACTTGAAGAACTATTTCTGCGCGAACGGCAGAGAGAGACTTAACAACGATAGCCCAACGAGGCCACACCTGTACCTAAGCATCACTGCACACCTGTACCTAAGCATCACTGATTCTGGCTCTGATTTGGTGCATCAGTTTTAAAAAGCTCGATTTGTTTATCCTCAACAAGATTAGGGATTGGATCATGGTTTCACATCATTTGCACCAAATGTACTTCGAAGCTCAGTTTCAGTATCAACTAGGTCGAGACAAATGTACTTCGAAGCTCAGTTTCAGTATCAACTAGGTCGAGAACTGAAGGCACACTTCAGTTATCCAGTGGTCATCTCCGTTGCCAAAGGTTCGGGAGAAAACGTCAGTTAGAGGATTCGGTCATGCTGAGATGCCAGATGTGCGGATCCCTTGAATACTTTATCATTTAACATAACTACCTATACATTCTCCATCGTAATACTGAAAACAGGCGATATATTTCAGATTTGTTAGTCACTGCTCAATGGACGTGAGCAACAACCCTTAACTAATCACCGTCTGGTACGACCCAGATTGATCTAGGCGGCTTTCAGCACTTGTTGCGCCATCTCAGAAGACACAAAAGTGACTCTATTAAGCCGCCGGAATTGACAACTCAAAAAGATCAGCAGGATGTTAACAGAATAGGTCGAGCGAGACGGGCACAGAGCGGTTGGTAGGGACGAAAAGTACTTCCTCACGAAGGCCATGCCACAGTTAATCCAAGCATGGCTTCGCTCCATCTCGTCCAATGATCCGACGAAATCCCTTCAACAGGCAGAGAAATCGAAGTGCTGAGAAATTCGGAATTCCCAACTCGATCCGAACACACCCTGAAACTGGTATGTTTCGAGTCCCTACTGGCCGACAGTCTGAGTACAAGGATCACAGAAGGGAGAGCACGCACTCCTACCGAAGTCTGCAGAGAAACGAAATAAACTCTACCACACCCATCTGCTGTGATTCTCCTTCCCACACTGCAGGAACCGGGAGACGCATCGAAGCTGAGGCTGCTGGACCAACGACTACACAGGATGGAATCGCTCGAGAAAAGCAGGTGTATCAACCCTTCACAGTCAGAGAACTACAATGGATTACTCTACAAGGATCAGGATAAGACTTATACACCTTCTGTGGCGGGTTCTGGCCCTGCGAAGTTGTAGGCCCAGCCGCCCAGTTAGGGTTTCTTCGGAGAACATGACGGCTCTACATCTTCCATTTGTAGCAGACTTGTCCGTTGGAAACCTACTCAAACATCCAAGATTTTCAAGAAAGCAAATAGGACTCGAAAATCCTACAAAAATAACATCCTTTTAGTAAGTAGGAACAGGCTCTTGCGCACAGAGACGGGTTCGAACCGTGACTTCCGTCTCAGAGTTAACTTCCCGGACTTCGATATTTTAGTAGCGGTTTAAAACTTTAGAGCTAGGGATTGCATTCTTAGCCTCTATTTTCTCTTCACCTTTGTGTATTTCTAGAGCTAAGGAGTGTAGTGCTTAGCCTTTATTTTCTCTTCATATGTATACTTCTTCACATATTCATTCCGATAGGAGTTTAATTTAATGCCGGAAGGGTTAGGTATTAAATTAACCTCAGTGTATATTAATGTATTAGTGAGTATGGATTCTCAGACTTGTACCTTCTGAAGCGCGGCACTCGGGTCAAGACTTACGGGTTACCTCCTACTCTCCCCGTGTTTCCAAGCATGGGCTAACAGATAACTTTTATAAAATATTTTAATTATTTATACTTACTTAGTATATATATTTTATTTAACATATATATATATATATATATTCTCGATAATATTAAACGAGCAAAAGTTCCCGGAGTTCATCCAGCATGCATATTCACCTCTTCCATGTTCTGAAAAGAGAACCGTACAAAAGTGTTTTTTTACGAGAAGAATTAGATGATAAATTAAATCTAATATATAAATTATTTTCTGACAATAATGCATTCCGGTCTTATAGTTCTTGTTGCGGGTTGCAATCTACATTCCTTATGGGTTCTCTTTAGAAGATTCGATGTCATATAGTAGATCGATTCTTACTTGAAAATCAAAATTTGATGTTATGCATTATTGCTCCAAAGACATTCATATGATTAAAAATAGACTTTTTACACAATTTCTGAATCTTCACTTTCATTGCACCCCAAGTGATAGAGATAGTTGTTAGTTTTTCATGGGCACTTCATCTACGTCATTTGGATGCTTATTGACGACGTTATGAGGTTCAAAAAAGAAGAAAATCAAGCTAGACCCTAATACGAATGTTGGAGCTTGATCATACTCATATTAATGTTTGGTCACTTGATCATACCTCCAACCTGTCGGTGATAGTATTTTTGGTTATTGTGCCATGTATGCTGCCATGTCAACCTATATATTACCAACGATAGTGTCAACTTATATCTCAAGCCGGTTCAAATTTGCTCTATCGTGCTTTTGTCATTATGTGTGATTCTCTCCCAAAGGACCACTGAGCTAATGTACAAGAATCTTGATTCAAATTAAAAGTGTCGAGCAAAACACATTACAATGTGCTCAAGATATTAGGTTGATATTGCAACGGACATGGTGCAATAATCAAGAATATTGTTGCTTGCAGATTGAGGATGATGGAGCGTCAAACCTTAAGAGGTGTATGATCAAGCTCAACACTCCTATTAGGGGTATGATAAGTCAATTTCTGTAAAAAGGTTAGTGTATGCTACCTACAGTAGAGTGAAATACATCTATTGTACATATCTTTAGCTTCGAGGATACTAAGACTTACGAAAATGTAAAACCAAAATTGGTTTAAAACTTTGGGGGTCAATTGAATCTTATTACGGTACCATGTGCGACTTAATGAAGGTATGAAAAATGGATTTTATAATATTTATTATTATTTATTAATAAATAAAAGTTCTAGTTTAATATTATTTATATAAGTAATAAAGGACTTACAAATAATTATTATATTTTAGATATTTCAGAAAAGAATAACTAAAAGATAGATGATTTAGTTTGAAAAATTTAAATGATTATGCTATACAAGCTAGATATTACTTGTATATGGGTTATATAAATGAGATTGTTATCATGCTTTTGGATATATTTTATTAATGTTATCATTAATGTTATCTAAGATAATCTTCAAATATATGTTGTTTGGGAGTATGTTGAGTTCAACTAGAGAAGTCAATCTAAACCTCATATTATGCATATGATACTCTAATAGCTCGTTGTAGCTTATTGCACTAAGAAAGGTGAACTTATACTAAAAGAAAAAGATCTCAAATATTCTGTGATGTTTATTATATTTACTAAAATTTAATAATAGTTTTTGAAAGATCTATATATAAGTTAAAATTTAGATTGAAATTCATAAATTATAAAGAATAAAGGTCTTAAAATTTTCAAAAATTATAATATTCATTATATTACAAGCGAAAAAAAAAGGAAAATAATAATAATAATAATAAAGAAAAATAATATATTTAAAGTAATAAATATCAGAATAATGATAAATGTCGCACATGATACTCAAAGTCCATATTGAGCGACACCTCGGTGGTTTAAAAGTGCTCAGATAAATCTCTCCAATATCATTATATAGCTTTAGGGGAGACAAAGTCAGCCGTTCTTCCGAGTCCAGGAATCTACCTCAACTTCATCTATCTACTGTAATGGTTGTAATATGAAGATGAATCATCACACAACTGGTCATGAAAGTGTTGCTCATTTATATACTAGTGGTAAGAAAGATACGATTTTTTATGTAGATCTACTTGAACTTCTGAAAATATAAAGTTCGTGACACTCAAATGTGAAATGTTTTCACAAGGAAAACAAGTAGCTCCGCTTGCAATCGAATTGCGGAGCTATGCATTAGCGATTTTCTAGATCTATCACTTTTTTTCTTTTTTATGTCAGTTTTCACAAAGATTCCATCCGTCTGTCCTTTCTGCTTTTTTTCTCTTTTTGGCTTCATCACGCTCACTACAAAAAAACTACCCTTTCCTTCCCAAGTTTCACAATCGAAGTATAGTTATGCTACCGCATAGCAACAAGGAGCTTGTAATGAAACTGCATTGCTATGCTTTTAGTGATTTATCCATATCTATCTTTTCTTTTCTTTTCTATTTTCAAAATCTACATAACACTATGCTAACACTATTTTTGCTATGCTAATGTACCAGCAAATATGAATGCAAGATCAACTTTGGAGAACTTTTGTTGTTATCAAAAAAACATGTAATATCAATCTATTAATGAAAATGAGAATTTACATAGTCCCAATATTGGCATCCAAATAGTCCATCAATATCTTCCAAATGTACCACTTATGTTATCCAAATGTGTCAATTTTTGTTTTGAAAATTTTAAGACGGGTCATTACAAATAAATCATTTAAGAATAAATACTACTTATCCTATCTAATTATAATTATATTAAATTAAAGAACTCTAATCTAATCATATATATTTAATAAATATTTATACATAACAAATAAAGCAAGCTCTATTACCATAAGATTGGAGGTAAAATGTAATCACTCTAAATACAATATTAATGTTTGGATACATCATGAAGTTTAGAAAAGATACCAAAATATTAATTTATTGAAAAAACACTCATAGAATCATTTAACATGTTCTATTCCACATTGAGACACAATATAATCTCAAAATTATCATCCAAATTGCTCAAATATAACCACTAAATGTATGATTTTTGTATATCCAATGTGACAATCTCAAAGTTAAATTTCAAAAATAAAAGTTTTATGATTTAGATTGCTCAGCTTTCATCACGAGGATGAAATCAAATTACATCAAGTAGAAATTGCCGAGCTAATATAATACTAGGATTTAAATTCTTCTTATCACTTGTATCATATAAACTTTCAGTTCTAAACGTATCTTCTAACTTGCATGATCATGGTAAGCTGAGAAGACGAGCCTACCTTATGATTTCATCTGATTGAATTGTACAGACCTCTGACATTTGAACAACAATTCTTCTCTCGTCTTCAGTGATATGAAGTCTCTTGATCAATAGTTCAAGAACAAAAGATTTAGTCGATAATAAAGAAAAATGATATAACTGTCTGAGCATACCTCCACTTTGTGGACTGAATGTTGAAGATAAAGAGGATTATCTCGGATGTATTTATAGACATCAAAGGCGCGTGATAGTGCATCCAAATATAGAAGAAGATCATCAAGTAGATGTTTATCTCTCTTTGAAACATCGTAAGGTCTAGAGAATATACTAGTGAACGGAAGGTTTGGAGCGACTTTATATGGAGAATCATCTACTAACACTATATTTCTAACAATGAACCATAGACAATTCTCCCACACAGCACACAATGGTTCCAAAAACAAAGGACATTATTGCCATCCTTCTTCCATGTTTGTTTAGAATCAAAGATTTTATCTTGATCCCAAACAAATACTAACTTTTGCAAGAGGTTCGCTGGCAAGAAGTGTGTCAAATATTTCTCCAAGTTTTTCCTCTAACTACATGACCAGATGGCATCCATCTAGAAACTTATGAAATCACGACGTGCCATCACATATTTCACGAGAAAGACGTTGTCGCGCTACTTGCCGGCTACATGCTTGACTTCTACTCCGACGCTTGAGTTTAGTAGTTCTAGAAGTTAGCTCGTATTACTTCTAGTCCTTTTCATATACGTTTGACACCTTTACATACGGTGTTGACACCATTGTGTTATATATTTTGAGTCCTAGTAGGTTGATAGTATGTTATCTATCTTGTCCAAGCACTCTTGCGCTTGTGCAAATGATATCATGCTTATCTATGTTGTGAAAGTACATAACTTAGGGTTTCCATGCTGGTAGAGGTTTAAGCTCATGGGTTGTACTTACTTGTCGCCCATGCACGCTTTCTAGATTGGTTAAGTTATCTTTTAGGGTTACGTGTTATTTTACATGCCTTCGCGTGAAGTTTAAGATTTACGCTGACACTTTAGGGGCTGACGTGGTAGCCTTTGAGTGAAGTTGAGTTACCACGTGGATTAGGGCACTAAAGGACAACCAAGTGGAGCTATGAACTCCCATTGGTCTGTTTTTGTCTTTAGTTTAACTCTAAATTTAGAAACAGAGCTCTAAAGGAGAGTTCGAGCATTTGGTAAGGGGACTTCGAAATCTGAGAGCACAGGAGGGTAGAGCTCGTCATGCCAAGCACTTCCAGTGAAATTTTCGATCGATTTGAGGCAATAAAGACGAAGTTATGATCAATTGAAGTTCGAATTGTGCCAAAATTGAATCACTTTTATTGGATTTAGGGTTTTCAGTGTCACTGGCAGCAGATTTGAGGAAATAGCTTCAAAACTTCGAGGTTGTGTTCTCTGCCAGCAGGGCTACGGTTTCCCAAAAAGTTTCATATCGATTGAGTGACTGAGTAATTCAGGGCGGCCGCTGAAGCAGAAGGGGTCTGAAAAGCTCTTAATCTAGAGCAACGACTTCAAAGGAGGAGATCTGGAGTTCTGTGTACATTCAGGAGTCCCAATTTCACAGGGGTGTTCAGCATCCTGTAGACTTCAAATACTGTGAGAATATTTGAAATTGATCGAGCCAATCTTCTGTTATAGGTCGAAATAGCTATCTAGGTACCAGAAATTGCTGTAGTTTTCTTGCTCAAAACTTTTCTGTTCATATCTCCGTGTCAGAATTTGATCTCAGGCTGAAACTTCGTCTGTGAGTTCAGTAGTACCTCATTTGCATGTAAGGGAAGTTTAGAAGTCTAAACCTTCATAGTTTTCCTCTACGTGAGTGTCAAAGTTCACCGCCGGATCCTATTACTGCCAGCTAGACCTGAATTTTGCTTTTTGAATATATTACTAGATCTTACACATCTGTGTGAGTGTTTATAGCCCCTGTTGTAACCTGGAAGCCAACCTCTTGAGTGAACAACCACAGCCAGAAGCCCAGTGCTTTCCTAGGTAGACGGATCACACTCCGACATACTATCTTTTTGGTGAACTCGACATGAAACACCTAGGGTGGGAGTTTTCTTGAGAGTGTTGCAGGATCAGATATCATGGCCAACCAAGGATCATCAAGTGGAGGTGGTGCTGCTGCTCAGCAACCTGTTCAGTTGGATGCTGCTACGATGAAGATGTTCCAAGCCTTTTCCATGTTTATGCAGCAGCAGCAGAGCACAGAGAGGAAGGAGGTATTAGCAACCAAGGCGTTGCAATCTGTGGTGCATCAGATGGATCAGTTCAAGGGGACAGATATTTCCAAGTACGTGCGATACTATGCTAGGGAGATGGGGTGAACAAGGTACCTGAGAAGGAGATGGTGGAGAACTTTGAACTTGCTGTTGTGCCTGAGATTCGTGGGCGTGTGAAGGAGCTCAAGCAGCAGCAAGGACAGAGTTGGGAGAGCTTTATGCGCGCTTTAAAGGAGGAGTACTACACTGAAGATTCAGAGAGGGTGACCAAGAGAACGTTCTTGGAGTGGGTGGTTAAGCCTAACAAAGGTTTGTCTGTAAATGAGTTGTTAAGGGAGTTTGATTGTCAATATGCTCAGCTTTCTAGGACAGAAAAGCTTACACTAGAGGTGGAGAAGACAGAGCTTTTTCTACAAGCAGCGAACGTGACTATTCAGGAGAAGCTTGAGCTGTTGTTGGAAGACAAGAGTGAAGAGAGAGGATTGAAGACTGATTGGAAGGAGGTTGAAGAGGTTGTCTCTTTGCTGACCAAGAGACAGAGAAGAAGGGACAAGGTGGTGGTAAGTGAAGCAGCACCTCTGATAATTCTTGTCAAGCAGTTGTCTACTAAGCCCGCTTTGGTAATTGCTAGAGAGGAAGACTCACCGCTTGATGAGTTGATTAAGGGTATGAAGGAGCTTAAGCTTAAGCTCACTAGGTTAGAAGAGAAGGAGCAGAATGTACAGCCTGCTATGCAGAGACCTCAGATGAGAGAAGGCTTTGTTCATCGTTGTATATGATGTGATAGCTTAGACCATGTAAGAAGAGATTGTGGGGAGTTTTCAGATGCATTGAGGAAGGATCTTATCTTCTTCAAATATGGCAAGATCCATTTGAGAGAGACTGGGATGATGCTGGGAACCAACTTTGGCAAGGGTGGTATGAAGAGACTGGTGAATGAGATATCAGCATCACATGCTGCTGTTTCTCTTGTGAATGCTGCTACTTGTGGAGTGAAAGTGGAGATGGAGAGAGGGAAAGAGACTACTGGGTTGTGGTCTGATATAGTGCGGTCCGTAGCTAGAACAGAGTTAGACAAGGATGTGCTACGGAGGGTTGGCAACTCAATTCGAGAAACTACAGGATGGAATGACCCTGTAGGCACTATGTCAGTGCATGCTTATGTTGCAAGAAGTCATCATGAAGCTGTACTAGAAGAAAAACGCAGGAGGGAGGATGCAGGTGAGGCTTCTACAGCCAAACGACCTGCTACAAGGAGTGAAAGAGCTAGACCAGAGACAAGGCAGGAGACAACACCTACTCGGGAGGAGATTATGGAGGATCTATCACCTACAACACCAAAGGAGAAGGAGAGAAGCAAGGAGAAGGGTAAGATGCCGGCATACAAACTTCAGTCTGACATTGAGATTGCTACAGACCTGAAGCAGGTGTTAGAGAATCGTATCTTGAATGGGAAGGTTGAGTTTACTTTGGGTGAGATTCTTGAGATTGCAAAGCGTGAGTTCCATGAGGTTATCATAGATATCATCAAGAGGAAACGTCAGATTTTGGGTGAAGCAGCTACGTTTAACGCTCTAGGGACCAAACTGTCGGAAGATGAGGAAGATGAGATTGCTGGTTATTGATCTCAAGTATCAGAGGGAAGATCAGATCAGCCCGTGAGGTTTGAAGATGAGGTGGAAGCATCGCAGAAAGGTCATTATTCTCACAACCATTGGGCGAGAGCAACCACAGAGACCTTAGTGAAGCTAGGAGATCTAGAGGAACCTGTGGTGGCATTGATTGATCACGACTCAGAGATTAATCTGATGTCTAAGGAGCTGTACAAGCGTGGGAGGTGACCCATAGACACCGACCATGGGTGGCTTATCCGTGCTGCCAACAACCAGCGGGGAGAACTCTATGGTGCTTGCCCCAACATCAAGGTAACTGTGGGTGACATCAGTGATGTTCAGAATTTCTTTGTGCAAGACATGTCAACCTATCCTATCATTCTAGGGCAGCCTTACATTACTGCTGTTAGAATGGAGACACGAGTTATGGATGATGGTTCAGCCTATGCTAGGATACGTAGTAGAGACGGCAAAAGAGCTGTTCAATTTTTGACCGTTGCTGCAGAACATGAGAGGAATCGTGATAGCTTGAGAGACCGTCCACTACCTAAGATTACTCAGGAGTTTAGAGAGTCTAGGGGTTTTGGCAGAGTACCATTGAAGAGCGAGACTTCAACGGTACAGTAGAGATAGGATTCTCGCTTGATCCAGTAAAGCAGTAAGCTTTATCCACTAGCTTCTTGGGATTGACGTCATGTGGATCAGTATGTTATAGGAAGGTTGAGAATCTGAAGAGGTTTGAGAGGCAACATGTGAAGTATGTACATCAGTCTTTGTGAGATAGTGGAGAGTTAGCAAGAGATGAATACATATCTGGAGTGTTTGAAGAATAGTATTTGGTAGATACTATAGAGGAGTTGAAATCTATATTAGAAAGCTCTACAGATGATGTAGATAGAGTGGTGAGAGTGAGCTCCAAGGAGCTTTATGATGTAATTGATAAGTTTATAGATCGACAAGAAGTGTATGTGGAGACCAAGTACAAGTCAGTGGCAAAGAAAGTCAAACCAGTGGCTTTGTCTTTGTCACTCGATTACAATCAGAAGATAAAGCAAGCTGCACGAGAACCGACGCTCAGAGGACCGAGAAGAATTGAGCACCAGTTCACAGAAACAACACTGAAGGAGTTGAAGATTGGAGGTGATGGATTTCTTACCGAGCAAGAGAAGAAGAGCTTCAGGGAGATGCTATCTAGGCATGGTAAGGCGTTCGCGTTTGAGTCACATGAAGTAGGATGTGTAGATCCAAGTGTAGTTTCACCTATAGTAATCTTTACTATACCGCATGTGCCTTGGAATCTACGTCCTATCCATGTGCCTAGAGCTCATCTACCAAAGTTGATAGACTTGCTTAATGAGAGGATTAGGATGGGTATCTTGGAACCATCTATAGCTCCCTACTCTAGCAGATGGTTTACTGTTCCGAAGAAGAGTGGAGCTTTGAGATTCATTCAAGATATGCAGCCAGTTAACAATGTGACTATCAGGAATATGGGTATAAGACCTATTGTAGACGAGTTTGCAGAGGCTTTTGCTGGTCGTGCTATCTATTCAATGGGAGACTTATATTCAGGGTATGATCAGTTTCAGTTATCCTCTGAGAGTAGAGACTTGACTACAATGAGGACACCTTTGGGATTACTGAGGATGTGCACCTTGCCACAAGGTGCTACCAATTCTGTAGCACATATGATGAATGGCATGAACAAAGTTTTGAGGGATTTCATTCCTGAAAAAACTATGCCATTCCTTGATGATGTGCCGATCAAAGGGTGTGTTGAGGAGGAGAAGAATGAGGTAATGGATCAGAGGGGGTGCCGTAAGTTTGTTGCAGATCACATAGCTGATTGTGATAAGATACTGAGTCGACTGGAGGAAGTTCATTTGACTTTATCAGGAGCAAAGTCTGTATTTGGAGAACAAGAGGTGTTGATTGTGGGACATCTATGTGGATCTTATGGTCGGAAACCTTGTCCAAATAAGGTTGATGTCATTCGAAGAATGAAGGAGACGTGTGGATCGGTTATTGAGGTGAGAAGATTTCTAGGTGCATGTGTGTTTTATCATATATGCATTCCACACTTTGCACATGTAGCAGATCCGTTGTACAAGTTGCTGAGGAAAGGGCAAAGATTTCAGTGGCAAGAGGAGCAAAGCGAGTCTATGAAGAAGTTGAAGGATCTGTTGTCTTCACCACCAACTCTACGGAAGATAACATATGAGTTGGGCAGATCTGTTATCCTTACTGTTGATACTAGTCCTATTGACATTGGATAGGCTATAGGACAAGATGATCAGGATGGAAATAGATATGTGGTGCGTTTTGGTGCTAAGGTATTAAGTTCACGACAGAGAGACTACCCTCAGGTCAAGAGAGAACTAAGGGGAGTAGTTACTGCGATGAAGAGTGACAAGGAATACTTGATAGGAGCACCTGTGGTTGTGGAGACAGATTGTTTACCTCTTTTGGGAATGATCACTAGTTGTACAACTCCAGATATTGCTATGTTGAGATGGATAGCATATATCAAGTCCTTGAACCCAGAATTTAGACATATTGCAGGAAAAAACAATCTTGTGGCAGATATGTTATCAAGGGCTAGGTATTACGATGAGAAGGAAATGATAGATGACCACGAGGATGTGAGAACAGAGTTCTATTCTAGTGTTCTTGCTAGAAAGGATAGAAGCTGTTTTGCAGCTCCATTGGAGTTATTTGAGGAAATTATGTACGATGGCGAGTGGTTGGATCTTGGGCGCTATTTGAGTTCATTGGAAAGGTAAGAAGGCTGGTCTGATGCAGATTTCAAGAGGATCCGTAGAACAGCTTATGGGTACTTTTTATATGGAGGACATCTATGGAAGCGCTCTAAGCTACAAGGAGGTGTACCACAACGGGTGATATGTGACCTGGAATTGCAGCAGAAGCTGATCAAGGAGTTCCATGAGAGTCTATGGGCCGGTCATAGAGGAGTTTTGGCTACATTTGCCAAGATAAAGGAGAAGTATTGGTGGAAGGGTATGTATAAGGATGTAGTACAGTTTGTTTCATCATGTATACCTTGCCAGATGTATTCCAACATACGTCATCGTGATGGATTGCATCCTACTTATCCTTTAGCCATTCATTACAAATGGGTAGTTGATCTGGTAACTATGCCATTTGGACTTGGACAAATGAGGTATCTAGTCTTGGCTAGAGAAGATCTATCTAACCAAGTTGAAGGCCGTGTCCTGAAGACAAAGACCACTGCTAGTGTCTGCCGCTTTCTACTTGAAGATGTTATTTGTATGTATGGGTGTGTGAGAAAGATCACTGCAGATAGGGGTGAGCTGGATTCACAAGAAGCAGTTGAGTTCTTCAAGCGACTGGGAATCAAGTTGGCGTTAACCACTGCTTACAATCCTGAAGGGAATGACAAGAGCGAAAGGGGTCATCCGCCAATCATCAAAGCTTTGGTAAAAGCTTGCAAGGGTAAGATCCGTGAATGGCCTAGACTGCTATCATTTGCTTTGTGGGCAGATCGTACAACTCATAGTACCGTTACAGGTTACATGCCAGCAGAGTTGATACTAGGGCAAAAACCTGTGATGCCGATTGAGGAGGTTGTGCCTACTTGGAATGTTTTGCCATGGGAAGATGGTAGAAGTACGTAGGATCTTCTTGCATTAAGGATCCAGCAGTAAGAACGAAGACCGGAGGATGTTGCCAAAGTTGTGGAAAGGTTGAAGACTGCTAGAGAGAGAAACAAAGGCAGATTTGATAGAACGCATAGATTACGATCCAAACCAATTAAAGAAGGTGATTGGGTGTTAGTCTATGATAGTAGTCTTGATAATCAGCATAGCACTATCAGGAAGTTCTCCAAGAGATGGTTTGGACCTTATGTGGTGTTAGAAGTTTATGATAATGCCACATACTCCTTGAGAAAGTTAGATGGTGCAGTGCTGAAGATACCAGTCGCAAGAAAGAGAATCAAGCTCTTTAGAAGGAGAGGGGAGGACCAGAACGTTGCAGAGTTTACAGAGGATGAAGCTGAAGACTCAATGCAGGTTGAAGATGAGTTTGAAGCCGAAGCTGAAGAGTCTTGATCTGGATGGCACATACCGGAGGATGTGCAGGTTCAAGAGGAGTGGATGTCGCGCTACTTGACGGCTACATGCTTGACTTCTATTCTGACGCTTGAGTTTAGTAGTTCTAGAAGTTAGCTCGTATTACTTCTAGTCCTTTATATATATGTTTGACACCTTTACATACGGTGTTGACACCATTGTGTTATATATTTTAAGTCCTAGTAGGTTGATAGTATGTTATCTATCTTGTTCAAGCACTCCTGCGCTTGTGCAAATGATATCATGCTTATCTATGTTGTGAAAGTACATAACTTAGGGTTTCCATGCTGATAGAGGTTTAAGCTCATGGGTTGTACTTACTTGTCGCCCATGCACGCTTTCTAGATTGGTTAAGTTATCTTTTAGGGTTACGTGTTATTTTACATGCCTTCGCGTGAAGTTTAAGATTTACGCTGACACTTTAGGGGCTGACGTGGTAGCCTTTGAGTGAAGTTGAGTTACCACGTGGATTAGGGCACTAAAGGACAACCAAGTGGAGCTATGAACTCCCATTGGTCTGTTTTTGTCTTTAGTTTAACTCTAAATTTAGAAACAGAGCTCTAAAGGAGAGTTCGAGCATTTGGTAAGGGGACTTCGAAATCTGAGAGCACAGGAGGGTAGAGCTCGTCATGCCAAGCACTTCCAGTGAAATTTTCGATCGATTTGAGGCAATAAAGACGAAGTTATGATCAATTGAAGTTCGAATTGTGCCAAAATTGAATCACTTTTATTGGATTTAGGGTTTTCAGTGTCACTGGCAGCAGATTTGAGGAAATAGCTTCAAAACTTCGAGGTTGTGTTCTCTGCCAGCAGGGCTACGGTTTCCCAAAAAGTTTCATATCGATTGAGTGACTGAGTAATTCAGGGCGGCCGCTGAAGCAGAAGGGGTCTGAAAAGCTCTTAATCTAGAGCAACGACTTCAAAGGAGGAGATCTGGAGTTCTGTGTACATTCAGGAGTCCCAATTTCACAGGGGTGTTCAGCATCCTGTAGACTTCAAATACTGTGAGAATATTTGAAATTGATCGAGCCAATCTTCTGTTATAGGTCGAAATAGCTATCTAGGTATCAGAAATTGCCGTAGTTTTCTTGCTCAAAACTTTTCTGTTCATATCTCCGTGTCAGAATTTGATCTCAGGCTGAAACTTCGTCTATGAGTTCAGTAGTACCTCATTTGCATGTAGGGGAAGTTTAGAAGTCTAAACCTTCATAGTTTTCCTCTACGTGAGTGTCAAAGTTCACCGCCGGATCCTATTATTGCCAGCTAGACCTGAATTTTGCTTTTTGAGTATATTACTAGATCTTACACATCTGTGTGAGTGTTTATAGCCCCTGTTGTAACCTGGAAGCCAACCTCTTGAGTGAACAACCACAGCCAGAAGCCCGATGCTTTCCTAGGTAGACGGATCACACTCCGACAATGTAATAATAAATCACATTTTCTTACGTCTTTCTTTTGGCTCACTATTTTTATGTTGATCACTATTCCTGCATCTAGAAATTAAGACAAAATTATTAACATCATCATATTTATCTACAAAAGTAATATAAATTGAGAATTAATTCAGCATCCCTGTGAAGTTGGGACTCCTGAATGTACACAGAACTCCAGATCTCCTCCTCTGAAGTCGCTGCTCTAGATTAAGAGCTTTTTAGACCCCCTCAGCTTCAACGGCCGCCCTGAATTACTCTGTCACTCAATCGAGAGGAAAATTTTTGGGAAATTGTAGCCCTGTTGGCAGAGAACACAACCTCGAAGTTTTGAAGCAATTTCCTCAAATCTGCTGCAAGTGACACTGAAAACCCTAAATCCAACAAAAATGATTCAATTCTAGCACAATTCGAACTTCAATTGGTCATAACTTCGTCTTTATTGTCTCAAATCGATCGTAAATTTCACTGGAAGTGCTTGGTATGACAAGCTCTATCTCCATGTGCTCTCAGATTTTGAAGTCCCCCTCATCAAATGCTCGAACTCTCCTTTAGACCTTTGTTTCTAAATTTAGAGTTAAACTAAAGACAAAAACAGACCAATGGGAGTTCATAGCTCCACTTGGTTGTCCTTTAGTACCCTAATCCACGGGGTAACTTTACTTCACTCATAGGCTACCACGTTAGCTCCCCTAAAATTAGTTCACTGTACCCAAGAAGTCAAGAGCCTTGTCTTTTATTCAAGACCTACAACCTGCGAATAACGTGACCATTCTTAACGTTGGGACGGGTCTTGTGATTGATGAGGTAGCAGAGGCATTTGTAGGAAGAGCTATCTATTCGATTAGATCTATATTCTGATTATGATCAATTTCAGTTGGCTGTCGAAAGTAGAGATCTGACCACTATGCGTACATCTTTGGGACAGATGCGAATGTATATTCTTCCTCAAGGAGCGACAAACTCGATGGCTCATATGCAAAATACAATGCATAAGATATTACGGGAGTTTGTACCCGAGATTACATTCTATTTCTAGATGATATTCATATAAAAGGTTACGCGGTTGAGGACAAGGAGGAAGCAGTACTTGCGAATGGATGTAGGAGGTTTGTTGCAAATCATATCAGACATGTAGAGCGTGTTTTGACTCGTCTGGAGGAGATACATCTCACCTTGTCAGGAGCAAAGTCCAAGTTTGGTGTATTTGAGATTTTAGTGGTTGATCATCTGTGTGGTGTTTTTGGAAGACGATCAAATCCGAAGAAGGTTGACGCTATAGCTAGGATGGCAGACTGTACAAATATCACAGAGGTTCGATGTTTTCTAAGAGCTTGTGTATTTTATCGTCTATCCATTCCTCAGTATGCTCATGTTGCGGAGTCTTTGTATGCATTACTGAGGAAGAGGTTTGTATGGACTTCAGTGCATCAAGAAGCTATGAATAGACTGAAGGAGACTCTGAAGTCTCCACCTATTGAAAAGAGTAGACTACGAGTGTGGAAGACTTGTCATTGTCACGGTGGATACTAGTCCAAAGACGATTGGCTGGGTGATAGGTCAAGATGCGAGTGGTGTGCGGTTTATCTCAAGATTTGGAGCTAGAATCTTGACGGACAAACAACGAGATTATCCTCAAGTGAAGCGTGAGTTGTGGAATGTAGTCATCGCAATGAAGACAGATCGTGAGTTCTTGATTGGTGCTCATGTAGTCTTAGAAACAGATTGTGTTGGGATGATATTTAACTATAGCACGCTGGACATAGCGATGTTGCGTTGGATTGTCCACATCAGGAGCTTGAATCCAGAGCTGAAGCATATAAAAGATAAAGAGAATGTGGTAGCAGATATGTTGTCAAAGGCTCGATATATAGACGAGGAGGATATGTTTTCAGAAGTTGAGGAAGAAGGAAGAAAGGATGTTCGGTATCAAGTTGGTCGACAGGTTACAGACTTGGAGCTGTTGATGTTTAGAGAAGAGCTTTACACATATAGACTTCGTGACATCGTGTATTATCTGAGTTCGTTGGAGAGACAAGAGAGATGGAGTAAAGTAGAGTTCAGAGAGATAAGAAAACAAGCATACAACTATCTTCTACGTGATGGATATCTTTGGAAGCGTCCAAAGAAAAGAGATGGAGCACTTCTACGAGTTATAGATGATCTGCAAATCAAGCAACAGCCGATGAAGGAGTTATATGACACCTTGTGGGCCGGACATCGTGGGAGCTTGGGCTACCTACGCAAAATTAAAAGAGCGATACTGGTGAAAAGGACTTTATCAAGATGTGGTGAATTTTGTGAGTTCATGCTTGCATTGTCAATTTTACTCAAAGGTACGTTACAAAGATGGCCTGGTGCCAACTTATCCGCCTAGTATCCACTTTCAGTGGGTTTTCGACTTGGTGGTGATGCCTCTCTGGTTATGAGGTATGAGGTACTTGTTGTTGGCTCGAGAAGACCTCTTCAACTTTGTGGAAGGATGAGTTCTGAGGACGAAGACCATAGAGGAGATATGTAGGTTTGTTCTTGAGGAGATTCTCTGTAGATATGGATCTATAAGGAGATTGCGTGCGGAGAGTTGCGTGGTACGGAAGTGAAGGAGTTCTTTGCCCAACACAAAGTGAAACTCAAACTCACAATTGCGAGAGAGTTCATCCATCGATTCTTCAAGCCCTGGTAAAGACATGTGATGAATGACATAAACAATGGCTTAGGTTGCTCTCTTTTTGCTCTGTCGACTGACAAGACGACTCATTGTACTACTACTGAGTACATGTCCATTGAACTGATGCTGGGACAAAAGCCGATTATGCCAGGAGAGGAGGACTTTTGTACGTGGGCTACTCTACCGTGGGAAGACGAAATGAATCGTGTACAAATTCTTGCACTTCGAATCAGACAACTAGAACATAGAGAGGAGGATCTTATAGAGGCTCGTCTGAAGAATAAAGATAGGTTTGATTGGACCCATAGGCTCCGACCGAAATCCATACATGTTGGAGATTGGGTATTGATGTATGACAGTACGCTAGAGAACCAGCACTCTACGGTTCAAAAAGTTTCTAGGAGGTGGTTTGGTCCGTATGTTGTCTTTGTTCTAAGTGCATCAGAATGATACTTATTCTCTGCATCAGCTTGATGATACACCTTCTGAGGCTTCCTATCGCCGGTAAGCGTATCAAGTTATTCAGAAGAAGAGGAGAATCTGTTGAGCTAGCCAAATTTCTGGAGTCGGATTAAATGATGCATGCTGATGCAGATCTTCTACTTGACGAAGACATTGAAGAGAGTGATGACAATTTAGAGAACCTTAGAGACTAGTGGAAGGTTGGCACATACCGAAAGATGTGCAGGTTTGGAGAGGATGAATGTCATAGAGCATGATATTCCACATGATGAAATAGAACTTCGGTAGACACTCAACTGGCATTTGTTCAAGAAGTTGCGCCTTAGCTTATCAAGCTGAGCAGGAGTTAAGTTGGGGCTATGCTTGACAAGCTTCCCCTAGCTTGGATTGAAATATCACCATGAAGGGAGCAATGCGGAATGCGGAGCTCACCGAGAGGAGAGACTTCATGCTTTCGGTTGTGAGGAAAGCGTCTTAGGTAATAGTTAGTACAAGTCTTGAGTTATGAAAAGTGTGAAAAAGAGAAATCTGTCGATTCTGGCTCGTGACTCAAATTCATGATCTGACAGTGTGAGTGTGTAAGTGTTAGCGAGTACTGTAGTTTTGACTCCTCATTCACTAAAAACAGAGTTGTACAAAGAAGTTAGTGTAGGAAAAGCTAGTAAAGATCGTATAGAAAATTTTCCTTAAGGATATGTACCAACTATATTTCCTTTTTGAACTGCAACAGAGACCATCCTAGTGATAAGGTGCCCACCGAGGAGGAAAGTGATCTTAGGATCAATTCCTCCGGCTTGTGTGTTTCTTATTCTGGTATGTTGGTCTCTTGGAAAGGAGTCTATGTTGGATATGCAACCACGTCTTACATATCTAGGGGCGAGAGACCAATATCTCCCTTAATCGTGTGCTTCCTAGCCTAAGCCTCCGCATGCCATCTTGATTATACCATGGGAGATACTTGGTGCGCATATGAGGAGGTTGTAAGTCCTGTGAGGTGATCCCATAAGTGTGGGAGCTTCGGCTTACATTGGATGGCTTGTGGTATAATCAAGGTGGCATCAAGATGGCATCGAGAGCCAGGAAACTTTTATTAATCAAGGCCTCATCTTAGCAAGAGGACCTACTTGGTTGTTACATAAATAATAAGAAGGGCTTAGCTTAGCATGGGGCCTGCTTACTTGATAAGTACGTCTGCTTATAAGGACCCTAGCTTAGCAAGGGTGTTAGGGTTTGGAGAAAAGAGTCGATCTCACACGAAGGAGGGTATTCTACTTTTTGCCCAGGAGGAAGTTGTCGAGACGTGCAGGAGAAGCCAAGGACTGAGAGGATCGATTTTCTGAGAGATTTCAATTGGGAGGTTGCCGTAGAGAGAAGGATAAGAGTTAGGGAGCTTGAATTTTATCTACTAGACTGTTTGGAGGCGAATCTGATGAATAGAGAACGGAAAGAAGAGCAGAGGAGAGGCGCGTAGGAGAGAAAAGAGAGGTTTTTCATCACTGAAGATTTTGATGATGAAACTGATACTAGAATAAAGTTTATTGGGTCGTGAAAGACATATGTGCACATATTTGAGTGTCTGACTTGATTTGGTGGATGCAAGAGATCAAATTTGAGTTGGCAACAGTCTGTTTTTCTTGATAGATTTCAAAATCAGTCAAAGTAAGGAGGTCCGCCCTCCTCAAGAGAGACTCTCATCACGACATCGTGGATGCATCTATGAGTTCGAGACAACTAGAAACTTACCACCTACATGCAAGCAAGAACATCCAAAACATTAAGGCAATACCAACAGTTTGTTGCATATTGCTCTAGTTCTTCAGAAGTTCACACTTGAAGCATATTATTGAAAAGAAAATTCAGGTCGGTAGAGACCAAACGACATGTGCTACATCTTTGATTTCTCTTGAGGTTGTACGTCTCTACGTCAACTCCAGCTTTGACTAATAAATGTCTCAGTATATTTTCAGTCAAAGCTTAAACCTTGAGCCCGGACTTCTCATATTTTATTTTTATTATCTACGCACATACTCTGAGATGGATATTTATATTATTTTTGGAAATTTTTTTATCTTTTTTATCTTAAATATTTTAGTTATTATGTTTAAAACATCTCTTTTCTGTGAAAATCAAAAGAAAAGTTAACTTTATATATATCTTCATATATTATATATTTTCAATTTTTTTAAAAATATACTATTCATGAACACCTACACGATGATGTCATCAGATAACGAATCTGAGACACCATCGAAAAACGATAGAGTTTCTTCTTTTGTCACCTTTTAAAACTAAAATGACGCAAACATCTATGTATAACCTTATTCTGCATAAATGAAACACGTGTCTGCTCTAATCAAGAAGAGCTTCCACCTAGTACAGTTTCTCAGTAGTTCTTTGGAATATAAGCTAAGGGGTAGCTTGTCTAGCGTGGCCTTAGCTTAGCACCTGCTCATCTTAACAAGCTCTAGGGCAGCTTCCTTTACAACTACGTACATAATGGAAGAAAAATTCTTTTGTTATCATCTTTCATTATATAGACTATCATGCAATACGGCAACGAGATCATCGATATGACTACCTCGATCCAAGATTTACAACCAACTTGATGGATAAAACAATTGGATATAACATATATTATTTTAGTCTATTCATATTCTTTGCACTCACACTGTCAAATCATGAATTCGAGTCATGAGTCAGAATCGACAGATTTCTCTCTTTCGCACTTTTTATAACTTAAGACTTGTACTAACTATTACCTAGGACGCTTTTCCTCGCAATCGAAAGCATGAAGTCTCTCCTCTCGGTGAGCTCTGCATTCTAGAACTTTTTTCTCCCTTCATGGTGATATTTCAACCCAAACTAAGGGGCAGCTTGTCAAGCATAACCCCATCTTAGCTCTTGCCCAGCTTGATAAACTAGGGCGCAACTTCTTGAACAAATGCCAGTTGAGTGTCTTCCGAAGTTCTATTTCATCATGTGGAATACCACGCACTATGACAACGAGACCCATGGATGACATGAAAATGTGACCACGATGCAAACTCCAATCTAACATTTATAGTATTTTTTGCAGCCCCAGCTATTTTGAAATTGAAGTTATTTCAACCACATCATAATTTTTGAAGGAAATGAGAACAATTATTATCATTCAAATTTCACTAAGAAGTGAATTGTTGAAACATTAATGTGATAGTCCACATGGTACCAAATTCACTCATAAAACAATTTTTTGTTTTAAATATAATGTAGAGTGTATATCACCAGGTTACTACGAATATACAAGTTTAGTGAGCAAATTTGAAATTTCCGAATGTAGTGAAGGACAGGAACCAACCACTAGCAACAGAATTCTTAGTTAGGGAGTTAATAAAGATTAACAACTTATTCGCACCTAGATCCACCAACCTAGAAGAATTCCATGAAGGAAGTAAAGAGGAGAGTATACTTTATGCCATGGGCAGAAGGTCTTTTATCTCACAAACAAGAAAACATGCTACTAAAATCAGTAGGTGGGTGACTGAAGGGGAGCAAAAGGGTTACTACGTCCTTAGCTATCAAGTTCAAATGCGTATGATGAGGTCCGCGTATTCCTCTGTTAGGTGATCATGTGTCATCACAAGGCTTGAGGAGGATATACCGCAAGCAGCCAAGACTTTTTGAAACATCTACGAGAGGAGTAGGAAGACAACGCTGTCGGAGTGTGATCCGTCTACCTAGGAAAGCGCCGGGCTTCTGGCTGTGGTTGTTTACTCAAGAGGTTGGCTTTCAGGTCACAACAGGAGCTATAAACACTCACACAGGAGTGTAGGATCCTCTGATATGCTCAAAAAGCAAAATTTAGGTCTCACTGGTAGTAATAGGCTTAAGCGGTGAACTTTGACACTCAAAGAGAGGAAAACTATGAAGGTTTAGACCTCTAAACTTCCCCTACATGCAAATGAGGTACTACTGAACTCACAGACGAAGTTTCAACCTGAGATCAAATTCTGACACGGAGATATGAACAGAAAAGTTCTGAATAAGAGAATTATGGCAATTTCTGGTACCTAGACAGCTATTCAGACATAGAACAGAGAATTGGCTCGATGAATTTCAAATCTTCTCACAGTATTTGAAGTCTACAGGATGCTGAACATCCCTGTGAAGTTGGGACTCCTGAATGTTTGTAGAACTCCAGATCTCCTTCTCTAAAGTCGCTGCTCTAGATTAAGAGCTTTTCAGACCCCCTCTGCTTCAGCGGCCACCCTGAATTACTCAATTACTCAAATGATACGAAACTTTTTGGACAGTCGTAGCCCTCCTGACAGTGAACGCAACCACGAAGTTTTGAAGTGATTTCCTCAATTCTGCTGCAATTGGCACCGAAAACCCCAAAATCAACAAAAGTGACGCAGTTTTGGCACAATCCGAACTTCAATTGGGCATAACTCCTTGTTTATTGATCCAAATCGAGCAAAAATTTCACTGACAGTGCTTGGCACAACGAGCTCTCTCTTCCTGTGCTCTCAGATTTCGAAGATCCCTCACCAATTGCTCGAACTCTCCTCTAGAGCTCTGTTTCTAAACTTAGAGTTTTACAAAAGACAAAAATGGACCAATGGGAGTTCATAGCTCCACTTGACTGTCCTTTTGTGCCTTAAACTACCTGGTAACTTATCTACACTCATAGGCTACCACGTCAAGCCCCCTAGAGTGCCAGCGTAAAACTTAAACTACCTAAAATGACACATAGCCCTGAAAAATAACTTAAATTAGCTAGAAAGCGTGCATGGGCGACAAGTAAGTACAACCCATGAGCTCAAACCACTATCAGCATGGAAACCCTAAGTTATGTACATTGAACGTCATAGACTAGTAAGAAGTCACTTGCACAAGCGCACAAATGCTTGAACAAGATAACTAACATACTATCAGCCTACTAGGACTCAAAATAGTGCTAACACCGTATGCAAAGGTGTCAAACATATACATAAAAGACTAGAAGTAATATGAGCTAACTTCTAGAACTACCAAACCTAAGCGTCGGAGTAGAAGTCAAGCATGTAGCCGCCAAATGGTGCGACATCCACCCCCTCTGAACCTGCACATCCTCCGGTATGTGCCAGATCCAGATCAAGACGCTTCAGCTTCAGCTTCAAATTCATCTTCAACCTCCATTGAGTCTTCAGCTTCATCCTCAGTAAGCTCTGCAATGTTTTGGTCATCCCCTCTCCTTCTAAAGAGCTTGATTCTCTTCCCTGCGACTGGTATCTTGAGCACTGCACCATCTAACTCTCTCAAAGAGTATGTGGCATTATCATAAACTTCTAACACCACATAAGGTCCGAACCATCTCTTGGAAAACTTTCTGATAGCGCTATGCTGATTATCAAGACTACTATCATAGACTAACACCCAATCACCTTCCTTAACTGGTTTGGGTCGTAATCTATGCGTCCTATCAAATCTGCCTTTGTTTCTCTCTCTAGCAGTCTTTAACCTTTCCACAGCTTTGGCAACATCCTCAGGTCTTCGTTCTAACTGCTGGATCCTTAATGCAAGAAGATCCTCCGTACTTCTACCATCTTCCCATGGCAAAACATTCCAAGTAGGCACAACCTCCTCAATCGGCATCACAGGTTTTTGCCCTAGTATCAACTCTGCTGGCATGTAACCTGTAACGGTACTATGAGTTGTACGATCTGCCCACAAAGCAAATGGTAACAGTCTAGGCCATTCACGGATCTTACCCTTGCAAGCTTTTACCAAAGCTTTGATGATTGGCGGATGACCTCTTTCGCTCTTGCCATTCCCTTCAGGATTGTAAGCAGTGGTTAACGCCAACTTGATTCCCAATCGCTTGAAGAATTCAACTGCTTCTTGTGCATCCAGCTCACCCCTATCTGCAGTGATCTTTCCCACACACCCATACCTACAAATAACATCTTCAAGTAGAAAGCGGCAGACACTAGCAGTGGTCTTCGTCCTCAGAGCACGACCTTCAACTTGGTTAGATAGATCTTCTCTAGCCAAGACTAGATACCTCATTTGTCCAAGTCCAAATGGCATAGTTACCAGATCAACTACCCATTTGTAATGAATGGTTAAAGGATAAGTAGGATGCAATCCATCACGATGACGTACGTTGGAATACATCTGGCAGGGTATACAAGATGAAACAAACTGTACTACATCCTTATACATACCCTTCCACCAATACTTTTCCTTCATCTTGGCAAATGTAGCCCAAACTCCTCTATGACCAGCCCATAAACTCTCATGGAACTCCTTGATCAGCTTCTGCTGCGATTCTAGGTCACATACCACCCGCTGCGGTATACCTCCTTGTAGCTTAGGGCGCTTCCATAGATGCCCTCCATGTAAAAAGTATCCATAAGCTATTCTACGGATCCTCTTGAAATCTGCATCAGACCAGCCTTCTTGCCTTTCCAGTGAACTCAAATAGCGCCCAAGATCCAACCACTCGCCATCATACATAGTTTCCTCAAAAAACTCCAACGAGGCTGCAAAACAGCTTCTATCTCTTCTAGCAAGAGCACTAGAATAGAACTCTGTTCCCACATCTTCCTGATCATCTATCATTTCTTTCTCATCGTAATACCTAGCCCTTGATAACATATCTGCCACAGGATTATCCTTCCCTGCAATATGTCTAAACTCTGGGTTCAAGGACTTGATATATGCTATCCACCTCAACATAGCAATATCTGGAGTTGTACAGCTAGTGATCATTCCCAAGAGAGGTAAACAATCTGTCTCCACAACCACAGGTGCTCCTATCAAGTATTCCTTATCACTCTTCATCGCAGTAACTACTCCCCATAGCTCTCTCTTGACCTGAGGGTAGTCTCTCTGCCGTGAACTTAATACCTTAGCACCAAAACGCACCACATATCTATTTCCATCCTCATCGTCTTGTCCTACAGCCCATCCAATGCCAATAGGACTAGTATCAACAGTAAGGATAACAGATCTGCCCAACTCATATGTTACCTTCCGTAGAGTTGGTGGTGAAGCTAAAAGATCCTTCAACTTCCTCATAGACTCGCTTTGCTCCTCTTGCCACTGAAATCTTTGCCCCTTCCTCAGCAGCTTGTACAACGGATCTGCTACATGTGCAAAGTGTGGAATCCATATATGATAAAACACACATGCTCCTAGAAACCTTCTCACCTCAGTAACCGATCCACATGTCTCCTTCATCCTTCGGATGGCATCAACCTTGTTTGGACAAGGTTTCCGACCATAAGATCCACACAGATGTCCCACTATTAACACCTCTTGTACTCCAAACACAGACTTGGCTCCTGATAAAGTCAAATGAACCTCTTCCAGTCGACTCAGTATCTTATCACAATCAGCTATGTGATCTGCTACAAACTTACGGCACCCCCTCTGATCTTTTACCTCATTCTTCTCCTCCTCAGCACACCCTTTGATCGGCACATCATCAAGGAATGGCATAGTTTTTTCAGGAATGAAGTCCCTCAAAACTTTGTTCATGCCATTCATCATATGTGCTACAGAATTGGTAGCACCTTGCGGTAAGGTGCACATCCTTAGTAACCCTAAAGGTGTCCTCATTGTAGTCAAGTCTCTACTCTCAGAGGATAATTGAAACTGGTCATAACCTGAATATAAGTCTCCCATGGAATAGATAGCACGACCAGCAAAAGCCTCCGCAAACTCGTCTACAATAGGTCCTATACCCATATTCCTGATAGTTACCTTGTTAACTGGCTGCATATCTTGAATGAATCTCAAAGCTCCACTTTTCTTCGGAACAGTAAACCATCTGCTAGAATAGGGAGCTATAGATGGTTCCAAGATACCCATCCTAATCCTCTCATTGAGCAAGTCTATCAGCTTTGGCAGATGAGCTCTAGGCACAGGGATAGGACGTAGATTCCAAGGCACATGCGGTATAGTAAAGATTACCATAGGTGCAACTACACTTGGATCTACACATCCTACTTCATGTGACTCAAACGCAAACGCCTTACCATGCCTAGATAGCATCTCCCTGAAGCTCTTCTTCTCTTGCTCGGTAAGAAATCCATCACCTCCAATCTTCAGCTCTTTCAGTGTTGTTTCTGTGAACTGGTGCCCAATTCTTCTCGGTCCTCTGAGCGTCGGTTCTCGTGCAGCTTGCTCCATCTTCTGATTGTAATCGAGTGGTAAAGGCAAAGCCACTGGTTTGACTTTCTTTGCCACTGACTTATACTTGGTCTCCACATACACCTCTTGTCGATCTATAAACTTATCAATTACATCATAAAGCTCCTTGGAGCTCACTCTCACCACTCTATGTACATCATCTATAGAACTTTCTACTATAGATTTCAACTCCCCTATAGTATCTACCAAATACTGCTCTTCAAACACTCCAGATATGTATTCATCTCTTGCTAACTCTCCACTATCCCACAAAGATTGCTGTACATACTTCACATGTTGCCTCTCAAACCTCTTCATATTCTCAACCTTCCTATAACACACTGATCCACATGAAGTCAACCCTAAGAAGCTAGTGGATAAAGCTTCATGCTCTACTGGATCAGGCGAGAATCCTAGCTCTACTGTACCGTTGAAGTCTCGCTCTTCAATGGTACTCTGCCAAAACCCCTAGACTCTCTAAACTCCTGAGTAATCTTAGGTAGTGGACGGTCTCTCAAGCTGTCACGATTCCTCTCATGTTCTGCAGCAACGGTCAAAAACTGAACAGCTCTTTTGCCGTCTCTACTACGTATCCTAGCATAAGCTGAACCATCATCCATAACTCGTGTCTCCATTCTAACAGCAGTAATGTAAGGCTGTCCTAGAATGATAGGATAGGTTGACATGTCTTGCACAAAGAAATTCTGAACATCACTGATGTCACCCACAGTTACCTTGATGTTGGGACAAGCACCATAGAGTTCTCCCCTCTGGTTGTTGGCAGCACGGATAAGCCATCCATGATCGGTGTCTATGGGCCACCTTCCACGCTTGTACAGCTCCTTAGACATCAGATTAATCTCTGAGCCGTGATCAATCAATGCCACCACAGGTTCCTCTAGATCTCCCAACTTCACTAAGGTCTCTGTGGTTGCTCTCGCCCAATGGTTGTGAGAATAATGGCTCTTCTGCGATGCTTCCACCTCATCTTCAAACCTCACGTGCTGATCTGATCTTCCCTTTGATACTTGAGAGCAGTAACCAGCAATCTCATCCTCCTCATCCTCCGACAGTTCGGTCCCTAGAGCGTTAAGCGTAGCTGCTTCACCCAAAATCTGACGTTTCCTCTTGATGATATCTATGATAACCTCATGGAACTCACGCTTTGCTATCCCAAGAATCTCACCCAAGGTAAACTCAACCTTCCCATTCAAGATACGATTCTCTAACACCTGCTTCAGGTCTGTAGCAATCTCAATATCAGACTGAAGTTTGTATGCAGGCATCTTACCCTTCTCCTTGCTCCTCTCCTTCTCCTTGGGTGTTGTAGATGGTAGATCCTCCATAGTCTCCTCCCGAGTAGGTGTTGTCTCCTGCCTTGCCTCTGGTCTAGCCCTTTCACTTCTTGTAGCAGGTCGTTTGGCTGTAGAAGCCTCACCTGCATCCTCCCTCCTACGTTTTTCTTCTAGTACAGCTTCATGATGACTTCGTGCAACATAAGCATGTACTGACATAGTATCCACAGGGTCATTCCATCCTGTAGTCTCTCGAATTGAGTTGCCAACCCTTCGTAGCACATCCTTATCTAGCTCTGTTCTAGCTACGGACCGCACTACATCAGACCACAACCCAGTAGTCCTTTTTTCTCTCTCCATCTCCACTTTCACTCCACAGGTAGCAGCATTCACAAGAGAAATAGCATGTGATGCTGATATCTCATTCACAAGCCTCTTCATACCACCCTTGCCAAAGTTGGTTCCCAACATCATCCCAGTCTCTCTCAGATGGATCTTACCATCTTTGAAGAAGATCAGATCCTTCCTCAATGCATCTGAAAACTCCCCACAATCTCTCCTTACATGGTCTAGGCTATCACACCATATACAACGATGAACAAAGCCTTCTCTCATCTGAGGTCTCTGCATAGCAGGCTGTACATTCTGCTCCTTCTCTTCTAACCTAGTGAGCTTAAGCTTAAGCTCCTTCATACCCTTAATCAACTCATCAAGCGGTGAGTCTTCCTCTCTAGCAATTACCAAAGCAGGCTTAGTAGGCAACTGCTTGACAGGAATTATCAGAGGTGCTGCTTCACTTACCACCACCTTGTCCCTTCTTCTCTGTCTCTTGGCCAGCAAAGAAACAGCCTCTTCAACCTCCTTCCAGTCCGTCTTCAATCCTCTCTCCTCACTCTTGTCTTCCAGCAACAGCTCAAGCTTCTCCTGAATAGTCACGTCCGCTGCTTGTAGGAAAAGCTCGGTCTTCTCAACCTCTAGTGTAAGCTTCTCTGTCCTAGAAAGCTGAGCATATTGACGATCAAACTCCCTTAACAACTCATTTACAGACAAACCTTTGTTAGGTTTCACCACCCACTCCAAGAATGTTCTCTTGGTCACCCTCTCTGAATCTTCAGTGTAGTACTCCTCCTTCAAAGCGCGCATAAAGCTCTCCCAACTCTGTCCTTGCTGCTGCTTGAGCTCCTTCACACGCCCACGAATCTCAGGGACAACAGCAAGTTCAAAGTTCTCCACCATCTCCTTCTCAGGTACCTTGTTCACCTCCATCTCCCTAGCATAGTATCGCACATACTTGGAAATATCTGTCCCCTTGAACTGGTCCATCTGATGCACCACAGATTGCAACGCCTTGGTTGCTAATACCTCCTTCCTCTCTGTGCTCTGCTGCTGCTGCATAAACATGGAAAAAGCTTGGAACATCTTCATCGTAGCAGCATCAAACTGAATAGGTTGCTGAGCAGCAGCAGCACCTCCACTTGATGATCCTTGGTTGGCCATGATATCTGATCCTGTAACACTCTCAAGAAAACTCCCACCCTAGGTGTTTCACGTCGAGTTCACCAAAAAAGAGAGTATGTCGGAGTGTGATCCGTCTACCTAGGAAAGCGCCGGGCTTCTGGCTGTGGTTGTTTACTCAAGAGGTTGGCTTTCAGGTCACAACAGGAGCTATAAACACTCACACAGGAGTGTAGGATCCTCTGATATGCTCAAAAAGCAAAATTTAGGTCTCACTGGTAGTAATAGGCTTAAGCGGTGAACTTTGACACTCAAAGAGAGGAAAACTATGAAGGTTTAGACCTCTAAACTTCCCCTACATGCAAATGAGGTACTACTGAACTCACAGACGAAGTTTCAACCTGAGATCAAATTCTGACACGGAGATATGAACAGAAAAGTTCTGAATAAGAGAATTATGGCAATTTCTGGTACCTAGACAGCTATTCAGACATAGAACAGAGAATTGGCTCGATGAATTTCAAATCTTCTCACAGTATTTGAAGTCTACAGGATGCTGAACATCCCTGTGAAGTTGGGACTCCTGAATGTTTGTAGAACTCCAGATCTCCTTCTCTAAAGTCGCTGCTCTAGATTAAGAGCTTTTCAGACCCCCTCTGCTTCAGCGGCCACCCTGAATTACTCAATTACTCAAATGATACGAAACTTTTTGGACAGTCGTAGCCCTCCTGACAGTGAACGCAACCACGAAGTTTTGAAGTGATTTCCTCAATTCTGCTGCAATTGGCACCGAAAACCCCAAAATCAACAAAAGTGACGCAGTTTTGGCACAATCCGAACTTCAATTGGGCATAACTCCTTGTTTATTGATCCAAATCGAGCAAAAATTTCACTGACAGTGCTTGGCACAACGAGCTCTCTCTTCCTGTGCTCTCAGATTTCGAAGATCCCTCACCAATTGCTCGAACTCTCCTCTAGAGCTCTGTTTCTAAACTTAGAGTTTTACAAAAGACAAAAATGGACCAATGGGAGTTCATAGCTCCACTTGACTGTCCTTTTGTGCCTTAAACTACCTGGTAACTTATCTACACTCATAGGCTACCACGTCAAGCCCCCTAGAGTGCCAGCGTAAAACTTAAACTACCTAAAATGACACATAGCCCTGAAAAATAACTTAAATTAGCTAGAAAGCGTGCATGGGCGACAAGTAAGTACAACCCATGAGCTCAAACCACTATCAGCATGGAAACCCTAAGTTATGTACATTGAACGTCATAGACTAGTAAGAAGTCACTTGCACAAGCGCACAAATGCTTGAACAAGATAACTAACATACTATCAGCCTACTAGGACTCAAAATAGTGCTAACACCGTATGCAAAGGTGTCAAACATATACATAAAAGACTAGAAGTAATATGAGCTAACTTCTAGAACTACCAAACCTAAGCGTCGGAGTAGAAGTCAAGCATGTAGCCGCCAAATGGTGCGACAACGCCATGCTATGGGATAAGGAGTTATTAATCTTATGGATGGGAAGTTATCTGACGAGAAAAGGGGGAGCACATTCTCAATAAAACATCGAGTCGATAGCAATTGAGACGATAAGGTGATTGACAATTCAACTCATCACGATAGGGAGTAGCAATTATGTATACCCCGCTTGTGAAGTCTGGATTTTTCATTTTATTAATTAATTGATTAGTGATAGAGTAAATAAGAAGAATAGATAGCATAAGATAGAATATAGAAGTAGAGTAGTGTTAATTAGAAGTTTAGTGAAGAAGATCTACTCTTGAGAAATCAAATGAAGTTGCAAAGTCATTTTGGATAAAAGTTCCTCATGGTTGGATTATTTGGACGAAGAGTTTTCTAACGATATGTTGTGCGAGACAAACGGAGGTTGAATGACGAAGTTACTAAGGATTGAAGAATCGACGAAGTCGAGAAGAATGACTTCTTCGTACTTCGGTTGACGAAGAACTTCGACAGACTGAGAAAACTCTAATTGCGACATGTTTGACAAAGCCATAGGATATATAAGAGCGACGGGTTAAGTCATTTGTCGTATCGTGTCTACTATGTTAGAGAAGATAGAGAGAATGAGAAAGAGAGAAAAATTGACAAAGAAGTTGATCTTCGGCGAAGATTAGTTGAAGAGAGTAATTATCTGCGAGGAAGTTCTTCATGAAGTTCCTTCATCTTCTTACTTCATTGTTTCCTTCGTTGTATTTTGTTACTTCTTTGTACTTCATAGATACACGGGATGCAGACTATGAAACCACCGGGACTTCAGATGAAAACTATGCAGGACGTCGAGGATATAGAGTTATCTTTCCTCTTGCTATGATGGTCAATGGTGGCTTTGAAGCAAGAACTTCGGGTCCACCGAGAACATCCTTCGGAGGAACCCAATGCACGACACTTCGGCAGATTAAGCAAGAGTTAATAGCGAAGAATGTAGAGGATTCTTCGGCAAAGAATCGAGTAGCTAGGTTAGGATAGAGAATAATGCGATAACTTTGAGAGATTAGAGCAACCATGGAGTTTCCGATTAGTGAGATAGTTAGGGAGTTGGCGTTATGCGTTGATGTTGTTCTTAGTGTTGTTTTGGATACAGGACCTTCATCGATCGATGTAGATGTTCTTCCTACTTCTTAGGAAGTTAGATCCGTAGTTTCTGGGTGAAGTTGTATATAATCATTCTTTTGTTCATACATCTGACCTTTGGTGTTTGTTATTTTGGATTTCTATTTATCCAAAGTTTACGGAGCCAGTGTGTACTTGTGTTCTTCAGATTTTTACCTACAATGTTTCGTAGTATGTTGTTGAGTTAGACTGGATGACAAAGTTTTTGGTCAGTTGCATCCGAAATTTGAGTAAGAAGTTTAAGACGAAGATTGAGAACATATCAACAACTACGAAGTACTTTGGAAGAAGTATTCTTCGGGGTGAAGTTCTTCTTAAGAAGTAGTTCAGAAGAAGTATTCTTCGTACTTCAGCGAAAAAAGATAGTTCTTGGCCAGAGTTTCCAAGAACATAGTTGTGAAGATAAATTAGTGTGAAGATATTTAACATTTATGGTGATAGAAGTTACTTAGAAGCACTTTAGCAGTACTTCTCTGTGAAAACTTGTTATCTGTGGCTCTGTATCCTTTGTTGTTTATATATTCTTGACGTCCCTGACCTGGTTAGTATCTGATATGTTATCTGTGAGGATTATCAACTTTGTCTTGTTTGATAGACTTGAGTTTGAACTCCACCGAGATTAATTTTTACTCGTGAGAATACAATATAACTATAAAGCATCACCATTGTTACTTATTTACTGTATTTGGATGATGTTTACTTGCATCTCTCTAGGTTCGATCATACTATTACTACTTTCGAACATCTTTTCATTTTCTTGTGTGTTACATCGCTTAACGTCTTGTAGGAATTTTTCAGCAGTAGAAGGATGGAGTCACTTCGGATCGATTCTTCGTGAGACATCTAAGGGATTATCCTAGAGGTTCATCTTTTCAAGAACTTGGGATGCTCTATGGAAGGATATTTGCACTACACAGGAGCTATGCAAGACAATACAAAATTTTGAGTTTTTGTTATCAAAGTAAATCTCAAACTAAATTATAGGCTCATTTACTACTCTTGCATCATCTGAAAGATGATGACACGCATTGCCTCTCTATCTGTAAGAGGCATTACAATCTTTCGGTAATTTGCTTTTGAAGTGGGGTTTCCAATAGAAGATTGCAGCACTTGCATTAGTCCATTAAAACTCATTATAGCTAAGATCTATTTCTCAATTTTTTGTGCTATTAAATCTGTTAGTGTAGTATTCTACATCTGTTGCGATTTGACGTTTCTTGTGTTTGTGTCTCCATTATTACATTTGAAACTCTCCGTAGTGTTCTCCACCTTGATCTCTTTGAACTCCACTTGTGACATGTCCTATCCAAACATTCTTGGATATTTTAGCTTCAAACTCATCAGTAGGTCGACTAATCACAACTCAATATTTTACAATATCGTCTAAAGTGACAAATATGCACTCTTCTCTCTTCTCTGGAGCATCCACAAAATACACAGCTTGTCTTTGATTCTCCATCTGTAGCTCTATCTCAAGTTCATCATCTTCAAGTGCTATCTCAATGGATGCATTTTCATGCTCAATAATCTCCTTGTAGCCAATTCCATGATTTGTTTATGGCCAAAAGGAGTCATGATGCAAATCTCCATCTAGACCTTCTACTTTTCATAAACATAGCACTCTTTTCCAATAAGAAATGAGTGGTTGATACATCTTGTATCCCTTGGATGTCTCATCCGAGTACCGAAACATTTGATGAGATTATCCAAGAAAGTTTGACTTCTCCTAGTTTAGGACGAGTCGTTGTCATCTTTACCTTCGGATTTCTTTTCAGCATAACATAATCTCCATCATCTTTTTTTCACAAAGTACGTCTTTCTTCTAGTATCCATCCACCCTCTAATTTATTCATGTATTGCAAGATTGGAACGTTATTCCTCATTGAGAACTTGAAAGCAGTTGGAAGAGAATGTCCCTCAATCTTCTTTATGAAGTCTTGGACATGTGACTTGTAATCAGCAACTTATTCAAGAAGTAACAGTTTTGGGTGTAGCTTCACATTCCTAAATTTCTACCATAAGTGCAAGCAATGTCAAAACGTCCTTGTGTATGATGCAAGTGCTTACTTTAGAAAAAGATGCATCGATTTTTTCATACGTATATCGCACCATTAGAAATTTTTCCTCAAGAACTCAAAAATACCTCTTGAAACAAGCTAGAAACAATAAGCAAGAATATGTTGATTCTTGTTATCCTTTGTCGAGTTGTCCATTTGAAGAAGCAAGACCGGAGATAACTTCTTGAAAATTGATGTAGAATCGCAACTTGCTGAAGATGTCACACCCTCTTGGTGTTGTGATGTTGGAACCTCCTCCCCCACTTGAGTTGCATTTATCTAGTACTTCGACACATCAAACGTCTTATCATCCATGTTGCTAGGAAAGTGGTTTGGTCCAACAAAAAATCAAAGAGATTGATTGTAGAACTTGTTCTCCATAGATCTCTACTATGATCCCTTATCCCTTGCTAACTCCAAGTCTCTTAGACATTTGGTCAATGAAGAAATGATAAAGTTAGGATAACTAGGTCAAAGTTTTGTTGGGGTTAGATGACAAAATATTCTCGGTTCTCGTCCATGGATGAGCATACTAGTGAAACTCATTGGTAAAGTCATACAACTAGCAACATACAACTTCTTTATCTTACTCACAAGACGAGGAAATGCCGCAAGCAAAGATCGTATAGCCTAACTCTTTGTTTAATCCATATTATCATGAATTTCTTTGTAATGCTCGCTTCATGTAGTAAATACTCCTATGTGACATTTGCTCCCGCTGTCGCGTCGTGGATCATCTCCTACTTGAAATCATATTTTGAGGTTTTATATTTTTGCTCCAGAGACGCTCATAGTGAGAAACAATGACTTTACACCAAGTGGTAGAGCTTGTTGTTAGGTTCCCACCATTTGTTTCATTTGGTTGCTTAATGATGACGTTATGAGGTTCGAAAGATAGAAAAATCAAGCTAAGCCCTAGCTTATCGATGTTGACTGGATATTTCTGCTTCTTAGTGCTATACTAAGGGCGCAAATGTGCTGCTTGAGGATAATCTGGACAAAACTCACTAGATAATTATTGATTACTTGGGCTGCACTCATGGTCTACATTTGGATTAGAGTGATCTGATCATTTGGATCAATATTATTTAGTGCTATAGATTCATCATCAAAACATACAAGACTGGTTGTATCCATCCAAACCAACTAGCTACATGATCTTGTCTTGATCTGCAATATTTGATCACTTGAGCTAGTTGGTTACACAATGGGAATTTCAATAGACTCTTGGAAATTCTAAGACTTCCAAGAGAAGGAGATAAAGAGAGAGACTGAAGATGATTTTGGAGGTCCATCAGCTTCCAAGGTTGATGAAGAGTATGGGTGGTCTCGAGCAGTTCCATTGCTCAAAGATGAATGAGGGAAGTTGACACAAAAACAATACATGAAATTGCCAAGTGCAAGTAATGGAGGAGATAGAGAAACTAAGGTCCAACGCAAACACTGCCTCCTTTTCTTGACATACAACATCTATAGGATGAAATAACACTTCACACGAACAAAGCTTATGCGAGTCGACCGATATTGGATTTCTGCAGAAACCGTCTGTTAAAGATGTATTCACTTGTCTAGGTGCTCTCTCACGCTTGATAAAAGAGATTATGCATCTCATGAATTTGAAAGAGAGAAGAAGTATGACGTATGGACCTGTGAGAGAGACGTTAGAAGATTCATGAACGACTCCTACTACCTATTGGAGAAATGATTCGTGATCACCACCGTGTTTTGGAACATCCAGTTATGAAGCGGTCAATTATCATGACTTGAATAATTTTTCAATCTCGTAAGATTCGAATACATTGTCTCCAATGAACTCAAGAAGAGTTGTCTCACCTGAAGTCGAGAAGACTTCTTATGAATGGCAGAAAAATCTTACAAGTCAAGGGTGAACTCAACAAGGGAGGATGTTGAATATATTTGCCGCAGAACAAAAATAACATAAGATGGTCCTTTAATTCAGTGTGTCATCCAGCAGTTGATGAAGCTTTCAAATTTTTGAAATCCATTGCGAACCAAACGGAGCATTGTGAAAATCAGAGAGGAATTGGGTTAGATCCGGATAAATCACTAACTTGTAGCTCCTTGTTCTCTTCTGTATTGTTTAGAGGAATTGGGTTAGATCCGGATAAATCGCTAACTTGTAGCTCTTTGTTCTCTTCCGTATTGTTTTTTACTTTAGATCCTAGAGAAATATACCTACTTGTTTCCACAATTTCAACTCTTTGGTTCTATGTAAGTACTAACTTGACTGATCGGTTAAAAAAAGACATAAAATGTAGTCCTCAGGATCATTCATTTCTGTCCTCATATTTTCTTTTTTATTATCAAATGGAAAGCTTATGAAGAAAAGCATTTTTAAATTAACTATCTATTTTCTTTGCTCTACAAGTTCGTGTTGGAAAAGACTCCTAGAGGTAAAGAACCTTAATACTCTTGTTTGTACTAGATCTTTCTCTCGCCTCTCAAACAGACAAGGGAGTGTTGGATAGGGTCATTTGAGTGTTAGATAGATTTTTGATTATACTATCATCCTTTGGGAGGGATGCTTCAGAGATACTAGTGCTTTTTAATACGAGTGAATATTGTTTGAATTATTTCTTTTTCTTTTTCTTTAATCATTTAGAAATCTTTTTAATTTTTGTTCGTATCGGTTGTTGCATTATCTTTCACTAACATCTATCGTATAGATTTTCTTTTGTCTCTTGGGTCTGATCAACATGATATGAAGGTAATGGTTTTTTGTTGTTAACTTGAGATCATGTATCATGTGATTATTATTAGACTGTTTGTTGTGAAGATTATCATATGGTGCTCATTCTTTTAGAATATAATGAATTTGAATTTTTTTTTCCGAAGAAATCACATGTTTATGTCTCTACAATCTTGTGTCAAACATTTACGTCGGTATAAATGTTACTACAGATTTTGTTTTATCAATCAAGCAAAAGGTATAGATGAGTACTGGCTAAACATAATTAATTGTAAATTAGAAAATGATTTTATCTCTCTTAGAAATATTATATCGGTATTACTATCAAAGACTAGCGTACATAACTTTACTTGTTGATAGTGTCTAGAAAATATTTGTGATTGTAACAGATAAAGTTTCTCTTTTATATTGTTTAAGCATAAAATGTATCGTTCTCGCATAAAACTGGGGTTGACTTGTTTTGTACTACAGTTTAATTTGTACTACAATTTAATTGAGAAATATTTCATGTCAAACAACCTCAGATTGTTTGAATGGTGGCTTAAACAATTCACACCGCGGTTCAAATTATAAATATTTTCAGAATATTATGTGTAATTTTTAACTCGAGAACTTTTGTATTCTAGATGAATTGAATTTTTAATCAGATTAAGTGGTTCGACCATGGTTTATACAGTTTGGTTCAAAATGGTTTAAGTTCAGATTTTTTTAAATGGTTTAATTTATTGATTTTGTAATTTCAGTGGTTTGGTTTAAATGGTTCAATTTATACCGTTTTGGGTATAAATAATTCGGTTTATTTTCGATTCAGGTTCAGAGTTTCTTTAACAAGTTAGATCGATTTAACGGTTCAGTTTAGACTTGCTCAAACCGGTTTGAGCCGAACCGAACTGTGGCAGATGCCTAGCAATAACTAGGAGTGGAGTTAACGTGTCACTCATAATTAAGGAACACCTGAGAGAAAGTTTCCGTCCGTCGCGTATACCTACTCTTTCAGGCTGGTCGTCGCTAACGGAAGATGCTTGCGACTTTCAACCTCAGCAGTGACTGGAGTCACAGAACAAAAGTGCCCTACGGCTTACCTTTCAAGACGTAAGGCCCAGGCAATGTGGCAACAAGAGCGAGAAGTGGAAGCCAAGTTAGCCAACCCGTACAGTAGGAACAGTTGAGGTGAACTGTACTGAACTGAGTTGGGAATATCGAATCTAATTCACGATTGAGGTCCGCTGAAGGTCCCGGTTGACTCGCTGCAACCTGCTGGGTGTTTTCGAGCTGACTCCTGGTTGAAGTGAAAATGGCAATGGTCCACGAGCGTCTACACGGAGTCTCAAAGCTTACCCGGTAAAAATAAAAGCGGAACATGACTGTGGTCCGCGGACTTGCTAACGCGGTTGCCTTGCAGTTCACGCAGGCACATGCAGCATACCAGCTTATACAAGAAGACTCCCACGCTCACGAATGTACCTGATCTGCTCCAGACAGGTTCAGACTCCGCGGCAAATTGCGCGCCAAATTCTGCATTCTGCTGTTCTCGTTTTTCTGTCTCGTTTCCAAGTTTCCCACCTTTACACTGCTCGTAGGAGTCGGAAAGACCACGGGCACAATTTGTTCGTTCCAAAGAAGTTAGCGTCACTTATATCTGTTTATCATTGTCCGAGTTCAGCTGATTGCAGACTCTTTCAGAATTGTAAACAGGCCCAAGTTTCTGACGTACATAGCCAAGTTTCTGACGTACATAGCAGATAGTTTTCGTTCGCCTTGGACGGAAGTTAATGACAACTCTGTGTACATGTGGAAGATTTTCTGGATCCGATTCGTAGTAATCCTAGGCTTCATCGAGTCCGTGCCAGTTCCACAGATGGCTCCGGTTGTAATAATCATCACATGCTTCTCGGTTACATGCATAGTCATCGTGTTCTGCTTAATCGTCTGGTTCTTACTGGGGCATTATTTCGTATGCACCGTCCATGGAGAAGTGGCGAAGGGTGGTAGCAAAGAACCACATCGAGAAAGGTGCGGCAGGGGAGGTGCGTCTGCGAAGGGAGCGAACGGCCTGGCATGCGCAAAGGTCCGAGACAATCCTGATCTTGAAACTGGCTGCCATCGAAATCCAGGATCACCGTGATGGAGAAAGGCCAAGTGACGGGCAACAGTTGACTCAGAGGTACACAGGAGAGATCACAACTCGGTTATACGGCAAACATCAGACTGATCGCGTGGAGGAGGCCTAGGCATGCAAACTGTTACCTATTCCTGATACTTATGATACAGCAAGGAGTGGAAATTATCAATCTACAATCGTAACAGCACTTTTGAAATCCATGGAAGCAATGAGTATGGGTTGGGACGGTGGGCATGCACACTTCCGTGTGCGAGTGCTTTTGTTGCTGAGAAGAGTCTTGAGAAGATATACAGATGGTTGAAATCCATTCTGCTGGTACTTCCCTGTCTTTCACGGGGGACGAAGTAAAATGCAACCATAGCAAGATTTATGGCCGCTCATTAAACTTTCTGGTTCACGGGTTCCTTTTTGACAAGGGAACTGCCCGGGAGCCTGTCTCTGTGCCGTGCCAGTGCAGCAGTCATACTGAAGGCGGCATATCGTAATAATTGATGAGGTAATATGTACAGTCCTTAATACGTATACGTCTGGTACGAAAGAACAGTGAGTGTTGACTACGATATCTAGTGCCCACTGGCTATCGTGGAAGTTGAATATCTCCGAATTTAATGATTTGAGTTATCCTTTTAGTTTCTGGACCACCTTATTTCCTTCGATAATCTCCTCACTGGCGGTTATCCTTTTATCTCCATCATCCAGAGTGAGATGTTTTATTTCCAGTATGGAATCTGGACTACGATGACGGCTATGCATGCAGTCTTTGGCGGCCGGGGGAGACCTACTTTGAAAGTGATGGGTACATGCTTACTTTTAATATGCATAGATGGGGAACTTACGGTACTGGCAGCGGGTTTTCCATTCTACCATGCACTAGTCCTCTCTGTTGCAATGTATTCTTAGTGCGCTCCCCGCTTCCAGTTTGAGATCCCGTAGGCTGATTAAGCGTGCTGGCTCTGTCACTCCCAGCGCTACTATTGCCGGTCATGAATTCTAACTAGCAGACACTACGTATAGCATTTCACTACTTCTCCTCAGCATACAGTGTTGATTAAACGGCAAGTCTAATCAACTCCTCTCTCACTACCTACTGTACGCTCTCTTCATATCCATCTACTGTCCACGGACCACTAACACACCGAAGAATTGACGGGATCACTGTGTGTGAGTAGAATTGACGGGATCACTAGGTTATGAGACATGAGGCAGACCTCAGCACACATCACTCGTTTGGATCAATACTCTGGCCAGAAAGTCATTCAGATCTAAGTTCGAAGAAGTTGCTGTGCTGTGAAAGGAGTGTTACTGAATTACAAGCCACGGCATATATCCAGGTTTTAGCACGAGTCAGCCTCGTACATAGCGGCACTTCAACGTGCCATCTAAACACATATAGTGCTTATCGGACCTACATGCCACCAACAAGACAAAGCCTAATTATACACTCCTTATGTTCTCCATGAGGTGAACTTTAAAGCTCACATCGGAGCTTCCCATCTTTGTACATGTTGAGATGACTTTCCTAACACTCGTCATAGGAATTTGCAATAACTGCTGCAGCACGGATTGTCCATTCGGGCTCGGGACACTCTATGCAGATCGAAATCTAATCTGCGTAGATAGGACTGATTGTAGGTGCACTTGGGACGTGTCACATCGGGTCTGTCTGCACTATTCCACGTCTCTTCATCAGGAAGAATGTAAATTTCACCGATATATATATTCAACTGATACTTAACTGGAAACTGCAGGTAAGACAGAAGAAACGAGGACGGGGGCTAAGAGTCTGGAGATGAACATTCTTCCAACGAGGTGCAGATTGGTACAATTTGGAGAATTCCGCACTTATCATTATTATATACCCGTCATACCAGTAAAAGTTCCTCAAGGAGCCGCTGCTATATGTGTATCAAATCAGCCAGCTGTATTCAGACGTCCACCAAGTGAAAGTACCCACCAAGTGAAAGTACGCACTAAGGTAGAATAGAGCAGAGCTTTGTTGAAGGAGATAATATCTTTTCTTATTTTTTGAGCAATCAGGTGGGTTTTGGGAAGTGAAGATGACAGATGTAGTTAGAGATCGAAGATCATCTAGAGAAAGGATCATCACTGGGAAAAGGCTAACCTTAAGCATACCTTGAACTTGTTGCCACTTCTGATATAATCTAGAGTAGAGTTTGAACCATAAATATTCTGTAGCATCTTGTACACCAAGGATCATGACAGTAAACTGGGATCTACATAGTATGGTACAGATGTAGGATATAGGATGACACAGGATATTATACTCAAGTACTCGATCGATAGTGGTTTACTCTGGTGCTCATTCCGAAGAAGTCAGTCGAATCGACAATAAACAACTTCCAGCCTTAACTGTCACTGTCTAGATCACTTCCCAAGTCTCCCACAGTCCAACTACAGGGAGGTAGCCATTCCCCGAGGTGGAACGGAGGAGAGTGGTTTAGGAATGAGAAGTCACGACTACAATTACGATTTTCGCTTTCGTAGTGCAGAGAATGAGATGGAATGTATATAAAGTGTAGAGGATGTATATATGTTCAAATTTTGAGTAAAAGGTTGAGTCGTGTACTTGTGGAAGTAGTTATCAAGAGTTACTTTTAAAATAACGTTTAAACACCATAGTTCATAAATTAACATATAAAGATCATTAGTGGTTATCAAACAGAACGTGGTTTATCAAATACTGATCAAATGTCATGGTCGATGTATCGTACATAAAGCAAAGTTGCTTTATGTACGTATTTTGGAGAACGAAAACGAAGGAGGAAGGTCTTTATATTTCCAGATGCATCAAAGCGCGCGATGCTCCGACTTTCTCAGCAGTTCACACGGATCTACCATACTCTGGAAAAGCCCAGTAAGAAGACCTAGAGTATATTTTAATCTCCCACCAAGCAAGAGTTCGCGGGATCCAGGAAACGACCGGTCGGTGAAGGACCAACGACAGGACAAAGAAGACTTATATACTGGAAGAGGACATACTTTGATTTCACGCCGGGCAGCGCTACTTCGGAGTTTATGACCGTGATGATTAGTTCTCTGCATACACATACCGAAGTATTGGCTTCAAAAGGACACACGCTTGGAGACGAGAGAGTTCTGCACTTGACACTGATCTATAGAAAGAAGAAAGTGTTCGCTTACTTCCGGAGGAAAATCAATCCACTCAGTCTGCAGGAAGTGCAGCCAGAAGCGATGGATGCTAGTCGGCGGACTGCTTCTTGGGTCCAAGGAGCCATGCTTTGAACACAGAGATCGACACTGATGTTCTTGGACAGCGTAACCTCTAAAGGTTGGACCTCCTAATGCTAATCTCAGTCACTTGCTTGGATAATCAAATGTTAAGATAGAAAGTACTGTAGTATTCATCGGAGAACTCACTCAGGAAGGCTTCAAAACTGTCCCTGCCAGTAGATAAAATGAATTACTCTACTCTGCAGGACTCGAAGGATAGAGCAGACAGACTCTTTAGCTAGGACAATTAGGGCCTGAGGAGAAGCAGAGGCCGCTAATGTTCTCCAAGGGCTAGACACAGTGACTGATGTCCTTGCAGGTTCTCTACTTGGATCAGATACCGTCCCAGACGAGGGTTGCAATTGTATAATACTCCATCTTTACTTGCTTCTAAGGAACAGGAACTCTGTATGAATGGATGAACTGAATGAAGTACCGATAAGGTAAGTCGTGATCAGAGTCCTATACGTAAATTCTATAAACTTAAGGCGGAAGCATGCGAAAAATAGGGTCATCTGTAACTATAGTACCTTACTAACTTTAAACTTAGAACATCGTTACCATGGCTGTTAACCACAGCACAATTTCATAACTTCCTACAGGTGTACGTGCACGCCCAGGTAAACTAGGCTACGTACACAGAACTTACACAACCATGATTCGGTTAAATTGTTGGACGCAAATGTATACGTACTGGTTAAGTTTCACGTATCGGCAGTTGATCACGAGAGAACGTGCATCATAGTCATGCAGAGTCGCAGTTTACTACTTTTAATAGCATTAGCATGGACTCTCATCGCAGACAGCGAGGATGCATGCATATGGGACTTGAAGATAGGGCTCTTGAAACAAGTTGACGATGCCAATGATATAGAATATGATTTGCATCCTTGAAGTTACACATTGATTGCCCACGAATGGGCTGATATCCGATATAAACAGTTCACTTCACGGTATCTAAGTCTACCTCGGGCAATAACCTCCAGGGATGAGAAATGCCTCCGAAGGTTGACTAGCTACTCTGATTTGAGTACCATCGAGTCGAGACATGTTAGTCCTGAACTCGGGAGGTAAAAGATGATGGGTGTTGTTGACTTCAGAGTTTGAAGTCGATTTTCACCTTCCTGCACGTCGTTACGTGAGAAGGTAGGCAGCTGACCCGCACAGGCCATTAGTTTTAGTTATTAACCGAGCTCTGCCAGGTCTCGGTCCATTAGTTTTAGTTGTTAACCGAAGGCAGGGGCCTCCGGCTCCATTAGTTTTAGTTGTTAACCGAAGGCAGGGGTCTCCGGCTCCATTAGTTTTAGTTGTTAACCGAAGGCTTGGGCCTCCGGCTCCATTAGTTTTAGTTGTTAACCGAAGGCAGGGGCCTCCGGCTCCATTAGTTTTAGTTGTTAACCGAAGGCAGGGGCCTCCGGCTCCATTAGTTTTAGTTATTAACCGAAGGCTTTGGCCTCCGGCTCCATTAGTTTTAGTTATTAACCGATGGCAGGGGCCTCCGGGTCCATTAGTTTTAGTTATTAACCGAAGGCAAGGGCGTCCGGGTGTTACTCGATCCAAGCTAAAGCTGGTTGAGTGCTGCTGGATCCATTTGTTCAAGAAAATGTCGTCTTCTTACATGGTGCTGCTCAAATCCAAGCGAATCAAGTGGGGCGCGTAAGTCTGACGTCATGAAAGTCGAATTCCGCATCCCTCGATTCCGCTCATGGACCTGAGTCGTCGTCACGCACCGCTTGCACTTTGTTGAGTTTTGAAAAAGATGGATGATGCTGAATCTGCTTCGGAAAGATCACGATGAACTTCGGTATTCCGCCACTTCCTTCCAGATTCTTCCGGAGCGAGTGGAAGCCTGCACACGCCTTGCGTCCACGATTTCGACTCCTCCGATTCGAACAACTCCATGTCGTGGAAGCACCCGGTGGATTAATTTCGTCTCCTGGACCTCCCGATTTGGAGGCGACCCGCTGGAAACGCAACGCGCTTGTCCCGTCGTCGACCTCCCGATTGGCTTCGTCAATCGCTTCGTTCCTGAAGTGTACCAGAGAGCAATTCAGCAAAGAAATGAAGCTTCTCAAGATCCACTAAGCTCAGCAGTAGATCCTGGAAAGCACTCGAGGCATCAAAAGGGCTGATCATGGGCCTCGTCGTCCGAGGTGATGAGCGAGAAGATGACGAGAACGTGGGCCAGGAGTGGTTTATAAACCCTACGAAAAGGTCCGACGCTCTTCGGAGAGTCACGACTTTTAGGCAGGGAGCGCTGGGGTTTTCGAGATAGGCGCGATTGGAAACGCCTCACCGGGTCACAGGCTCTAGATCCACGCACTCGGGACTCTTACTCCGCTATTCGTCGCGAGATGCAGGTCGCTGGATCCACATTCTTGGGCCCGGATAGGTGAGTCATCACCATCGACGGTGATAACGCTACAATTCATCACCTCCTATGACCCAGTTTTCGCGCTTGAGACCCCCGAATACTCGCGCCCGCTGAGGATGGGTCCCGACTCCCGACAGAAGAGCTGTGGCTGTTGAGCACCCCGGACTCTCGCGCCCGCTGAGGATGCGTCCCGACACAAGAGCTGTGTCTGTTAGGTTGATCTGGGACGCGCTTGTATCAGGCGTATACCAGATATTCCGCATTATGCCAGTCGGGTGTATATAACCGCATATAGCAGGTGACATGGAGCGCGGTAGAGGATATATTTGATCCGTGTGCATCCCGACTGTGATTCACATGCTTGGCGCGCGTTTGCAATCTCACAACCAGTTCACGGTGCAAGTCAACTACCGGTTCCCTCCAGCGGCCGTAAAGTTGACCGTGAAAAGTTTTTAAAACCGATAAGAAGTAACCGACAAAGTCGCAACATGTGACTGCGGCACTGGAGTCTGGAGGTCACCCCGATTTGAGAGCGACGATACAGAAGCGTGGTGGCCCGAACGCAAGGCAATTGAACCGATAGTCACTGATGATTCTGGGAACTGGAACCTGTTATTGCGGGTACTGTCGTTGTAGGGACCTTTGGAATCAGTCACCAACACAGTTTGTACGTTCACACGGACAGCAGGGAATTTTGACGAGATCTTTTTTGCAGTTGTTTGGAGGAAAGTTAACCATAGTGTGAAATTTGCATGAATCGGAGTTAGTTAAACCCCAAGGCTCCGTATATCATTCTAGTCGGACGAGCCCACGATCAGACTGTACAGAAAACATGCGTTTTTGCTTCATTAAAGCTTTTTCAAAAGGTTCATCTTTCAAGAGGTACATTCATGAAAAAAAAATTATCAATCAGCATAAAAAGTGTGACTAGATATTAGAATTAACGGAATAAAATGGTAAATGTTATTACCTGTTCTTTGGTGTCTTAGTAGACCATGGACTGTTAATGTGAATCCACCAAGGGGGACAGGACCAGAAGCTTACAGTTAGCAGTTTACAGCAAATGCACCTCCAATCTTATTCGCAAGGATTGGACCCACTACTTTTCTATTAGAAGACGGTAAGCTAAACCACTTGGTACAATAGTGGAATTCATGACTATCTGTCACGCGAGCACTAATGCCACATCATGTTTCTTGTCGACAGTGGGTTTTATACCCAGACTTGTACTTTAAATACTTGCTACATTAACTGATATTACATAAATTCTCTATTAGGAATAATAAACTCAGCGTTTTAGTGCTCTCAATTGCATCATCTCCCACTTCGTAGAACCATAGAAGTCTTGAGGAAGTTTTCTTCGCGAGGAGAAGAGGAACCGACTTTGTACTTACATGGTCCTCAGGCTTTACACCAGGTCGACGATTCCGGGTGTTCCCGAGCGAGAAATATATAGTCGAATTTGCGGTAAATAATAATAATAACGAATCAAAAGTTGTTCAAATTAAGCTTTATAACGATACAAGTAAAACCGTATTGCTTGGCTAGTACAGACTTCGATACGCAGTCGCATTCTTTCGAATTGTGGGAGAGAAGACGCTACGAGCCATAACGAGCACAATGCCGTAGGTTTTAGGACGAGCGATCGATTACTACAGTTACAGTCGCGTCCGTCGTCTAGGTCGGGCGGTGATGGAGGTCGAGTGATCGCAGGGTAAAAATATAATTGGTGAAATAAGTTTACGGCCACAAGGAAATGATTCTTGCGCGCATAAGATGGTCTGCTGATTTTCGTTGTTAGCTCCTCGAGCTCCCAGGTGAAGCGATTGATTTCAAATCTGTTGCTTTATCTATCTATGCCGTCCGAAGCGTCTCTGGAATGTGTGTCCCTGTCCAGCCAGCGGTTTGGAGATTATGACATAGAATTGTCAGGGTACTCGAGCTCTACTTGACGAGTCTGCCATAACTGAAGACTAAACTATCGATCCTAATTACTTTCACGTGCCAAAGAAGTCTGCAGCAGGTTGAAATATTAGTGGATACATTCTTTGTACAGGACCAAGTACTAGCCTGTGCTTGATTCGATCGACTCAGAAGCGACGCTGGCTTTCCCTTGTTATTCCACGGCCAAACCATTTCATGCAGTGAAACTTAAATGGGCTCGATCCGCATCTAGTACTAGTAGTCATGGTCGTGTTCAAATTAAATTTGTGAACGTGGAGTGAAGATCATTCGGGGAGCACATGCAAGCTTGCGGACCCTTGCGGTCGAAGATCTCTGGAGGTTGATATATTACTGGCATATTACTGAGTCGAGTGTAGATACTCCGTTAAACTTTCATGAAACTGATTCACCCTTGAACCTCTGAACCTACACCTGATTTGAAGTATTCCCGTCCAAAATGTAATATCTTCTGATCTTCTTCCTATCTTCAGTTGAGATCAAGCTGATATTGTCCAACTTGATTGTTGAAGTGTAAATTCCCTCCTGAGTCATGTACGCGCTCCCCGCTGGTCTGTTCTCTATAGCAGCAGCAGACTGCATTGACCACAGAAGAACGTTTGATGCATCGATCACGAACTGCAAAAGGACGAATTCGAGTCAATACCTCTATATTTCCAATCCACAATAGATGGATTACTTACTGTTGATTCATATAACTGATATCATCCGGAAGTTCTAAGAGTCTTCACAACGTGAACCCAGCTCAAGCTCAGTTCCACGTCCAGAAACTAATATCTGGGACTTCACATCTCAGATTCCATGACTTGTTCACATTCATGTACAAGTGGTCATAGGTTCCAAAAGTGTTGTCATTAATCTCTTTGTCCAGGACTGCGCGTTCTTCCTCTGGGCAAAGCATCCAACAATATATACAGGGTAGTAAAAACAGTTCACGTCATGCACAGATCTTCCAAGGATTTCTTAGACATGGGCAAATCTCGTAATTAGATTATTATCATGACCGAGAGTCTTTCGCCCAAATGGCGTCTGCCTGAGTGGTTCCCCCACGTTGCTGTCTCGGTGTTTGGTGTAACATAGGTGCGATCACTCGGTCAAAGTCCTGGAACAGAAAGATCCCCCAAGTTTTTGGATTTCAAACTACTAAGCAAGGAGTTCACTTCACTATCCCGAGACACAAATTAAAGTTTATTCCAGCAGCCTTTCGTCTGAGGTATATAACTACTTCTAGTTCTTCGATGCACAGCACACTCCAGGTCCATCTGTCTAATTATGTAAGCCCAGTAGAGTAGAATCCAGTGGGTGACCAAGTGCATATCGTGAATGTCTTGTTGCGGAGGTCCTGTAGTAAGACCATTCCCCTTCAGGGATTGGCGGTTGGAGAAGAGTACTTATTACAGTCAGACTGGGATCATAGAATGTCCTAATTGACAACATTAATCTCGAATATTGTTGAGCCGAAAAGGAAATTAAAGCTCAAAAGGTAGTAGTCATATAGCATACAGTACCTACAATTTGCAGTCTTAATTTCAAGAGTCTTGGTTGCCTTCGTCCGTTCCCAGCTCCTCGAGTTCTCGAGCTCATAACTGGACAGGCCGGATCTGAGTGCAAGATTTCGTCTCGTCTATCTCATGTTGGACTGAGACAGAGCTATCCCGGATGCTCAGCAACAAATAATACTCTTCCTTGCTCATCAACGTTGGACAAGGTCAGAACCATGTGCGTAAGTAGAGGCCTAGGTATAGATGGTATCAATTCCACTGACTTCAAAATGCTCTATCCATCATGTAGATACCCCCTCGAACTCGTCGAACAGCCTAATCACGCACAACAGCTACTGCAATGGCCATACCACGTCATGCGGACGTCTAAGATGGACGCCATGCCTTAATTTGGTGGTGTACATATGTAACTACCTACACCGTCGCAGTGAGTGATCAGTTCCCAAATCTACAGTTCTTTCGAAAGCAGGCGGCGCGCTGCATGCATACCTTTAATTTTCCATTGCGTCTTCGCTTCTTATTCCACCGTTCTGTGGGCATCTTGAATCATCCAATCTTAGAGGACTTGAGTCTTCATGAGTTCTCCTCATAGAGTCATCAGCACCTGGTCCAACCTCAAATTGCTCTGGAGAGACAGCTCTCGAAAATCCATTTCTTCGTCACTTCTTCGTTCCCTAGTTCAAGTCAGCGCTGGATGGCGTTGCGCCTTTTCTATCAGGTGAATAGCCTCATCCGCAAAACTTGTATCCCGTTTCTGCACTAGTTACATTCGACTTCTTAATGGAACCAACAATTTAAGCCAGTCCAACGCCAGCTTCTGGTTCATCAGAAGAGAATCTCCAGGGGGAGAGAGGGTTTGGGAAATTGGAATGATGTTTTGTACATACATAAGCACATGTCAAGAGTTTAGGTAACGAGAGCAGGTTAAACAAGGAGCTACGCTTGCAGTGGAATTGCGGGGCTATGCGTTAGCGATTTTTCCCGATCTAAACTCCTTCCTCCTTCGGAATGTTACTCCCCGAGTCCGTCCCTTGCTTCTTAACTGTATAAGAATACGGCACAAGACATTAGGTCACAAAAAAATCCCCCCTTCCCCTTCGGTTTTCACAATCCACGTGTAATTATTCTAACGCAAAGTTGCTTCGCTGCAACTATAGGCTCCGTTCTTGAATAGAGCCTATACAAGAAACCGGTTTTCACAAAGAAACCAGAAGTCGGTCGCTCTCGATTCAAACCCAGACGTTACCTGTTAGTTGCTTAAACCGTCGCTCAAGCTAAAAACCGGTTAGTAGAGGCTTTGTTTGAATAGTTGTCCGAGCGGTTACTCGCCATGTGTGAAACATGGTAAGAAGGGGGATATTTCTGTCATGTAATGCATTTTGTCGTATTCCGATCAGACGGTTAGAATGAGGTAGTACAAGATCCGGATGGAACGCGGCGAGGGCATGGATGCGGTGCCCTGAGAGAGCGTCTAGTTTCAGGCTCAGACTCGATCGATTCCTGAAGAGAAGAACGAATGTTTCTTTCGTGCCGAATTCGTGTGCCGTATACATAGTAGTGAGGGTGAGAGATTGTTGATTCTTGCTGAGCCGCAGAACCGGGAAGATTCACAGATAATCTCGCGTGAATATCGACCCCAAATCTTCTTCCTTTCTTCTTTCTGTGTAGATGAACTGCAACGACCCTCGACTTACCGGATTGCTGGACGACTTGTCTATGCTGTTATGCTGTTCTTTGCACAGGCATTCCAATCTCATGCGTTTGGAGCCGCATTATCAAACAGATCACATTACGCGTGGAAAATAGGGCGTGATTCCTGTGTAGATGCCCACAGATAGCACCCCTCCTCGAATCTTGTGAATCATACAGTGATATCACGTGTGATTTTCGGTCGGCCTCTTTCTACGATCGGGATTCCGGAAGTCGAGTTTGGAGAGCTCTGAGTGCTCGCATGCAGGTACTTCACTTTGTTCCGTTCCAGAATTTAGGACTATTACTTGCACCTTGTACATTTGAGCTGGAGATTCTGATGTCAAGGCATACTAGTCCGGGAAGAGTTTGACATCTACCCCATGCGCACTTCTCTCTCGTTGCTTGCAGTGTTAGAGCCATACCTCCAGGTACAAATGCGCCGGCTAGGATAGAGTATGTGTCATGTTTAAATTCACACGCGACTGCAGCCTCGCCCCTGATAGGAAAACACACCTTTTAAGAGCTGTTTTCGCCGTGTAGATGTTTGCTTTTACACGGATTATGCCACCCCCTGCAATACCCCGCTCGCGAGTACTCGGGTCGCCCATAGGACAAGACGTCGGGGACACTCGATCCACAAGCCAACCCGCGACTCGGTCTGGTACTCTAGGCCGAGTACCAGACCAGGACCAGCCGACACGCTTAGCGTGTCGGCTACAAGCATTCCAAACCTGCTTCATAGTTGCATTTTTGAAATATTGTGAAACTTCTCGTCCAAGATACAAATAACAGCAAGAAGTTCCCTTCGGTCAACTTCTGGCTGCTAGGCCATAAATAAAAGTTGAGCATATCTCAAAGGCCTAAAGAGTTCTAGCCTGAAAAATGAAAGAATTCTCCAAATCTTTGAAACCGTGGTTTCAAAGACATACTGTCACTTAAGAGTAATTTCACTATGTCTAACTGCAAATAACGCAACAGACAGTAGCTAAATGGTTTAGCTTTACCTCGTGCAACGATTAAGATGGATTTCTTCACTTAAGACTATATCATAATATAGAGGATTGCTCATCTTATGTAGAACGGAGTTTTAAATTTGTTTATTGGTGTTTTGCTTCAGTTGATCAAAAGTTTTTTGTTATAATAGTATCAGTATAGATGAGTGTCATCTTCTAACTCTTGGTGGCATAGTTGGAACAATGATCGTTTTACCAGAATATGTAGAGGAACATCTTAAGATTTTAAATTGTGTCTAATTGCATCTTAGAAAGACCATGATAATGGGAGATTGAGGGTTATATATTCTGCTCCGACGAACATAATAACATTAGGCTTGCCTTTCTTCGTAACAAATGCAAGATTCTTCGGGTTTAGCATGTTGCATGGCTTTTTAAACACAACCTGGAATACCAAAACTAATTAAGGTTAGTATTTCATATACTAGTAACGTATCGCATGTACAAAGACATCTTTCAAATTCTGGACATTATTTCTTCCACTCAGGAGAAGTCGAAGAAACAAGCGTTATTTTTTGCAAGATGTCTGGATAGTTCATTATAAAGTATTGCAGTAAGGACGAAGTGAATATAAACCAAGAGAAAAATAAATACAAGATTGATGTTGACAAATAAACCAACACCAAACCATTAATAAACCAAATACAATCGAGAATGTTTACCCTATATAGAATCTAACATCTCCATGTTGCTTAAATTGACCACCATTAACATCAGAGTACATTGATTAACACTCACATCACGAATAAGCATAGATTTCTTTTAGGATCTTTTTCTTTTCTTTTCTTCTTCCAACTTGAGAATAAATATCCGAGGTCCCACAAAAGTTATACACTGGATTGAATTTTGATTATGTGCCAACAATTCATTATAGGATTGATCAAGTACCATCAGTAAAGATTTATAGAATACCAGTCAAAGAAACACATTACCTACCTAGGGCGAACTAATCTCTCTAAAAGGTGTAGAGCCAGATAACATTAGCTCGTCTTATGATCTACTTGAGAGTAATCACTTCTCACTCGTAAGCTCAGATTCTTTGATTATCTTAATGTCTCTCCGTTTTCAGGCGGATGTTTCATAAATATTACAGTTACTGTAGAGTAATGTCCGAGAAAGAGGGGTTTTCCTTTTTTTAAGAGCCTTTCATTTCTCTTTCTCAAGAAGAGAGCCGAGGAAGAAAGAATGGAAAACTCATACAACAGGAACCCCCGATTGTTCTGGGCATTAGGTAATGTAAACTATTTTAGATTAATTTGGGATATTATGAATATTCATGTTCGATTAACTTCTGAAAACTTTTGTTCGCTTATTGTTATCGGAGAAATATAAGTAAATAATAAATGTTTTATCTTGTCCGTTTACCCCTTCAAGGCGCATCGGACTGTTCTTTGTGGGTAACCACAGTGTAACCGGACAAGTATAGAAGTATTAAATAAAATATACATACCAAGTAGATAAAACTAATCAATTTTTTTATAAATTTTAATTGTTAGCCTATGCTTGAAAACATAAAGAGTAGGAGCTAAACCATAAATATAGACTCTATTTCCGGACTTTAGAAGCTATACTCATTAATACATTAATTTACTCAGAGTTTAATTTAATACCTAACTCTTTCTTAAAGTTTGGGTTCCTTTTTTGGTAAAGCCAAAGAAGGCCAGAAGGCCTGAAATCGCTTGTCTGCACACGAGAACCTACCGTCTACCATCGAAAACAAGATCTAAGCGTTTTATGGAAGTTTTTCAAAATAATATATTTTCAGAAAGTTTTTTTTTCTTTGATCACAGTGCCCTTCATACACTACGCCTAGGCACTTAGTTAAAAGGAAGGAAAAAAAGATTTAAAGAGATGAAGAAAAATAGAGTGAATCAGCATCGCGTGATCAGTTTCTGTAAAGAATCTACGGTTCTAACATTTAGAGAATAACCGCTCTATTTACTCAAACCTAACATCAAATGGTTTAACGCAGTTTCTTCAAACTGCACGATGTTCGACCCAGTTCGAGCACTTTTTTCTGAAAACGTATGTACTTAAGTATTTACAAAAAAAAAAAGACTCAAAAGACTTTGTTAAACAGAGTTGTGTAATCTTATGTGACATGCGTAACTCTAATCTTATAGAATATCTTAATAGAATATAATGGGAAAAATTAAAAATAACACTTTAGAAAAACCAAGTTTGATTTGAGAAAGTTGTTTGGTTTTTATTACCATAAAACGCCTAGGTGTATTATTCAAATTATCCGCTTTGTATGCATTCGGGCGCTGTTTTCGCTGGAAGACGGTAGAGTTCTTCCCCCGGTCAGAACCACACATGTAAGTTTTCCTGCGTGTGACTCGTCCATGGCAGTTTCTTCAGCTTTTGTGGCTTTGTCGTATTTATAAAACTTTAAATTTTCAAATTCACATGAACGTTATATGAACGTTATATGTGGTCAAAAGAGAAGTTTTGGAGTGATAATACATTTACGAATAAATTAAATATACAATGAGTTCTAAAGAACAAACAATGAATGAGATTCCAAATCCAAAATGTTTTAACGGTAATTGTCATGTCAAGAAGAAATTAAATAATTCTGCTTTCTCTATACTCTTTCTTAATGAGACTCATACGACTCCTATTTTGTTTTCTCTTTCACTGGTTATGGTCTCTCATGACAATACTTCAAAAATTCATTTTCTAGATACTTCCTTTCAGATCCATATCTCTTTTCTTAATTCTTGTTTTGAGGTTCTGTTCTCATTGATTAGGTTCAAATTCTATAATCCTATCAAGAACAAGATTTGTATATAGACCAAAGTAAAAGTAGTTGCTCACATCTTGACTTTGAGGGGATTTGCAGTGTAAGTATTTCATACATAAGGAATCAAAGAGTTCTTACCAGAGTTCAATCATCAAGATCATCATCACCCCAAACATACATCATTCCCTTCACTTACTTAATCACTAGCATTTAACACTTAATCAGTATTCAATGGTATTTTCAGACTCGTCAAACTTTTGAAAGTTAATACATAAAAATTGAAAGTTACGTCTCTGGGCATAACTAGTTTAGTTTAGATATAAATTTTCCATGTCTTATTGTTTCACGAGCCTGAAATGTGCAATAAGTCGTGTGAAAATTGGAAATTTTTGTTTCTTTCATGCTTGAAAAGGTCACCAAATGCTTCTAAAATCTATATTATGTCTTCAACTTTACTTTCTTGCTTATTAGTTGCATGACTTATATACATGACGAATTCTCGTATAGATAGTACACATATATCCACATGTCCATACATTCTTGAACCAAAAAGAATACGCAAATGAACTCTTCAAAGATTTTACTCACTCTTGTGGCAAAGCAAAGGATCTTGTGTACTTGTTTTATCGTATAATTTGGTTTAAATTTTTTTCTATTTAGGTGTGTATACTAAGATTAATGTTAGTAATAGAGCTAATAGGATTATATGTGAAATTAGTGTAATAATTTACAAATGTGAATAATTTATAAAAATCATATAATAAACATTTTATATTATGTAATGATTCTGTTATCAAATTATCAAGTTTTGATTTTATGCTCTTGTCTTTCTGATCACAGGTGAGATGAAAGGACATATATAATGAGAGAGTTGTTTTCTTTTTGTATGAGATACTAAGAATAGTTTTAAATTTAAGTGAAGATTTTTGGGAATTCTTTTGTTTCGGGTTGTTTCTGGTTTTCTATATTGTCATAATTTATCATGTTTTTGTCAAAGATATTATTTACGTGATAGTTTTATCACGGTTATCAACTTATCATGCTTTATTATCCACAATGGAGGATTGTTGGTCTTTTTTTTCTCTCCTTCCATCCATCTAAGACTCTATACTTTGTAATGTGAAGGGAGGAAGCGTAGATGAGGAGAGGAATGTCATCAACTGGAGTGGATCAATGGCAGAAAGGAGAAGAGCGAAAGAAGAGCTAATCAAAGTCATTTGAGTATGAATATCAGAAAATAGCATTCCAAAGTCATCTTTTGGGTCCGATATCTTTTGCTTGCTATGGCCTTGACAGACTAGGTGGCCGATTCAAGCCATTGCTATACCTTGTGTAGTGAGTTGATGACTTAGGTCTCATGGTTGTTTCATTGTTTGCTTTCATCATTGTCTATGATTGACTTCAATTTGTTGTACGATTTTTGTCATGTCTCCATCAAACAATTTCTTGAAGATGTCGTGATGAATATTTTGTGTCGTGTAGTTCTGATCAAGGATTGATTGGTTCACTGATTTGAGATGAGTGGGTCGGATAAAGCTCCTGTTGATCCTCCCAAAGTCACAGCGAATGAACCGGGAAAGGCTCCTGTTCTTCCACCGAAAGCAGTACCAAAACCACGGGTTCCAGGAGCCAAAGTGTTCGCAGCTCTTGGACCATTGAGCCCTATCACTTCTACAAGGCATTTGAGTTTGGAGAAATCTGAGGTCATAGAGCCTCCAACTAATAGATTCTCTATCTATGATCTGAAAGCTGTGAAAAGAGAAATTCTCACCGTCTTCGATGCTGCGGAGAATGGAGATAATCGTGCCATCACCAAGTTTTCCAAAGTGAAAAATTTTGATGTGGATGCCAAGGTTTCTTCTATCCTCCTATTCAAAGAACTTCTTTCGCAGTGATTGTACAATTTGCATGCACTCGAAGTTCTTTCAGATGCTCAGAGACAATACAGTTGACTAACTCTCGTCAAACAAACTCATCGAATCAGAGTTTGTTTGACGAGAGTTAGTCAACTGTATTGTCTCTAAATGAATGCGGTAGAGCAAGATTCTCCATCATTTTGAGATGATAAATCCTACTATTGAACTATCAGCACCTCAATCCTCTATCTTTGACTGATCATGAAGTTTGATTGATCTCAATTGTTACTCTTCATGTGCTTAAAGTTTATCTCCATAACGTTCTATTTGTTGACTCTGGTTTAAAAGGTGTAATAAATGATGAGCAGTAAGCTAATGGTAGTCCTCAATCTAATGTAATTGGGAGAGAAGTGCCTTGCCTACTACAACTGTTTTTCACTTTTTGTATCGCACTGAAAAGAGATGAATCCACTATTATTTTTTTGTGAGTGATTGAACCATCAATTTCTCTTCATGCGGAAAGAGAGGATTCAAGATCATCTAACAAAGGATAACTTGAGAGGATGAAATGATGAAGATGAGTCCATATTGAAACAAATAAATTTTTAGTTTGCAGTACCACCTGATAATTAATTTCAGATCTAATTGAACCATAACTGAACTATATCAAAGAACCTTACACTCAAGCTTTCTTGCTCACTTGACATTGCAAAGTTTGTCGGTTGCATAAGGAGAAAGGACTAGGATGTAAGCTATGATCTAATAATAAAGGTGTATCTGTTTGAGAATCTATCATACTTATGCTTTTTGTAGGATCGATACGGAAGAACAGCTTTGATATGGGCTGCTGATTGCGGACATCTTCATGCTATTGAGACGCTGATTCGCCTTAGTGCCAACATTCATGCCACAGATAATCATACTGGAAGGCACTAATTCCAACTTCCCAGCCAATAGCCATGCACTTGAAAGAGCATTCTAAACATAATAGGAAATGTAATAGACAAGATACACAAGACTTAGTAGTAACACTAATTTCCTATTCAAGACATAGCAATCCATCCCTATCCAAAAACTCGACTTTGCTTACCGAGAAAATGAAAAAATGTATATTAAGAAGCTCGTGCTCTAAAATCAACATCATGTTATTCTTAAAGTTTCATTTGGGTATGTAACGGATTGAACTCATCAATCATGGGAGTTTCTTATGTGTCAGGTCGGCTATTCATTGGGCAGCCAGAGCGGGCAACCTTTCGATTGTCAGTATCCTTGATCAAGTTCCAATCCCACACCTTGACCGTCTCCACTGACCATCATTTCAAATTTGTTGAATTAGATGGATTATAAATAGAGCTTTGTAACTGCAACAATAGGATGCCTCAGCATGAGCAAGAGATTATTTTCATGGCATGGATCCAGCCATAACATTCATCATAAGTTGATATAAACTTCATTCTTGAACCCCAATAATTCTTAAGCTTGTTTTCATGAATCATTGTCATGCTTACATATCTTTTAAGCTTATTATTTCTCACTACAACAAGCTTGGACTTATGTTCTTTTGTGGAGAAGAAAAAAACAGCAAAGTAAACACTAGTAGCGGGGATAAGTAGAAATCTAGAGCGAGAATACAACAAACAAGCTCACTTAATCCTTCTAGTAAAACTGCAGTAGACTTAATCTAATCTCATCCCCAAAAGTCCTTAACATGTTGTTCCAGGGTTGCTAGTTACCTATGGGGCTGATTTTCTTAGAGCAGATCGCTATGGGCTGACACCTCTATTTCTAGCCAGAAGTAAGGGTTCTGCTGGGGAAGAAGTTTTTAAATATCTCCTTGGTGAAGGGGCACCTTATAATGAGACCAAAGGTATTGATGTGGCTGCGGCGGAGGCAGAGATCGCAGCAGATATGGCCAAAATTGCTGCAGAAGTTGAACCAAAATCTTCTATTGTCACTACTACAGAAGGAGCTTCAGGAACATCTTCGTCATAGTGGAGTGCACTTCAAGAGGATATGTTGGTCTTGGTTTACCAAGACCAACACATCCTAAGATTATGCTTAAATTGATGCGAGATTATGGTGACGTTCAGCTGACCAACATAAATGCATATGCATATGCAAACACAAGCATACTCTTGTTTATTAGTTGATGCATGATACTCTTCCAACGGCTTTAGTATTGAGCACTATGTTGATTAGAAATGATTTGGCATTAGCATCACAATCAACTGCTAGTTGGGGGCATGGTTTACCAAGACCATCTCATACTTAGAGATATCCAAGCAAATCTATTGTGACACCTTAACTTGAGACTACAGAGTTATTACTACAATATGGAGCAAATTTCACTAAAGAAGATCGATTTGGCCTCACCCCTACATATCTGGCCAAAGCAATGGGTGCACAGGGGCAAGAAGTTTTTGAGTACCTCTTAGCTGAAGGGGCACCATATAATGAGACCAAGATTGTTGATGTTGCTGCAGTAGAGGCAGAAGTTGCCAAGACGATGGAAAGACTTAAACATGACACTGAAGAAGCAAATTCAGCGACAGAGCATGAGACAATAGCCTCATCATCTAGTTCCTGATGGTATTGCCCTCTCATATCTATATGCCGTCTCATGTTGGAAGGGTTCTATCAAGATGTGAGATGTATACCTATAGATACTAATTGGACTTTTGAACTGACCAACATCACAAGTTTTCATATTCAACGTTTGGATAAGATCAAAGGACTTGAGTAGCTTACAAGATTGGCTATAAAGTACAATTCTTATTGCAATTTAGAGATCTATGCATAAGCTGTTCCCACTACATTAAATTCTAACCGTGACTAAGGATCCATAAGAGATTGATATTTAGTTCTTGCGAGATGGACAGAAATACAAACGCTAGGTTAGTCCATTTGCTTCACTTCGGTCTTGGATAAGCACAATCACAAGCACTTGATGTTGTTTTGTGAGGAAAATATTCCATTGACCGTTGTAATTGTGGAAACGTCTCTATCTTTATGATACTTCAAGATGAAGTTTGTATTCGGGTTGATGATTGTAATGTGCACACCTACACTTCATATGTTACGTATTGTGGAAAGAAATCATCCTGAGATCCACATTTGTTTACTGAGGATTGCAGAATTGCAATGATATTTTCGGAAAGAAAGAGGTCATGGAGAAGAGGAGAGAGAAGAAAAAGAAAAAGAAAAAGAAAAAGAAAGAACAAACCTTGTCGAGTAAGACTACTTGGAGTCCCAAGACCCAGCAAGGTGACGTTATTTTTAAATGCCCAAAGTACAAGAACATGATCATGGTTGTTCATCTTACCAGAGACATCAAAACCAGAAAATATGCACTTTGGAGTCATTCTAGAATCGGACCCACGGGTGAGACTGAATGGTGGTTTGAGTGTTAACTGATCGACTCACCTATAAAGACTAGCAATGCAGCTCACAACACTCGCTCTACCGTCAATGAAAGAGCGAGTGTGTTGAAATTCTCAGCAATCAACATTCATTCATCTATACTAACGAGGTTTCATGTAAGAATGAAAGACCTAGAAAGAAAAGAAAGATCTTTGTTTTCAAACATAGAGTATTCATTCTATCTATCATTCTTGAGTTCAAACAAGAGTCAAGTTTGAATACCACCATGTAATTAATCACTCAGAAGAACATTTTCACGATCCCAATCTAGTTTGGGATGCATATTAATGCATCTTAAACCTCCAATAGAGGTATAAAAAGATCGGGAAAAATCATTTCCTCCAGATTTTCTTTTCCACAACAATGTGTCATTCTGACTAAGGGTAGCCAAGCCCTCCATCTTTCCATAGAACTCGAGTGTCCTAGTGCACTATCCGCCAAGAAAAGTGAGGCGAGGAAAAGATCTTGGACTCCTCTTTCGTGAGTCTTGTTATCTTCAGCTTCGTCTCCTCTAAATCTATATCTCTTAACTCATAAGTTGCACTATTATCAAACTCTTTTCACCACATAAGATCCAAACCACCTTAACATCTTTGAAAATTTATGAATCGCATTGTGTTGATTCTCAAAACTGTTGTTGTAAACAAGAACCGTCTCCTCTTTCTTAGACTTGAGTCGATATCATAGATCAAATCGGATCTTGTTCCGCAAGTAACCTATCCAGTTTGTTCTAGTTGTCAAATTCGAATCATCCACAATTCGGATTCTTGACTTATCAAATTCTGTCTGGAGATAACACGCTCCAAGTCGAGACATTCTCTTAATTGGTTTTTGGTATGTCAGAAATCAATCATGTATTGTCAATAAGTTGTATGTCGTACGATCAATTCACAATACATACAGTAAAAGTCGAGATCACTCCATGGTCGTTCGTCACAAGCATTCACCAATGTCTTTACAATGAGTGGAAGACCGCGTTCACTGTTCGCATTTCATTTCGTAAACTTAACCTCACATCTCTCGAAGAACTTATGAGCTTCATGTACATCCAAGTCTTATGTATCCATCATGATCCTATCTATGTATCCACATCGGCATATAACCTCCTTTAAAAAGACAACAAAGTCCTTCAATCCACTTTGTTGGTAGTGTCCTCTCTTCCACCTGATTAGATATATCTTCTTGAGCAAGCATCAAGTATCTCATCTACCACAAACTCATTGACAAAATTACCAACCCATCTAAAATGGATGACCATTGAATAAGAGGATGCAAGTCATCACGATCTCAGATGTTCGAGTACATCAGATATTTCATGCAAGAATTAGTCATGCATACATCAGAAAAGTTATTCAAAGTAAGAAACAACATTCTTGTACATGTTGATCCACCAATACTAACCATCAATACCAAGTTCAAGGAACAATGTTGTTCTTTGAGCTTGGTAAAGATGATCCAAATCCCTCGCTGTCCACCCCATAAACTGATGAGATCTTCTGAATAGTCTCTTTGATTTCTTATACAAAGAGTTACTCGTTGTGACATCTATATCTTTGATTGTTTTCATATAAACCCTCCTTGCAAGATGTCATAAACATCCAAAAAGAATCATCTTTCTTCACATTGGGAAGTTCTATCATCTTTAAATTTACCAGCATATGTCTATGCAAATCGAGCCTCGGTCAAAGAATCAATTTATGCATGAGGAAAAATCTAACACAATCTACAATCCATCGTAGAACACGGAGGAGAAACCTTCATAAGCTCTTCAAAGCTTATGAAGGTTGATGATAAGAAAAAATTTGTCACCTCCTGTAGGTCTAGGGAGCATATTCTCGCCACGTCTTCAATAGACATCAACCTTTTGCATCCTTATTGTGGTACATGTCGTCACAAGATTGTCCATATGATCTTCTATTTCCAAGTCACATCTTTGGACTTTCCAACTTATTACTTCAGGATTATATTATTCATCAGTGGGACAAAATATAAAATTTCATAATGGAATGGTTTTGCATATGCATGAGCTTTATTGGAGCCACTTCAATTATCTCTGATCTTTCTTGTGTGTGAGTTTGGATGATAAAATTTGAATGTCACGTAAATTAAATGCTAGACAAGTATTAAATTACGCACTGAAATGTCAAGTGTTAGTGAGAAATGGTAGACATTACGTCAACATATCAAGTCTCTAGTAAATAGTGAATACTTTTCTCGCAATCTGTGAAATAAGAATAAAACTAAATATGCAAGCACTAAACTCCTGCAGTTCTCAATGTGGTCAGGAAGAAAACAAGCATAATATGAGGAGAAAGATCAAGAGAGTGGATTGGCTGATATTTATTTTAATTTATAATAATTTATGACATCTTTCCAAGAGGAAAAGTTTGATCATAGATTAATGATGTGCATATTCATCTCTTCCAAACTTGGGAGAGGATGACTATGCATGCCTTACATACATAACCGTAGTGTAAGCAGATTTGCAGGTTGAAGCATAGAGGTGATGATTAACACCTTTATTGTGATTTAATTTACGATCAATCTTTTTGGTGAGAAAGAGAATTTGGCGATAAATTAATTCTCTGTATAATACTGATGGAGATATTCGAGGGTAAATGTTTGCGTGGTACCTGCAGGTAGGCGAAGGAAAGAAATTAAGGCGAGAAGCATGAAACTTAAAGTAGGGGAAAATTCTCAACTTCTATTTGATATCAGACATTGTTTCTAGTCTAGGACATCCAGAAGATTGTCTAGCCAGTTGAATTTTTCCTTCCGTCTTAATATATGTAAATTAAACGAAAAACCTTGTCATACTTTCCCTGTCTATGAAATTAGTGGAATTAGAAACATCTAGAAATAGAATATTTGGTGGAAAATGTCCTAGAAATGTGGACTTATTTAGAACCATGATAATTGAGGTTATTAATCTTCATGCCTTGATTAACTTTTAAACTAGCAATAGCTAAATCATTGGTTTTTCATTATTTATGACCAAGGCTCTCTAAGACTTACACTTTTGCTCCGTATCTGCACTATTTACTATAGAATTGCGATAGAGTTTTTCAGCTTTTAAATTAAATATCGCATGAATTTATTCTAAAAAAAATACTGAAGATGATTCTCATGATTCTCAAGCAAATGTAACCCTCTCGTTTTGCTTTTGACCCTAATTCTTTTGGCTAATTCTTTTGGCTAGAGGTTTCTCATTGTTCGGCGGATGCTATCACGAATTTCATTTTATTTCACGACCCTACTAAATTGTTCTTTTCGATTATGATCGGAGTGTGCTATGTATGTTCCCAATGCCGGAGAAAAGAAAAGAATGAAAAAGAAAACCTAAAATTTAAAGATATTCTTAATAAACTTCCCTCAGCGTTTTAAACCCCGAGTACGACTACAAGAGTAGTACAAGTGCTCCTGGTAACTCAGAGAACTGAGAAATTTAACCCTTATGCAGAAAAGGTTTTGGTGATTATTTTTCATCTCAACTTAGAAATTCAATTTGTGAAATAAAGAATTAAAATAAAACTATTTATTAGTTTTACAACTTATGATTCATCTCAAAAAAAAACTACTTAGTATTAGGAAAATGTTAAGATGAACATTTCGGATTTCTAGGAGTAAAAGATAATTGTTTCTTCGTACTCAAAAGCACTGTGAGGAAAACTATAATATTCTCTTTCCTGCTTTTATACTCATATCCGAGGTTCAAGTAAAATATATTATCAGTTTATTGTACACCGCTTGTCCATGAGTAACTGTTTCGGTTTCATTCTTATGACTAGTATTTGCAATTATTTGTGCAAGACTCATTCTTAGACAGAACTTGGCTTGATCACACCCCCAATAGGTTATGTGATCTTGATCATACCCCTCTTAACGATGTATGGCTTGATCACACCCCTGACTGGCTATTGCCTGTAAAACCAGTCACTTTGTGATGTTACTCACATGTGAGACTGTACATATTAAAGAAATGAGAATATGTATAGTCTAACGTGTCTTTAATGTTAAATATTTTGACTTACAGTGATATTTAGTCAAAGTTGAAAGTTCTAAAATGATGAACCATAAGATAAAATGACCGGTTCTATTGTCAATAACCCTTCAAGGGTATGATCAAGTGCAACAATCGTATTGAGGGTATGATCCAGCCAATTTCTGGAGTAGACTAAGTATTTATTGTAGGGACATAATGTATTGTATTTTGGAGATCAGTTAATTGGTATTTCGCTCATAATTGCATACCAGATCTGAGATGAATGAAACCAAATATTTAGCGCAACAACATCACTTTCTTTTTTGTTCTTTTTATTCTGACCATAATATGATGCAGTTTTGCGCTCATGGTACGCTGAGCAGCGTGTTTCCTCATTATTTATTGTCTTTTGTTGGTTGTCGACCTCAAGGACAGTCCGGTAAGGAATGACCGAGTACCTCCACCACCTCCAGACCGGAGTAAAGTCAAAACGAGGCCTATGATTGGAGCTAGAGATTTCTATTAAATCTTTCACACCGTCGCCGGAAAACGTCCAGAAATCACGAGTGATAAGAAAATAATAATAAGCATGCTCGATCAATTTCCCCGAATTTTTGCTCTCTTTCTCTTATCGGAAAATATATAAGTGTTCTGCAGGAATTCTCTAATAATTTCTTATGGAAATTTAAGTTATCTATAATTATTATGTGATAATCAGACCAGGAGTTGTGAAAAGATCAAAATAAAATCCATAAGAAAAATGTCTACTCATGCGCTGCAAAACTTATACTTACAATTGCGACAACTTACTTAGTCATGCATATTCACCCTCTTTCAAGTTTTTTTCCGAAATTCAAGTTCGGAAAAGAAGGAATATACATGTGGTTTAATTTATTAACTAACCCTTTCGATTTACATAAAAGAAATCTAGCAGCTGATAAATTAAATAAGGAAGAAAAAAGGAATCCACTTTCTCACTCAGCTAAGAGATGATATGACACAATCCATAAGAGAAGCTTTTTGTGAATAGATCAGCAAGGTTGTCTGCACTTGGCACGTACTTGAGCTGAATGAGTTCATCTTCAACCAATTATTGCTGAATGTAGAAATACTTGATTTTAAGGTGCTTAACCTTGGAATGAGAAGAGAATTTGTTGCACAAAAGAGGACTGCTTGGTTTTCTTCAAAGAGAACTGTAAGGAGAGGTTGTGGATAACTGTGCTCAACTGCCAGATGTTGGATCCACATGACCTCCTTACACCCCATTAATTCTCTGTTTATTTGCATGTAGCGTCTCACATATATACGGTTTGCAGCCCATTATTGTTTGCTTGCCTTATGGGTAACGTTGGTATGTTTTTGCATCTCCAGGTTCATCTAATATTTATGTTTCTACATATTTTGATTTTTTAACTTAATATAAAATTTTCACTTAACATATATATGTTTTCTGATCACAACAAGCGGACAACAGTTCCCCAGAAGTTCATTTTGCATGTATATTCACAAAAGTATTAATTTGATCCACAAATTAATTTATTATGGTAACCTAATTTTGCTGACAATAAGGTTATGTAACAGGTTAAGAATTTTCAGTCGCACTCCATCTTGAACTCAGGAAGCAAGTTTCATAACCGTAACGGCTAAGCTTACGTACGCAATTGGCTATGCATGAATGAGGGAACTTTAAGACGGACCACATATCAACTTCTACGTACCAGACAAATGAAACTCTTCGAGTATAAGAATTTTTTAATTTAATCCATTTTGTTGCCTATGACAAATGAAAAAGATAAATAGGCTATACCGTCTCGGTATCAATGCGAAGCAATGAATCCTCAACGGACGAGAAGATCTCATCATGTGGAACAAGAGAAAGAGAGACTTGAAGGATCAAACAACCAACGCTCCGAAGGACAAGAGAGAGTCGAGGCTAGAGTGTTGCTTATCTCTAGCTCTAAAGTCACCTATCACTCCTATGATATCATACATGGTAAATCAAAACTCATGTACACAACATGTGCACAAGAAGTATCATCACTTACTACAACTGATAGTATCTTGCTCACTTTGAACTCAATTAGATGATCATTGAGTCCACATTTATAAGCTCTTCGAGAGCTTTTCAACTCCACTTCAGTCTCCTTCATATCAAATCTACAGTGAGATCTATGGTTGTTTGAATACACAAACTGAAAAGTTAACTACTCAAACTTCAATCTGGCATATCTCTGTCCTCTTGATCTCAAATTGACAAATTTTCAATTTATTGCACAAGCTCGCGATAAGAGCTTTCCAATGATATCTTGAACTTGTAGAGATAACCTCTGTAGCAACCGTGAGGTCGGTTTGAAACCTAGGGGATACTTTTGGAAATTTTATCCAAAATAATCCAACAATGAGAAACTAAATATTTCTATTTCTGTCTTCTAGTGACCTGCTTAGCCATCTTTAGCCATAATGAATATTTAATGTTCATCTAAGTCATTTACAACTACAAAATACTTGCCGACATAAATGAAAGCTTTAACAAGGAAGTCTACATAATTGGTGCAACTTAGCTAAACTATCAGTTACAAGAAATGCCAACATTGGCTATTCACGTAATACACTAAGATACAATGGACCTTCTAGAAGTATGTAAACATGAACATACTGAAGCATCCTAACATGTGTCTCGATGCCTTCTGCATGAAACACACGTGTATAGCGAAATACACAGAAAACACCGTTTTAACCATCTGTGTAGCACAACAACGTGCGAGAGGTCTCATCACGCACTCAAAGGTCTCGGTCTAAGAATGTCACCAAAGATCTCCATGATCTTCTTATCAAACTCTCTCTAAGGTGCAAGATGAAGATTGGAGATGAAGGTACTAAGGCGGAGTAAGCAACTTAGACAACGTGCTATGGAAGAAGAAAGGATACCAAAGACAACCTGGGGATCCTCTAACCTAAGGAGGTCCTCAATATGCAAAAAATCCTCTACTAGTGCAACATCCAAGAACCAAGAGATGAAGTCCTCTGAACCATTGACTCTCTGAGAATATGTAGATCATCTCTAGGTGTAACAAAGCCCCCTAGGAGCTAGAGGTCTAACGGTATACCTACAAGCTCCGCACTTTGACACCTTCACTCTCAATCCTACCAAGACCAATTGAGAGACGAGTGATCAAAGACATCACAAACTTGAACCGCCGAACCTATCATATGCATGTCATCAACTAGAGATGGACAAACACAACTTGGAGCAACCAAGGTAATAAGGTTGTTGGTTGGAGGTTAACACTTATCGGGTTACCAACCATTTACAGTTTTCAACCAAACCAAGTTCCCTTTACTGATCGCCCTCAAAAAAAAATAAAAATTGATTGCAAGAAAAAAGAAAAAAAAACCTCCTAGAGGTGATTCTATTTGTCTTAGCTTACTATAGAGCTTGTCTTGTCTCCAAAAGAGATCCACCCAAATGATCTCCTTGACGAATAACTGCAACGGAGTCAATGACTGAAATCCTCTCTATCAAAAAACCGTGCTCATAATGAAGAGAATAGGAGGAATCATAGAACAATCGCACGAAAAGAATGAGATCTATCATAGATCCATTGTCATCCATGAGCTCCCAAAAAATGGAAGCGCGAGAGATATTATTAAAAGTATTTTTCACTTCCACTTGTAAGACAATCCAATCTAGATGGATGTCCAAAAGAGCTTTAATACCAAAAGACACAGACTCACACCTCAAAGCGTTGCAAATCTAAATTGATGTGGACAAAGATGATCTGAAAAGTATCTTCAAGTTAAAGAACAATGGTATGACTAATAAATCATAAGAGAATCTCGTCAATGACTATCAGTCGAATCCCTCGTCATTCTTTATCATGACCAAAAGTCTAACTATCCCCAACACTTGAGCTATAAAATGAAGAATATGTCCTTGAGCTACTACTGCTGCTATCTGAAAAAGCTCCGTGGAACCGCTAGAAGGATCGTCTGTCTGAAAACAATCACGTAGGTGCTGGTAGATCATCCTAGACAGATCTTGTGAAGATAGACATGGAGTTGTACACAAGACCTGGACAAATGAAGATCTATCGAGACGTAATGACTCTTCGGACTGATAGTCCTGCATCTCTAATGGTGAGAGTCATCCGATGGAAGATGAAGAAAATACAATGTAGTGATCATCTCCTTAATAACACAAGTCATTGACAAAGGATGCAATGCTATAGCAGCTCTAAGTATTATACTCTCCAACTTGATCTAACATCCTACAATGTTGTATATGAGAGGAACATGAGACGTCACGTGTAGAACTAAGGTCACTCTTATCTCATGTAGCATGTATTGACTCCTCTTGTAGGCTGTACAATCACCAACACGAAATCTTCAAAGACGGATCGTCACATCCTGATGTCCTCTTCTACCACCTCGAGTATAACATAGACACTAACGAGATAGTAAGAGGAACAATAATCACACCGTCTCGTCCATAGTATGTTGTAGTGATAAGCGGAATGCTTCACCTTGTCATAAAGAGCACAGGATAGTCAATGGGACAAGCACGGACAAGAGAATTTTATCTCAAATAATCTTATAATAGTGTTAGAGTGGACTCTCAACCATTCCTACGACTTAAAAGGAACTTCAAGAAAAAAACTAACGTGTCGCATAGCACGTGTACATCTCCGATCTCGAGTAACTTAGACATCCGATGTGATCCAATCATGTCTCTTCTGCATCTTTTCAACATGAAATTTTACCTGCAAGTGAGGAAGGATCAAAAAAGAAGGCGTCGACGACAAGTTCGCAGACTGGTAAATACTGCTTTTGGCCTTTCGTGTTCGGGTCCAACCGGTTTTTTAAGATTTTCCATACTTATGTTTCCTGCAAGCGCAAGTAATATGCAAGTAATCTTCACTTATGCAGATTATTAACCGTTTAACTTCTAAATCTCTCCTCCCCCTCTCCACATCCTCCCCGCGCGGTTCCTCTCATGAGTTAGAGCAGCATTCAACTACCAACTACGTGGACACTACCATATTATGATGCGTGCATCCGGTCACGAGTTCCTCGTGACCGGTCCAAACAGGTCACAGAAAAGAAATGTCCCGGAACACTCAAATACTGGCTGCAAGAACTTTGACAACACTCTTCTGTAATTCAATACCTACCTGTACTGATGCTTCTGGACACAACTAACTCCAACACTTGAATTCCACTTCTGTTTCCAAGAAGACAATTTGAAACTGGCCGTTACTTACAAGATTAGTTCTAAGGTTGTAGCGTCCTCTCTTACAGACAAGAAAATTACATAACCACCAACTCAAAACCTACCTGCATAGCAATATTATGTTGGTTGCTAGTCCAAGATCTAGCATTACAGTTGAGTTCTGACAGCAATACAAGATTTGATCATGGCAGACTGCAAGTTGAGAGTCTTGAGACAGCAACTACAACCTCTTGCAACTAACTTGCCTCCACCTACATCTGTTAGTTATGTGAACATCTACGGCCGGGAGATGTTCGTACGATCTGGTTAACCTTTCAGATAGAGTATAAAATCATGATCAGTTGGCAGTTACTGTACATCAATGAGCGCCTGATTCAAGATCATCACCATTTGATTCAATATTGAGCTCGAGAAGGACTCGGGGAACATATATGACAAGGTGGAGCCTGTACCAAGAAGTATGTCGACAGCCTTACCGCTTGGTTCATGTCATGACAGTGAAGCTTCTGCTGGTGCGTGATCATGGTACTAGTCTGGAGTACTCAGAGAGTTGAAACGGCGTCCTGGCAAGAGACTGACTCAAGGGATATGATCGATACTCTGTGAAATACTAGCCTCCGGTGCTTGAACTGGTGCGCTTGAATTCGAAGTTTACACATGTTCATGGAGAAACACTTAATATGTATTTAGTGTTTCTCCGGCATCATATTCTTGCAGTGCTTCAAAAGAGGAAGCTGGAAAGAACTGAATTGGGACGAAGTTTTATTCAGCGAGATATACTATATACTTCAAGGAAGCTAGTGAGTAATTTGCCATTGCGATGCAGGGAAAAACCAGAGATAAAAAGCAGTATTCCACGTCCAGAGATGTGGCTATCTTTGATGCTACAAATGAGATTAATGTCTTAGTAGTCGATGACGACAAGGTCAATCAGATGCTCGTGGAAAAGATGTTGATGAGGTTATCTTTCAAAGGTTAGCAGCGTCTCACTGTAACTCCATGATTTTATAGTTTCGCACAATGATAGGCCTAGGATCGCTGGTTGATTTTCGACATGTGTTCCAAATAAGACATCGCCAACGTGATGCAGTTTTACCAGTAAAACACTTAGTCTATCCTTCTGGTCCATATGCTCTGCTACTGTAGCAGTGTCAACAATGTGTGTGGTACCAATGTCATCATTATTGTGTAAAGTTAGATGTTTACTTGTGATGAACTCTAAACTGTGAGAAAGAAAAGGTTTCTGCCAGGCAGACTTGTGCATTGCTCAACTGGACTGTTACCCTTGATTGAAGATCGTTGATACACATCAACTGTCGGGCTTGTTTGCTTGTTCATGAATCTTTCTTGCTTGATCTAACTGATACATGGAACATCGAGCATGAACTGACTTGCACGTGGAAATCTGTCGATCCATCATTTTGAATGCAGTGACGACTTCAGATAGTGCGTTCGAAGCCTTGGAGGAACTGGGGATCGTACCAAACGAGTCTTCCAAAGACATCAAAGTAATGTCTTCAAACTGGCCTTCGACTCTGAGACAATCTGCTTGGGGCGCGGCTGAGTTTGAAGACGGTTCTTGTCTTGTTTGCAGCTCACAGTGCCTTAGTCCCTGCTATGTTTGCACGGGGAGTCCGCTTTAAGATACATTCTAATAGGGATTCTGGGTGCCTTCATCTTAGGAATTCGACATGATTATAAGTGATTTCGTGATGCCAGAGATGACTGGCTTTGAACTTCTACAAAAGTTGAAGGTAATATAAGATTATTTAAGATCTTTGAAGTTCATTCTTGAAGTAGCTGATTTGCATCCACTCTTTGTCGAACTTCCCACTTTCCACTACTAACCTTTCAGTTTCAATAGAAGGGTCATCTTTTTCGAGTTCGGGAAAACCTGTAGTAGTCGAATGATTCCGATGCGTAAACTAATTTTGATTCCAGGCTAGTCACTGGCGTATATTCCTTGCAATGGATTCATGAGTACCTTATTCGCTAAAACTGATCATATCCTCAGGCTTCACCACTGAGGAATGTACCCGTCATCATCATGTCTAGTGATAATATTGAAGATCGTATCAAAAGGTGATATCCTTTTCCCTGCAGTAGAGAGTATTCGATCAACCTGTGACTAGGTCTCGTTCTCTTTAAGCTAAATGTGACCTTCAGGTCCTTCATCCATGAACCGTCGTCTGATATAAATGTCATCGATGTGTAAGGTGCCTGATGGAAGGAGCCAAGAAGTATCTGCTGAAACCGGTTCAATTTGAGCAAATAAAGGAGCTAAGAGCCTATATCAGGAGGTGAAGTGATCATCAAGTTCAGCACAGTTCGAATAAGGAGCTAGACTCGAGCGACCCGTTTCGAGGTCTGAGAACAGCAAAGGCAGAAATGTTAAAGCTTTCTTAATTTTCATCTGTCAACCTAATCAAAGTGTCAAGGTAGATGCATATTGGACGTTTTGGCAGCAGTTGACAATTTAGGGCCAAGTACAAGAATCCGGAGCTGGTTCACGGGATAAAGTTTACATTTCGAAAAGCAATGTGGAGGAACTAACTACTTTTAAACCTATAAGTGTATGTTTTACCGAACGACATGTCATGAACTCAGAGGAAAATCATGTTCTGTAGCGCTTGCATCGATCAGCCTAATTAATAAGGTCAAGAAGAACTGTCCACAGTTTTCTTCCCGAGGTCAATTGAGTCCATTTTCTCGCTAAAATGATGGATTCAGAGTTCTTTTGTTGTTTCTTTGATTTAGTATTCTTACAGGTAACATATTGTGTTCTTTCATGCATGCATGGTCGAATATTTGAATTGTCTTTGGAGAATACATATAAGTTTGCGTAACAAGGGGCTCGCTGTACATCAAGAATACAGTGTATTATACAACCGTAATATAACTTCTGACAGTTGGATAGATATCTTGAATCGGGGTTAGTTCTAAAAGCCACAGTAATCTGCTAGAAATTTTACTTAATTACATAAAAGCAGCAGTTTGACAAACATGCAGGCGTTTACTTTGCTTGCTAGGGCGACTGATTCTGAGATGAAGTATGGTGGTGAGGCGATTATCAGAGCAGATCTAGTCAAATTTTGAAGATCCAGCTCGATTGCTAGAATAAGCAGAGAGAGGTTCGGCCATGGGAATCTCTGATCTTGTTTATCGGAGATTTAAAGCCGCTCCTGCACAAGTTGTGGCGGTGGGATACAGGCCTCGACTTCGGTGTACTTCTTCCACTCAAGCAAGTACTCCGTTTCTGGTGGCCTTTCTACTCCTGTTCCTTCGCCATGGAGGTTTTTCGACCAAAACTTGAGCCCTACTCGCCCGGCAAGGATTCCCTGCCCTAGGTCAAAGAGGCGGATCGAGCTTCAACTCCACACTTGGAGAGATGCAAGCTCTCCCCATCGAGCTAACGCTTGACGGGAGTTTGTGGTCTTCTTCTCCTTTGAGGCGTGTCTTGATACCTGATGGGAGCCGAAAAAGGAATCTGCGGCATTCTGCTGTCACCACAATGCACCCAGTATAATTCAAAAGCAAATACTATACCCAGAAGGTTAGCCACAAGCATATACTACGAATAAATGGCTAATTATCTCCTAACTGTCCTCAGGCTGGAGTTCTGGACGTGGCGCTCTTCAGTTTGCCCAACAAGTCAAGTCAACGTGGAGATGGAGCTTTATAAGGTTTCTGTAAGAGGGCCGATTCTATGTATTCAAGTTCTTTCCGGTTGTGCACCAAGACAAAGGACTACACGTTTGGTGGGATTCAAGCTACACTGTTCTGCTGCACAGGTGGCTGGCACTTGACCACCAGAACTAGAGCTCCGACTCTAGCATCCAACGACTTGACTTGGATTCCGGTCAAGTCGTTGGATGCTCTCGTTACGACAGCACTCCAGATCTGCCGGTAAGGAATCTGCAGCAGCCATATGGATCTTTCTCTTGTTGCAGTAGCTCGGTACCTGGCTTGTGAGTCTGTTTCTTCTGCTCTAGTTGTAGTTGTTTGCTGTGATGCGTTCCGCTGGTGGTTTGACACGTTGCTTAGGCGCAGTTGTTGCTTCTCGGTTTCAGTCTAGATTTACTTATGGTGGATGATATCATTGACAGGAGTCTCTTGTTTGTACTAGAGGTGCTATGTATGCTTTATGTTTACTACAAGTAGTTAAAAGTAGTTAAAAGAAGCTGTTGGGAAAACATTCTGAATTTGCAATCAGGAAGTTGATTTGAGTTTAGAGCCATGATGTACGTTAATACGAAACTTTAAGACAGTTTTAATTAAGACTTTTGAGCGAGAACTCTTACACGCAGCCATCAGCAAGCAAGCACTTCAAACTAGTAGAGCATATGCAACTTTGTAATACGTATCTATAATGAACGATTTCTAGTCAGAATATGCAATTTTGGCTATATTAGCCACTCGAAATCTACAAACAATTCCATAGGTGGTCAAAATTCCGTAAAATATGCAGGTCTTGGAAATACAATGATTCTTTCCCATATTTATACTAGGACCTGGCATAAAACTAAAGCCATTTCTCACAACATACTTATACCTTTAATAAAAATCTTGTAAAGACGTGGAAAAGAACAGAAGTACTAATATGGTACCCAAAAGAAGAAATCTATTGTAACACACATATGGTCATTTTAACAGTGAAAGGGAAAAATAAGCTAGAGATTATCAATATGCACACTATATCCTCCAATCTTCCGATGATAAAAACACTGTCAGGCGTAGCTTATGAAGGATAATTTCTTCCCGTGATATGATATGCAACATTTCAAGGTATCATAATAAACATGCTCAATGGACTTTGGAGAAGAAAAACATGAGAATAGTGAAAATATATTCACACATGGTTGATGAAAACATGATGAGATGAAAAAATAAATTTCACTGAGAATTGATTTAGTGCGATGCGCTGTAGCAGAAAGTGTACAAGAGCAAGCAAACCTATACATGTTTTAATTTGATGTATTAAATTTAAATATTTATATTTAGTGTTTTAAATTAAGTTATCAAAATTTACATCACTTGACTGTAAAACGTTTTATGCAAAACCGTCTAACTCCTCCATGTTTAAAGACGCACACACCTTTTCGTCACACTTGTCATCACGATCATATTTAAACCTGTACGTGAAGGGTGTGATATACTCACCCTTCAGGATATAAAGATTCAAGCATAGTCAAATGAAAAAATATCATTTTCTTATTCAGTAATTTTTTCCCTAACTCTTTCGAACAGAAAGGTAAAGTAATACACTGATTATGTATTAAAGCCCTCTTCCATCTTCAGATGGAAGAGGTGAATAAGTATGCTCACGAATACTGTGCAGCAATGCTATGGAGTTACTCACTTCCTCTACTCTCTTGGGACATGTGATTTCATTCTCGTTCTTCTAACAATAGCGTCTGAGTCATATTCGATTAACCAGCTCTTGACGCACACTAATTCTTATCGTGCTATTTGAAAATCATCCGAAATTCCTAATTCTCATTCCATCGTCAAATACGGCCAGTATCAACTTCCAAATATGTGATTCACCCCGGCATTATCTTAGCTGATGATGATCAACGTACATTTTCTACTTATGAGCCTACACAACGCGGGCAAGATAGATTATGACATTAGAACCTACCATCCAAATCATAGTATCATTGTCGATGTATGGATTGACAACTTTGGAGTTCGACGTCTTCTTTCGAGATTGTGCTAGAGCCTATCATGAGAGACGCCAGAGGTATCATTTTCTATTTCTTTTTGTACTATATTTTTTAGACAGCGAGTTTCTATTGCTCTACAGAGAGCTTTAGCAGACACCATCCACAAGAAAATAACTGTAGTAGAAGATGCAACTTCATGTGCACCTGTTGTATGCAGGACCATTGACTTATCTGTGTCTGATATTATAGGTGCAATAGATGATCTTACAGCTATTGATAGCGAGATTTAGCCCCGATGTTCTTTCCTTCGAGATGTTAGTTGCTTGGTCCTTCGGATTATTCTTTCTCTGGTAAGGTTTGATGGAATCTTTCCATCTTTTGGCTATTCATTGTGTTGCATGTTTCTCATTGTCATTGTCTTGCTAGTGCCGCAAGAGTTGATTAGCACACAACCTGGCACAACTTGTATAGTGGGGTGGGAAATTATCTTTCCATCCAGTTATCATCAATCCGAAACGGAGGAAATTATATGTTTTTCTAATTCCATGACACTCTTGCCAAATACTTTTAAATTAGGAACATACTGGAAGTTCCTAGGGTTACTCAGCTCTCCCTACATATGTGCGGAGGTCCTCAGTTTGAGTTTGTAAGTTAGGTATTCAAGAATAAGCCCAGTTTATACTTACCAGTACCCCTGCTATTTTATTCTAGGTTTTCAACCAATTTCGGCACAATTAAACTTCTCAAGAGAACAGTCAGGTAATGACGGTAACTGTTAAGTTATTTGGATAAATGATTATTTGCCTTTGCATTTGAGTTCGATACAACTCGATCCAACCACGCGAAGCGAACACGTCATCCAGGGTAGGTCCATTTCAGCCTTTGTCTCCTTGCAGTCTCTAATCAAAGCTGCGGAAGGGCGGGCAGGGTAAGGAAGAAGAGCCTTGGGAGTCCTGAGTGAGTGCCAACCTGGCAGGGGTAGAAGGAGACATTTGTCACGATCTGGGCTGCACACTGCGGCACCGACCACAGGGAATGCAAACATGGAAACATGGGCTGCATGCTACGTCACTTGATGGCATGAATGTAGTATGTATGAAAGATGAAACATGAGATCGGTCAAACTGCAGAGCATGATTGGCCATTCTCATGACATCAGTGATTGGGACGATGGGTTTGATGGAAAGATGGAAGGCATCTTCAGGCATTGTCACTCTTTCAGGCCAGAGACTCTCCTAGCACTTACCTCCTCTCCGTTGTTTCTACTGTCGAGTGTCTCCCGTTTTAGTGTCTTCTTCTCTGCTCTGCTTGTGTTCTGCTTCACGACGCAAGATTTCTAAGTTCGGGCACGGTAATTTTCTTGAACCCCTAGCCCGCTGGGCTGTAGAGCCTGCTGCCGAATTTAATGATAATCTCCAAGTAACCATTTCGGTCTTCTTTGGAAGATTGCGAGGATGGAGTTGTTTGCGTGAATCGAATACATCGATTGTTCGCTTTCTGTCTGTCGTTCTGGTTCTGGTCGCCATTTGAGTACGTGAACGATGGCTTTAGAACGTTGGCTTGAAGTTCCTAGTCGTTTTGAGGAAGGATATCTTGAGAAAGAGAGAGAAGTTAGTGAGTATGATGCAGCCGGCGTTTGAGTATGCCTGCCTTGGACTCTGTGTATTTTCCTGAGGGAGTCCCCGTAGATAATGTTAGTGGTATGTGCTTTTATCAGTTAGAGCTCGTGAAGTAATTGAATGCATTTTCTGCCAAGAAACGTGGAATCTGTAATAAGATCACTCTGATCTGCGCGACTGAGAGATCTGCCCCGGCTCTCTGAGCCACGGTGCTTGTCATCCTCGATGCAGAATTCGAAATCGTTGTTGATTAACGTCTTATTCGCTGTCATCTCAAGTTTTATTCAAGTATAGACTCTTCGCCTCTCTCGGATGGGATTGCGAGCGTTGTTGCTTAGGTGATTGAGCTTGTTAGCTTGAGCTGTACTAGCATCGAGACCTGATTTAACAGTTCAAGTTGTTTTATGCCTGGTGAGTTGGGTGTGAATTTGAATTCTAGGATTCAGACTTCTTCTTAAGTGTTCGTCGAGTCTTCAAGATTCATTTTGTCAACCAGTTTCTGAAAGTGGCTTTTCCTGAAATGCAGACAGGCGATCGCTTGATTGAGCCAGTAATCCTTTGGGTTTACGCCCTTCTTATAATAATTATCATGGCCTTCTTTGCCAGTCGGACCGTGAGGGCGGGACAGTTGCTAGGATGTAGACTACGTGCAGCTAGTCCTCTGACCACTGTAGCCGCTGCGTCTGCATCCCATGTCCGAGATAATGCAGAATATGCTGCTGCTGCAGCAGCAGCAGCTGGACCTCAACAAAATAAAAAGGAGTTTGCGTTTGCAGCTATCACTGCATGCGTTGGAGCAGCTGCATTCTTCACGGCGTTGGGTCCTGCGGTAGGACTTGGAGACATATCACTCGGCCTGAAAACTAGCTAGGTTTCGCTATGAATTTTGCAAATGCATAAGCAATATGCCACGCGAGAAGGTGGTAGCAACCTCCTCGCGTATTTCAGCCTTCAAAAGTTCCTTGTTGTCTAAGAGCTGTTCGTGCACGCAGTATAGTATACTCGTCAATATCCTGTCGGGCAGCTTGACAACTATTGATCTTAGTTTGATGTCTGTGTTGCCAGTATTTATCACAGCCAGTTCTGCTTGAAGAAGCCAAAAAAGGAGGTGCTTACATACTCCTACAAGCATCAAATATCAAACATTTCGCGTTTGACTTTTTGTAACCGTACGCAGAAGAATGAATTTGAAGCTACTTTCTAGAATTCGGGTACGAGTTGTAGTTGTTGCGTATCTCTCAGATGTTTATGACTTCTGGGAAATTACTTTCTCTTGACTTGTGCACCTTCATACGTGGACAAGAACTGTACACGAGTGAATAGAGGGCGGTGCAGCTGAGGACTTACATAGTGGATATGGACTTTTGACCGTGCTTGGTTTTCACAGCTCTGGATCCCAGTACCTGGATTCCCTTCAAGTTGGAAGAAGTTGAACAGCTGAATCACAACACGAAAAGATTCAGGTTATATTTTTTTCAGTCCTCAATCCGTTGTTGACATCAAGTTATATTGTCCTGAATTCGTTCTTAGTCTGTCACTACTGCACAGAACTGTCAGACTCCCCCTTCAATTTTCATAACTGTAGATTGGCCCAGTACTCTGGAATTGTTACAGGAATAACGTCCTGAACGAATATGCACAGTAAGCAGCGGCTAGAATCGAATGAGCATCGAACAAATCACGGTATCTGGTAACCCAGATTGGAGAACAAATGAGCATCATACACGACAACGTCATGACATGTGGCTATGTCTCCATGCTCGGTTATGCAGGTTCAGTTTTGATGATCCAAATGCTGTATCAGGACTGAATGTGGCCTCATGCTTGCTTACAAGGTTCTTTTCTCTTTTCATCAGTTTAACCACCGAACTCGTTTATAGTGCGTCCAGTGTTGTCTCATTTGTCCATGACACATCAGTTAACTTCGCTTCAAGCTAACAATATATTTTCTACCTCTAGCGAAAGAGTTTTACTCAGAGCGAGTATATGAGACTCATCAGTTGTAGGGAGTGACTTAGATCAAATTCAGATGGATGCGTTTACTGTGTATTACTTGAGCTGGGGTAGAAGGTGCTCTTAATAGAAATGTTTGCAGGTAAAAACCGGGAAGGGCCTCTCGATAGAAGTCGTTTCGATATGTCACCTTTCGGAAAAGGTCACTTAATCACGTAATCACGAGAATCTGTAAAAAATGTGGAGCAGGGCAAGTATCGGCGGCGAAGGGAAGGATGGAAAGCCAAACTATGTCATTCGCCCGTGAGTTTACACTCGCTGTTCCTCATCCCTTTCTCCTAAACCCTTTTGCAGTTCGTGTTTGGTCGTCAGTGAAAGTCTTTGGTCCAAATCAGCCTTCAAGGAGGAACCTCTGGAGAATAACACTGACGATCATGTCTGAATTGACACATATTGTTCCAGTAGCTAACCATCCTACTTCTTAAGGTTATCGTCTTCGTTGGCTTTCCGGTTTATATAGTACTGAAGTTAAATGTAGCTTAGCGAATTAAGAACCAAGTACTGCTGTCTGCAGATATACACCTGTCACGAGTCCCGATGTCAAGGGATACTTCGACCTTATTGTGAAGGTATACTGGTCTTCGTATGATAAGATAGAACTGAGACACTTGTGAAGCAGCGGCAAAGGCATCCAACTCTGTGCGGTTCAAGAAAGTTTCATCATCCCAATCACTCTTGCGGATCTCTTTCAACTTCAGTAGAGTACCCCTACTGCCTAGCTTTGCTCCGTGCTGCTCGTCTTGTGTTGTACTTCACAACTTACGCATACAAACATGGGCTCATATTCTGTCACCACGATGTTTGTCGAACTCCTTGCTTTTATGGTGAGAATAGATCTACCCCGAAGGAAAAATGACTCAACACCTGGGGAAGCTTCGTGTTGGAGATACTCTAGAAGTGAAAGGGTAATGGTTCAACCTTTTGCCCCTCATCTAGGCGTGGATTTTAGAGGTCTGAATACGCACTTCCACTGAAGACCTGGATCCACCATATACTAATCTACTTGGCGCAATGTTAACGCTCTGCAGACCCGTCCCCAAGTTCCCATATTCTCCGAACATGAAGCGGCATATCGGCATGGTAAAGTGGATAAGGCTGAGGAGTTTTCGTTGTGTGTCTTTATCGCTTTGAAATGCGGGCAAGATTCTGAGAACAAGAGGGATACTCGGTGCAGGTTGCAGGTGGCACAGGCATCACTCCTATGTACCAAATTATTGATGAGATTCTTTCGAACGAATCCGATATGACTCAGGTGCTGAACTCACTGGATCTGAAATTTCTTTTATAAAGGACTTCAAGCTTTGTGACGCTTTACATGCAAGTTCTTACAAGTGCGTCCCATTCCAGGTCTCGCTTATTTATGCCAACGTCTCACCTGACGACGTCTTTCTGAAGAAGGAGCTCGATGAGCTGGCTGCTGTACATCCTAATTTTAAGGTTTGGCTTAGTTCTCTACAGCCCTTGTGTTGCTGTTCCGGAGCCAGTGTATGCCCAAAACACGTTGCGCATACTGTGGGCCCTACTAATGCGCTTCAAGATCTCAACATCAGTCGTACAACCTTGTCAGTTCCGTCCCCTTTAAGTGGTTTGTTCATGAGAGTGAGAACATGTGCAGTCCGATCTGTAGTTGCGGCATGAAGAGGTGACTTCTCGGGATTCTAGAATTAATATTCTGACAGAATCGTGTTTTACTGAACTGATAGGTATACTACGTGGTAAACAATCCTACCGATAACTGGAAGGGTGGAGTTGGTTTCACCTCCTATGATACTATTGTCAAGGGTCTTCCTCCACCATCTGAAGATACCCTCATTCTCGTAAGTAGAGCACATTTACCAGTCGTCAATGGTCGGCTACCGATTCGGGAACTTCGAGCAAAGAAAGACTGCTTTCGTCTAGTACTACGCAAGTCATTAACCGCTTGTAAAGACTTGTAGGTTGAGTATGTTTTGGTGGAGACAACCGTAGCTGTTCTGAAAGGTTCGCTCTTGCTGACAGGTGTGTGGACCACCCGGTATGATGAAAGCAATATCGGGTGACAAGGCGTCTCAGAAAGATCAGGGCGAAGTCAGTTCTTCAAGCCATTATTCCGGATCTTTTGCGTTAGTGCTAATCAATTCTTCTTGATTTATCTAGTTACCATCCTTGAAGTTGTTTTAACCAAAATCCTGATCCCGAATACCAGAGAACAAGGTTAGGATCTAGCATTTGAAACATTGTTGCAGGGCACGAATATTGACAGTGCTCTTGTCTGCTGTCTGTCTGCAGTTAACCGGACTTTTGAAGAAAGCAGGATACTCTGCAAAGCAGGTTTTCAAGTTTTGAAGTGTTTTCTATGTATCTATAATCGCCAGAGACTCGACGTTTACAGAAACGGTGTAAATGCTAACTGGACGGTAGTTCTCAGCTCCGCCGGTTCACGCGGAGTGTAAACTGAACATCAGCTGAGTGAAATCAGGATCAAGTCCAGTTGCAGACGGCAACTTGCATCTAGCAGCAGCAGGAAGAACAGAGATAGTATCTCCCCGCGAGCGGTACGAATGCTTTCCTGGTCCCCTTTTCCTAACAGAGGTCCTAATAGTGGAAAAAGTATTGAGAATGTGTCGTTGATCTGAACGTTGTCAACATCTACCACACGCCATCAGGCATGTATCGTCTCCCAGAAGGTTAGAAAACAGATCTGTGCCTTTGGTCCTTGTATTCAGGAACTATGATGCAGCAAGATGCCCCAAGATCATCAAGATCACTGTAGTCAACGTACATAGTTCCTGATGTCTGTGTTTTAAACGGCCACTTCATCCAGCCTGGATTATATTAAAGAAATAGAAGTACATTTCTATCGATATCGTCATCTTCTAGGTAGTCGTACAGCTTTGGCGAACGCTGAGAAGTCTCAGTCCACCAGATATGGGCGAATCTGCATGATTTATTCGACCACAAGACAAGGTTGAAACTGCATGATGGTAGAAAACTGTGGTTGAAAGCACCTGAGAGTTGACCTTTAAAGAGGAAGATGTACATTTTTTCTCCGTGTTGACAATCTCGTGTAGAAACTGTCAGCGAGAAATGTTGTGTTTGATCTCCTCATCAAGAGGGATTACGCTCATTGGGCGTTAAACCGTCTATGTCCATACGGGGTAGATTCGGCAGTTGCATTTACTCGTCGAGTCTGTTTTTGTGGCCTTCCCGCGCATCCTGCTGCAGTAACACAATGCACAATAGACTTTCCTACTTTTTTGTTTGTTCTTTCTTCAAGTGCGAGGACTTAAGAAACTCTCCTGACAGTGGTGCCTGTAATCAGAGGTCACAGTTGCTGTGATATAAGCAAGTGCACGGTTTCTACATATAAGTCGAATTCCTTGGTCTTTCAAACTGGGTCAGTGTTGAAGTGAAATTTGCAGGTTATGTTTCTCAGATAGGCTTTTAGAACTTCCGCAGGTATCTCTCAATTGTCGTTGCTGCATAGTTAGTCTTATGAGCGAACTTTGCTGGTTGTTACTTGATTGAATATTTTCGTAAATTTTTTGCTTTGATTTTCACTTACTGGTTTCGGTCTCAAAGTTCGACAACCTCCTAGCCTGCTGAGCTCTCTCTGCAGTCCCTGAACCTCTTTCATCAACGTATGTACCACTTTCTCGACCACCTTCGGTGCGCTGTCAGAGGGTTGCTCGTTTGTGGATCTCGGCTTCAAGGCATCCTGCTCTCCACTCAGAAAGGCAAAAATGTTACTGGTGCTCCTGCTCTAAAGTGGATCATTTGAGTATCACACATGACTACGTATTCCTTGAGAGGAGAGAAATTTTACATCAGGAAACCAAACTCAAAACGTTTCTTTCCAACCAAGAGTAGTGCCGCTTCCGCCCACCTTCTGGTGTTCGCCGTTCCCTACTTACCGAGTGGCCCTGCTCTTCACCGGGGCTGTAATAACCGTCCATTATCTTAACTACCATTGGTTCGTAGCTGTGTTCCTGGATATATCAAGCCGGGAAGATCAGTGAGTATACTGGTCAGGTATCAATCGAACGTTACAACTTTCATATCTACTGTAGGTTGTGCTCCTGCTTGCGGGCTAGTCATGCGTTTCCTGTGCAGAGAAATGGACAGCTTTTCATATGAACATGTACAGTAGGATTTTGCAAAAGAAGGCACACTCTTAATCTGCGATCAGTCAAGTCCGATTGAAAAGTTTGTAAAAAGCCGTCACCTCATTTGAACAGACAAATTGGACGTACCGTTTTTAAAGTCTTGATCCACTCTCGAAGGTGTGGAAGCGCTGCAACAAGCTTGGCTGGCTCCATTCCTGTCTGATAAGGCGGCGCGTGAGTGGCTTCTGCTTTTGCCAGCGCAGCTTCCGTTTCCTGAAGCTTCACCCTTGTTTGCTTCTCCACCAGTTGAGCCTCCTGAAGCTCATGTTCTTTCTTCACTACTTCCCTGCACGCATATGTTTGCCCAGTTCATATGTTACGCCCTGCCAACCTTACATTTGTAGCTACTAGGTGCCTTGTACAACTGGAGCAGGAGGAGTATCTGTCGTACTTCGTAAGGCGGTTGACCCTGAGTAGTGCGTCTTCCAGGTTTCTCTGCTGTGTCTCGAACTTCCTGCAAGGCAGCAGCAAAGTGCTCTTAGGCAGTCATTTCAAAACCGTGCATAGAGGCGGTGGGTGTTCCGCCGCCTCCTGTGTCGAAGCTAAGGAATGCATATCAGAGAAGCAACCCACCCGAAAGTGGATAATCAGCGCACTCACACATTGCCGTGTAGAATACAAAAGGAGAATAGTGTACAAACGGTGCAGAAGAAGCGAACGAAAGGAGAATGCACCGAAGACGGAGACTGGTTGTGCATGGTGACCAACAGCAGGTTCATTTTGGTAAAGAGTCCAAGCAGCTCATTGCTTCCCATCCGCACGGCTATAATTTCATACGTAAATCTTAAATTATGTACCTTTCTTTCTTTTGCAAAATGAGATATTCTTTGCTGAGAGCCGCTTTTTCACGCTGGAGTTTGAATATTTGCTTTTTCATGGACTCAACCTGAAAGTTACCATCTCTCGCTGTAAGCCTCTACTCTTAACATTTAATTCCTAGGCTAAATATCTCTCTCTACATTCACGCAGGTACTGAACTTTCGAGGAGGTGTCGCAACGTCTTTTAAGTCCACCTAAGGTTCAACAACTGGATCTAACACAGGGTTAAATACAGGTATGCTTTCGAAGGAATTTTAAGACAGGTAAAAGACAGGCATTCTTCACGTACCGTCGGAAGTTATGGCAGTAGCAGGTAGATACATCCAGCTATCAGAGTGAATTCAGACTATGAAACGATAGAGTGATTGACTTACTATCTGAAATTCCCTCGAGTTCCTTGAGTAGAGCATCTGCTGCAGAGAAACCAGAGAAATCTATCTTACACAACTCCTTTTATTGCTCATCAGGACTAAGTTTCAAACATTTGAAGAGGATTTGAGACTACACAGGGATTGCGATCCTTGTCCATCTACTTAGGGACGGAAATTTGTTCTTCTTAGTGAGAAACAATTTGTGGTTTGATGACATATTCCTTTTTAGATGGAGTGCGGAGATATTTTATCATTGCTGAAGTTCAAACCACAAACTGACCTCTGTTGTCTTCTCGGAAGGTGACTTGCAGTTCGCGTCTGCATGTTTAGGAGTAGATTGCAAGCTCTTTATTTCCATTTTCAGCTCAATTGTCTGCAAAGAAGAATAATATATGATGCTTAACAATTTCGTTTTAAGGATAACTGAAGGAAGGGGCACCTACTCGCATCTCCCATGCCGTTCAGGACTTCACTTCCAAGCAACTTCCGCCGCAGACCCTCTGTTCACTGACCAGAAAGGACGCGAGCGAGGAAAAGAAAGTCTTGGATAATCCGAATCTAATAGGTACAATCAAGATCAAAGAGTCAACAAAATTTTAGCAGTGATGTCTCATGCACTAGCCGACCTTCAGTTCGTACTCCATGGCACACTCCAGGAGAGCTATTTGCAAATCTTGAACCTGCTTGTTACGCTTATCCTCGGACAGCTCTGCAGGATTCTGCAAACAGAAGTAGCGTGTTGTGTTTCGAGCCGGATTTAATAACGTAGGAGGTGAACACCCCACAACTGACATTCTGGCGAAGGTGATAATGTCCTGTATCTCGCATTCTTGCCTAATTCGCGTGATATTTACAAGGGTGAGAATGATGGACAACTCACAGGTGAATAAGATGTAACTGCTTTTAAGTGAACCGTACCTAGAGCTCTACGAGTTGTTATTCTCGAATGATTTAAGGGCAGCATGTACGGACCAAAAGGGGCGTTGGTGGCATTGTAGTGAGTGCAGCCAACTTCTTCTCGAGTAATTCATCGTCGATCACTATCGAGTCGAAAAGGGAGTCGAGATTTCCTGCTCAGATATCCAGTGTCGAGTGCTGGTTAGGTCAAGATGGCCCTCATTTGCTAGATTGAGGACATGTTTGCTGCTTAAACCAAATAAGTTTCTGTAATATATCTGGACGTAATACTAAGGAGAGGTAAAGAGAAGTGTTCCTTCACGAGTTAAGTTCATATCTGTAAACCTTCGTATCAAATTTGAGTTCTTAAGCGATGAGCATAACCTCCGACCAATCTCACCAATGGTCACTTTTGGCAAAGGAGGCACCTCCGATGCTCCATCTTTCAAGTTGGGGTGTGTCTGCAGAACTCGTGACTCGACTTCACTCTCCTGTTTTAACTTGGCTGATCTGTTGGATTCAACGTTGGTTTGCTGATCACCAATTGCGTCTTGCTTTGACGAACCAGTCTCTCTCTTTCTACTGTGCCTCGACCCCCGGCGGTTGGAGCTCTTCTGCTGAGGTTCGACAGATGGAGCGTTTGGGGCAACAACTGATGACTTCCTTGCCTTATTTCCTGGAGACAACCGCCGCTCATCCGATTCACTCCTGAGGACCGATCTAACATCAGTTTCTTCCTTGCTCCAGTGCCTCACTCCAAGACCGTTATCGTTATAACAGCTTTGGTTGAATGTACTTCGGAATCCTGTAATACGGAAGGGAGATAAGCTATGCTCTGTACAGACCGTAAAGAAGAATGCTACAACGGTGCATGCGTTAGCAATGGATTTTATCAGAGTTCTGGGAAACCTCAACAACCCCGGCCGAAGTGGTTACCCTATTCCTCTTAAATGGGACGACCATAACAGACTTGCGGGAGAGAGGAGCAATCGTTTGGATCAAAGCGTCAGTCGGCTTCATCCCTTACATCTTACTTTGCTCGTTTGTTCGTAGTATTCCTGATTTATTGTTGGTAGTCTAAGAAAACCTCGCGAGGTTCAGTTGTACCCACTGTGTGCGCCTTACCTTCAATACGACCAGTAGTCTCCGCTTTTTCCTCTGCGTCTCTCAAGTTAGCTCGGCATCCGGGACTATTACCGTTGCTAGACTCCATGTACCAGTAAGTGGCGGTCTTTGTTACGCTTTTCTCAGCATGCGTGTCTTTGTTCATGATGGATTCCGCTCTAACAATTTGACTTATGGACGACCCCATCCCTGCCGCTGGGCATTTGCCAGTGATAGATATTTCAGTGGTAATACTACCAGGCCCTTCTTGGATCCGCACTGGACACAAGTAATTACAGCCGCCATCTTCGGCGAAGCTTTTCTCGCTGAGAGGACTTTTCGTAGCTGGCGAGGAAGTCTGCCCTTGCTTCTGCAAACCTGCAATTTGGCAGTGTCACAGGTTGTCTTAGACTTTGTGGCTGATATAGACTATATAGTTTCCAGAAGAGAGCGGGTCAGAAACTTTCTAGACTACTCCTAGGTATTATAATTTGTGTGACGCGCTCCATGCAGATTTGTCAGATATCACACGCCGATCAAGACCCCGAAGTATGATGGCAGAGTCATGAATTCAACCCAGGGCACAAATGAAACGTGTCACATGAGAAACTCGAAGTGAATTTCAAAGCAGTAGGTATCTGTATTTTGCGGATGGAGAAAGGATGTGGACTCGAAATGCACTCCCCATTTATGAGATGAAGGCGGGTGGTAACGTGACACCAGCAGGACAAGCATAGGAGTTACTGCTCTATAAATTGCTCGAAAAGGAAATAGAATCAACCTCTGATCATTTCCCTATGTTCCACAAACTATAATCCGTGATCAATGCTCTGGACCGTACCTCTAGCACCGGCTGCCGGTAAAGAGGTACCGGACTCAAGTTGCCTCGTCATACAAGGGGGACGATAGGGTTCTCTATCGCCTCTGTTACTCCATGACAATATCATTTTCTCGACACCGTCAGCAATTTTTTCAAGCGCCTTATAATCCAAGTTTGGCGGCACATTTTCTTCATCGAGGGGCCTCTCAGGAGTATTCCCCCATAGCCCTCTAGGTTTCCCAGTTGGTCGCCACTTGGTTGCTTGATATTCTTCATGAGAAAGTTGAGTCATTCTTTCTCCTGCCTTCTCGCTAATGTCTCCTCAGTTGTTTTAACCCCGAGCAAGCGTCAGCAGCACGATAGTTTCAGTACTCCGATTCTGCCACGGATGATTGAACTACCTCAAAGCTAAAAGCTTTACTCCACAACTGGCTCCAGATGTTCTGGGTACAACTTCCAGCATGGCTCAAGCGTGTTGTTGGCGACCTTATGGTTTCAACTTCTGTTGAAAACGTTCCTGAATCCGTTAACTCATCGACGCAAGAGCTGATTGATTGCGTGAGCTACTGGAAAGTTATTCTTCAGCAAGGATTCATCCATTAACTCAGCAACCTACCGGTCTCCATGTATTCTGAAACAGCTTGCAGATGGCAGCATACTCTTCACATCACTGCATAGAAGACAGCTGACCATTACAGTACACTCTTCAGCGGCATTAGATATGCAGCACCGTCGACCTGCTTTAGGCGTCGATGTGAGGTGAAGATAAAACTGCGACTCGTATTCGACAAGTCCCCCTGGATTTCTCCTCAAGCTGAAGTTCAAGTCAGAACTCTTGGACGTGACTGGCGAGACGAAAAACAAAATATTCAGATTACTTCCTTCACAACCAAGGACTCTCAGATGCCAACTATGCTGACGAGGAGCCTGTGCACGATGGACGTAACGGTGTCTTGATCTTTGCAACGTCCAGTGGTTTGGTTGTTCAACTGGTCTTACGCCAGAAACAAAGTGTGCATCGCTCTTCCGGATAAGCTGCAGCAAACCCTCACATGCGTACACATGAACAACACAGTACCTTAAACTTGCTTCCAGCGCTGAAGTTGCGGAACGAACCACGGCTCAAGTTCACGAAGGAACGAAACACGGCCCACAACTGTGCGGCGGCTTGCGGCTCTCTGCAGGGATCGATCGCCCATGTCTGAACGCACCTGCGCAGGCCGTGTTTCGCGCGCATGCAGTGAAGATCGTTATCGCGGACGACACTCCCAGAGATTCTGGCAACCGAAGATGCACGAGCACAGCACCGCCAACCTTCCCAAATGCACAATCGAAGAGGATCTGTGTGTGGATTGCGTTTTAAGTTGAAGCGGAAACAACGGAGCCACCAAAACTCAATTCTCTAGTACACGACGGGAATAGAACGATTTCTTGTTCACACGCGAACGCCAGGCAAATGAGGCTCCGTTACGGGAGATGATGTAAAGGCAGCGGGTGTCCGTCCCGCATCGAAGAACAACATCGCTAGAGGGGGATCTGATCATAATCTGCGGTTACGATACCAACAGACTCCATCTCCACGCGCCCCTTCTGCCATTCCCTCGCTGCTTTCCTTCTTGCGTCTCGTGCCAACGCTCCGGTCGTCGTACGCCTCCAGCTGCTGCTCCGGCGCCGCTTGCCATGGAAGACAGGGGAAAACACCAGTTCAAATTGAATCCTTCATAACGATCAAATATTTGGTCTCCAAATTTTAATTTTCTAATATTTTCATTTTCGTTATATCATTGGAATATCTAATCTTGTGTTTCTTTTCATCGACAGAAAACATAAACAGTCAACAACAGTCAACGACTTCTATCAACAGTTTCGCGACTTCTACTGAGAGCAGAGTCGCACATTCTTAACCTGGCGAAGAGGGTTGGTAATAAGAGAGTAGTCCACATTAGCTAACATTTTCAGTTTCGAGTGGCTCAAACCGTTTGCTATACATTTCGCGAGACAGGTCTCTTGAGAGTATGGTTTCGACGTGAGACCAGCATTTTCAAGATTTTATTTGTGAGATCATTTCATTTTCTCATCTCAGTTGTGTTCTCACGCTTCTGAGACTGAAAAGCTACAAGTGCGATACGAAGACAGTTTGAGGATGAACAAACTGAAATGAATGGTAACCATTTCTGAGGTTCAAAGTCCATTAGTTTTTCACAATAAACTATGATAATCTAAACTGAAATCGCAGGTGGGACCTTGCTCTGAGTGTACGAAGTTTTTGGTTCTATTTTAGACATGTATATGAAGATGCAGACTACCTGCATGGAGCTATTCGTATCAGAATGAAACTTTGCATTTTTATTTAGAACTAATATTATAATAATGCACATCAAATTTGGAACATTTGAGAAGTATTCGTCACCTGCGACCAAGAGGCCATGGACGTTTTCTGCGAGCACCTCCAAAGTTGCTTGTTCTAATTTATGTTTTGTTCAAATCAGACGTGAGTTTCAACCATAAGTAAGTTAAGAACTTAGAGAATTTGTTATAATTTTAAAAAATCAAAAATCAAAAAGTTAATTACTTTCAAAAACACCACCTTCAACAATACACTGCTCTAAACAAAGTTGCCATTAGAGAAAACTACCATCTTTTTCTTTCAGCATGTTAGAGAATCTTTTTACATCACTGAGAGTCGAGTAAAAGAAATAATACCATGGGACATATGAAAGAGAACGATCAAGCTTTTCTTTATATAAGAAGGAATTAAATAATTCATTTATGTAATAAAAGAATTTTTTTACTTATATCATAGCTTATTGTTGCAATGCAGCATCCTTGTTTCCTCTTAAATTATCTGTTTGATGGAATTACAAATACGGACAAAATTTGTCTTGCTGACAAAATTCACTAAAACACCTTTCCAAAAGGGTTTTTCTGTCTCATTATGTATTAGAACATATAAAAGCTAGGTTCTTTGGTAAGTGTTCTTCGCACGTGAGAGAGTGTTATCACTTCAGCCAAGATGCTTTTGTGGTCACCTCTCGATGTGCCCATGGGAAAATACCATGTGTGTCTTTTCTGCTTTCTAAACGACTCGACCACTAGTTTCTGCGGTAAGGAAGTTGAGAACTGATGGAATCTATTTCAATTTTAGAAAAATAAAATATTAATTGATTAATTTAGTTATATCAGTTCACAAATATGGCAGTAAGCGGTCTATGGCTCTATACATAGTTATTACTTGATATCTATTGTTCTTTTACTTCTTGCTTTTAGAAAATCTTCTTTTTTAGTTTTGTATAGATTTTCATATATAATAAAAATGCAAATGAGTTAAAATATTTTTGAAAGCTTTTTAAAATCAGCACGACCACGGCCGAAATCCTGAATGGTGCCCCTAAGGCAGCCGCAAAAGAAACCGCGGTTACTTCTTAATTTCCATCGTGATCATATTTCTTTCATGATGTACTACTAAAAGAGTTACGGTTGAAAACAAAATTAACACCAAATGAACCGTTAGTTAAACCATGGCCGGTCATGATTCAATATGGTTCACCTTCATTCCTGCATGAGAGAATTTTCTGTGTTAACTTTGATACCCCTATTAGCTTGCGGCACCCCTCCCCACCAATATCAACGATATCAACGGGTGTCAAAGTTAGGAACCTTTCATAAAGATTCTACACTCGCAAAAAGAAGTTACGACTTCGGTCAAACCTTGGCAGGTGTTTCGTGTGGCACCTCCGGAGGTACTCGCAAGAAAACGCCCGTGGGTATTTTCTTATCTATCATTCTTTCCCGTTATCTGTTTACTTTTGTAATAGAATATCTATTACGTTAAGTAATTATACTGATTGTCAGAATAGAAAAAAATTAGTAAAAAAATTATGATATCTGAGTAACAAGCGCGACCATACAAAGTTATCTGCTGCGAAAATTACCAGCGCCGGGTGGCCAGTCTTCCTGCCAAGAAAGCGAAAGAGAAGCACTGTTCGGTTGCACGAACCTTCACCGTGAAAGAAGTTTAAGTAATGGAGCTGTGAGATTAACCCGCTTTTTGCTTTTCAAAAAATTAAATTAAATTACACGAATAGCAACCATCGCCATATCCTCTCTCTCCAGTGCTGGCAAAATTTGGCTGCTGCGTCGCTGCTGCAGCCATAGTCATCGTTCAAAGAGGACCATAACTCCGGTTTGCAATATACTGCGTAGGGCCCAGCCGCACATAGTTTTTAATCTAGTAGATCTTTTGAAACTAGGTCCGATAATAAGACTCATAATCGTACATGTCTGTTTATCAGTTTCTAATATACTAAAATAGAGAATATCTGTAAATTAGCCGTTCGTAAAGGTACTATTGGGCACCATTTCTAGGTCGAGATTCCATATATCGACACGTGTCTACTTGATTTGCTGAGGTGGAAGCGTGCGGTTTCACATACGTTTTCTCCTATCGGGGCGTTTCAAGAATCAAAGACAAGAGTTTTCTTTGTTTCAGCAGTATGTTCGAATTCACTCATCATGCGTACCAAGATTCGATTCATTCTTTTGCTGGATCTCTTCAGTTTGCAATCAAAATGGAAGGTGCAAGGCACTCTTTTCTTACAAAAGCCAAGTGTACTTCTCACGAAAAGTGTTTGGTGTGTCATGTTAAACAAAAAACCAGAGAGCATGTTCTGCTGGTAGTGTTTGTGGAATGAAAAATCTATATGAAACAAAATTGCAAATTTATTGCGGATTATGATAGAAAGGGATAATTACTTGGCCACACCCATTGAAAACTGTTTTTTCTTGGTCACCCTCTGACTCTTTGAAGTTCTCTTGGTCATACCGCTTGGCGCTCTCCTGGTACGTGAGTCTGATGTGGTATCCGACATGGAGATGATATTGTGCATGGTGTGATTGGAAGCGTGTAATCTCGAATGACAAGATCGGATCATTCACTGTTTAAATAATCAAAAATTTTAATTACACTGAATGGGTCCAATTGTTATTCGTGGTGATCGGTTCTCGTTATCGATGATTTATTTGTGAATCGGTCTGAACCGAATGAATTATCATTTGTATATTTTAATATTTTTAAAATTGATTTTAATTTCTTGATGACACGAACTTATCATTCGTGATGATCCAACGAATATGCAAAGTTTCACGTCAAACTCTATGTAGAACTCAAGATCGGGAGAACGCGATAATTTCTTGGTCATTATACCTCTGAAAACCAGGTTTTTAGAGGTATAATGACCAAGTAATTATCCCTGATAAAAAACTAATAAACTGCCGAAAAACTACTATGTGAGGCTGGGACCTTATTGATGCAACGTGCTGATGAAAGGAAGGAAAGTAGCGACGGAGGGTAGTCGTGGAGTGCGGGAGTAAATGGTGCACTTTGTGGATATCATGAAAGTCTACGGCTGCAAGAGTACAACTACTACTACTACCTTTCTTTTGCACCAGACATGTCCTTCATCTCAAAGGCATAAGTTCACGCGGAAACAGTTTCGTTCAACTCCAATGGACACCACAGAACAGAAATGTCGTCTACGCCAATAAGCCGAAGCAGCGGTTGTTCGTCGTCTTGTCTGCTACTACCACTCATGGTGGGTGACCTGACCTGACCTAAATCATCGCCATTCATTACCAAAGCTGCTCGTCGTGGAGGGACCCTTCCTGATATTGCGGAAGACTCATGCAGGTAGCAGCAAGTTCTTGCGGGGTTGTCCTGTTTATGTTTCCGCACCTGGCGGTAGCTTATTCTGAGGTAGCAAGTTAGCGTCGTGTCCGTCTTCTCCTGTCACTGTAGAAAACTCTCGACAAACAAACCGCGCTGAGTTTGAGCTTCTTAAGTAAGTTCTGAGTGAGGAGGATATTCTACTTCTAGAAATGCTTCTCCTGCTTTTCCGGAAGGCTCTTGTTCATAATAGAAGTCAACTTGACATTCTTGCAGCTGCTGCGGAAAATCCTCACTCATTCATTGTAGTTGGATTTACCTGATTGGGAGGTTCAACAGACTGAACCTTGATTGGGAGGTTCAATAGATTCCAGATTTTGTTATTATGGAGTAAAGCTATACAGTTACGGTATTGGACTATTCCTTTTGCAACAAGCCGAAGAGCCGATTCTAACTGCTCAGTAGGGGTATCTCATGAGCTAAAGGAATTCTACAGTATTTCCTTTGGCAACAGGGATGAAGATGATATTCCTAGACGAGATTCGGTGATATGAACTTTTAGATGGATGAATGGATGCATACGATGGCCGGAATCTGGAGCACTAATTGCCGGCAGCTGCTTATTAAGACGGATCAAATTTCATCGCTGTAGTTGTAGGTCAGGGCAAGAGATGAAAAGGCTATCCATTTTTGTGCCAGTTAAAGTTGCCACTTTACAAGATGTTGTAGCAACAGGTCCGATCATGAACACCCACCGAAGTTCTAGTGATGGTCTGGATTCGAGCCATAAGAAAACCTAGCGACCCCGTCAACTTTTCTTGATCACAAGCAGGAGGCAACAGATGGTGTAAAAGGTATGATGAGAACTCCCGACAGTGAAGTGGATATTTTAGTATGGAGGATGGTCAAGAGGCATATACTCTGCCACACATCTTAACTTATGAGGATGCACTCGTTTATACTCCTCATGAGGTAACTGCTTGAACCCTTACATTCTAAGAGCGGAGCTACTTCTACTCCTACTTTACGAGATGTTGTAGCAACAGGTCCGATCATCAACACCCACCGAAGTTCTAGTGATGGTCTGGATTCGAGCCATAAGAACCTAGCAACCCCGTCAACTTTTCTATATCACAAGCAGGAAGCAACAGATGGTGTAACAGGTATGATGAGAACTCCCTACAGTGAAGTGGATATTTTAGTACGGAGGATGGTCAAGAGGCATACTCTCTGCCAGACACCTTACCTTAGAGGATGCAGTTTCAAACTCGTAGTTTATACTCCTCATGCGATAGCTGCTTTAACCCTTATATTCTAAGATCGGAGCTACTTCTACTCCTACTGTAAGGATTTCAAAAGACCTGACTTATAACTGTATATATCTCTAGATAGATAGAAACATAAAAAGGTGAATTTAGTAACTGTTAAAAAACAGTTACTAAATTCACCTTTTTAAGAAAAAAGTGTGCGAGGATTAGATATACGCACGGCCTAAAACCAAAATGGTCAGCAGAACTGTGGAGAAGGAGAATTTGGAGAATTTGGACGAGATGTCAGTATCACAGAAATAGTTTACATAGCACTGGTAGGACCGAGAAGCAAAGTCTCCAGTCTTTTAGTGTACATGGAACGATTCGTAAGCTAAAATTTATCTAGAAAATTCTTTTAGTATGACTTGATTTCGCCATGAAGCTTCATAGGTTGACTGCCAGGCCCTGATCACCGTGAGAAATGTAACCGCTAACTGCTGTAAATGTCTGAACTCCATTCATTAGGATTCATTGCCCTCACTAGAGAGGTGCAAAGAAGAAAACCTTCATTTCCACGTTAACATGTAAGTCCTTCCATCAAACTAACGTCAGATGGATTCAACTCAAAACTTTACAACTAGCCGAGCACTCTAATACGTACTTGATTTCTCACATAGTCTTATTGGCACGAGAGATTAGAATAGAGGTATGAGATAGAGAGAGATTTGAGCCTATGAATTAACATAATTTAGAATTTTGAGATACTTTAGTAGTCGACAGCACACGAGGATTGTTGGCCAGCCAAGTAGTTTTTTTCAGTCCATGCCAGTAAACATCATGAGCTCTTTTTCTATCATTGGATGTGAAATTAAAACTTAGATCTGAACGCGATAAAATAACATCGTTAAATTTTCAATGCCGGTTAAGTTCTGTTTGATACTTTGCTTATGCTCCATAGATTTATTGATCTTTCTTTCAGGGGCTAAAAGTAACGGCCCTTTCAGTTATTGTTATGCATTTCCATAGCTCATCACGGTACCTACATAGAAAGTCGAGGGGAGAGATATATATATATATATAAGTTTGTATTTTGTTCATTGTCTGTTCTCGACTAAAAGCTATTAGTCTCGCAAGGTGCAGCACTTTGTATTTGGTCATCGAAACTATATCTTACCTACATCATTTAATATATAACTTACTGGTTATTCATAAAGGAGCCCTGGAAATAAAAGAACTGGAGTTAAGGAATTAAGTACCAGAGATCAAAAGCCAATCTTTAAAAAGTTTATTCTAACCTATTGATTATATTATGGAAGGTATAAACCTTTTTTATTCATTGTTTCTGAACGTTCATAAAAGCTTTTTCTCTTTCCTGTGCTAGTAAGGGCTTCTAGTACTTTAGATAATATATAGTTCTGGAGATGAATGAACCTACAGAGGAACCTCCGTCTTTCGTCCTTATAAATATATCAGAATTCGATGATCGTGGTTCAGTTTAGAGATCTTCATATAAGATTTGAGAACTCTTTCCAAAATATTATAAATGATACATTATTCATCTTGAGTTTAGGGTCCATATCAGAGCGTCCCGAAAGTGTCCTAACAGTTCCATCTGGAAAATCGTAGACATGTGTTGACTAGCGCTTGAGCTGCATTGGTTTGCATTGGTTTGCATCTTGACTTACGTTGGATTTATCTCTAGACTTCTCTCTTGGGCCAACGTATGAGCTTGACTCTTTACTATGTTTTGAATGTACTCATCGCGTGTTTCAATTTTTGTTTTGGGCCTATAATTACATGTTCAAGGTTCATGGCTGTATTTATGAATTTGATTGCTTTGCACCCTTTTACATCTTACCCAAGTCAGTTACGTTTGATTAAGTGTTTGAGATCATGATCTGTTATTTAGTCTTTTTAGTTTTTTATATTTTATTATATGTCCTAAATATATAAATAAGATATTGCGTATCCTAGATTGTTTCATCCTTTACTACTATGATCAAGGACTAGTGTTTTTAAATAAATCCTAGAAACAATCTAGGATTTATTTAAAAACACTTGAAGATTGTGTTTTTAAATTATTTAAATCTGCTCCACCAAATATCTCCAAACCTAATATACTTTCACTTGTCAGATTGTTCTGAACCAGTCTGTTCATGAAAGATCTAGAATATGGTTCTATTCGCAATATCATAGATGTCGAACTTTCTACTACTGTAAGAAAAAGGTGTAGCAAAAGACCAAACTAGCGGATTTGAGAGACATCACACTTTGTTGATGCATATCAAATTATCATCAATAGTTTGAAGTTAACACAATAACATCTTGCAACCTTGACTACCACTTTCACTCGCACTTTTCACTTTTGAGACTGATATTTTATTGTAATACTTTATCAACTTAAAATACTCAAATGTAGCATTCACTTGATGATGCATCTCAGTCAGTGTAGGGTCATCTTATTCCACGAGGGTCACTAAGAGATTTGTTAAAGTAGATGCAAGTAAATAGAATATTTTCTATTATTATTAGTGAATTTGCATGTAAATAGTGAAATTAAAACAACTTTTTATGTAAAAACTTAATGGTTTATATACGAGGAAATTATTTTCAAAATATTATATTTCTTGTAAATAAAATTATTAAACTACCTCTTGACTCATGCGTATTATCAGCAAAATATGAAGTTCTCTCTCATAATTTACTAGTGTGACGTAAATTGACATGCACAAGATATATAACGATTTTAGGATTATTGTCCAAATCTAAAGTGCTTAAGCGAGCGGAATGTGAAATTTTTAGTCACTATGCAACACTTGCAATTGTGAGAATAATATGTGCATATTTTCATAAGGTTTAATTATTAATTGTTCTCCCTAAATTTCTCATTATGGTAGCATATGACTAAGGATTAAGGACTAAGTAAGGATTCTATTAGTGTTACTTTACGCCATTCTTTTCATGACGTTGTCTTGTTTTTGCGCATTAAATTACGTCTACATATTGATAGTTTACTTGTTGCCTTGACAAGACAGTTTTACTCGACTCTATATATCAATTGTTTACTTGTTACGTTGACGTTTTTAAGCCATTGCCTCTTAGGCCCCAGCCGCACATAGTTTATTGTCGTTTGTTTTATCCCTGAAGTTAGTCTCACTCTGAAAGGTTAGGTAGGCAGGAAAGGTTAGGTATTAAATTAACTTTAGCATAAATTAATGTATTAATGTATTAATGAGTATGAATTTCTGAACTAGTACTTTCTGAAGCGCGGCACTAGGGTCAAGACTTATGGGTTATTTCTTATTCTCTTCGTGTTTTTAGAAATAAATTAATAAATATTTTTTATATATAATATTTTAATTATTTATATCTACTTAATATATATTTTTTATTATATATATATATGTATATATATTTCCGATAACAATAAACGAGTAAAATTTCCCCGGAGTTCATCCAGCATGCATATTCGCTTGTTTTATCCCTGAAGTTAGTCTGATGAAAAGAATAGATAAAAGTAAACTAAGTTGATTCATAGAGGGTCCTCTTGGGTAACATCTCCGAGTTTATCGCTGAGTGTATACAGTGCGATATCAGCAAGTGTCAATGTAATTTTTGTTACGCGCCGAGTGTCATTAACGTTCGTTAGCACACGAGATCTAGTATCCAAACCGGCTAATAATTTGCTTCGGATTCTAAGGAAAAACTGAAGAACTACTAAAAATCTACTATATGCGAATGGACCCCGAGAATGATTATCTCTCTCTAGTATCTGATAATTAATATAATAATCTCAGTGATATGCAAAGAAGATTAATTTATCACTTAACCTTTCTGGAGAGAAGGGTTAGGTGATAAATTAAACTCTCTAAAAATTATATTTTCTGATAGAGTTGCGGTTTCTCTTATCGTTCTTGTTGCGTGCCGCATCCCTTTTTCTTTAGTATATAACCTGGCAATATCCAGCAATATATAGTTAACATATAACACTTAAATTTAATATAAATTTTATTCAAGAATATTGATAGCTTCCGCTTTAACAGTTACTGAAATCTCATTAACACGTAATGACACCCCATGTGTGATGTCCGGTCTAGTGGCAGATTTTATACTTTTCACGTTTGTCTCTTTCTTTCGCCGGCCAATATGCATGCTGATGAACTCTTGGGAACTTTTTCTCGCTTATTTTTATCGGGAAAAATATATATATTAAATAAAAATATGTATACTAAGTAGATGTAAATAATTAAAATATTTTATAAAAATTATCTGTTAGTCCATACCTAGTTAGAAACACAGAGAGAGCAGGAAATAAACCATAAGTCTTGACTGGATTGTCGCACTTCAGAAAGTTCAGAAGATACAAGACCGGAAAACTACACTCTTTAATACATTAATTTACTTAAAGTTTAATTTAATATCTAACCATTCCTGTAAGAAAGAATAAATATTAAATTAAACTCTTGTATATTTACCTCTTCCATCATTTCGATGGAGAAGGTGAATATGCAGGTGCTCTGAGCCAAAAGGACACTTGAATGCAAATTGACTAGAAAAAAAAAAAAGAAATAGGCAAGAAAATGCAGATTTTCTCAGGTCACGATGGAAGAGTCAGACTTCGTCAATAGACGAGAAAAATCTCTTCGTTGTGTGTGTAAGAGTTAAGTTTCTTGATAAAGTATGTGAAAAAAAGTGCAAAACAACGGATTCTCTGGACATAATCCATAAAGATAGCACACAAAAATGCACTCGGGCACTATAGTCTGGGTATTGTATCATCAAATAAATATTAATTTTAATCAAATTATTAATTTATTATCTAACCTTTTTCACCGGAAAGAGTAGACAATAACTTAACGAGCATTCTGGTCTTTTCCATTTTGGGAAAAGGTGAATATGCATGCAACCTAGAAATAGCAAGCAAACTTTGGATTAAGTTACGGCCGTTTGATTTTTTTAGTGAAGTTGAGCATTTGTGTAAGGACCATTTAGGATTGTCTTGTAGATTTGGAACCTTTAAAACCGAAGCGGTTTGATTATTTAGAGAAATAATGTAACCGAGATTGTATCATCATATAACTTGTTGTTGCAATTCTTCCTCGCTTCTTCACTGAAACCCTTTTTTAATTCGAACTTTGACATTTTCATAATCATGGCTTAATTCACGAGAGAGTCATTTATTCCCACATAGCATCATTGCTGACTTTTGTTAACGTGATATTTCATTTTTTGTTACATCTAGATATGCTATAGAACTTTTCTAGGTTGAATGCAAGTCAAATTAGAGTCTTATTCTCTTCGGAAGAGAAGAATATGCAAAAGAGCTTTAATTTATGTTTTAATTCTTTTTCTTAGAAAAATAATATTAAAAATAAAAAATAAAAAATAAAAAATATTTAAGCTAGTAAGAAGCACAATCTTTATACCAGAAAAAGATTCTGTTTGCGTGAGTTACTTATGGGTTTTTTTAACTCAAATCACCATGTGTAATAAGGTTTACCAAGTAGATTTTAATTTTAGTGATTTTAATTTAACATTTTAATTTAAAAAACTTTGTCACAGTTTACAAACCCAGTAGAGCACCACTCTTCTCTGTAACTCTGCACTCTAGTAAACTGTATTTTTCACCAAACTTCTTTGCTTTCAGCCAATTGTCTATGATTATTTTGTCACATGTTTAAATGTTATCTTTTTTCTCTGTTCGCTTAGAAGTGCAATTTGGATGCATATTCTCTTCCTCACTAATGCAGACAAATCTGCGTGCAACATGGATTCTGGTGGAGAGAAGGAAGAAGACAAGCGCATAATATACATGCAACATGAACATTCTGAAAATATCGGAAAATAAATAAGTGTTAACTGGAGATTCTATATTAACCAAATCAAAAAAATCAGATTAAGAGATGCAGGAAGATCTTCGCATAACCCATAAGCGAAGAGAAAGCGAACGTCCTTCTGACTATATAAATGTGGGAGGCTAGAAATCCAAAACTACGTAACTAATGGAATTTTTATTTTTATTTTTATTTTTTTTTAAAAAAAAATTAAGTAATAAATTAAACCCTTGCATATTCACCTCCTCCATCGAAGACGCCTTGGGTAGAAAAAAAGTCTTGGAAAGTCATTGAACGAGATAAGGGCAGGACTTTGTTATCAAAAAAAGACGGTAAACTATATGCATACTCCATCAACTTTAAATAATAGTATGTTAATAATAATATAATACATATATTTTACATTAAAGAAATATAAAGAACTAAATGCTTTTCAACTCTTTTATATTATAGTCCAAAATAAAAATTACAAGGAGTTTAGAAAAGAACCCATAAGGGCGGAGTATCCGATAGGTTCATCGGGCGGAGTATCTCCGGAAGAACTTCACTTTGATGAGTGGGGAAAACGAGATTGAAATGACCATTGCTATTGTAAATAAAATGTTGCACCGTCCTTAGATTTTATCTTTAATGTATATGGATTAAATGAATGATGGATGTTCAAATGCGGAAGAGGGAATGAGGTACACAATGGGAATTATTATTTCTCTTGAGAAAGAAAAGAAGAAGTAGATCAGTTTTTGGCAAAATATTGTGTTGCTACTTGAGGAAAGTAGCAGCTCTGATTCAGTCAGTTTCTGTTGTTGTTGATTAACATCTCTTGATTAAACTCTTAGTTTAAACTTTAAACTTTTTTTATTAATATTCTATTCAAGATTATGGTAAATACGATCGAGAAAAAACTGTGGCACGAGTCACAGTTAAATGGATATCAAGACTAGTCGGACAGCTGTCAAAAACTTACCGAACGCACATCTTAACTATTCTTTAGTTTTACACCCCGTTGTACTTGTCATACTTCATTTCGTGCCACATTAGCATTCTGGCTTGTTTATTTAGCTTACTGATCTCACACGCATCTGATTAGAAACAGCTGAGGCTACAGTAATGGACATTCTCACGTGCTGATGTCTACCATGCGTTACCATATATACTACCAAAGCGCACATCCGGCCCGGGGCCGGAAGACGCCAAGCGTGAAGGAAGGAGATAAATACAGGAACAGGATTCGTGAATCCTTGTATTATAAAACTAAAAAGTGAATTGTAAATTTAACAACGTATGTTTTATGGATCTGGTTAAATTATCACGGCAGTTAAAGTACTGTTTTGAAAACAAACAAGATGAGATGCGCAACAAGTGACAATAAAAGATATAAATAGAAAATATAAATAGAAGACGTCTAAATAAAACTGGAGGCACGCGTCAGCTATCACATGTACTTTATTACATGAGCTATTTACGTTTTGTCAAGAGCCAAGCAGCCTTAGAACCTTCCACATGTACACCGTAAAACACATAAACCATATGAAAAGAACCACATCTTGCTATAGATTAAACCGCATGGGACATAAAGTATTATTTAATTTAAGTATACTTTTAATTTATGACCAAGCCTTTCTTTTTGGAAGGGTTTGGTCATAAATTAAAAGATATCTAAATTACCCCTCTTCCGAACTTGGAAGAGGGTGAAATATACATGAGAAGTACAACATATGTCCGTTCTTGCAAACTTCAAGACCTCGGTACCAAATTGTCCCAGCTTAGGTTTGTCTCACCAAAAAGCTGACCCTGGAGCCTTTTCCACGTCAAAGATGTGTACCTTTTCTCTGATTTTTAAGTAAACACGAATGTTTTTATTAAGTGCATCAATCTCATCTGATTCTAGATTTAACTTTCTGTAAAGCAATTCAAAATGACATAATGTAACAAAGTGAAAGAAATTGAACATTTTCCGTGTCACAATTGTTTTTCAAACTTTCTGATAACCCTGCCAAACTATATGACAGCAAATTTCTCTTCTGCTTTCTTTGCTTGCCTTTTTCCCTTCTTCGTCTCAAGAAGTTGGACGTTCATATCTTAGACGTAGGCCTTTTCTTCAGAGCACTTCACATATTAGTCTTCTATTACTAGGTTTGCGATTGTTTATAAGACTCACTCTCGTATTTATGTCGCAGATTTGGTACTTTGTCAGAAGTTGAGGAGATCTGACTACCGTACTACTAATCTATATCGCGCATCAATATTAGTCCATGTTTAGTCGCAATGTATTTTCTAAATATGATGAGGAAATGCGTAATACTTTAAAAAATAAGGAGAGTGCACGCGTGAAACGGAAGAAAGCCATTAACCCACACCAAAATCTAAATTACAGATATAGAGAGCACACAAGACCTAAATGACCGTTTTAGAGTTCAATATACCCTGCACGTAATAAATAAATAATTACATAATATTTACGTGAATTACCTCAATGTTCATTCACGATACGACCAGAATAAATCTCTTTTCAAGACTTGCACGATATAGGTTCACAGCACACTACAATAGTGATCGGTTCTATTAATTCTGCATACATGGATGCTATTACATTTGTCTCTAGTGTTCTCTTGAGTACATTGTCTAGGATCTTTGGCTATTTACTCTGTATTGTTATCTACCACAATTGTTCGTTTTTATATGGCGGTTTTAGATGATTATGAGGTTGTTTAAGACTATATCGGTGACGGTCGAGGTCAGAACATGCGAGATATTTGACTTACCAAACTCTAGATCTTAACATCTTTTCCTTTCTCGAGATTCTAGTAGTCCTTTTGCATTCCGTGAATTCAAGGCACTATTACCAAGTTCCATGGAGTTGCAAACACTCACCAAGTTCTACTCCAGATCTGCCTATCTCCTCGATAGAATTCGTGATGAAAAGTCGAGCAGAAGTTGCTCCTGCGTTTCCACCCCTCTCTGTTCAATCGCTGTCAAATTTACGCCACAACCAGATGACCCCATTCTTTCCTAAGTGTCGACGGGCCGCATCTGCACCAGCGTTTTATGTTGTCAGAAGCTTGCAACTTTCACGTGACACGTAAGAGTGGTAACAAGAGGAGCGTCCAGACTAGTTCTTTTCTTTCAGGTTTTTCTTGACGTTTTAACTTCAGCAAAATTCTATCCAACTGTCTCAAACTTCGCTCGAGGTACTGTTGAGCTTTTCCTTGTGTCAAGACCTAATGAGAGAGAACGTAGTGGGTATTGACTAAATAAGACAACAATGCCCTAATATAATTTGTAGACAATTCTTTTAGCCTACGGTCGCCTTTTTCAAAATAAATAATAAATGAACATATTACTCGTCAATATGAATAGCCGACCAAGGAGACCTCGAAGGGCGCTGTTGTGACAGTCTATACCATTCAAAGTAACTAGTTTCGACCATAGTAGTCAACGCAAACGATTTCTTGGATCTAGTGTATTAACAAAGCAAGTCTTCAGAAGTCTCCATGCCTACCTTATCATACGGATACCTCAACCTTGTTTGGTAGTCAGAACTTGCTCCCACAAACATTTCAAACAGATTAGCAACAAGATCTTGCAAAATAAATCTCCAAACCACATGAAAACTAATCAATGCTTCAAACAAGTACACACACTTTCGCCCAATGCACATCAATATCTTAAAAAGATATACAACTTCCGTTTCTCTTTCTTTCTCAACTCTCTTTCTTCTGGTCGCATGCCCAGCAGGTGAAAAGATCAATACGAGAGGCAGTTTCTTAGGAAGAAGAAACCACTTCGAGAAGCCGACATAGATGTATGAGAGAGAGAAGAAGAAAAAGGCGACGCAACGAATAGCAAACTGATGGTAAGACCCCATCATCATGTATGAGTGTTTGGATTCTCTAATGTAGCTTAAATCACGTCAAGTATTTCTAAGTTCTAAATTTCTATGTAACGTACACTACAGTAGATGATCCCGTCCCAATGCGTGTAATACAGTTTGACACTTCACTTACCGGCGATATAGCGTGGAGTCGAAGTGGACTGGGGTATCCGCACCAACTTTTAACCCATTACCCATTCTTAGTGCGATGAATGGTGGAGCTTCCGGAAGAGAATACTCAAGCACCAAATCTTCCTCCTAGAAGATGCAATGCGCCTTATCAATTGGCGCCAACCGATGATCCGATTTTGTTCAGAGGACCAGCCAAGAAGACAAAGATCTCCTATTGGAAACCGTAAGTTGCCCCCCATTCCCTCCTCGGCACAAACATTCTCCTTCTTGTTCTTCAAGAAGGAGACTTCGTCTTCAAATTTGAATCCGGTATCGAGGAAGCGTCACCTCCGTATGTTTTTCCTCTCATGCCCTTGAAGCGATCGATAACAGAGTCTCCACAAGAGAACTCTGATCAGCGGACTCGACGAGTACCACAAACAGTGAATAAAAATTTAAGTGTACTTTATAGTAAACCTTTGTTTTGGTGTGTTTCCGGGGCGACTTCCGTTGGACGCAGATCCATTCGGCTTGAGAGAGGAAATAGATGGTTCAAGAGATGTGCGACTAGACAAGTTACGAGAACACCAGACTAAGAGTTACGAGTCCAAAAGGTCCATGGCCTTTTGGTTGCCGCACAGTATCCTAGGCAGACGATCTTCCGATAAGTGTGCAGTAATGATGAAGCCTTATACACATCGACTCCTGTGTGTGCACGTTTCTGTCGAAGAAAACATGCGAGTCGTTAGTCGAACTCCGGGGACTGAGGGTGTAACGAACAACATCCTCAATCGCGTTTCAGTCCCATCCTACAAAAAGTATGGTAAAATTTTTAAAATGGTGACAGGCGCGACAATCAGTTTATTATCAGTTAAACGGTTGTGCCTTGTAGATAAACGCACTCTCGCACATGACTGTCAAGCCACTTCACATAGCTGTGAGAATTTGCGTTTGCCTCGAAGGGTGAGGAGGCAAACATGAATTTCTCACCGCCATGTGAGGAGTTCAGAAAACAAAAAGTCAGAAAATCACAAGAAGCAAAGTCCGGAACAAACGCAAAATTTGTGACGCGAATGGAAAGGAGTCAATGTGAATGCAGCTCCCAGCGTAAACATGCCAAAACCAATTCTCAGAGAGAGGAAATTAAACAAGTCACAACTGCATGTGAGTGAAGGAAGCAAATTCCAGCAATAGAGCGAGGCGGAACTTCGATCATTCAAGAGAGAACAATAACTTCAAAGCCCGACCTCCAGCGCCCAACCATACAATGTTTGTATCGCCTTGAGCTAAGCGTTGCTGTTGGATCCAACTCTGCACGCACATTTTCATTCCCGCCAGGGCTATGTACGCCGTCGATAAGGTTTGATTATAATTCCCTAATTTCCGTTCCGCACTCGCTTCACTTCCGATCCCCTGAGAGAAACACCAGAAGACGACGTGCAAACGTGGAAAACGGACGTCTCCGGTAGGCGTACGCAGCGAGGACGCGCTGGGTTGATTAGGGCTGTAGGGTAGGGATAGCGGTAGACTGAAAACCGCGGGCACATGCTACGCTATCTCAGCGCGTGCATTTCTAGGGTTTACAAATCGCTGGAGCCTGGAGGGCCGCCTCTTGTCACGCTACTTGTCTCTTTAGAGCCAAGCTTTCCTGGCGCTGTTCCCGTCTGTCTCTACGCTGCTGCGTAGTAGAGCATACCTGCACAACTAGACCTGAGCTGCACATACCCGCTGCTGCTGTTGTTGCGGCGATCCCTGCCTGCTTGCTGTGGTTCTGTTCTGTTCTATACTTGCAGCAGACTCGGCCAGTGACATCTCCTGATGTGCTGCCGCGCTGCTGCAGATAGCTCAGCGCAATCTGCCATACAAACTTGCTCCAGCCTCCAGGTATTCATCCTGCAAAGGATCTTGACGAACAGCGGTACCGTATCTGTGCGAGCGTAGAATATTCAGTAAGAACGAGATTGACTGTGGTAATTTGTTGTCGAAGTTCGCTAGGATGATTGAAACGGGATCACACCCGCATGGTGGTGTCCACGTGAGACTGCCCGGGAGGGAAGGAGTAAGGGCCCAGGAAACCGGTGAGAAAGGTCCAGAAAGAAGAATGGTACCTACTGCGGGGAATGACTTTTATCGTGGTGATGTTGAAGGGCAGGCAGGAGACAGTACGCGCTCGCCAGATGCTGGTCTGTCACCTCGTCCGCTTATGAGGGGAAGATATTGGTCTTCAAAGGACGAAAGAGAGAGCACTCGAATACACAGCGAGTGTTGAAAATGACAGTGCAGAGCACTTACTCAGTCTAATCCTACGGGAGCAAAGTTGCCATTAGCTTCCCGTTACCACTTACATCCACTTTCGATTTAGCGTGTACGATCTTACGAAGTGAGACCTACGTTGAGTCTTTTCTCTCCGTGTCCGGTGGCACCGGTCTTTCCTGGCTACCGCTAGGAGTAAAGTCGTCCAGACGTGTCCCGAGAGCATGCTGGCAACTTCCAGTACGTAGGAACTTTGACCAAATATGAGCTTGTCCCTATCCCGCCCCCCACCAGCCAGTCCATAATTGATACTTCACATACTTGGTACATGCATATTCTGAATCTCTGACAGTTTGAAAGCAGAACCAGTGGTTCCCAGAACAAGGTCGCGTCCTCAGGGGCCGCGATGAAAGACTGGACAGGTACTGTCATTACTTGACCTATTTTATTCCGTGACATCGAATGAATGCGTTCTGCTCGGGAGGAAAGAACACTCATTTCGTCACATTCAATTGGCTATAGTTATTGGCACACAGCTGGTAGTCACGTCTGGTCAGTCAGACCAGCACATCACAAAGTCAGTAGGCCGCTTTCACAACACAAACGTCGTGATTGTAGCGCCACCCCGTAACAGGGACTCCGTAGTGAAGACAGCGGACATTGTGCGCTCAGATACTTCCGCAGGGCAGAACAATGTATACTTTCGCCTTCGGCTTCCCCATTCAAGGATAGAACCGCGGCTTATCCATAGCCGCTAGTCTCACCTCTCACTTCCCAACTCCATGTATCCATGATCGCTCCATGTATCCTCTTTGGATGCTCTGCAGCGCACAACTCTACAAAATAACGAGCATAATTACCACTTGCAGAATCTTTTGCATCTGCGAGATGTACCAGCAGTTACCTATTAAACAAGAGTGGCATTAGGAAGAAGATTCAGGAGAATGGATGTAGGCAATATGTCAAGTTGTCAACCAAGTGTCTGACTGACTACATCCACGTTGTCGCGTAGCCCGGATGTATCGAAATATGAGTCTGCACTATGACCGCCATCTCGAGAGACCCGCCAAGGACGTTATGCCTCATGGAAATGATGCTCGAGACACCAGAAGGAAGTGACTTGGTTGAGAGCCGGGCGCCCACAAAGTTTGCAACTTCCTCAGAATCTGAAGGTACGGCATGCAACTGGCCGCATCACGGCCCGAACACAAGGAGACCCAGACACCTTGATGACAAAGGAGAGAGAAAATGGAGATAGAGCAAGAGAGCTATTCGGAGTCTCAGTGAGGGGCTATGCCACTACGGAGTTGATATGATCATATTAAGTACACATAATTACACAGCACGCGTACAAGTGCGGGAACATCGCAATGCTTGACGATGCCCAACATAAACTTTTGAACAAATATTGTTCACTTCACTAACAATAGGGACAAATTCGAAGAATTAACGTACTCCACCAAAAGTTTTAGTTCTCCTACTCTACTTCAGTGCACCAATTTTCCAGGAAGAAGGCTAAAATGGCTTTCTACTCTCTGGTGACCACCACCTCTCGAAGTGGCGAAGTTCTCCCAAAGACATCCTTAAATAGTGAGAGATTGAGCAGTGAAAGAAATAGCAAGATTTGCTAACAATGGGGAGCTGCTCGCTGTGTTCGGTCTTCAAGAAACATTAAGCGCTTCCCCTGTCGTCCCGCCTCCTTGTAACAGTTTGGCAGACGAGGAAAGAGCTTCTTGCCTGCCAAGCGATGCTCTACTCGGTCAGAACGCGTAAACGCAGAAGAGCCTCCTCGTCTGTGAGATGAGACACGCGATGATGCTAGACGAGCGGAAGCTGACAGAAAGTTGCGTAGTGAGAAACCCGGAGTTCCGATCAAGCTTGGCACCTTCGCGGACGAGAATTGGTAGAAGATGTCGGGAGCCAATGCCTCCCTCTGTCCTGTCACGCGTGCCCAGGGGTAGTGGACGCTGTAGAAGTAGCTATCCCTGTTGCCCGGATTGTTTACTTCTCTTCTCTCCTCTAAAAGAATTCAAGAATAAGGACTAACTCAGCTGAATCTTCTTAAAAGGACTGCTGCTCCCCTACAAAAACCATTAAATTACAGAGATGGAGAAGCACAGCCCTCGAACCTGTCTAGTGTACACATACCCTCTCTGAAGTAAAGGCAATGAATGTTGCATGTCGGCTTACTGGAATCAATCTTGCGTAATGACACGACAAATGCTAGACGAAGCTCTCCGACGGAAGATTAAAGGATCCCTTTCTTTTGCTTCGCTATTCTCGATAAAACGTTTTGCACACTGACTTCAAAGGCGTCCTCAAATTCGCCGTTGTTGCTGCCATATAATAATCTCGGGATGAACGAGATCACCGTCTCCCTCATGCTTTCCACACGTTCTTCCGAATACGACCTCAGCACGTCCTCCACTACCAGTCCCTGTCGGATTTCCCTCTCTGAGATGAAAACAGAGTATGATTCTGGTTTTCCAGGCAGGTGCCACAGGTACTGGGAGTATGCCGAATCATTATGAAAAAAGACTGGTACGCAGCCCGCAATCATGGAGTCGAAAGCTGATCTGCGTGTGGGAGTGTCACCTCTGGGCTGCAAACAGAATGTGGAGTGCAAAAAAGCCCTCATTATCGGCTCCGGATTGTGACTACATTTCAGTATCGCACAATTTATGAGCGTGCAGTTCGATGATTTTGAGCACTGATCCAAGAGGAAATTCCTGATGCTCTGTGGGATATTTGATCTGGAAGCCCCTGCAAACGAGAAGAGAGAGGACCTTTCTGCCGTTCTCACTCTGGCAATCCAAGCTTCCAGTTCAGCTGCAGACGGATGGAAAGAAGTGAGGTAAGGGATAGCCCACTCGTGCTTCATCCAAGGCTTCTTCTCCATAATCAGAGAAGTCATGTTCGTCAAGTGCGGCAGACCGAAGAACCCTGTACCCCACTGAGTATGAGTCTCGTTCCCCAGCAAGTAGAAGTCCCACGCCGTACGACCTAACACCATAAAGTGATCTTTTCCCCCAAACCTCTCCCACTCCTCCTGTGCATTATTCTGGATCCACGCCACCAGGGCCTCACCATGCGAATCCTTCTGAATGGTGCCATTGTAAAGGTACCTCAAGGCATCAACCCCTACGTAGTAAGGGAAATAAAATGCATCCGCTCGAGATGCGTCGGAAGTTAGGCAAGGATATTTCTGCATGCGGGAGTGGAAGACAATCTCGAGCATGTATGGGTCCGTCTTATACCAGCCCGGACCCAGATATCCACTTTCGCCTCCCGAGGGAGCCAGCCCTGCAGACACTGTATCTTGGGGGTAAATGCTGGGCGACGCTCCGCTCGTTGATACAACATGAAGTTGTCCCAGGCCCCCGTTTTCGGTGTGAGGGCAGAAATTTAACCAGCTCGTTACTTCGTACCTGCATTTTTGAATGAGCTCGCTATTGAACTCGGCGGGCAGATTGTACATGAAAATGCGTCTCCCATCGCACTCGTCCTTGCTGCTCTCGGCGTTGTGTAGCCGGACCTGCCGCGTTCTTTGTGTTCTTGCTTGCACTTCCAAGCTCGTCCAGCACGAAAGAAGGATGAGGATCCCCATCAAACTAAAGTAAACGTACGCATGAATGGACAACATCTTTACAGAGATTTTCTGGGCAGTCCAGAACCGTCTTCCAACCAACGACTGGTCTTTCTTCGGCAAGTAAGGACTGATTACATAGGTGCACTCTGCTGCTCCTCGATCATTGTACTGCAGAACGCACTCCTTCCATAAATGGTCGAAATCAGACACTGGACTAACCTGCAGAGAACCAAACCGAGATATTCCTGCAATCCTTTCCGCTTTCCGAAGCTCACCGCTCGGCAGTGCCACACGCATGCAACAATGTGGCAGATTTCTTATAAACTATCTTACGACATGCGTCCTCCGATGTAGGCTCGCTCGATTCCACAGAACATGCTTTTCCTCAACGCCATACGCTGGCTGATGCAACTCTCGATGGGCATACGCTTACGCTTGTCTTCGATCCCTTCGGCCGCCTACCGCTCTTTGCCTTCCCCTTTTTGTCTCTGTGTCTCAGTGTGTTACCTGCTCCCGTCTCTCACTGACCGCTTCCCTCCACTTCCCTCATCCACACGAGCATTCACCTCCCGCTCTTCCACCTCTACGTATTTTTCTCTCCCTCCACCCACTGCTAAATCTCAACGACGGTACGGGGAGCTTTGCAGCTCTCGTGCACCAGCGTCAAGAGATAAGCAGGCAGCGAGCGTGAGCTCTCGAGTCTCAACACAACCTCTTCTTACAAATAAAACCGTAGCTGGACTTTCTGCGGCACCTTCAGCAGTCTTTCGTTTCAAAGTTCAGCTCACAGGAAATATTTACTCCGAGCCAGAAACTGGACGCGTGACAGAGGACCCGACGATAACAACACCTCCCTGCTTCCTTCACTCCCTCGCTCGGCTTGAGGCGCGTGTTGACAAGGTCTAGTCTTCGTCCTCTCCCTCCCCCGCTCACCTCTCTCCTCCTTCTCCACCCACCTGACTACTCACTCCTCCTGTCCCGTGCGTGTGAAACCTGTTTTGTAATGATCATCACCGCCTCGAAGTGTTGTACTTGACCAAGCGGAGCGAGATAGGACGACTGCCTCCCGTTCCGTCGTCCTCCTCCGCAACAAATTCTCGCGCAGTGAATTGTTGTAACTCCGCTCCCACTGATATCTGATGTTCCTGGGTGAACGAGCGACACGGCGGACACGCGGACAGTCAGCTCGTCTCGCTCTCGCGTAACTGCGAGTGCCGTGAGCTGCTGGAGTCTGGACCCGCTGTATATCTTGCTGTTGTCGCGGTGACTGGTCGGATTTCTGTTGCGTTAGCCCAGCCCTGAAGGCAGCCGCTGCTGCTACTCAGAACAAAGCGAAGACCTTTCCACCTCGATAAAGGACCTCCGGTCCGACGTAGTTGACTGGTTAGCGTTGTACTACACCATCCCGTACCCCACGGTTAGCGAAGGTGGGGCCATGCAAGAAGGACCATCCCAACCATGCGCATACATCGGGCATACCAGCATGGTTGTCCTGGGTGTCATATCCTTTTCCCATGCATGGATCGTCCGCCTCCACCTACCCGCGACTAGTACCACCTATGGCCTCTTCACTCCGATCATGGCATCCAAGGAGCTCCCGATAGCTTCACACCCGAAAGAGAACACAGCAAGCACAGTGACCACAACGGATCGTTAATGTCTCACCGGTTTGTAACTGATCTCCTTCCCCGTCGATCTGCTGTACTGGTCCTCATCGACGGCAGTTACCGGTCTTTCAAACAAACTAACATCAGTTGGAACATAAGCGTCGGATCTCCACGAGGATCCGACGCATAATCTACATAACCAGCCCAAACACAACCCTCTTGGCGAATGGCATCTTAACCTAACAGGGAATGGTTACAAGGAGGAAGACGGGATAAAACTGACAGGTGGCACAATCCTGACCGGAGCGCGTCACTCGACGTGAACGACTTCCACGAGCGAACAGGATCCAAAGATTACCACAGGTAGTGCCTGGTATGCACGAAAAGGATCTGTCCGACGAGACAAAGTGGGAGGCTACCGGCACGAGCGCGGGCCGCGTGTCAGGAAGTGGAAGTCCGGCTGCCATGGCGGTTAGCGAGTCCAGAATCAAGGCTCTGGCGCGCAACCACGGTTCCTCGATCCCCCGGGATGCGTCCATCAGCCAAAGTCGCCGGTAGTCCTAACTCGCCAAAATCTAACCCTCTCAGACGCGACTACAGTAGTGGCGTGAGAGTGGCCCCGAACTTCCCTCAACCCCATTGCATCAAATTGCATGGCATGGGGTTCGGTGAGATTGCTATCTATACCAATGCTCTAGGAGATCCAGTACCCACTGTGATGACATCCGGTCATTTTCTAGCGTTTTCAAAGTCGAACCAAAATCTGCCGGAAACTTTCTCGGACAAAATTCTACCACGCAATACAAATTTCTTACGTCTTCCGGTCAGCTTGCGTCTCTTACCGATTATTTCCTCGTCTACCGCAAATGGACGGTTTTCCACCAAAAACCTTCCCGAGCCTTGAGATATACATCGATGACACATGCGCTTCTTCAGATCTTCTTTACATAGCTCTCTCCGAACCAGACCAGGGAGCTTATTGACGACCCGACGTGACCCGACGTGAATTCACGCAAACACGTATTTGCTTGGCTATTAAGACTCCGTGATCCCCAACTTGACACACAAATCTTACCCCACTGATCAAGCCTAGTCTCACACCAGAGTGTGAGTCATAGTCAGATTGGACCCCTTCTCCGGCTAGAACTAGATCATCCACTGAATTGTGGGTTTGAGTTTACCGGGTCTGTTTACGAGAAGGCACCTTTCGATTCTAGAACTCCTGGTGAAGTGAAGGTTCTCGGTGCTCGCACTTTGAGGTACTTGACACCTGGTATTCATAGCGCTTGAGTGCTGGGGAAGGCGGTGTTTGAGACGAGTACTTGACGTTAAAGTCAAAGTCGATACTCTCAAGCGAGCAACTGAACTTGGACTCGGTGGGGACTCTCGGGAGAGAGTCGTGTGTCTGGCTATATATACACTGGTACAGTTACAAAACGAACGCTGACAAAACGAACAAAACGAACGCTCGTTTTCTCCAAGCGAGACGAGCGGCAGGTAAGCTTTGTGCGCAAGTTCATGTGATTTGGGTCTCGTACTATAATCGGAACCTTCATTATGATTAGCTGCAGGGTGTTCGCAAATAGTTGTTGGAGACAGTAGTCGCGCAAATGGCGCATTAATACCACAATCTAACGACGTGTTTGAGTCGCTCTTGGGCGACATTCACTCCTAAGGAAGTGACTAGGCGCCGAGTAATTTCCAGTCGTGTGCTCACTTGACGATGAGATCAGAGTGACGAGAATTTCCCGTCTCGCCGCGCGATTCATGGAACAATCAAAGTGTTCGGCTTGTGCCGTAAACCAGCTGTACCGTATTGTTATGCGTTAGCATAGTTATACGTCGTAATTGTGAAAACCGGACAATAAAGCGACTCTTTTTTGTCGTGTAATGTATTTTGGCGAATTATCGAGAACAGTTCAGAAAAGGTTAAGAAAAAAGAAAGGGAGACGGGAGTCGCTATGAAACCCTGAAAAGAAGAGGAGAATTCTTTCCGTATAGTATATTCTTTTTTTATTAGATTACAATTAAAAGAGGAAAGGAGAGAAGAAGGAGTTTAGATTCGGAATAATCAGATTTTCACAATTCCATTGCAAGCGTAAGATACTATTATTTTATAATCAACCATTCTCTTATTCCAAATCTTCACGAAGTCATGTTGAGTCGTATCTCGTTATAATCAGAAATCTCAAGTAAACACATGAACAAAATTCTCATGAGATTTTACTTAGTCTTTATAATCACTATCACGGTACATGTAAGCACTTTTTGAAGAATTTATGGAAAAATTGATCATGAAAAATATTCCATGGTGGTAGAACAAACACTTACAATGTATAGTAAAACCTCATTATAATCACATCATCTGGATACAGTCACAAATTGATATAAGCACAATTCTTTTTGGAACTAATATTTGTAGTTATAGTCATTTTCATATTGTTTATAATCATAATTATTGTTATTATTATAAAAATTTATGATTATATATTTAATTAGCATATGTCGATATCCATCTGTCGATATAAAAAATCCTAGGGATGATGTGGAGCATTTGTCCATTTCTTGTAACGAGCCAAAAGTCTTTTTCTGAGCAATAGGTGAGAGGGGGCCTGTGTTGACCATTCTGGCATAGCCAGTATAACATACGTTGTATGCTTCACGACTTGGTGCTTGGTGCTAAACATATGTGTGTAGACTACCTTGGATTTTGGATTTTGCTCGCATTCTAGTTTCTTACTCTTAGTGCTTGTGGTTTTGGTTTCTTGCCCCTCATGCATTCATTTTCTCATGTTGCTCGCTTCAGTTCTAGTTACATTTTGCTGCAGTACATGGTTGCAAGCGCATTTGGTGATAGTTTATTGGACACAGGATTTGGATAGACATCGTGTTTGTGGTGACAGTTTTAATTGGAGTTTCGTTCTTATTGTAGGTTTTTTCCTGATGCTTTGCTATTTCATGACGGTATTTTAGCTATGAGAGTGTACCACGAGCTGAATGTGACAGTTTTGTTTGGTGCGCTTACCTTCTTGGTGCGTCTATTATGCTACCACTAGCTCTATGTAACACTCAAGAATAACAATTTGAAAACTGACTGTCATCCATGGATTGTCTAAGAAATCCACCCACATATCCAAGCGGAAACCCAAGCAATAATAAGGATGAGGTTGAAAGCTTGGAACAAAGCGAGAATGCCAAGAACCAAGAATAAATGATCTGGCAGAAGGCTTCAACTGAGCAGGCAAGCTCAGTTATAGTGCAGTGACTGCTGCTTGAATTAGGTTTCTTCTCCAATCGATTCTTTTTTTCTCTATTGTTTTGCTCCGGTCTGATTTCAAACTCAGTATTTTATCGTCCATTGTCACTGGATTCTCAAATTCCTGTTTAAGGTTTGCACTGTTAGCTTCATGTTAGAACCATACCCCAGAATAACATCTGCATGGAGTGGCATGAGGACAAGCGTCAATGGCACTTATGGAGAGGTAAGCTCATTGGCTAATGACCCTTCTCTCATAGTGGGTATCTCGCTTATTCCATTAAACTTGTGAGGTTCGGTAATAAGAAGTCATTCTATTATACAGTTTTTCTACAATTTTCGAGAGATTTGTTGCAAAACGTTATCTCTTCAGTTTTGGGCCATGCGGTCGTCTCCCTTACCTCTACGTATTTTTTCGTTATTTGGCAGAACGTCAATAAAAAACCTAGTTGGAAAACTTTATCAGTCAGAAGATACTGCACACTACTTCACGTTGAAAAACCTGACTGAAACCATACGCAGTCGGAATACACTATCCAGTATCGTAGGTAAGGCAAAAAGTTTTGACAAACCGTGGTCTTTAGTTGACATTTTTGGTTTATTGGTCTGCTGTTGAAGAGTTGACCTGCAATAAACAGTATGTTCAAGTTACGATTAGTGGGGGGGGGGGGGGAGAGATCCATTTTATTGGAGTGTGAACATTGCGCTTTCTCTCATTGAGCATGTTCTTGGTCGTCAGCGTTCAGAACTACCAGCTTTATAGAGCGTTTGTCTTCCAGCTTGGATATTCATATCGAACAACATCTTCTTGCATTTTAGAGAGGGTGATGAAATACCATTAGTCTGTTGAAGGGAGATAAACGTTGGTTACCAAGAGTAACTTTTCAGTAACAAACTTTGCATCATTATCATTCGGGGTCCATGGGTAACCCGTTGTGATAAGAACTGTCACTGGAAACTTAGTCAGGTTCAACCTGACAAGAGCTTTTAAGAAAACTATAGCTTCTTGGACAACTTAGACTTCTACTTAGGATTTCGTGCATAGCAAGGTTCGTTCAATTTTTTTTGAAGGGTTATGCATTCAACATTTTTCTTGTAAAGATAATATTCTCTCTTGAAAGATTTTACAAAGAAGAGAACGAGACAAATTTCAGTTTATGCATTTTCATTGATGCATTGTCGAAACTTTAAACAGTTTGCTTACCCCGAAACTTGAATTTTCAATATCTGCGTTGCAAAGAACCATTGACAAACACATGACATGCTAATGAAGTTGAACCATTGAAAGCTCTCATCTGAGCATAGCATTTCGTAGAGTTGATTAAAAAGCTACTATATCCGTTATCCGAGATGTATGCAACTCGAAGAAAAAAGATAAAGTAAGAAGTGACAAAGGAATTGTACATCAGACAACAATAATAAAAAAAACGAGTTTTGAGAAGCAACAAAAACTTCACTATGATCATAAAACTCGTATTTTATTATTACTTCGAGGAGTTCAGACAACTGATTCTGATCGACATAGCCCAAGAGCAATATGAGCTCCCACTAAAGTTTTTTTAAGGTTTCCTCATTGTAAGAGACAGAAATGCATGCTATAAGTTCACTCTCAAAGTCCCATAAGTGTGCACCTCCATCAGAGATAACGAAAGTCACCATTGTTGCACTGTAACAAAAAATTAACTTCTCACAATTGCTGTGTGATGAAAGTTAGAGGATTGTCACAAAGGTATATCTCTCAGATCACCCAAGCATCTTTGAACTCTCTTTTATCATCACCTCGTGTCTCTTGATCATATGTGGCAGGGAGGCTTTCTGAACCAAGCAAACCTAGCTGAAACTGATCATCTTGACCACCAGAGCCAAAAATAACATTTACATGGCTTCTCAAGTTCTCATTAGGTAACACAACTACGAAACTACTCAATTTCTGTCGAACTTCCATCTAGCTTCGAATTCCGTCCAAAGATCTTCTAGTCATCCTCGTGCAATTTAGCATTTTTTTTGGTTATGCACAAGTACTGCTATAAATTATTTTTGAACTTCCATGCCGAAGATAAAGGATAGAAAAGTTTTCTTATATCATTCCTATTTATTGTTACATACATATGACATGAGTCTTATAATCATTGATCTTCTCTATCGGTCTTATAACCAGTTATTGATACATATGTGTATTTGAGTATGATCATCTCATATCACTATAAACAAACAAAGAAATTATTTGCAACACAAACATCATTTTACAACAGTCATCTAATCACAGAAAAAAATTAACCATAAAATTCTTTCGAATCTAGCAACTCTAACATGTTGCCATCCATGGTCTCTAAGGATCTTTACATAAGTTTAGGCCAAAGACGACCACCTTTGATACATGACCAGATGTTAGACGAAGTGCATGAGAAGTTTTCTTTTACCAAAGTACACCCAATGATTATAATTAATATCCCCTTGTGGACCATTTGTATACCCACCTCTGGAGATGGTTTTTCTTTCAACCTTTGGAGCGACATCAACCTAACATCCACTTAGGATTGATAACACAACCACATCTGTTTGTAACATTCATATCAATTTTGACCCCGTATAAGTCTTGTAAAGCGAAAAGACGCACGAGTCACCTAACTGAAGATCAGAATGTTATGAAAAGTATCTAAACTCAAACAGCCTCCGATCCAGTTTATGTAAAGAGCCCATAAATGGGAGCCATGTGCGTGGATCTTTACTCTTTCTCTGGGCAATTGAAAGAGCATTCTACACTCAGCCATGTTTAGTATTATGACTCCTTATGTCTTGCTTAATTGTTCACCTCTTCCATCTGAAGATAGGAGAGAACAACAGCTTTAATTTATTACCTAACTCTTTCTTCAATGGAAAGTTTAAGTAATAAATTAATGTTTAGAGGAAATTAATATATTTTGTTAGTATACTCTCTCACTTATAGTTTCAGCCGCAAGTCTTTGCTTTATGGATTATGTCAGGATCTCCCCGTAAGTCAAGACCTGGTTATCGTTTAACGGTTACAGAAAAGTTATTGTTTTCATAACAGTTAGTTTATTAACAAAATTTCTTCATAACAATTACATCTTTTTCCTATAAAAATTAGCTAGCAAAAGTTACCTTAAGGCGGTTGGGATTCTTCCCTCTCTTTTTCTAAACTTTTCGACGTTAGATCAAATCTGCCGATTTTATCGGAAATATACTATTTTCAACTTCCTTTTCTCATATCTCCAAGAATTTGCCGATTTTCACCACAAACCTTCCCGAGCACTGCTGCCCCCCAATCTAGAATGAAACCATGAATCTTGTTGGTAGAAAACGATGAATATACATAATGTACAATGAGCAATAGATTAGGGTTTAGGGTTTAGATTAGAGGGTTTAGGGTTTAAGATAATAGATATAACTGTATCTAATACATCAAATAAAACCCACGATATTACTATATATAATTATTGTACTTAACTCCAACTAAATGACGTAATGAAAATATCTTAGAAAATAAAAGAAATTGTGAACATAATCAAAATTTCAAACTTTACTCTTAGAGTTCCAAAGCACATTTCTCTATGTGAATGTGATCTACTCATATATGGTACAATAATGATTATTTTAAATTACAATATCACTTTCAAGTTATTTCAAAATGAGTCTTATTCCAGTCAACGGTGTTACATATTGATGAATACATATAGAGGAAGGACAGCTCTCTAAACTAGAGAATACTGCCGGGAGATTATTATGATCTTATCTTTTCCAGGAGTCAACTTCAGATCTAGTCAATTACTTTATAATTTCAAAAGATCACATCCTATATAAAACATTTTTGGCTTTTTAACCGATATAGTTGCTCGCTTAAATAATTAAAAATAAATATTTTTTAAATCATATAGAGTGCTTATGACTATATTTATCTTAAAATGAAATGATTGTAAATAGGGTTATACTATATAGTATGATTGTAGAAGGACAATTTTCTTAAACCGAAATTCAGCTCCAAATTCAGCTGTCTTATAATGAGGTTTTAGTGCAGAAATAATGCGCTGTATTTTTGAGCCTCCTTCTGCTGGAAGAGAATGCTAACCCTAAAACTCGAAAATCGCTCGAGTATTGGACAGTGATGGTGGTCCTCTTATAGCAGAAGACTCTTATAGCAAAGGCTCTAGTAGCCCAACCGGCTCGGTGTCTTTGCTAGCTCCCACCATGTTCGCAGTACGACAGTCATCACAATACCACCATGCATCCACAGGATATTCCTTTTCTATTTATTTGCTTTTAGAGTGGTTTTTGACGGTGGAGCTTATTTCCGGCAGAGATCCAGATGATACCGAGATTCGCAAAGCGAATCTGAGCCACTGTTGAGAGCGGATGGAATCTCGAGCAATCCAATCACGACTCCCGACTCGCGACTCGCGACAGGAAGTTCTGAATGGTCGGGCACTTCCAGTATTTACAGTGAACTTTCCAAAGAACACAGATTTGCGCCAAATTTCAGAGAAATTTATATTATCCCACTGTAAATTTTGGACGTGTACCGAATAACATTGAAACTTACCGGTATCTTTTCCTTCTATCGGACATCCAAGGAGTTTCGGGCAACGAGTTCGGGCAACTCCAACTTCGTTCTATTCCCAAGTAACGTGAGTAATATGTGCGCGTAAAAGTTTGGGAAAAATATGTTTTTACTTTCGGAGGAATATTAGTCGTAATTGTGTTTCGTAGGGTAGGGAGAAGTTCTAAGGTCAACTTTGTACCGATACCAGATTCGATGATCATGAATTTTAGAAAGAGGTTGTAAAGTTAGCCGCTAGTTTTTTAATGGTGTCTGTTACTAAAGATAATGCATTCTGCTTAGATGTGAAAGTTCCGTTTATAATATTTTTATATCTCATTGAAGTTTCATTGTAATGAAATGATTTTGAAATTAGAGAGAGCGAAGCTTACGCTTGTTCTAGATCATGAACATGACGTCGACATCCATCATTTGTAGTTCTGAAGAAGATAGAGTTGTTGAGAATGATGGAGTTGATTCACAATGATAGAAGTGAAAGTGTTATCAATGTTACATTTCTTCATCTGGAGAGAAACGTGCAAGTAAACATGGCTCCGGAACAAATGGAGACATCAAAGAGAAAAAGAACACGTTTCTTCGGACTATGAAAGATCGTCAGTTGTTTGGAAGATCCTGATAATTTTGCATCTTTGTATGGAGCTGGGAGGAAGATAAAGATCAGAGCTAGAAGATGTTTGATGAAATCTACTATCTTTAACGTTATGACAGCATAGATATCCGAGTTAGATGATTTTTCTTTGATCATCAGAGAGGAGCTGAGGAAACGAGTAGCTCGATACATTGATATGTAAAAGAAATCAAGAGAACTTGAAATATAGCACCGACGGAGATGTTACTGACACATAAATGACTTGTGATGTTACTTTAGAAGAGAAGTTGAATTCTCGTTGTTCTCATTTCGATCGTGTGAACATTATATTTGAAAGTCGGACGTAAGACTCTTATTCTTGATTTGAATGATCTTTTGATACAAGTAAGGAGGAATGAGCATGAGTTGATGCCAGCTCGTGAAAGAGAGTACGTAGTAGAGACTATCAAGAAGCCTTCAATCCGATACATGGCTCGACTTCGAGTAAAAGCTTTCCTCAAGATTTGTCTAGATAAGTTCCATGTTATCATATGGATATCTCGTACTTTACTAAACACGAGAGTTCTACTACGTGCTATCGAAAAGAAGGATTATCTTTCTCCTGGAGTTGCAACTTAGAAAGTATGTTATCTTTCATCATTCACTGCTCTTAATGTGAATTGTTGTTTACTTTGTATAGAACCTGATTGAACATCTTGTTTTGCTCAGTTCTTTTCGCTTAAGAACTAAGTGAAACATACTGCTTTGCACTAAGCAACAACGAAACAACTTCTTTTTCTCTTTTTTTCTTTACAAAACAATTTTTATCATTTTGTATTTCAATTTTCTATCAAGTATCCAGAGTGTTTGCTCAAGACATGTCTTTCAAGTATAAGCCTATTCGAGAATTAGCATTCAAGAATCACCTATACTTGAAAGATTTCTCCATCAGCACAACTTTAGCACGAGAGATGTTTTGATGGTGGACGACAGTCTTATCAAGAATTCTATCAATCATCCTTTTAATGCTACCCATCTTTTTCTCCTTTCATTGTAGACAGTGATCGAGATAGTTATTTAGAAGCCACTTTGTTGTCTTGGCTTCTTCATTGGAGATATAGTCTAGAGGAGACAATTTCTTATGTGTAGAGCAGATTCTCTCAGGTTTTGTCCAGGATCCTTTTACAGCACTAAGAGAGTACTGGAGGAAGATTATCATGGAGGAGGTCAATATCATTTGGAGATCAGTACCATATGGAGTTTTCATGAATTTCATACATCTTCCCAAGTCATACTGAGATAGATTGTTTTTCATATCACATACACTGAGACACTTATATATATATAGAATGAGATTTTCAGTACCAGTTTTATTATCAAGAGTACAAAAGCACATAAGAAAATGACTTCATGAATCGTATCGCTTCAATCTTATCTGAATAGAACCCCACCAACTTGTCTATTCATCTCTAAACAAGTATTCATTACTCTATTTTTATGGACAATCTCTCTTGTGTTGATATCACATTTTATTATTATCTCTATCTATATCTCTAACTAATTTAACTGCCCCTCTATTTCAGTCCACACATCTTTTTGATTCAACAAAAAAGTTATGCAACATTGCACAACAATTTATCCATCTCACTAAAAACTTGTTCTCTGTCTTTCGTTTTCAACTGTATCCTCAGTTGTTTCAAAGAATGACGTCCCGATTTAGAATACTGATGCAATGCTCATTTGCTACTCTGGCATGTGCAACAACAAGTATTAAATTCTTGCTTCTCTTTGTCTCTAGAAGTCATTCAAAATGAAGGTACTAAATGTTGAAGAGGAGAATATCCTGAATAACCTAGTAAATATTAATGAGACTCAGAAAACATATTCTCTATATGTAGAAGTCCTCAAATGTATGATTACCTTAAACAACTTATATCATGACAACTTCCTAGCATACTTGAAAAGATATACAAAATTTTCCTCAGATGGTCGCATATCACTTGAGTATTGATACTGTAATTACATTTCCTATCAAAAGAAGTCTCCTCATCATAACGAGATCCTTGACTTAAAGGATGTAAAGTACCATAGATCAATTCCACGCACCTTAGAAAAGCTTTTGTAGCAAAATGATCTGCAATATGAACTCGCTCAGCTTGACTGGACCATTCCACTTGGTTTCTTAATCTTGAGTCTAACGTGATCATCACCCGTTTGATCTAGTTGATCATACTCTCAATTCCTCATAAGAAAAGAGATATATGCAAACAAGCTCTGTTACCGTTATGACCTAATCGATCAAGTGCCACTGCAAGCTGTAATCTCATCGGAGCTTGAGAAAGTCTAGACTTATTCATGAATACAAGATGATCTTGTACAAGAAAAAATAATGCTTGAAAAGAATGTTTATCCATACAAGTAAGTTGTCGAAGGAAGCTTCAGATAGTTCAGTGAAGAAATTTTGTACAAAATCTTTGCTTTTTCAAAAAATAGTAGAACGATCTAAATATTTTGTATTATGTTATGTTAAATATAAACTGAATATCTCATCACCAGAACTCGAATCATCGGTTGAATCTTATCTTCAGTTGATAGCAAAGAATGTACTGAATCATTCTTTGAAGAGATAAGCGTCTCTATTTCTAAAATAAGCTCCATCACTTGCAACCACTTTCTGCGATCGGATAAACGAGGCATCTCAAAATACACGAGAATACAAAAAATTTTGAGAAAAATGAAGATTAAAAATTTTAGAATACGAGATCACACCTCGAACACAAATCAAATACAAGCCAAGTGCAGTCGAGTGTCCAAGAGATATCTCATCAGAAGACTGAAAATTTCTTGTCCAGTAACGAAGGACCAATTGTTTTAAGAGAGAAATTCTCTAGTTCAAACTTACGACCAAAAGAAAACTACAGTCGGAGAAGAGACCGCCACGGCTAGTCATGCGGCTGTCTCAAGAAGCAGCCGTAAGACATTCAGCTGTGATCGTAACTATGGACCATGGCAGAAGAATATAATCAAAAGATTCTAGCTTTGACACACCCTAATAGGAACACTCAAACTTAACTTTTACAGTTTTACCTTCAGCGTGGTAAATATTTTTACAGTAAGTAGACATATCACTACGTACGAACAATAGATATGGAAAACTTTTACTTTTTCGGACATAAATTTTGTAAACTTTATTGTCCATAAACTGCTAATCATAATGATTATACTTAATGTAATAAATACAATGACTCATGTGTTCGAGATCCATACAGAGATTTGAAAAACTACTATTAATAATAAAAAACTTATATTAATACTGCAGAATGTTTATACAATGTTCCGAACACTTTTATCGGTGCGAAATGTTGTACAAGACGTTCTGCAATGTGTTTACGTCCAGGTTTGAAACGATGTGAATGATTTAGCTCTAACTATAAAAACGTTTACAGTTTCTTCTCACACCTCAGTTTCAAAATCCATAAAACCACTACTGAAGTACTTTACATATGTTTATGTAACTCCTGTAACAAGTTTCAGGTTTAAGTCCCCTTAATAACTGAGTGACTCAAACCCAAAACTGTAAAACTTGTTACAGGAGTTACATAACATACATAATCATTTAATTCAAATTTACGGTCATTGTCACAAGTTCTTTTTAGATTGAGTAGATATAACTTGTTGATGGTATGTTATTTAAGGGTTTAGTTTAGGGTTTAGTTATATTCATATTAATTATCTTGCCGTGCATAGAGTAGTATATCGTTATTTGTTGTTCATCGGTCGGTCAAGATTCTTGTAGACTCGCATTACACAATTAGTACGAGTAGAGTTAACTCTGAATACATAAATTTTTATTTTAGACCTAAACTATGTAAATTTTATTAGGTGTAAACTGACCGTCATAAGTAATAATACTTTATGCATTAACTAAAATGATTCACATGTTAAAGATCTAGCTAAAGATTTAAAAGACCATAAATCATCACTTTTGCTTGTGCAAAACGTTTTACAAGATGTTTCACCCAATAAGTTTTTAGTTAGTTTTACGTTTACGTCTAAGTTTGAAATGAGGTTATAAATTTATGTGGAACTATAAAAGGTTTTACGATGCCCTCTCACACCTAAATTCTAATTTCTAAAATATTTAGATGAAAAACTTTACTTATGTTGACATCACGCTTAACTAGTCTTATGGTTTCATTTTTGAATTTTATAGTCTCATCTTTGTTAATGATAAATCAGTTTTACATCTACTCACTGTAAAAGAAAATCTTACGTCGTCGACTGTAAAGCCATAAAGACTCACTCTGAGCTGCCCTCATAAGTACGTACTGCGTAGGTCCCGTATCCACGTTTACATTCACCTCCATACCAGATTCCCCACCCATAGTCTCGAAGTTGAGGGGCATGCGTACGGGAAGATGAATGGTGTTAGATAGTGTTAGCAACGTAGTTGGCGAGGAAAGACGACGGGAACCGCAAGTGAGTTACTGGGGGAAAGTTGACGGACAGAACGGAGGGGCTTAAAGTTCGTCAGCCGCTTCTGTTGGAGATGAGCGACCGAGCTCCTTCTTTACAGATCTACCGCTTTAATGCCAATAAGCTGACACAACTGGCTACAGCCAGTTGGCCCGAGAGTTGCGATGTGCTGGTGGTGAACCAAAAGATAGCAAAAGGAAGAAACTAAGCAAAAGGAAGAAACTATGGTAGAGGTGAACTCGATAGGTAATGCCTACAGTATTTGGAAAATAAATGCTGACGGACCGGTTTCACCTACTGGAGCTGTCACCTTGTCGTATATGTGGGGGTCAACCTGTCAGACATATTCACGGACGGAAACTTTATAGAACTTCTGGAATGATGCTTCTATGCTACTAGATTCTCCTCAACTATGTCCCCCGTTTTCATTCCGCAGTTGTCCTCCTTTACCGTATCTTTACTTTTCTTCCAATTTACTTATGAGTTAGTTTGGACCCTTGTGAAAATTTTGCCCCCTAGTGTTTTACATAAAATCTATGTATATTATGTACATGTCATACATGAGGAAGGAGGATATTCACTCATGTAGACTGAAGTGTACATGGTGTACATTAATTAATGTTCTAATCTTTCTAGCGAGAAGGGTTAGAACGTTAATTAATGTCCTCGAGAAATGACATGTTTTGACATTTAGTGCTTCGGATTTATACTCCCAGGATGCATCAGCTTGCTTTTCACTTATGAGTTCTTTCCGGATGAGTTGGTTATTCTAGGACTGATTAACATATAATATTTATGAAATAATTTAATTTTTTATAATAGCTTACATGAATAAATTTTATAACACTTACACGTATTCTGATAAGAGAAAATGAAATTCACTGTACAAGGCTGTGGGGGAGGATATGAGCCTCGCTTCCATCTGAAGATGAAAGAGGGCAGTTTTTTCGTGAAGAAGAGTTAAACATTAAATCAATATGCTAATTTTATTAGCAGGTCCTGGCACTGGTAGTCTCAGCGGTGCTCCTATCTACAGTTAACTTATGGGTTATGTTTCATAACGTGAGACTGTACTAAATACTGAGTGTCATTGTCCGTAACCTTTGAGTCAAAGATCTACACTGCGTATAGTACATCAGTTCCAGTTACGAGTCTCACAACGTGACACTATCTTCAACTATTCTGTGTCACTGCCCCAAACTATTAAGTCAAACCTCTACAAAGAATATAGTATATTACTTCCAGGTGACCCGGAGTAATCAGCTAGTCAAACCCTTAGAATGGTTATAATTATTAGTTCAAAATGACTCGGAGTTAGCATCAAGTAGAGTTTAGCAAAGAGTTTCAATAATGCATTGTATTATAAATGGTTTTTAATTAGATATGTTATAGTTCATGTAAGAAAAATGTGTAGCAGAGAAAACTCTTCTTGATGTGTCTAATCCATATCACAAAGTATTTCCAGATGTTAGTCTACAGATTGCATAACCAGTAAGAACAAAATATTTTGTCTTATACATGTTTTTTAACAACGTGCAATAAACTTGTCCCAAAATTTCATTTGGGATGTATATTTGTCATTCCGGTGACTTTATTGCACTCTATTTTCTTTCCTTCACTTTTGGTGCAGTAAAGCCGCTAAGGATCATACTGCACCAACGCAGTTATCATTTGACATGGTATAGTAATGAATATATCTAAATCTTTAACTTTTTTATGTCCTTTTTGTTAAAAATTCATGGTATAAAAATTTGATTATCCAAATTAATATACTGCTATTTGTATATACATGTAACTATGATGTACGAGTACCTTGAATTGCAAAAATATTTATATAATAGACCAAATAACCTTTATTCTTATCTATGACTAGATACTAACTGACCAAGTATTTTTATATCACAGTCCATTGAACCTAAAATTATTCCAATTAAAGATTTATGCCAGGGATGACTCTCTCAGTCAAAGAAGCTAGAAAATATTGATATCTCCACATACCTTTCGTGGCCATACTACACTAGAAACTCGCTATTTCATACCAGCCTACTACGAAATATAATAGAGTGCAAAAGAAAAAGAGCAACCATAGAATATAGCGACATTTACAGTTTCACAATAGAGATGTTCTTAAAAGCACTAATTCAACGATGAGGCTTCATACATTTTCTCAACTACGTCCACTTTCTCTTGTCGCATTTGTCTGCTTTTACCGTGTGTCTCCCGTGACCAATTATACTTCCAGTTTATTTTCTTATTTCTTATTTTGGCTATGTTGCGCTATTGAGTTTCACCGGAAGATTGCTAGGCAGTGCACATCGTGAGAAATGATGCTCTACGATGCTTTTCATATATCGAATCCCTCTTATCATGAAAGATTTCCCATGGGGAAAGAATAAGTATGCTGAACCACTTAGGGTAACTTTTGCTCGATTTATGTTATCAAAAAAGACATAACTGTTATACATAAATTCTATAATATATTTTATTGAAAATCAAAATTAACATAATTGTTAAATGTTAACCATATCAACTGCAGATACGACCCAGAGAACCCATAAGTGAAGCACATACCAACACACCTCCAAGAGTATAAGTGCGATCGCTTACTAATTAAAACATTAGGTATAATCAATCAGTTAATTTATTACCTAACCCTTCTCGACAGAAAGGTTAGGTAGTAAATTAAGATTGCTCCCTTCTTCCACAGGAAGAGGTCAATAAGCAAGTTCCTAAGATAAACATAAGTGTCCACGACAAACGATGAAGAGTTTTCCCAGTGGTTTATTGTTATTCCGATGGCTTTGTTGCACTGTATTGTCTTTCCGTCACTTTTGGTGTAGTATCGTCACTCCACTTTCTTCCGATGTTGGTGCAAATGACACTAATTAGGAATATTTTGGAAATTTATATAATTAGTAGTTTATATATATTAATTTAATATTCATATTAATAAAGATAAAGCGTATTTAATATCATACATGTTATTTGCAATTGCACTTAAATAAAATGAGTACATGTCATTTGAGATCATTTGTAAGATCATAATGTTTGGACCATATTTGTATGCTGGCACTGAAATGTTAGTCTTCAGGTACCGCCATGCGAACTCAAGTGAAATGGAATGACTTCCACGTGCTACGAACAATGAACCAGACAATGCACTACGTGCGCATCACAGAGCGAAAGCTACACGAGGTAACTCCTTCTTATCATGCATTCTCATCTATATAGATAGTTGTACATCATGGTTGTTGCCATGGAGGAGTCTGTGTGGCCACTGGGAAGGTACACTTGCAGACCAGATTGGAATCTCAAAGTATAGATATTGATAACGAGACACCATCGCCTTGAGAAGACTGTAAGTGGGAAATCTTACATTTCCCATAGACCCTTCCTAAGTTTCCTTATAGGGTCTGCGGCCACACAAGAGTCAAAATTTGAACTCAAGACATCTCTGTTTTATCCGTGATGTTACTCAACATGCTACACTACATCAATCTCAATGTGGCTGTGAAACTTTGTTGTCAATCCTAAACTGAGATGAATCTCTGCCCTGATGCGTCTGCTAAGCTTAGCACTCAGCCACCTTAAGTGCAGATTATGGGTTGTTAATTTCCAAGGCTCAGAAAGATAGATAACAAGTACAGCAGAATGTTACACATAAGCAAGTTGAGAGAAGGATATTTAAGGGTCCTCATGTCGGATTACAGTATGCAGATATTCAGACAGACTATGGTTGCTTATTTGCACTTATTATATTTTGCAAGAGACTCGTGAAAAAATAGACCGTTTCTAGTGTAATATAGCCACGAAGGGTATGGTGGAGAGATATCTAACCTTTCTGGCTTGTTTTACTAGAGCAGTGTTGTACTTGTCCAATATAATCATGCTACACAAACAACGAGCAAAGGTGGTGGAAAGCGAACGGATAGAAGAATGTTAAAATAAGTGAGCTCCATGTGGTTTTTTGTATATGCGGCGCCTAGAAGAGTAAACAACTCCTTCTCATCGCTGACCATGCTCTCCGTGATATTCTTCATCGTTGCGCGATGGTGTTGTTGAATATCATCTTTAAGACAATATCTCATCATATCAACGAATGTATGTAACCCTTTGTTTGATAGTTGCTTGACACAAACCTCTCTGTCGACATGGCATTCTTTGTCCCACCCTAGTACCAGCATAAACTGTTTCTTCACTCTTATGGAAGACTTAGCATAGATACATATAACGTCATAGAAGTGAAGATGAAAAAAGCTACCGCCGTGCTTGATCGACATTGTCTATGAAGAAAGTCTGATAGCAAGGAGAAATATGAGAATGCTTAGGTCAGAGCCGGTCCTGCACACAGTCACTGATAACTCAAAAGACGATCTTTTGGTCCTCCTCAATGACATTGCTCTCATCGAAAGAAGGGCAGTGTTTACCAAAGAAGCGAAAATCAGAAAGACTCAACATAAACAAACGCAAGACAGGAGAGAGAGTGTAGACGCACTGAACAATGGGACGAAGGCTGCTATCTGACATGTGAACTAAGCTGAGAAAGACAGTCAAACATTATTACAAAACCATGTGTGGTGTAATATAGATCCTAAAAATGAAAATAAACTAATGTTAGAATATAATGAAGACTATTAGAAATTATTGAAATGAAATTTTTATTATAACAAGAAAAAAAACTACTGGGGCTCAAAAATTCAAAAAGAATAATTTAGAGAAAACAATACAACTCATCATAGATAGAAAGTGAGTGATCTGTCATATTTGACTTGTATATTGGTTGTAACAAATGATTTCTTTTGATGAGATATCATTTTTTATTTTAATACTTTTTCATAGAATGGATCAATATAGTGACACATCTACAGATTTAGCACTAATAGTTATAAAATATTATTTATTAATTTTATAAGAAATTAAAGTAATTATTATTTTGAATTTAAAAATCATAAGTTAATTTGAAGAGGTGATAAAATCCTTAATTATATAATAAAAACTTTAATATATTTTTTAAAAATAATGTTTATACTATATTAAGATGTATAAAGTTATGAACGTAACACATGATATATAAAGCAAATGTTCAATGTCCTCCCAGCAGATAAGCATGATAGGAAAATATCAAAAAATGTCTATCTTGCAAAAAAGAAAATGATAAGTAACCAAAAAATGAGATGGACCAATGAGTAACCGGGTTGGATGGAGAGGACAAGGATGACAAGTTCTAACAATCTTCACATAATCGAATTCAGCAAGAATTCGAGCGGTTTCCTATAGAAATCTAGATCAAGATAGGTGTATGCACGAGTAAGTTGCAAGGTGTGGTCATTGTAAGAGATCATAGGTTTCTTGTTGGACATGCTTCCTTAGGGTGCTTGTTGAGTCTACTCATGCGGCCAGGCTGCTGTCATTAGGGTCCTTGGTCTCTAAAAAAATCTCTTCCCCTCAGGTTTAGGTGTTAGAGTTTCAAGCGGACAACGATATCGCACGACCATTAACCCCTTGGATGTGCCAAATATTGCTGAGGTTCTGAGCTAGCTACAACAAGGTAAGCAACTGGGGCAAGACGAGCATCTACTGACAGTTGATCCAGTCTCTAACTGCGTTACTGAAACAGTCTAGGATAATTGCAACGTTGTTTCAGTCAATGGCACTGTGTTACAGAACCCAGTCGTGGTCAGAAGAACCAAACGAGGTGAGATACACACAGACTTTTCCGTGCAGAATTCCCGTAGCTTATCGTCTCCCGTCACCAGTTACATGAGCGTCGTGATGAGGTGGGAATACACGAGCTCCCGTAAGCATTTGGCCTTTTGCTTGTCTTGCGACGGTGTTTGTTACTCAAGGGAAAAGTTATGACGGTCATATATAGTTACTTTTGGTAAAAGTCCTGAAGAGAAATAAGTGAAAACTATATCTACGTTACAACTGGCCGATGGTGCACTAGAAAGCTGAAACTTGAAGGCAAAGGCAAAAGGCGTTGGATGAGAACTCACATGACATATGTGAGTTTTCATGACATGCTGCGAAATGGAATTTCCAGGCTATGTACTTTGTACCGCTGAGAAAGTGAACATAATGGGTGACACGCAAATAAGTAACTGAAAAAAGATATATCAAGTTAAAAATGAACATGATTCTAAATATCATGACATTTTGTATTGATACGTGACAAGTAGTTTATCTTTTTACGTCATTTTTTATTGTAAGAGACTCAAGGACCCCAAAACTGTAACTCAAATGATGAAAATTATACCAAATGTAATTTTAAAATTGCAACTGCAAGCGAGCTCTAAATCTTTTGCATTTGTACTACATTCTGCAAGAATCTCTCGGGAGAACAGCTAGTTTCCAGTGCAATATGGGCACCAAAGGTGGAGAGATTAACCTAACCTTTCTGGAATCCTTGACCAGAGCAATCACCCCTTGCATAATTAAGTGAGAACATATTTGGACTCCATGGACTGTGATATTAAAGTAGGTGGTCTAACCAGAATTGGGAATGACGATAATATTTACGTGTAAGTGAGTATAGAAGCGTATTAGTTCTAGAAAATCGAGTTTTATACCATAAATAAATAATCAAAATTAAATATTTTGATACAATAATTACTCTCCTTTATCAAACAATGATCATGTTGGTGCAATACGACCACTAGCGGCAATACTGCACCAAAGGTATAGAAAAAGTAATAAAGTACAATAAAGCCCTCGAAATGACAATAAAGCACCAGCGAGTTGAATTTTCACAACCGTCCAAACAAGTTCATAAGTAAATAAAGTAGAGTGCAACAGTACCACCGTAACAAACACATGAGGGGTGAAAAACCTTGGTGACCGTATTGTCCTGGAAACTAGCTGTTTCCGGTCAGGCTACTGTGAAATACAGTAGAGTGCAAAAGAAAGAAAGGGACCCCATAGAAATTGAGCATAACAAGACTGAGATATATTTTATTGTGCACTGTTTCATTCATTGCCATGCACTTCCACTACGGTAACCCTATAATTCATTCTTTTTGTGGAGAGTGTGGTACAGCACTTCTCCGGCCAGTTCAGACTATAGTGCAGAATCTGAACTGATGGCCGCACGTAAAGCGATCACCATAAAGCATTTTCGTTTATTTTAGTTTTTACCATAAAGCATAAAGCGAAGAAAAAGAAACTTTTTAAGGAGGACAAGGCAGGCCAGAAAGGTGTAACAAAAAGGAAATGGAAAATAATTGAAGATTCCCATTCTCTTATATTAGTCACTTGCGCTAATATAAGAGACTCTAGAGGCTAATACGTGCCGCATATGTAGATGGACGGACGGAAGACTAGTATCTGCTGTTGCAGAAGAACACGTGAGACAGACTGTACATGCAATCGTACTTCACTAGTTAGCATCTGCAAGCTCGTATGAGATAAACCTCCAGACAATGCAGCGTGATAGAATAACCATGTGATCACAGGAACACCTCTCCCACTTTCTAAATCTCTCGAGATGAAAATAACACAGTGACCTGCATCGCAGATCAGATATAGAGTCCATAGCTGATGAAACTCCTCGATAAAAAAAACTGGATAAGAAATAGACATTTTGGAAATACACATTTCATCTGAAATTTGGAAAAAATATCTCGTCAGCGTTGGTGAGAGAAGAATCTGTATTCTGCAGGCTCGTGTCTCGATCTTTTCCTTTCGTTCACTTCCGAGATATGTACACTATTTATGTTTGATTCGATTGAGTCATCATTACCATCAATGGACATCTCGACCGTGACAATGTCAATGATAAACATATCCTCCACTCTAAAATCTGACCAAATATCTAGATCGTTGTCAAGCTCCCCATCACCGTCAACACTCTCATTTTCGACATCACTTCCTTCTCCTGACTACAGATCGTCTTCCTAGCATATGCAGATCCGTCGTCCAACACCGTAGTCCTCTCCGCTTCATAGTGATGTACGGTTGTCCAAGTATCAACGTTTAGGATATCATCTCCTACACGAAGAAGTTGTGCTCTGCAACAACATCTCCAATCTGAACTTGAATATCTGGACAAGCTCCATACAACTCTCATCATCCATCCGTGCTCTATGTCAATAGACCATTGTTGTTTCTTGTATAGGTCTTTTCACATGATGTTGATCTCAAATCTGTGATCAATAAGTGTGACAATCGACTCTTTCAAATCTTCAGTCCTTACCAGAGTTACGGTAGTCGCTCGAGCCCAATGACTATGATTGTAGCAACTCGAGCTTTTTCTCTCTTCGTAGTCCTCATCGTCAAAGTGCACTCGATGATTCTAACTATTATACTCCTCTGCTCCTCTGCTCCTATCACCTTTACCTCCAAATCATTAGTCATAACGATGTCATGTTGTGATACGGCTCTTGTGTGAAATTCTCATAGAACTTAGGATGTGTTTCTTTTCTATGTTACACAAGATAGTGTCGTGTGCTGACTCTTACCTAAAAATCCAAATTCAATGTTTTGCATTATTGCTCTAAAGATATTCATAAGATTAAAAATAGATTTTATATACAATTTTTGAATCTTCACTTTTATTGCATCAAGTGGTGGAGTTCATTGTTAGCTCCCATGGGCACTTCCTTTACTTTAAATTGACGCTTAATGGCAAAGCTATGAGGTTCGGAAGATGAGAAAATCAAGCTAAACCTTACCTTACGGATGCTGATTGGGTATTTACGATATGCGCTATACTAAAGATACAAGAGAGCTTCTTGATCATTATTTGGAAAGATCTCATGTATTGTGAATTGACGTAAGGAGATAGCTTAAAGGAGTAGCTTGTATCTACGACTTGTCGGTAGACGTTTCAGAGGATTGAGATATCCAATATAGACGCACAAGGTGTCATTGAGATAAGATCTATGCGAGTTACTCGCTGGTTAAGACGGTTTGTGAAAAGATAGATCGCGGATGTGTGTTCTGGAAGAAATTGGGACGTAGAGAAGAGGATCTAGAGTGCTTTAGTGACTTGCGGAGGAGAGTTAGACCGTTCAGAGTTAGACTTGTTTCAGAGTCTAAACTTGTTGTCCTTAGATCCATCAGGATCTACACAATGAGTTCTTCAAGAAATTGAAGACGATATAAAGTTTCATTAGACGATTTATGAAATGTGGAGGAAATTAACTCGCAGAGAGACGCTTACATCATATTTTTGTTCGCTTGTGATCTAAAGTTGGGTTGTTCTTCGCGATCGGTGAGTCAAGCTCTTTGTTCTTGGTGCTTACGTGATCAAAGAGTCCTTATCTATGCATAAGAGAAGATCCACGTAGATCGGACTATTGTGCATGATGAGTGAAGTTGAGCCGCAAGGGAACGATTTCTTGCGATCAAAATTCTTGCATGGTTTTGTGAAGAGAAATCCAAACAGTTTGTTTGGAGTCTCGTTGGTTCAAGGTAGTCAAATTTATTACCAGAGAAGAAGCATCTTAGATAAGGCAGTCTGTTTTACGAGTGTATGTTGGTTTTAAGTCTAAGGGAGGAGTTTTTTGAGGTTCGGTCACTTAGGACAAAAAATTATAGATATCTCTACTACAGAGAGTCGTATCTGAAAGTTCTTGGAGCAAATGGAGTCAAGGAGGAAGATTCTATCGATATATGAAAACCGTTTGGCAAAAACAGAAAATTCTCAGATATGTTTTTTTTGGTTTTTGGATTTGTTAGAGTTCTAGTTGGTTGTGTACGACTTATGATTACTAGTTTTAGTTAAGGGTTTGTACATGGATGTTGTTTGAACTTGGGTTTGAATTGTGTGATATTGGTGCAAAGTTTTTGTTAGCAAAGAGATGTTTTCTTTGCTTTGAGCCACGCTTCAGTAGTTTTGGATCTAGGTTGAGATCCAGAGACTTGTTTTAAGAGATTACATATCACTCAGGTTTATTTCTCAATTTTGTGTTCTTAGAAAGAAAGAAACAGGAGTGTATATAAAGTGAGAGTTGGTATATCTTTGGAAGCTTGATCTCATGGTTGTTTTTCTTTTTCTGATCTCTATTCAACACACGATATCTCCATAGCCAGGAACCTCGCATTTTCTTGAAATTTACTCTTTGTAATTCACTTCATAAGGAACTGATTAGTATTGAATGAGAAAGATAAACATGAAGTTTTCTCAATTCTTTGGAACAAAAGAGAATATACTCTCTAACCTAGAGTACACTACGAAAGAAAATTTTTATTCAATTCTTTGATAACCTCAAGGTTTAATTTAAAATTCTTTTTGTTTAATATTGATGAAGAAAACATAACATTTATATCTTAAAATAATCAACAAGGAGCTCCGCTTGTAATGGAATTGCAGGACTATGCATTAACAATTTTCTGGATTTATCTCTTATTTTTCCCGATTCCTTTCTGTCCATTATGTCTTTCACTTTCTAGTTTTTATCACGACTCCATCTGTCTGTTCTTGTTACTTTCTTCACTTTTCGGTTTTCATCACGAGTCCATTCGTCTGTTTCGCTATGCAACAACAAATTCTTCTCTTTTTTTCTGGTTTTCACAATCGACATATAACTATTCTACCTCAAGCAATAAAAATCTACTACAATTTATAGGCTGCAATACTCAGTAAAAAAATTTAGTAAGTCTTAAACTCCCTCATCAAAGAGGACTACTCTTAAACCGACCCAAGATACTTTGTGCTCAAAGAGATCCAACGGAGAGTTGAGAAGAAAGAAATCAAAGTTTAATGAGAACAAACTCTCCGTGAGCATTACTTCCGGTCCCAAACCGAACCGTTTTATCTGGAATCGAACTGAACCAAGAGCAAACCGTTTTAAAAATTCCAAACTAAACCATTTACAAAATAATCGTTTTGAATTTTTTTTGAAATGATAGTTTCTGAACTACATCATTTTCTGAAAACTTCAACTATACCGATTCGTTTATGAATCGATTATATTTTATCAATAGATTTTTAATTTTATTTAATTATAATATAAATCATGTAATATATAATCTATATTAAAAAGATGATACAGTATATTATGTTATTAATATGTATATAAAATTTATTGTTATTGCTATTATTATAAAACAAATTTTTATATTTATAATCAATTATGTATGATAAATAACTTCATTATCAAATTATATTATTATTATTACAACTACAAAACGAACCGCTTAAAAACCCCATACTCAGGAATCGGACTGTTCAAAAACTATTTCGTGACAAATCAAACCGTTTTAAAATCGGACCATTTATAAACAATCTGAACCAAATCATTTTTTGACAATTCGATCCTGTACATCTGGTTTGCGACTGAACCGAGCCAAGTCCTATCCTCCGTTACATTCTACCCAACTCCTCCCGCAAGGATCTTTGCTTAGTGATTAGTGACAACTTCACCCCTACTAGAGATGTATGGGCCTGTGAAGTGTCCGGTTGTTTTGTGGCTGGTTTCGGTTGAAAGTTTTCTGTCCGGAGAATGGAACTATATAACTCTCTTTGGATGATCCTTTTGTCAAAATGCGCTCGTGTTTGTTGCAAGTTAGGAAAAACAATTAATCGATGTTTCTCCAAGAACAAGGTAAGTCCGAAATCATGTAAAGTATTTTCGCAAACAACAAACTAGTTCTTAACTAAAATATCTGCGAGGAAACAAATTATCTCTCTTGATGAAAGATATGAACTTCAAAGAGTAGACTAAGACCCGAACAAAAGTACATCACACTACAATATATCCGCCTCTTCCTTCCGGTTTTCACAATCGCGTTATAACTTTGCTAACGCATAGAAAAAACCAAGTACAATACGACTTTACTAACATCTTGAAAGTAAGTTCACATATTCAAGTTCCTGTAGAACCGAGAGATAGCCGGGAGAAAGTTATGGCCAAACCTACCAGACCACTTTGTAGGACTATAAAAGGAACACAATTTAGGACCGCGTGCTTCCCTCTCTAAGGTCTTTTTTCTCATGGGCGACCCGGTTACTCGCAAGCGGGGTACTGCAGATGGTGGTGTAAACTAGAGCGAAAACTCCACCACGAAAACAGTGGAAACAAATCAAACAAAAGAAAAAAGAGAAACACAAGACTTGGTCGATATAGTCGATTTAGAGCTTTTACCATGGGTGTAATCCTTGTAAGAGCAAAAGCTCCGGTGTAATACTTGTAAGAGCCAAAGCTTCACGAAGAAAACAACACCTAAAAACAAATCGAAAAGGAAGAAGAAGAGGAACACAAAGTTTGGTCCACAAGTCGATGTAAAGTTCTTGGTACAAAATTACCTTCTTAACACGAGACTTGGTCCATACAGAAAATAGCCAAGGCCCACAGGACAGCATTGCGCGCAGAACTCACATCCGCTTAAATCTAAGTCAATGCTTGTAAGACGAGCTTAGCCTTGAGGGTTGTCATGAGAGAGAGTAGATAAAACTGGGTAAACAGGGACGGACGATGACACATCCCTTGGACAAACGTTTACACTTCCGGCGGCTCCAGGTTTCGTGGCGAACTCCGCAGTCCTGCTTTCGTCCATATCCTTCTTCATATCTTCCTTCCCGTCATGAAGATCAGTTCTTCATAACGACCGACCGGATTTGCTGTAAAGAGGACGAGGACGAGGGAGGGAGCTCGATATTCAATCAACTACAACGTTCGAACGTCGAGGACACTTCCTTGGAAGGAATAGGTCTAAACAGCATATCGCTTTTCGTAAGCAGTTTTCCTGCATCAACTCTTTCATCATCAACTGCAACGGAAAGCTTTCATGGCTGGTCGGATATCGTACAGACAGTCCTCACTTGGTAGAAGGTTCGCAATACGCATAGTTCACGTCTCGTAACGGATGCAAGATCTGAAATGCTGAAGACCGTATTTTACAGTTTTTCACGATCGAAGTACTTCCCTTTCATTTCTCCCACTCGCCAGCTGGAGAAGTGCCAAGTAGCCGTCAATAAGAGAATTCAAGCCTTGGAGATCTCCAGACAAGAACAGATGGAAAGGGTTCAGCTAGAGTAGGCGGCATTGGCATACTGTGGCTCCCATAATGTACAACAGTCGAGCTCAACAGAGGATCTAGGGGACTCCGCTCACAATTATGACTTCCCCCTGACGCGTGTGTTTACTGAAGGGAAAGGAAATGTCAGATACAGCTGGGATATGCCCACCATTAACAGGAACACCGATTTGATGGGAAGCGCTTTTGTATCGCTCTTCAGCGATAAAAGGATCCGACGAGCCCACTTTCGTGTTAAGTTTGACAACTGAATATGAATGACATCATTTTTGGTAGATCAAAAGGGAAGGAAAGAGAGGGTGAGACGTTTACTTGCCACCACTGTGCGAACTGGGCGTAGTGTCGACTTCTAGATGCATGCTACAGTCGTTCAATTGTAGAACTTTAGCAGAGTGTTGATGACAGGAAAGTAAAGTTTGCTTGTGCAACTCATTTCTCGCGTCAGATTCCTTCCAATCTTCCAGCTGTCACATGACGGACAGTTAGTTACACCAGCAACTGTACCTCAGCTTTGCCAGATGATCTCGAGTAATAGCAAAATACAACGCAGAGGACAAACTCTCAAGCTGGAAATGGCACATACGGACACTGTAACGCAAAGAGTGACACTTGCCATCCATGGTGAACCGTCCAACATCCATCCGAGCGTTAACCGACAGATCGAGTGAGGACACAATCAAGCACACAAGCAATCCACAGATAGGTCTGACACCCAGGCTAGTGTATCACCACTGTCTGTAACTCATGTTTGTCACAGTCAACTCTTGGGGCGTACGGGCGAAGTCGCGAAGTCGCCCGTGATGATTACGAGATGCAGAACGACGGAAAGCGGGGCTCGCAAGTAACCTAGGCCACGGGAATTGGACCAAATTCTCTTCCACATCTCTTTATTCATGCATAATTTTAGTTACACTTCACTATGTCATTCTAAACGTCTGGACAATGGTTTTAGCACATCCACGTCCATCCTCTGAACATTCCTGAGCCACTAGATCAGGATGTAACTGATAACTTCGAGCCCTTCAGATCGACCACTGAGAACTTTATCTGTTCACGGTCATGAGTTTGAATGGTGAATACACCTCAACTATGTACAACTCTTGCTTGTCGAAACCAGATCAACTAGCTTCGGGACCTATCTGCTGCCAACGTACCCAATTAGAATAACAGCACTGCGCTATTAAGCGTCGTAGTAGAGCCGACGTATTTTGTCTTCAGAGGCACTTGCTAACGTGATGGGACAACGCTTATACTGCAGTCCATAAGTTCACAACAACAGCACACATATCAGTGTCTTAACACTCTATCTGCTCTGGAGACCAGAATTACATACTACGAAAATACTCGCAAAGAGAAGCAGAAAACCTTCACAGCTTCAGGCAGATCTTAAGACACGAAGTTCGTGACGATTGTACTTCGCTCGAGCAATGTCGGCTGTAAAGGTCAAATTCTACTCTTAGTGCACTACTTCTACTCAAGAACACTTTGTTTCCTGTGCCCAAGGACCTGGATGCCCATTCCATGTAATGTATCTGCGAGTGCGATTTGCACACTGGGTCTAGTCAGTAACAGGTCCACATGTTAATAGGGCACATCATAATAGGCACTCGATATAAACCCCACGTGAGTTGATATTGAGTCCCTCATGAGGTCCAAGCGGACACAGGCCTCCGTTACCACGAGCAAGCACTAGCCTACTAGTAAATAAAGTTTATACAACGGTATATCTCACCAAAGATTTGGGCCCCCACAATGGATAATTCCACCACAGCTGAGGTGTATATCTAGTAAGAGGGCCCCAAGATGTCGATATTGGCATATATAAAAGCTGAAATTCCACGCGTAATGCTCAGAGCCACTAAAGAATCCCAGCGGAACGGATGCCGTGAAGAACCTTTTAAAACCATTGGACGAGAGATAGCACCACGAGCAAGCACTAGCCTACTAGTAAATAAAGTTTATACAACGGTATTATCTCACCAAAGATTTGGGCCCCCACAATGGATAATTCCACCACAGCTGAGGTGTATATCTAGTAAGAGGGCCCCAAGACGTCGATATTGGCATATATAAAAGCTGAAATTCCACGCGTAATGCTCAGAGCCACAAACGAATCCCAGCGGAACGGATGCCTTGAAGAACCTTTTAGAACCATTGGACGAGAGAGAAACTAACACAGTACAGTCGTGTCCATCAAGAAAGATATGAGCCCCCACAATGAATATTTCACCACATGCGAGGTGTAAGATGGCCTCAGGATGTTCATATGGGCACGAATGGAAGCTGAAAACCCCATCAGTGTGGCTCTCCACAGGAACAACACAAGAGTCCCGACGGAAGCAATGCCTCTGGTTCTGAAGATATTATTAGGTTCAAGATTCCCCAACGCAACGATGACCAGACCAAGAGGACAAAATGGCGCAAGATCGAGAGAACTTACTTGGTTAACATAATTGTAGATGCAGGGATAACAAAACACATAGCCGGAGACCGCGACCATAGCTGGGTTCGTCCTCTTCTCCAAGCACAAGGGACACGACGTCCGATCTTCCGGTAAAGGTATGCCATCTTTGGCTACCTTCAATCACGAAGAAAAAACACGTTCAAATCAGTCCCTTCAACACTACAAGCAGACTAACGAAGCATATCTCGGGTCTTGCTAGTAATACATTGCAGCTTTTCAGGCTATTTAGACCGTTGCCGTAACGTTCACGCTAAACCAAACAAGAACTCAAACGAAAACCTGGGCATTTTCAAAGGGAAATCTGACGAGTTAAGAGCAAGAGCAACCTTTGGAGGTGGAGGTGGGGGTGGTGGAGGATACACCGTCGGGCTTGTTAGTCTCTGTTCCGCTGACTGATACCACCATTCCACCATCTGATTTCCAGCATTGACGTTAAAAAAGGAGTAAACACTCAGTAGTAAATATCTCGCCCACCCAATGCGCTTCCAAACTTTGATCCAGAATATGTAAGTTCACACTACAATGACTCAAGCTTGACTCGAACCAAAAGTGTACCTTGAACACGAACACGGCGGCAATCAGCCCGGACTGTGCATAATCCAAGAATCCATACGCTGTGCGCAGTAGCCCGCGCTGAACTGTCTGGAAGCCAACGGAAAAGCCAGACTGAGCAGGGTTGCTTTACAGCACAAGGGAGGGAGAGCGCAACATCGAGAAACGTTGGCCTTTACGTATCAACTTCCAGTGATAAGCAATATCATCACACTTACATGGAAATAGCTGAACCCGGTAAAAAGTGTGATCCTTCGCATTATTACCCAATATTCAGCCCTAAAGAGAAATATCTCCACCTCGAGAGAATCTATAACGAAGACATCTTCATATTAGTTGAGCCACACCTGGAGTATAGGTGGTCCTCTAAGCCTTTCAAACTCCCGGTGTCTCCTATCGGCGATTTGCTTTGAAGCATCCATCTGTGACACGGATTATCAAGATGGTTCAGATAAGAAGCTGAAGGAGAAGGGACTCGCTTGAGATTAAGTCACATTGTACTCAAAGTACGAAAAGAAGAACAGCAGCTAGCTATACAGAGATACATGAAGAACACAACAAATCTGGTCTCATACAACACCATCAAGTAGAAATACATGTGCAAGCATGTTCAAGAGGTCTTTCCAGAGCTCGTAAGATCGTGACACTCGGTTCTGTTTAAGGACCCACAATTCTAACTGTACACACACCTTGAGTTGGTACTTTGTATTCACTGCGAATCCAAGGGCAAATTTGAGATTGAGGCGATCGTCAAAAGATCAACCCGCCTTTAGAAGACAAGAAAAATCTACAACACGTTCTTGCGCAGCCACTTACCAGCTCTTGACCTGAAGCTCGACTCACTTGAATGCCCAAGAAATGGAGGGCGGGAGTGTAAAACTGCGTTGCGTCCAGCAGATACAAAAGTTGATAAGCAAATGACAAGCCTGGACCCAACCGACCACAAATAGTCAACCCGACTGCAACGCGTCGAATTGCGGCAATTGAAAGATACAGAATCCATGAAATCAGTAGGTGATCAGCCGCAATCTACTTAACGATACACCAATATTATCGAGTCTGTCGAGGTATAAATTGGTCAGAACAGAATCCATGAAATCAGTACGTGATCAGCCGCAATCTACTTAACGATACACCAATATTACCTAGCTAGCCCTATTTAGTGAGAAACTACTGTAGAATGGCCCAAAGGGAAAATCAGGACCCAAACGAAGGAAGGAGTACGTGGTGTCAATGCTCATAGTTCGTACAACCGATATCCCATATCATGCCGAAGCTATCAAGGCAGGCATGGGCCCGTTATGTTATCAAAGCTCGAGCTCAAAGAGCGTTCCGATTACTAGGTATCGGTATTATAAAGGTTCCTACCTTCGTGGGAAGCATGTAGCCAGGGATAGATCTGAACGCACAACTTTAACAGTCCGCTTCGGATGCGCTGAGAAACTGTGACTTCTGTACCCAGTCTTTGATCTCTGCTTCGAGAATTATCACTGATACTCTCAACTTCGACCGAATCAGTATCCCCTGTGCCCCAGAATGCGGCCTGCAGTGCACCTGCTCTTTGGGCGTTATAAGCTGCCTCCATCTTGGACTTCAAATACGGTAACCCCACCTGGAAAATATTTCGAAAGACAACATTAATGCTAGCGTCCATGATAATTAAACTACAAGAACAGTAAAACTGGGGATATGTACTTCTCTGAGGCAAGTAACTGAAATTTATTTTTTAACATTCTCGACAACAATCCTCTACTGTAAAGGATGTGTTGACCATTCCTTGAACAGCTCACACTCGAGGTCTATCACCAATGGACACTACTCATATTTCAGTGATGATCCACCTGTCCATGAGCTCGACTTTGCCCATATAAGCAGTAGGAACTGGCTACATACCGCCACACTTGATTAAACCAGAAAAGGGTGAACGAGTTGATCCAGTCTGTTAAAGCTTTGGGACATGTACCAGAAACAAGACAGATAAATTTCTTTGACGCCTTGAAATCGCACCGAGTCTAACTGGTTCTGTATTGCTATGATTATTCGATATGGTTTCACTTTCAGTAATAGGCACCGCTGACCTTCGGCGAAGCCCGTACAACGCTTCCGCAAAAGATGCGTCTGCACGTCCCAACGAAAACGATTAGTTTTAATAGCCAAGCCTCCGAGTTATGCTATTCACAACCCCATTGTTGTGATCAACCGTGAACATCGTGCTCTGTACTAATGGGAAAAAGAATTCAGATATTCGTCAGGGTGTCAACTTTGCTCAGGGACGTGCCAAACTTACAAAAAGTGGTGAAAGAACTCTATTTGAACGTTTACAAACAAACGTCTTGTTTGGAGGTCAACAGAACAGAAACGAAAAAGGGACTCACTGGAAAAACTTGCAAACATTTTTTTAAGACACATAAAAGGTGATCGCATAATACCCGAAATCCGGAGGCTGTGAGCTTCCAGCAGTAACATCAGTGCAGCAAAAGCCTCGTCGCTGTGGTCTAGGACCTTATGAAGAATTGGTCGTCTTTGGGCCATAACCTGCTCCAGAATCAAACCTCTCTGGTCAGGAAACATAATAACTGGGATAATTGAGTGAACAGAGACACTCCAGTTAGGGTTTAAGCAGAGTTACCGAAAATGAAATAGAGTCTGGAAGTACAAGAAGTTATGACTAATCGTAACATTTCCTCAAAACATGATGCAAAGGAGCAGAAGCTCAATAAACGTACGCCAAGAGAATATAACAAGGCCGCCCGCAGGCTGGCTGGCAGGTGTTGGGCAGCAGCCATTTCAAAGAAAGTGGGCCGAACGCCCTCGCCTCCGACTTGCATCAACATTTTCAACTCTCTGCTCCGTCGCCCTCAACTGGGCCCTTATTAGAGACACGCACAGAATCTTGTAAGATTTCGACAGCTCCTGCACTTGAGCAGGTCGCTAAGTCTCCCTATGCGATATGAGTTCCTCAGACGTACCGCATAAATTCAACCACCTATACCGCCATCAGAATCGCCATCTTGATTCTCAATGCCACCTTCAGAATGGAACTATCAAAGTCGACGTCTACACCATCCCCTTGACGGGACAAGGACATGATCACTGCCTTATCTCCTGTTATTCAGGCGATTCAGGAACTCCGTCGTGCTCTGCTTCTCCAACACAACGGTTCCGCCGAGGTAATACCCACTACAAGCCAAAGAAGTGTGCAAAGTAACTCTACTGGCGTGTCCGTGCCCTCTAAAGTACGGTCAAATTGGCTGTCTGCTTTGCGCTGTAGTTGAACAAGTCGTTTGGGGAGTCAGTTTCTCACCTGTTGAGAAGCTACGAGACAACCGCACGAACTCGGTGGCGCTGTAAATTGAGATTTGCGAGCCATAAGACCCGTGAGAAATTGCTACTCATGGCGCAAATCTCCTCACCGCACCAATTGCCCCGGCCAGATCAGATTAGCGAAGGTCACCCACTATTTCCAAGTGAATCACTGAAAGTGCTCCAAGAACAATTCCCGAATACCAGAACAACCACATCATCACCTTCACTACAGCTCTCCCTTCCTTGACGACACCACCGAAAAGTAAGTGCCACAGCTTAGAAGACAATTTCCCGGAGATAAAAGCTGCGCGCAGTTTAGGTTTAACGCTATACACTTCGATGGCAGATCCTCCCTTTAGGTTTATGAGATACCGACCCGATTAGGACGCTTATGCCGTCCCAGAAGACGATTGATTGTAACCCTCGTGTTCCAGTGTGAAGTCATAGGAAAGGTCTGTAGGCAATTTTGTTCCCAGCCCAAGAATATCGAGCCTGGAGAGGAAGCTTCATGTCCCAAGTTTATCCCAGTCCCAATTTAGTATAAATTAAGTCCCTCGCGTTTAACAGAACCTTCGGAAGCATCCTCTCTACAGCTTGGAAGTCCGAAACGCTTTCCATCAATCGCGAGCAACAGAAAAACTACTATCGATTTCAGTATTGCAGTCTACTTGAGATGCATGCAATATTATTCACCTCTTCCAATTTCGGAAGAGGGGAATATTCAAAGAGCTTTAATTTATCATGTAACCCTTGCGTGAGAAAGGTTAGGTGATAAATTAAAATTTATAGAAAATTTATTTGTTTAAAAGATTGAAAGATAGACTTATCGCTCCTGAAGTGCATTTTCACGTCCAAGATTTATAGGTTACGTCTGAAATTTGTGACACGTATTTCACATATATAAATATATTTAGATTATGCTAATTTTGAAAAATTCTCTATTTATTATATATTATTTAAAATTAACATGTTATGTATAGATATGATCATCGGAGTGCATTGTCCGGTCCTCATAATACTTTCTTGTCAAAACACAGTCTGAGATTTTTTTCATTTTCCTCACTATCTGGTCTCTATTCTACTGTCTTGTCAAATGACCATCTGAGATTTTCCTGTCTTTAGCTCGCTTGTCGTTTTCTTTCCCTCTGTCAAAAGAGGACTTCGGATGCATATTGGTGTATATATTCATCTCTTCCGATTTCGGAAAAGAGGAAATAATCATTTAATTTATACTCTTTCGATTTCGAAAGAGAGGAAATAATCATTTAATTTATACCTAATCTTTCCGACTGGAAGGGTTAGGTATAAATTAAAGATCTCATTAAATCGAAATGTAACAGTGTACAGTTCTCCGGTCTTGTATCTTCTGGAGCGCAACACTCAGGTCAAGACTTATAGGTTTTCTCTCACTCTCAGCGTGTTTCCAGGTATGGATAACAGATAACGTTTATAAAAAAATTTAGTTTTTGACATCTACTTAGTATATATTTTCTATTTAACATATATATATATTCTTGATAATATTAAGTGAATATTTTCGGAGTTCATTTGGCATGCATATCATTATTAGTCGCCCTGTCCAGAACTCTAACGATCGCACCGATAGATTTTCAAAACTCGCCACACAGCCAATCCACGGCCCGGTTTTTTGGGTCCGCTTCTGCCGGCTGTCGCCTTCCTCTCATTTCTCATTTTCCCGGTTGAGATGTATATTTAGTTGAGCGTAGAAAGAACTTTTATATACCATAAAACATAGCTACATGATACAGCGTCCCACTTGCTGTCTCCAAGTGGCGTACTAATCACCAAAATATGCATGCAAACATGAACTTTTAGATAACTATTATGGTGTCAATGTTGAAACTCTTTTGAAAGACTCTTTATCAGTGGGGAGAAATTACAACTTAGAGCAAGTCTTTGCAGATTTTTTCTGTAGATACCTCTGGAAATACCTGCAGAAAACCACAGCGGACGTTCTCTAATGAAGTTTTCATTCGTTTTGCCCGTGCAAGGGCTAAGAAGGGAGAGAAATCTACTTTCTATAATAATGATTCCAGGTGACAGTGATTACAAATAATTAATAAAGACACTGTAATTTCAGTACATCAGTGTCATCCAAACCGAACCACGGTTTAGTACAAACCTAGTCATTCAAAAGCTTCGGCCTTTCTTCCTTCTGCTGTGTAAGAATATTTCGATCAAAATTTTGACACCCTTATTGTCCACCTTGTTGTTATCAGAATATACGTAGATGTTAAATGAGAATTCTATAGTAAACTGCAAAGAAAAATCAGAATATCTTTCAATATTAAATTGTAGACCGACCTCGAGATGCAAAAAGATCTCGATGTAACCCATAAGGGAAAGGAAGAAAGACTTCGTTCCTAGATTATAATAATGAGAAATTACAAACAAAAAACTAGATAATTCATGATATATTTATTTTATTATTTAATTTTTTCAACAAAGTAATTATATAAAGTAAAATAAATTATAAATTATATAAACTAAACCATATGCATATTCTCCTCTTCTGAACTTGGAAGAGAGATTATGCCTGTCTATAATTTAGGGGTATCATTATTCTTTGGTTTTGTCCAGAAAATTTTTGCACGTGGTTTCGGATTTCGTACCTTCAACTTTACTCTTGACGGGTTATCCGACTGTAAATAATCCGCTGCAAAAAATCATCCTTTTGTTTTCATATTATCATCCGTATAATTAGGTCCAGAAAATACCACTGCGTACGTTCGCGGCATCCACACAACCTAACCCACCTCTTTTGCCCGTGGGAGTTACTTGGGGCTGTCCGCAGCCGATCCTTTGACCTCTTGAACAGCCTACCTGGAAAAAGTAAAGCCCCCTATTATTTCAAGGAAAACTGATTTACTCCAAATTACATAGACTGATAAAGAAAAACTCAGTTAATGCTCACTTGCATGTCTCAAGAACAACATATCAGGTTGAAAATGATATAGAAGGGGATCTGACTAGAGTTGATCCAAAACATGAGATACAAACCTGCTGCCAAGTCTGATTTTCTGGATCTCAAACTCTGTGTTGGCTGTTTTGATTATTGAATGAAATTCTGTAACATTTTAAGAGAAAATAATATGCATGCAACTTGAGATTTTTGTAACACGGAATGAAAAAGACAAGCGGTAAGTGATGGTGAAAATTAATCTCTAGTACTGATTGCAGCTCGTTTCGGAGGAATAGTAGATTATCGTAATATGAGAAGTAATTTAAGAATATTGTTCAAAGATGTGTATAAAAAAAGACGGAATATTAGAGAAAAACATGACTAAATATAACTTTACAGTTTGAACGGTTAATATCCTTCTCCACGTCTTTGTACAGTGAATTTCATTTTCTCTTATCAGAAAATGTATAAATATTATAAAAGAATATTATAATAAATTATTATAAATATAAAATTAATTTATGATTAATATATTTTGACCAGTTTTGGAGTTTCCAGCTAAACCAGATATAAATTATAAGTGAAGTCCGAGCTGATGCACTGCTAGGGTATAAGTCCAGGAAAATGATCTTCAATAAGTGTCGTTCTGTGAGAACATTAATGTATCTCTAACCCTTCCCGCAGGAAGAGTTAATGTAGATTTCATGTACACTTAAAAGTGTACATGAAGTGAATATCCTCACTGAAAGAAGAGCATAAATAGTGTTGTACTTTCTATTTGCAAAAGTAACAAAAAAAATTCATCGAGATACAAAGCCAAGAGAAACAGAGAATAGAACTATAAACTCTATTTATTGTTTATTTTGAATTATCTTTTGATCTATCTATACATGATTCATTCAGTTAATCATAAGGAAATTGTTCATATTCCATTTAACTATTAGGGCGTGTCAAAACTGGAATCATGGGAAAGTCGCAAGCAGAGGTTACGGTCTTCAAGTGAGAGAAAATTATGATCTTTTAAGAAATTCATTCAATAACATGCCTCTGCTCTCAATAAAATTCCAAAATCGGTCTGATCTCAAGAAAGTCATGATTTGTTCGACATGGAAATTCCAAAGTGGCATTTGAAGATGCTCTAAACCGTGCGCAAAGTAGAATAGGCATTTCTATCTATCAATGCATATTAACTTCTCTCGAGTGACGAGCACTTTGCTCATTCGAACAAACGACGTGGTATTACGAATGACAAATAAAGATCACTTTTTACTCTAGTTGTACTGCAAGCACTTCACGCTAAGGTTAATGTGAGTCCATGTACAATTTGACATGCGCGTAAAATTTAAGCACACGTACCTCCTCAAGCATGTTCATTGATGCGAAAGCATTGATAAATTTTCATGATTGCTTGATAAACTCTATGGCTACAATATTCCTCGTCGGACAAAGCAGTTCCTCAACTTGATATAAAAATCTGGAGTATATTAAGTTATCTAGAAAACTTATTTCATAGAGTAGAGATATCTCATAAAGAGCCATGGTTTTCAAGAATCACCTGTCGTTTGTATGTTATACCTTTTCTCTTAGGAAATATCTACACCATGTCAGTATGTCCAACTAAATAGAAGGACACCATGTCAGTATGTCCATGCTCATTTTACCATTAACCAAAAGTTTAACTAAACAGGTCAAAAAGCCTCTTTCCACTTTGTCATGTAGAAGTTTGAACTTTTTAGTTTCGTCATCTGTGTAATATAAGCTACTCATCATAGATTAATTAAACCCTTAAGTGGTCGAACAAGCACTTCTGATTGCGAAACGACTCCCATTTGGTTAGGTTATGGTCACCTCGTGGTGCGTATGTAGTTTCAAAAAATGGCCCTCGTTTACTACCATGACATGGTAAACGAACTCATATAGTATGCTGAACTCTGGGGAACTTTGATCCTGGCACCGACGTAGTAGATATATCCGCTGGAGTCGAGGGTAGGAGTGAGGGTGGAGCGGGAGGAGACTCAAGAGGGAGGTGGGAGTCGACAGCTGGCACAGAGGATAGAGCGCTAGTTAAGGGTGGAGCGGGAGGAAACTCAAGAGGGAGAAATGAGTCGATAGCAGGTATAGAAGGTGGAGCTCCTGGTGGAGTGGGAGGAGGCTTGGAAGGTGGACATGAGTCGACAAGACGAACACGAGGCTTCGGTAGTCCCCTGAGATAAAGCTTGTCCATTTTATCGTAGGAGAATTGATGTGGTAAATGCTTGAAGTGCAATTGTTGCAAGCCCTGTTTGGATCGCTTTTTTTTATCAACGGCGATGTTGAAGTTTTGATTAACTCCCTTAAGGCAACCAGACCGTCTTTGAATAGCTCCATCCTCGCAACGAGATATTCGGCAATGTTGAAGAGCAATTGCGATTGGTACCAGTCATTGGTCACTTTATAATTACGTCAGGGAACAGAATTATGTTCAAATGGACTTCAAGTTCTTTGTTTTAGTTCGTAACCGAACGTACTGTCTCCTTTCCAAATCAAAGCTGTGCCTCGAGGGGTGGAACCTTACCCCAATATCGTAGAGGCATAGCTGCTCATCTGTAAGATCCAGTAGTTTCAAAATGATAGGGATGCCCTGGATGACAACGAAGTCCTTTTTGCCTTGTATGTCGATCGTTATGTTGACAACAAAAGTACAGTTATAAAAGAATTTACTGTTAGTTGTTACCGAGGTTGGTCTAGATCTTTCAGCCTATCACTACGTACCAACTTAAGCGTCCAATGCAACCACCAAACGCATGTTAATTTCCCCACTGGTGAATCTTTGCAAGGTGTTGAAAGACAAAACGACAAGAGAATAGATTGGGGAGGATTACCAGCACAGTGCTGCACAGGCAACTTACAAGTGTGGAGCGTATGTTCAAGCTTTTCTGTTTGTCATAATCTAGCCAAAGACCCAAGATTATTTCGGAACAAGGGAGGTGAACCCAAGCACCATTCGAAGGACAATGTGAGCAATGACAATCCGTTTTTCATGGTGTCATGCCATCTGCTAGTACTCACTGCGGTCGGATTTTCCATAGCTAAGAGAAGAGACAAAAAGCACGGAGAACCAATCTAGTGAATAACTACACTCAAAGGCGAGTGTAGTTCTTCACAATGTGAGTGCACAATGTCGTGAACGTCGTGATGTGAGTGCAGCCTCAGGTGGACATGAACTTTCAGAGACAACCAGCCCGGGCACACGGCCGAAAGACTTGTGTCACCAAGGAGAAAACGGACCATAGCAGATACACCTGGAATCAGAAGCCTCGCATCCAGCCACAGCCGAACAGTCACACCAAGTGGCAGCCTAGGTAGAAATCTAAACTTAGTCTTGATAGATCTGCTTTCCGACCTTAACAGTCTTATAGAGAAGACTAAGACTAAGACTAAGAGGTGGACCGACGTGTTAGAGGTTACAAATCCGGATTGTCACTTAGTCTCGGCGAGCATCTATTTCTGAACTGTGAACCACACTCGCTCGAGTTCGTCTAGGACACCGGGTGAGAATGTTTTTCTAGTCTCTGTGTAGTTTTTGCAACGGGGTGTTATTTGAGTAGTATTTGGATCTCAAGTGTAAGATGCTTCACAAACTACAGGCAGGAAGCATGTAGCATGAACGTGAAACAAAACACATTTTCGTTTCTCTGTGGAACCAAGGTTATATATACATTATTTGATTGTTTCCGGTTATCTTGCATGCATATATTACATTATCTGATTGTTTGCGTGGGTCCATGCAACAGGTGATAACTCAGACTCCCTTTGATATCAAGTTGCACGCATCGACAACCAGGAAGTGCCCAAGGGTACATGAGAAGCCTGTGAACCTTGGACCGACTCGGTGAGTCAAGATACTAGTCTCATCTGGTCGAGGTGTAGACGGTAGTGCCGAATCGCCATACTCACGTCAGTTTAGAGATCCGCTGAGATTCTGAAAGTAACATGCGGCTCTTCGCTTGCATCCCCGCTCTGTATCGGGCAAAACAAGTTGAAGTTTCTCTCGGCCTTTTCTCACGGGACTGTGTCAACTATCCCATGGCTTTCTGCAGCCGCAAGGTGACAAGCTTGTCACGGTAACGACCGGATGCTTTGATCGCTTCGGCCGTCGGAGTCGCATGTGAACCATAATCATGGATTGAGACTTGGTGTGGTAACTGGGACGCCTATGATATGGGGCCAGAGCACTCACGGTAACGACCGGATGCTTTGATCGCTTCGGCCGTCGGAGTCGCATGTGAACCATAATCATGGATTGAGACTTGGTGTGGTAACTGGGACGCCTATGATATGAGGCCAGAGCACTAGGGAGGGATGGAGTTCACTCCCTCGCAACGCTGAAGCACAACGGCTACGGTAGGAGACGGATGGAGAGTCTGACGAGAGAAGCGTAGCGTTTCAAGGGACTGTTGATGTTGTGAATCTCAACTGGAATTGTGTGGAGCGGTGTAGGTCTTTGCAGCGTGGGACTTAAAAATGAATTTCTAGGTCGGCGAGGTTCTGGAGGAGTTGCGAGTCTTCTTTGGTTTCTCCGGAGCTTTGAAGGTCAGAATCTATCCTGGAAATCGATTCATTTGATTCGTGTTGAAGTGAGCATTAACTGAGTTTTCCTTTATCAGTCGAATGAAATTTGAAGCAGGTCCGTGGAACCAGTCCGGTCCTCTTTTCGCTAGAAAAATTGATATTTTGGGGCTTACGTCTGCGACTTGGAGACAGCAAGTGGGACGCTTTTCTTATGTAGCTACGTTTGATGGTAAAGTTCGTTCTTCGCTGGGGAAGTAGACTGCGATACTGAAATCGATAGTTGTTTCTGTTATTCGTGATTGATGGAAAGCGTTTAGGACTTCCAAGATGCAGAGACGATGTACTATTCTCTACCAGATGTGGACCCGGTCCGGTCGTCGCTGTCTGCGCAGAGACCTGTGACTGTGGCTCTAGCTGCAGAGTAGGTCGAACACTCTCCAGGGACATGTCCTTATACTATGGAACTGCGCAGTTCCAGGAAATTTGCGTTGTGACTGCCCCTGAATTTGTAACTGGGACGCCTATGCTTTGGGCCCAGAGCACTAGGGAGCACGAGGTTTATTCCTCGTAACGCTGAAGCTGGCTACGATGAGAGACGGATGGACAGTCTTGAAGAGAGGCGTGGTATTTCAACAGACTGTTTGATGTTGTGAATCTCAACTGGAATTAGGTGGAGCCGTGTAGGTCTTGGGAGCGTGGGGCTTAATTGAGTTTCCAACGTCTGGCGAGGTTCTGGAGGCGTTGCGAGTCTGTTCGGTTTCTCTGGAGCCTGTGAAGGTCAAAATCTATCCTCGAAGCGAATTCATTTGCGGTGTGTTCCAGCCCTTTAGCATGTCATGTGTCGGTCGCTGGGCACTTCTTCAATTTTGTTGGCGCTATGGCCGTAAGCGGTCCTGAACATCCACCTAACTTGTAGATTTGTGTTTGCTGCTTGGCCATGATAAGTTTCTTAATTCCTGAAGTCTCTTCAGGAGTATGCATATGCTGAGCATGAGCATACCGGGTAGATGGAAGAGGTCTAACTTTTGGTTTGTATTGTTTCAGGGTTGGGTGATTGCTGGATGCTAGATACAGGTGAGCACAACTGCCTATAGAACCTCTGAGTGTCCTGAACGACTTGATCTACAGCCATTTCTCACAAGAAATTGCTGATTTCACCTTACAGAGAGGTCTAGCTTTAGATCTCTGCATACTTTATGTGCTAAAATTCGGAGTGGGTCTTGTCCGAATGAGAAAATAGAGAGAGAACTACAGTTTATGTTCAGATAAGATGGAAGAGGGTGTTGGTGACGGGAACATGCCAAGCAATGATTTGTTAGGAAAGTTGAAGATAAGAAAAGACGTTTCTGTAGCTTCATGGGAAACGGACAAGGGGCTTGCAGAGGTCATTGTGAGGAAAGGCAAGTTGTGGTGTTGTATGGGGGTTATGAGGAGCAGTAAGCTCTTCTGCAACGTCGAGGAAGCGGTGTATTTATCAGGGTTAGGGAGCCTCATGTTGGTCGACAGCCATAAAGTTATGAAAATGGATGAGATATACAGTCTTCTTCTTATACCTGCTCATGGCTGCTCTTGGGCTGCTTATCAAACTTTTGCTTATCTGAAAAGATTAGGTTACATTGTCGGCCGCCACGGTATACCGTGGACCACTTCCCGCAAACGCGAGAATCTAATCCCTCTCGTACCGGCAGTCAGTGGGGACGAGCCATTGAACACCGAAGAACAGTTCGGTCCTCAAGAGACCGAGTCGCAATGGGAAGACAGTCACAGTCCACCCTTTGAAATTACGGATTACGTCGGCTGTAAGTTAGACGTGAAGGTGACTGGTACAGACAGTTCCCTCTTGGAAAATCATCTCAAGCAAGAACGGGGGACTTATGGTAACGAAGCTGCTGTTTCTGTAAGCCAGATTGGGAGGCAAGACTATCTTTCAGAAGAAACTGTCGACATTCAACAACCTCTCTCACTTCTTAGCTTGAACAAGGAGGAGGATCCTCACGCTTCACTCCCAATGTATGATGTATTCTTGCCCAATGGACGATTCAAAAAGTCTACACCAGGCTTACCAGCCTTCAGGCTTTGTATCTCAAGTAGCCAACCACCAAAGTTTAGTGAGGTCCGTGCTCTGGAGCTTAAAAGTGGCGAAGTTCCTCTCAAATTCGCGGTTGTTGAGTCTGGACATGTCTCTATCTTCTCTTTTGACAGGGTATCGCTTCCTGAATTACTGTGAGCGGCCCTTATCCGAGGCATCACTCGCTGAAACAGCACTGCCCTCCGTATTGGAGTCCTCCAAAATCTCCCAAGTAGGACATGGAAGGAGCTGCGGGGGAGTCGACTGTGAGTCGTTCAGTTGAGTATGTTCTCTGTTATAACTCTTTGTTCTGACGTATCTAGATTCCAGAAACGTATGGGTTGTTACCAAATAAACCAATTATGCGTCTAGCGGGCTTTCGACTATCACAGTGAGAGGCCCGTAAATGTGAGAATTCTGGCTGTTGTGAGACCAAGCATTCTGGGTTAGCTTGATTATCTACATCTCTCAGGGGGTACGTATAGGCACTGCAACTTGGTTTGTACGCGATGAAACAGTGCGGAGAACGGGACTTTTGTATCTGTGTGTCGTTTGCTTTTGTTTGGTATTTCCTTTTATCTGTCGAGACATTATCTCTCGTACCTTCCCCTTGAGTCGTTCTGTTCACGTGGTTTCTGTGTGTTGATCATGATGTTGACAGTCACTCCGGTTGTAAACGTTGGAGTTGGCGGACTGTTTACGATGTGAAGTCGGTAGTTTGAAGCACTTTTCTACCGTCCTACAGCTTAGCGCATGGACAGGTTCAGGTTTCAAGTATGAGTAATGTTCTTTGTGGGTCTCAGGGTTCTGCTTGTAGCAAATGGTGGTGAGTGTGGCGTTGTTTTCCGAAACGTGGGAAGCTGTGCAGTTGTCCATGGACCAGAAACAGGGAGAGGAAAAGGTTCGCATGGAGTATGTTGGAGGGTATGTCGACGAAGGTTATTACTTGGTCAGCTGACTGTTTCTAGAGCCTTACCTGTTTCCTTTTTCTTGGTGTTGAAAAGGGTTGTTGATAGGTGGCAAGGTAAAGGGATTGGTGAGGAGATAGATCTTTAGATGGTGGCAACAGTAGGCAGTGACGCAGGCTGTGGTTGGATGGCCAGGATTCATATGGGCAGGCCCGAATCTGAAAACGTTGTAGCGCAGGGGTATTCTTACTGAAACTTACAAGTGAGGAGCGTGTGTTCAGGCTTTTCTCGAGCAGCTTTTAATAAATAAAAATAAATGAATAGAAATGAATAAAAATGGTAACGAGGTAGAAGTAATTCTTGAAGCTATGGATTCCAGAGCCTGTTTATCTCACTGTGTTGTTTTGAAGTGCTGCGGTAGCCTAGTTAAGATATCATCACAGTGGGAAGATTTACAGTCATGTATTCTCAGAATCCATCTGTACAATACATCATCCATTTAATTTTTGAAGTTACAAAAGTTAATTAGTCTATATATCCAACTTGTAAAGAACTCTTTACAACCATAGAGATCCAACCAGATCTCTCTTATCAATCTTCCCAATTGATACACACCCTAGCAAGTTTGTTTAGTTTGATAACACTCCTTTAAATGATGTATTGTTTGATCACACTTTTGATTGGTACCATAGTAAAACTTGTAGTTTTGTTTTATAGTTCATTTCATTTCCATCTCGTTGACTAAATATTATATCATTCAAACAATTTCAACCATAAAATGTGAGATAAACATGTTTGAAAAGTTGATGTATTTATTCTGATATGTCATTTTGTCGGGATGATATATAATTTCGTGTAGGACTGTATTTGAATATGTGAATCGGATATATTATCAAGTAGCACATCGAACACATTCTAGATTTCATGCCCGACTGGAATTTTTGGTTTAGATAAACATGCATAACAATAATCTTCTTGTCGGGTTTAACGCACAACGATAATCTTCTTCGAGTATTTTTTGTCAAATCATGCATCTTGTTTTTTGTTTTTGTGTCGAAGCGATTCTCGGGTTTAGGGAAATCTTGCGACATCCAGTTTTGAAACTTCATGCAGCGTTGTTAGATCATGCAATTCGTGCTTGAATTCAAATGGATATCTGTTGTCAGTTTTACCTTTCGTGCTGTCCTTTTGAACTATCTTTTTAATTCGTTGTGAACTTCTCTCTTTGTGATATATTGTCTGCTAGTGCTTCTCACTAATTTCTTTTGCTTGTGCGAGACAAAGGAAGTATGCGGTTGGACTTCAGTGACTGTTTCTTTAGCCGGCTAGCGTTTCTTTTTGCTTGTACGAGGTACATTAGAAGAGGTACATTAGAATATTGTGGTTGGTATTCATTGACAGTTATTCAATTCACTGTTAACGTTTTCCATTAGTATTATTTTTTATGTGCGTGGTGTTAGGAGGTAGCGGCTAGACTTCAGTGACTTTTGGTTGGACTTTATTTGTGTATTTGAATGCTCGGTACAAGGTGATTTTGGCTATTGCGTTAATGGAGCAAGGCATGCGATGTTTACTAGACGACTTGAAGATTAGGTGGTGTTCGTAATTTGATTTCTTGACTATGAGTTCAGTTGATTTCGATACGTCTCGTCTTGCTAACTTGCAATTCAGTTCAGTAAGTTTGTTCTCTCTTCTAGATCTTTTGCTTTGGCTTGTGAAGGTTTTGGAACTTGGGCTTTTTCTTTTTCTTTCCATGTTGCAGTATCCAGTATCTGCTTTGATCTTACATGGTTGAATCAAGATCCAGCAAGGAGCCTTATGAGTTGTTCTTCTTGATAAACTCCATTTCAAGATTCTTGTGATTGCAGTTGTAGCTTTTGTGTAGAAGGCGTCATGAGTTTGAGTGGGTTCAGTTCTGGTGTATTTGTGTGTTCGTGACCAAAGGCTTCTATAACTTAGACTTTGCTGTTCGAACTCGCCGTCTTTGATGCAAGTGCTTTAGACTGAAGCTTTTTGTTTCTACTCAATGTTCGTATCGAGCTAAATCAGTTGAATATCGATGATCGAGTGATTTGAGTGATAATGATAGTAACGATGTAGTTATATCTCTGTTTGAGGTCCATACATCTGACGAAGGAACCAATAGCTCTGAGTTTAAGGAGGTAGAGGAGTTTACAATTTCTTCAGCATCCCGTGAAGAGGCTTAATGCATATCAGACAGCACTTCAGCTAATGTCTATTTGGGAACAAGAAAACATACTCTCAGAGAAGAGCTAAGTCTGTATTCGTTTTGAGTAGTGGAGATAAATGACAGATCTCCTTGATGCTATCAATTTCAGCAGGAGGTCATCTATTACCTGACCAAGCTATCTTTGGGGGTAAAATGTGTGTCGTAATACATGATGGAGATCATGCTACTCTATTGAGACATTTGGGTTGGCACTTAACACATATTGTGAACCATTAGCTCTTTGTAGGCACCATGAAAGAGTGGGTGAGTAGGATTTATATTCCATGGGTTAGAAAGGTATGTACATTTGAAGACTTGGACCCTCTGACTTAGAGGAGCATTCTGCTGCTTGACTAATTTTTTGTCCATAAGTCTGAAGAATTTTGAACCTAATTGAAGACCAACCACCAAATATATGTCTTTTCTTCATCCCTGCTAATTGCACCTCGAAACTTCAACCTTGTGGTGTGGTCGTTCAACGGCCATTCGAATGTGCTATACAACATCAGTTCTTTGACTATCATGTGAAGTGGATGGTTGCAAGCACTTCTGTTCACATCAGCTAATCACTTGGTAGAAGTGAAAGAGGAGACTTGCTTCACTGTTACTGAGGAGTGACATGGTGATGATACAATTCGCTCATTGGAATTCATTTTATCATATCGTCAGATTTCTTTGAATTCGATGGACAATTTAAAGGTCCAACACATGCTGGTTCTTGTGAGCTTATCTGAGTCCAAGATCGATCTAACTACAAAACTTTCAATTATTTAAGAATGCTCCTCGTCTAACTCTCTCATGTCACATATCGGCTTAGTCGGCTGCCATCACTTTCATTCATTCATAATCCGCACGCAACCAACAGCTATTTGTGACAACAAATTAACCAGATAACCCACCATTAATAGGTTGCAAGCCGTGGTTTAAACAGCTGTCTTTGAAAAAGAATAGGAGTTAGTAGTCATTGTCTTCTAGGTTAACAAATAGATGGCAATCAATTAGGATATTTTGTATCCGACACATTTGATAAATTTTATACCCATGTACCGTGGCACGTCTATTTACTATGGTCCCACTGCTAATATTAAGGGCTTGCTCTCTCCTCTGTCTTCATCCCTTCCAGACGTCCACTTGTGGCCGGTGCTGAGTATTTAAGGGTTGGGCAAATCTGATTTTCCATCTTAGACACTCAGAACTAGAATACTTCATATCATCAGTCATCTAAACTGAAGTTTACTTAGTTACACGGAGGAAGGTCTCCCTTCATATCTTATTATATTGCCCTAGAGAGCTTGGGTTCTCGTGCTCTTTCTATACACTACACTGTGTATCATCAATATGCATGGGTTGCATGGGTAGTGATAGTATCTATGATATTCCTATGGTGATTGTTTTCTTATCATTTAGACAATATTTATGAACTAAGTTAGATTTCTCCGGTTTGAGTAATACTGTTGGAGGGACTTATGTCTACCCAAAGTAATCACACTGACTAAAGACTACTTTTGATCCAATCAAGCAATTTTCTACTATATCATATGAAGCAAAAAGTTCAGATTTCTCTCTGACACACATGAGTAGAATCTTGCACACACCACGTTGTTGTTGTTGCAACCCATTAGATCATAGCGAATAGACGGAGTGGATAACCAATATGGTGAATATCTAGTCCAAAGTGATGTCTTATCGGTAATGCCTTACAATGCATTATGTTCTATTGAACTTGCAGGTGGAACAGATGGTGATGTCTGTGACAACCTTTCGATCTAAACTGCTCAAAAAGAAAGACATCCTATAATTGTTATGTTTATGTGATAATAAGAGGATTTTATCTCGTGAGGAGCTTTCAGTATCTACATCACACGAGGGATTATCTTGTGGGCTTCAAAGAGAAAAAGGACCTACGAAAAATACGAAATGCCTCCTGATTTGAAAGGAAATGATTATTGCCTTGCCACACATGCGGCATGGCAATATGCAGCACGACAAATGCTGAGTGAAGAAATGGTGGTGTTTGTCAATACAAGAGACTCTGAAGAAGGCTACCCTTCTATCAAATCCGAACTACAGTTCAAATACAAAGTGCCACCTTTCGTTCATCCTCAACCTCCAACCACAGTCAGCCAAGCCTTTGGCAACTTTATGTTCTCTAAGCTTGTAAGTATTCAACTGAGACCATAAAACATGTTAAGCATTAGTTTTAACAACATAACATCATCGATCAGAAATATGAGTTCATGATGAGACAGAGAAGAGTCTAGCTTGAGTTTTCTAGACTCTAAAGTCTAACAAAGTCCCTCTTAATGATATCGGCAAGGAAAGAGAGCCCATAAATCAATATGTAATGTTCAAGATTTGTATCCTCATGTATATTTAACAATCATGAAATGATGAATGTGCAAAGTAATCCAAAGATTCAAATCTATCTTTACCTGTTCAAAAGTATATGGTTTTAACTTTTCGTTTTGCAGGTGCGAACACTGAGGTCACCTTTGTTGATAGTTCGACAAAGGTCAGTAACATGGGCAGCAGAGCTTCTATCTGTTGGAGAGAATCGTGCACGTTGTGTTCAAGCTGGTAGGTTTCATTACCAAAAAGTAACTATTCATATTTGTTGGATACTGCTTTCAGTCTTCTACAATGGCAACACGAGCTTCTGCGATTCCAACGTAGTTCAGAAGATCAAAATATGCTAATAAGAACAAATTTGGGTTAGCATACGAGTTCTGAAGAATGAACATAAATATTGCTACTCTTGTTACATGTTTTGCAGGATTTGTTCCCATTTTGGCAGAAATGTTGAGGGAGAAAGATATGCACATACGACAGAATCTAGCTTTGTGTTTCAAACACTTGGCAGAAGGTAACATATCTTTTCATTCTAGTGAGTTCCACGGTCATTTGAATATAGAAGGCATAATCTGAGGTTATCTCTTCTCTTTTTCCTATGTTGGAAACATAAAGAAAAGTGATAACAATGTTCTTAATTTCCGGTTGATGAATGCATAAAGATAAATGCACACATATATTCACCATTTCATATAACTGTTTAATCTGGACATGTGCTTTCAACCATGTTTCTTCTGGTTTCTACTTCATTGTATGATATTGTATTCTTGTGCAGCTGGTCAAGCTGTTTGTGAATTGTTGTGCTTGTTGGGCGTAGTCAAAGGGCTTATAAACATGGTACTCTCGATTTCACTCTCTACTTCTGATTTTGTCTTGCTTGCAAATGGAGTTCTGGGACCTTATAAAGTAGCTCAAGTAATCAGTTTTATTTTCTATCGTTATCTATATGTCTGGAATAGTAACTCCTCTGGGTATCATGTGGGAAGAGCCTCAATGTGGGTGGAAAGTAAAAGCAGAAATGAAAGTGATCAACTGACATATATATAATGTAGTTTTAGCATTTAATGATATTATCTTATAAACAAAGATAGTTATTTAACATGAAATATGTTCTTATTTTAGTATAATACTAAACCTTAGTATGAGTTTTTGTTAATCATGATGATCATATTTTACTATTTATACTAAATAAGATGGAAGTTAAATGAATAATCATTTTTGTTTATGAATCATTATTTATGTAAATTACGTTAATATCTAAAATTTGATATTGAATATGGCTCATAGTTAGATGTTATTGATGAGTGCTATCCATGAAATTTTGAAATAAATCATAAATAGAAGATAATTAACTTACTATTGTTATGATAACTCTCGGTTACATTTATTGATCTTTTGCCGAAATGAAGTTCTCTTTCAAGTTTCTTAATAATAGTTACATAAGCGACTTTTTTGAATTAGATTTGTTAACTTTATCAGTTTAAATTAATTCACTCAATTATATTTCTTTTATCAAAAATTAATCTCTGGAATTTGAAATTTAATATATATAATTATGGAATTAAATATTGTTTTTTACTAATGTCGTGGTTTTTTTAATATAGTAGATATAGTATTTAATTAATATTGCATTTGAACTCATAAATGATCAATATTTTAGGTTAATAACCTAAAAATGATATAAATTTTTTGATTACCAACAGAAATTTTTATAAGTAACAAACAAGTAATACCATTAACCTCTTATCGTTGATATACAAGTTAAAAGTTTAAAACAACAGTGTAGAATATCAATAATTAATATAATATTATAAATAAAGGATATCTAATTTATAGTATGTAGAAATAGAAATATTTTAATTGTCTTATATGAATCTTCTTCTCTTTATTTAATATTTATCTATCTTGATATTGTTATATATATATATATATATATATATATTCTTTCTTATGATTATAAAAATAAATTTAGAAAATAAACTTGGATACTGTAAATTTCATCTTTTTGTTTCCACGTATGATTTTAATATGTATATAGAATGTTTTTCAATCATAACTTGGTTAGTATTTCTTTCCATCCATCTCATAAGTTTAACGACTGAAACTCATAGTTTTTCTCACAAAAATAAATAAAATTTAAATAATTATAAAAGATGATAATAGAAATTATTTTTTTATATTTCTTTTGAAAGATGTGTATCTCAGAATTTTGTATTTTGTAGAATTATGAGGAAGAGTAGTATATCAATATTCAGGTCTTATATTAGAATTTCTTTTGATATTATAAGATAGATATCAAACACTGTAACTTAAAATGACTATAGATATCATGTACGATAACTGTTGTAACGAACGGACGAGGTTTCTCCTTTACACCATGTTAGCATAAAATTTATGATTCTCCCCAAGGATTGAGATTGATTGATTATATCTACGTCTTAACTCAAAAATTATCTCGACAAGTAATCAATTTACTCTCAACTGATTACTTTCTCTTCACTTACGACCATTCGTCTCGAATTATGACATACCCTCTATCACAAGGTTTTTAAGGTCTTAAATTCATCCCCTTATGGTCTTATTTACTTGTGTTATTGTCTATAAAACATTCTCAAATTCTCTTTTGAAACCCCAAAAACACATTGATGAAACTTAATCCAAGAGAAACAATGAGTCGTCTCACTCTGCACACTCACTCTCATGCGTACTATATTAGGACATAATAACATCTTAGACGCCCAAGTATACTTCAGACCTAGAGAGTTGTCCCTCATATAACCAAATATGCTTGACTTACTATAAGTCATCATCCTCCTACGACGGATCCTCCGCTCGGACTCAGAAATATTCAGACAACTTCCATTTACTGCTTCTCTATCTTAACACTACACTCAATGATCTCTCCACGTTCACGCCTATGTACCACAACAAACAATATGCACTACGGATCAATCCACAAAAGATCATTCCGCAAGATAGGTAGCTCATTCACGTGTTGGAGCAGCTTAAGTATAGCAGCTTGGAGTTTGGGTAAGTGACTATTGTCTCTTCATTATACTGGTCGGTCCATGATAGTTTGTCCACCAGACTAACTACGTCTTTTCTTGCACTCTCCTTCTCATGAGATCTCAGTCTCTTTGGTCGAAGGTGCTCACGCCCACAATATCAATTCTTGAGTCATTCTAGTATGTAGCCATAGTTAGACAAGCTGCAACTACCCAACTTATAAACATCACACTTTCACAAGACTCTTCACATCATCCATGTCCTGTTGATGCTCACGATGGGCACTAAAGTCAAGGTACAAGTACAAGTTGTTTCCAAAGCACAATGAACATAATTAGTTAAGTTATTTACATAAGGAAGGCTCTTGAGCTACTACCTAGGTGCGTGAGGTGAGGAAGGGAGAGAATTATGGACAAAGCCCATTCTCAACAACCTACCGTTTAACTCTAAACTCCACTAAGCACACACCATACACGAAAAAATCACGGATTGATCTTTAAATCTCATGGAAAGCCAAAGCACCAAGGTACACCATGGTCTAGATGACTGAGCGGACGTAGAAGAAAAACTTTCGCGCACCTACCGCCTGGTTGCGGGAAGCTCTTGCCCAGTAGGTCACGAAATTCAAACCGCTAACCTGCAAACACAATCACAAGTTAGCGTCCATGGACCACTTATCTTATCTCAATTTGGTCCAGACCGGAGCCGGACCGTCTCCTTATTCATCAAGCTCGGCAATTCCTAAGTCCCGACCTAGACCCACCTAGGTCGGTCCCAAAACATGAGCAAGTCACAAGATGACTTGGGGCGGACTTCTCATAAAGTCCAGGGTCTTAAACGGTGCCTCCAGCACACCTAGCGGCTCAACCGCCCATGATGTCCGTCTGGGTCTAGGCTCCCTAACGGTGGTCTAACCCGCCGACTCGTTCTTTAGTCTTGCCCCAGCCCTTACAACGTTCCCAAGTCCAAACGTCCAAACGTCCAAGCCTGGACGGGAACGTGCCTTGGAACTGGCCCAGCCATCACTCCTCATGCCCCCAAAGTCCACCCGTCGAACCTTGGGGTCGGGTGACTCGTCCTTGCCCACCCAGGCATCGAGCCCCCCTCATATATACTTCTGGGGATCGACGGCCCCGCCCTCCTCTTTGGTCCTTGAAAATTATACCACAATCCGATCCTGGTTCGGTCATAACTTCCAGCTCGAAGGTCAAATCGAGGAGTGTTATATATCACTGGAAAGCTCTCGACGAGACCTTTCCAATGATACCTCATTCGCCTCGAGATCTTACGTGGAGCTCCGTCCACGACTTAAAACGTCCCTGGAGCTCCAACACTTAAGTCATTTTTCAGAAACCTGTGGTCCAGACCCAGACTCGAACCCTGTGGTTCGGACCAGCGTCCGAACCACGGTCCGTCTGCGTCTCGGATCCACGTCTCAGACCTATGTCTCAGACTCATGTTTCGGTCCGTTCTCAGACTCACCCCCTTAGGTCAGCGTTTGTCCGGGGTCCTCTTGGGGTAGGCCCTTATGTCCTAACCCAAGGTTCCAACCTTGGTTCAGAGAACCACTTAGGGTTCATCTGATCCCGACTTCCCGGCCAAGCCGTTAAATCGTACTCGCAGCGTTCACAACCTAGCGCAAGTCCGCTAGGATTTTGTTGTTCGCGTCTGCGTCCGATCTTGAGAATGAGGATCGCGACACTCACCCCCACTTTGGAGGTTGATGCCCTCATCAACAATGATCCTTTAAGTTAACACCTAGTTCAAAATGGATAGCCAACCCCTTGGCATCTGAATTGCGTTCTGGTAGTTAACCAGCAATTCTTTTCTTGGCTGGAGTCTTAAGTTATCTGTCACGTCAGTTTGGGCACCTCGGCCAGATTGACCGAGTGCGAAGTGGCGCATCCCGGTAAGGCCGTTAGTGCCGTTAGGGCGAGTTGGTGAGAGAGTCCACTAGGGGTAAACTTCGCAGGTAGAGCTTGAAGGCTCAACTCAAATTGTGGTACACTTGTGTATGTGTATGACATCGTCCATGTGTTATGTGTATGTGTGGTGTTCCTCTGACAGCGATGTATGTTGTGTAGCGATGTGTATGCGCACGACATATCGCTAGAACACTTAGAAAATTCCAACTAGTCTCGGGCAAAGCCTTACCTTTTTGGCTTACCCTAAACAAAACTAGTTGACAATTTCTAAACATTCTACTTAAGACTCTAACTTGCTAACTATAAGTATTCATACCTACTTACAAGGTCCTCCGAAACTCACTTTTTGGTCGCAACCTAATTTGACTTAGACGCGCGACTAAGTTTACTTTGTAGAAAACCACAAAGCAAGATCACCCCAAGCCCCAAGACAAGTATGAAATTTCATACTTGCTTTGCCAACGCTACGACAAACATAAGTCTTGATTTAGATTCTTATCCAAACCAGCTCGCTTCCTTTGAGTGTGCTTCGTTCCTCCTCTTGACAACATCCTAGGCATCTGATCAGAACTAGTCATAGCCATGCACTACCAATACACTTAGACAAATTTTCAAGAAACAAAATCTTTATTTCCAAACACAAGTCAAAGCTACAAAGTCCATCGGTCCAAATCACCTCAAGTTGCTATTGTATGGTTTGTCGTTTCTTCACTCCTCGCTGGAAGGAGATGTCCTCATCTTGCTAACGTCCTTGTTGTCCTTGTCCCCATTTGAATGGGTCCAATACTTCACTCGCATGTGCGAGATCTTCCTCTGGCACCTAAGTTGCTTACTTCAAATGGTAACCACGCCATTTGACCAAGTACTCCATCCGGTTTGATTTACGCCGAGATCGCAAAATGGACTCCACCTCATATTCTACTTCGTCTTGCACGACATCAGGTTGAGGTCTGAGAAGCTGTTTGCACTCCGGTCGCAAATCGTCCTTGAAGTATTTCTTTAATAAAGAAACATGGAAAGTCGGATGCAACTGCCACTCGCGAGGAAGGTCTCATGTATAGACATCTTCGTGCGGATTCTTGACAATGACAAAAGGTCTCACGAACTTCGATGAAAACTTCACCGATATTTCCTTCGGAAGTGTGAAGTTTTTCATACTTAACCATACTTCTTCGCTCACTTAACTTCACATGCCGCCGATGCTTGTTTACCTGCTTCGTGTATCGTTGTTGCGCCTTCTCGAGGTTCTTCTTTACTTGTTCCTCGCACCGCTGCATTGTCGCCACCAACTCTTCAGCTGATGTTTACCGTGTTCTTGATCGTGTCGATGTAGAACTCCCTGCAAGAGTCAAGTCAAGAGGCCCTTCTGGCTCACGTCCGTAAGCTAGTAAGAAATACGATTCGCCGGTTGTCCAATGCTTCGTGGAATTGTAGCAATACTCCGCAAGAGTGAACCACTCCGTCCAATCACTTTGGTCCACGCTTACATAATTCCTCAAGTATTGATTCAGAACCAAGTTAACTCGTTTCGTTTGTCCATCTGTTTTCGGGTGAAAGGCGGTACTAAATTTTAATTTAGTCCCCAATTTTTGGAACAAGTGTTTGCAAAAGACACTTGTGAACTTAGAGTCTCTATCTGAAATAATACTCCGTGGTAATCCATGTGAACGCCACCAAGTATCTAGGAACAACCGAGAAGTCGTGAACGCTGTTGTAGTATCCAAGGTTGGAGCAAACTCCGCTAGTTTGCTAAACCGATCAACTATCACAAATATCGCATTGTATCCAAGGTCTGGTTGGAATCGGCAGAGAATGAAGCAATCCTTGTTTCTTCTCATAAGAAACGCGGTTAGCTTGACATGTTACACATGTTTTCACAAAGTGGGCAACATTGTCTTTCATGTGGGGCCAATAATTTTTTTTGCTATCACTGCTAAAGTGGACTTTTCTCTTTTATGGCTTGATAAGGGCGCATCGTGACATTCTTTTAACAACTTGGTCCTACGTTTTCCTTGTCCTACATAAACCCGACTTTGCTTGAACATGAGTAAACCATGTCTTAGTTGCATGTTCTGCAACTTCACTCCTCGCTTGAGTTGTTCCAGGTACTCCTTCGCTTGGTCATCGCCCATGTAACCTTCATGTATTCACCTCTTCAAGTCGACTCCTTAAGATACATAGCTCGTAAAATCGGTGTTGACGATGAAAGATATTCCTCCTTGCGACTCAAGGCGTCAGGAACCACATTGTCCTTTCTCGCTTTGTGGATTAATTCCACGTTCATGAGCGCCAAGGTATCATGCCACCGTAGTTGCTTTGGCGTCACTCGATCTTGACTCTCAAAGTACTTGAGCGAAATATTATCAGTATACACTTGGGTTTTGTGAAGTCCCAAGTAATGCCGCAATTTCCTCAAGCAATGAACCACTGCAAACAATTCTTTCTCGTGAGTCGGCCATCGACTCTCTGTCCTAGATAGCTTCTTGCTTTCGTACGCTACGGGTTTTCCATCCTGCACGAGCACTCCGTCAATTGTATAGTCGCTCGCGTCGGTATGCACTTCGAATGGTTTGTCGAACTCCGGCAGCTTCAAAACTGACGCCTTTGACAAAATAGCTTTGATCGTCTGAAATGCATCATCTACCTCCTTGGTCCAACTTACCTGTGCGTCTTTGCCCGTCCAGTCCGTCAGCGGCTTCGCGATCTTTGAAAACCCCTTCACATACTTGCGGTAGAACTGCACCAATCTTAAGAATCGCCGCATCCCTTTCACTGTACTCGGAGGCTCCCAAGTCACAATCGCGTCCACCTTCTGCATATCCGGACCGACTCCTTCTGCACTAATGACATGTCCCAAGAAGTTAATGCGCTCCAAACCAAACTCACTCTTGTCAACGTTGGCAAACAACTTATGCTCTCGCAGCTTCGTCAACACCACCCTTAGCTGCTCCGCGTGCGACTCCAAGGTTTTGGAGTAGATCAAGATGTCGTCGATGTAAACGATGACAAACTCATCCAGTCCTCGTGAAAAATTGTGTTCATCAATGTAGTGAACGTCGAAGGGGCGTTGCAGAGTCCAAATGACATCACCACGAATTCAAACGATCCGTATCTGGTTCGACAAGCGGTCTTCTCAACATCTAGGTCAGCTATCCGGATCTGGTAGTATCCTGACTTCAAGTCTATCCTGCTGAAGTACTTTGCGCCCGCTAACCTATCAAAGAGGTCGTCTATTCTTGGCAAGGGATAATTATTCTTTACCGTCATCTTATTGAGTGCACGATAATCAACACAGAGTTGTAACTTCCCATCCTTCTTCTTGGCAAAAAGAACTGGGGCTCCATAAGGTGACTTGCTGGTTCGAATATATCCCCGCGCTAATAGCTCGCCGAGTTGTCTTTTCAACTCAAGGACCACCTGATTGAGTCGGTAAGGGGCTTTGGAAGGTGGTTCCGATCCTGGCAAGACTTCGATCTTGTGGTCCACCACCCGCCTTGGAGGTAACTCAGCAGGTAACTCATCCGTCAAGACATCCTCAAACTCCTTAATCACTTCATGAAGTACATCCGGAAGTTAAGTCGCGTCTCTTGATGGTTCCTCTTGTCTGTCACCCGTCATCAAATCTGCAACCCGCATCAAACACATGACTCCGTCGTTGAAGTCCATCTGTTTACCTTTGATCAAATTCATCGCAAAGTCGTCAATTTTCCGCGCCTTCCGGATCAGTCTCACTCCCAACTTCCGCCCTTTAACTCTAACGTTTAACCTTAAAGGTTTCCGCTTAAGTTCCACTTCAAACTTGTCCAAGAAAGTGTTCCCCAAAACCGCATGGATATCATCCATGTCGCACACCGTGAAGTTCTCTGTGAACTCCAACTTCCCACACACAAATCGTACATCCAAGGCCACTTCAGAAGTTTGGTACGTCTTGCCCTTGACAAAGCGCACTTGAATAGGCTTGTCTGCCTTGGAGGTAGACAAGCCCAACTTCTTCACCAACTTTGGACTTATGAAGGAGTGAGTCACTCCTGTGTCTCCAAGAAAAGTAACATCACGGTTAGCAACCTTGGCTTGTAGAAACATCAATCTCGACGTCTTCTTCGTGGTTCTCAAGGTCACAGTCATCTGGCCCTCCAACAAGTCCTTTGCAACAAATGCATTCATGCTACAGTTACTAACCTTAGGTTTCGTACACCCCTTAGCAATATGGCCCGCCTCGCCACAGTTGTAGCAAATAAACTTAGCACCATTGCCCTTCTGAGGTGTTTGTCCCTTAGGTTTTGCTCCTGTTTGCTGCCGCTTTGCTGCCGGGGCAAAAGTATCCTTCCGATCCTTCTCACCCCATCCCACTATCGCTTGAAGCCCTTGTTCTTCTTCTGGAACTTGTCCATGCTGCGTGGTTCAAAAAGTTTCTGTTGCTGGACTTCGTCGTCCTCAATTCGCTCCGCTAACTTCAAAAGTTCTGCACTTGTCGTAGGTAGCTCCGGCATCCGAAAGAGAGCCTTCTTCGAGCTTGACTTGAGTCCCCCGATAAATATACATATTTTGGTCTCCTCAGTCCACTTGGAGAACGAATCCAGCTTAACACTGAACTCCGAACTAATCCAGCTTAGCACATAAGCACTTAAGGTCCCTGTCTGCTTCAGCCGAACTAACTCAACACCATCCCGAATCCTTTGATATTCCGGAGTGAATCATCTTGCGAGCAACTCCTTGAACTCCTTCCAACCAAGCGTCGAGACGGTCAAGGCATGCTCATCCCTGTATGCAGTCCACCAGATAAGCGCATGGTCCTTCAGGAACGTAACCGCCGCTCTCACCTTGTTTGACTCCTGAGCCTGTTGCGCCTCAAAATATAGATCCAACTCAGTTAAGAAATCCTTAACTTTACGAGCCCGTCTTATACTTGAAAACGGGGTCGGCAAATTCGTCTTACAAAGCTTTCTGGTAGACGAGGAACTCCTTTGGCCTGCCTCAAGTTCAGCGATACGTTTATCCTTGGAGACCATGCCTTCCTGCATGGTCTTCATCATCTTGATGAGTTCCGCATACAAGGCTCCTTGACTTCTTGCGCTTGCATCGTTGGGCCGCAGCCGGTACTGGGCTTCCTTGACGTTGGGACGAAAGTTGTCGGTTTTCATCTCCTGACTGTACCTCGGGGCTAGCTCGAGTTGATCTGCTCCCATTAGCCGCTCCTCGTTTCTTGGTCTTCTTCTTGGAACTCTATCCGTCGTCGGCCATTGCTCCAAGTGTTCACCTAGAAACGCTGATCTGCTTCGTGTCTCGCGTTCCTCCTCAAGCGTCCAGCCTTCAGCCGCTACCTCAAGTTCTTGCTCACCGAAGCGTCGGCTCTGATACCACTTTTCACGAAACTACCGCCTGGTTGCGCCAGTGGAAGCTCTTGCCCAGTAGGTCACAAAATTCAAACCGCTAACCTGCAAACACGATCACAAGTTAGCGTCCATGCACCACTTACCTTATCTCAGTTTGGTCCGGATCGGAGCCGGACCGTCTCCTTATTCATCAAGCTCGGCAGTTCCTAAGTCCCGACCTAGACCCGCCTAGGTCGATCCCAAAACATGAGCAAGTCACAACATGACTTGGGGCGGACTTCCCATAAAGTCCAAGATCCTAAACAGTACCTCCAGCACACCTAGCGGCCCAACCGCCCGTGATGTCCGTCTGGGTCTAGGCTCCCGAATGGTGGTCTAACCCGCCGACTCGTTCCCTAGTCTTGCCCCAGCCCTTACAGCGTTCTCAAGTCCAAACGTCCAAGTCTGGACGAGAACGTGCCTTGGAACCGGCCCAGCCATCACCTCATGTCCCAGAGTCCGCCCGTCGAACCCTGGGGTCGGGTGACTCGTCCTGACCCACCCAGGCATCGAGCCCCCTCATATATACTTCTGGGGATCGGCGGCCCCGCCCTCCTCTTTGGTCTCTGAAAATTATATCACAACCCGATCCTGGTTCGGTCATAACTTCCAGCTCGAATGTCAAATCGAGGAGTGTTATATATCACTGGAAAGCTCTCGACGAGACCTTTCCAATGATACCTCATTCGCCTCAAGATCTTACGTGAAGCTCTGTCCACGACCTAAAACGTCCCTAGAGCTCCAACACTTGGTCATTTTTCGAAAACCTGTGGTCCAGACCCAGACTCGAACCCTGTGGTTCGGACCAACGTCCGAACCACGGTCCATCTGCGTCTCGGACCCATGTCTCGGTCTCATGTCTCGGTCCCATGTCTCATACTCATGTTTCGGTCCGTTCTTAGACTCGCCCCCTTAGGTCAGCGTTTGTCCGGGGTCCTCTTGGGGTTGGCCCTTATGTCATAACCCAAGGTTCCAACCTTGGTTCAGAGAATCACTTAAGGTTCATCTGATCACGACTTCCCGGTCAAGCCGTTAAGTCCTACTCGCAGCGTTCACAACCTAGCGCAAGTCCGCTAGGGTTCTGTTGTTCGCGTCTGCACCCGATCTTGAGAATGAAGGTCGTGACAAAAACTAACAACATGATTAAGTCTATAAATGACTTTTAATCCTCTCTAACTCCTTGCTAAGCCTAATAATAGACTTTCACTATGCGAGTTGTTCACTGAGGGCATATAATCAAGATACCTACATAACTACCTATCTCACTAATAAGATCTCCACTCAACTGTGCTACTCCTACACGACATTGGAAGTATTAAACTCCACTGTTAGTTGTCGAGCAAGCTCTATCTCAGAAAGTACTGTAGATGACGTGACAGAAGGCCCAACGTCCATGTCCTCCTACTATTGCAACATCAAGTCCTCCAGCGACTCTTCCAAAAAGAAATACAATCCGAGATGGACATTCTCTCGTATCTCATCATCCAATTGCAACATGGTTGTCAACCACTCTAATAAAGAAGACACTTCATCTACATCACGTTGTAGAGCTTACTGAAGTTGCAACTATGGAGACATAGTGACAGTGCTCACTCAAGTCTCGAAGGCCTTGATCTTCATCATCGAAGCAACCATGGTGTATTGTTGGACGAGTAAAGATTTGACGTTCTTAACATACTCCTTTTAGGTTTTTATCTCTAAGATAAGACATCTGACCATGTCCTTCACATGAGCCTCTTCTATATGGCATAGCACCTCGGTCTCGGTTGCTTTGGAAGTCTAAAACCCAAGCTTAAAACCAAGAGAGTTTAGTTCTTATATCGTCTTCAAAAGAGAAAGGAAAGTACATTTTCTTGTAAGTTTAGGGATGAGAGAAGAGTCAATACTCTTAGAGTTAAGTCTTAAAACTTAATGAGAGATCCACCATGTCATGTTATAAGCAGACACATGGTGACTCATCACATTTTCTTGGCCTACCAGTCGATATCCGCGATCAAAACCTCTCACGGGAGTTGGCTAGAAGCAGGTGATAGGAAAATAACTTGAAGTTTGAAAACCTCAGTATGGTGGTAGACAAGAAAGGATCCTTCCGCACTTGCCACTGGTTGCATGCACTCTCAGTTCGCATGTAGATTTTTTGTGTGGGAGAACCAAGTGTAAGCTTAGAGCAGCTATCAGATCGTTATTTCACGATCGTCACGAGAATATAAGGAGACGAGGAACCGAGCGTGGATGATCAAATTTCAAATGTAGCCGTTGTGATCTTTTTATCGTGCATTACAACTAGATTTCAGTAGTGAGGAATAATCCAAGGATTGTAGGTAGAGAAGATCTTTGAATAAATAAAAAAGCCTCTTGGTGGCGACCACAAATTCTCTGAGTAGCCAAGGGATAGACAAAACCTATGGGGCAGTAGGGATTCCTTTTCTACCTAAAGGATTGCATTGCATACATGGGAACTCCTTGCAATCTATGTGAAACTGAAGAGGTTATGAATGTGGAGGGAGAGGCTTTACTATGCAGATCTACCAAGTTTCTCCTATATTTCAGAAGTTAGAGGGAACTGGAGAATCTGATCTTTTTTTACAGTGGAGCTAGAAGTCCACCCGGTTCAGATCGGTCCCAAATCGGACCATTTTATATGGAGCCGAATTGAGACTAGCATGTTTTTAAAATCTCAAACTAAACCATTTATGAACCAAACTATTCTTAAAAGTCTTTGAATCAAACTGTTTTCTAAAATTTTGAACAGAACCAAATCATTTATGAACCGAACCGTTTAAAAAAGTCTTGAATATAATTAACTTAATATTAGACTATTCAACTTACAATCCAAAATAATTGTTCATATTTATTATGATTCAAACAAAATTATCATTGAATATAGTACAAAACTTTTAAAACTATGAAACTGAACCGCTTAAATACTATCTACTTTGCAAATCAAATCAGATAAAAATTATTTATGTAAAATACTAAACCGCTCTAAAACTGAATAATCTATACAAGTTTGAACCAACCCATTTCTGAACCGACCACGACTTGAATCAAACCGTCAAATACAATTCGGCCATGTACGGTCCAGTTCAAGGAGTGAACCGGGACCGACTCCTAAGTGGAGCACAGTTAGACCCCGGAGTAGAAGAGAGATACCTTAAGTCTACAAGTTTGAAAAGCCTTCTAAAACTAGCTGAGAGGTACATGACATAGTATAGCTCTACATTATGTCCAGCTCAGACCTTCATTGTTGAAGCATTTAGCCACATTGTTACTATTCTACTAGTCTTGGGTACTCCTTGTATTGCATTCTTCTCAACTAGTTGATATATTAATTATTCGGAGCTGATGGAATGATCTACCATTTTTGTCTTAAGTCATTTCGTTGTTAGCCCACAAGCTCATACTATAAGTATGAAAGCTCAGATTGGTGCTATATCATAGGAGATTTTTGTTGTTGTTATAAATGAGAGACGACATGTCGTCTCACGGGATATTATCACCTCCCTATAGACGTCATCTCTTCTCAGTAGATGTTGCACCTCTCGTCGTCTAGTTAGATGTTATGTCATTCTGTAATTTAGATGACCAAATGTCTAGTTGGAGTGTGCCGTCTTAGTTATATTTTTTATGGCTAGCATGTATGTACGTGGTCTGAAGATATCTACGGAGGATCTTCAGCAAGTAGGGGACGTGCTTCATCACTTAGATCTAGACGTTTAAGCAGCATGCAAGTGCTTAGGCTTCAACATGTAGGAGGTACATGAATGAAGACCTCCTCTCATACATCTATAGGCCCACACACATAACCCAAGCTGGAACACTCGATATAGTGAGAGCTACACTTGACATGTGTACTGCAGAGATGTGGAGGTGATGTTATCATGTCGGATTTTGAGTGAAGGTTGTCTAGGAAAATGTAAGATTCTTGACTGTGGAGATGTAGTGTGTCGAACGGAGACAAGACAGAGAGACAACCACGAGAACAAACGTTGCAAAGTATATCAACGACTATTTTATATACACTCCCGATTCTTCTTCTCTAAGAATGTAAAAATAGAGAAACAGACCTGAGCGGTCTGTAATCTGCACCAACCCTTCTAAAATGAGTCCATGAATCTCAACCCAGACCCAAAACGACCGAAGCATAGTTCAAAGCAAGAGAAACATCTCTTTGCTAACAAAAAGAGCTACATCAGCATCACACGATTCAAACCCAAGTCCAAACAATGTCCACGTACAAGCCCTTAGCTAAAGCAAGCTACCACAAGCTGTACATAACCAACTAGATCTCTAACGAACTCAAAAGGACGAAATCCGTAGCGAAGAAATCGAAAAAGATCTATCTGGGAACTTCTTTCTTTTGCCAAACGGTCTTCAGATGTCGATAAGGCCTTCCTTCCTGACTATGTTGGTCTCAAGCACTCCCAAATCCGATCCTCGACAGCCGAGATATCACTATTTTCGATCGCAAGTGATTGAACTTCCAGAAACTCCTTCTTGCGGCTTAGAATCATACACACCGCCCAAGTGAATCGTCTTATCTGAGATCCGTCTTCTCTGATAGGTAGTTCTAGTTACCCTTAATCCAACGAGACTCCAAACAAGTTGGTTGGAGTTCCCCTCATGAAACCACACAAGAAATTTGATCACAAGACACAAAAACTCTGATGTAAATCAACTCCCTACAGCTCAAACTCGCTCACCACACCCAAACCAACAATCCAATCCACATACGGTCTTCTCTTATGCGTAGGTGAAGACTCCCTATTGTATAAGCATCAAGAATGAAGAGCTTGGCTCACTGATCCGAAGAACGACCTAACCTCAAATCTCAGATGACGAAAAACTGACATATATAAGCGCTTCCTTGAGAGCCAATTTCACCTAGAACTCAACAAATCGTCAGATGAAACTTCGTATCATCTTCAATTTCCTGGAGAACTTGACATTTTGATCCCGATGGATCCAAGGACATTAAGTTTGGACTCCAGAACGATTCGAACGGTCCAACTCTTCTTCACATGTCACTGAAGCACCCCAAAAATCTTCCATGTGTCTCAATTTCTCCCAGAACACACTCCCGATCCGTCTCTTCATGAACCGTCTTAACCAACGCGTAGCCTGCACAGATCTGAATCAATGACACCTTGCGTGCATGCACTGGACCCCCCAATTTCCCAAACCGTTCATCTACAGGTCATAGAAACAAGCTAACCTTTTAAGCTGCCCCCTTACGTCAGTAGTGTACGTGAAAGTTTTTACAGACAATGCACAAGAAGGTCCTTTGTATAGCGCTTGGAATCGCAAATACCCAATCAGCAATAGTAAGCTAGGGTTTAGCTTGATTTTCTCATCTTTCGAGTCTCATAACTTTATCACTAGGCGTTCAAATGAAGTAGACAAAGTGCCCGTGGAAAGTTGACAAAGAGCTCTACCCGTTGATGTAATGAAAGTGAAAATCCGAAGTTGTGCAAAAAGCTCGTAAGCTAGGGCTTAGCTTGCTTTTCCCATCTTTCGAGTCTCGTAACTTCTCCACTAGGTGTCCAAATGAAGTAAACGAAGTGCACATGGAAAGCTGACAAGGAGCTCTACCCGTTGATGTAATGAAAGTGAAGATCCGAAGTTGTGCAAAAAGCTCGTAAGCTAAGACTTAGCTTGCTTTTCTCATCTTCCGAGTCTTGTAACTTCACCTCTAGACGTCCAAATGAAGTAGATGAAGTGTCCATGGAAAGCTGACAACGAGCTCTACCCGTTGATGTAATGAAAGTGAAGATCTGAAGTTGTGCAAAAGCCTGTAAGCTAGAGCATAGCTTGCTTTTTCCATCTTTCGAGTCTTGTAATTTCACCACTAGACGTCCAAATGAAGTAGATGAAGTGCCCATGGAAAGTTGACAATGAGCTCTACCCGTTGATGTTATGAAAGTGAAGATCCAAAATTATACAAAAAGTCTCATTTTCAGTCCTATGAGCATCTTTGGAACGATTATGATTAAAATTTGATTTTCATATAAGAGCCGGTCCACGACACAACACCGTTCAGGAGATCAGCTAGTGAGGTTGGAGGTTTACATACTTATAAGAGAGGTTGCAGTAGCTAAAACTATGGTATCTGATTTAGATGTCTTCGAGGATAAGACAACCATCGGTCACGAGTGAAAAATAGAGATGTATATCTTGAGAGGAGAGCCTTGGCTCGCATGTACATGTTAGTCTTCTTCCGTGGGAAGAAGACGTACGTTCAAGGCTAGGAGGTGGATTTCTTAGTGAGGGTGTTGTAAGAGAGCATCTAGATTGGAGGGGAACAGTTCACACTTATGTCTATGACTTGGTGTGTTTGGTAAGCACCAAGTGGACATCTATTCGTCTTTTCATGAATCATAGTATTTAATCATTAAGTGGTATTTAGCAATACATGTATTGTCTTGATAATGTAAAGCTTAAAATATTTTATTTACAGCAAAAAATATCTAAAGATTCAATTTTATTTACAATGATTTGGGACCATGGCACCTAATGGGTTGGAGCTTAAAGATCTGATCCAATTGAAGATAAGGTCTCTCTTTAGGCTGTGGACTTGTGGATGATCTGGCTGGTCCTGTAGATGATCCAGACAAGCACAACCTGAGCCAACATGATCTCCACAATCACAATCTATCCAACTGTTGTCGCCTTATGGATAGTTTTGTAGTGTGAATAGTTACCGTATGATGTATATAGAACAATATAACCCTTTGTTGGTAAACTGTACCAAAGCTAAGCTAAGCATGTAGTTAAGCTACACCTTAGTTAAGCTGGAGGTTAAGCTAAGGTCTAGGTAAGCTAAGTTAGAGGTTAAAAGAAGAAGTTTTTTGAGAATATAAAACGAATGATACCATGTCGTAGAGCTCGCTGAGCTGAGCTGAGTTTTAATCTAAGCAGATGGGATCACGATGATAAAGTTATATGATTTAAAGATGTTTAAAATTTGCAAAAGAGAAAATCGGATTAAAAATGAACGTCTGACTAGGATGTGTCTCCAAGTGTGTGTACGAGTAGGTTATGATGCATAATACACTTATTGAAAATGGATCTACATCGAAAAATATATGTAGATTAGAAGTAATAATTATGTGGATTGACATTTCATTCAATCTAGTTTCATTTTTTAACTTGTTTCTATCTAGGTTTCTCTGCTCATGTGTTGTAAATATCAACGTCAACTCTAGTCTAGTCTGAATCTTTCTTGTATCTTTTTTATTTAATAATCTAGTAGATATTTTCGATCTTCCAACTTCCTTAAAACGTTTTTACTGCACCAGCAATAAAAACATAGAGAATGATCAAGAAAACAAGATATACAAAGAACTATGCAATGGAATTGCGAGGTTATGCGTTAGCGATTTATCGGAATCTTTTTCTTTTTTATTTTCATAATGATTCCATCCATGTGTTCCCGCTACTTCTTTTCTCTTTCCATTATTCACAACGCTTCCATCTATTCGTTCCGTTACATGACAAAAATTCTCTTCTTCTTTTTGACAATCGATGTATAGCTATGCTAAGGGTCCAGCTGCACATAGTTTATTTCGACTAATTTTTTCTATGAAGCTAAGTTCGGTAATAAGAAAGATCATCACACATATCAGTTTATAAGTTATCAATAAACTGGAATGGAGAATATTCAGAGAATTAGTGGATTCACATAGGGTTCTCCTGGGTATCTTCTTAAAGTCTTTTAAGAAGATTTTGTCTTTTTATGTTAACACGTGTCATATTATCTGTTAATTTTTGTTGAAGTAAAAGAGCTAAATAGAGAAAATTAATTTTTTTTAAACTATTTATTTTCTATGTGACATGTGTCATATATTGTTTATTTTTGTTGAAATAAACATAAAATAAAAATTAATTTATTCAGTCACATAAAACCTAGAGCATTCTTCTTGTCACAAAATTTACCTCATATTTGTGGAGTGGAAAAACCTTTGTGTTCCCAAGCCAGCAAATCCTCTTAATTCAAAGAAGAAACTCATAAACTGGTGATAAACTATGCGCCGAACTCATAGCAACAACAATTAAGACGATCATATATATAGTGTTTCCGAGCTAACACTAGTTTTTGTCACGTGACAGGTAGCGAGTGATAATAGAGTTTTGAGAGGAAATGCATTTGAAGCCCTTCAAGCTCTGTGTACAATTTCCCACTTGGGTCAGTTGTTCTTCCATATCACAAGTTCTCTTATTCAACAGTCGTTCAACGATATTTCTTCATGCATGAAGTTTACTAGTAGTCCATCCTAATTAACACTACAACATTCTAAGTTTCTTACGGTCCCCATACTTCCAACCTTCACAAGGATATGTTTTCTTGTTCCCCGCTGGTTTTCAACAGTATTTCACCATGCCTGAAGCTTGCTAATAATCTGTTCTCACAGTACGACGCCTGCAGACTCATACCAAAGCTTACTTCGATACTAAAACCCTCAGACTGAATTATATCACAATAAAGAAGACCTCTCCATTCTCTGAAGAAAAAATCTGCTTGACTGACAGTACATACCACATTCTTCAACACGTCCTCTTGAGTATTTTCTGACCGTGTAATGCAATGTTTCTCTTGGGGAAACTGCTCAGTAACGTTTGAGCTGGTAAAGGAAGGAAACGTGTTGGCGTTCATTTTGAAGAGAATCAATGAGGAGAGCTGGCAAAATATACAGATCTTTGCCTTGGAAGTCCTTTCCAAATGCATATCGGGAGGTAACTACAACGAGAAGGCACTGGAAGAGCTTTTGGAAGTGAATACTATTCCAACGGCTATTCGTCTGATGCAAACTCCTTGGAGAAACTTGCAAGAATCTGCTTGTCGGTTTCTATGCTTATTATGGTTGGATTCACCTTCAAACTTCAGTAGTCCGGTAGCAGCTGTCCAGTGATTTGTGAGTTTGTGCCTGTAAATTTCTTTCGAAGGCGTTTCACTCTCACGCAGTCTACTCTTCGTCCCAAATGCATACGGCTGCTAATTCGGACCAAATCTTATGTAAAAAGTCAACCAGAGCATTTGTGTAGGGTTAAGAGGACTTCCTTGCTGTATTTCTCTTCACGTACAATGCTCACAGGAGGTAAAACTGGTGGATATCTGAAATCTTCGAACTGGGTTTAACTTGAGTGTTCGGAGCTCGATCTGCAGCATGCATAATACTGGGAAGACACAGGCAGTTGAAAACAGGGCGGTTGACGTATTAGTATTTCTACTGACCGACGTAGAACCGCGACTGCAAGCTTTGGCCTGTGCAGCACTGTGCTGGTAATCCTGCCCAATCTATTCTCCTATCGTTTTGTCTTTCAACACCTTGCAACGATTCACCAGTGCGAAAATGGACATGCGTTTGGTGGTTGCGTTAGACGCTTAAGTCGATATGTAGTGATAGGCTGAAAGATCTAGACCAACCTCGGTAACAACTAACAGGAAATTGTTTTATAACTGTACTTTTGTTTTCAGCATAACGATCGACATACAAGGCAAAAAGGACTTCGTTGTCGTCCAGGGCATCCCTATCATTTTGAAACTACTAGATCTTACAGATGAGCAGCTATGTCTCTATGATATTGGGGTAAGGTTCCACCCCTCTAGTCATAGCTTTGATTTGCAAATGAGATAGTACGTCCGATTACGAACTAAAACAAAGAACTTGAAGTCCATTTTAACATAATTCTCTTCACTGACGTTAATTATAAAGTGACCAATGACTGGTTTCAATCGCAGTTGCTCCTCAACATTGCTGAATATCCTATTGCGAGGACGGAGCTATTCAAAGACGGTCTTGTTGCCTTAAGGGAGATAATCAAAACTTCAACATCACCGTTGATAAAGAAGCGATCCAAACAGGGCTTGCAACAATTGCACTTCAAGCATCTACCACATCAATTCCCCTACGATAAAATGGACAAGCTTTACCTCAGGGGACCACCGAAACCTCGTGTTCGTCTTGTCGACTCATGTCCACCTTCCGTGTCTCCTCCCACTCCACCAGCAGTTCCACCTTCTATACCTGCTATCGACTCATTTCTCCCTCTTGAGTCTTCTCCCGCTCCACCCTTAGCGAACGCTCTATCCTCTGTGCCAGCTGTCGACTCCCACCTCCCTCTTGAGTCTCCTCCCGCTCCACCTTCACTCATATCTTCGACTCCAGTGGCAGCGGATACATCTACTACGTCGGTGCCAGGATCAAAGTTCCCAAAAGTTCGGCATACTATATGAGTTTGTTTACCATGTCATGGTAGTAAATGAGAGCCACTTTTGGAAACTACATACGCATCACGAGGTGACCAGAACCTAACCAGACGAGAGTAGTTTCAATCAGAATGGCTTGTTCGACCACTTAAGGGCTTAATTAATCTATGATGAGGAACTTAGATTACACAGATGACGAAACTAAAAAGTTCAAACTTCAACCTGACAAAGTGGAAAGAGGCTTTTTGACCTGTTTAGTTAAATTTTCGGTTAATGATGAAATGAGCATGGACATACTGACATGGTGTCCTTCTATTTAGCTGGACATACTGATATGGTGTTGATATTTCCTCAGAGAAAAAGTTTAAACATACAAACTACAGATGCAAAATGTTGATTCTTGAAAACCATAGCTCTTTATGAGATCTCTCTATTCTATGAAATAAGTTTTCTAGATAACTTAATATACTCCAGACTATTATCTCAAGTTGAGGAAGTGCTTTGTCTATGAAGAAACACAAGCCTCCGACGAGGAATACTGTAACGATAGAGTTTACCAAGTAATAATGAAAATTTATCAATGCTTTCACATCAGTTAACATGCTTGAGGATGTACATGTGTTTTAATTTTACGTGCATGTCGAATAATACATGGACTCACATTAATCTTAGCGTGAAGTGCTTGCAGTACAGCTAGAGTAAAAGTGTTCTTCATTTGTCGTTCGTTATACCACGTCGTTTGTTCGAATGAGCAAAGTGCTCGTCACTCGAGAGAAGTTAATATGCATTGATAGATAGAAATGCCTATTCGACTTTGAGCACGGTTTAGAGCATCTTCAAATGCCACTTTGGAATTTTCATGTTGAACAAAAGCATGACTTTCTTGAGATCAGACCGACTTTGAAATTTTTATTGAGAGCAGAGGCATGTTATTGAATGAATTTCTTAAAAGATCATATTTTTCTCTCACTTGAAGATCGTAATCTCTGCTTGCGACCTTCTCATAATTTCAAAGGATTCTAGCTTTGACACCCCCTAATAGTTTAATGGAATATGAATAATTTCCTTACGATGATCTGAATAAATAATGTGTAGATAATCAAAAGATAATTAGAATAAATAGATAATAAATTAGAGAATTAGAAATAGCATAGAAAATACATAACTAGCTACAACTCCACCAAATAAACAAGATGATGTGTATGAGGAGTCTAGCAAGTATGTTTAAAAGAGTCGTTTCACGTTTGAAAGCATAGTTTTTTGTTTTTGTGTTTTTTGTTCTTTTTGTTTTTTTTGTTTTTTTGGGCTTGTGAAGAAATGGAATTTCTAAAGGTACATTAGGGGTGTCAAACTTGAAACCTTTTTGGAAGATTCGAGTTATAGTTTTGGTCAGACGGTCGTGTCTGTTTTCTCGGAAGTTTTCTCGGCATTTTCTCGGTTTTTTCTCTTAACAGATTTTCACTCTTTTCTTCCATTCTTTTTTGCAGTAGAGAATTCACTGCTATGAGTAATTATTGTCAGCGTCAGAACTGGAAAAAAGTCATGAATAAGACATAACGTTCATTCACAAAGGCAATACAGAATGAGCCACGGTTCTACACAAATTTACCCTCATGAAATTTCAGCTTTGAGGAATATTTTTTTGTAACTTTGACACCCTTTGTTGACTTGTAAGGAGTAATTAGAACTATAAATGAGTATAGTTATACGTGGGTTGTGAAGACTGTAAATGAAGGAGAGGTTTTCTCTTGTTGTTTAACTTTTCAGAGTATCATAAGATTAAGAAGAGAAGGGGAATGGATGTTGTCGCTATGAAGGTTGTGATGAGAAGGAGGAAAGAGATTAGATCTAATTAAAGTGTTAATCCATAGCCTCGCAGTTCCATTGTAAACTACCTCTTTGTTTCTATGCATTACAATAGTTGATTGTGAATAACAGAAAGAGAGGGGAAATTTTGTGTCATGTAATGTATTTGTCGTATTAATGGCCGATTGAGTGGTAGAGATGGACGGAGCAACTGAGAAAATCAGAAAAGAATTAAGTTAGATCCAGATTAATCTCTAACGTATAAAATCCTAAATGTAATACATTGCAAACGTAGTTCCTTGTTAGAATGAGTTTATACATCGATTTTGAGGAACCGAAAAAAGAAGATTTTTTATCGTGTAACATAGTTTTGTTACACGATAAAAACCATAACATGAGGGAGCGAGAAGCGCAAGAACGGAGAGTGACACGTGTGAAACGTGGGGAGGAGCCAGCGACCGTTAGAGAGAGAGAGAGGGGGAAGGCAGGAGATTCCACTTCTGAGTACCAGTTTTAAATTATGGTCTTCTGCGTTCTAAGACTAACCCATGGGTCTCAACGGCTACATCTTTAACTGATTCCAACCTCGGGATGGAACCTTGATGCAGTTGCATCTTTAACTGAATCCAACCTCGGGATGGAACCTTGATGCAGTTGCAGTATGCTCCGCTTGTACGGTCGGAGGGTCCCTAAACACTGTTAGTGTTATGTTATTTTATGAAACATCTGTTAAAAATGAAAATGAAAATGAAACACTATCAGTAGAAGAAAATGTTATGAATAAAGATGAAGATTTTATTGAGAATAACAAATACATTCCTTGTTAATTTCTTTGATCCTGGAAAACATTTACATCTAACATAAATACAAACTTAATATTAGTGAAAAGTTATCATTCGAAGAATTTATTTAGAGAGACGTGTGACATAAATATAAACTCATTGTAACACCTAGTGAAAATTATCATTCGTTGAGTTTATATAGAGAGATGGAGAAGGCTGGGAGACTATTGTTCAAAACATACACAAACCTAATTTGAATTTTAAATTTCTAACTAACATTATTTCTCATCGTAACAGTGTGTATAAATAAGTAGTTCATACAAATAGTCAAGTGATTCTCTGGATAAATCACAAATGCATAGTTTTGCAATTACATTACAAGCGCAATGTAATTTAATATATGTGTGAGTTGTTCTTGTCATTCTTCCTAACAATCATAAATTATAAATATATTTGTTTAATTGATTCAACTTTATTATATAAAATACAATTTACTTCCTCCATTATCTATAACGGCTCACCACAGAGTCTGCTCAATATATACAAGGAGCCACTCTTGGAAGGGAAGGGAGAGATTATGCGCAAATGATTTTTCTGAACTAAATTTCTTTCGTCTCATTTCGATGTTTCCCGGTGACTCGCTCCCTCCTTTTCTCTTCTCTTCTTAAACGTAGCTTGATACGACACACGTAGCTACACGACTAAAAATATCTCTTATTTGTTTCTGTTTTTACCATTGACGTATAGAATAGCAACAACATTTCTTGTAACTTTTTTATGTGATTTTCATATTCATCTGAAGGTAAATATACAAAGATTTAATTTATTATCTAACCCTTCAGTTGAAAAGAGTAAAGTAATAAATTAAACAGCAAAGAGAATGTGAAATTTTAAGGATCAATTCCACGATATGTAGTTTCAAGAGTGCGTTGTTAGTGCTCGCTTTATAGGTTCTTTTTGGATCTTTTCGTGTCTCCAGGTCTAGGTATTACTTAACAATAAAAAAATTTTAAAAGTTTTCAGACTGGTACAGAAATTTCACTTTAACATTTATATCTTTCTCGATATCAGCCAGCAGACAAATATACATCCAAAAGGTACTTCTGTGAAAAAAATAAAAAAGACAACAGGACGGCACGGAAGAGAAAATTAAAGAAGGGGATTCGTTAATACATGATTCAAAATATTCAGATATGTTAATGTTTATCAATTCTTGAATTTCTTTGCTTGGTTTTCTGAGAAGTCGTTGTGTCTAATAGTAATTGTACATCAGTTCTAGGATTTCCCTGCTTGGTTTTCTGAGTAGTCGTGAAGTGTGTCTAATATTAACTGTACAAAATAATAGATTTCAGAATATTGACTGTACATAGTAATGGTCCATTGCAAAGAGACTGTGCCCAGGGACTTGGCACCGTGAGTTCAAATCCTCTCCAAGTAAACTCGTGGAAATAAAAAATACTCGTCTATTAAGAGCAGTTAGAGGTAAGTTTAAACAGAAAAAGATATTTCATCTAATTCAAGTGTTGGAGGAGTGTGTACAAAATGTGATTAAACTGAAGTGTTTAGAGGGGTGTCACTGAAAATTGATTCCTTACTAAACCTCGCAAGAGGTCTCAGGATTGGTTGTTTCTAGAAATAATCTCAAAAATAAATATGCATTGAAATACATGTTGAGGAACATGTATTTCATGAACATGAAAAATATACATCCAAAGTCACGTTTTGGTTCAGGAAAGGAAAAAGACAATCTTTGGTTTAGTGGAAAAAATTATCAAAAATGGTTGGCTGTCAACTACTATGTTCCTGGAGATTATATTCCTGCAGACTACAATTAAGAGACAGACTAAGACAACAAATGAATAGAAAATGCTATCTATATTCTGGAGATTATATTCTTACAGACTACAATTCAATACGTGAAGTGATTAATAGACAGATTAAGAATAAAAGATGAATAGAAGGTCTGAGAAACATCAAAAAGACAGATGATTATATTTAAAAAACTAAATTTAAACTTCTGAATTCTCTCCTCAACTTATGAGACTTGTTTTCATAGAGTTGGACACCTGGGTGTTGACAGCTATAAAACTATAAGTACAGTGCACAGAGCGTATGCTTGGCTTCCATAAAATTCCTTCACATCTTTGAAGTGTCTGTAATTAATGCACTAACTCTTCCAACAGGAAGGGTTAGTGAATTAATTAAAGGGCATGTATATTCCACCTCTTCTGAACTTGGAAGAGGTGAATATACATGGAAGTTTAATATACATACAATATGCACGCAACAAGAACTTCCGGAGAACTCTTGCCCGCTTGTGGTTATGGGAAAATATATAAATATTAACTGGAAAATCTATATCAAAAAATCAAAAAAAATCAAAAAAAAATAAATATTAGGAGAACCTAGAGACTCAGGAAGATCTTGATATAACTCATAAGAGAGAGATAGAGTACGCGATTCTGACAATATAACTCCGGGGGCTGCAAGCAAAAAGATATTTAGAAAATTTAAGTTTCTAAAAATATTTAATTTATTATCTAACTCTTTCTAATAAAAATAATAAATAATAAATTAAACCCTTGTATATTTGCCTCTTCAACCAGAAGATAGGAGAGATGAACAATATGCATGGGTGCCTGAGAAAAGTTCTCCGAAGTTGATATTGCATGAATACACTACATGATTTGATTGTTTCCGTTGATCTTGCATGCATATATTACATGATCTGATTGTTTGCGTGGGTCCATGCAACAGGTGATAACTGATATCAAGTTGCACGCATCGACAACCAGGAAGTGCTCAAAGGTACTTGAGAAGCCTGTGAACCTTGGACCGACTCGGTGAGTCAAGACACTAGTCTCATCTGGTCGATCGAGGTGTAGACGGTAGTGGCCGAATCGCCATACTCACGTCAGTTTAGAGATCCGCTGAGATTCCGAAAGTAACACGCGGCTCTTGCATCCGTGCTCTGTATCGGGCAAAACAAGTCGAAGTTTCTCTCTGCCTTTTCTCACGGGACTGTGTCAAATATCTCATGGCTTTCTGCAGCCGCAAGGTGACAAGTCTTGTCACGGTAACGACCGGATGCTTTGATCGCTTCGGCCGTCGGAGTCGCATGTGAGCCATAATCATGGATTGAGACTTGGTGTGGTAATTGGGACGTCTATGATATGGGGAGAGCACTAGGGAGGGATGGAGTTCACTCCCTCGCAACGCTGAAGCACAACGGCTACGGTAGGAGACGGATGGAGAGTCTGACGAGAGAAGCGTAGCGTTTCAAGGGACTGTTGATGTTGTGAATCTCAACTGGAATTGTGTGGAGCGGTGTAGGTCTTTGCAGCGTGGGACTTAAAAATGAATTTCTAAGTCGGCGAGGTTCTGGAGGAGTTGCGAGTCTTCTTTGGTTTCTCTTCTTTGCCTTTGAAGGTCAGAATCTATCCTGGAAACCGAATTCATTTGATTCGTGTTGAAGTGAGCATTAACTGAGTTTTCCTTTATCAGTCGAATGTAATTTGAAGCAGGTCCGTGGAACCCGTCCGGTCCTCTTTTCGCTAGAAATAACGATATTTTGGGGCTTAGGTCTGCGACTTGGAGCAGCAAGTGGGGCGATTTTCTTATGTAGCTACGTTTGATGATAAAGTTCGTTCTACGCTGGGGAAGTAGACTGAGATACTGAAATCAATAGTTGTTCCTGTTATTCGTGATTGATGGAAAGCGTTTAGGACTTCCAAGTTCCAAGATGCAGAGACGATGTACTATTCTCTACCAGAGTCTACCTTCTCGGGAGGACTGCAACCTACTCATGCAGGCCTGAAGGACACATCTCTCTCCTCTATTTTCTGCAGGAGACTCCTTTCGAAGTCCATGTCTTCTGTTGGGTTCCTCCTGTCAAGTGACCCACATTCATACGGTAAGCCCCATTATGTGGGGTGTATCGTATGAATGTCGGTAACATAATGGACAATATGTTCGAAGTTTCAGCGAGCAATGACATCAGCGCTGGATGCGACGACCTTGAATGAAGATCAGACTGGAGAGAATGTCTAATGAGAATGCGTATCACACATTCTCATTAGCAAGTTCATGCGCTCAGTCGATATCTCAGTTATGATGAATCAATCTTGTAACAGAGCTATCATCTGCAGTAGGTGGACAAGAAGACACCAATCCGTGTAAATAGTAAATTGTAAGGAAAGGCTGAAGATGGACTTTGAGTTGTGGAGAAAGCTACCAGAGGACACTATGCCTCACATCCTCTTACGTCTTCCGTGGTGGAGTATCATGAAATTCCGATTAGTAAACAAAGCATGGCATTCATTGCTGTCGGATCCCACTTTTCTTCGTCATTCTACCAACACACGAGGAGCTTGTGATGGACCATGCCCCATTTTGAGCAATCATAAATTCTACTACGTAATTGTCAATCTTGATATACAAACATGTCACATTATACCACGTGAAAACATCATTCCTATGGATGATCCAGAGGCTAGACGTTTCCAACTCCAAGCTACAGCAGGTGGTTTATTTCTGATGCAAGTTATATTTCTCCTACGTCGAGAAAGGTTTCTTTTCAATCCTTTAAATGGAACGCGGAAAGTATTACCTCCCGTGCCTCTAACACCATTGGAGGATATGGACGGTCCATGGAACAAGCTTCATCAACCCAAGACTTGGATGATGGTGGGTGAAACTGGCACTTTTAGGATAATATGCTTGCAAGTTAAAGAAACCCCTGCAGGTTTTGCTGAAACAGTGTTGTGGAATATCCATGTTTACGATTTTGGAGCTAACGTTTGGAACATATACTCCACTGATCTGCTTAGTAGGAGATTGGAGTTCTGCATGTCTATTACTTTTGTCAGTGGTACTCTCTATCTCATGACAAAATCACAGTACGGTCCTGAATATAGTCATCGTCTCTTTAGAGCTTATTCGAGACATATGGTTGAAATGCCCATTGGCTTCACTGATGGAGTTCTAGTGGCACAAGTCTTTCAGTATCGAGGAGATCTCATGATAATGACAGGCACTAAAGAGCCCAGGAAAGAGCCACCATATCATGTGAAACTATGGAAGTATGATCAACTGTTGGAGAACTGGGAGAACATAGTGTCCATGCCAGAGAACATCGTGGATGCCTTTTACGACAGAATGTCGGCAGAAGGAGGATTCTATTTTGATACAGAGGGAGACATTTGTTGTTTTGCTAATCGTTTGGATTCACAATACATCGTTTTGTATCACTTTGGCCGCAACGAATGGTGGTATGTTTCGTGCTCAGACGTGATCTTGAATGACTTCGAAAGACTGAGAGTCGACTGTCGTGTGACTTTTCTATGGCAACCTCACATAGATATTTTTCTATGATCGAGCTTTACATAAACTGGAGTTGACAACGAGATACAGTTGACAAGGGGCCAACAGATGTTGTACATATAAGAATCATTATGTCATGTGCTAATGTCATTTCAAGTGATTGATGTCTTCCTAGTCGAAGATGATGAGGAAGAAACCATCCTCATCAAACTGACTCTAAACCCTTCATTTCGAGTATGTTCTGAAGTCCATGACACAAAAGTCACAGAACTGATTGTTGTTAGCGCATAGATACCTGATTAAACATATGATGACGAAGAATCATTTCAGTTATCTATGAAGAAATTTGCTATCTATTGTGCTACATTTAACTAAGGTGTTTTTCATTCACATTGTCGGTGTAATGGTGTACAAGATTATGAACCTTACTTCTTGTAGCGATATTACGAACTTCAGTGTACACTTTAAACTGCATCTTTGTCATATATCGTTCTGCTATTGTCACACCACTGCATCTTAGCAGCGTCTCTCCAGTTGTATGTAATAGCTTTGATATCTCGGAGAGTGATATTTTAGGAACGATAGGTGACTTTAGAGCTAGAGATAGCGAAGCTTAGCCTTGGGGTGTTAGTTTCTTGACCATGCAGTCCTCTTTCCCTTTGTTCAGCTTGAAAGGGTCTTCTCATTCGTTTGGTATTCATTTCTTCATCACGAAAAACATGACGAAACGTGATTAGACCCACAACTCAGTTATTTAGATCTCTTTCTGCGGTGGAGCTTTCTGCAGTCAAATGCTGCTACCTTTGCATGGACTGAGCCCTCTCTGCAGGATCCGTTTGGTATTCATTACGTTTTACTTCTCATCTTCGTGGCTGATCTCGTGAAAGACTATGTGTAACTTTCTCTATGGCATGAAGCTCTGTAAGGAAAGCTTGATGGGATATAAAGTTCGCTCCGAGGTGCTAGTCGAAGAGAGTTATTCCGCACATCTCATAAAAAAAAAAAAGAAACTTGACTTGTAGAGCCTTTTTTGGGATAAACTACCGTTGAAATATTCCAACATGAATCTTCTTTTACGTGAAGACACGTGTCGCAGTATATGCTTATGTGATGACATGCTTTACAACATAATCTCATGAAATGTACAAAGAAGTAGAAAAGAACTTTCCCAACTGTTATTTATGTGTAAATTCATTATAATGTCGCCAAGATTTCATCTTTGCGTGAGCATAGCTATCCGTCGATTGTGTAAAACTCAAAAAGGAATGAGGAATTTTTGATCATATATTGTGTTTTGTTTTATTCGATGAAAGTTAGAGGAAAGAGAGAGAAGTTTAGATCCGGATAAATCGCTAACGTATAGCCTCGCAATTCCACTACAAGCGTAACAGCTTGTTGATTATGATAGACAATTTATTTTTTTCTGATTCTTTCCATGGAACTATATGATGAAAGTTTTCTCTTCTAGATCTTTTGCTTGAGTCTTACTTGACAATGAATTTTATCTAGGATTTAGATAGAATAAACATGTTAAGAAGTTTGCCTATGCTTTTTCTATGGTTATATCTGCAACGAGCCTGCATGTGCATGTATTATGGCGGAAAGATCTGGTTAGTGGGACTCATCATTCTTCCTTCATCTCAAATTCTAACTCCTGATAAGATATCATGAGAATGAGGATACCTTTGAGTTTTGAATCTTAAGGTTTTATAGCATTCTTTTATGTAGAGCATAATATGTTGTATATATATGTGAGAGCATCCTTGCAAAATATTTTCTGATTCTATAGTTACTCGGGGTTCACTAAGGGATCTTGTTATAAAAAGAACACATATAAGTAAAAATATGATACTTGTAAATATTTGTAGTAGTTAAAACTATAACAAAATATTTAGTTTTTAAAATTAATAAAACTAAAAATATGTTGCTCTAATTTAAAATGAGTTTTAGAGTAAAAAGTGTTGTACTTAAAAGTAAATTTTTGAGAATATTCTTTTTAATAAAATAAGATATTCAAAATTATTTTTATAAAAAAAATAAAGATGTTAAATATCTCTTGACTCACAAATGTTATCAGCAAAATATAAAAAGTTAATCTTTCGAGTATAGTTATTATGCATGCTCGAGAATAACTAACTGATTGTAATTCTTCTGAAGATAGTATTTCTTCTTGTGACATAACACAGAAGTTCACTCTTTGTGGAAGCTTGAAGATGGCAGAGGCAAGCTTAATTTATTACCTAACCCTTCCATCAAAGAGTTATATAATAATTTAATATAGAGATTGTATTTATTCTTTTAGTCACCAAGCGTTCAGACTTCTAATGGAAGCGTGTTTTCCATTGCTCCACTTATTCCACTTCTGACGTTTTTGATGTTCTACGTATGACAACATTTAACATTTACACATTGATTTTTCATTTTAATAAAACTTATTATAGAATTTCTATATAACAGATATCTTTTTCCCAATAACAGAAATAGAGTTCCAAAAGGTGGTTGATCTAACTTGATAATACTTATAATAGAATTTCTATATAATAATTATAACTTTTCTGATAACAAAAACGGAGCAAAAGTTCTCCAAAAGTGTGACTCCGTGCATATACACATCCTCCATCGAAGATGGAGGAGGCAAATATCCATAGGATTAATTTATTACGTAACCTTTCTGTTGAGAAGAGCTTAGTAATAAATTAACCTTTTGATTTGTCACCTATTAGTGGCGATCAGCAACCCGCATATGTACTTGGGGAGTGCATCTGTTTACGCTCCCCTTATGGTTATATCTGCATCTTTCTGCGTTTCCAGGTTTGGAATAACAATTATATTTATAAAACACTTTGATTTTCTTATCTCTTGGTATAGCATTTTCACTTAACACTTGTAACAACAAGGGAGCAAAAAGTTCTCAGAAGTTAACTAGCACATCTGTATCTTGATAAAAGAATCAAGAAGATCACTTAATCTATCTTTGGAGCTTCTTAATGTATATGAGTATGTATCTTGAACCAAAATTGTTTGGGTCACTTGCTTTTAGGGTGGATTGGAGCTCAAATGGTGAAAACATCATATGTTATTGTTGGATAAATTGCTTCAAGGGAATTTTTTCTTCTCTTTTATTCAACATCCATTCTTAGCAATTGTAAAGCTAGATTAATTAGAAAATCCTATGTTTTGTTGTTGTCATTTGGTAGATCATAAATCTACTATTACATAATCTTTTTGTCAAAAAAGATTAGATAATTAAATTAATGCATGATTGTATTCATTCTTTTAGTCAATAAGCGATCGCACTTGTAGTCTTGGATGCCTGTTGGTCTTCACTTCACTTATGGGCTATGTATGGACGTTTTCATGTTCTCAATATGACTAATATTTCATAATTATATATACATTTTAATTTTCATTAAACTTTACTATATACATAAATTATATAACAATTATATCTTTTTCGATAGCAGAAACAGAACAAAAATTCCCCAAAAATGGTTGAGCATGCATATTATTCTCCTTCGAAAACTAGACTAAGTGCTAAACTAGACTCTAGTTTCGTCCCCTTCGAACTTACTTCTATTCTGCATCCTTCTCCCGACGATATCATTCCCAAACTGCAATCGGACAAGAGTTTTGAGAATGAGAGTTACCTTGCGCTCTTTGTAAACACTTATAATGATATATTCAGTGGAAGATAAAGCTATGAGCTTTATTGAATTTTCTACCATTTTTCTACACAGTTGAGCATGCATGCTTCGTGAGTTTGAGAGTGAAGACAAGCAACGAGAAAACAGAAGAATAATAGGGAGTTGATTTTTCATGGAGATTGGTTCCGGTAATGGCTAGAGTAGTTAGAAAGTCTTTGGAATAATTAATCTTTATGTTCGATTTGTATTATTAATAAATAGAAAATTGTTATATATAAATTCTAGAATAACTAATTTGAAAAATTGGAATTTTTAAGAAATATTAAATACTGACCAAAGAGAGTGCTTTGGGAACTCAAGACATAACCCGTAAAGCATGTACATATCTACATGTTTCAGAAGTACAAGTCCCAAATACTTTATTAATTATACATTAATCTAATATACATTTAATTTATTACTTAATCTTTCGTCAAGAAAGAGATTATATCATACATCAAACCCGTGCATATTGGACTCTTCCATCAGAAGACAAGAGTGTATGTAATTTATTACTTAACCTTTCGCAACAAAAAGAATTTGGTTATACATAAACCCATGTACATTTGCCTCCTATATCAGGAAACAAAGGAGATGAATATATATACACCTATGTAACATGTCGAAACAAAAAGTTACGCTTGCGATGGAATTTCAAAGCTATACGTTAGCAATTTATCTGAATTTAAATTTCTTTTTTTTTTCATTTTCATAACGACTATATTCATCCGTTCTCGCTAGAGGACAAAATATTTTCTTTCCTTTCCGGATTTCACAGTCTACGTATAGCTATGCTAACGCATAGCAACAATAAACTTCGAGAGATTATCCAAATGAAAGAAGCAACAAGTAGAAGATCGGTAGCTGAGATGGTTGAGTCTCAGACCTCTAAGCTGAAGGTCTGGGGTTCAAACCCTCCTGCTCTCGGTTGAAGGTGCAACAAAGTCGTTGTCGTGTGAAACTGATCCGGATACGCTGTGGTTATTCACAAAGGACAGTCCAATGCCCCTTGAAGGGATAAACGGAGAAGATAAAACATTTACATGCAGAGAACTGCTAAGAAGAAGATGAAGATTGATTCGAGTTTGCGGCGCTATTTTCTTTTAGACCATCAGAAATTCACCAAATGTCCCAGAAAAATAGCGGAAATTCACCCAAGGCAAAAATCTAAATTTCAGAAAATCCATGAACTGTGAAGATATATTTCGGTAATTAGACCTACTCCAGAGTGCAAGTTTCGGATGCTTTTCAATACAAATAAAAAACGTATAATCCACCGGTCTAAATTTATTCCTTTAAAAATTTTATCTTTTTATTCCTTTAAAGTTTCCGTTTTCATGTAACATCAAGGGAGCAACGAGGTGGGAGCACCTACCTACAGCGCAGTCGAGTTCAGAGTTCGTCAAAGAAACCAGGGTTCGCACCTGCTCATCCTGTAGAGGGTTCGAACCCGCTTCCGCGTTTGAGAGGTCCGAGCTAACACACTGACGTGCGTCGTCAGCGTCATAATTTATTATCTACAGAGTTTGCTCACGGAGTTCCCCGAGCATTGTCAGAGTTCACACTCCCGCGTGACCCCGTCTCCCGTCACTGCGTGACGCCTAGTCTATCGGGCAAGCATAAAGTGCTCCGTCACATGAAGACTGTGTACCGCGTATGGGAGTACTGGTACTGTACTGTACAATAGTGGAGCGGCTGGCGTCAGCGAAATTGCCAGCCTGGTCTCCATGCGAACTGCACGGTTTGCAACATTCTACTCTTCTGCTGGTCAACCGGTCACTAGGGTGTTGAGGTCACGAGTCGAACGCCCATCCTGACCGTCCATCGATCCCTTTGACTTTCGTCATTCCTTACTGACGGTGAGGCAGTCCAGAACGACCTACAGTAGCCCGTGGATGAGATTGGAACTACCGCCAAGGCGGCCAAGCCATAGCTCCAATAATAGGAAGGTAAGTAGTAACCACCTCGCGACTGATGGCGAGCCGCACTGATGGCGTTTCCTGCTTGCTTCACTAGAGCTGGCTGCTGACCTGACCTGACCTGAACAGAACAGGCGAGAAGAGGAAGAGACTTGGAAGGAACGGTGACGGGGACGTGTGTCTAAACTTTACGAACCATGAGCGGAGCTGCTCGGTCAGCATGCATGATAATCCTCACCTGTTGCACACGTGGACAAGACTCCTGGTCTGACTTGTCTTGTACATGATACTGTGGTTGTACAGTACGAGTACAAGTACGCGTCCAGCGGGGGACGGTGGGATTGAAGACGTTGTGGGGTGGGAAGATCTGCTGCCCAGATTCCGGATTCTGTCATAGACAGCTACACTACAGTACGCGACAGACAGAGACAAGAAGCATCTGAGAGGCAACAGCGTGCTCGAAGAAAGAAATACTGTAGACAGCAGTGGAGGAAAATGTCAACAGGACTTCACTCACTCAGCTGACCAAGCATCTCTCTGTCTTACTGGCGGACAAGTGCGACGAACAAAGTGTTCAGGGCTATTACGGTACATGACAGAGTGGGGAGCATGAACAGAGAGGATCTTGGTTTTACAGTCACAGGTGATAGACAGTAACATCTTGGTGACCGACGAGGAGGTCCACGTACAAAGAAACAGTCATGACTAAACTAAATCGGAAATAATGAGGATGATTGTGATGATGACGAGGAGGAGGCCAATTGTTTGACTCGCCACAGAAGTGCTCGTTGGTTACAGTAGTGCATACAAAGTAAGACTGCAGGAGATGGACACTATACATAGAAATAAAAGTACTTCAGATACCTTCTCCGTATGGAGCAGTCGTCTGAGCGCGTGGAGATACGAACGAAAGAATGCATCGTCCAGGCGAGAGCTGGAACAAAGCAGACCAGCGAAAGACAGGTGGAAACAAACTTGAGAGCGTTCGGCATGCATAAGTTCATAATACACCGTAGAGGAGAGCAGAGCAGAAGATTATGTCAAGCGGCGAGAGAGAGAAAGAGAGTGACACTAATAGGCCAGAATGTTCCCAATGCCAGCTCTGAAGAATACATTCTGGATGTAGTCTGTAAGGACTTTGATGATTAGTTTCAAAACTAGAGATTGAACTCAGCTTTGTTTGTTTCAGCTCCTTCTCTGGATAACGTCCTCTATTCACGACTGTGTCCGGACAGTGTACGTGATCTGACAACGGAAGAGGACCGGCCCCACTAAAGGCTTACCCAAAGAACAGTTTTCCACTTCATTCTGGACGATAGATAATCAGGTTTATTTTAATTGCACAGTACGTTTTAGTGTAGAGTAGATCTACTGTGCACAATATCCGCGAAGACAACCCAAACCCTCCTAATCAGCTCAAAGCACACACCCTACTAGGACGTATACTAATACATCAATGCATAAACGTATATCCGAGTCTATGAAGGTTCGGACTAAGGTTGTTAGTTTAGTCCTGAGGGACTTCTTTACCCAGGCCAATCTTTCTATGAAATTCTTGCTCTGAGTCTCCAGGAATGTAAGCAGCATCGAACAAACACAGAAACCTGGAAACAGAGAAAAGCCCACCACATCAGTTCCAAAGTTACAACTATCGATGGACTTCTGAAAACCTGAAAAGTCCAAACGGTTCAGGTAAAAACACAGCTGAAAGTCACTAAAATACTTGTTTGACTTTTACGTCAAGTCGGGAATGATGCCACGAAAGGTTTTCTTCTATAATTAAACGATAGGGTCCATACCATCCAGAAAAGTCAGACATGCGATTCTTGAAACAGCCCGATAATCCTAATCGATCACATGCCTAAAGTACGAAAGACGTAAGCTCTGACTAAACCTCAGTTTTACTGTCGACATGCAGAGATGGTTTACGAGGCAACTAACTTACTGTTATGTTTGTAACTCTGAATGAAGAACAGCTACTTGACCAGTAGACAATCTGCAACTTCCTGGCTTGGAGGGTCTCAGCGCGATTATCGAGCGACTTATCTGTTCTTTTCTTCTTCTCGACCGTCACACCCAGGCTGATGTACTGGCTCGGTTGCTCGCCAGCTCTGGTCTCCGTTTGGTGTTTCAGGTCCTTGGGGACTAACCGCCCTTCAACTCAATCATTGCTCGTCGGCTGTGTGGTCCCATGACCCATTCCCTCCATCCTTGAGAACATTCATCCGCTTGTTACGTATGCAGAAAACTCACTGCAACTTGACCGGCACATAGCGTAGCACTTGCCTGTTGAGACAGATCCATTCAAGACTTTAGAAAGAACAGGCGGCTCTCTCCCACATCCTCATGAGTCTTGCACAAACTTCGCTTGACGTGGATGAATCAGTAATCCGGGATTCAGCCGGTTTAGTTGACAAGTTGAAGGACATATCCGCGCCGGCAGCGGGCAGAATATAGACGGACACCAAGCTCTGAAATTCACTGTTCAACCCATAGGGTAGCTTCGCTGTTCACAAATTTCTGTACTGTCGGCATTCTGGTCGAGGCAAATTTCAAGCAAGGCCGGAGAGGAAGGTGAGGCCACGAAGATGAATGATAAGATCCGGCGGTGACTTCCCTCCAGGTGACCACGGGGGAACGGATAACGGAGCGGAAGAAAGAGAAAGCTACGAGAGATATCAGATACACACAGGGAAGGTGAGCGCCTGTGCAAACACTGAGGGACAAAGAATTAGACCGACGCTGTCCTCTGCCAACCATGAAGACGCCAGAGCATTTCTACATATGTTACACGTAAACCCCGGGCCCGTAGGAGACCAAGTGCACTTGGAACAAGATTCTTTTATTAATCTAGAGAGAAACCTTACAAATGAGCTTCAGTGAGCTACAAATGGAAGAGCCACATTTTACGAGAGCACCTCAACCCCTAATGGACTGGAGACGCTCCGCCCTTATTGCAAGCAGTATCCCCTCTACTTATACCTACACATTACTTGCCTCAATCGAGTAAAAAGGGGCAAGGGGCAATGCCCCAACTGCAATTAGCAAAACTGGAGTGTGACACTGGCAGGCCAGCATTGAGGGAATCCGCGGGTGACTCTACAATACTGTTCAACCCACCCCATACAGCAGATGGCATCACACCTTCATCTCCTACACTATATCTCTTTTCATCATTGTCGTCGTGGCTTTGTGCTCCATAGCGAGCACTCTCAAACACTATCTCCAAAGCGTCGAGGTCGCCCGTGCGCACCTGACACTTGAGTGGTCAAGCCGCTCCAAGGTAGAGTGTTATCGACCGGAACGCCGACCAGGGCCCCGAACCCTTTCGGCTCCAATTAAGGAAGCATTTTACAAGCGTAACGTGATACACACTCCGGGACCCCACAGACTGCTTTGATAAACGGATGGTCTTAGTTCACACTGTCCCTCAAATGGTGCTTGGATTCACCTCCCTTATTCCGAAATAATCCGAGTCTTCGACTCAATTATGATACATAATAAAGCCTGAATATACACGCCTCATTTGTAAGTTTCAATAAGAATGCCCCTGCCCCCCAAGGTTTCCGAGTCAATCCTGCTCCTGTGAACCCTCGCCATGCAACCACAGCCTGCGGCACTGCTTACTGCTGCCACCATTCAATGACCTACCTCCTCACCCACTACAGTAATGTACACCACCTGTTCAGTTTCTGTCTTGTGACCAACAACCCTTTCGCACTGCAACATCAGTTCTTATTTATTTCATTCTGCAGTTCCTTCAAACCTTCAGCTGATATACTCCTCCTAAATCTTGGAACCCAGATCTTCTGCACGAGTTTAGGCGGAGGGTCCCGTGAGAAACAGATGGTAACAACCGTCAAGTTATCAGAGGTATGGCGTATAAGAGCCTCCGTCACCAATTCTTGCGAACACCGCTCCGGATCATTGTGCGCTTGCAACCTTCTCCGTGCGAACTCTACTGCATTCTCGCTCGTAAATACATCCCACAACCCATCACATCCTATAATCATAAATTCGTCTTCATCCGTCAAAACCGCATGTTGCAGTTCTGGTTCTCCGGTTAGAGGACCCTCGGAAATGTCACGCCCAGACACCTCACTTCGGAGCTCCTTCAGCCCCGTCATATGCCAATCTCCAAGAGCTCTAGCAACAGTCAGCTGACCATTCAAGTAACCGTCGTCAACATACCCCCCAACTGACTCAATGCGGACTCTTTCCTCATCCGGTTTGTGGTCCCTAGACAACTGCACAGCCTTCCCACGTTTCGAAAGAACGGCGCGACAATCACCGGCATTTGCTACAAGCAGATTCCTGAAAAAATGGTGGAAATAAACTACTCAGCGACCCACAAGGAACATCGTTCATACTTGGTAACTGACCCTGCCTATGCTAAGGTGTGGGACGGCACAAATTTGCTTCAAACTAATGACATCGTAAACAGTCCGTCAACTCACAACATCTGGAACCAGAATGAATGTCAACATCACGAAAAACACATAACCTACGTCAACAGAGATATACAGGCAAAAGAAGTAGAGGAAACGTTCTGAAACTCCACGAAGAACAACAATGTCTCTGAAGTCTCCAACACAGAGTTACGGAAACACAGACGCAGAAGTTATTATTACCTTCCAAAAACTATGGCTGTGAGCGCAGTTGTACCCGCGGTACACTTCTGATTGTGACCATACTCATCGTACAAAGCAAGGTCTGTCTTGCAGAACGCGTTCCTCACAGCGTCACTGAGACAAGTCGGAAAAGCCTTATCTTTCAAGAAGTTGATGAGTAGATTTTCTCTGACGTAATCAGCTGCCTCTTTACCTCCATGGCCGTCAAAAACCTGACAAAAAACCAGACTTTGTTATATACAGGTTTACCTGACGAGCCGGGCAGACATGGAACACAGTTCTAACCTACATATGACATGCAATAAGAACTCTATGCACCCTCCCTTCAGGTTCAGAGGGCGCTAGGAGGACTTGGCATCAGGAATTCCAAGGGGCCACAAAAGCGACCACTGCGGAAACTAAAGAAGGAGGAGACACAATGTAGCAAGTCGTTTAATTCCTTACCCCATAAAAGGCTCTGGGGCCGTCCCGTGTGTTAAGGATGGCCTCACACCTGTGGGAAGATTCTGCATGCCAAGTGACCAAATTGTCTATGCGCAAGTGAGTGTCTTCCATGGCTTTTCGGGTGCCTTGATCCATCCATCCTCCTGACCGTATGACAGGCATGTATTCCGTTCGAGATGTATCCATAAGTTCCGAGGGAAAACGCTCTTCGGGCTGTAGCTCCCTTGAATCAGATTCCTCCTGGTAAAACACGACCACCCACATCGTCATGACTTGATAATCTACGCCATGAGAGTACCAGTAGGCCTGCATAACCTAAAACATATATGCCGGAATTCAGCTAAACGAACTACTATGGTTGTAACGACTCATGTGCGGACATCCTTCGTGACTCCACTGATATAACACCACCGGCCGACAGCTCCAGCCCATGCACTCGTTAGCAACTTAGCATACATAACTTGTTCTCATGAACTTGCATCAGTAGCTCGTGCCCACACTCTACGTACCGATTCCGTAGGTGTACGGGGGAATTGATGCTGGCCAACGCAACGAGTACAATGAATGCAGAAAGCAACACCATCCAGGGAGAATAATTACCATGTATGACACTTCTGCAGACCTTCCAGGTTTCCGCAGGAAGGGCTTCAAATATAGACGATCGACTTCAAACACCAAGACAGACCTTAAACAAATTAGCCAAAACGCAGCAGCTTTGGCCATCAAGTTCAGAATAGATACAACAGGCTTCTCGAATTTGATAGAGCTATCTAAACCTGTGAACGAAGGAGCACTAACAATGTGTACGGATGCTGCTCTGTAGCTTCGACCGAACAGGCTTGAATTGGGTATAAACCATGTGCGCTTCATAGTGCATGAACGCTTTCACATTTCCTGGCCCGGGTTAACCTCCAGGCCTCAAAATACGGTTAGAGACTTCTGAGCAAGCATTACGAAGGGGCTTCCATTTAGGGCAACCGAAACTCATGGAGACCAAGGGTTGCAAGATGAAAGAACAGCGGCAAGCGACGACGTGACAGGATTCCTCTCTTCCATGGGGTGGATAGGCATTTAGGACAGGGACCGTTGGAAAACCACAAAAAGGATGAAATCACTGCTGTCCTGCACAAGCAAAGGGGAAACCCGCAGACTTCTTCGGACAGGATCTGGAGTGCTCTGAAATGTATCAAACCCTGACGATGACCACGTGGCCAAGCAGCCCCTTCGCTGCCAACACCGACCGCAGTCGCTTGAACCTCCCTTCCGGCTTACTCAGTATTGGACAGCATAAGCTAGAAAATGTTGCAGAAAACCTTACTCGCTTTTCTGCCATTGGGCGATGATTTCACATGTGTGACGGAGAAAGGGGGGAGAAAGGAACCCATGCGAGCTCAGGCAGAGAAACAAATCCAGATCTAGACGAGCTTTCAAGACTATGGCCGCGCAAGAGCTTATAGAAAACGGAAAAGGAGGATGATGTGCAACAAATACGCAGCAGGAGTACACAACACCCTCGAAACAGTATAAAACAGAACGGAGCCGAGTTTGGCATCAAGTTTCTCTGTTCCTTGAGTGCACAGGTGCAGGAATCAGGAAGTTGTTTTGACCATAGATTCACACCCATGCTACTCGCAAACTTAGGAAGCGAATGTGTTCCAACACAGGCCTGTAGCACGCGACGGCCTGTTCGTAGAATGCGATCGGGGAGAGCAGCCACGTCGTGCGGCAAAACGAGAAGATTCTCCCACGAAGCACCGAGCACACAGACTGTAAGGAGAGGAGATGGTACAACATACCGCGTCCAAAGCCGACGTCGATGAAAGTGAAGTGAGGCGAGCCGTGCTGACGCTTCTCCTGACAAATGACGCCGTCGGAGGAGCAATACTTGGAATTGGCCTCGGGGGCCTACTCGCTCCTTGAGGTTCCCGATCCTTCCTATTTATTTCCATAAACGAGGGATCATTATTATTATCCACCGCGACGCCGTTCTCCTGGACGGTACAAACAGGGAGAGGCTCCAGGGACACAGGCTTGTAAACTGCTTCTAAAGCGCTCACAGGGTGTGTGATATCGGTACCCGCTGCCATTGTTGCCTCTAATAGGCATGAACTTATTTAGCGTTACCCTGAGTATCTGACGAGTCCACCCGTCCTTGAACTCAATTTCTTCTAGTTTCCTGCAGATTTCAAAGCCTGGAAGCAACTCTCACTATTCGCACCACCACTCCTTGCACGCCCTGATGGCCTCCTTAACCTTCTAACTTGACTAATTCCTGACCTTCTTTGTATATATCTCTTGCAGATAACTTTTGCCTTACCCTACACATGCTCCGATTCTTCGAGCGTCCGTCCAAGTAAGTCTAGCCAGTCAAACTCCCCTTTACAATAAGCGAACAACCGGTACTCCCCCGCTCCCGTATCCTTTTCCTGTCGTTTGACGGCTGCTTTCGCGACCTCTCTCCTCCGACGATGGACAGGTCCGCCCTCTCGTAAACCTTTCTCCTCAGTGCCGCGGATGCACGTCCTCAACCAGCCTCAAAACTCAAAATCAAGAAATTTCCACCGGATCGAACCGCTTATGCCCTTCTCCGCCGGACGAACGAACGCTCCTCCCTCTCCTCCTTCTCTGTCTTCTCTCTGTCACTGGAAAAATCACCAACTCCGCTCCCCTACACCTACCCCTACTGAAACTCAACCCTCAAATCTGCACCCACACACCCAAAACCAAAAACATTCTCGCTCCCCTCGTTGATTTCCGTTTTCCTGCGCTCTCTTCTCTCCTATTTTCTCTTCTCTGCGCTGATATCTGCCTGCACTGATAATCGTGCTTCTCTGCGGTGCTCTCGCTCCCTCTCTGCCCACTCGTCCTCCCAATGTCTGCTGCGACAATCTGTCTGTTTATCTATCCGTCTCTCGTTGTCTCTTGGCTACTACCACTCCCCACTCCTCTCCCCCACACTCCACTCTCCTCTCCTCTCCTCTCCTCCCCTCTCCCTGTATTAGCACTCTGGCTGTCGTCAGTGTGTTTGCACAATGTCTTGCGTCGACTCACTCCTCTCAAACAAATGCCACTGCGCGTGTGTTTGTAAAGACCCTGTGTGAAGGCCAAAGGCCTTTTTGCTGTTGCCTTGCTTGCGCTTTCCTTTGCTGGCCTGGCCTGGCCTGACTGCCTGCCTGGCCACCCTCTCCCTGGTCTCTGGGCCGGGCCGGGCCGGGCCGGGTCCGGTTCCCTTCCCCCTTGCTACTTTCCTGCCAGCCAAGCAAGCACGAACGCCAGCTTTGCTCGGCCAGGGTGGTAACTCTAGCTATCTCTCAGCGAACACGTTTAACCCGTCATCGTCCGTCGTCAGGCAAGGTGTATATAACTTCACCCTCCTCTTTCCATTGAACCCGACCCGTCTTTCCTATACGTCGACCAACGCAGTGTCGCTCCCGTTCGGTGGAAAGACAGGGGAAACCGGAAGAAGAATCCCGCGGAGTCTGGAAAGAGAAGGGCAAGGCAAGCCCCCCTTCCCTTTGCCTTGCCTAGCCTGACCTCACCTCACCTCACCTCACCTCCACCACAGCAGCCGCGACTGTCGGCGCCGCACATCGACTCGTCGTCCTTCTCCTCCTCCTTCTCGTCGTCGTCGTTCGGCCACCTCGAGTCCTCGACTCGACTCGACTGCAGTCAACTCCGCTTACCCTACTGATTGTTTCAACTCGTCCAGTGCCACTCAACTTGTAGATAGGCGATAAGAGGATCCTGGCGATACCGGAGATTTCTTTTGCATTTCACCCAATCTGAGAATATTCTGCTTATACCGATTTATTCCTTCTTTTGTGTTCCACGTACTATTCCTGTTTATCCGTTGCTCTCTCTCAAAAGCTCCAGCTCACACCCGCTTGTATATTTCCTAATTATATTCTATTTTCTCCATTTTACACTCCAGCCTCGCATCTAACTTGGGGTCCTGTTTAGCACCCGATGTCCACCAGCTTTTTAACTCCAGTGAGTAAGTAACCAGCTGCCGGTTACTTATTGCGTAACTCTACCTATTCATAAGTCACACGACCTGACCGCGTACAGTACTACTACATTTTGTGTTCTATATTCACTTTCCTTTTGTAGGATAGAAATTTGTTTGATCACACCCCATTATATTTGTTTAGCTTGATTACATCTCTTAACGATATATTTCGTGATCACACATCTAAGTGGTTATCAACGATAAAACCAATCATTCTTTTTTTCGTTTATCATTTTCACACTAGTTCCAACGGACACTAAATACCTCTACCATTCAGACGATACATACTCTGAAAGCTGATGTGTGTAATCTGAAATATCATTAACATAACAAAGCGAGTGATTTAACAGTCAATAGCAAGTTAGGGGTGTAATCAAACAATAGATAGTAAAGAAATGTGTGATACAGCTCAACAATCCTACTATGGGTGTGATAAAGCTAATTCTGTTTTGTATGATCAAATCATGAAACTTGGATGACTTTGTTACTCTAATCTTCAGAATAAAGGTATGAGAAGAATACATAGTGTAGTAACAGCAGAGAAATATAAGTCTTCAACTTCTCGAAACAAAGAAGAGAAGCAAAGAGAGCAGAATAAATTTTGCTTTACTTATTTGTTGTAACATGGTATGGCATGGCTGCGAAAAAATTGATTTTGATTACTTTTCATGGTGACATTAAATCGATTAAGGGAGAAGACATTATATTATTTCATTTGGAGTTGAATCCAGAAAGATATGAGATTGGTATTCTAAATAAAAAAGAACATCTTAATATGGAGGGAAAGATCCTCTCAAGTGCGAGGAGAAGTTCCACGTGAGTAGAAGAACGAAATATAAACATAACGTATAAGGATCACTTGCATCTAACATAATAAGAACTTTCTGTCTAACGTATGAACAGTTCTTTAGACATTACTTTATTACCAAACTCTTAAGTTAAAACCCTTATTATCCTTCCCTGCATATGGAGAGGTGAAATACCAGGTCCTGCACATTTGTAATGTATGTGGATCCACTTGAAGGAAGCAGAAAAATGAGTAAGATAAAAATCTTCAAAGTTAATATGAAACATGGAATAATGAACTGCTCAACTTTCTAACACCAGAAAGTAATATACAGCAAACCATCAGCAACAGCAAGCCAAAAATATATAACACATATCATAATGTATCAAAAGGGAAAGGAGAAGTTATCTAGAGAGAAAGAGGTATGAAAGCATCATGATAGTTGGCAATAAGAAAATCTACACAAGAAGAAAGAAAGGTCAAAGACACTAAAGTGGCTAGTCGCTGCTGAAAGAGACCATGTACAAAAATGGTCTAAAGATTGTGTTGTTTAGGTTCAATTTTCTTTTCACTTTCTTGGTGAAGATAAAAAATGCATTGCTCTTTAGGTCTCTTCTTCTTGCTTGATGGGATCTTCTTTCCGTTTGTTATTCATTGCATCACATTTCTTGCTTCCAAAGATGGCCAAGAGAGGTTAGGTATACGAAGAGTGCGGAGGAAAGTGTTTTCATGGAGTCTATTCCACTCATAAGATGATAAGTACATGATCTTTTCTTTCTTCTTGTTGGTTTCTTAGTTTCTTCTTGTTTCTAGAGAATGATAACATATACAAGAAGTATCTAAGCTTGAGGATAAATATGTGTTCTCGTGTTTCCCTACCAATATGAACGTACTATGGTTGAGAGCATTCAAGACAGGTTGCCAATTAATCATCGATCATTTTTGTTTCACGCTAAGTAAATTATACAAGAAAAGAAGTAAAAATGATAAATGATAAATGGTGTTACCTGTCCCTTGGGGTCTTCGAGGACCATGAGACTGTCCATGTGAGTCCACCACAACGGGACTCGGACAAGAAGCTTCATTAACAGTTTGCAGTAGCATGCACCTCCAATCGTGCATGCAAGGGATTGAACTCACGGTCTTTCTCTTAGAGGACTGTGGGCTAAACCACTTTTCGATCGATAGTCGGGATACCAACACCATATATGAATAGAAGAGAACACCACTCGATTTCCAAAATTGGTTTCAAAATAAAAAATGCCACTCCGAGGTAACACTTGAGAACATTACTCATGCTCATGAATAATTATATTCTTGTGTTTGTCCCAAATCGTGGCAAAGTGTTGAACAAGATTGAACTCCATTGGTGACTTTATCATATCTGAAATTTACAATTTTTAACCTAGAAATGTCGAAGAGAATTTACTGAGGTTTTTTTATGTTGAGATAATTGTTCGATCTGATAGAAAGACTTGTTGGTTGGGTGAAAAAGAAAATAAAGAGGATACAGTTTGGAAGCCAGTATTTACTGAAGATAAAATCCAATGAGACTGTAGTGTAGAAATGAACGTGTTCCAAGGTTAAGTGAGGAAACTGAAAATTTTCAAGTCTAGTTTTCTCAAGCATCAGATTTCATTTATCCCAAGGATGTATATATTCTCTTGAGAATAAGTACAATCATTAAAATTTAAATCATGTGATACATAATATACTATTTTTTATACATGATTTATGTTTATAGTTTACTTCTTTATTTTATAGTTTGAAAAATACCGTATTTTAGTTACATAGCTCTTATGTATTTGTACATTGTCTTAAAAGTAAAGCAAACCTTGTCATAATAAGTGCTGTGAAGTAGTCTAATCAGATCGTTCCATCACATGTAATTCTTGTTTTCATATATGATATATTTTTCTATACCTAATGACATATCTATACAATTTATATGGGAAGATGATAGAACTGACACACTTTATGCTACTCAATACTTTCGAGCATCAACAGGAGTACAGATGATGAAATGTGAACTGGTGTTTGCAAACTGTCAGTGAGAACTGGAATAAATGAAGTTGAGCTGATAGATGAGGACGTGAAGAAAAACAAATAGAGAAAAGTATGATTCTCAGTTACAAAAATCCAAAAACTTACGAACTCAATCCTAATTGCTTATATCTCAATCATAACTGGCAACTGTGAGTCCTCTTTATTATATATATGGAGGAGGTAATAGGCCCCTTAAGTCATCAGACCCAGAGCATGTCAGGTGCCTTTCATTTGTCGTATAGGTAGATTTTATACGAATAAATGAGGAAAATTCGGGATTTAAATTTGATGAAGGTAAGGAGTTACTGAAGTTACAAGAAGTTTGAAAATTCTCACCACGTGACAAGATTTCAGAGTCATGTCTCTGAATTCCGGCGTAATGGGGTTAATCAGATTGACGGAAACCGCCATCTAGCACCGCCCAGAAAATGGAGAGAAATGAGGAGAGGATGTCTCCATTTACACTTCTTCTGCGGCTCGTACATACAGCCAGCCAGCCAGCCAGCAGAACTTGCATACAGTTCCATATCACGCTGTATGGTACATCTGTTGGGTCTCACGTGGCAGGCATGTCATGCTGCCGTGTTTGAATGCTCGAAGGCTCATGTCCATCCGATGGGCGGATCGAACGATCCGGTCATCGATGCCGGAAGTGCAAGGAACCAAGGAAAAGTCGGATGCGATAAGGATGGATCCCTCCCTCCATGGCAGTCCCTGCTTGGTGCCGATCGATGGACAGAACGATGGCGGCAGCCGCAAGTCCAGCTACGTGCCTTCGACGTTGTGCGGTACCGTAACCTGGACTACGAGAACATCACGGAAACTCCCGGAAGCGGCCAAACGATCCTCCCTGTCACGTGCTTGTTCTCTGCCCATTATCCCTTTGTATGCAGTACTGTACAACCACATTCTCACCTGATAGACTTTACCTCGTACCACGTTTTACCATTACTCACCTCGGTGGTCGTTTAATTAAATAAATAAAATAAAATAAAAAAACCATTACTCACTGTAGCGAACTGATATCCTCCTCAGGTTAGTTTTCAGTTGCCTCATAAAATTGTTTACTTTTCTACACTCCTTACGACATTTAGTGTAGATAATAGTATTTCAGCAACTTTTAGCAAATTTAACTTTAGTTAAATAGTGTTAGTAACATTGTTCTTGGTTAACACTAATATATGTGTGCACGAATAGCAATTTATTAATATTAACTGATACAATTTTATCATGAGAATAAATAGACTAAGTATTATAAATAGCTATTTCAAAGCTGGAAGAAGAGAAATAAGCTTTGGAGCAAAGTGAGTTCATATATCTTTTTATTGGTGATTGCTCTTCTTCATAAGAGAATGCGGATAATTTCTTCTCTAGAAATCTGCATGAGGCTATGTAGTAGAAAAGCTTGAAAAGAACTTAACTTAGAAAGTTCACAACATCACCAATAAACGTTAATTTAGTTCAATAACGTTTAGACATGTTAAATAATTCAAATACCATTCTTTTATCCTCACACATGTAGTTTCAGAGTTGACATTAATTAATGTTACTTGACCAAAAATTGATCAGAGATCCTAATTAATGTTTACAACTCTAATTTCTATATATAACTATTTCCGATCTAACACTAAATTTCATAAAAGAGTGTAGTACTTCTGAAGCTCTATCATATCCCTACAAATCCAAGGATTGGGGCCATTTCTTCCGGCTAATGTTGATATAGTCCCAAGCTCTAGTAGATCGACGGCTACCATTAGCCGGAGTGGTTAGGGTTGTTAGAGTTAGTTAGAGGGCTAACCCACCATTAGGGTTTTCCTTGTACTCACCTCCACTATATATACAGAGAGAGGCAAAGCCTCTCCTATCTCATTCCTATTTTACTTCCTTGTCTACTCGCTCTCTCTCTTCTTGGAGTGTCCTCGAAGTATCGATCTTTCTACATGGTATCAGAGCAGGTGAGAGCGTGTGTCCCTTGCTGATGAGCAAGATGGAGATTGGAATACAGGAGAGAGCAGCCGGAGTTGTGCCTGATGTCGAGCACTATCCTGCTGATGCGTTCGGGTGAGGAGAAACCGTTTCTTTCGCCACCAGAAACTTTGAACGCGATTTCGGAGGCCTAGACGATTTTTTCTCGCTGTTTTCTGTTGACCAGCCCTTTTAGGGCTGTCTTGTTCAGAAGGTGCGAATTGTGTACTGGGCCAAGTTTCAGTTGATTTGGAGATTTCCAGCGGCAGATTTTCAAACGGATCTTTTTCGACCAAAACGAAAGTTTTAGGACTTGAGTCCAAAACTAATCCTGTTTCGAATAAAGGTGGGCCCACCCCTAGCTATTTGAAAATTTCTGAAAATTTCAAAGGATCGCACGCCTATTTTCGACCTCATTTGGTCTAGTTTCAACCTTTCTTGGTGTGTTCTTCCGACGTTTCCGTCGTGTTTTGTACACCTACAGTTCGCACACAGGTTCTTTTCTCGTTGTCTCTACAGGAGGAGTTCGCGGAGTCGCCTCGTCGTGACTTGTGACAACTCTTGATCGCGCGGTGGGGAGAGACGAGTTTCGTGCAATTTCTGGGAGGTTTTCCGCATACAAAACAGTGCAATTTCGACATTGCAGCTATGGCGGAGTCTGTGTCTTTGATCACTGGAGAGAAACTCGACAAGAACAACTACCAAGTATGGAAGTTCCGGATGAAGACCTTCCTGCAGGGACAAGATCTATGAGATCTTATCACTGAGGAGGAGAAAGCGCCTGAAGTGCCAATTTCTGATCCGAAATTCAAGGAGTGGAAGAAGCGCTCATATCAGGCTATTCACTACATCGCGCTGACAGTCTCAGCATCGATGATCGGTCACATCCAGGATTGTGATACGCCCAAGAAAGCTTGGGATGCACTCGCGCATCTGTTTCAATCCGGAACAGAGGCGCGGAAGCTGCAATTGCTGCAGCAGTTCAATACCGTGAAGAAGGGGTCGATGTGCATAAACGACTATGTGAACGGGGTCAAGCAGCTCGCGGATCAGTTATCTTCTGTCAAAGTCGAGATTGATCTCACTGTCTTGATTGGAGCCACATTGCAGGGACTGCCTGCAGAGTACAAACAGTTCATAACATCGATTTCGACCAGAGAACCTCTTCCGCGGTTTGATGAGCTTGTTCCTATGATGTTAGTAGAGGAGGTGCGCCTACTGGGGAGTTCTACTTCGACGGGTCAGCAAGAATCTGTCTATTTTGCAGGTTCTGGAGGATCTCGAGGTAGGGGTCGTGGCAAAGGTGCTGGACGTGGACGGGGTCGCGGACAGCAACAGCAATCGCAGCAGCAGCAGAACCAGCAACAGTCTGGTGGTTCCAACAACAATCAGAGAAGAGCGCCTGGTTCCTGCAACTACTGCAAGAAACAAGGCCACAATGCGAATCAGTGCTACAAGAAGCAGAACGATCAGAGACAACACGACAACAACCCCCAACAAGGTAACAGCAACCAGCAAGGCTATGCAGTCACTGAGCATGTCTTTTCGGAGCAATTGCTGATTACTACGCATCAGAGTTATGCGGCTTTCGAGCCACAGACTGACTGGGTGATCGACTCTAGCGCCACCAGTCACATGACTCCCCATCGGGAGTGGTTTAGTTCACTCGAGCCTGTGGAGACTCCACAGTTTATGGTGACAGGAGATGACACCAAGCACAAGATCCAGCACAAGGGTAACATTCCACTTGACATTCCTGCCTCAACGTTTACTGGTATACGGAATGTCTTACATGTACATACATTGACTAGAAACCTGCTATCTGTAGGACAGTTGATAGAGCAAGGTCTGCAAGTGCGCTTCAATAAAGATGGATGCTTTATTGAAGATTCGAATGACACTGTCATAGCTCGAGGTATCAAGAGTGGTAGGCTGTTTAAACTAGATGCATCTGCGCCTAAGTTACAGGCTGCCATGTATGGACAGAGTGGTCCAGTAGTGTCTGATATTGACATCTGGCACAAGCGAATTGGGCACATGAACTTTCAGAGGCTGAAAAGCCTTCCGAGTTCTGACCTGGTTACAGGTCTGTCCAAATTCGAATCCAGTGAGCCCACTGGAGTCTGTGCAGCATGTACCTGTGATAGCCATCCCTGTACCTACTGTAGAACCAAGGAGTCAGTCCACTGTAGTACCTCAGAGTAGTACGTTGAGTGGAGGATCTGGAGAAGTCACTGATTCCAGATCAGAATCTGTTGCACATAGAGCTGTTGTTAACGCTGGAGTCCACGTAACACAGCCTAGTGGAACTAGTGTAGTTTCTACACAGGATGAGCGCGTGCTATTGCAGCGTATGTTTGACTCATCCAGATATGTGGATCTTCCACATCCCCTGGATACTTTGTCCCAGACCTTGGCGTCTATGTCAGATCAGTTGCAAAGGGAGGTGACTAGTGCACCGATTATCTCTCGCAGATCTGAGCGGCCAAAACATCCAGTGAGTAGGTATATGCATGAAGGTTTTCTTGCTGCGCACCATGCATATATGGCCAATGTTCTTCAGGAACAGGAACCGAGTTCGCTTGAGGAGGCGTTGCACAAGACCCAATGGGTAAGTGCTATGGAAGCTGAACTTGCTGCGCTTCATCACCAACAGACTTGGGAGTTGGTAGACTTACCTCAGGGTAAGAAAGCGATTGGTTGCAGGTGGGTCTTCAAGGTCAAGCGCAACTCGGATGGTACCGTGTGTCGGTACAAGGCCAGATTGGTAGCTAAGGGCTACGCACAGCAACATGGAGTGGATTTTGAGGAGACCTTTGCTCCTGTTGCGAAGATGGTGACTATTCGAACAGCAGTTGCAGTTGCAACTCAGAAAGGTTGGAAGATGCACCAGATGGACTTCAAGAACGCCTTCCTCAATGGCGATCTTGAGGAGGAAGTCTACATGCAGCAACCTCCTGGTTATGAGGATCCTAAGTTCCCTTCCCGTGTATGTAAGTTACGGAAGGCTCTCTATGGTCTGAAACAGGCACCAAGAGCATGGTATGCAAAGATCAATTCTTACTTGCAGTCTCTTGGTTTCCACCTGTGTAGTTCAGACTCTACCTTGTATTCATTGAGAATACGAGACCGGATTGTTGTGATCACCATCTATGTTGATGACTTGATCATTACCGGTAACTTTGAGGAGCTTATTTCCCAGATCAAGGATCACTTGAAATCCGAGTTCGAGATGATGGACTTAGGAGAACTCAAGTACTTCCTTGCTGTGGAGTTCATTAGAGATGGGAAGGATGTTTGACTTGTACATCGACAGTATGCTCTCAATATGCTTGAGAGATTTGGTATGCTTGATTGCAAACCTATTGCTACACCATTAGAGCAAGGGGTAAAGCTAGGAGCAGAGGATGGTGAGTTGCTGGATGATCCACGCATGTACAGACAGATGGTTGGGAGTCTTATCTACTTGACCATCACCAGACCAGACTTGAGCTATGCTGTCGGTCTGATTAATCAATTCATGCAGTCACCACGGAGACCACATTTTGAGGCTGTCAAGCGGATCCTCCGCTACGTGAAGTTCTCGATGCAGTACGGACTTCACTGTCGATACGGTGGACCATTGTTGTTACATAGCTACACAGATGCTGATTGGGCAGGAAGTGCCGACAGGAGATCCACGTCAGGTTACGCTTTTGGACTTGGAAGCGTTGCTATAAGCTGGACTTCTAAGAAGCAACCCACAGTTGCTTTGTCATCCACGGAAGCAGAGTATCGAGGAGCAACGAACGCAACATGCGAATCGATTTGGCTTCGATGTCTGCTATCTGATATTGGTGTGGAGTGTACAGATCCTGTTGTTGTATATACAGACAACATTAGCAGCATGAAGTTAGCTAGTAATCCTGTTTTCCATGCTAGGATGAAGCACATTGAGGTGCACTATCACTTTATTAGAGAGAAGGTCCTTGCAGGAGAGATTGAGCTCAGTTATGTGAGCACAGGAGATCAGGTTGCCGATATCTTCACTAAGGCGTTGCCTAGAGATAAGTTTGATGCTTTCAGACATTGTCTAGGAGTACAGGATGTAGAGATGAGCTTGAAGGGGAGTGTTGATATAGTCCCAAGCTCTAGTAGATCGACGACTACCATTAGTCGGAGTGGTTAGGGTTGTTAGAGTTAGTTAGAGGGCTAACCCACCATTAAGATTTCTCTTATACTCACCTCCACTATATATACAGAGAGAGGCAAAGCCTCTCCTATCTCATTCCTATTTTACTTCCTTGTCTACTCGCTCTCTCTCTTCTTGGAGTGTCCTCGAAGTATCGATCTTTCTACACCAATGTCCTCTCCAAAGGGAAAGGTTTAGTGTACAAACGTTTGACTCTACAAGAACTTGAAATAATGTCACCACAAGGATGGAATTATGAACAATGGGGTACACTGAAGAACCCATGAAGTCTTAGAGCTGCTATGACTATTTCACTGAGCTCATTGGAATTTTCCAATCTAACCATAGTTTGTCAGTAGACAAACTATGGTTATGTGACATATAGATTATTTCAATGATATTTGATCAATAAAACCCCATTCAGCGATGACTTGTAATTAGAATGAAAGTTCATAGGACAAATAAATTCGATAAGTATAAAGTGGAAGATTTCATCCTAGTCTTGGTTGTGTATTGCAGCAACTACTAGCATCTCACTTTTTCTTATTTTAAGTTATATTCTTCTCTTAGTTCTAGGTTGCTTCTAACACCTCGTTGTTTAATTTATGGGCTTCGTGCACTTTATGTACCTTTCTTCTTTTATCCATTTAATATGCTAGTGTATGATTACTCCATGACGAGTGTAATGTGAAGTAAACTTGCTAAGCTTTAAGAGATGAGAATAGTGTGAAAGCCATTGAGTTCGACTGAAGTCAGGAAAAATGAAAAGAAAGACAGAATACTGAAACCATGAAAACCCATATGTATAGCCCAAACCACGGGAGGGATTTTAGGACTGAGAAGCCACGACCACTCTCCTGGCTTGGACAACATCAAGAAAAGTTGAAATATAAAGATCGAGTGGCTTTCTCACATGATCGAACGGTTCAGATGTCTTTCAAAGAAATATTATTTATTAGTAGTGATTTAGAAAAATAATATATATAGATAATAGTTTATCAAATTGATCACCTGCAGAAAATGTTGTATCGTATATAAACCCCTCCAAAATACAAAGAAAGAGGACTTTATATTTCCTAAACTCTTTTACGATAATCTATATAATAAGTCATTTAGATGACAGTTGACAAGCGTCAAGTTTATTCTAACCAGACACATACTCAATGAGTTTCTTCACAAATTTCAAGGTGAATAAGTCATTTCTTTTTATGTTAATTATGGGGATTATTGTTATATCAATTTATATGTGTTCATGTGGATTGGTTGAGTCGAGTTGCCGATCAACGGTCCTCGTCATCCACTACTGATGGTCTCCAAACTTTTGAATGATGTAAAAGATATCTCGAAATGTGACGAAACCCCGAGAAAAACACTTAAAGTGAATATAATACGGATATTCCGGGATATTTCTCCCACTAGGCCAGTCAATGCTGACACTACTATACCGTGTTCACCGTACCACGTCACAACCGTTCTTCCACCACGTACAGTATACTGCTGGGGAACCAGGAAAAAGGCGTGGAAGCACCCATATGTTACTTCCTTGTACAACGTAGATGAATATGTTCTTATATATTCGTCGTTCCGCCGCGATGCCTATATGGCACTGCGCACAAAGCTATGCTCGATAGTGTGTAGTTGAGGCGAGCTTGAGGAAACGTCCGGAAGAGCGAGCATTTCCGGCTCAGTACATTCCACGTCGGCCACGCGTGAAGGATAACGTCATGTCTTACGTGGCGACATGCTGGCCAAATCCTTCCCATCTGAAGAAGAAAGGAAACTGTTGTTCGTCACTCGAAGTTACGGCCGCGCCTCAAGTCTCCCCGCTAATTACGCAATTACTTAATTACTTAGTAATTTTGCCGGCTTGGCGCTGTAACCCTGTTTCGTTCCTGTTCCTGTCACTTCAGTGCAGGAAATGCTGCCGGCGGGCCAGCCCCTGTATCCAGTACGAGACTCGAGAGGGAGTAGGTTCAGGTCAACTCAATAAGTCTACCGGATGTGGACGTGGATATCCGGTCACCAAATATTTCTTCGCCTCTGTGCCCAACGCAGTCTACAGACTACTACATTCGCGGGACGCTGATGTAGAGGGGGCAGGGCACGGATGCAGTAAATGAATTAACGCGGTTATCACGACTACGTTGACAATAATACTGGAGTAGGCCAGCAACTTGACACTCTTGACTGCAACGAATTGACTCAAGAGTCGGAACTTTCCAGATCAAGTTCCTTTTCCACTCGAGCATTCAGTCATCACGATGTTTCGAGTACCATCGATTTTATTGCTATGCAAACGGTAATTTCGTTCTCCATATATTAACTTAGTTGATAGTAATAGTGAAAAGTCCATTACAAGAAATCTTCATGATGATAGTTCATCTCATCGAAATTCCATCAACTGATTTCGTTTTTTTCTCCGATTACTTAAATAGAATTCTTATTTTCACCAACTATAGAATTATTTATTAAGAGTGAAATGCCTTGACACTACGGTAATAAAACACCCTGAAGATGGAAATAAATTTATGGTCGATGTAATTTTCGGAGAAAAAAGATATATACCGCAGAAGTTAACTTTGGTTCCACTGCGGTAACCACATTCACCGGCAAATGTTATAACTGATGAGGATTGGAGTTTCTTTAACGGGGAGCATCAGTACCCACAGTTAAATTCGCTCTTAAATTATTTTCTCATTGTGTTAAAAACAAAAAATTTACCTAATAAGTTTGGATATGTCTGGAAAGTTTCCATAACAAGTATGCCATAGTATGCCAGGTGGTAAACGCAAGAACCACATAGGATGACAGCTCAGCCGAATTGGCAAACACACAGCCAAGTGGACCCTTGTTCCGGGTCAACAAATATTTTCTTTAAGAAAAAATGAAAAAACCAGTTAACCAGGCATATGAACCAGATAGGAGGGTGATTTAATCAAATAAACAAATAGAGAAGCAAATGATAGACAGTTCAGTAAAAGAGACCAGCCAGATAAGATTTAATTCAGCCAAAAGAATGACACGTGCTGGTTGATCGACCGGATGGAATCCGATGGATGTTCTACACCAGTCCACAAAACGTCAAAACTTGATACGTAAATCATTGTCTTTTATGAACATCCGTTCTTCCCCCTTTGCAGCGTTGCTTGCAGAAAGAGGAAAATATCTAGGGTAAGAAAAAGTGAGAATCAGAGCAAGCGAATTGAAAAGAAAAGATATGCAGGGACGACGAAACGCGTTCCCCATTCGGCCAAGGAAAAGAGTAGAGTGTGTGAGGATCGGGAAGTATCGGTGGCAAGGTAAGGTAAAGATAAGTGCGTGAGGATCGCATCTTTACTCGTGGAAGGAGCGAGAACGGAGTACATACATGATCCAGATAAAACAGATATAGTTACTGACAGATCGTTGCAGCGACAACTGGTCAGATTCGTGCAGCCTCATCTGGCCGTCCAATCTTCTGATCCCTTAGAGCATCTCCACTGCAGGTGTTTAAAAGTTTCCTCCAACCAGTTAGGGAGCCAGTTAAGGAAAGGACTTTGTCACGGTTTATTTTATAAGATTTTGCAATTTAAATATTTTATTAAAATTAGTATATTTTACAATGTGAGTAAAGATTTTTGAATTCAAATTTAACCATTTAAAGAATATTATGAAATACTCAGTTCTTTAATCTAATTATTGAATTTTAACTTTTAAATAACTTATGGAAAACGTAAAGACTGATATGTAAAATCGAGATAAGGAAGTCTTTATCGTCATACGAGTGGAGATGCTCTTACCTTACCCTCATATGATCTATTCAGGCTATTCTCATCTTCATTACATCATCTTTTCGGTCGTTGTTCGGTTTTTCGGTTTCAGTTGGTCTGCCGTTGCCTGCGTGTGCCTACCTTTCAGCTTTTGTCCTCTCTGCATCCCGGCCCGCACTGCTATTGTCTTATCTACGTATATGTCTTGGTTTTTGCTCTGGACTTGGCTCGCATGGCCAGTCCATGGACGTTATATCGTTGCCAGACAGTCATTCGGCGCCTTGTCTCATTAGGAGGCCACTACAGGCATGTGCGTTGCCCCGCCCCGCCTCCATTTGCTTCTCTGTCAGTAATATAATATATATGAAATACGCCATCCGCTATTTCTGATGGCATTTCCGGGAAATATTTATATTAACTGGGGATCATTGGACTTACTCCACCTGAACGAGCTGTCCAACAGCTGTTTGAATCCAGCTTCTTGGAATCTACATCATTTTATTTACGTCAAAAACAAGAACCAGCCGTACTGGACTGTACAGTGGTAAAACAATTACACTAGTATACTATGGCATTATTAATATTCCTTATTGTTGCAAGGTTGTACCTCACAAATTCCATAACAATTCCTATTAACAATGTAGGATTTGATCACACTTCCTAGAGCCAATCCAGTCACTTGTTATGTTAATGACATGTCAGACATCACACCTCAGTTTTTTTGAGCATATATCATGTGACATGTATTATATTGTTGAAATGATTTGAATAGTATTTATTCATGTTCAGAAATAATGAATCGATGAATGACATGATTAATGATTAATTTTACTATCGATATTCAGTCAAAGATGTGATAAAACAATACATCATTAAGAAATATGTGATCAAGCACAACAAACCTAATGATAGTGTGATAAAAGAAATTTCTGCACAAACTCAGATTTATAAAATAGAACAATATATTATCCTCCAATGCGGCTTAATATTGTGGCAAAAAAACAAGAAAAGCATGAAACTTGTGAGTACTAGCTCAAATCCACTAGAATCATTTTTAAGAAGTATAGTTGAACCTAACAAAATCGATCTTCCAAAAATGATTAACTATCGTAACTGATACAAGGTTGACTCACCGTAGCCGATCATCTGTCATTCAGATAACTGATAAATATTATATTATTTAATATATATATATATATATATATATTATAATAATAAATAGTTATCATATCCCTTGGGGACTTCGTAAACAATGGGACTGTCCATATGAATTCATCACAGCGGGACTAGGACCAAAAGCTTGTTTAACAGTTTGTAAAGCACGCACCTCCAACTGTACTGGTAAGAGATTGAATTCACTACTTTTTTTTCTTAGAAGACTCTAGATTAAACCACTTGGGACACCGATCTTCGATACATACACACAAAAGTAAAAGTACAGTTTGAAACGAGAAGTTTTTATGATATATTTACGTAAATACATACTCTATTATGTACTTGTATACCTAGAAAGTTTTATGTCTGACTAAAAATATTTTAAATTATTTTAACTGAATGATCATCTTTCAAAATCGGTAACTTGTTAACCCTAATACAACACTCTATCTACCGGCATCATTGGGTTTTGAGAGGTATGATTGAATATGACATTTTAATAAGTATATAATACTAAGAATTAAATAAGGAGGTGACAAGTTACCAGGTTACTGTTATACGCACGGGACTTGCTTCAATGCGTATTGAACTACGTGGGCCGCATACAACCAAACAATTCAAATTCAGAACCCTTTTCACACGAGGATATCCTCGGATAGATGACCCCACGGCTCTATAAAGTAACGTCCGAAATCAAATAAAATGGGCTAATTCCAAGATAATTATTTAAATAATATTCACCTCAAAGAACAAGTTGTCCTTGATCGAAACTGTTTCAATACTGCTTGAACATCACTCCACCGATTCTACCGGTGAGGGGTCTGCATTGGTGCACCCGAAGTGTAGGTCAATGTTCTTATAAGAAACTGGGAACGCGAGCAAGCATTGGCAACGCCGACAAGAACTAGTTCAGTCCGGTAACAACTCTTCCTCGTCACTTTCTCTTATCGCTTTATTGTTCTCCAAGGAAAAGAAATAATTACACATATTAAATTCCTTCTGAACGAAGTTAGAGTTTCCAGTCATATTTACAAGAATGATAAAATGACATTACATAGAAAAAAATAATTTCCTTGGATATTCACTTTCTCAATTTTCTGATGGAAGAGGTAAATATTCAATGGCTTAATTTATTATTTAATTATTTTCAGCTTAAAATTACAATGAGATGTGAGCAACGTCTCATAGATGTAGTTTCAGAAGCGCTTCTTTCACTCTCCTCTTATTGTCTGGATCTTCCTGTATCTCTTTATATAACTATTTAGAGATGTTATAAACAATATGTAATAGTAAAATAATTATAATATTCTGAAATAAATTAACTGTCAAGTTGATATAGAACTTTCTCATAATATTTATATTTTCTCTAATAATAGCAAGTGAGCAAAAGTTCCCCCAAGTTTAGAATTTAAATTATTTACTATTTTCCCATGCAAGCAAAATAAAACACCACCGATGGTACCTCCAGCCATTTAAGACTCTCCAGTAGTCCTCAAATTATTAACGTCAGTAACTTCAGCGTAAACTCTTGACAAACTGCCTTCGTGACTGACGACCCATCCTTCGCGTTTAGAGTGACAAGGACCAAGTAAACGCATACTACCGGAAACTCCCGGTGATATCAACCCCCTATGGCCATAGGTTGTGAGAACTCCGGAGTGATGTTCAAGGAAAGCCGAGAAAGCAGATATCGGCACCGACTATTCTAACGGGAAACATGAAGAATGTCACGCGGAGGTAGGTATATTTATGCAAAAGGTCTCTATCGTCAGGAAGAGAAACACGCGACGCAATGAATAGCCGACGGATGGAAAGACCCCTTCAAGCCTTACAAGGGAAAGAGGTACCCGAAAGGACAAGCAACCAACGCCCCGAAGGGAGGAAGAGCATCGGGCTAAGCCCCGATGCAAAAGGTCTCTATCGTCAGGAAGAGTTCCGAAGGAAATATCTGATTCGCCGGAGGCTTCAGTGCGGCACACGCCCTTTCGCCCCATGATGACCATCATTATGATCCTCCGTATAGACAGACATACGCGCACACACATACGGTCACAGCCAGATGAGCAGAGATTATAGTAGCATAAACCATTTCAGCTTGTCGCTCTTTTCCTTTGCACTTTCCCGTAGTTTCTTTCTGATAAATCATCAATCTTTTCCCCGAAAAATGATAAATCACAGTTTGGGTTCGGTTTAGATCCGGAAGGCTAATAATTAGTCTCATAAAACTAATAAACTATTACTTAAATTTGGTTTAGGATCGAAAAATCAATATATCACTATTTAGGTTTGGTAAGACACAAATCTACATAAAATTGCTAATAAATACGTTAATATTTACCTAGAAGTATACATAATTCCAAGAATCCACGAAATCAAAGAGGTCTAGATGATACCTGTGCCCAAAAGAGCTACCCAAAAATTTCTTCAAGGAAACCTCAAAATTTTCCTTCCTCTAATATATATAATTTAGAAATTATCCTTCCTCTTCTTAAGTAAAGTATCGATTGATTCGATAGCTTCGGTTGACATCTCTGGCCCCGAACGGGGAGGATTGGATATACGGTTGGGAATAGCATATTCTTGCTGCTTTCTCTATTTCAGTACCTATATAGTCTATATATACATTTATCAGAAATAGATAAATGAACAAAAGAAGTTAATACCTTCTATATCAAGCCTTCTACTTATCCAGGCATATGAAAGAGTAAACTTGGAGGGATTAGGATTAGGGCAAACTGATTCAGACGTTAACAGCACATTACTTTTTTCTTTTTATTTTTATTGTTTTTCTTGATTACTGTCTTTGAAATGCTCTTTCTCTACAGTTCTTTCTACATAAGGAGTCAGAACGGACTTCTAGCACAAAGATATTTTATTATTAACTGTAGTTAGTTTTTGTCCTGTGGTATAGTACATAGTATAGCCCAAAACCTGGGCAAAAGTATACACGACAGGTGGTTGACACAGCCGATGATTACTAATTAGAGATGATGCTTTTTGTAGTTTAGTTGTGGGCAAATCATAAGTTTTCATGTATATATTTGACCAGGAAACTAACTCCGCACCGCCACGAGTTTGAACCTTTCACTGACCACGTCAGTGAATGCACAACGTATGACCCCGACACGGTTGTTGGATGGTTGCTAGAGCCGCTACATGGCATCCACATACCCATCATGCAAGTTCCTTTGGGGTTCTCTGGACGAATGAGAAGGAACCATGTCGAATTCCCATGTCGACATCCATCGTCTAACTATACACCTCTAAAGCAAAAGGTATACGGTTCTCTAAACCCCCTTTATCCTAAATAGACGACACGACGCACCTCCCCCAGTGATTATATCCCAAAAGTTGCTCATTATTAGTTTTCTCTCATTCTCTTGTGGGGACAAATGAGACAAGAAGAGAAGAAGCTAAATAGCTAAAGAACAATAAGTTTTATGTTTGACCTAAAACTCTACCTACCTCGTAGGTTCGTGGTCCCAGCAACGGTCGCAGTATCCTGTTTTCCCGTTAGACCATGAAGGTCGAGAAAGTTTTTACACTAATAGAGATAAGAAATCCCATGTTTAGCTTTTTGGATCTTAATTAAAAGATTATACAAAGATATAAGATAACTATAATTTACTGATTTAATAATAATTATGATAAAATACCTACAATAAAGTATGCTTATATTTATCTCAGACCTATTTATTTAGACCTCAATCATATAAGGATATATAAAAATATAATTTATTTATTTAGACCTGACTATTTATTTAAACTCCAGTCTAAAGTTAATTTTTAGTGGAGTTACTTCTGGCATCATCCACGTCAAATTTGAAGCAATTGTGGCATTTGAATTCATTTGATTGCGTGATGTTCTCAATATCAGTTAGAGAGAGAAGAGCGGAGGAGGTATGATGACTGACTAACTAACTTGACGACACTGGACTACGTAACTGGAAAGAGCCAACTTGCAAACTGAGTCAGGCTGGACTAAGTAAGAAACTCCGGGCCAACCAGCGGACAGCACCACCATGGAAAGCACGAGAGAGAGAGAGAGAGGGAGCAGTTTCGCTAATCGAGTCGAAAAAGGCAAAAAGGTAGAAAGATATATATCCCGAAGTTGACAGCATGGAGAGGAAAGGACGGCATTTACGTACTTACTTCACTACTACAGTCCGCAAGTCAGTCACTCAGTCAGGACTCATGACGAGCTTCCAGCTGGGGCATGGATGTTTCCCATCTGACGGCGGCCAAGAACTGCATGCATGGAAGCAGAAAGTTAAGGATGGAACGAAGGAACGAGGGAAAGCCGGACGGACGAAAGCGAGAGTCCACCTCAGAAAGAAAAGAAAAGAGTTCCAGCTCAGATCCGACCCTCGAAAATATTTAGCACAGGAAGTGCGTTGATGACGCAAGCCTGTGGCCGTGGGAGCGTGCGTCTATGGCCGTGGGTGTCGCTGCCCGCACCAGCCCACTGCCCGGCTAACACCTAAACCAGGGGGGTTTGATTTTCTAGAGAGACAAGTACCCTAATGACCGCGGCCTGCGGCCGCATTCACACAGTCAACAAGGACCCTAAGCAAGCGGCCTGCGGCCGCACAAGACTCCAAAATTCGAACCGGAGACCTGTCGACTCTAACCGGGGAGACTACCCAACACGCTGTGCCACAACGATGTGATAATCGTTGTCAAATCCCGTTATATACCATATTCACGTGAATCCCTGACCGGACGCGCCTGCCCGGATTAGCACGCGGACGGCTTAAGTGCGCTTACTGTCCTAAATAACTTCGAGGGATCCGACACGCGGGAGCACCCGGAACGTGGCAAGAACGACGATCCCGAACCATTGCCGAAGGAGGAGAGCAGGAGAGGAGCAGCTGGAGATCGACGGAGGGTTTATGCGATGATCGGGGACGGTCCATCATTACGTGATGACGAGGAGGCCAGCGAGGGACGGATCAGGACGAGAATGGAAAGGTGGAGTGCCACGGAGGCGATTGGGGTTGCTTTTGTCGGATGAATTGCAGCAGCAAGAGCGGCGGCTGCCTAATGAGGAGCCGAAGATCTTCTAAACTGGACGACAGACAGACCGACTGACCGACTTGCTTCTTTCTATCCCACCCGAACTCCTACTCTGCCAGTGGCTTGGCATTCAGCACAACTTCCAAGTTCCAGCGCATCTGCAAGACGCCACGCCACGCGACGCGACGAGATGGGACCGGACAGTATGTTTCGATGATCATTCTCCAGGAATTGCAAGACTTTCAGCCGAACCGGGATGGGACGTTGAAGACTGGTGGTTGCCGAGCTCCAAATGCTGCTGACAGGTGGAGACGTGGAAGGACTCTCCTCGCTTCCGGCTGAGTTGATTGGTGTTCATCGTGACTACGGACCCGAAATCGTCTCGGGTCTCTGGAAGGGAGGAACGAACGAACGGTCGATCCAGATGAGATTCTGCGCTTCATGCTTGAAGCCTTGAAGGAGAAGTTTAGTAGAGTCCAAGCAAACGGAGAAGAAGAAGGAAGGGAGGAGGAAAGAAGCTAATAATAATAGTGAGCTCTTTCCTCCTCCGCGGACGGTCTGGGGCTTTTGATATCGAGTCTGTATTGGCGATGGCGGGGCTGGCATTACGTCGGCAGGATCCAAACTTCCTTTCTCCTCTGCAGGCGCATTAGCATCAGCACTATCAGTGATCGTAAGGGAGGGTGACGGCACTGATGGGAGTTTAGGGACGGGGGATGAGACAAACATGTAGCGTGAGTCAAAGATCTGGTGGAGGAGGACGACGACGACGACGACGAGGAATAGGAGTTTGAATTACGGAGGGCGTGTGGATGGATGACTCGTAGGCCTCTCAGATTCTGCGCATGCGCTTCCGCGGAATAAGCTGCTACAGTGGTTAAGTCTGGACTTTCCGCCGAGAACTTTGGTTTTATATGGACTTCTGTCTCTCACGTGTTCACCAACACCTACGACAATTACAGCACCAGACAATCATGAGGGTAACCAATGGGCATCGACCATCGCAACAGTCATGGCCATAACACACCCAGCAGACTCGCTCGAGTAGACTCCTAACCTGAGAGGAACATTCTTTCCATCCCAAAGTCTCGTTACGTCTCGTAACTCGAACGACGTCTCATTCGTGGCTTGTTCGTCTGTTCCACGTCAACATTAATATCAGCTAACGGTCCTCCATTAATCGGCTACAAAGGGAACTCAGTCCCGTCAGAATACGTTTACTTCTGTGATGTTCGAGAATTTGTGCTTTAGACTGCAAGAACAGTTGCTTGACTGGAGTATCAAAACATGCCATGAATTTGACACGTCTATCAATCTGATCCGAATTGAACAACCCCATCGATGTGTCTCTATATTCGGGCAAAAATGCTTATCTTCATAATCACAGAACACACCTCAATGGGGAAAGATCGAAATGTCCAGACGGCAGTGCTCCTTGCATGGAGGACGCGACAACCAGGCGAGGCCGTTTGGATCTCATGGTCGCTGGACTTTCGTATTGCGCTAAGCCTACTGTGCTGATACAACTTCTCCTTCCCACAGACGGGTGTGTGCGTGTTGTTCAAGGCTGGTGCCCAACACTCTGCTACATTCTCGAACAATGTGATATCAATGATAGAAACATAACTGGCTTTCTACAGGAACAGCTTGATAATCCCAGGTGCAACCCACAACCAACTAATTATGTTACACGGCTGGAATAGCCCGCCTAATGTTTCACTTGCATCTCTACAGCTGAGTTCTCCGGAAGCGACTGTAGTGGAGTCGCATTCGACTCATCCTGAGCAGCCAAGCCTAGAAGCACCAACGATGACCTGCACATGTTCACAAAACCAGAACGTTCAAAAGTTACTACGTTGACTGGAATCCCTTGAACACGGTCTAGTTCTGTCAACGTTATGACTTCAACAGACTCCGGCACCAATAATACTCTACCACTGAAACATCACATTTCGCAAAGCACAGCGAAAGACTCTCATCACAGGCTTGATTGTCAGTCAGGCCACATTCTTGTATAATCGAAGAATCTTGTATAATCTTGAAGTGTAATCTGTCTGGGGACCAACCTGGGAACAGTGGAGCGAATGTTAGGCTGACTTGCATGGGCAGCCAAAGGCGCTTTCAAATTTGGGTGCTTCGTTAATGCATCTTCGAGTTGTACGAGGGGCAACTGTGACCAGAAAGACATTCCAAGGTCAAACCAGGATGCAGTATCCAGTCAGATAAGGCATTTCTTTAGCAACTACCGAAGACGGTAGGACTTAAAAGTTCCCATGAAATAACCGCCAAGAACCTTGAAAAGTGCCTTAACTAATCAACATTCCTTTGTTTCAATTTGAAGCACCTTCAAAGTGAAACAGTATGGAATGTCTTAATCTCCATTTCCTCGACCGATTACAGGCTAGCACAAAAGAGAGGGCATCGTTCGATCACAACCTTTAGATGCCAACCTTGGAATTAATTCTTGAATGTATACGAGACTGGACAGCACGATCTAACAAAACAAGAACTAAATGGCAGACCCCTTAAGAAGGTCCTGTCCTTACTTATCAAGTGATAAGTCGTTATGGCCAACCTCAGAGGGAATCATGATAGGCAGTAACACATGTACATCTCAGACGGTACTGTGATCGTGTGCTGCCCATCCTGGCCCAAGAGTACAACATATCAGTCCCAATCGGATTTCTGCCAGAGGGACGAATGAATCAGGTGATCCTACCACATCATGTCCAAAAGTACCACTGAGACTACGCAGATTGAGAAGGATAACTTCACATCCGTAGAAAAGGTAAGGGAGGAACCTGAAGTAAGACATGGAACGAGTGCGGTATGGTCTGGTTTGCACATTTGAGGAAGCCAATCCATAACTTGGGGAACTTCCAAATCTGCAAAGGAAAATCGTGCCAACTTAGGAGAAGAGCTTCATGCCACGTATTGGACAGGTCACGCTAACTTTAAAGGAAGAGAAGAAAAAATCGTTAATCAGCTAAGATTTGATTCATGATTTCAACTCTACCTGTTTGTTGACGAGACGAGATAGGATCTCCATCACGAAACTGACCTATATTACCGAGGCATAACACGTTTAGAAAGTAAGCCGCCATGATCTGGTGGTCAAGTACACAGTAACTTGGAGAAGTGTCAGAGCATATGAATCCAAGGTACTGGCTTCTCAACCTTACGGTCTAGATCTAGCCCCACAACTAACTGGAATCGACAGCTCATATTAACTTCCAAAAACTTGCACACGTACCAGGGTAGGAAATGCACCAACGGCTTGAATAACAGTTCGCATGAATAGTAGTGGCAGAGGTGTTTGTTCGACCTGTTCCACTCAATGCGAACAAAAATAATGAATCCATGCAACAAATGAACTCAACAATGAAACTCCCAAGGGACTCAAAACTTTACATCCAAGGACTCTTCGTTGCAGTTTAACATGACAGACTCCAAACACGTTGCAATGAGCTATCCAGCGACCAACTCAAAGATTGCTGCAACTGGAATATGTCACCTACACAGATCATAGCTATTACAACTCATCGCCAGAGGGTCATGCCATGTCCCCAAATCCAAGGGAGGAAAGAAAACCTTATAAGATTGGCCCCTTAACCATTCTTCTTATTCTTTCTGTACTAAGCTTCTCTCGAGTTACCTGTCTCGGATAATTATCCCATGTGATTTCCTAACCGCGTTGCAACTAACTGAAGATTCGGTAACACCAGAAGAAACCTTACCAGCTGATTTAAAACTTTGGCCAGAACTTGCTGAGTGAAGACTGTACGTTGTTGTAAGCAAGCCGAGCATGCATCCATCACCTGCACCGAAACCGGCTTTTAGATAACAGCAATAATCACTCCGTGCGTCGAAAAAGCTTCTGAGAGAGACAATTCTTGATGAAGGAAAAGGTCGACAATGACAAAATGAAACCAGAATTAGGGGAGGAAACTAACCTTTTTCAAAGGTACAGAGTCCCTGTTAGGATCAATTCCATGGAGAGCGATTAGGACTTCTGTAGGTGTCAAAGCAGGGCCCGTATGTGCAGATCCCTGAAGTAAACAGAAGGATGTCAGGAACTCAGTACCATAAATACACTCCGCAAAATACAGAGTTGAAGTCAAAGACATACAAAAATCACCTCCTACCACCACAAAACGCGATCACTTCCAACAGGAAGTAGCAAAGCGAGTTTCGCTTTCAGCAGAAGCCCACGCAATGAAAAGGCTGGTAGGAAGCAACACCTGAAGGATGCGGGCCAGTGCTGTCTGAAACTTTTCTGGGGGAAGATCCACCAAGCGAGGAAAGATTGGCAATACCTGTGAAACAATAAGAACACTGTAATGTTTGACTCAAAGCATAACACACCTGCAAAGTGCATGTGCGAGATGAACCATCCTACGGCGATATTTAGATGTCTCCAAACCATCAGATAGTTCTCACTAGACGTGCTATTTACTGCGGAACCTACAGTTGTCAGTATGCAGTCACTGCAGTGGGGATTTTAAGGAAGAAAAGGAGAGGAAATAGCAAAGGAGCGGAGAACAATAAAAAGGTCAAAAACATCTCTCAGGATTAGCTCATTTGGCGGAGTCTTGTAAACTACCAGATGCGCCTGAGACCTGAGACCTGAGATGGAAACTAGGCAAACAAGAACTGATTTTCATGGTATGAGGCGAAGGCTCAGGACGCGAGACAAGGCAGACTTAGGCCAGCTTCTCTCCATGATAGGATTTGATAGCCTGACGCCTGGGACCTTACAATCTAGACCCCTAGGGGCTCATTTACACGATGGGACCTGAGGCTAGGACCTGGCAAACACCGGATTGGAACAAGCGGAGCAGTAATCTTGACGGTTGAATACTATAACATGAGCAAGATAGCTATCTCGTCATAATTGCTGCTCCGCTTCGGAGAGCTCCCCCACTCAGCCTTATATACCCCCTTACATGCCCAAAGTACAGCGCTTATGGCTTGATTCCTAAGCATCCAAACCAAGTTCCGCCTTTCCATGCGACACCTGGCGGGCACTGGAGCCCAGGTGAGCTGTGGAGAGAGAACAACGACTCAAAATTTACAGCGATCAACTTCTTTAACCTTTCCTACATCACAGAATATTTGTGTTCCCCTTTTCCCACATGCTACAATACTCTTTGGACTTTCTCGGCGAGGCGTAGAGTGCTCCGCTTTCCCAGTTTGGCGGCTACGGTTAGCAAGAACGCCGAAACCCGGTAATGGAGTATCTTCCAGATAACAAGAACTTATTAGCACGAAGGAGAAGCAAAGCCGCGTAGCAAGTTTCTTCAAAGTTCATTTGGAACGACGAAATACCTCATCTTTCGTCAGAGACGACAAAACAGGAATGAGGAACACGGCATCCTGCAAGTTCCAAAAGACGAATTAATAACCAACCTGGCAGCACAATGCCAGCTCCAGCTTGTAGCTAAATTCAACCGATACTAGGCAACAACCAACATAAGCAGTAACCTTCTTAGAAGTCGTTCCAAACTGGAAGATTCTGTACCGCTCCTCTATATAGAAAGAGAAGGAGCGGATTGCATGAGATGCCTAAAACAAGGTAGCGAGCATCTGCATGTGCTAGACAATACAGGAGCTGGTGGCTAAACTTTTCGAGAACAACACAAACTATTTCTTACTGCCAACTGATGTTGATTCCGTGGTTCATACCTGTAGCTTTGTCTCGTACAACTTTTTAACAGTTGAGATGAGCTCCGGAGACGGGGTGTTACCCTCGGTTAGACTATGCAGAACCTGTACAAATATCAGCATTAACCTCAGGCACTTTAATCCGATCCCATCGACACGCAAAGATGATGTCCCCGTTCAAATCTTAACTTTTACCTTGTCAGACACCAGGAGACAACCTCTTAAAGGAAAGTAACCTCATCATTACGTAGTGGTGTTGCTGGCATATGGTACCAACCTGTAACAGGAGATGTTCACTCCCAGGCGGTGGATCAGATATTATTTGTAGCAATTCTGCTGATGACGAACCAATGGTTCGAAAAAGAATTGGTATATGGCGATGTACTGCCTGCATAAAGTGCATATCAGTAACTCATACAAAAGAGCATTTTAAAGCTGGCGTGCATACATGCAACTGTCCATCCTCTATTACTGGAACTGGAACCTTTCCTACGCCAATAGTGAGATACATCAGAAGTTTCGAAACCTCCACCGATGTATTGTAAATCCCAGTTATCTCACAACTGAGCTCGTAAAGATATATCACCTTAAATCCTCAGGGAAGCAGGAAGCGGACATTACACGATGAATAAAGCCAGAACCGAATTTCACTCTTCTCTAAAACTGGTAGTGACTCCGACTGTAGTGACTATCTTCAACCTTCCAGAAACCAATCCCACTTATGTAGGCGAGAGTTTTAGGTCTCTATTCCGCCTGTATGCTTGAAAGCCGTACGCCATAAATATCTATCAAACCAACTCTGGAGGTCTCAACTAAAGTCGAGAGATAAGTTTTGACTTTAAGCGCACCTGCTTGACAGTTTTCGATACATGGCCATAGATTGAAAAGAGCTGCCGTAGCAAGGAATGTTTCTGGTTGAAAACGGATAGGGACAAAGTTAGAGATACCAATTGCAGAACAACTTAACCACAAGACGCTATCAAGCTGCAACGCAACCGCAACTTGTCCTTTCACTAGCACAGAGTATCCGGAACGTCCAACAGATGGCTTCATACCTTGGTACACAGTGCAAAGAAAAGCGACATGCACCGCTGGGCCTCTGTCGTCGAGACAGTTCCACTATTGGTCCGCGGTACACTTCGCCCACTTGCATCATTCGCTGACACCTCATCTTGACTTTGGACCACTCTTTGCTCACCATTAGATGACTGTTCATGCTCGTCTGCTTCCTGTACCAACCCAATCAAAGTACATCGACGGGTCACTCATGGAGAGAAACTTTCATCCGAGTTGACGAAAATACCGCCATATGTCGGAGGTTATCCTCACTAACAGGCAAATTAAGACATCTCCAAAAAAATTCCAAGCAGCACCTTCTTTATCGGTACTGAGGTTGGCTCCCCTTCATCCACATCCATGGGATCTTTTCCAGCTCCATCTACAGGTGCTTGTCTGGCCTCCACGACAGACTGGAGCATCTCTAGGGCAAAGTCTTCGATACTCTCTGCGACATAGCTGAGAGGATACAACTTATTCGCAACCTGCATTCTTACACAGGCAAACATTCAAAGAAGAGATTACACCACGTCTCGGAACCCATAACCCTAGCTAAGTTGCTGGTGTGGCGTCTACGACATACTGGAGCATCAGGTAGAGCATTCGATTTCTCTGTCAAATAACTGAGAGGTCCAAACTAATTCTTAGCTTGCATTTTGACAAAGTCCAACATTTCAGGCAACATTTCAAGAAGAGATTCACCACGCCTTGAAACATCACAACCCCAACAAACGTTGGAAAACAAACAAACAGAGTCATATGTAGAGGTCAACGACAGGAATGTACCAGACGGATGGCTTTAGCGCGAATATCATCAACCTCGTGGACAGTACACTGCACGATATCAAAGCAGGGGTCAAAACCCATATAACCCATTTTACTTCCAATATCCACTTGGAAAGCATCGCAAGGACTTGCTCCTTTCCTCCAAAATACCTCAAGATGGCATGTAGAATCGCACAGTGAACTCTATATTTCCTGTACAACTTCTTCAGATTTACATTTTGCAGCGGTTGCAACAATAATCTTACCTCCAAAGCCATCTTTAGACATGCTTCTCGTGCAGGTGGCCGCTGCAGGATTAAACTCCAAATGGCACTCAGACCTTGTGTTATCCTGTCACCACCAGGTGGTTCCTTGCCGTCCTTACTTGCAACGGCCGGTTTGCACAAATCCTGCAATAGCTCTAACGCTGCCATGGGTAACACAGGCACCTCTGCCAACAATCTGCTCAAGGCTTTATTCGATGGAGGCAAGGTATCCCTCAACCCTTGTGCCTGCACCAAATTTTCCCATCTGTGAGATTTGCCGCTAACATCAACATAACAGTAACCATCACATTAAAGTAAAGACTGCAAGTCCAGTGAGGAACACGACTTCACACGAGAAAGTGATAGCTATTTACAGTGTAGGCTTCCATTCTTATAGCTACGAAAGTCCTTGAGAATCCAATTTCAGAACTGGCGAAACTCTCGGTGAAACAACGCGCGGGTGATTATCCTGCAGGAGACGTGCATAATAAAGGTAAAACTGACATGAACATTCACATGGGTTGATGTGATTATTGTTACGATCGTACAAGAACATCACCTACCAAAGAAAGAAGAAGTTTGTCATATGACAAAGATATGGGAGACGGAGAAGTAGATGAAGTCGCTTCTTCTGATGCATGTTCAGCATACAGTTGGTAAAGTATATGTAGCGCTAACTCGTGACCCTGAAAGGACCACAATATCTTAAGAACTCACCCATGTCAAGCATTAGCCAAACTTCATAGTCCGGCTCTCCTGCCCTCGGACCAAAGCTATGAAACACGAGGAACACATCCTCAGTAGATTAAAAAGTCTGTGCTTTCTGTTGGAGTGGTTTTTTACTACACTTTCAACAACCAAATCTCACCTTATGATTTTGATAGTCAGCGAGAATATGTTTACGCACGACCTCGAGCGCTTGTTCATCCTCACACGACTGCAAAGACACACTTTGGATAAGTGTTAAACGACACACACAATTATACTATCTCGGTCCACTAAATGCCTTCCCGTACGTTAAGAATCAAAGAATGCGCGAAATTATAAGATCTCTATCCGACAACTGTTTTCGCAGAACGATTATCTAGCAACACGAAAACTCAAAAGGGTACCTCACGCAGGAACCGAACAGGAATTTGGTACTTTAAGATATATTCATACATCGAGAATGGCAAAATTTGGTAAACACGAGAATTTGGTAACTTCAGGATAGTGAATAATGCAGAATGCATAAGCAGGAACGTGTGACCTAAAAGCCGTGCTTCAGACGTAATCTTCGATCTGCTTAACTCATAACTCTAAACAAGAAGAGTTCTCAACAGGAAGAAAGAACACTTCAACAGATCATGCGGATCCAGTGCCAACAGAAACACCTTACTTGGGCCACTAGTCGAGCAAGTAAGGCAATCCGCAAACCATCTCCTCCAGCGGCTGATATCGACTTGTGTCCCTCCAGAATACGAATCAGAGCTGCCTTACCAAGAGCCACCTGCTGCTCGTCCGTGAGTGATATGACAGGTAAGGTTGGCACTGGAACATTGACAGGAATACCTGCTGAACCCATGCCTCCACCTATTCCAGCTAATGGCACTGAAGATCCAGCTCGCCCTTCCTTAGATATCGCTGAAGCGGAAGCAGGAACTGAGGGAGGTGGACTAACTGAAGTAGGAACGGTTGCTGCAGAGGGTTCAGCTTTCACTGGGGCTACTAGAGGTACGGGTTGCACAGGAGCAGGAGGTACGCTAACAGCCGCGAAAGGCGGGGATACAGGTCTAGCTCCGGCAGAAGAAGTCTTTTCTTCTACTGGCTCTGATTTTACTTGCGCAAGCAGTGGTGCAACGGGTGGACCTTGGGAGGGAACGACAGGTGCGACTCCCTGCAGATCGTTCATAACTGGTACCAGAGGCTCTCTTTTCACCTCAACTGAGTGATTTACGGGATCAATTTCTGGCAACGGACTTCCTGTCACATTCATATCTTCCTCCTTAGCAGTGGGAGAAACCCCTGGAGCAGATGAACGCCGTGGGTCCAATCGACGAGGGTCTTGCTGTACAGAAATCCAAACATGCAGACAAGTGACTCCTTAGCATCGAGATAAAATTACATGGAAACTGGGCCAAGTTCATACAAGATAACAGAAAATGCCGACAACTTCATTGCACTACGGTATGCTCGTGAGAAATTTATTCTTTCAAGCTTTACGCATGAGCATAGTCGCATTTAGAATGCAAACACGAAAGACTGGCATCCGATGCCAGTCTTTCGTGGTGTATCTACCATAACATGGTCTCAAGTTCTCGTCCGGTAAGCACCGGTATCTCAAACAGATCCACAATCAAAACAAGGATCTACTGAGTAAACTAAAACACTAAAGACCATCGACTTACACTTGATCTCCGAGGATCCCTTCGAGCTTCAGCTGAAATTTGAGCATTGAGTGCTTCTGCAGCCGGAGGAATCACCAGGGGAGAAACCACCACTGGCATTACTGGAGTAACCGATACTGGAACGGACACAACCGGAGGAGGGGCTAAGGGTGGAGCCACAATTGCTGGTGGCGCTATATATACTGAAGCTGGTACCTGAGGTGCTAAAACTGGAGGGATTGCTACTGGTGCCGCGGGTACAGGTGTGGGCGGAAGAATAGAGACTACACCACCAAGAGCCAGATTCTCCCCTCCAGTACTTGCTTCTTCAACGGGTGGTGGGGTGGGGGGGAGATGAGTCATGTTGGCTATCACAATGTCCGCTAACATATCTGCAGCAATGTTTGTAATCAGCAATTCTACTGAAGCGGCGGCTCTGTCTCCTTGGGCAACTAAAGCTCCAATCATTGAGATCATTTGTTGTATCGGGGTAAGCCCAGTATCCATCGGCACTGCTGTGTTTGGAGGTGGACCTGTATCCATTGCACTATTTGGCACATTCGGCTGCATGTTCAGCACGGCTCCTGAATGCTGTGTCACTCGTAAACGTTTACCATTGCTGCTCTCTGATTCCGCCAACTGATTCCCATTCTCTTGCATCACAGGCCTCTTTCTAGCAACATCGGCAACTTGACTGGCTGACTGCCCTCTCTCATCCTGTGAGTAATGCGCAAGGAAACTCATGATATTCAAACAAGGCGGGAAACGGTGGACACACACGGTGATGATTCATACCATTCTGATGTTACTTTACTGGCAATATGAGAGCAGAGTGCAAAGAGCTGTGTTCAGAGAGCCGAACGAATAAACTGCAACTATCCTCCTTTACATCTAGGCGCGTGATGCAGAAAAACTTATCGGGAAATGTTCTGGTTGCTACCAACTCTTACGTAGAACTCCGAGCCCACATGCACATAACCTTCATACTTGGGGAAAAGAATCGGTTCGAATTTCCAACCTTCACTCCTCGAGGATCTCTAGAGGCCCGTTCTCTGTCAGCATTCCGCAGGGCTCGGTCGATAGATCTCATGGTGGAGTCAGCAACATCACCTGCATTCATTGATCGTAATGCTCCCACTAAACGATCCCGCCACTGCATTGAAATGTGTATCCATGTAGGTATCAAGAAAACTTCTTACGTGATAATTCTGATGACCAGCTACAGCTTCAAATCAGATTAGTATTCGAGTCGCAGATCTTGCTCTGGCCTTTCCGCGAATTTGGCAGGGCCTACCACAGTTTGGGCTCACATCCTGAGCTAGGGTAGATGAAATCAATGCATGTCAAGCCCAACCAGGACACGCTCAATGCTAAGAGACACGTCTTGTGGTGGTTCAGAGTAATACAACACAAAATGTACTGCAAGGCCGCGTCGAAGCCGCTTATGGCGCAAACTTCATAACTGCTAATCACTTCCAAATCTCAACATGAGATAAGCCAGATTTAACTCAGAATGAATTACCGGTCCCGCTCCAGAGTGTTGGCACTTTAAGAGAGAAATAAATGCATTTTTCAGTGCATGTACAACACTCGCAACTTGTCCTCCTTTAATGTTCTCACAACTTGGCGCAAGTCCAAGTAACACAGGCAGAACGCGCCCATATAGTGATGGCCTTCGCTTTGCCACCGCTGCCAAGCTGCAAGAGTTCAACCAGTAGTATGCAGTAGTATGCAGTAAGTAAACTGTAAGCGCGCTGATGCTCTAGTTCTTACTGACCGTGTGCTGCGTACAACTAGGGTCGTGAAGTTATACGACGCCTGAAAAGAAGCCTAGCATGTGCTTGTACAACATATCTTCCTACTGAACAAGAGTACTTGATAACCACACCGAGAGACCGTACTGAACAGTATTGGTGGACAAAGCCTAACTGGGAAAAGTTCTAAGTAATGTTAAACGCTTTTATACGTAAGAAAAACAGTTGCGTCAACGGACACACCGACACGGCGAAAGTTCCAATTCCCTTGAACATCGATCACCTGTTTACTAGCACGATGGCCACAGGACCCGGAAGTGCAGAGCTCTCAAAGGGCCGCAACTGATTCAACAAAGAACCGACGTTCTTGCTAGCCTCTTGACCCATAGCCCCCGGGTCCAGAACGGGATGACCCCCTGCTATCCAGGCAATGTTAAAGCCTTTGGCAGTTCCTGGAGTAGGAAAGTTACATAGATCAGAAACTTGCAAATAAAGCAGGCAGCCTTCTCTGAAAATCGTAACAATCTCCAAGGACCAGAAACAAACATACGGGTTCCTGCACTTATGCCCGCATGAGGACATAAGTATTCATCATGGTAGATATAGGTGAGTCACTTGAGGCTGCTCTACATGTTTCACCCATCAACATAAAACCAGAGCACGGTAGGGAACTCTGTGAGCTGTTTGCTTCAGGTTGTGTCACTCTCACCATTCGCGTACTCCTGTTGTGGTGGCGGTCGAGCCAAACCATTTGAATCAGGAGTAAAGAGCAATATTGTCGTTTCAACAAACTTAATAGCCTGAAGCCGTACTCCATCGTTACCATGCTAGGGAACACGAACCACAATTACATTGTGTCATAAGGCTTTTCCGCTTAAGTACATCTTGCTGCCGGACTTCCAAATTGCAAGGGTAATTCCAATTCGCTTGAATCTATGGCCAGTAAACGATTATTTTCTACAACACATGGCCCCCAAAATGAATATGCCGGAAGGAATACACCAACTGGAAGATGAGAGTATTGTAGAGACAATAACTGTTCACTTACATGGTATGCGGCAGGGTACACAGCATCTTTGAACCTAGTCATCCAGGCCCATGCTTCCTGTAATTGAGGATCCACTTGTCCTGTATATATTCCCTGCCAAAGAGAACCCATTTTGCTTGGTGCAATTCATCTATTCAAGAAGTTAGGGTAGTCCCCATGCAAGACTACTTCGCTGGGTTACTGAGAAAGACAGAACTTTTCACTTCAGTACGTTTCACACATGGCCAGCACGCTGTGCATCTTTCTCATGAACATTCATTCCAGTAATGCAGGCAATGAACATAAACCCTAACTGGATCAGATGAGCTACCTGCAGAGCAACTTGTTCAAGAGTATTGCGGAACAGATTAGTTCCGCTTGAAATGGCTCGTCGGGCAACTGCCGGTGTGTTATCTCGTAATAAAGCCAGGAGAACTGGGACCATGAATGGCAGCTGATCCGAAGATTTTAACCCTATTTCTTCTATTATCCTGCCAGTGACACCGAGAAATGTAAATCTTGCAAGGGCAAGACCCGCCTTCTTTCCTTCGGACTTAACTTCACTCATGTGTCAACTCTCAATCCATCTAGTACGTTAACGTAATGTATGCTCCTTGTTATCAGATATTGTAAGGAAAGCTTTTGCTCATTCAAACTTTACCCAGTTCCAGGCTGTGTATGCCCGAGATAATTTTTATCAGATGCAGCAGATAAATTCACCCCCGTAAGTTTGCTGATTTCGACTTACCACGAAAACTCTCAAGTGCTCCATAATTATCCCTCCCTTTCTGATAGTTAGATAGTATACATTATCTTTTCGAGTGTGATCCAGTGAGTTTTGCACGATTTCCATTCAAGGCGCGGTGGATGAGGGCAGAATAGATTACATACTCTGCTAAATACTTCAAGACCGGGCTGCTAGGATCGGCTTGAAAATCCATCAGATGAGGCACAAATTCAGGTATCAACCCAGGCTCTCTATTCAGTAAAATTTCCAGCAATTGCTTGAGATTTTCCGTCTTCGCGGTCGAATCGTTCTGCATTCTGGCATCGCCCAGCAGGGCGTAAGCCCGGTCCCTCTCCCCGCCCATCCTTCCCACCATTGCCATCCAAACCTACTCCTACACTACTCAACTCGACAAACTCTCGTTTACTCCTGCCCTGTCTTGTCCTGCCACGAGCCTGTATCAGTCAATTTTTTCTTCTCAACTGGGACGCACGCTTGCTTCCGACCACCAAATTCCCCCAACGAATTTGCCTCGTCATGTCTCTCTTTCTGCCCCCATGATCATTCATCATCCTCCTCACCCGTGCCCTATGACCACCATCGTCAGACTCCTCGTCCACCAACTTCGCTCCATCATATTCCGCTCTCGCTTCCCTCTCTTTCTCGTCACATCTTCATGCACATCCTCATCTATCTCTCGTGCATGCACTCACTGACTTTCACTCCTCCTCGATAGTAAGTGCTCCAAATTCCCTGTCAAAAACCATATCCACGAATAGAACGACTCCTTTCCTCCTGAAGATCGCCTTCCTGCAAATTCTTCGGAGACTCCTACTCCTCCCCACACTCCTTTACTTCGTTCCTTCTTGGACAGGTTAGCGGGCTGCCGTCATCATTCCTCAGCCTGTGTCCTGTCTTCTCTTCTCCCACTTTAGTTGCTCTCTATTCCTTCCTTCATGTGTCCTTCGAATATGGCGCTGCTCAGCTAGCGAAGAGAGAGCACCCAGTTTCTTGGGGGTTTTAGAAACCGAAACCTCTCTCTCTCTCTCTACCAGCCTCGGACCAGGCAGGCTTGAGATGTCGATCCTTCCCTTTCCTTTCCCTTCTCCTTCTCGGCTCGCGTCGCGCCGTGCCCTGGCGTGCCGTGCTTCACCGGTCACATTCAAGGCGCCAACGCTCTTTGTACTAATTCTCCACCAGCATCAGCAGGAACAGCATAGCATTCCCACAAAAGTAATTGTTTCTTGCGTGTCTTTACTTCTCGCATTTACATCTGAGCACTCCTTACACATGGACAGATAAACGTGCCCATTTTCAAGCACTCTTTACTTCAGAGCAGTTCATGTCTTGTAAAGAGAAAACAGTCTTCTTAGTCGTTACTTTCTCTCTACATTAGGGTTGTCAAAGTTCGAAACAATTATTCCTTAACGGACTGTATAATCTTTTCTGTAAGTCGATGAATGCCTCTATTTCAAAAAAGTCTCTTCTAACTTTGTCTCAGTACTACATTCTATAGCCGCGGTTAAGTGAAGAGGCGTTTCAAACATACATGTGTTATCTGTGAAATACAATCAACTTAAATGACTCAAAACTTGAAATGATGATAGACACGTGGAGATTCAAACCCTTCACTTATGGAAGTCAGCATTTAATCAATCAGAAGTAGTGGAGCAATAACTCGAGAAGCTCGATAACATGTAACTTTGATTCTGGAGTAAATTTTTAAAATCTACTTCGTTGGACTTCCACTGATCAAATCAGCTTGTTCTATTTTTCTAAACTTCTTTTGTTCATTAAGTAGCGATGTATGACTGAATGTAAGACTTTTCGAGGATTTATGAAGAGGTTTAGTCTTGCAAGAGTTTACATCATATTTAGATCGTTGAACTGTCAACTTTTTTAGGGCTTAGCAAGAGGTTTTAGGATCCGTAAGATTCTTTGAGTATTATCAATCGAGGCACAGAAGGAAGACGAGTGGGTACGCTTTTTGGCAAGGCGCCAACAAGAACATCACTCAGTTATCTTATTCTCTTACATCGAGACGGATCGCACGAGTGCGAGTTCGTTCAATTGCAATGAGGAAGGATTGAGTGGAACCACATTGACTATGATTTGACCTCTACCGCACTGAGTATGAATTGGATTGGATTGCACCATGAGCTATATGGATCAGACTACATTATGACCAAAAATACCCTATCGCACACAATGCGACATACGCTTTATCTTTGTCAGAAATATACTCAGCCTGTAGCATGTGCAACACTTTGGATACTGAAAATATACATCAAGTTTGATTTCAAAATTTCACTCCACGAGATATAACATAAAATATTTCTCAATCAACTTTATGAAAATAATTTAAAACACATCAAGGTTTGAATAGAAACCCACCTAGATTTCTGTTATGTTCGAGATTAATTCCAACAATTTTGTTTCTCTTACACATCCCTGTGGCGTGGCTTGACACCTGCTCTCTCTGACTCTCCTCTATATCTCTGTCAGATTCTATGATCAGCTCTCCGTCTTCCTCCGTCCATTCATCTTGATTCTTGGATAAAAGTTGTGTAACATAGCACAACATCCCACCCATCTCACTACATGTCTATGAAACAAGCTCCCGTGTCTTTGCAACTTGTTGTTGCACTAGATCGATTTAGACACAATGACAATGGTGCTGCTCTGAGTCGTTCTTTGCTTCTCTAAGACATTGGACACGAGACTATAGTATTTTACACGAAGAGAGTGATGCAAGCTTTAGAATGTACACTTGGAGGATTCATTCAATGACCAAATCGTGAGAAGAGAAGCACAATCTTGTAAGCTTTTGTCTCGAAAGGGTATCCTGGTTGTATAGGGTTGATAGATGACACTTTACTATTTTGGTCACAAAGGAATCGGTTTGACGAGGAAACTTATTACGATAGGAAGTGTAATTATTCTATCAATGCGCAAGTTGTTTGTTGTCACAAGAAGGAGATTTTCTTCTTATTTCCAAGTATGCTTGGGAGCGGTTAAGATATCACGTATTTACAAAAGTTCATATGTGAAAACACATTGACAATGAAAGTCTGTTTTTTGTGAGGGACCAGTATTTACATGGTGATTCAAGATATTCTCCAATGCATCATCTCATTTCTTTTGTAGAATGACTTCAATACGTGTTTAGCTCATGCTACAGTAGCAAATAAACATTGTATTGATATTCTAAAATCTTGATAACATTCTTCCAAACAAGTTAGCACTCAGTTAAAGACGAGGTCTACGAACTTCATTATGAAAACTAGGATGTCTTCTACTATGTGGATTTGTCTAGAAAAACTACGTCTATCCATCCTTGTTAGCTACCGAAAAGAATGGTCAAGAAGATTCTCTAAATAGTTCTTGAATAAATCTTTGCTCTTAAAAAACATAAATTAATATTGTCTTTCTAAATATCGTGAAGTGTAGAGAACTTGATATAGTTCAATAATTTTTTCATTTGAATCTGAATCCAATCCATCATCAAAGAACTCGTGAACCCCAAACTCTACACCTTCTTCAACTTGTCCTCTCCTCTCATATCACTATCCTTATTGACGCCTTCATTCATATCACTATTATTCTCACTCTCAGTAGCACTATTGATAGACTCATCTGAACTCGAAGAGCTCAAAGAGGTCAACATCACTCGCATCTCTATAGTTTTCTCTAAATTTGTTAACAATTGTTTCTTCTTAAAAACTCGTGGTATAGTTGGAATTGAGATTCTCACTTCGCAAGACAAAAATTATGAACAAAATTGGATTCTCACGCGAGAAAGATAATTAAATACTAGAAAGCGGTATCTAAGGTTTAAGCATAAGACTATGCTCTCTTCAAAGATCAGACAAGTGCTTTCAATCTATCATAATGCGGTATACCTCTTATGCACTCTCAATCAGACAATTGCTTCCAATCTATCAATGTGTAATACTTCTTCTGCACTCTTAGTCAAACGCTATTCTCAAACTACTGCACTCTCATTCGTACGTAATTCTCAAACCAATGCTTATACGTATTCTCTCTCAAGAGAGAGAGTTTCAATTTTCAAATTCAAATAGCTACCTCGTAACCATGTACTCTCTTGTTACTGTGATTGCAGTACAAGTGAATGTTGGCATTTAATTCACGGGCTAAATTCTTATGACCAGTAGGACAAAATCCACAGATCATTTATGCGGGTATCTACAGAGCCATCTGCGACTGAAATGGCCGTTGTCCGGAATTGCAACTCGCTAATAGCAGAATAATCTCACGAACAATAACTTTGACACCTCTATTAGATTCAATATTTTTTCTCTATCGGCATCAACTGAATATAATGCATACGACATGAACTTCTAGGGAATTCTTCCCCCTTGCTGTTTCAGAAAATATATACGTGTTAAGTCTGATTATATATTAAGTTGATTAAAAGATAAATTTACTTTTAAATAAATATTATCCGGACCTAGATATCCAAGAAGATCCCAACCTAATCCATAAAAGGAAGCGAAGACTCACGCACTACATAAAATTACAAGTATGGTCTTCTGCTGGAAAAAAATATATGTTTTATTAATAGATTAATGCATTATGTAATTCTTTTTATTTTCTTGAATAAATAAAGCTTATGCATATTTGGCTCCTCTCTCATAAAATGGAGGAGGTGAGATATGCATGGTTCCCTGAAATACATGTTAAAGAGTAGTTTTATGTAACAAGAAAGAGTCCATCAATCTGAAAATTAAAACAGACGATAACATCATTATGCACGAACCGTACTCGAGTAGATAAATAATAAGGACACTCAAACCTTGTCCGTATAAGTTTATGACAAGTGTCTTAAAAGTTTCTATGTACTTTGGCTGTAAATTTAACATATCATAATAGAGGTGGTACGTAAAATTGTTATGTTTATAACGTGACTTCCATAGTGAACACTTACCCGTAAATAATTTACATTAAGGATGTCTTTAGGGTCATTAATGCCCATGGCATTTTAAGCGTGCAACGATTTTGAAAATTGAGACACGTAAGACAGATAGGAAAAAAACTGAAAGAGAGCTGTTTGAGCCAAGCCAAGCTGTTTAAAGCTGTTTTACGAGCCAAGCTGTTTAAAACTTTTTTTGTGCAAGTAAGAAATTAAAGAAACTGCTAGTTTTGATTTTTCAAATTTAACATATGTTTGTTTGGTTGCGGAATGATCCGCATGCATATCATCTCGTTTATATTTTTGTATTTCTATATTTTATTTTTATTTTGTTTGGTGGCAGAATGTTCTAGAAAGTTTTCGTGGTTTCAACAAGATTTAATATTCTTAAGTTTTTTATTAATATTATTTAAGTTTTAAGTTTTTTTGCTATACATTTGAATTTTTTGAGTCTATATAATCCTAAAAAACAAGAACGTTGTTTCCTCATCGGATTAAAAATAATCGTACATTGAAACCTGATGTCGGTTCATGTAGTTAGAAACTTCCGAAATGTAGACAAGAGAAGAGGATTGCATTTTGATTTTGAGAGTGCCAGAGAAAGAGCGAAAGAGCAAGAGATTGCGAGGGGACGAGGAAGCGGAGGGAAATGGAGAGATCTTGGATCAGTGAGGAGAATAGAGGAGATTATGAGAGACGTAGTCCGCGGTGAAAAACATTCAGTAATTGACGATCGTGGGCGACTTCGCTGATGAGAACCACCTCATGAGAACCACCTCGCGTCTATCATCTCTTTGCTTGCTTCTACGGGGCAGGATTCTAAAATTTGAGGTTCGGTTTGTCGATCTTCCGTCATCGCGTCAAGAATCATCTACTATTCCAACTCCAATTTCACAAGAAAGTGTACCAAAATTGACCCGTCGTACGACTTGGTTTTAGCATGTCCTCCAGCAATTTGAACAGATCGTTCGACACAAATGGCATTCTGAGTATGCCACTGCTCACCTTACGCCACTGTTCCGATTTATGGCTCGCATACGGACATAGAATGAAGGTGTGTTATACTGTCCCCGGCGCGTTCGTGGATCTTATGCAGATGTTGGAGCATTTGCTAGTTTTTGCCAATCTTTCTTGTGTAGGCAATCTCCGATGGACTAGAAAATTTTATTCCTGTAAAGCGTCTTCTACTGCCACATTCTTTGCCATCTTTTCTTCCATTTCGCTCGTGAATCCTCTCTTCCTCATCTGCTGTTCATTTTGGAGGTTAAGCACTCATTTTGATCCACCACTTTCTTCCACTCTCAGTTTGTAAGACCTCAGCGAGTAGAGTCAGCTTCTCCCACGTCCCATGCCCAACCATCTAGTTTTTGAATCTTCGTAATATCTCCTTCTATGATGATGCTGTGTATCCAATTTAGCTCATAGTTGTCATCCGTTTGGACATTAGATACGTTGTGCACAGGAGTCATCTCAAGTGTCTACTATCTCAAGCAGTTAAAGGTTAGTAGATTGCATTGTTTAGCCAAGCTTCTTGTGTTATTGGCTTCAACACGCGTGATCCATCCCTCCGCTTGCGCTAGTGCGATGATTTTTTGCACATCCATCTTGTCGCTGAACGGAGCTTGTACTAAATTCAACTTTATCGAGTTTCTGGCAAGTAACCACTCCGTTACCATGGTACTGTAAATGCCCCTTTTAGCTAGCCTCTACACTGAGTTTGTGAGCATCAGTTCTTCAGTGGACCACGGATCCTTTTGCAACCTCTCTCTCTTTTCCTTGATTGTTCTAGCCAATGAGTTGAACACACTGATCCAGTCTTCGTCTTCACCATTTAGGATGCAGGTACAGTTCTTAGCACTTGAATCCTACTTGTACTGTCAAAGGATTGCAAGCTCATCCCTCCTCTTCCTTTCGGCCGATGGAAGTCATGCCATGCTACCAAGGGGATTTTTTTCCCTCCATCTTTCCGTTCACCTCTTATGAAGCATCTGCATACTCTTTCGAGTCTTTCGAGACTTTGGAAAAGCGACTTGTGTGAAGTTATTCCGGATAGTACATGCGTCCCCATACTTCTAAGTACGTGTCTCATGACCACTAGCCTGCCGGCAAAACTTAGATATCTGTAAACTAGAAATCTAGTTTTTTCTTTTCCTAACTTTCCCTAGGAGGAATTCCTGAATCTGTCCCGGTTTGAGCAATTGCCCAATAGGGAAACCCAATTGCAACCTGTTGCCTCTAATCACGCAAGGTCATGATCTATTGCAAATGGAATAATCATAGACTTACTTACATTCAGCTTAGCACCTGAAATGTGTTCTAGACTGCTGAAGCCGCTCGAAGTTTTCTGCACTTGCTTATAGCTGTACGCTTGCAGAATAGATTTCCCTCTTGTTAGCTTAAGCTTGTAATCCTTCCTTCTCTTTCTTCATTCTGTAGAAGAGCCATTAGAGATACAGTTGCTACTGTGAAGAGTAGTCAGGCAAGGGGCACCTTTGCCTCACTCCTCTTTCCATCCTAATCTCCTCTATGAATGCACCTCTAACATGAACTTTGGAAACGGGATCAACCACTAAACCTTTTGCAAGTTGCACAAAGCATGGATCAATCTTGAATGCCGTCTCTCAAAGATAAGTATGGCTTACTCTATCATACGTCTTTTCAAAATCTAGTTCTAGGAAGAGTGATTATTGTTTGGAATGTTCCGTCCACTCTTGGCCTAGTTTGTAGGTTATAACATTATCTACAATCTTCCTACCATGTACGAAGCCCTTCTTTTTCTGTCCATGATTTCTGGGATGACTACTTTCAGTCTATGCGCAAGAATTGTGCCTATCATCTTACAGATTGTGTTAAGCATCGCAATCGGCCTCCAGTTCTTCTGTTTCTCGAGCTCACCTTCCTTCGGGATTAGTTTGATTAGTAGTCTTGGTGGCGAGGATGCCTTCCTTCCAGAAAGTAAATACCACATCAATCAAGTCTTTTTTTGCCCTCTCTCCTAGCGCATGTAAGGTTCTAGCAGTCATCCCATCAATACCTGGAGACTTTTCTGCTTTCAACTCTTGGATGACATAGCTAATCTCCTCCTCCAACGGTGTTTGTATCAGTGCTTCGTTTTGTTCAGTTGAGACTTTCCAAGACACCAACTTCAATGTTTCTTCTTTGAGCACCCCTTCTGTCTCTACCTGTTTGTCCTTAGAAAAAGGATTGGTATAGTACTGTTGTACTTCTTCCACAATTGCAGACGAGGAGGAAGGTAAGCACCATCTTCCCTTTCTAGGCTAGTCAATTCTTCTTTGCTATGCTTACTTGTTAGCATTGCAAATAAGAATTTAGAACGGGCGTTCCCGGCTTTAATCCAATTGCTTCTGCTCCACCGTCTCCAGATAACTACATGCTTGAGGCCAATCTCCTTTAGTTCATTTTCAAGTGATGTCAGGAGACTGTTAGCAACATTGGATTTATCGTCCGCTACTCTCTTCCATTCGCCTTCCAGTTCTTTCCTTCTTTCCTTCATTTTTCTTCTCTCTGTATTCAAGGCCTTCCCTTGTGCTTTGAATATCGTTTTGCATTTGTTCCACTTTAGCTCCCGTCTAACTCTCCCGTCTGGGATGTTGTTGGCCTGCTGCTCCACGCCTCCTTGTAGATTGTAGCTTCGTCCGCTAAACACTCCGGAGGGTTGCAATAATGGACAGAGGGTTTGTCATCCACCGAACTTGAATCATCTACCTCTAGTAATATGGGAATGTGATCCGATATGGTCTCTTTTCCATCATGTGAGCATTTGAGTTTGAGGTCACCCCAATCCCCTCTGTTCGACATGTAAAATTTGTCCAGTCTAGCCTGATCTAGTCTGTCCACACTTTACATAGACGTGTGTAAAAAGGACCGGCTCTATGTGAGGATAGTTCCCAGCAGTCCTCCATATCTAGAGCCGATACCACTCTTTGCCAGCCCTTTCTCTCCGAACCATGTTGGAGGGCTGTCAAGCCTACATTGTCCGACGGATGGATCATAGAATTCCAGTCCCCTTCTAGTATCCAGTTATCCAGGCTCCACTGAGTTGACATCCAATTCCAAAGTTCTACTCTTCCTCTCATGTCGTTCGGTGCATGAATAGAGACAAAATTCATCCTTCCTTTTGGAGTTTTAGCTACGACCCAGGCGACATGACCATCTCCTTTCACTCTTGAGTCGACAATTGGCCAAGGTTTGAGTAGAACAATTGCAGCACCAGCTTTTCCTTCGACTGTGAAATCAACGACGTGTTTTTGGTAGTCCTTACTAATCAAGGTAGAAGTAAGTTTTCTCCTCAATCTTCATTCTTGCAGCATTAGCACATCCATCTTCCCGTGTTGCTTTCTTATCCACTTTTTCAGAATTTTTAGTTTGTGGGAGTCCTCAAGACCACGGACGTTACAACAGGCAAGATGTATTCTCGTTCAATAACTATCAGTTTCTGGAGTTCCTTCTAGTCTTGGGGCTCGTCGGTTTCTGGGTAGTGCCATTCAATGTGCTATCCTTATTCTTCTCCTTCTTGCTCCTAGAGTCGACATGTATATCTGGTTGAAGATACTTTGCGATCCCTTGCATCCTCTCACTGACTTGATCCTCCTCTTCTCTCTCGCTGAAGTCTTTGTTCCACAAACGCCCATCCTGACTATCTTGTGAGGACTTAGACTCATTTTCTTCCATAGGAATCAACACCAAAACATTCTGGTAGTTGCATTCTTCCTTCAGCAGTTTTGCTCTCTAGTTTGAATTCCAACCTAACAGCGGTGCTTTGCGATGCAGGTTCCTCCGGTTTCTTTGTGTTCACCTCCTCGGAGTTCAGGACTCCCTCAACCTCCACGTCTGCATCTGAGTTCTCCCCTTCACCATCCTCTACCTCTTGAGATCCTCCCATCTGTCGATCCTCTTTGACACCTCTGGATCTCTTGTGCGCTTTTTATCGTTCTCCTGAACCATTTGAAATCCAACCGCATTGATACTTTTGCCCTTCCCCTCCTGATTCTGAGATGGGATAGTTGGAGTAGTACTTGGAGTTTCAAGTTTCTCGCTTATCCCCGTCTTTGACACATTTCGGTAGTGCTTTTATGAGCAGTACCCCTTCCTTGCTTCTTCGGTTAAGAATGAGGTGACCCCTCTGATGATAACCAAAGCAAGCGTTTGAGATATGTTTGTACGTAACCTTCGGCATGTAATATCTGAGACCTTGAGAAGTGTTTATCTTAAGTACATCTGGTAGCTGCTCATGCAAGTTCATTAGAACGCAACCTCGGATTCCTAAGTAATTGCAGTCTGGGAATTCATTCGTGAAATACAAAACTTCTTCTAGGAATTCAACAAAGCTCTTCCAGAGAATTCGTAGTTAGGATGTCACTGGTAATTCGATCCATGTTGGAACCTTCTTAGTGTTCACAGCTAGCGAGTTGAATGTTGACTCTCATGAGAACACAAACACCATGTGTCTGCTCATGAAAAGCGGCGCCGCCGACAAAACTTTATTTCGGTCCTTAGATGCCACATTGAACAAGAAGCATTTTCTACTCATCATTTCTAGACACTCAGTTACAATTCCATGTTGTTGCGTGAGGATGTATTTCATCCATTATTTGACATGATCTCTTGTTGGTCCGAGGTCCACTTTGTCCAAGACATATTCGGTGTCATTTGCACACCGATGTTACATCGACCACTTTCATTCCCGACTCAAGAGCGGTGGTTTCCCGAAGTTGATTGATGGTTGTGCGAAGTTCTTCCAAGACCACCTCGTCGTGATCTTAGTCTTCATGAATTTATGGGTATGGTTCCCTTGGTCAACTTCAGGGCGATTGAAACGGTGGAGATTTCGCTTCACGCTTTCCAGGGAAGTAGTGATCGATGTCTATCCTTGAGCTGCTCTTTCTTTTCCTATCTTCCTCTTCTCCCGGATAGAGTTTTAGCTTGAGTTTGTCCCCTTCCTGCTTCGTGCCTTGTCTCGATTTGACTTCCTTCCCTTTGTCCTTTCTCTCCTCGCTCACATACATACCTGGTGTTGCAGCGTTCATTTATATTTTTTGCAGATCGAGGATGGACTCCTTCCTGCCGACAACCGTCGTTAGAGTATCTGTAGAGACGATCGGTCGGGTTACTGAGAACTTTTGGCATGTTTGGCAGCGATGAGCGTGGGGGTGTTGGCCCCGTTGTAGTTATAGCGGTGTTGGCTTGAGCCGCTGTCTGGTTCCCTAGAGTCTCCATTTCCTTCGTCCCTAGTTCCTTTCTACTTTTTGCCATCTTTTGTTTGCTGGGAGATCCAGCTTTCAGTGATTTGAAATCGTTCCTAGTGGAATTCTATCAGACGCAGACGTTGTTGCACGAAAAGCAAAAGTTACACTTTCCTCCATGTAATGCATGTGTTCCTCTATGGTGTATAGTTCTCTTGATCTGCATGAAGTTGTGAATGGTCATCTATTCCCTAATCTAAACTACCTCTTCGAATTCAAGGTCGTGAATCCGAGGAGTTAACGCCTTCTCGACTCTCGGTTAACTCCTAGTACTAGACTCTATCAATCGCATATCACGGATGCTACGCGACAAGAAACCTCAGTCAGTTCCGACTATGACCTCATGAAACTACTGTACTTCATCATGCAATTTTCTTGCAATTTTGCAAAGTACACGGTTCATGACTCGTAGTTCTACACACACGGAAGTAATATAATTTTGTCTTTAGGTAATGTGGAGGTTCTTTCTGAATATAAAATGTCGATAACTGACAAATGATTATAAAATCGATGGAATTATCAAAAAGATGCCTTAATATCTTCGAGTCTGTTCACGTACAGTAGAGGATAATGGAGCTACGGCGCATGCATAATAAACACTTCCTCCATCTTCAGATGGAGAAGGGAACATGCTCTTCATTTATTACCTCACCTTTCTTGATGTCCACTACAAATTAATGTTTATTTTGTTTAAGGTTTTTCTGTTAATATTAAATATTTTTAAATTAATTTGATCTTTAATATTAATCTAAAGTAAAATTTAATAATAATTTGTATTTTTAACTTAACAAAATAGAACAAAGATCTCAAGAGTTTTGCTTTCATATTTTTCTGTCTAAGATTTTACCGTAGCACCCAAATTGCCTCAAGATATATATTTCTCCCGAAAGGAACATAACAAACTTCCTCCATGAATTTTCTCTCTATTCTGGTGCATGTCTCCTTGTACACTTTCTTCTTGCAGTGAACTTGGGATGCATACTGTCATAGATCTATGCAGTTTACACAAAATATTGAATAGTTAATTAATATTCAAAAAATACAGTTCATCTCCGTGAAGCCCAACGACTCGCATTTTAGGTCTCTAGCGCAAGTTGTAGTCCAACAATGTAGTATTACGTATGTAAATTCATAGAATAAACTTTGATATTAAATCAAAAACTGAAAACGATGAGTATACATGATTTGTTTCTAAATCAAACAGTTTTTTATTTTTTTTAGTTTTTTTTAGTTTTCTGTTTTTTCAAACAGAAATCGTTATTTCAATGCAAAATCACATTTTTATAGAATATCCCGTGCTTGCGAGAGAATTGTCGATCGTTCGCTCAGTTGCGCTATTCGATCTCCGTTGGCAAATCATCTCATTTCGTTTTTTTCCGGCCACGTTCTCTTACATCTAACTCGTTCTTGCTGTATGGGCATCGGCTGCTGGAACACCTGGATTCTGCGAGGATGAAGTGCTGCTCCTCATGGCTCGCTCCTTTGCTTTGCAATTCTTACTATGAAGCACGTCTTTCCTTTCGATTGTCGTCTTGTGTTATGTTCTCGTCGCGTTCTTTCTTTGCTGTAACTCGACAAAGAAAGAACTCGACGTCGGAGATAGTTGTCTTCTAGCTATATGCGTCTTCACCTTCATTACATGCATTTCAGCACTCCGTCTACAGCGGGTACAGAAGAGGCAGAAGATAAGTGTTCAAATTCTGACTCCTTTTCTTACTTTTGTTTGTTGTTTTCATGTCGGAGGACGTAGCTCATACTGTTGATGAAGTTTGTGTTGTTGATCCACCTGCCGATGATGAACTTTTGTCTATTCCGTCTATTTTCATACCGGAAGTGGTTGCCGATGATGAAGTTTTGTATATTCCTTCTACTCCCATATCTGTAACTCCTTCATAGAATGTCGAGAGGAACTGCAAGAGAACATTTTCCACGTCTTCGAAGTCGTTTGCTATCACGAAAGTAATGTCTCTCGAGCATGTCATGTCAATCATTTTTGCCGACCTCTTAGTTTGGTTCCTTACCTTGTTATTGCGGAACTCTGCTATCCTTCTCTGATGTTGATCTCTATAGACATATGTCGTACATTTATCTAGATTTTCATTATAGTCTTGTACCGCTCGAATTTTTACTTCTCGGGCTGTATTATGTCTTTGTTAGTAAATATTTCTTCATACTGAAGATTGTCTTGAGGCCGTTGTCGATCCGTTCCATTATATAGATACAGAAGGAGCTTGGCTTGTCTTGCAAGATTCTCATTCCAAAATATTCTCATATTCAAAATTTCTTCAGTTTGCCAATGATCCTCATCTTTTAAAACCTACAGTGGTTGTTGTATACTGCCTCAACTGCGTCCATTGTCTTTGCCAAGACGTAGATATGAAATCATTCAGATTCGCTTGCAAACACTATCCTTCTTCACATGTTGCTCATACGAGTAGCCAGCGTCCGCACACGCTGTCACCTCTGAGCACAGAAACACGTACGGTACCTATCCTCAAACGACTAGAATTATCTATTACAATGAATTGCACCAGCGGTGTCGAGGTGAGAGTTTTCCTAGGAAAGGCGGAACCTTCTAGCTGTGATATGATCGTAAAAGTTGTGTTACGTCTACTCAGAGAAGCTTTGGACTTCTGGCTGTGGTTACTTACTCAAGAGTAGGCTTCAGGTCATAAGGGACACTATAGACACTCATACATGTTGATTGGATCCTCTAGTATGTTCTGGAAACGAAAATCAAGTAATAAGATCAGAAAGTGAACTTTAATAGTCAAGAATCAGAAACATATGATGGCTTAGACCTCAAAACTTCTCCTACATGTAAATTAGACCCTACTGAACACACATACGAAGTTTCAGCCTGAGATCAAATTCTAGCACCGAGATATGGACTGAAACGTTCTAAGTAAAGAATTTATGGCAATTTTTGATACCCAGATAGCTATTTGACCTAGAACAGAGAATTGGCTCAATAACTTTCAATGATTCTTACAAGATTTGGAGTCTACAGCATGCTGAACATCTTTGTGAAATTCGGCCTCGTGATTGTACACATTTCTTCCGATCTCGATATCTGATGTTGCTGCTCTAGATTGAGAGCTTTTCAGATCCCCTCTGCTTCAGAGGTCGCCCTGAATTACTAACTCACTCAGTTGACATGAAAATTTCTAGACAGTCTTAACCTTGCTGACAATGAAAGTGACCACGATGGTTTGAAGCGATTTTCTCAATTTTGCTGCGATTGACACCGAAAATTCCAGAATCAACAAAAGTGATGCAATTCTAGCATAATCTGAAGTTCAATCTGCCCTAACTCCTTCTTTATTGCTCCAAGTCGATCAAGAATTTCACTGACAGCGACTGGCACGAGGAGCCATATCTTCATGTGTTCTCATATTTCAGAATGTCTTTATCAAATGCTCGAACTCCTCTTTAGACCTCTACATCTAAGTTTAGCATTTCATTAAAGATAAAAATAGACCAATGGGAGTTCATTGCTTCACTTCCCCGTCCTTTTGCGCTTCAAACTACGTGGTGACTTCATTTCATCCATAGGCTACCACATCAAGTCCCTAAAGTGACAGCGTAAATCTTAAACTACATGCAAAGATATGTAAAATAACACGTAATCTCGAAAGATAACTTAACCACGCTAGGAAGCATGCATGTGCGACATGTAAGTGCAACCCATAAGCTTAAACTATATCAACATGGTAAACAACCTACTAGGACTCAAAATATATAACATCCTCCAGAATCGACTTCTCTGAGGTCATAACTTCATTCAAAAAGACTAACTCTTGACAGAGAGATGAATTATTTACTATGTGAAATGATTCACATCACGACATCCACTCCCTCTAAACCTGCACATCCTCCGGCATGTGCTAACCTTTTCATCCTTCTGTTTGCTCTTCATCATCGTCACTCTCCTCCGCCCCAACCACTTCAGTTGTCAGAGCGTCCTCGTCTCTTGTCATCCTTTGCTTAGACTCCAGAAACCTGAACAAATCTACTGATCCTCCACGTTGTTTGAACAACTTCACTCGTTTGTCAGCCACAGATAGTTCCAAAGGAGTACCATCTAGCTCCATAAACTATAAGTGGCATTCTCATACACATAACACAACATAAGGCTCGAACCATCTTCGCGAGAACTTACGACGAGTAAAATGCTGGTTCTCCAGCATGCTATCATACACCAAAATCCAATCATCAACACGTATTGACGTCTGTGAGTTTTGTCAAAACGCTCCTTGTTTCTGACTCGAGCCACCTTCAACTTCTCTTGCGCTACAGCAAGATCCTCCTCGCTTCGCTCCAATTGCCTAGTTCGTAAAGCAGAGAGTGAAGTACGATCTATATCATCTTCCCACGGTAGAGTAGCCCACGTAGGAAAGTTCTCCTCAGCATATGATCGATTTCACCCCCAACATAAGCTCAACTGACATATAGCCAATCGTGGCACTATGTGTAGTTTTATAAGCCCACAAAGCAAATGGGAGTAATCTCAACCATTCTCTAGGCTTACCATCACATGCTTTCACTAAAGCGTGAATAATAAAAGAGTGTCCTCGTTCACTCCTACCAATGCCCTCTGGATTCATGACAGTAGTAAGCCGAAGCTTTACTCCATAACGAGCAAAGAACTCTTTCGCTTCTGCGTCTCTTAACTCGTCCCTATCTGCTCGTAACCTTTCAACAGATCCATAATGACAGGTGATATCTTCAAGCACAAACCTACATATATTCTTTGTAGTCTTCGTTCGTAGTGCTCGTCCCTCCACATAGTTGGAGAGATCTTCTCGAGCCAACACCAAGTAACGCATTCTCCATAACTCCGGCGACATCATCACAAGATCAAGGTCCCACTGAAAATGGATACTAGGTGGATAGATATGTACAAGCTCATCTCTGTAACGGGCCTTGGAGTATAATTGACAATGCAGACACGACCCAACAAAATCCACCACGTCTTGATACAAACCCTTCCACCAGTATTGCTTCTTCATCTTCGTGTAAGTAGCCCAGACTCCGCAGTGTCTAACCCACAAGGTGTCATGAAACTCCTTCAGTAGATTCAGCTCATCGGTTGATCATCCACCACTCTAGCAAGCATTCCGTCTCTTCTTTTTTGACGTTTCCACAGATAACCTTCGCGTAGAAGATAATTGTACGTCTTTCGTCTGATCTCCTTGAACTCTACATCACTCCATCCTTCTCGTCTGCATAATGAACTCAGATAGAATCCAATGTCACGGGACTTCTCCGTATAGAACTCCTCGCTGAACGGCAGTGATTCCAAGTCTGAAGTCTGCTGACCAACTTGGCACCAAACATCTCTCTTTTCTTCATTTCCGACTTCTGCAAACATCTCTTCCTCATATGTATAACGAACCCTATATAACATGTCTGCAACAGGATTATCCTTTTTTGCTATATGTTTCAGCTCAGGGTTCATACTCCGGATATAAGCAATCCATCGTAACATTGCTATGTCTGGAGTATTACCGTTTGCTATCATACCTAGCAAAGACAAACAATCTGTTTCTAAAACCACACGAGCTCCAATCAAGAAATCTCTATCTACCTTCATAGCAGTAACAGCACTCCACAACTCATGCTTCACTTGAGGGTAGTTACGCTGTTTGTCCGTTAGGATCCGCGCTCCAAACCTAGAAATAAAGCATACACCATCTGCGTCTTCCTGGCCAACTATCTATCCAATCGCCTTTGGACTCGTGTCAACAGTTAGTATAATAGGTCTTCCGCTCTCGTAGTTAAGTCTCTTTAGTACAGGTGGAGACTTCAGAATCTCTTTCAGCTGCTCCATCGTCTTGTAATGTTCTTGCCGCCAAGTAAACCTCTTCTCTTTTCTCAGAAGTGCATACTGAGGCTCGGCAATGTGTGCATAATGAGGAATACTCACACGAAAGAACACACAAGCTCATAAGAATCGTCGAACCTCATTGATTTTGGTACAGTTTGCTATCCTTGCTATAGCATCTACCTTCTCTAGGTTTGGCCGTCTCCCAAAAGTACCGCATAAGTGACCAACCACCACAATCTCTGACATTCCAAAACGAGATTTGATACCTGACAGAGTGAGGTGTACCTCTTCCAAGCGTATCAGAATCTTTTTCACATCTCGAATGTGGTCTGCAACGAACTTTTTGCAACCATCAGAAATCACATATTCGTCCTTGTCCTCCACCGGATAGCCTTTCATGGGAATATCATCCAGAAATGGGATAGTGACCTCAGGTACAAACTCTTGAAACATCTTATGCATTGCGTTTTGCATATGGGCTACTGAGTTTGTCGCGCCGTGAGGAAGAGTACACATCCGCATCAACCTCAAAGGTATACGCATGATAGTCAAGTCTCTACTCTCCAAGTTGGAACTGATCATAACTTGAAAACAAATCTCTAATAGAATAGATCGATCTTCCAGCAAACGCCTCAGCTACTTCATCAACCACATGTCCTGTCCCAACGTTTCGAATCGTGATGTTATTGATAGGCTGCAAGTCTTGGATGAAGCGTACGGCTCTTATCTTCTTAGATATTGTGAACCATCGATTAGAGTACGGAGCCATAGATGGTTCAAGAATACTCATCCGCATCCTCTCCTTCAGTAACTCAATGACCTTCGGTAGCAGGACATGAGAGACTGGAATCAGTTAGTCAAGAAGCCACCCCTCCTATCTAGAGCTTCTCGAGTGTCTCTCGAGTAAACTTGTGTCCTTTCTGTTTAGGATCTCTCAGTACAAGCTCAGTGGCCGCTAACTCCATCTGCTATCGTGAATCAACAGATAACTGGGTTGTCACTGTTCATCTTCTTCGCTACAGTTTTGTATTTGGTGTGCACCTCTGCTTCTTAACGAGAGCCACACCAGCAGATTGCATCCTTCCATCCACTCTCCAACCTCGGAGGAGGACGAGATTATAAGCACGAGATAATCTCCTCATAGACTTTACGAGAGTGGATGAGGATCACCACCTTTCCTCCCATCTGCTCCATCAACCTGTCTACATCATCCAACCAACGAACAAAAGATTGTACACTTACGAACTCTTCACAAACACCAGAAATCATCTCGTCTTCCTTCAGAACTCATGTACTGCATATATCTACCGCATACTTCTTCATCTGCCTTCTATCCTTCTCAGTTAGATCCTCTACTCGCGTGAACTCAATCCAATAGTCAGAACTGAAAGTCATCAAACCAGATTTCCAACTACGTAAAGTATTGCTACTCTCTGAATCTTGAGCAACCTCTTCACCAGTCTCATGTGACCCCTCAAGCTGCTCAAGCGAGATCATAGTAGCAATAGATCCATCACTCTTGCTATCCCATCATACAAGAGTGGCTTATGAAAACCTTTACTCTTACAGATAAGAAAGTCTCTCAAAGTCTGTCGATTTTGTTCGTGGTTCGTACTAACGGTCAAAAACTGGACAAATGTCTTTCATCTGGACTACGGATCTTAGCATAATGAGATTCGTCATCCATCACCTTGGTCTTCATTTGAACTGCAGTGATTTAAGGTTGACCAATGATCACAAGATATGAAGCAGAAGATTGTACGAAGAAGTGATGATCTATCTCCACATCATTTATCTTCATCTTCATGTCAGGACAAGCGTCGTATAACTCACCCTTCTGGTTGTTTGCAGCACGTAACACCAACCATGGTTCAGTTCGATAGACCACTGACCTCTCTCATACACCTCCTGTGACATGATGTTGATCTCATATCCGTGATCAACTAAAGCAGTAACAGGTTCAAGTAAACTTTCAAGACAGACTCGTGTAGCAGTCGTAGCACGAGTCCAATGTCTTTTTCTGAAGTCACTATCTGTAGCTGGACTCTCCTCGCCAGCTTCCTCATCGTCAAACTCAATGGTATTGGTACCAGCAACTAACGCTTCTTGCTGATATCTCGTGTCATCAGCTTCCTGAAAATGCATCTTTCTGAACTCTGCATCATTCAGAGAAGCTCCAACTGCATCTATCATCTGACTTTCTACTTGCTCGGACATCACTTGTCTCGTTCGTTTGATGATGTCGATGATCAGTTCGTGAAACTCTCTCTTTGCAATACCAAGAACCTCCTGAAGAGAAAACTCAATTCGTGCGTCAAGTATTCTCTACTTCAAGATGCTCTTGAGATCAGTTGAAGTTTCTATGTCTGTTGCCAACTTGTAAGTCGGTCCCTTCTCTTTCTCTTGGGCAGTAAACCGCCTACCAGCAGTCGTTGGCTCTCGTTGGGATCTCTACACGTCCTCCATTGGATCTGGTGCAGGTGGAGGAGCTGCAGAAGTAGACGGGACGTCCGTTGGAGAGACTGGTCGCCTCCTTGTGACTCTCCGTCTATCTCCAATCTCTTCTGGAATTCCAGTATCAAGTTCATAGGCTTCTCGCCGCCTCTTCTCCTCCACAGAAGCATCTTGTCAGTGAACGTGTTTATCCACGTCCAAGAATGTTTTGATAGACTCAGCGTCAACAATATCATCCCACCTTGTGACCCTACGGATAGTCTCAGCTCCTCTTTTCAGTATTTTCAGAAGGAACTGGAGCAATACTCTTCTCAACAGTCCTATCTAGCAACGTAGTACTAGAAGAAACTTCAATGTGCCTGGCATATACATCAAAATTTACCGGTGGTGCCATCAGCCCATTTACAGTTGCAGCCGTGGTAATCTGAGACAGATTTCTCATGCCTCCTTCCCCAAACTACGGCTCTCCAATCGAAGAAAGGTACAGCCTATTGTTCTAGTAGCGAACCACACCATCTCGCAAAGCAGTTGGAAGCTCTTGACAGTCTCCTAAAAAATGATCAAGACTGTCACACCTCTATGAACAAGAGCACCTCTTGGACGTGCAGCAGCAACCGCCGGTGACTGCTCTCTCTGCAGGTCATCTAGCTCCACCTTTAGTTCTCGCATCTGCCGAATCAGATCTTCGATCTGGTTCTGCTGTCCATGGTTCTCCGCAGGTCTTTGAACAAATGTCCTTTGTGTAGGAATTGACACAACTGGCATCAAAGGAACTGCAGCCGAGACAGCAAGTCTGGGAGCAGGAGCCGGAGGTTGTTGTATTTGAAGAGCAGCGCGAGGTTGAGAGGTCACTTCTACAAGCGGACGTCCTCCCACGACCACTCTTCCACGCCTTTGTCTTGTTAGTACAACAACAACATCCTCGACTCTCCCCCAGTCAGTAGTAACTCCTCTCTCAGCTGATCGATCAGCCAACATGAAGCATAACCGATCTGTCGTAGCATCATCGGTAGCTTGCAAGAAAAATTCTGTTCTCCTAACATCTAAGGTTATGCGCTCAACGTTGAGAGCTGTCGATATCTCTTATCAAACTCTCTCAACAACTCGTTCAATCTCATCATACGACCAAGTTGTTGCTCAACTTAGTCCAGAAACGTCCTCCTAGTAACTCTCTCTGAATCTTCTTCAAGAAACTCCTCTCGAAGAGATCGCTCAAAACTCCTCTAGATACCGAGATTTCTTCTCTACACATCCTTAACTTGATCTCGCAATTCAAGAATCATAGCTAACTCGAAATTGGCTATCATCTCAACGTCAGTAACTCTAACCAGCTCCATCTCTCCTCGGTACTCACGCAGATATCTATAAATATCTCTACCTTCAAACCTTCCACATCCGTTCACAATAGCTTACAAAGCCTTGGTGGATTTTAACTCACCCCTTCCAATGATCGGATGCTGTTGGACCACGGCCGCAAGCGTCTTCAAAATCTCAGCTGTATCGAGATCAGATGCATGTCGTTCTAGTTGTAGGTGCTACAAAAGATGCTGCAGTAAACGTAAATGCAGCAGCCATAGATATAGCAGCAACAGCGCTTCTGCTCTTCCGATCCCTCTTCTTCTTCATCTTAGAACTCAACGTCACGGTCAATCACCCCAAAATCTCTCAGTGGAAGCACCAGATGTCGAGGTGAGAGTTTTCTTGAGAAGGACGGAACCTTCTGGCTATGATATGATTGTAAAAGTTGTGTTACGTCTACTCAGTGAAGCGTTGGGCTTCTCGCTGTGTGGTTACTTACTCAAGAGTAGGCTTCAGGTCATAAGGGGCACTATAGACACTCATACATGTTGATTGGATCCTCTAGTTGTTCAGGAAATGAAAATCAAGTTGAACTAGCAGTAATAAGATCACACAATGAACTTTAACGGTCAAGAATCAGAAAACATATGATGGCTTAGACCTCAAAACTTCTCCTACATGTAAATGAGGCCCTACTGAACACACATACAAAGTTTCAGCCTGAGATCAAATTCTAACACCGAGATATGGACAGAAACGTTCTGAGTAAAGAATTTACGATAATTTCTGGTACCCAGACAACTATTTTGACTTAGAACAGAGAATTGGCTCAATAACTTTCGATGATTCTTACATGATTTGGATTCTACAGCATGCTGAACATCCTTATGGAATTTGACCTCTTGATTGTACACAATTCTCCAGATCTCGATCTCTGAGGTTGCTGCTCTCGATTGAGAGCTTTTCAGACCCCCTCTGCTTCAGCGGTCGCCCTGAATTACTAACTCACTCAATTGACATGAAAATTTCTAGACAGTCGTAGCCTTGCTGACAATGAAAGTGACCATGATGGTTTGAAACGATTTTCTCAATTCTGCTGCGATTAACACCGAAAACTCCAAAATCAACAAAAGTGATGCAATTCTGACACAATCCGAACTTCAATCTGCCCTAACTCCTTCTTTATTGCTCCAAATCGATCAAGAATTTCACTGACAGCGACTGGCCCGAGGAGCCTTATCTTCATGTATTCTCATATTTCAGAATGTCTTTATCAAATGCTCGAACTCCTCTTTAGACCCCTACATCTAAGTTTAGTATTTCACTAAAGACAAAAATGGACCAATGGGAATTCATAGGTTCACTTCCCTGTCTTTTTGTGCCTCAAACTACGTGGTGACTTCATTTCACACATAAGCTGCCACGTCAAGCCCTTAAAGTGTCAGCATAAACCTTAAACTATATGCAAAGACATGTAAAACGACACTTAATCCCGAAAGATAACCTAACCATGGATAACATGTAAGTGCAACCCATGAGCTTAAACTCTATCAACATGGCAAACAGCCTAGTAGGACTCAAAATATATAACATCCTCCATAATCGACTTATCTGATGTCCTAAATTCACACAGAGAGATGAATTATTTACTATGTGAAATGATTCACATCACGACAACAGAGATCTTGGTATGGAGAAATATTGGCTACTTCTGTGTCATTTCTTTCAAGACGAGTGCAATGATGGTTTGTTGTCTATCGAAAGAGAGAGAAGTCTTCTACACTTGCATGTACATGGTGTTATATGTCTTGAGGCTAGTAGTAGTATGCAGGTGAAATAACATTTGCTGATAGTTCTTGGCTCGAAAGGAGTGAACAGACCTGTCGGAGGGGAAGTTTGCATAAAACTGCTAACTAACAGAGGCCTCCATACCTTTGTGGGTATGGTGGGGTACTGCATGAAAGACAAGGCTGAGGCTCGTCACAAATCGTCTATGAAGAACATTACTGCAGTATGCTTGAGGATAGAGATAACTCTTTTTTATGCTGCATATACGAAAATTCACGTGGAATTGAACTGCAACAATATTCTACAACGGGCCCTCCAGTTCAACAAGTACAAGAGCAGACATTCATTAGGTACAAGTTTGAAAACTTATCTCAGGTTTATGACCATATCTGATAAACTATTCAATATAATATAAACATGCTCATTCTAACATCCATACTATTCCAAATGTTTTGCTTTGTAGTTACGATTCATCATTGCTCTCAAGATGATATCAAGATTCAAATCATTTTATATATTTCTTGCATATCTTATATATTATCGATACTCGAATGTACATAATATTCATAACATTTCTCACATTCTCCATTATATATTTTTTCATTTCAAAAATTATCATATGTTAATATATTCTCATCTAGCTAAACAAATTAGTCTACTTATTTTCTTCATACGCTCATCATTCGAACCATTCAATAGAAATTCATATACATCGAATTAAAGCTAATTTCAATAATTATGACACCATATACTCCTTCATATTTTCTAAGAATAATTGAACACTTTAAAACAAGTCGCTACGCATGCAATGGAATTGCAAAGGCTATGCGTTTGCAAGACCTCACAATCCTAGAAGGTTAAATCTGCGAAGGTGAATATTAAAAGTGCAATCCATCTCACCTCACGAGTCTTAGAAGGTGATGCATATGAAGGTGTAATTCTATAGATGTGGATGAATGTTAAAAAATGATGAAAATTAATATAGTCTTTGAAAGCCATGATAAGATTATCTTCGGATATTGGAAGAAGTAGTTTTGAAATTTATGTAACTCACAACGGGCATCTTTCAACATGTATTCATATGTTGATAGTAACATGTCTGCATCATTTATGCAAATATATAGTTGTGAAGCTTCGGATCATTTTGATGATAGTGATCCTAAGAATCTTCTGAATGTATGAAAATGTAGAAGTTTATGAGTCTTTGGACCGATTCGAAGGTAGTGATAAGTTACAACTGCAGAAAAGAACATTTAGAATGTTGTGGAGGTTAGGAAGGATAATTTCAGACTGTTTTATTACATACATTTCAAAATTTATGGAAGTTAAGAAAAGATACATAAATGACATTGTGTTATTTTGTTTGTGTATGATGCAATTATTGTTAAAATATAAAAGAGTATATGATGTCATAATTGTTGAAATTAGCTTTAACTCGATGCATATGAATTTGTATTGAATGGTTCGAATGATGAGCATATGAAGAAAATAAATAGACTAATATGTTTAGCTACATGAGAATATATTAACATATGATGATTTTTGAAATGAGAAAATATATAATAAAGATTGTGAGAGATGTTGTGAAGATTATGTACATTGGAGTATTGATAATATATAAGATATGCAAGAAATGTATAAAAGGATTTGAATCTTGAGGTCGTGTTGAGAGCAATGATGAATAGTAACTCTGAAATAAAATATTTGGAATATTGTGGATGTTAAAATGAGTATGTTTAAATTGTATTGAACAATTGTGGATGCATACATTTAGGAATTATGCAAAGTCAATAGCTCATGACATGATGATGATTTACAATTTATAAGAAATGTTGTTTTCAAGAAACGTAAAAGGGAGTACCTTGTTTCGCAAGTGTTGAAAATCTCTTGAATCTGAAATATATGGTCATGAACATCACTCGTATAGCTCTATTGATGAGTATACGAATAAAAGAAAATTTGATTTGTTTTTCACGTAAATGAGAACATATTAACAGGTGATGGCTTTTTATAGAAAATAAAAATAGGATCATGATCTGTCTAATAAGCATGTGATGATGAAGAGAGATTTTCATATTGGGGTACGTTAGTCCATATTTGATCTAGATTTGATCTGTATTTTGTGGTTCGTTTTGTGAAAGTTGGAAAAAATCTGAATGAATTCATGAAAGATGCGAAAGATATAGTTTGATGATCATCAATTTTGAGCATATCAATACTGAAATCTCCTATGATTATCGTGAGATAATCCTTAGGTATGTTTTGAATAATGGTAGTAAAATTGATCAAAAACTCATCGACATGCATACGAAGAGATTTTTATACAACTATGATGTGAATTGCATGACGAGTTAGAATGTTGAAATCTGCAGAAATTATTTCCATGTTATGAGTTCCAAAAATATTATGCGCCGAGAGTTGTATTGTGTTTTGATATATTAGTAGCAAACCTCGACTTGTGTGCCTATGTATATATTGAAAGCGTCTGATGTCTATGAAATGTGGAACAGAAGTAGGATTTTGTATAAGTGTCTCACTGAAGCACAAAATATCAGATAGTTGTAAATTATGATATGCTCGAACATCAAGGTGATGTTTTATTAATGATCTTGTGTTTAGAAATTGTATGAGCATGTAAGTGGAAGATGAGATATTCATCTGGAGATCATGGATGTTGAATTGCCATGATAATTTTAGTTTCAATCGTTCCATTTCGAGAGTGACTCTGCTGTCTACAACTATATGACGACGCTCGATCAATTGTAATATATAAGTGCTTAGGATTTTTCACTATGGATAATGCAGTGTATGTCAATCCATGTCGATTTACGTGCTTGGTACTGAAAGCTACATGATGCATGGTCAATCCTTGTGATTTGTGGATAGTTCGTGCAGATGCTTGTTGAACATGGAATTGTGTTCTAGTGATCTTGTGTTCTCTGGTATATTTATTGATTGGAAATTGTTGTGGAATTTTCATAATAGGCGTCCAAGATGGATTGATGTTATTAGAATACAAATGTTTTTGTTTGTTCCTTGTTTGTGTTCTAATCTTTGGATCAAAGAATTGGATTCAAATGATTTGATCATTGTTATATGAATTTGTGGACATGAAAATTCCATCGCTTTCATTTGTAAGTTCATCTAGTGTGTTATAATTATAACATGGTAACTTTTTAGAGATAAAGTACCGTGTAATCCAGCTTTGTCTTTTGGATTTATGGATATCTTAAATCTTTTCGATATAACGGAAGAAAAATGATCTTTTGAATGGAATAAATATTCATTCATATCAGTTATACTAAATACTTAAAATAAATGAGGTATATCGTTTGGTTTAGAATACATTTTTTTATAAGTTGAATTTAAATAATGTAGATCAGAAGATGTTTGTTGGTTGATGCGAATATGATTCAAAATTTGTATAAAATCTATATTGTTCTGACGCATAGGTTGAGTCAGTTCATAGTGTTTGAAAGATGAAGATCATATGTTAGTGGTAATATTTTGAGAACAAATATTAGAAGACTGGAAAATCCATGAATCTTGAACATGTTGTACTTGATAAAAATCACCGCAAATAATTATATCTATGCCACCGAATGGAAGGTTGAAATTCTGAGTTATTTGTTGTAGTCTTTGGTTTATGTAAGAGAACATTCTTGCGCCCACTAGAGAGATTTCGTCTATCACTAATAATCTTAATTGGCTATAATATTTGATGTATTTATCCAGTCAATCTGGACTTAATTTTGATTCGTTCATATCGTAAGAGTCTTTAGGGATTGCTAAGGCACTATGAATAGTTATTCCTTGTGTATATGCAGCTCATCATGTGTATCCTATCTTCAAAACTTTTATTTGTCCGGGATCATTAAATCTGGATTTATCATCATCATATATCCATGACAATCCTTATATAATTTTTAATAAGGTGAATGTTTTACCGGTTCCTGCTTCTCCCGTAAGAAATAAATGGATTGGTTCATGTGGAAAAATGTTTTTTTTGGTACATACAATCATTGAAGATTAGCTTTTGTTGTTTGTTCAATTGGCGTAATTCAGCACAAAATGACTATATTGGTATTAGAGGATCTTTGAGCGGGAAGATTTCTTCACGATTCGTAGTCTTAGAAGTACATTTAAGAGTAATCGTTGCATCAAGTCGACATTGTCCAAATCCAAATTGCTTGAATCTTGTACCGGTTCGCTTTTTTTGTTATGATGTTCTCTTATTTCTTCAAGTTCTGCCACCTCATCCTCAAATTTCTTCCAATCCTCGTTTAATTCGTCCGTATTGTACTTAAAAGTATATCAATTTTGTAACAACAAAATATGTGATTTATGTCTATTATATGTATTTTTCCATGTTTCAGTTGAATTTTTAATGTTGTTCTCGTCGTAAAGGAAAGGGACATATAACAGCACTTGCTCTCTGAAATAGTCTTCCGGTTGTTTATATTAGTCAAAACATATCCATCGAACAATTTTAGATTTTCTCAATTTTTTATTTTGTGAAGTATTAAACTTGGCTACGAATTCTATCAAAGACATTGAATTTGTTTGTAGATGTTGTAGACGTCGTGCATACTTATCTATGATGGATGGCAATCCTATGTTTGTTGAAGAATCATCTTCAGAAGATAGTTGGTTGGACTTTTGAGGAGGAAGGTTCGATCGGATGGACTCCTAGTGTATATGAATTGAAAAGAACGAGAAGCATGATACAAAGGTAGTTTTAAGATTATGTAGATGGCTAATTGAGCCAAAACTTGTCTAGAATTCAAGAATGCATTGCCTAACTTTTTTATCCGTGTGGTTACTTCTTGATTTTCCTCGATATATTTATTGTTAATTTTCTTCATCTCATTCGTTATTGTATTGTCTACTTCTGTTAGATATGAGGTACAATATTGTGCCGCATCATGTGGATCCAACACGTATTGACAATCTGTGTTGGCTTGTCAAATAGAAGCAGCATTTTTTGGAAAAGAATTAATGTAAATATCTATTGGATGACGTTTGAGATATATATAAAGTTTTGATAAAGAATATCTAAGAATATCTATATAAAGCTAATAAGTAATTTTCACATGTAAGTTGTAAATGTTGAAGATACTGATCGAAGTTCATATCCAATCCAGTTTTGAAAGAAGAAATGATGTTTGAAATTCTAACAGATTTAAGCTTTATATCTCTCGTCGTTTCATCATTAAGTTCATCGTTCGTTAAAGGATACAATATTGTCATTTTTGACATGGGGAATCAGTGAGGAGTGCCCGTTGAGATAGAATTATACCACGGATGGAAAACGTTGGATATTAAGAGCAGCAAGAAAACGATCAGGTATTGTATGCACATTGATTTTTTTAAGACATTTATCCTTTTTTGTTAAGAAAATATATATAATAAATTCACCATTTTATTTTTTCATGGCGAGAATTTTTTGTAGATGAAGAAATGTTGAGAAGATTAATAATTTAATTCATTAAATAAATGAAAAAACTCGATTAGTTAAATGAAATATTTGAAATCAAAATCGACAAGAAGAAGAAGATATTTTCTTATAGCAAGAATTTGTGTGATGATGAGTTTGACATCTGATCATCTCTTCGCTCAATAAGTGATGATCAGTAGAAATGTACTCGTCTATGAAAGTTGTTGTTGATTCATCAGGATCTATCTTGAAAACATGAGCATTTTTTATCCACAATAGTCCGTGATCATGTGGACTACCTCTGCTTTGAGATTCAGTTACAAAAAAGAAATCAGATATATTTCTCAAAATTAATTGGTTATGTTGAATAAGTTTACGAAAATATTGAGTTATATGTTCGTAATATCATGCACATGTGACAAGATGTTGTCTAAGAAGTTGTTGTTTTTGTGAAGAACTTAAGGTTTCTTCATCGTCCGGCAATGGTATATGGTTATCCATTTTGTTCAATTTGAATAAGGTGTTCATCAACGGTTTTCAGTTTTTTTCGTTCGAAGTTAAAGTAATGAAAATTGTAGGTTTTCCTAATTGTCGGATCATCGCAAAAAGATTTTGCTTAACGACTTGGTAATAATCTAGAGTGAATCGTAATTGGGACAAACAAGGAAAAGCTTTATCTGATATAAGAAGTCGTTGTTTGAAATTGTCGTCCTTGACTTCTTTCGTCGTCAAAGGAGAGCCTTGTAGTTTAATTTTCTTTACTCGAATCTAAGAAATGCTTCGAATTTTCTAGATGCATGTTTTGGACATCTTGAAAAAGATGTTTGGTCAATGTCCAACAAATTTATGAGTTTTGTATAATAATTCTCATGAAGCTAGTTTGTGATATGACATCTTCGAAATGATTTGTTTGTTTCTTTCGTTGCCAAAAAACAAACAAGGAAAATTAGTCTGTTCACTAAATTCATCTTTGAATAAACTCAAAGGGTGATATCCCTCGCAAGGAGCCACAATAAGTTTATACTTTTCATTGGAGTAAATCATTTCAGGATCTTAAAAGTTTGCAATAAATGTATTAGTGTTTGTGTTCGGTTCATGATTATTTTCATCGAACTCGTTATTTGTTTCGATGATTTCTACTTCATCGAATCGGAGTTGTTCTTTGAAATAACTGTCGTTGAAAGTGTGAATCCAATTTTGTGATAAATGTGTTTGGACCATGTTTGTATTTGACGGGATATTGATAACACTACATCTTAGATGCCATTGTTGGAAACCATTGTATATATGAATGTTTCCGAACATGACTCGCGGTGAGATCAATCTTTCTTCAACTTCGTTTTAAACATTCAAAATATAGTATCGTATTGTTATTGCAAACTCTAGATATCTAAAAAAAAGAGGTATTTTGTTATCGTTAATATACCGCATACACATCAAACAAATCCTTATATTATCTTTAAGCTGTTCGAAAGTTATGTTAGTTGTTTCAGCATAAGAGGAAATGAAATCGTAATGAATTTGATTGATATATTTTAAATTCTTCAAGAAATCACGTTTATAGCATATGTCACATGGAACGTCGAGTAAAGACTTGGAGTAAGTATCTATGTGTTTTCTTCTAATGATAGTTTCTTTTATTTTGTAAAGTACGGTTAGATGTGTTAATTGAATTAGTCTTATTCATTATTATGTATTGTTTTATTTTGTCAAAAAGTGTATTTTTAATTCTAAAGAATTGTATTTCATACTGTTTATGAGATTGTATGAAATTATTTATGACATCTCTTATGGATAAATACGGATATTTCTGATAGAATAACAAGAGTTCCGAATATAGAATGTTTAATTGGTGAGAGTCAATATCTTGCAAAGGATGGTTTACTTTGGTTTTCTAGAGATTTAGTTTATCCATACCTAGTTTATAAATTCTAGTTTGGATAGTGTTTAAGTCATTATCATAAGTAGGATTTTGACTTATAAATTTACGTATTAATTGTACTATTGGTACATTTAGATGAATTAATCGTAAATCTTGCAGTTGTTTCATTATATATTCCCATTTGTCAGTATGAAATTCATCATGAATCAATACGATTGGTTCGTAATGACCAGAACTACATTCATTATCATCATATAGAAGATTGAAAGTAACATGATAAGAGTTGTTGTTTGAAAATTGAATTATATTCTTTCCAGAAGTAGAACTGTAGATGTGTATATTTTTCTGTAGTATGGAGAATAAAGCTAAGAGACATAAAGAATCACCCCACAATCCACCTTCTTTTGCCATTTTACCAACTTTGGTTATATATTCATCTACAGATTCTACATGATGCGACACTCTCAATTCATCTTCCATGAAATAAGATAATATCAATGAATCATGTGTATCTCTAGCTCTTGAGTAGATATTATAAAGTTCAATTTTGAGTTTGATTTCGTAAAGATGCGATAGAAGATTTATGATGCAATAAATATTGTAGGGAATCAAACATACAATCTCTTGGAGTATATATGAAATCTTCACACTTTTTAAATTCGGACAAATCTTTAGACATCTGAACAGAATAATAGAAGGTTATGTTTGTTGTTTGATAAACTTAGAAATTGTAATCCATGAAAATTATGCAAAGGTTGTAATCCACATACTTGATTATGATGACCGTAGTGTTGTTCAACTTGGGTTGTTCGATTATGGGTTGATGACGAAGTTTGAGTTCTATTCCTTCTCCTCTGGGTAGTTTTTTGAGCAAGAAGAATGTTGAGCAGAAGCACATAGATCATGTAATGTTGAATATTTGCTACGTATCATATGTTGCATTAAGTTTAAATTTCATACACTTTCACTGTGTGAAGATGTTTAATGTAATTTGTATAAAATGATGTCATGTTTCAAGCGCAATGAACGTTTCTGAAGTATTTACGTTTGAAATGATCTTGAATTTTATGTTTAATGCAATTAAATTTTACGTTTTGATTTATTTTTGTTCGCAAAGATGTTTGGAATCACATCACGTTTGAATGGTAGTAAATTTCGTAAATAATTGTCATTTCAAAAGCGTTTCAAAGCGTTTCATAGCATTTTTTGTTTTTTTGTTTCTCTCAGTTTATACGTTTCTCCGTGGACTTTATTGTTTCATGCGTTTTGCACATTCATAGAGTTGCACTTGGCAAAGCTACAACATGTTTCAAAAGTGTTTGTTTCTTGACATCGTTTCATGTTTTTGTTTTATGTTTTTTCAAATTTTGATAATTTGGTGTTGCATCCATCTTTTGTTGGCGCCATGAATTTTTGTTTGCCAAAGAGTTTCAAGTTCTGCATATATCTCGTAGGTCAGACTCCGTTTGATCATGTGATATATACCTAAAAAACAACATCAAAGAAAGCGTTGTTGGAAAACTTCAGACATTGTTGAATTTACCTTGGAACTGAATTGATTTGAATTTGCAACTGGTGTTCCTAGACAATGTCTAAAAGCATCAAACTTATCTCTGGGCAATGCCTTAGTGAAGATATCGGCAACATGATCTCTTGTGCTCACATAACTGAGCTCAATCTCTCATGCAAGGACATTCTCTCTAATGAAATGATAGTGCACCTCAATGTGCTTCGTCCTAGCATGGAAAACAGGATTACAAACTAACTTCATGCTGCTAATGTTGTTTGTATATACAACAACAGGATCTGTACACTCCACATTAATATCAGATAGCAGACATTGAAGCCAAATCGATTCGCATGTTGCGTTTGTTGCTCCTCGATACTCTGCTTCCGTGGACGACAAAGCAACTGTGGGTTGCTTCTTAGAAGCCCAACTTATAGCACCGCTTCCAAGTCCAAAAGCGTAACCTGACGTGGATCTCCTGTCGGCACTTCCTGCCCAATCAGCATATGTGTAGTCATGTAACAACAATGGTCCACCGTATCGGTAGTGAAGTCCGTACTGCACTGAGAACTTCACGTAGCGGAGGATCCGCTTGACAGCCTCCAAATGTGATCTCCGTGGTGAGTGCATGAACTGACTAATCAGACCAACAACATAGCTCAAGTCTGGTCTGGTGATGGTCAAGTAGATAAGACTCCCAACCATCTGTCTATACATGCGTGGATCATCCAGCAACTCACCATCCTCTGCTCCTAGCTTTACCCCTTGCTCTAATGACGTAGCAATGGGTTTGCAGTCAAGCATACCAAATCTCTCAAGCATACTGAGAGCATACTGTCGCTGTACAAGCCAAACATCCTTCCCATCTCTAATGAACTCCACATCAAGGAAGTACTTGAGTTCTCCTAAGTCCATCATCTCGAACTCGGATTTCAAGTGATCCTTGATCTGGGAAATAAGCTCCTCAAAGTTACCGATAATGATCAAGTCATCAACATAGATGATGATCACAACAATCCGGTCTCGTATTCTCAATGAATACAAGGTAGAGTATGAACTACAAAGATGGAAACCAAGAGACTGCAAGTAAGAATTGATCTTTGCATACCATGCTCTTGGTGCCTGTTTCAGACCATAGAGAGCCTTCCGTAACTTACATACATGGGAAGGGAACTTAAGATCCTCATAACCAAGAGGTTGCTGCATGTAGACCTCCTCCTCAAGATCGCCGTTGAGGAAGGCGTTCTTGAAGTCCATCTGGTGCATCTTCCAACCTTTCTGAGTTGCAACTGCAACTGCTGTTCGAGTAGTCACCATCTTCGCAACAGGAGCAAAGGTCTCCTCAAAATTGACTCCATGTTGCTGTGCATAGCCCTTAGCTATCAATCTGTCCTTGTATCGACACACGGTACCATCCGAGTTGCGTTTGACCTTGAAGACCCACCTGCAACCAATCGCTTTCTTACCATGAGGTAAGTCTATCAACTCCCAAGTCTGTTGGTGATGAAGCGCAGCAAGTTCAGCTTCCATAGCACTTACTCATTGGGCCTTGTGCATCGCCTCCTCAAACGAACTCGGTTCCTGTTCCTGAAGAACATTGGTCATATATGCATGGTGCGCAGCAAGAAAACTTTCATGCATATACCTACTCACTGGATGTTTTGCCCGCTCAGATCTGCGAGAGGTAATCGGTGCACTAGTCACCTCCTCTTGCAATTGATCTAACGTAGACGCCAAGGTCTGGGACAAAGTATATAGTGGATGTGGAAGACCCACATATCTGGATGAGTCAAACATACGCTGCAATAGCACACGCTCATCCTGTGTAGAAACTACACTAGTTCCACTAGGCTGTGTTACGTGGACTCAAGCGTTAACAACAGCTCTATGTGCAACAGACTCTGATATGGAATCAATGACTTCTCCAGATCCTCCACTCAACGTACTACTCTGAGGTACTACAATGGACTGACTCCTTGGTTCTACAGTAGGTACAGGGATGGCTACGACAGGTGCAGGTGCAAACCAAGACTGTAGCTCATCAAACACGACATCTCTACTGATATAGAACTGCTTGGACGAAGGATTGTAGCACCTATATCCTTTCGTATCAGAAGCATAACCAAGGAAGATACATCTATTTGCTTTCGGATCTAGTTTCTTACGTCTTTCATCAGCTATGTGCACATAACAGATACATCTGAAAACTTTAAGGAAAGAGTAATCAGGCTTACTGTCTGTGAAGACCTCAATCGGTGTCTTGTTGTGGACTGCCGCTGTAGGCGTCCGGTTCATCAGGTACACCGCACATGAAACAGCTTCTGCCCAATAAGGTCTAGGCATGGTCTTCTCATTCAACATCGCATGAGCAACTTCTGTTATGTGTCGATTCTTGCGCTCCGCAACCTCGTTCTGATGCGGACTGTAACTGCAGGTCTTTTGGCGTCGAATGTCATGCTCACTCAGATATGCATCGAACTCTCCAGAAAGAAACTCGCCTCCTCCATCAAATCTCAGACAGAGGATAGATGCTCCAGACTGTTTCTCTACCAACTTGCAGAAAGTCTGAAATGCTGACAGTACTTCGGCAGAGGACTTGTTTCTCAACAAATAGATCAAAGTATAACGCGAATGATCATCAATGAACGACACGAAGTATTGGAAACTGGTCATACTTGGCTGAGAAGCATTCCATACATCAGTGTGAACAAGCTCCAGAAGCTTGTTCGCTCTACTATCTGATCCCTTAAAGGGCTGTCTAGCTTGCAGAATTGACATGCTGCACAGACTCCAGTGGGCTCACTTGATTTGAATTTGGTCAGACCTGTAACCAGGTCAGAACTCGGAAGGCTTTTCAGTCTCTGAAAGTTCATGTGCCCAATTCGCTTGTGCTAGATATCAATGTCAAACACTACTGGACCACTCTGTCCATACATGGCAGCCTGTAACTTATGCGCAGATGCATCTAGTTTAAACAGCCTACCACTCTTGATACCTCGAGCTATGACAGTGCCACTTGAATCTTCAATAAAGCATCCATATTTATTGAAGCGCACTTGTAGACCATGCTCTATCAACTGTCCTACAGATAGCACGTTTCTAGTCAATGTGGGTACATGTAAGACATTCCGTATACCAGTAAACGTTGAAGCAAGAATGTCAAGTGGAATGTTACCCTTGTGCTGGATCTTGTGCTTGGTGTCATCTCCTGTCACCATAAACTGTGGAGTCTCCACATGCTAGAGTGAACTAAACCACTCTCGATGGAGAGTCATGTGACTGGTGACGCCGGAGTCGATCACCCAGTCAGTCTGTGGCTCGAAAGCCGCATAACTCTGATGCGTAGTAATCAGCAACTGCTCCGAATAGACATGCTCAGTGACTGCATAGCCTTGCTGGTTGCTGTTACCTTGTTGGAGGTTGTTGTCGTGTTGTTGTCTGTGATCGTTCTGCTTCTTGTAGCACTGATTCGCATTGTGGCCTTGCTTCTTGCAGTAGTTGCAGGAACCAGGCGCTCTTCTCTGATTGTTGTTGGAACCAGACTGTTGCTGGTTCTGCTGCTTCTGCGGATTCTGCTGCTGCTGCGATTGCTGTTGCTGTCCGTGACCCCGTCCACGTCCAGCATCTTTGCCACGACCCCTATCTCGAGATCCTCCAGAACTTGCAAAATAGACAGATTCTTGCTGACCCGTCGAAGTAGAACTCCCCAGTAGGCGCACCTCATCTCCTAACATCGTAGGAACAAGCTCATCAAACCGCGGAAGAGGTTCTCTGGTCGAAATCGATGTTATGAACTGTTTGTACTCTGCAGGCAGTCTCTGCAATGTGGCTCCGATCAAGACAGTGAGATCAATCTCAACTTTGACAGAAGATAGCTGATCCGCGAGCTGCTTGACATGGTTCACATAGTCGTTGATGCACATCGATCCCTTCTTCACGGTGTTGAACTGTTGCAGCAATTGCAGCTTCTGCGACTCTGTTCCGGATTGAAACAGACGTGCGAGTGCATCCCAAGCTTTCTTGGGCGTATCGCAATCTTGAATGTGGCCGATCATCGATGCTGAGACTGTCAGCGCGATGTAGTGAATAGCCTCGTATGAACACTTCTTCCACTCCTTGAATTTCAGGTCAGAAATTGACACTTCAGGCGCTTTCTCCTCCTCAGTGATAAGATCCCATAGATCTTGTCCCTGTAGGAAAGTCTTCATCCGGAATTTCCACACTTGATAGTTGTTCTTGTCGAGCTTCTCTCCAGTAATCAAAGACACAGACTTCGTCATAGCTGCAATGTCGAAATTGCGCTGTTCTATACGTGGAAAACCTCACAGATCTTTCACGAAACTCGTCTCTCCACACCGCGCGATCAAGAGTTGTCACAAGTCACAAGAAGTCGACTCCACGAACTCCTCCTGCAGCGAGAATGAAGAAAGAAACTGTCCGCGAACTAGAGGTGTACAAAACACGACGGAAACGTCGATAGAACACACCAAGAAAGGTGGAAACTAGACCAAATGAGGTAAAAAATGGACGTGCGACCCCTTGAAATTTTCAAATTCACCCTTATTCGAAACAGTATTTGTTTTAGACTCAAGTCCTAAAACTTTCGTTTTGGTCGAAAAAGATCCGATTGAAAATCTGCCGCTGGAAACCTCCAAATCGATTGAAACTTGACCCAGTACACAATTCGCACCTTCTAAACAAGACAGCCTTTTTAAGGCTGATCGACAGATTTCAGCGAGAAAAAATCGTCTAGGTCTCCGAAATCGCGTTCAAGTTTCTGGTGACGAAAGAAACGGTTTCATCTCACCCGAACGCATCAGCAAGATAGTGCTCGACATCATGCACAACTCCGGCTGCTCTCTCATGTATTCCAATCTCCATCTTGCTCATCAGCAAGGAACACACGCTCTCACCAGCTCTGATACCATATAGAAAGATCGATACTTCGAGGATACTCCAAGAAGAGAGAGAGCGAGTAGACAAGGAAGTAAAATATGAATGAGATGAGAGAGGCTTTGCCTCTCTCTGTATATATAGTGGAGGTGAGTACAAGGGAAACCCTAATGGTGGGTTAGCCCTCTAACTAACTCTAACACCCTAACCACTCCAGCTAATGATAGCCGTCGATCTACTAGAGCTTGGGACTATATCAACAAAATGGACGTTGGACGATGAAGTTACATCAGGTTGAAGATGTGACGAAGATGGAGAAGAACGACTTCGCCGTACTGCGAGCACCGAATGACCTCAATCAAAACTGAACAAATTCTAACTTCGGCACTTGTGGAGGAGCCATCGTTAGATATAAGTAGGAGAATTCATATCATTTGTCTTATTATCGAACACTGTTTAGAGAGACGGAGCGCATCGCATTCTCTTACTTACAAAGTACAATGACTTCACCGAAGCGAGTTAGTGGCGAAGAAAATGTCTTCTCGTATCTTGTCGCAGCTATCTTCGATACATGCGAGGGATGCAGACGTCCAAGCCGTCGAGGCTCCGAGCACTAGATGTCAACCGAGTGGGACGTCGTCGCTATGAGAAGGAGCTGGAGGATATGGGCTTGTCGTTCTTCCTACTTCCTTGGTGGGGAATGGTTTCTTCGAAGCTGGTGCACGAACTGAAGGTGTGCAGACAACATCCGGCGGATGAATCGTATGAGAGGTCTTGTAATTGGACCGAGGCGCACTGATCACACATTTTGGAGATAGACGATGCATGCAAGGACTGCAATCTTTTTTTCGATAGTTCTTCGACAGCAGCATCGACCGAAGCTGTGAAGAACTTTCTTAAGCTGTTCAAGGAAGTACCGCAGGGGAGGAATGGCTACAGGACTAGCCACTATTGCAACCCGAAGAAGCGAGAAGTCGCTGATGCGATAATGGTGATCTTTCGGTCGAGGAGGACGACTTACATGTCCAACTGACAGATCAACTTCATCAAGTAGCTCTTCGCCGAGAAAAGAGCACATTGGGCGAGGATCATCCACCTCCATGTACAAAAGCTATGGGCGAAATAAGACATGGTCTACATCGGAGCATTCGTCTCAGTCTTTTACATGGGTATGGGAGTACTGTCTAACGAAAATCAGAAGAGGTTAGGTTTCGACGCAGCAGCCGTAGACGACGAGTTCAAAGTTGAGCCGACTCCAGTTAGGGATGTACAACTGGAGAGGTTCTTTGACGAAGTTGCCATCGAGGATGCAGCAGCCGAAGCAACTACATGTCAGACCGTGGCCGCAGCAGAACCTCAGAAGGAGAAGGTACCTGACACAGTAAACTTGGACGAGGACGAGGATGTACCGAAGTACCTCCGCCAGTCAGACGAAGCGAGAGGAAGAAGATCTTAGAGGAAACTCCGAGGTCAGCACAGAAGTCACGGAAGAAGATGAAGATGACAAGGATAGTTTGCGCCAAAGATGAAGAAGCTGAAGTTGACACCGAAGAAGAGAGTACTCCTCAGGAGGAGAAGAAGAAAGAAGATACACCAAAGGTCACTACTTCTTCGTCGACAATCGAAACGGTAGAACAACTGGGTTCTTCGACGAAGTACATGCAGGATGTAGTCATACCAATGCTCTACGCCTTAGAGAGTAACCGGGGGTCTTATGAAGAAGTCGTCGAGAGTCGTCGAGAGGAAGCTAAACTCAACAGAGTTAGTTCAGACGATGCACTTCGGTCGAGAGAACTGACACATGAGAAAGAGAACTTACGTGCAGCAGTTCTCGAGGTGAAGAAAGAAGTAGCGGCGAAGACCGAAGAAGCCAAAACCTTGACTTCGGAGCGTGAGGAGGTACTTCGTCAGAAGTTAGTGCAAGGAAAGGAACATGAGAAGGTTCTTACTCTTGTAAAGAAAGAGTTAGATGAGATGCGTCAGCATCACAACTTCGGTGCAGAGTCGAGCCAACCCTGAAGAACTACTTCGCCACAGATTTGGATTCTTCGGGGCTAACATTTCTTTGGCAGATTCAACACGAGTTAGGAGCAGCAGATGTAGAGAGTTCTTGGCCGAAGAACCGAGTAGATAGATTGGGACAGAGTAAGTTAGAGAGCTTAGAGAAGTTATAACGACTATTGAGTTCTCGGTTAGCGAGATAGCTAGGGAGTTAGCGATAGGAGCTGGTGTTGTTCCTGGTGTCGTTTCGAGCACATGACCTTCATCCGACGGACCAGATGTACACCCGACTTCTTAGGAAGAAGATCCGTCATCTTCGGAGAAATCAATATATAAGCGTTGTTGTTCGTGCTCAGTACCTCTATGTGTTTGTTATTTTGGATTTTCTATTTCCTGAGTTTACGGAGTCATTGTGTGTTTGTCAACTTCGGAGATTTATCTAGTATCGTAGTTTGTTGTTGTAGGAATTAGTTTGGTTGCCGAAGACCTTGCTGTTTGACATCCGAAATCAGAGTAGGAGTTTGAGACGAAGTCTGAGAATAGACCAGCACCTGCGAGGTTAGTTTACTATGAAGAAGTTTTTGGACGAAGTTGACTTTGGAGGAAGTTGTTCTTTAGTGAAGACACTTTGGAAGAAGTTGAACCTTGTACTTCAGCGGAAGAAGAGTCTTCTTCGCCAGAGTTTTCGAGAACAGTAGTAGTAGAGATAAATTAGTGTGAAGATACTTAGCGTTTATGGTGTTAGAGGCTACTTAGTAGCACTTCAGCAGTACTTCTTTGTTGTGACATTTACCTCCGTGGCTCTGTTTCTCTGTTGTTTATCTGTTTCTTGAGGTCCCTGACCTGTTCAGTATTTGTTATGTTATTTGTCAAGATTATTAACTTTGTCTTGTTGGATAGATATGAGTTTGATCTCTACCGGGACTGATTTCTGTCCGTGAGAATAAAAGATAACCATAAAGAATCACCTTTGTCACATGTTTATTACTTTTGGATGATCTTTACTTGCATCTCTATGGGTTTGATCCTTAAATTACTACTTTTGAGCATCTTTTGGTTTTCTTGTATGTTACAATCGCTCTGGTCTATTTCTCATTTTTGTGTTCTTAGGAAGAAAGAACCGGCAGTGTACATACATTTGGAGTTGGTATATATTGCAGCATTTGTTTTCGTGGTTGTTTTTCTCTGTCTTGTCTCTGTTCAGACACAACATCTCCATAGTAAGGAACCTCGTATTTTCCTGGACATCCTTCACGCAATATCCGACACGATACGATGGTGAACTCGACGTAAAGGTCCGAGGTGGAGATTTCTGTGTTTGAACTTTGAAGAGGAGGTCAACAATCATGAACGAGGATGAAGATGGGTACGGTTGTTCGGGAGGATGATGCGGACCTGGGATGATGGATATATAGATGATTTGGGGAGGATGAGAGGATGGAACGAGCCATGACTATGGACGGGATGGACGGATCAGAGAGGATACCAGGGGTACAGTTGGATGAAACAACTGCACGTTTGTTTCAAGCCTTCACTTTGTTTTTGCGACAAGAGCAAGAGAACCAACAAAAGGAGGCTTTTGGGACGAAGGCGCTTCGAAGAATGATCGACAAGCTTGATCTATTTGATGGGAGAGACATCTCAAAGTACTTGAGATGTTACAAGACGGAGATGAATTTGGATCAGATATCGGAGAAAGAGATGATCGAAACATTCGAACTCGCTGCGGTGCCTGAGATAAGAGAGCATGTGAAAGGTCTAGCGAAGCGTTTTGGGAGGAACTGGGATATGTTTTCACAGGCGCTGATGGAGGAATATTTCTTGGGAAACTCAAATCGAATAACAAAGAAATCATTTTTGGAGTGCGTCAACCGATCCAACAAGGGTTTACAGCCTACAGAGCTGTTAAAGGAGTTCGAGAGACAAATCTCTCAACTACCTCAGGTGGACAAACTAACATTGGAGACCTACAAGACAGAGTTGTTTCTTCAAGCTGCTGATGAACCATGACAAGAGCGGTTGGAGCTACTTCTGGAGGATGGGGAGGAAGAAGAAGGGTTGACAAGGAATTGGGAGGTTGTGCATGAAGCGGTTGAGCTTCTTGTATGGAGACATACAAGAGAAAAGGTTACAAGGTCGACACCTGTATCGTTGAGTACCACACCAGTTCGGATAGTATCTGAGGTTCAACCTCCAGTTGTGGTTGTAGAGGAGAAAGATCTAACCATCCAGGACTTACAACAAAAGATGCAAGATCTACAAGCTCAAGTTACTAGGCTGGAGGATAAAGGATCGTTGATCAAGACGGAGCTTGTACCCAAACCAATTTGAGTACATCAATGCGTGTGGTGTGATGGAATTGACCATCAACATGGCGATTGCATCGACTTTGCAGAGTCTTTGCAACGAGAGATAATTTGTTGGAAGGATGGAAATGTTGCATTTACAAGTACGAGTACTCTCCTTCAAGCCAACGTTGGTAAAGGAGGGATGAAGAAGTTTGTGGATGATTATCTTGCGACACATGCAGTTGTAGCTATCAAAGCTATAAGTTATGGTGCTAAGGTGGAGGAGATTGAGCATGATCTCCATATGGATGATTTGGATGAGCACGTGGATCCAAGCGAGCTCAAGTTTATTACTGCATCCACGATGTAGAGCGAGAAGAAGGTACAAGAAGAGACTTTTTCAAGGAAGCAAGCTGGAGAGGATAAGGTTCAACATGGAACTATTCTTCATGAACTGGCAATGGAGGACGATCTTTCACAACCGGAGGAGATGGTTGGGGTGCAAACAATGGATGTGGATGATCTGGTTGCAAGCAAACAACAACCGGATATTGGTATGATGCTGAATGTGAAAAGAGGTTGGGAGGAGTGCATTCGAGATGCGAAGGTTGAGTTCTTATCACGGGAGGTTTTGGATGCAATTTCAAGAGAAGTCCATGATGTCACCACTGACATCATCAAGGACGAGCGACCTGCTGAGGATGAAGGAGAGTGGACAGACGCTCTCGAGGCTGCGGGTATAAGATGATGAGTAAGGATGGCTTAAAGGGGAGAAGCCATTGCTGAAGGGTTGAGAGGATGATGCTTGGGGGTTCAAAAAGTTTTCAGAAGAAGGTTGAGAGAATGATGATAGGGAGGTAGTAAGGGTTTTCAGAAAGAAGAGATCATGGAGGATGATGGTTGAGGAAGATACGATGTACAACGAGATAATGATGATTGCAGTTGAGGATTTTGGTTGCAGTAGTGTGGTTCTTTTTTTCAGAAAACAGAAAAGAAGAGTTGGATACATACGATGACATGTACAGACTTGAGGTTGAGGATTACAGTCATGATATGCGGTGATGATTGGAAGGATGGATGATGTCGACTATGACATTTGGATCACAAACCTCGACGATGAGGTTCTACAAGACGGATGGAAGATATTTCTATGGTATGATGGGTTATTCCTTCTATGTCTTCGCACATTGTGTAGATCTAGAGGAGGTGATTGGATGAGAGGTTGAAGAGAAAGTCGATGAGCATGGATCTAGGGAAGATCACGACAAGGTAGAAACTTCAAGATGACGATCAGGTTGCAACCTTGAGGATGAGGTTGACTGAGATGGGAGAGAGGATGACAAGATGAGAACGAGTGTGCGTGCCGGTCCGCTCCTTGGTTGATATCTCTGGTGCATACCGGAGGATGCACAGGTTTGGAGGAGGTGGATGTCATGTCGTGGATCAGTACATGAAAATCAAATTTCGACAATTATCGTTCCAAAGACACTCAAGGGTAAAACAAGCTAGGCTCCAGCTTATGGGCTTTTGGGACGACTTCGTATCTTAACTTTCTTTACATCGATGGATAGAGCTTATTTTCAGCTTTCCATAGGCACTTTGTCTACTTCATTTGGACGCCTAGTGGAGAAGTTACGAAACTCGAAAGATGGGTAAAACAAGTTAGGCCCAAGCTTATGGGCTTTTGGCACAACTTCGGATCTTCATTTTCATTACATAGATGGGTACAACTCGTTGTCAGCTTTCCATGGACACTTCATCTACTTCAGCTGGACGCCTAGTGGAGAAGTTACGAGACTTGAAAGATGGGTAAAACAAGCTAAGCTCCAGCTTACGAGCTTTTGGCACGACTTCAGATCTTCACTTTCATTACATCGATGGGTAGAGCTCGTTGTCGGCTTTTCATAGGCACCTTGTTTACTTCGTTTGGACGTCTAGTGAAGAAGTTATGCGACTTGAAAGAAGGAAAAATCAAGCTAAGCCCTAGTCTACTTGCTGACTGGGTATTAGAGGCTCCAAGCGTTATATTAAAGACGCAAGGGGTCAGCTTCCTGATTATCATAGAAACCTTGTACGTACAGAGACTGACGCAAGGGGGCAGCTTAAAGGGTTAGCTTGCATCTGCGATTTGTCAGCGGACGGTTCGAGAGATTTGGAGATCCAATGCAAGCGCGCAAGGCGTCGTTGGGTTCAGATTTGTGCAGGCTACGCACTGGTTAAGACGGTTTGGGAAGAGACGGATCGAGGGATGTGTTCTGGGAGAAATTGAGATGCAAGAAGGGGAATTTGGGAGCTTCAGTGACCTGTGAAGGGGAGTTGGACCGTTCGGACCGTTACGGAGTCCAAACTTGCTGTCCTTGGATCCATCGGGATCAGAACAACGAGTTCTTCAAGAAATTGAAGATGATACTAAGTTTCATAAGGCGGTTTAGGAATTTTGAGTGAAATTGGTTCGCAGATAAGCGCTTGCGTCAAGTTTTTCATCGTCTGCGACTTGAAATTGGGTTGTTCTTTGCGATCGGTGAGTCAAGCTCTTCGTTCTTGGTACCTACGCGACCAGAAAGTCTTCATCTATGCATAAGAGAAGACAGTACGTGGATGGATTGTTGGTTTGGGTGAGGTGAGCGAGTTTGAGTCGCATGGAGTTCATTTACGTCAGTTTTTTGCAACCTACGGCCAAATTTCTTGCGTGGTTTTGCAAGGGGAACTCCATACGGCTTGTTTGGAGTCTCGTTAGATTCATGATAGCTAGATCTATCTGCCAGAGAATACAGATATCAGATCAAGCGATCCGTTTGAGCGGTGTGTGTGGTTTTAAGTCGTATGGAGGAGTTTTTTAAGGTTCGGTCACCTGGGACTGAAAACCGGTGATATCTCGGTTGTCGAGAGTCGGATCTGATAGTTCTTGAGGTCAACGGAGTCAGGGAAGAAGATCCTATCGACATCTGAAGATCGTTTGGCGAAAGAATAAACTTCTCAGTTAGGCTTTTTTCGGTTTCTTTGCTACGGGTTTTGTCCTTTGAGTTCGTTAGAGATCTAGTTGGCTATATACAGCTTGTGGTAGCTAGCTTTGACTAAGAGCTTGTACGTTGATGTGGTTTGGACTTGGGTTTCAATCGTGTGATACTGGTGTAGCTCTATTTGTTAGCAAAGAGAAGTTTCTCTTGCTTTGAGCTACGCTTCGGTGGTTTTGGGTCAGGGTTGAGTTCGTATTAGGGGCTTTGAAGCATATTACATATCGCTCTGGTCTATTTCTTAGTTTTGTGTTCTTAGGAAGAAAGAACCGGCACTGTACATATATTTGGAGTTGATATATATTGCAGCATTCGTTTTTGTGGTTGTTTTTCTCTGTCTTGTCTTTGTTCAGCACACAACATCTCCACAACCAATAACCTCGCGTTGTCGCGCCATTTGGCGGCTACATGCCTGACTTCTACTCCGACGCTTAGGTTTGGTAGTTCTAGAAGTTAGCTCATATTACTTCTAGTCCTTTATGTATATGTTTGACACCTTTGCATACAGTGTTAACACTATTTTGAGTCCTAGTAGGCTGATAGTATGTTAGTTATCTTGTTCAAGCATTTGTGCGCTTGTGCAAGTGACTTCTTACTTGTCTATGACGTTCAATGTACATAACTTAGGGTTTCCATGCTGATAGGGGTTTAAGCTCATGGATTGTACTTACGTGTTGCCCATGCACGCTTTTTAGCTGGTTTAAGTTTACTTTCAAGGCTGCGTGTCGTTTTAGGTAGTTTAAGTTATACGCTGGCACTCTAGGGGGCTTGACATGGTAGCCTATGAGTGTAGATAAGTTACCAGGTAGTCTAAGGCACAAAAGGACAGTCAAGTGGAGCTATGAACTCTCATTGGTCCATTTTTGTCTTTTGTAAAACTCTAAGTTTAGAAATAGAGCTCTAGAGTGGAGTTCGAGCATTTGGTGAGGTATCTTCGAAATCTGAGAGCAGAGGGAGATAGAGCTCGTTGAGCCAAGCACTATCAGTGAAATTTTCAATCGATTTGAGGCAATAAAGATGAAGTTATGCCCAATTGAAGTCCTGATTATGCCAAAACTGCATCACTTTTGTAGATTTTGGGGTTTTCAGTGTCACTTGCAGCAGAATTGAAGAAATCGCTTCAAAACTCCGTGGTTGCGTTCTCTGCCAGCAGGGCTACGATTTCCCAAGAAGTTTCACATCGATTGAGTAACTGAGTAATTCAGGGCGGCTGCTGAAGCAGAGGGGGTCTGAAAAGCTCTTAATCTAGAGCAACAACTTCAGAGGAGGAGATCTGGAGTTCTGTGTACATTCAGGAGTCCCAACTTCACAGGGATGTTCAACATCCTGTAGACTTCAAATACTGTGAGAATATTTGAAATTCATCGAGCCAATTCTCTGTTCTAGGTCAGAATAGCTGTCTAGGTACCAGAAATTGCCATAATTCTTTTACTCAGAACTTTTCTGTCAACATCTCGGTGCTAGAATTCACTCTCATGCTGAAACTTCGTGTGTGTGTTCAGTAGTGCCTCATTTACATGTAGGGGAAGTTTGGAAGTCTAAACCTTCATAGTTTTCCTCTCTTTGAGTGCCAAAGTTCACCGTCTAAACCTATTACTACTAATGAGACCTAGATTTCGCTTTTTGAGCATATTAGAGGATCCTACACTCCTGTGTGAGTGTTTATAGCTCCTGTTGTGACCTGGAAGCCAACCTCTTGAGTAAATAACCACAGCCAGAAGCCCGGCGCTTTCCTAGATAGACGGATCACACTTCGATAGCGTTTTCCTGTACATTCTTCACGTAATATCCGACACGATACCATAAAATAATTCCTACAGATAATTATGGATAGCGAAGTAACTCTCGTAATAATGTTTAAAGGTTGTGGTTTGAGTTTTCTTAATATTTTTTTTCCGTATAAACTAACGTACATATTCTCCATATCTCATAGCTAAGGTTTTCAGATAAAGTTGTGTCGTAAGAAATATGTAAAAATCTACAAGAAATAGCTTGATCATACCCCCAATACGATCGCCGCGCTTAATCATACCACCAACCTGCCATTGTCTGTCTTGCCGGTATCCGAGTCATGTAGATCAGGTCATGTCACTACCAACACGGCATGTGCATAGCGTAAGGAGAGAAACATGCATGCGGTGTAAGCGAACAAAATATGACACTGCACCGCATGTCTGTTTTGCCTCGCGATGCAACAAAACATGTTTTGCAGCTAGCGATTCAGCATCATGTCGCATTGAATATGAATAAGGCCTCCCATAAACCATGATAGAGGTAAAATTAGAAAGCAATGACAGAGGTAAAATTGGAGAGCAAGTGCGATCCAGTACTTATACCCCCGCCAGTACCTTGGTTCGGGAGAACAAGCTCAGACCTATCGGACTGTTCCGAAATCTGCAAAAAGCAATCCGGAATCACGAGCTGAAACACCTCGAGTTCCAAAAACTCTTCTCGGTGCGGAGAATGACCGAGGTCTCAGGCAGTCGCGATCCACGTCGTCAGCAAGAGGGAACATCCAAGCTGGCAATGTAGAGTGATATGGCTTTGATCTATCTGTAGGACGGACGATGGCATGTTGGGGGTATGATCAAGCAATCAAATGTGAAGAGGGGTATGATCAAGCGCAACGATCGTACTGGGGGTATGATCAAGCCATTCCATGTGAAAATCTATCTACATTGAAACTATCTTTAAATTGTTCCTAAAATAACTTTATCGGCGCATACCCGTTGAGCTATTCTCGTGATAACTCTTTGCGAAATGACTTTTGTTGTATCCTCATAAAGAGGAACTCATGTTATAGCAAATCCACAAATCCTTTATGCTCTACAAAATCTCTCAAGTATTCCTCAATTGCACAAAAGATAAACCTCTCAAGACATTACAAAAAAGTGCGTGGTGTCTGAAAGAATATTCAGCTCCACTCAAGTCTTTCGTCTATAAATAATTATTCTTCTGGTGCATAGTTCATGATGAGAAAGAATACTCCCCTTGACTCTGTCTATATCCTCTCAATCACGCAGACCTCTATGTTGCCGTGTTATCCATGGTTTTATCATGTACAAGTTTGATGTAACATTTATTTTCATGCATACATAACGACCATGCGATGTAATGCTAAATAGATCGTTACGATAGTGTTTTGGCATAATTGTTATACACATGTGTTCATGCAAAAGACACTGAGACACATGTTAGGATACTTTAGTATGTTTACTTGTTCATATTTTTAGAAGTTCCATTGTATGTTAGTCTACTATGTAAATAATAAACGTTGGATGAGCTCTAAACATTCATTATGGCCGAAGATGGCGATGTAGGTCACTAGAAGACAAAAACAAAAATCTTTGGTTTTTCATTGGTGAATTATTTTTTATAAAAAATCCAAAAGTATCCCCTAGGTTTCAAATCAACCTCACGGTCACAACAAGGGTGATCTCGATGAATGCAAGATGTCAATGGAAAGCTCTTCTTGCCAGCTTGCACATTAAATCATAAATCTAGCAATTTGAGATCTGGAGGAAAAGATATGCCCAATTGAAGTTTGAGTAGTTAATTTATGAGTGTGCATATTCAAATAGCCTTAGAACACGTTGTAGATTTGATCTGGACGAGATTGAAGTGAGGTCGAAAAGCACTCAACGAGCTGGTAACTATGGACTCAATGATCATATTATTTGAGTTCAAAGGGAGCAAGATACCATCGATTGAAGTTTGAATAGTCAATTTCTTGATGTGCGTATTAAAATAACCATAGATCACGTTGTGTGAGTGATCAGAAGAAGATTGAAGTGGAGTTAGAGAGCTCTAGAGGAGATGATAACTATGGACTCAATGATCTATTGATTTGAGTTCAGAGTGAGCAATATACCATCAGTTGATGTAGAGGAGTGGATTTTGTAGTGTTAATCTTAAAGTAGTCATAGATATTGCTGTAGAATTTTTATGAAGATATCAAGACAATGTTGTAGATATCTGATAGAGCTAGTGACGGTGATCTTAATTTTCATTCGATTTGGACGTGAGAAGGTTGAGATACGACCAATTAAAGTTATGGTCTGTAGATTGTGAGTAAACGATGACATATTTGAGAATTCTGGAGCACTTTATTGTTTTTGTGGATGAATATGATCTCAATCTCGTGTGAGTGTGCTCAATCATTTTTTTATTGTGGGTTGAATTTTCATGCTTATCTCATCCTCAGAGGTGGAGATACAATCTGCTGAAATCCCAATGATGTCAAAACTTGCATGTTTCACAGTAGTTTTGCAGTTGGTTTGTAGTCTATAATTTGTTTGCTAGAGACAGCTCAGACTTTGCAAAGATGGACATGTGAGTGCAATCTATCAATCTTCAAAGTTCTAGGGAGAATGTATAACCAGAACTTCCTCTACCGAGTGCCAAAGTTCACTAGGGGAACTCTTATGCACATCCCTAAAGAGCACTAGTCAAAACAACCTCACATCTGATCACGGCCATAAGGTTTCATTTTTTTCTGAGGGTTGCTCTCGTCTGACAACAACACCTATACTTCAAATTACGTCGAGCTTCATTTATGTCCATAAACACTCAGCAACTGATACCTTTCAATCTTTTGATCTTAAATTCCTCTCATTGTCTTCGATGTAGCAAAGTGGTCTCAGTCTAAAACCTACAGTAAACCTTTTATGCTTTGAATTTGGAGCTTTTGTTGTTCACTTGTAAGTTCTTAAAACCCTAGACAACATCCGATTTGAGAATATAACAGAATCGAATGCATCATTCTGTCCACTCGTTCTGCTTACTACTTGGCTTGTGGTTATTATCCATAATAACCACAAGAGAGTTTTTTTTAGTCTAAGGGTTTTATTGCAAGAGATATTGAACTGAAATAAATTTTTGTCAAATGTGGGTCAATCTGTGCAGCCAATGGTGAAGTTTTCTCCTTTTGAAACCTATCAAAGGATCATATTTCTTTCTTATATTCTTTTGCCAACTCGTCTCTTGGAGGAACCATCGCATGAAAACCAATCTGCTACTCTCTACAGCACGACGTTGTCTCTTATGTCTACTACTTGCCAATTTGTATATCTTCCTTAAGCTTTGATCAAATCAAACGAAAGAGTTTTTCTATGAGACCACCAACATCTAAGTCGCTAGCTATAATACACTTCATGGTCATTGGATAGTGAGTCCATGGTTTCTAATAAAGAGCCATATGTCATTTGTATATGTGATGAGATCCACCTATACAGTTAAATACTCAGTGAGGAGTTCTCACTTTCCTCGAGCGCAAAAGTATCAATTATTCCTCTTGACTGTTGGTACTGTAGCTCTACCCACTGTGTAGATGGAAGCTCATGAACTAAGTTGTAGCCGAAGTAGGTAGTTCAACTGACATTGGAGCCTTACTATAGTTGAATTAATCTTGAAACTACTTGCTTGGTAGTAACCATTGTAAAGGGATGGTGGTATTTATCAGTATACTTAATAAAAGAGTATAAAGTAACCAACAGATATTTTACTGCTTAATATGGACTACTCTAATATTTTGAAGTACTGATGTATTATGAAGTAAATATAATCAAGAATGCAAATCTTCAAATATTTGAGAACATTTTATCTTTATTGAATACAATTCTGTACCAAAGACAACATTTTTATTTGCATATGAGATGATTAATTCTTCTCAAATTTATGTGTGATAAGTAAGTTCCGAAAAAGTTGAAGAGGTCACTCTTCAAATCTCTTAAAACTATTGTGATCATATATATGATACCATGTATGGTTCTCTATGAGTCATAGAATATGATTGTGTCATTTTGGACGTCATAATGATAGTCATGGAACTTTGTAAGATTTTACATGATTTCACATGTCATACATTTATAGCATATAATATGAGCTATTAAACGTCATAAAATATGATTCATTATATGTCATATTGATGGATGTGACATAGTATATATGTGGCTATTCAAATATTAGTGAAACTGATATTATTTGCTATGTGATATACGACGCACTTACGACATATAAGATGTGGTATAATGTAATACGATTGAATGGTGATATGCTACAACTTAATAATATGTTATATGTATTACATCTCAAGGATACTAATCGATCACTAACACATGTCTTAATGACATGGTAGTATGATATGACATATGTTGTGTCACATGTTCTTCCTTGTGAGAGGTCACAATTAGAATATGATATCCCAATGACGTATGAGTTATCACTTATGACAAGTCTTATATGATCATGTGATTTAACTTATGTTCTATTTCACAAATTTTTTGTGATATGCTTTAGTTGCATTTTTGTGATGCGTTATCCTTTTGTTATGTCATTACCTATGAGATACTCATCCACTTTTGTGATATGACATATAAGACTCATAAACTATATATATATATATACGATAAGAAGAGATATGTTAAGACTTTCATTTCTTGTCTAGTGTCAAGTTGTAGAAAGTTGCAATCATCTGAAAGATAGATGCACTGAAATCCCCAACTATCCGCTTATACTACTTTGCTCAATAAGGATTATTGTAAGTGTTCCATAATCCACATGAAGTACACCATGTATCACATCGCAAAAGGAAGTAAAGGCCATTCACGTTCATCCATCTCACAATCTCGTCATCTAGTTGAGAGTAACTACAAAAATATCTTGGTACATAGGAAAAACAAGTTCTAAATCTTGAATAGTAACTTCGCGTATACATTTATGTAATCTCTAAATAGTTTTAAATATAATGGATTACAAGACAAGTAACAAAGAGAGATGAGATACACATGGAATTGAGCAGTTAATGAATATTTATAAGCAAAAGTTTATAGTGTAAACAAATATAGGTGTATGACAAATAAAGAAACAATATAAAAAAATGAGCACGTGCATGAGAGATGACAAATATAATACGTGATACCTAAGGTCTAACGAGCAAATGCAAGAGAGATGACAAAAAAAGATGACGTCGTCTTCTTTCGTGATATTTTCTTCCATCATGGATTCTTCAAACGCCTCGAGTTCACTACACAACTCTTGTTTTTTCATGTTGGTTTGTGCGAGTTATAAAGTTAGGAGAGAAAAATGGTCTTCTTTTCACTACATTGTGGTTACAGTATCTTTCATAACTCTTCTCATGTGGATAGTAGCAATCGTTGAGTAGCGATAATATCTACATGAAACTTTTTAGTTTCATCACCTTAGCAAACCGGTCAATGATGACATCTTTTTTCTTCTTCAATGCTCTAATGTGCATGTCAACAAGTCTATGATATATATTGAACTTTAAGTTTATTTATAAGATAAAAAACACTCATATTTCCTCTATATGACTTTGGCTCTAGTGTTAGTCAAAGATAACGAGAGGATCAAGAGATTTGATGTTCATACTTCACTCCTCAAGCACAACTCGGTTCAATTGCAATATTGTAATATAGTCACATATATGTCACAACATCACCGTGTGTTTCATACGTCCATTGTAACGTCCACAGGTGGACAGTTTGACATTGAGTAAAGGCAACCATTAGACCATATCATCTCCTTGCGCACTTCGTATAATATACGTGAATTTTGTTTATCAACTAAGGATGTCCAAAAGCATTCCTACCCAACTACTATACCTAGATGAAATTATGAGCCATTTGCAAGATATCATTTAAAAGAAAGTATTGGATAACAGATTAGAGATTAGACAAAGAGTCATTTCGTTTAATTGAGTTCGTAGCTCTTTCAAAGAATGCCAACGAGATTTTAAGACACATATGTAGTGCTTGTTTGAGGCTCAAGCATGAGCTATACAGAAGCTAAATAGTTCATTCTCTCTGTCACAATATCGTGCTCCTCTTGATTGAAATGGAATAACAATGTGAGATAATGAGATGTATCTAGAATCCCTTATTAGATAATGATTAATATCAAAAATTCATGTCGAATATATGTTTATCCAAAGTGATGATTTTTTAAAACATGTAAGATCTTGACAACTTCTTGGCATCCTTGCAAAAGAGAAAAAGAGAAAAAGTAGTTTATAATAATAGAACACATTGTATCGACAACCAATGTAGTGACAAATAAACCATCAATGCAATGAAGAAATGAAGCACATGTATAATTATCTGTGTGAAAGAAAATGATTTTGTGATGATAATCACATACAATCTGAGCATTCATTGAATATTTATTTTTTCTATCAAAATAGGTTTCACTTTCGGTTTTAGAACATTGAGAGAGGGGCAACAAGGTCCAGTCTATCAGTCTTGTGCATTCAAGAAATCCTTTTCCTACAAACTTGTTGTTGATCTGCTTTCTCTCGGCGTTATCTTGTCATCTCACGATTTCTTTCAAAATATCATGTAAAGTTGTCATCACCCGAGTAGTATAAAGTACTAGAGTTTCATCTTCTAATCCCTAGAGAATATACTCCTTATCAAACATGCCCCGTTCTCCTCGTGTTCGAAACGGTCAAGAACAAACACTAACTGCATTGCTACTAGAGCATGTGCACATGTACTTTCGTTGTGAAATATATGATGCTTCTCAATCAAACTTAGTAACCAAAATATTGTTTCTCTTAATGATAGCTGTTTGAAAGATTTTGATGAGAAATCATCAAAATAATTATCTATAAAATCTGAGGATTTTATAATTCCACTTCGATCATGTATATATCTAGAACCGTACAAGACACAATATAAATTAACGAGTTCATCATCCGAGTTAAATTACAACAATTCCATATCATCGTCACTAAACTTACGTCATCGTAAGTTTTAAAATACAAAGAATACAAGAGTTCTTTCTCTTCCTCACCAAAAGAATCAAACAAAATCTCCATTTCTAAAATATTTTCGATATATTTAGTAATATGTTGCTTCTCAGTCAATCTTGGTATGGTGACAACAAAGAATGGAAAATGGACTTTGCGATGTTAATTGAAGTGTGAAAATGATGAAATGGGTGTCTCAGCTGAAGAACTTTATCTGAACTTGCTGACTTTCAAATTTCGAACACACTACAAATTCTTTGATGTGCATTTACTGTAAACTATCAGTGTCAAATTACAAAAATAATCTTATTATGAGGATTACGTTTAAAGATTTAATCATTGTACGTACGTAACGTTTTATCCGGATCATGTAAAAGTTTTTACCTACATTGCCGTAAAACCGTAAAGCCCAGGTTTGAGTGGCCCTATTGTCCACCGTAAGTTTTATCATGTGAAAGGACAGAATTCCCTTATGAACACAACTACATCCCTCGGTTGGACATCACAAAATGCCAGAAAATGTTTTGTCATATTTGTTCGTTCTCGTTACGGAGAAATTCAGGGAACCTTGGGAGCCGTTTGAAGGCGAATGAAAGTAAGATGGTGCCACGTGGCAGAAGATAAACGGCTTCGATGATGCAAGTGTGCTTGTCCAATCGTACCTTCAGTACAAGTGAGCGGGTCACATCTACAGTACGGTACTGCACTCGAGTCAGACCTGGGTCCACCATAGTAGACACAAGAGTTAATCAACCATATCTTCGGGTTTACTCCAGCAGCTCGCCACTACCAAGCAACCGGTGCCTGTACTATTCTAATATCAAACACCGAATACTGCAGGTAAATAAACTCAAGTTCGACGTGCTCTTCTGGCGTCGTCTGCACCTAATGGCTTTGACAGAAAGAGCATGGTAAGTGTTGTTGGTAGTAGCTCAAATTGGTGATACGCCAAGAGAGGAGGGGTGGTCGTCGTTGTCGACGTCGTCAGATCCATATCGACGATTGTCGTATTTTGAAACAGGCTAGTACATCTAAGCCGTTCGTTGGGCTGCTGGCGGTTGCAGTTAGGGCAGCGTGATAGCGTAGTTTCGATCAAGGAGTCGTGAAGCCTCCAGTGCTCGTGCGCTCGGTCGTCCGAGCTGTGTGTGATGATCCACCCGCGCAGTTTTGCTGTCCGATTTTGAGCGATCGAAGAGAACTGCTGCCGAAGCGTATGAGATTTACAGGCCCCTTCTGCGCGTTCGACTTGGTAGTGGAGGTGATTCTGGATCTGTATTTATCAGAGAGGTATGGTCACCTGCGCTTTTCCTGAGAATTATTGTTAGTGGAGCTCGAGTCGGGGAGGTGTGATTTGTGTGATTGCCAAGTGGGAAGACCGTGCGTGTTCCCGGGGAAGGAGAAGTTGAATCCAGGATCTTTCCCTACGCTGTTATTCTGTGTTCGTCGTAAAGGTGTGTTTCAAATTCGTATCTAGGTCTAGATTTATGGGCATGGCTAGTACTGTTGTAGCGGGATTTGGCAGTATCTATTTCCTGTGTCTGTCTCTTTCATTCGCTTCACATGCATCACGAATGGGAAACGTTATCGGCGTTAGGTCATCGACAGACGTGAGGAAGCTCGGTGTTTGTAGGTGCCCTTGAATCAAGCGAGTCTCGAGTAGGAAGTCCACACGTTGGGGATTCGGTTGCGTGTTGCGGAAGCGTGCGTCGAGTTTTGACCACGTTCAAGTCGTGGCCCGCGCTGTTTGTCTTGTCCATGAAAATGACTAGAAGGTTAGCTGTTGGGGTGACCATGTACTTGCATGGTGACGCCTTTTCAGGTCTGCCTTGCAGTTTTTGTCCGCAGGTCCTTTACGAATGGTGTGAACTCACAGTAAGGAGAAGAGGGATCTGACGTTACCCGTAGAGGTGTTGGATATGTTGGGGTTTTTCCATTAGATAGGTGTTTGGATACTTTTGGTATCTTGCAGTCGTTTGACTTGGTATCCACACGTCGGAAGCTTTTAGTGGAATCTCTCGGCGTCGACTCAAGATACTTGAGGATGTGAATTGTGTCATGTCGAACCGAAAGTTGTTGCGCCAATCGAAACTGTGGGAGTGTGCTAGGGCTTTCTGGGAATCGGATTTTCTTATATATAGATCTGTGTCTCTTGATCGGTTTGAGATGTTCTTAACCAGGCATTTCATGTAATGAAATGCTCCCAGCTCTGCGCCGGGAGAAGCGTTACCGGATCGTTCAAACGCGAAGCCCATGTTTATACATCAAGAGCGTTATAATGGACGTTTTCTAAATATTGGGTCTCATCTCCGTGGATCTGGTCTGTCACACTTTGACAAAGGAGTATGGAATTTTTGGATGATCCTCACTCTGTTTCAAGATCCCCTAAGAATCATATTCCCCGCAGTCCAAGTACTTTGTAGTTATTTGTACACAATACTTTTCAACTGGTAACAGAAGCGCAAGGTCCTTCATTTGCGATATTCTGTTTGCTGTATCCAGTTTCGTCGTGCAAAGGTGAACATCTAGGAAATGTCCAGTTTGGTGGTTTGTGTGAGGTTTGAACTCCAGTAAAAGAGTCATGGGAGCAGTTTGGTGGTTTGTGTGAGGTTTGAACTCCAGTAAAAGAGTCATGGGAGCAGAATCCAACTGTAAACCCTACGTGCGGTTCTCCAGGGAAAGCTTATAGTTAATGGGATGCTATTTGAGATGAAACCGACGTGAGCGTTTGCCAAGATCTGACGGGGTTTCATTGTTTTCCTAGATCTTTTCTGTTAACTGAGGAGTGATGCCTCGATATGAAGATCGAGGGGGAGGCCAGACCCGGCTTTATGTGGGTCGGCTGTCGAGCAGGACTCGCAGTCGCGACCTCGAAGATCTTTTCAGCAAGTATGGAAGGTATGACAAACTATGACAAACTATCTTCTGGACTTAATCACTCACTTTTATGCAGTCAAAATCTTTTGGGCGGGTGTATAACAGGAATTTGTGCATAAGGAATTACTCCGCGTCGACGTAGTGAACCCGGCGAGAATCACTGAACTGTCCAAACCTTCAACAACTTGATCCTAGTACTAATGCCTGGAGCCACCAGCTAGTTACACACAGTCGGACCCTTCCGGAAGCCATAGATTTTCCCCAGATTTTTGGGGAAAGCAGCCGAAGGGCGAGATCATCTCGCTGCAATCACGAAACCTCTTATTGGTCATTCAGTTCTGAAATGCTTCAGAACGAAAACTGAATGCAGAGGGCCTGCCACTTTGATTTGTAAGGGCGGAGGCAGATGAGCGTTACGGGGCTAAGCGTTAACTCGCATGATGTTGTTGAAGGTTGGTGGGTTCTCGCCGGCCAGGAGGTCTGTGGTGAGAGGGTGGCCTTGGTGGCATGGTGGCCCTTGCTCGCGAGGGATTTGGGAGACTGGCGCATCTAGGCGTGCATCTGTATGTATGATTGGTCATACGTACATACATGGAATGGCGAGGGTGGAAATGGTGTTTGATTCAACTGACTCGCGGTGTATCGTGCCGTGCCTTGACGTGGTGCGCTGCTCTTTTTTGGTACGACTTTTCGCAGAGTCCGAGACGTGGATTTGAAGCACGACTTCGCCTTCGTTGTGTGTATACTTTGCCCTATGCGCTTTCGTTCTTTGAGTTTCTCTTATTCTGTATGTTTTGCTTTGGGCACGAGTACTGTTAGGTTAGGTGGAACCCCCCTAGTTTGAACCAGCAGATACGTAGTGGATGTTCCAGTCAGCCCCTGGTAAGCTTTCTAGAAGTGTAGCTTCGGACCTTCAACCCCGAAGGGTTACGTTACGTGCAGGAATTTAGTGACCCCCGAGATGCCGATGAAGCCATTCGCTACCTCAATGGTAAAGATTTTGAAGGTAGTCGTCTGGTGGTGGAGTTTGCAAGACGGGTGAGGGACTTCGCCATCTCCTCTTCACTGGTCATGCCCTGACTCTTTCTTCAAACCCATTCAATTTTTCTGTTTCTATTGTGCATTCAACTCGATGAAGTAAACTGTATGTGTGGACTCGATTAGATGTTACTTTCGTAGCGTATGACGTTGAATTCTGTTTAGCTTTATGTTTAACAATCAACTATCGGTAATCTGACGCAGAAGTCACCGTCACTCGTTTCAGGGACCCAGAGGACCAGGTGGAGCCCGCGAGTATCTCGGGAGAGGACCACCGCCAGGTACTGGCCGATGCTACAATTGTGGGAATGATGGGCACTGGGCTCGAGATTGTAAGGCCGGCGATTGGCGAGATAAGTGCTATCGATGCGGACAGCGAGGGCACATAGAGCGCAATTGCCGGAACAGTCCTCGTCCCTTCAACAGGTCGGTTTTATGCACCAGTTGTGGTATCTTTATACTCGAGGTACACTCATACTGGTAAGGAGTATTTCACTGACACTGTATTTCCCCCCCCGGTCAGGTATGAGCGCAGTCGACCATCTCGTTCGCGTTCTCCAGTTGACCGATCTCGCTCAAGGTCGCCACGTCGCGGGAGGAGTCGGAGCAGAAGCTACAGCAGGAGCCGTAGTTACAGGTACGATCCTGATCTTGCTTTTCGCTGCTGTCCAGAAGACCGACGTGTCCCGCAGTATGTGTTCGTTGGTGTTGGATTTACACTAATGGTCGTATAACTGCTGGGTGATGTTTTGCAGTCCCAGAAAGACGAGTAGGAGTCCTGTCAAGGAGGAGACTCGAGGGCGAAGAATCACCCGCAGCCGGAGCCGTAGTTTGTCCCCTGGGCCCCCTCCACGAAAAGAAAGTCGAAGCCGGTCTCGGAGCCCTGTTCGTAGTCCTGTTGGAAACGGTAGAAGCATCAGCCGCAGTCCCCAACCTGCCCGGAGAGAACCCAGTCGCAGCCCGAGTCCGAGAGACCAAAGCCCTGCTCACAGGAAGGATCACAGTCCCGAGCCCGAAGCCGAAAACCATAGTCCTATGATAAAGGATTCACCACCACAAAGGGATGAACCCAGTCGTAGTCCTTCTGCTGAATGATCGTGCTCGCTTGCCGGCCCTGTTCTTGCGATGAGCAGGCAGGTCTAGATTCAGACTGCGCGAGTTGTGCGGGGTGTCGATGAGGATAATGCTGACTGGAGACCGTTCCATGGGATGTCCACTTTTGGTGTGCTGTATTTATTTAATTTGTGTCTCCTTGGAACGGGCACTAGTCACAAGCTGTACAATCACGGTAGGTCCTTGGACGGGTCCTTGAGACTTAGCCTGCTACTGAGGTTTTCGCCGTTTGACAAATAGTGTCGGGGGTGAGGAACCCACCTTCTCTCCAGTTATAATCCTAGCGACTTAGGTACTCTAAGGTGTTGGAACAGGTACGGAAGTAAGTCTGCCCAAGGGCCTTGTTGTTGTTGGGCCTCGTTGATTTTGCTAAAGTCCTGTTCGACAGGCGGCAGACTGAGCAGCACCAGATCAAAGCTCAAGAAGTAGAATCATCGGGAGCTCCTTATTTGCAGGAGGAGATAAGAGCAAAGACTTCAGTAATCCAGGAAGTTGCATGTTCCTGTCTGTTCGTGTTCTGTCCGGGTTCATAATATTTCAGTAAACTTTTGCTCTCTCAGTTCAGGCACTGTGGATATCGTTGCATTGTCTTACCATATGTGTATGTAGATAGCCTATGTATGCGCTGCTATGAACTGCTACGGACCGGAAGACAAACTTTACATTAAGAGCTCGTCAGTTTCTTTCACACGGATGATACATTCGACCTTTGTTCCTCCTGGTTGCAGATGAATGAAGTTTGTCCTCGTACGCGCGAAGATTAGAAACTACTGTTGAGAGCAGAGGAGTTCTCTCTCTACGTATAAGTAAATGGTGATCGTTTTTGCGGGTTACCTTACCTTGTGTGAGCGTTTCTGGTACGATTTGCAATTCTAGAGGGATAAGAGAGTTCATGTACATGAGAATGTCAGTTCGAACCAGAAACGCACACACAAAGGTAACCTGCAACCAGTAACCTGCTAAAATGCTCACCATCTACTTATATGTAGAGAGAGAACTCACCCCGAATAAGTGTTTACGGGATTTGTGTTTGATTTGTTACAACCTCGTTTGTCAGAGTGTCAGATATGAGTATTGCGCCTGAACCTCGCCACGAAAATATGTACACGGGACTTGTACACGAGCCTCGCTTGTCATATCCTACAAAGACAGAACAAACGGCGGATGAGAAATTCCTGACAGGCTGTGAGATTAGATATAACAACCACGGACTGCGTAAGTCCATTCTATTAATATGTTTCGGGTTTCCTCCAGAGGTACCCCGTTCTAGTAAAGGAGTTTATATTTCGAGGAGTATTCCCAACGTCGTAGGGGAGTTTGCCTTGTTTTCAGTAGTAATTCTAACGTTTGAGACGCCTGAATACTATGAATTCAACAAAATTGTTTCAGAGGACCGAAGATCGCCCTGACACTCATTTATCTCGAGTTCTGGAATTATCAGTATACTCTAGTGGCTGGCAGCGACCTTCAATAATTCATTGCGTAACTAAACCAAAAGGAAATACTCCATTTTTCTCTTTTCTCTTTTCAGTGCTACTTGTATAGAGGAACAATTGATATCTTATGATGACGTTTTCTCACTTATTAATTAAAGTAATTAGGGAGAGAGGAAATTTCAGTGGATGCTTCCAGGTCACAGTTTATATTATAGAGTTGAATGATTATTAGTCATGTTCGTTCTCTTTTGAAGGATGATTTCTGCTCCCTTGCTACCGTCCACAGAATGTCCTTCAACGGTATTTTCTCACTCGTTTCCATTCCTATTTTAAGTGTAATAATCGTTTATCACATGTTATTGATACTGTTTAGATTAATAAATTTAATAGCAGACTTTTTTCTGCGTATTCATTTCATCCGCGAGGGGGTCATATGTAAAACCGTTTAATTTATCACTTAACTTTTCTTGCGGGAAGGGTTACCAGAAAGCTTCTACTAGAGAAATGAAATTTTCTGACAGGACGGTTGCAACCCATTGGTATTCTGCAGTATTTATAATATTGATAGATAATTTAGTAATTGTTAAAAATATATATTGATAATTGATAATATATAAAATATTTATAAACTTTTCACTAACACCTCGGTGACATCCTCATTGTAGTGTCCGGTACAGTGATGCTTTTGGACTTGGTTTTTTCATGCATGCATATTCATGATGGTTATTCACCTCTCTTCCATCTGAAGATGGAAGAGTGCTGCAACCTTAATTTATTATTTAATTTTTTTGACTTGAAGGGTTAGTAATAACTTAATGTATTTATAAATATAATGTTTTGGTCAATAAAGCTTCTCACTTGTACTTCCTTAGCGCATACGTATTCATGCACTTCACTTACTTGACAGTGTGTATCCGTGCGCGTCAGCACATGCACACGATGAGTTTTTTAATAACGTTTCTAATGTTTTTGGAATAACTAATATATATATTTAATTATTATTTTGATTATTATCAAATTTAATCTAAAATATTTTTGAACATTTAACATTTTTGATATTTAAGAAAGCAAAAAATCCAAAAGTTTGAGAGCATTGTTATTCACTTCCTCTATCTTTAAGATGGAAGAGATATTATGCTACACATTCATTTATGAGTTTCTTTTTGTGAAAAGGATTGGATTATAAATTAATATGATTAAGTAAAGATTATTTTATTTTTTTAAAAGATTATTTTAAAAAGTAACAGTGATTAAGTTTTATTTCATAGCGCGTATAGCTCTTTCTTTTGTATAGTCCATGTGTTACTTTCAGCTGAGATGTATTTAAATTTAGTCAATGTAGATCTTAAAATTTAGATTTATGTTCAGTGTAGTGATAAAATAAATTCAAATTTTTTGTGCAATGAAGTAATGTTTGCTAAAAGAATTTAAAAAGAATTAAGTAAATTTTTTTGTTTCAAACTACCAGCTTCTTCGACTCTCTGCGCACTTCTCGTCATATCCTCGTCAAGAATGTCTGTCTTTGAAATGCCAGCTCATTTTTACCGTGCATTCTCCGAAACCACCGTTTGTATGCATATTTATGGACCTTCCAGTTCTTTCTATGTTTGTCTCTTTTCTCAGCCAGGCCAAATACATATATTTTTCCGTCCACCATAAAGTAGTCAATTATCCACCTTTCCATATAATGACTCTATCACCTGGAGTGATCATGATATTTCTCCTTCCCCTTTGAGAGAAGTTATAAATCTTCAACCTGTCTTCCGGGAAACTATGGGATCTTACATATTCTAAATTCATAACCCGTCTTTATAAATGATCAAGTAATGGGGAGCTACTATTTCTCAGATCTATGAACGATGATACGAGAACTCAAATCTCAGGAATAAGATATTATATAAAAAAATCATCTTTAGTGTCTTTTAAGATTGATTAAATAATCAGTGAGAAATTTATCTTAAGTACGATGGAAAAGAACTAAGAAAAATAAAGATCCTGAGCATGTTATTCAATAATTAAATAAGTTTTGCAGTATAAAATTAAATCTCTTCATTGTGAATATAAAATCATAATGAATGAATTATTTATTTTGATAAGTAGATCTAATATAGAACGTATATGATACTATTTAGATGATAATTTATTACCATCATTATTATATAAATATTTGTGTACATCGATCTATAATTTAGAGGTTTTTTACAACATATCTTAATGTAATATACATGTATATATACGTTTTAACATTTTTTGATAAAAATGTACGTCCACATACACATTGGTAGAGCTCATAGACCACCGCTTGTTAACCAAGGTTCGTACACTCTTAGACTTTTTCAAGACAAGGTTCGTACACTCTTCAAACTTCTTACACTCTTTTACACTCTTTCAAAGTTCGAGGAGAATTTGCAACGGCCACCAAAGGCACTGCATGGTGCAGAAATAACGAAACACTATGAGAAAACCAAAATCTAAACGTATATTGTTACAACCATAAGAATCATAATTTCCTTGATTACATCTCTAGTATGTTTGTTGTGCTTGATCACGTTTCTCTTAGTGATGATTTTTGACTACAGACAATAAAATCAATCACTTTATCATTTTATTATCTTTGATTGTGTCTAAATTATTCAGATATGTTCGACAATAAAGCATACGTCAAATGATACATGCTTGCAATCTGACATGTCACTGATATGACAAAGAGATTGGTTTCACAATAGCTAGTCAGAGGTGTGATCAAACAATACATCGTTAAGAAAAGTGTGATCACATTTTAAAATAAAATATAGTAAAAATTCATTATAAAATTCATAATTAAATAATTATCGAATAAAATAATTAAACTCTTTATACTTAACGAGTAGGTATGAAGCATGGAGAACAATATAAGAAGTTTATGTTACAGCATATAACATGTTAGACACGACCAACTTACTGAGATGTGATCAAGCAAATTTATGTTGTAATAATAGATAGTCTCATAATGACTTAAATCTTCATTGACGTGCGATGAGTTTCATCTCACAAATAGCGATCAAAGTGCTGTAGTTTTCTTTAAGAATCTCCATAATGAGCCATGGTCGGTTGTCTCTCTCCACTCTACATCTACGTTTTATTCATCAGACTTTGTGGAGCTATCCATACAAGTCTAGTCAAGTGTACTTACATGTATAATACAATATATGGTGTTTACTTTAAACCGCATGGTTCTCTATATTAGCGGTGGGTTAACCAACCATTAAAAAATTTAGCTGTAGTAGGAGGTGGGTTTTCGTATCAGTTTTGTCATGTTTTGCTTTCTTGTTCAATCCTCTGCGTTTGCGACTCCAAATGTGAGTTTGTTCAAGATCTCTTTGCAAGCTGCAACTTGTCCATGAGGACTAAACTTGTTTATCAAGAAATATTTGTTGCTGATAGCGGTGAAGACTGTATCTACCAAAGGTCTTGAAGCCACACAAAGTTGATTACTCTGCTGGACACTTAGCCTTACAGTAATTGTAAATCTCAAAATCTGTAGTGCAAAGAATTCGAACTACTGAAAACACACAAACCCTATCTCTAAAGAATGCTACATAGAGTTGAATCCCTGAAAGCCCTTGTCTGGGCATAGCATTTTGCACGAGTTGATTTGGCACCTCCTAGACTCTCTATTCGAGATGCGTCATGCAAGCAACTATAAAAAACATACAAAGCATTTTGCACGAGTTGATTTGGTACCTCCTAGACTCTCTATTCCGGATGCATCATGCAAGCAACTATAACAAACATACAAAACATTTTGCACGAGTTGATTTGACACCTCCTAGACTCTCTATTCGGATGCATCATGCAAGCAACTATAAATAACATACAAACTGAAAACATGACAAACTATACAAACAAAACAACAAACACAACGAAGTTAGTTCTGAGCATCAACAAATACTTCATTACAGTCATGGAACACATATTTTACTGCTGGTTCAAGCAGTTTAGGTAACTCCTTACGTTCCCGATATCTAAGAAGATATGCCAACTCTCTATAAATGACAAAATGTTGCTTCTTTGAGATATCTTCATTGTAAGAGGTGGTGACGTAGATATAAGCTCACTCTCAAAATCCTAAAGATGTGCGCCTCCATCAGATGCAGCGAAAAGACATCACAACTGAATTGTAAACATGAAACACCTCTCGAAGTTGCTGCATGATGAAAGTTAGAGGACAATCACAAATTCAACCTCTTGAGAGTAGCCAAGCATCTTGGAACTCTTGGTCAGCCATCACCTTACATTTATTGTCCATGAAGTCTAAGTGATGCGCAAGTGATATATGATACAATGTGCAAACTACTTTACACAAAAGTGATTGAGAGTTGCGGTAGTAAGAGAACCAAGTCTGAATCACACTGATCAATTTACAGTCTAGAGAGGAGAACATGTCCAAACCTCACTATGTGTCAAAAGAACTAGAAGTAGAAAAATACGAAGGGTCCTTCGTGCAAGACAAGTCACATCATCAGGTCAAATCGATAGTTGGTTGCAATGATGCACACTAGAGAATTAAGAGGTCGTGATGTAGTAGAGAAACAACAGTAACTAGCCGTTCACAAACCTACCAAGAAGAGAAGCCATAATTTCTCAATCGTGCGAAAGTAAACTAATGAGATCGAATGGCAAGCAAAAGGATTAGAAAACATTCCAATAATATTTCAAAGATCATTTGATAGGTGTGGGATTGAAGCGAGATCCACCATGAGATCCAAACTTGCAAGAAAGAACAAGACATCGACTCTATCACAAGACGATGATATGCAATAACAATAAACAAATGACCTCACGAGACAATGATGACAACGATGAGATCATAGATCTCATCCCGGTACGCATTTGCGTTGGTTGATATATTCTCCTTAAGTTTGGACTCCGATTGGAGTCTTTAGTCACTATGGCGTTCAACTTGCTTGCATGTGACTGAATGTCAGTTGATCGGAGACCAGTTTGTCTTTTTATATGCGTCAGTGGTGCATGCGTTTCATGCATTCATGTAGCTTCAACTCGATTGGATAGTTGTAGAGGTAGATGTGAAAAATGCATTCAACTGCATTTCTAGATACGTCATCTTCTCGGAGTTGTTGGATGTAGGGCCTCCACTTTTCCAACTCATATTTTTTGTTCGGACATTTTATGATACTGCCACCCCTCTGTATTATTTTCATGGTTCTTTAGTGCAAGGTGTGGAGGTCATACGATCCATGACTCATTTTCAGATCATGCGAAAGATGACGGCTCTCCATCCAGGATGTCTGATTCTTTCTTTACACGACAATACTCATATCGTGGAATCTGCTTTTTTGGTAAGACATGTATTTTGAGGATCTTCGAGCGGATTTTTTGACGAATGGTTTGTCGATTAAGGTGACCAAGTGTCAAACTTGATCTCCTTCTGGTTTCGGTTCTTCTTTCATCACCATGGAGGACTTTCTCACCTCTCATGATGGCACCCCTTTTGGTTCATCCGAGTTTGTGTCCTCCTTCTTAGAGGAGCATCTACTGGAGTAGGGTCGTTTGGCTCCTCTCTTATCTCGACTTGAGGACCCTCAGATCGCATTCTCCATTTTGTCTCTTTGCTTTGCAAGGATACCATCATTTATGCAAAGATGTGTGTCACATGCTTCTACTTTCCTCGACAGTTTATAGCGGTTTGATCATGACTCGTTGACGAATTTTGTAGATATTATAGGACCAAGAGTTTTTCTGTGTCCAGAGGTAGAGTTGACCAAGGAGTAGGTTACTTGCCTCGTAGGCATGGTGGGATAGACCTCTTAGCCTCTAAGATCTTTATCTCTTTGTCTTTCTTGGACAGTCGAGCTCTGGTCGCACCATTTTTGGCACTACATTTCTACGTACATCATGTTCCACTATTGTGAGAGTTTGTTCTGCATATAGGGGATGGATCTTTTTCTCTACAAGTACCACTATGTCAGTTGAGACGATTTACCTACTTTGACTTAGTCTCTCTTATCTCTTTTTGATGTCATTGCTAGAGATGAGATGTCTTCACTCTAGAAGACACTTAGTCGTAGCTTCTATTAGCATCTAGTCCTTGCTCGTCTCCAGTCAGATGGACTTTCAAATCATATTATAGCTCATCTTTGTTCTTGTGTAAGTTCGAGTGCAGGTGGTTGGCTTCCTCTTTTCGACTACGCATCACACCTTTAGCTTACATTATAGCGATACATCTTCGATTGGATCTCTGAATCTTTGATTGCATGTATCTCGAGGTGTAGCTATGACCAGGTTATCTCCGTTATAGGAGGGCATATTTTTTATCAACATGGAGAGAAAATCATTGCGGAGCATGACACCATTCGAGACACTGTACTTTTTCTCATGAGAGAGGTAGGTCTTCATGTGAGAAAAGAGATTAAAGGTCTCTTTTCTTCTTCCTCCATGGATCTTTCTCTACGACGGATATATTTATATTTCAGCCACGAGAGTGGTGTATGTGACAGCTGTGGTTATTGCGGATCCGATGACTGACTACTATGTTCATCAGACGACCCTTACTTTGGGACATGCAACTTCTTTGACGGCTGAGTGGAAGATCTGAGACTACTCAAATAGGGATGTTTCTGTGACGTTTTTTCTTCTTCTGATTGAGACTGACGGATGTCTTCATCTAAGGTTTACTGACCTGTTGAATTTGTTAGTGCGCATGTAGATGAAAAGCTCTAGGAGGACTACTATATCTTTAAGATAGTATGTCGTTTATGTGCAACAGCGGATTAGTATATTTACAGAGGACCTTAGCGGAAGATTTGCAGAGGAGAGTCAAAGGGCTTTCATCGTTTTAGAAAAGATGATAAATAAGTTACTCAACTCATGAAAACTGGAGACTCTTTACTTGGGAAGGTTGCGGTATTAGCTAAATATAATTAGTGTTATGAGCATTCTCAGTATTATGCGTGGTGATCCTCGCATTATATCCCACGGTGAAGTTTTTCCACTTGTATGTTATTCTATTTCCCTTTCTTTCCATGCGCTGGATAATGCGTACCATACTCACCAACTGCGTTGTGCTTGTGTTAGTCATGCAGGTCACATTCTACACTGGCTCCAATGCAGTCGGTTGTTTGTGAGTTCGTTCTGCTCTCTGGCTTGCCGTAACGACCGTCCGAGGCGGTGCGGAAGCCTGAACCCTAAAGTACGTGTCAGTGGAGTGAGGGAAAGCGGCGTCCACCCAACCTCAGGGTACACTGTACTGTGATGGCTGGTTACCATAGCCAAGGAATCTCTCTAAGTAGTGAGTTCTCTAAGGAATCTTAGAGAATAGTCCTTAGTTTGGCTGCCGTAGTATCGGTGAATCGATCACTTCGCGTCAGATAGCTGGCATTCACGGCTTAGATCTCATACATCTGTTCGATCAGGGTGATCCGCTCACGCCCACTTTACTAAACTCCAGTGGCCTTGAGGAAGAGTTATCGCTGGGATGCTTTTCCAGTAGCAGACGCGTGTCACCACCGCAGGACCATGTTGTCTACTGCCTAGGTCAACGTGTCATGCTCTGATGATGATAACTTCGTCCCACGTGTCCTTTTGGCCACTGTTTGCATCTCTCAACCTGATTTGTTGATACCGCAGTTCTCCACGTACTTGGTTTCGACTACGTATAAAGGACCCGTACACCTGTGCATATGCAACTTGGCATCCCACCTCAGCGGCTCATCTTCCCACAGCAGCCCACCACCTCCCCTTCCCGCTACTCCGCTCGTGTTCTTGTTTTCGAGTCCCGCTTTCGCTTCCCAGTTCCTCGGCGTCGCATCGCACTGATCGAATTCGATTTTTCGACTCTCTTGCGCTCTCCAACGCCCCGACTGGCATCTGGTGAGTTGCTGGTTGAGATAGGCACAGCCAGATTGGGTCTCAGTTTGATCACCGGGCATTGTTTTCTGTCTGAGCTGATTACACTCTTGCACTGGAGTATCGTCCTTGGTCGTCTCTTGCTTTTCTTCCCTCTTCGTTGATTTGCTTTCTTCCTGGCACGAAAGATTTGCATGGTACAAGATTGGCTGTTTCCTCTTTCTGTTTCTGTTCATTTCTCTTCCTATCTATTTGGTTTCGTTTGTTTTAGTATGTAACAAGAGAGCTGAAATGTGCATTGTGGATATTCTATGTGGCGAGAGAGCTTTTCTTGTAAGGTTGCGCAAAATTTTGAGAGATCTGATCATGTAGTGAGATTCGTTCCGTGGTAGAGGTTCATGTTCTCAAACACGTATTGTACCCCTGTATGAGGTTGGTTCAAGTCGCTCACTTCGTTCAATGAGAACGAAGTGAGCGACTTGAATTACTTCGTTCTCATTGTTCCATGTCTCACTTCAAAGGGCGAGCTAGTTCTTGGATGCTTCTTTGGGTCTTAAAGATCGTACTCGTGGTTCTCGGTGGAGTTGTCAAATTGCAGAATATATCCAGATCGCGGAAGCTTCTCTATTCTGCTTAGGTTTCCTGTTTAGTAGTTAGTCAAGCTCGTCGGGTACATTCCCGGTACAAAGATTGGGTCTGCGCAAATCTTGAATGGAGCCTGTAAGACACGGCCGGTATGAACTGTCTGGTAGAGACAGAGGGTGTAAGGTTCTTTCGAGGGAACTTGGGTTGCTAGTGCCTAAATCTCCGCCATTACAATGGTACTCCTCGGCGTAGGTCCTGGTATCATAGTGATTCGTGCCTTCGCTCACGGTAGCGGCTGTGGACGAAGTCGGTGAAACCTTGCCTTTCTTTCCCGAAGATAAGAAAGAGAAGCAGCCGAAAGCGTATATGTGCTCTCCTGTATGTGTGATAAGGTTCTATGCATCTAATGGCACTTATTGTTCCGTGGATTTTGTGGCAGAGCAGCTGTAAGTTAATTGCTGAGAATGTCTGCCGCCAAGGCGAACGGGACCTCCCCAGGGCCTAAGGATCACAAAGGAGATGACAAGGGAAGCAAAGATACGGTCGCAAAGGTGACGGGGGCTGTCATAATCACAGGAATCGCCTACGGTGTGTACAGATTTATTGCTAAAGATTCTGAGGAGCATGTAGGCCACCGATCGCATGCGAAATCCGAGCCTTTCCATGAGCAGATCACTTTCGAGAAACCCGAAGCTTATGAAGAGTTTGAAGGACGTGTTAAGGTACGGAACTTTTCCAGGCTCCGCAACTTGGTTGTATATACACGCCCTGGGAATTAGGGCCTATGCTTACCGTTGAAATGAAGTAGAAATAAACTATCACACATGTATGTCGGTGTAGGTACTTGTTTGCACCCAGTGTAGGTAATCGTAGGTACTTTATAGGAAACAATGGATCTTTCACACATTTCAACCATATTCCTTACTGATAGAAGTGCGAGCGTGTACATTTGCACATTTCGCAGCCATGACTTGCGGTTTCGATATCCTGATCACCAATGAGTTTCTTTACAGGATGCGGGCGGCAACTTGAAAAACAAGGCTGGTGAATTGAAGGGGGCAATAGAAGATAAAGGTAGGGGTATCAAGAACGCAGTCAAAGGGAAGAGTCAGGAGGTCAAAGATTGGACCAGTGACAAGGGAGAAAGAGTGAGGGATGGAACTGGCGATTTCTTCAACCGAGCACGAGACGAAGCTAGCTCTGATGCTGAAGACGGGAAAAATTTTGTGTCCGACAAGACAGAAGATGCCAAAAATTACGTAGGTGAGAAAACTTCAGACTCCAAGAACTATGTTGCTGATAAGGCGGACAAAGCCAAGGAAACAGGCTCCGGTTGGTTCGGCAGAGGAAGTTCAGAAGTGAACAAAGGGAAAGATGGAGTGAAGAAATTTGCTTCCGACAAAGATAGGAAGGCAAATGATGCTTTTGATAGATCGAAAGCAGAGGCAGAGAGAGAGAAAGAAGACGCCAAAAGATATATAACGGACAATGAGGGGAGGTTGAGAGACTCAGGATCTGGCTTTTTTGATAAGGTTGGGACTGAAGCTAACAGGGAGAAGGAAGGTGTCAAGAAGTTTGCATATGATGCTGAGCAGAAGGTAGAGCATGCGGGGTCTAGTGTTGCCAACAAAACGTCTGAATTGGCGCACAAGCTTATGCCCGGGAAAGGACAGTCGAAATCAGGCTGGTCAAAATCTGGTGAAAGAGTAGCTGGAGATTACGGGATTGTAAGGGGTGATACTCTATGGAGCATTTCCAGACGATATGGGGTAAGTGCTACCCCGCAGCACCTGTTAGACCGTGCTTGCAGTGTGCTGACAGTGTGCAGGAAGTGGTTGAAAGTAGCTTGCTATAAGCTCAGGAACCGTCTCATCTTGCCCTTGGTTTCCCCTTTGCACAATGTATAATGAAATCTCGTGAATACACATTCAGATGAAGTTCTGTCATGTTAAAACACTGAAAGAAAATGCAAGTACTGATTATAGCTTGCTTGTTGTTGGAACTCCAGGTTACCGTTGATGAGCTGAAAGCAGCGAACGGCATTAGAAATGCAGATCGCATTATTGCAGGCGACACTATTGTCATCCCCAAGTAGAGGTGAACTATATAATGAGGCAAGTTGGAGCGCCTTTTACGTCTACCGAAGGTAGATGGTGTTATTTGTAAATTGAGTATGATCGAGTTCGAGCGACTGAACCACAGCTTTGGACCACTATGGTTTTGGTCGCTGGCGGATAGTCCGGTGAAGTGAGTACACTTGTTTGGTGCTTATGCTCAATCTGTAAAACCGGAGTTAGGTAGCAAATTTTTCCCACACAACAGTTCACAGGAAAATACTGGTTTTTACAGTATGTGAGCAGCAACTTGATGGACATGGTGAAGTGGTTCGAGAAAACTAGCTTCTTATGTTTCTCTGCTCATGATTGTGTGTTAAGTGCAGAAAGAAAAGTTATTTGCCAAGTGAGGGAGGCAAAGTAGGTAACGGAGGTTGGTCTGCACAACTGGGTTGCCTGGGAAGTTTGACACATTTACACGCTCTTCAAAGAGTGTAATGGAAGATTTCTTCCAGCTTGTACAACAGGTGTTTTTGTGAATCTATTTGTATAATGGGCCGTTTTCTTGTACTTAGAGAATTGACCGATCTGTATCCCGCTCGGGCTTCTACAGGAGGCTCTTTTGTTTTTATCATTCTGTTCGTACTAATCCTGTCTGGCCTTTCTGCTGATATTCTTCTTCTCACATATCCACCGTGACGCCGTGACGGTTGTAACTTTATAGCCCAGAACGATGTGGCGAGGATATCGATAAATTGTACGGAATAATTCAGGCCTCTAGAGCAAGTCATTCATAGTTCTTCATTTGGAAAATACCTTTAGCAAATAAATGTCCGAGTGGATGAGTATATAATGTATAGAATGCTGAGGTGAAATGTACCTATTTATGATTTCCGGCTACTGGTAAGCTAGAAATGCAAAATTCAGTTCTAAGTAAAACATTATAAAGCAGGAAAAATGACAACCTCAGTCATAAGTCGGGATGAGGGAGGACAGTCTGGAGAGAGGGAAGCTTTATTTGGTGGTGGTTTATATAATTTATGATACATTTTTATATGATTATACCTCTCTTTGAACAAATACACAAGCTAGACTGATGTATAAAGCTAGCATTTTGATATCATTATACGCCTCTAAGAACTGATTCACACTGTCACTAAGAAAACGGCTTGCGTGAATTCAGGCGTTATTATTTAATATCGTGATTAGAAGTGAAGCAATAGTGACATTGAGCAAAAGGTGGAAGTAGTTATTTCCACCTCCAGTCGGAGGGAAGGACACTGATGTACCTCACTCGTCATCCCTCTCATGTGGACAGGTAAAAGCATGAGTCAGCTTTTCTTCTGATAGAGAAATGTTAATTAATTAATTTTAAAAATATACATCTCAAAAAGAGATTTGTAAGCTCAGTAAGTCTTTTGAAGTCACTGAAGTAAACAATTTTTTTATTTAATGTTACTATAATTAATGTTAAATATTATTAATATATTACTAATATATTTTGAACTAATATATAATAATATATTTGTGTTATACATTTGTATAAAATTTACTTAAGATTTATTAAATATATGAATTTAAAAGAATAAATATTATTATTTTTGTTTTCGTATAAACAGTCATAGTATGATAAAACATAATTTACTTGTTAAGTTAGTTCAGAAATTATTGAAATATCGAGTTGAGCTTGTGCTTGAAGCCATCTATCAATTTATTTTTCAAGATGCATAAAGGTCAAATGTAGATAGAATGTCTATTTTGTCGAGGAAGAAAATGTTTCACGTTTTCATCTGATTCGTTTTGTCAAAGAAGAACCAGAGTCGCAAGTTCATTCATAGTTTAAGATATTCATTTTGTCAAAAGAAGAACCAGAGTCTGCAAGTTCATTCGTAGATTAAAATAGACGAGCAAGCGGAACAGCAGGTTAGGCACCCATGGTGTTATTGTGTTATGAGTGGAAAGAATTATAAATAAAAATATTTTCAGATTTGTGAATGATTGAAGTGGATTCTCGGAAGAATTTGAGTGCGTCACGTTCTCATCTGATTCGTCTTTTTTACAAAGAACCAGAAACGCAAGCTCACTCGCAGTTCAAGATAGATGAGCAAGCGGAACAGCAGGTTAGGCACCCATGGTGTTATTGTGTTATGAGTGGAAAGAACTATGAGTAAGAAGAGTTTTAGGTTTGTGAGTGAGTGAAGTGGATTCTCGGAGGAATTCGAGTTGTGCAGAATCGAGTTGGAGCGGAGATGAGCGAGGGTGGAGAGTTGTATTTGATTATTTGTTCGAACCCGAATTGCAGAGGGGTTGGACTTAGCTTGCATAGGACGGAAAATGACAATACTCCTTGGCTCGATTGATCTATAAGAGCTCACTGATCTATTGGAGTCACTCAAACCCCTAAGATAAAAACAAGATTAAAGTTAGAACATGTAACGTCTCAGAATGTACATAAGAGTGACACTGAAAAATTCTGAACGTCTTTGAAAATCTGGGGCAAGAGGTGATAATGAGAATCCTTGTGAAATCTTGCAGGGTACCTCTAGAGGTTCTTGGATCACGTTACTCGCAAATCATTGAATGTACTTTTTAACAAGGACGAATGACTTAGAAGGGTCCATCAGTGCGTGTCAAACATCTCCTCTGGAGGATAACATCAATTTTCGCTCTTAGTTTTCCTTGTAGAATGTGTACATTTTGTTCCTTGGTGTGGATATAAGACAATTTATGTTTAGGGTTATGTTAACACCCTAAACCTTAAATATGATTTCTTTGAGAGTGAGGCTTAATGATAAACAGATTTCAGATGTTCAAGTTAGGTTCTAGCAGACTCTGCTCACATCAATGTCTATATCAGTTGCTTTGGAGACTAAGCTATACACGAGGAGTTAGAGGAGAAAGGTTCATAATGTCTGTCAACTTTATCATAAAATTGAGGGGTTTGAACTGCAGGAGCTACTGCAATTCTGGACTTGTTAGAGCATCTCCCCCGCTGGTCTTTAAAGGGTCTTTCACGAGTTAGGGAGCAAGTTAAACGTCATGTTCTAGCTTTTGTGTAACCTAGTTCTGCTCTTTAAGATCTGAACTTTACAGATAAATGTAAATTCTCTTTAATCTTTATAAAATAGAGATAAAATGATTTTTATCGCTATATGGGTAGAAGTGCTCTTCTTCACTCAGCATGTCTCACGAACTGCTGTAACATTTTATTACCCGTTGTGTTCGGGTTTTCCAGAGATCAGCAAAAATACGAAGACAATGAACGGGAGTTGGTTTATTTTGATCATATATCTGTCATAGCTGAAGAAGCACATGCATGTATTGTATGTCACTTGCCTTCAGTTAATGAAGCATATGCGACAAGGTCTATCCGTGCCTCCTGGCACCACGTGAGACGGACCTCAGTGCATGACATATAAAGCGAAAGAAATGTTGGGTGCAGAGTGCTGTATGATGTAAATCATCGTCATTATTTAGCAGAGAAGTATCTATATACATTAAAAATATATATACAATAAATAAAAGAAAAATAGTCTAAACGTAATAGTTTCTTCTCTCTTTCTGAAGGAGAAGTGAATATATATATGGAGCATTGTTTTAGAACAATATAGTTAAGAGGAGAAATTTTAAAAGATTTTCTTTCTTAATATTCGTTAGTTTCTTTCGAGGTGAATCATAACTTGCAAAGCTTGTGAATAGCTTTAGGATAATTCTTTATTTTATAGATTCTAATTTGGAAAATGTAATCACCAAAATCATTAAATTTCTCAGTTCTCAAAAAGCAAATCAACAAAATAACGATTTTAACTAAATAGTTTAAGCTAGAGTTAGGCTGACTGAATTTGAAGCAATGGTCTACAGATTTATCTCTAATTTTGAACGTAAGTTCTCTCGGTCTACCGGTCCTACCACTTTCCTATAACTTCTTTCATATTCTTATCTAGTATGATGTCATTTTGTTGTGCAGGTGTAGCAAAGTGATAGTATTGATCCAAAGCAAGACCTTCTTTCATAACGACGTTGTATCTTTGAACTCAGTTTACAAGATCGACACTTTTAGTCAACAAGATAAGACCTAAGATATCTACTTGAAATAGCTTTCCGTCTATTCTCATGATTATATGTATTATATCTGTCTTGGATAGAAAGTGATATTATGTGCGTTTTTCAATTCATATATACAATGGATTCGACTATGTTCAGAAAAGGAAAATGGAAAAGATTTTCGCAGATGATACAAAAAGAAGTGAACCCACAGTAGAAGTACTTGAAGCAGCCAAGTTCTACTCCATCATCTCTCATAAAATCTCCACAAAGAAAAGAAAACAACAAGAAATAATTATTCTATTTCAAACACCAAGTCTAACTAAAAACTTGTGAATATTATAGATAACATAGAGTATGTCAAACAAAATGACATTTTTGAAGATATTATACTCAATAAATATGATAACATTAATAAATCTGTAACAAAAAGCTGTTTGTTTTATTCGATATGATTGATTATTGAATGGAGAAGACTATAACATGTAGTGCACAAGGCAACAATGTGGTCAGACAAGCTATACATAAATATGTATTGTAGGATACAGTACCTTGGTCATAGACCAATGCAGATAGAAAGACCCGTGAAAATCTTGAGTCACAAAAGAGATGGAAAATTGATCCTCTTGATCGATGATCAGACGACGTTTGAGACAATTCAATCTTGGAGTTCTACTCCAGTTTACAGATTCTGGCACTTTATGCCGCTCCGAATATGCATGCGTTTTCTTATCGTTCGATTCACGACAGTAGACATATCTGTTGCCGTTATTGTTGTATACGGTGAAAATGAATAGCAAAAATTGAGATAACAATCGTGGATGGTGATTGTGAAAAAGACAAGAAGACGATAAGTAATTATATACATTAAATAAGTTACATTTATAAATCTATTTCTCAACTGATTTAAAATTTTTCTATTCATGAAACTTCTAGACTAACACATTTTGTGTTCATGTTGCAGTTGATCATCCATTATAATTTCGCTATAGAGTACAAAAATATCAAAAGATTTTTTTCATTCTGGACATGTCGTATTGTTGCACTTCAAATCTGTATCAAGACAGATTTTGTCCACGAGGGAAGAAAATGATATTCCAAAACTGCATACACGCGGAATCACTATATGGACGACTCCTTCTATCAGATCGAGAGTTGAAGTTCCGAAAAGAGTACAGAAAGCTCATATTATGAGCAATAGCAGAAACATCAAGGTATATAATCAACTTTTTATGTTAATAATCTAAATCAACTTTCCTATTTGTAAATATATCTCATGTTTATAACTTTTTTCCATATGTTTAGGTATGTGGTACTTTCAAACCACATAATTATGGTGATAGACCTTACAAATACACGTGCATCACGTGCAATCCTATGCACTTACAAATTCAAGATTTAAATAATCTTCAAGGCTTTTGCAGAAGTTGTTAATTTGATTGTCAGATACGACCTATGTCATGGATTGAAGGGTATGTTGAAGATCTTTCCAATGGTAAACAATACATGGTCCATGCAAAAGATAATTGGTTCCAAGATCTAACGAACCTAGTAGAAACAGAGATTGTTCAAAATTACGACAATGACAACCATCGGGATATGTTATTGGACCAAATTGAGGAGATTGCAACAGTAGAAATTTTCTCGTTTAATTCAAACGGTGATTTTTATGGATGTGATCAAGTATAGAATTTATACTTTATTTAATTTTCAATTGTTTAAGTATTATGATGATTTTTAATAATTTTTTTTAAAAAATTGATGATGTCATCACAAATTAATTACATCAATATAAGATTTGCTATCAAATGTTACAAACCATTAAAATAATAACACCAATGAACGCCTAACTTTTCATTTTTACAGATCAAGGAGACTTCATCTGTTGAGGGAGAATCATCTAAAACCTCGACAAACCATTAAAATAATAACACCAATGAACTTCTAACTTTTCATTTTTACAGATCAAGGAGACTTCATCTCTTGAGGAAGAATCATCTAAAACCTCGACAACTCCAACCGTTTAATCTTTCAAAACCAGAAAAGTTCTAAGAACTTTTCATATATAAATAATCTTATTACACAAAAAGAAGTAACATCAAAGACTTCAGGATCTATTATGTCGTGCATTTATTATCTTTGCATATTGAATATTTTTGAAAACTTTAATTTTACGATTGTAGTTAATACAAAATAACCATACATATGCTATTAACAATATTTACTAAATGACTTTAATGTATAGAATCTACAACTTTCATTTGTAAATTCTATTTTTTGTACTTTTTGTTAAACATATAAAATCAATACCAGTAGTATATATTCTAAGGTAAATTCAACATTGCATGAAGTGTTCCAACAACGCTTTCTTTCATGTTGTTTTTCATGTTTATATCACATAATCAAACAGTGTATGACCTACAATGATATATGTAGAACATGAAACTCTTTGGCAAATTCAAAACTTCACGACATTCACTATATATGATATACATGTGAAAACAAAATACTCTTTAAAAACTCATGCGCAATATCTCTGGGAACAAAAGGTGCATGCAACTGAAAATTAACAAAATTTGAAACGCATAAAACATAAACATCGAACGATTTCAAACAACAAACAATTAGAAACATGTTGTACCTTTGCTAAGTACAACTGTATGAAAATGCAAAATAAATTCTACGGAGAAATGTATAAACCGGGAGAAACAAAAAACAGAAAACGCTTTGAAACAACAATCATTTATGAAATTGACTACCTCTCAAACGTGATGTGATTCACAAACATCTTTGCGAACATAAATGAAAAGAAATATAAAATTTAATTGCATTAATATAAAACTCAAAATACTTTCGAATGTAAATACTTCCGAAACGTTCAGTGATTCTGAAACATGACAACATTTTATACAAATTACGTCAAACATTTTTGCACAGTGAAAGTGTATGAAATTTAAACTTAATACAACATATGAAATGTACAAACATTCAACATTAACGATCAATGTTCTTGCTCATACTGCACGAATGAGAAAGAAGAGAACTCAAACTTCGTCATCAAACTATAGTCGAACATCCCAAGTTGAACAACACTACGCTCATCATAATCAAGTATGTGGATTACAACATTTGCATAATTTTCATCGATTATAGTTTCTAAATTTATCAAACAACATACAGAATCTTCTATTATTCTATTCAAATGTCTAAAGATTTATCTAAATTTATAAAGTGTGAAGATTTCATATATACTCCAAGAGATTATATATTTGATTCGATAAATATTTATTGCATCCTAAATCTTCCACCGTATCTTTACAAATATTATATTATTTCATGGAAGATGAATTGAGAGTGTCGCATCACGTCGAATCTGTAGATAATATATAACCAAAGTGGGTAAAATGACAAAAGAAGATGGTGTGTGGGGTGATTCTTTATGTCTCTTTGCTTTATCCTCCATACTACAAAAAAATATACACATCTCCAGTTCTACGTCTAGAAAGAATATAATTCAGTTTCCAAACAACAACTCTTATCATGTTACTTTCAACCTTCTATATGATGATAATAAAGATAGTTCCGGTCATTATGAACCAATCGTATTGATTCATGCTGAACTTCTTACTGACAAATGGGAGAATATAGTGAAACAACTACAAGATTTATGATTATGTCATCCAAATGTATCAACTGTATAATTAATACGTAAATTTATAAATAGAACATGCTTATGAGAATGACTTAAAAACTATTCAAACTAGAATTTATAAACTAGGTATAAATAAACTAAATCTCTAAAAAACAAAAGTAAAGCATCATTTGTAGGATACTGACTCACCAATTTCAACATTCTATATTCAAAAATTTTATTATTTTATCAAAAATATCTGTATTTATCGATAAGAGATGTCATAAAGAATTTCGTACAATATCATACACTATATGAAATACAACTCTTTTGAATGAAAAAACACTTTTCATAAAATAAAACAATACAAAATAATTTATAAGACTAATTCATTTAACACATCTAACCTTACAAAATGAAAGAAATTATCATTTGAAGAAAAACACGTAGATACTTATTACAAGTCTTTAATGGATGTACCATACCATTCATGCAACATATGCTATAAACGTGATTTCTTGAAGAATTTAAAATACATCAATCAAATTCATTACGATTTCATTTGCCCTTATGCTAAAACAACTAACATAAAATTTTGAACAACTTAAAGAAAATATAAAGATTTGTTTGATGTGTATGCAGTATATAAAGGATAACAAAATACCTCTTTTCTTTGAGATATGTAGAGTTTACTATACGATACCATATCTTGAATGTTTAAACGAAGCCGAAGAAAAATTGATCTCACCGCGAGTTATGCTCAGAAACATTCATATATACAATGATTTGCAACAATGACATCTAAGAGGTAGTGTAATTAATATCCCATCAAATACAAACATGGTTCAAACACATTTATCCCGTATGGCCGATGAAGAAGGTTCTACCATAATGAAAATCAAAAGAAAATTGACTCTGAAATCAATCTATAAAACAAACTACGTTCGATCTAACAAAGTAATGTGAACTTTAAATTATCTTACTGATACACATTTATACAAACTTCACAATATCAAGCTCAACGAAAATTAGATTGACACTTTCAACGATAATTATTCCAAATAACAACTCCGGTTCGATGAAGTAGAAACTACCGGAACAAATAACGAGTTCGATGAAAATAATCATGAGCCAAACGCAAACATCGATACATTTATTGCAAACTTTTTGGATCTTGGGATCATTTACGCTAATGAAAAATATCAACTTATTATGGCTCCTAGCGAGAGATATCACTCTTTGAGTTTATTCAAAGATGAATTTTGTGAAAGAATAATTTCTCTTGTTTGTTTGAAGGAACAAACAATCATTTCGAAGATGTCATATCACAAACTAGATTCATGGGAATTATTATACAAAACTCATAAATTTGCTAGACATTTACCAACCATCCTTTTCAAGATGTCTAAATTCTGCATCGAAAAATCTAAGCATTTCTTGGATTCGAATAAGAAAAAGTAAACTACAAGGCTCTACTTTGACGGTGAAGCAAGTCAAGGACGAAATTTTCAAACAACAACTTCTTATATCAGATCAAGCTTTTCCTTGTTTGTCCCAATTACGACTCACTCTAGACTATTATCAAATCGTTAGACGAAATCTTTTCGCAATGATCTGACAATGCGAACAAAAAAACTGGAAACCATTGATGAACATCTTATTCAAGTTGAACAAAATGGATAATCATATTTCATTGTCAGAAAATGAAGAAATCTTCACAAGAACAACTTTTTCTTAGACAAGATCCTATCACATGTGATATTATGAGCATAGAACACAATGTTCATGAACTGATTCGACGTAACCAATTAATTCTGGGAAAAGTATCAGATTTCTTTTTCATAACTGAATTTAAAAGCAAAGACAGTCCACATGATCACAGACTAGTCATTTTCCCTCGGTTATATCAAAAAGGTTTATCCAAAAGATAAGTTGGACTACACAGTACCTTGTTAGAAGAATTATGTTATAATTATAACACACGAGATGGACTCCCAAATGAAAATGACGGGATTTTCATATCCACAACACCATATAACGATGATCAAATCATTTGGATCCAATGGATCCAAACGAGGAATAAACAAAGATATTTGTAATCCAATAACATTAATCCATCTTGGAAGTCCATTACTAAAATTTTGCAATAATTTCTAACCAATAAATATACCAGAGAATAGAAGATCACTAGAATACAATTCACAATGCAACTCTTTGCGGATAATATTTTTGGAACTCATAACATGGAGATAATTTCTGCAGATTTCAACATTCAAACTCGTTATGCAATTCACATCATAGTTGTATACAAATCTCCTCGTATGCATCTCGATGAGTTTTTGATCAATTTTAGTACTATTATTCATAACATACTTCAAAATTACCCACTATAATCATAGGAGATTTCAGTATCGATCTGCTCGAAATTGATAATCATCAAATTGCATCCTCCGTATTTTTCATAAATTCATATAACTTTTTCCTAACTTTTCTGAAACCAACCACAAAATACAGATCACATCTAGATCAAATATGGACTAATGTTCTCAAGTTCGAAAATCTCTCTTCATCATCACATGCTTATTGGACAGATCATGATCCTATTTATTCTATGAAAAGCCATCACATGTTAATATGTTCTCATCTACGTGAACAAACGAATCCAATCTTCTTTCTTTGTATACTCATCAATCGAACCATACGAATGATGTTCATGATCATATATTTCAGATTCAAGAGATTTTCAACACTTGCAAAACAAGGTATTCGCTCGTATGTTTCTTCAAATAACCTTTTCTTATATAAATTGAAAATCATCATCATGTCATGAGCTATTGACTTCACCAAATTTCTAGATGTATGCATCCACAACTGTTCTCAATATAATATAAACACTCTCATTCTAACATCCACATTCGAATTTATCGTGCAATTCACATATTGAATTGCACGATGAGTTCGAATGTTGAAATCTGCAAAAGTTATTTCCATGTTATGAGTTCTAGTGTGATGCTCTATACTCCGCACGTCAGCAAAAACATCATCCAAGCTTTCCAGATCTTCAGGCGCTGTCTCTGTGAGGAGCGGCTTCAAACAGGCTGGTTCCACTTGACTGCGCATAAGAAACTCCCAATGTTCTGATGGTAATCAGCAATGAAGTCTACCATCCAATGTGCACATTTACGCCATTCCTCTATCTCCATTATGCTCATGGCTTTCTAGGAGTTCCATCACTTATGTTTCTCATTGCAGATTCTAAGGAGAAAGGGGAAAGGAGCATATGGCTGTCAAGCAAGACACTCGGTGAAATTTCACTCCTCTGTTCATGACCAGTCGACCTTCACAATCTCTCATGTCTTCTCACACCACAAATTGGTGCTAATACATGGAAGTGCCAATTCAGCTTGTCCTATCCTCATTACGAACTCTTGCAAGACACAATTAATGTAATCGACGCCTACGCCTACTTGGAAAAATATCATACAGTTCCTTCAAAGTGAAGGAGGTTGGCATTCGTCACTACGGATATGCAGCTATGATGATCCAGGCCTGCTGGAGAGATTATTCTAACAGGAAGAGCATTGCTCTCTATCCAAGTAAGCAACCGACTGGTTGTGACAAGGAGCAAGTTGTAGATGGTGTAGAAGTAGGAAGTACCAATCGGGAGAAATTCACTTCATAGAAACTGAGCGCGGGACACTCCATCGCTAGCAAGATCTCGAAATTGGCAAGAAAAATAGAATAGACTGTAACGACCACTGGCGAGTTACAACCTAATGAACTAGCGTGTCCCATCAATGTACACAGCAATTTCGCAACGATCTAATAAAGAGGAGAATTATTATCTCTAGAACGAGGGATAATATGCCAAGTTCAGTGTCTGTTTTGACCACCACTGGGTATGGCAACTTGACTTGTGCATAGATTGCCAGCAGGGAGTAAGTTAAGAGTGCCTTTATGCAGTCTCCTTAGACTCTTTCGGACGACGAAGAAAAAACCAACTGTTTTGAATAGAGGGTAAGGAGATTTTGTTAAATATCTGTTTCTGAAGGACGGAGCTCGAAAGAATTGGTTCCAGTTGATCCTCAAAAGATCAGAAGATCGTCACGTTAAACACGTCTTCTCGTCATCTAAGTCGTTGTCTTGATTCTTGTATTTCAAACTTCGCGGATACGTCCATTCGTCTTGACTTCCGTGAGTTCTTAAGTTGTCCTTTCTCATTTGCTTATATATCCCAGAAAATAAACATACAGAGAAGAGTAGTCAGTCTATTTGGCACCTTTCATGGGTCATGATCTCCGATATCATATGCATACATCACATTGTTCAGGGCAGTTTCTAGCATCCATACAAACTATGTATGGTCCGATCTCTCCTCCGCTATAGACTACTTTCTTCTGAGAGTACCAAGGCAGTAAGTTTAGAACAATACCGTGATTTCTCGAGTCGGAGAGTCAACGGTGATGCAATACACCATATGCTGGTGCAAGTAAGAAGTTTCAAACTTCCACAAGCGTTCTCTGTTTCCTTGGAAAATTCTCCAGCACTACGCAGGAATGTGAACGTGAAATCTACAGACATGCATGCAAGAACTACCTGACTCATTCATGCGTTGCTCGTCAGTAAGACGAAGGGATTTCTCGTCATGTCGTTATCTTGTGACGACCGTTCAAGAAGTTCAGAACTACCTCAACAGTCGTCATGTCTCACTCCATGATGACTGTTAATCCGATGGAGGATTCCAAAAATCTAAAAAATTTACAGTAAGCTATGTGCAAACGCATAGCAAAAACTAATTCTAGATTATATAACTTACAAATTATATTATATTTTGGCCAAAGTAGTTTTTAATATTATCATATTAAGCTTAATCTTAATTAATTACAAACTTCATTATCCTATAAAGAGCAAAAAAAGAACTATTAAGTGAAGTGGACAAAGCGCTCCTCTTCCTACTATAAATACTCTCCTCCTTTGAAGAGTAATAGTATATAAAATCTCGATGTTGTCCTCAGACAGTTCAAGTGACCTCAATAGAGATTTTAGGAATCTTAAACCAACCTTCTTGGTATAAAAAGGTCTTGATGAGAATAACTTTTTGTAATTTTGAATTCAAAATCTTTCGTTGAAATCTGGAGCACAGAAAATTTTAAAATTTAACAAATTATAATATTTAAATAAAAATTAAAAAGTTTTGACAACATTTTCATTCACTTTGCAACGTTGCTTAACATAATGTTGTTTCATAACGTCTGATAATCCACAAGTTCACCCTTTCACGTACACACAAGTCAAAAAGTGAGAAATCTGGATAATCCATATCTTTAATAGGTGAAGGATCCTCATAGACTACCGCATCAAGAGCAGGGGTTTAAAAACAAAAAATATCTTATAATATTAAACAAAGCGTTACGCATGCAATGGCATTGCGAGAGCTATGCGTTTGCAAGACCTCATAATCCTAGATGGTGAAATCTGTGAAGGTGAATCTAAAAGTGAAATTCATCTCACCTCACGGGTCTTACAAGATGATATATGTGAAAGTTTCAGACACGAAAAGAACTAGTTTATATTTTATGTAAATCATAATAGCATCTTTCAACATGTTTGCATATACTGGTAGTAACATGTTTGCATTTTTATGCAAATATATAATTTTATGAACCTTCGGATCATTTTGAGGATAGTGATCCTAAGATTATCTTCAGATGTATGATAATGTAGAAGTTTGTGAAACTTTGTCGCAACTGCAAAAAAAAGCATTTGGAATATTGTGGAGGTTAGGGAGAATTACTTCATCCTGTGTTGTTGCATACATTTAAGAAAGGATACATAAATTCAGTTTGTGTATGATGCATTTATTGTTAGAAAATATGAAAGAGTATATGGTGTCATAATTGTTGAAATTATTCAATTTGATGCATATGAATTTCTATTAAATGGTTCAATGATGAGCATAGGAAGAAAAAAGTAGACTAATTTGTTTAAGTAGATGAGAATATATTAACATGTGATGGTTTTTATCAAATGAAAAAAAGATTTGCGAAGACAATGTACATTTGAGTATCTCTTTTACTCTAAATGCTGCCTCTTCTTGTGTACAGAAGATTCAGACTCCGAATGTATAATGGTACAGTGAAGCTCTCTTGCTCATATCCAGAGACTCTCCTGTATGATCAGAGTTATTCACATGCCCTGTAAAAAGAGAGATCAAGTTTAGAAGTTGTGCTGTCTCTAACATAACACCTTGTCCATTAGATGCTACTCTTGCACAAATTGTATGAGTTCTCTAGTAGTTGACTTTGCATACACCACTCCCTTTGGCTGAATGTTCTGCTGGATTATCAACTCTCTGTCACTAACACAGATCTGTAGGTCATCTCCATCTTCAGACTTACTCTCTCTTGCAAACTATATGGGCATGTACACTTCCGTCCAACACACATAGCAACATTCTCATCAAAGAAATGTACAATAAAATATGCATAAAGACCCTACAGAAGACTTGTGAGTCTACTCCACCGAAAAAAGAAGTAAGGGTCCAGTGTACGGAGCTATTATCAAATGTTGCTACTCCTTCCTACGGCTACTGTCTAGATCTTGCTTCTCACTCCCAAGAGACCTGCTCCGTGTGGACTAGCTCAACATGGTAATCGAAATACCACCTAGCATATCACAGTGAGAGCAAAGAAAAACATCCCCTTAATACCTTTGCACAACACACCTAAGGGACATCACCCCCAACCAAGATAGCCAAGGAAGGCGTCGTCAAAAGGCACGGAAGGTTTTGTCTAACAAGGCAAAATAAAAATTTGTTATTTCTTTTTCAGTGCTGCCAAGTGACACTAAATATAAAAAGTCTAAAAGTGACTGGAAGGGATCTATCTAGGAGTAAGACGTGATCTTATATACGTTGGCGTTTGGAGCTTGGGGTCTAAACTATCTCAAACATCCACATCTCATGTACTAACTGGTAGGATAGTCTCATAAATAACTCCCTCCGCATGCACTACAGCTAAGATCTCATCCTAACTCACCACTGAAGGAGTGGGGATGACGTTTGTACTAATAGAACCTACAAAGGGAAAGATAAGATCCCTCTTGTCATGCTTGACAATCTCTCTTATGTCCTCTTTGAGCCTAAAAGAGCTCATGACACTGTCGTACAACATCTTGGTTGAGTCCTCAGTCCATTTGACTATCACACGTATCCTCTTCTGAGTTGACTCAGGTGGCTCATCAACCTAAGGTTAAGACCTTCTCAGCGTATCAGGAGTATATGCATCAAGATGTGGATCCAATAATGAAAGAGTTACACCGGCTTGCTGAGAGAGAGTGTTTCTCTAGCCCCAGGCTTTGACGTCTCCTTACTCTAACGTCTGGAGAAGAGAGAGAGTGTGTTACAGATGGAGACTAGTAGGAAGATTTCTGCACTAGAGGCAGATGTAGAGACCCAGAGGATACAAAAAAAGGTGATGGAGGGGCAGGTATGTCAGTTCTAGCAGCATGTAGCAGCTACAGAGGTGGTAAGATTATTTCCTTCTCATAAGGAGGAGGCTGCCGTACAAGCTCTGCAGAAGAGCGAGATGGAGCAGCAGGCTCATGAGGTACATATTGTCTCTCTCAAGGACTTGGTGGTGGATCATACAGAGGTCCATGTCAAGACCAGGAGAGAGAGAGAGAGAGGGATGGAGAGAATGTTATTAGAGTAGTAGCCGTTGTCGTGTCGGATATTGCGTGAAGGATGTCCAGGAAAACACGAGGTTCCTGGCTGTGGAGATGCTGTGTGCTGAAACAAAGACGAGACAGAGAAAAACAACCAACGAAAACGAACGCGCAATATATACCACTCCAAATGTATGTACACTGCCGTTTCTTTCTCCTAACAGCACAAAACTGAGAAACAGACCAGAGCAGTCTGTAACCTACTTCGGAAGCCCTAAAACAAACCCTTGAATCACAACCCTAGCCCAAAATCGTCGAAGCGTAGCTCAAAGCAAGAGAAACTTCTCTTTGCTAACAAATAGAGCCACAACAGTATCACGTGATCCAAACCCAAGTCCAAACCACATCCACGCACTAGCTCTTGGCTAAAGCTAGCTACCACAAGCCGTACACAACCAACTAAGCCCCTAACGAACTCAAAAGGACGAAACCCGTAGCGAAGGAACCGAAAAAGACCTATCTGGGAACTTTCTCCTTTCGCCAAACGATCTTCAAATGTCGATAGGGTCTCCTTCCCTGACTCCGTTAACCGAAGAAACCTTCAGATCCGACTCATGATAGCCGAGATATCGCCAATTTTCGGTCGCATGTGACCGAACTTTCAAAACTCCTCCCTGTGGCTTAAAACCGCGCACACCGCACAAACGGATCGTCTAAACTGATATCCGTTTTCTCTGGTAGGTAGATCTAGCTACCTTGAACCCAACAAGACTCCAAACAAGCTGTTTGGAGTTCCCTTTGCAAAACCACTCGAGAAATTTGATCGCAGATTGCAAAAAACTGACGTAAATCAGCTCCCTACGGCTCAAACTCGCTCACCACACCCAAACCAACTATCCAATTCACATAGTCTTCTCCTATGAGTAGATGAAGACTCCCTGATCACGTAGGCACCAAGAACGAAGAGCTTGGCTCACCGATCGCGAAGAACAGCCCAACCTCAGGTCGCAGGTGAACGAAAATCTGATGTAAGCGCTTCCCTGCGAGCCAATTTCACTCAGAATTTCCAAACCGTCCGATGAAAACTGGTATCGTCTTCAATTTCCTGTAGAACTCGGTGTTCTGATCCCGTTGGATCCAAGGACAGCAAGTTTGGACTCCGGAACGGCCCGAACGGTCCAACTCTCCTTCACAGGTAACTGAAAACTTCCATTTCTGCTCCCTGCGTCTCAATTTCTCCCAGAACACACTCCCCGATCCGTCTCTTCTCAAACCGTTTGAACCAATGCGTAGCCTGCACAGATCTGAACCCAACGACGCCTTGCGCGCTTGCATTGGACCTCCAAATCTCTCGAACCGTCCGCTTACAGGTCGCAGGTGCAAGCTAGTCCCTTAAGCACCCCCCTTGCAACAGTCTGTACGTACGAAGTTCAACCCTCAATAATAAGAAGCAGGCCCCTTGCGTCTTTGATATAACGCCTGAAGCCCTAAATACCCAGTCAGCAAGTAACTAGAGGCTTAGCTTGATTTTGTCTTTTTTCGAATCGCATAACTTCTTCTCTGGATGTCCCAACGAAATAAACAAGATGCCTATGGAAAGCTGACAACGAGCTCTATCCATCTATGCGATAAAAGTAAAGATCCGAAGTTGCGCCAAAAGCTCGTAAGCTGGGGCCTAGCTTGTTTTCTCCATCTTTCGAGTCTTGTAACTTCTTCACTATGCGTCCAAACGAAGTAGACAAAGTGCATATGAGATGCTGACAAGGAGCTCTATCCACTGGTGCGATAAAAATGAAGATCTGAAGTGGTGCCAAAAACCCATAAGCTGGGGCCTAGCTTATTTTCTCCATCTTTCGAGTCCTGTAACTTTTCCACTAGGCGTCCAAACGAAGTAGACAAAGTGCCTATGGAAAGCTGACAAGGAGCTCTACCCATCTATGCGATGAAAATGGAGATCTGAGATTGTGCCAAAAACTCGTAAGCTAGGGCCTAGCTTGTCTTACCCATAAGTGTCTTTGGAGCGACAAAAGTCAAAATTTGATTTTCATGTAAGAGCCGGTCCACGACACGACACCGTACATCGACGTCTATTCTTTTAGCTCGTACGAGAGTTTTTATCAGCACTCCAACAAGTGTCGATTACTGAGAATGACGATGAGATTTAACCTGAATATTCTTCTCCACTTCCTTGTATATCTAACTGCATCTTTTTAGATCAAAAACAAGTAAATACGATGTGGATGTTTTACTAAGTTGGTATAAAAAATTAAATTTATTTATAACTAGTTGCTATTTCAACCCCAGAGTTGCACACATATCTGAACACAACCCATAAATGAATCGCTGATTCACACGCTGTTAAGAATATGAGTATGAAACCTTGTTAACACGACATTTCATTTACATATTAATCTATTTTCCAAATTTTTTGAAAAATTAAAGTATAATTAATCGAAAACCCTGAGTGTACATGAGGTGAATAATATCCTCCTGAGTATACTCCAAAGAGAAAAAGAAAAAACTTTAACAAAAAACGAATAAAGTTCTAACAAAGATTTACGCTTGTAGTGGAATTACGAGAATATGCGTTAACGATTTATCCGAACCTAAACTCCTGCCTGTCTCTTTTTGGGTTCCATAGCGACTCCATCCGTCCTCAATACACGACAAAAATCCCAATCACAATCGCCGTATAACTATCTTAACGCATAGGAACAAGAGACAAGCGGGAGAGATGGAGAGTCGAAGAAAGAAGAAGCGCAGCCCTGAGAGCCCTCCAAGCCCAAAAGCTAATCAGCTGTCACAGAAAGAAAGAGTCACAGGTGGAGTATCATGCTGAGAGCCTGATTATCCGGACGGGGAAAGTTACTTTAAGTGACTATCTATAGTGTACAACTCGATGAACATCATCCTCACACGACCAGATATGATCAAACATTCCAACTCAGGCCCGTTTTAGACCTAAGCGACTTCATTGCGCAAGAAGGACTGTGGACTTGCCTGGACAAGGTAAACAAGTCGACGCTACGTGGCGTTCATCGGGGACTTGCAGTGGCACATCGCGTTTATTGCGATCTCGAGGGCCGTTTCAAAGAGCGCACGAGAACGGTGGTCTTCACTTTTGAGCGTATGCAGATTTGTAATATTAGCTCATAATTTCATATGAGACCTAAATTTTGGTTACTATGTATACAAAGCGATATCTGCAAACAAGAAGCAAAAGAACGTCATATCCAAGTGAAAATGTTACTGTGAAATTACTTATGATAACAATAGCAATACATTTCAAATAAAAAGATTTCTGAATTTCACCAAATATTCATGTTATTATTTTTATTATATAGAAATAATAACAATGTTTTTCAGTTAAAATGTGTAAAGAAGAGAAGCCGGTTAGACAGATATGGCGCAGTTACATCTAAGCAGATTTCCAGTCATGTAAAAATGTTATATTCGAAAATATTTACAAAAGTCACTAAACTAAAACCATAAAAGAAACAACGCAATCAGACACAATCAGACTCTAGAAGAATACTCCTTATCCTTAAAACATAAATATTTAATTTTTATTCAATTAATTATTGGATCAAATCCGTCCACAAGGAAAAGTGTGGTCGTAAATTAGAGGGAACTATCTTTGTCTTAGTATACAGTACGCCCATGATCCGCAGAACATTTAGTATTTGTACAGATATGAAACTTGTTTATAGTTTCACGGTACCTTTCTGGCTTCCGTTTGGTTGGGTTCCGGCCTTGGACGGCTTCTGGGCACCAGGAGTCCCGCCGGAAACGCATAGCTGAGATCCACGAGACAATGATCCAGAACGGTCACCACAGGCTGATCAAACTGTGAAAATTCATAACCGACATCTCTAAGTTTAAAGTCCACAAAAGCTAAAGTGGCTGGCTAGACGGTCCATGCGTCCCGCTATTTGAGAACGTTGACAAGGATACCGTAGAATAGCCCCACTTGGAACTCGGAGTCAACCAAATTACTACGAGAGGAGAAACGCGAGAAGGAGAAGGTAAATGGTACATAGTAAGTTCCAGACGCTCTGTGTGCCTTAAGGATTCAGGAAGGAGACAGCATGGAAGGATCGATGACTGCAGGATTACGGTGGGGAACCCGACCCACTGCAGGATTACGGTGGGGAACAACTGCAGGATTGGGTCGGGTTCCCCACCGTAATCCTGTGGCCGTTTCTGCGAGTGAAATCACAGCCGAATGCCATCTGTGGATGACAAGTGCATGACAGGATAGATATCTTCAAAAGGTCGCATGTCAATGTAATTGCTATCTGGGAGTTCTTTTTACTTTCAGACATACCGTCGCTTACTGGGACTACAAAAAGGAAAAGTCGCTATCCTGCAGTTGCCGACCATGTGAAAGCTGGATGGATAGTGACCGTCACGAAGTACTGCCTGCAGCAGCTGGTGCGCAGTGGACTGACATGGTGTTGACTGACAGTGATGTGAAATGCTGACTTCACTCGGAAGAGAGCTCTTGTGGTGGAGTTCAGGGAAAAGGGAATTGTTAGCAAGTCAGTCGGTGAACTATAAGAGGTGAAATTTTAGTCCGACTCAAAAGCTTTTGTCGGTTAATGCACTGGAGCATAGAATCTGATGGATGGATGAGTTCCCATTTTTCCAGCTTAGCAGTCCTATTCCACTTTTGACCTGTTTCAGATATGAAGGAGACAAAACAGATTAAACAATGAAAAGAAGTCAGAGTGAAAGCCTTTCTGGACTCTGGAGAACTTTCATTCCTCGATTTGCACTGTAGGTCAGTGCACGAGGACCATCTGTTATCACCGCAGTACACAACAGAACGCTCATAACCGAAGCCTTTTTCTTCCCTGCGGATTTCACTGCACCGTTTCTGCCACCTGCCCTTCACTTTTTGCCCGTATTTAATCTGCATCGTCTTTGATTTGCGGCTACGTTTGGGAAAATAGACAGGCCTGGCGTGTATTTGTCCAAGCCTGACATCAGTATCTGCGGGGAGGTTCTACTCAGGCATGTCAGTAGACATGATACCATAAGTCATGTGGGGCAGCTGGGGCTAGTTTTCCATAAGCCCGCCGTGGCAGGCTGCGTGCGTGCTCCCCTTCGTCTTGCGAAAAGAGGCGAATGAAACACTTAAACTGCAATCACCACATCGCATCAGGAACTTCATCACTTGTCCATCGTGATAGTGACGTGACAGTCCACCCTGACCATAACTCAGAGTTTAGTAGAATTCAAATCCTACAAGCACTCTCCCCTGCTTTCCAGGTAGTTGTGAACAAGGCAAGCAACAAGAACCAAGATGGATGACACGACTTTAATGTGAGAGACTGCACAAATGGTTTTCCTTTCATACATCTACACCTATCCATGATTGGATGAGGAGTTGTCCTTGAAATGGTCTCATATGAAGTAACGGAAGAGCTCGTAACTTCTCTTGGTCGTCCAGTGGTCGCTACTCATTTACGCGACCTAATCCCTTTCAACATATCGGTGCTATTGAATTGAATGGAACATACGGCAGTACACGTAGTTAACGTGAGTGGTCAGTGAGAAAAGTACCGTCCAGAGTTCAGAGTCGTCAGATCCCGTTCTTGGCTTGGATGCCGCAGGATTTTGAAGAAGACCGAGGGCACAAAGCCTCCCATGCTCGAGCCCGATGCACGGCCAAGCATGAAACGGAGGTACTGGGGGTCGGGGAGGGAGGGCATTTAGTACACCACTTGAGGACTTGATAACTCAGCAAGAATAAGTCAAGATGCAAACTTAAATGCCCATGTGCAATCCGGCTCGGTCCGTCGAGAGCTTCGCTCCGCATAGAGATGAGATGAGAATTTTGAATACCGCGGCAACCTTCTTCAGGCTCCTCGTCGCGGTCGAGGTCCTACTCATCCACCACTGTTGATTTGATTCAGGGAGGCAAACACAATATTTGGAGCAGTCACTGCGCAGATACAGATCCCCAGTACAGTATGCCTTGATGAGTACGATGGACTGTCCCTTCACCCACCGCTTCAACAACAACACGCGCCCGCCCTAACGTTCCGAGCCTGTACAGACGACGGGAAAACTAAAACTGTCCTGGCGCCTTGAAATCATATCATCCCTGCCCCGCACCTCGCACGTTACTTCAGTGAGGCGGTACGGAATTTTGAACTCTCTCGCCGATTCTTTATCTTCCGTAACGGTAGTCCCCAGATGCGCTACTGCATGTATCCTGACACGACTCCGTCACCATCTAGCTGACGGTGACGGACAGAGAGACAGAGGGTAGAGACGGTAGATTCTGCGCGCTCCTGAACGAACCGCTAAATACATTGATATGTCCTCTGGAGATTGTAGGAAAATTTGACTTGTCATACGGGCACGTTGCTGTCCTGCCTGCCTGGCTAGAAAATCGATACAGCTCGCTCGAACCGCGCCGCGCAACAATTTGCGCTCCCTCTCAGGCCCAAAAGTTTGTCGTCTTAATTCAACTCAACTGGACCCGACGGAACTACACCAACGAGTCATTCATTATAGACACTGGACAAGCCGTTGATGTTTGTTCGTAGCCAAGACATCGTACACATGCTATGCGCCTGCTCAACAACTCGGGCGGCAACTACTAGCATTCAACTCCACTCCTAAAACAACCAAGTGCGAGCGGTTCTGGCTCTGGATCGGAAAATGAGCTTTCGCAGTATGTTGTGCACTACGGCATGCATTCGGTTGGTTCCACAGATTTCCAAAGCGGCCTCCGCAAGAATCTGACCTTCCTCACGCCGACCTGGAAACCACCCGCACCAGTGCGACACAACACTGATCAGGGCGATTGAACTTTAAGACATTCTACAGAACAGACATATTCCACAGCCAAAGACGAACGACGGATTCATGCCCTGTTTACCTGCCTCAAGCACAAGCAAGCTCTGATATCTCAGTCCAAGAGCTCTTCGAACAAGAGCGATACGCTCGAACCAACAAATTAAGACAGGTGAACAATGTCGACAAGAGCAACTCATTTATTCCGCAAATCTACATGCTCCATAACAACCTAAGTAGAACCTCAGAGTGCCAAACCAAAAAAATGGATGCGTTGACATCAAACTCGACCCTCCGACCAATGCTGACCGACCGAACACAGCAGGACGAATCGAGTTGTAAACTGATTCTTCCTAGCAACAACCATCTCTACATAGCTTCCTCGGATGCAGTACTCTTTATTTACTCACACCCGCAAACATATATGCTCACCACCAACCGAGTCTCGAGAAACCACTACGACAGAGAAACCCGAAACTTTGTACACTTCGTGGAACTTCACAGAATCTTCAATTGATCGTAGATCTACAATGTCATGCGCTTGCTAGCAAACTCCTAAAGCAAGTGCGTCTGGCCCGATCCTCCTTTTCTGGATCCATCTTCTTCCTGACAGTGCCCTCAAGAGAAACTCGAACCATTTCTTGAGCAGTTCTAAGCGTGTGGTGCCGCCTCTTCACCAAGTCCAAACCGTGACTTAGGTGACTGATAGCATGAACGACGATACTACTACAGCAGCTAGAACATGCTCCATCCTGCTCAGACGAGGTGAATCTCCCTATTTAACTTTCCACCTACCCAGCATAGCAAAACTCCAGGTTCCGAAAGCTCGTTGCATTCAAGACAAAATCGTTGAACATGCATACATCGCTGGAATCTCGCACTATCCAACACAAGAATTTTATATATACACTGTTTTGCATAGCTCAGCGTATCCTAAGTACTAGCCAAGCTTTTAAGCAATGGGTCCACCCATACCGCCACAAACCCAACTTCGCACCCAGCGGCCTGCAGCGAATCAGTCCTCGGCAAGAGCTCTGGGATTGTGCCAAAGCCGGGTATCGGGGATGAAACATGGCTCTCTTCTCTGCCTAGCGCACATGTATCAGCTCATCAACAGGATAAGACCCAACAGCCGGGAGCTCCAAGAACTCCCAGCTTTTTCTAACTAGTCGCGGTGTGCGACCGCATGTCATAATCGAACTTACAAAACCTTTGCATAGCAAACAGGCAATCCACTTTGATACCTGCCTCTATGTCACTCGCAGGCTAACTTGGTATCAAAGCTGCTCAAACAGATGGCAAATGCCTGGAAGGCAGAAAGAGGATAGCGATAATCCATGGTGAACATATCCTTCCCGGTCTTACCAAACTGCAGCAACACTTTATCATGGTCACTTTGGTTTTGCGCCGTAGTTTGTGCGGGCTCGGTGGCAGCAACAAGTTGAAAATTCTTAACCGACGCAACTGTCACGCGACCGCGGAAATTTAGACACCAGCACTGAAGCTGTTCATGCCATCGAGGAGCCTTGTTCTTGAGCACCAGGGGTCCGCCTTTGGTAAGGAGCCCACTTGTATATTCACAGTCGGCTGCACTGCAGTCTGCTACTGCTGACTTGGATTTTGGAGAAGGAAGGAAACCGGAATGGGGAATAGAATCATCGACGTTCATAGTGCTAGTGGAAAACTCTGTTGGTGTGGGTGCGGACCCATTCGGCTCCATAGCAGATGCAGGAATGGTGTGAAGAGTACACTGCATCCGCCTTGGACCTCTAGTACCTAAGACGTTCAGCTCATACGCTATGTGAGCGACATTATAACTACCGGCAGGTACCCTGGGAGAAACTTGTTTGGAACCAATCCGTCTCCCTGCCCTGTTGGTCGAAGCTACGGCCCCGCTGTGAGGAGGTTGACTGTCATAAATTGTGAATTTAGTACCCAGGAAGTTTGATCTGGCACACAAAAGACAAGAAGGATGAAGTCAAAACGAATCACAAGCTTGTTCTGGTATTGAACAAAGTCCAACTTTCCGCCGGATTAACGAGTCATAAAGGGGTACTAACAATCGCCACAGCCCACCCAACTATCTATCAACGAAGGACTTCAGATAAGTGCTAAGCAATAGTTTCGTTCATCGAGAAATTCTATTTAGATTCTCAAGAACGCGCGCAGAGTACAAAACGAACAACAACCAACAACCAATCAAAGCCGCACCATCCTCGGAGACTGCCACAAAGAATTCGAGTCCAGCCATTACACGAACAACACTCGTAAAACACTGAAACCTACAATAAAAACCTTACCGCAGCTTTCCAACGTAAGTATTACTTCCACGGGACATATCATCAGCGTTTAACGAGATAATGTAGTCAGTGCTCGTAGCGCGTCGAAACTTCCGAGCGGCCAGGAGAAATTTTCCATTTTCCATCGAGGCTGCACAATACCAATGTACCTCGACGTTAATAAGAACGAAACCCGCACATGACCCATGCAGTATTCCAACCACGTTTGCAGTTCTCCGGCAACAAATGTACTCTAAACCGCAAGGTCAACCCTGAACTTTTACCACCGGAGCACTAAGGCAGAAACCAACCACAGACACTAGTTCACACTAGTAGCTTAAATGAAAATCTGACGAGACGGTACCTGGTGGAAGCCCAAGATATAACTGATACGTGGAAGTCGTTCTGTCACGCCTTATAAAACATTGGACCGTGCTGTCGCGTGGCCCAGGCTGCCAGACCAATGACATCTATAAGTTAGAAAGAGATCTAAACAATAAAGATGCGCTGAGTGAATCCCAAACTAGCTCAACAGTGATCGGTCGTGGACGCGACTAAGATTTCACTATTGATTGATGAAAGCAACAAGGAACCGACGCGCACAACCAGGAATCCTGAACTGACCTGACATGCTAAACTCCATTAGCAGTATGCAAATATTAAAACTCTCTAGCAGCCAAGCGGTACATGACTATCATCCACGGGATACATCAGACCCTTCAGATTCAATTACTTCCAGCAGCAGTGTTGTAACCCAGAATCCAAAGAGTTAACGCGGACATTCACCGTTGGACTCAAGATGCATCAGATCCTACAGTCTTATGTACTCTACAACTGCGCACTGCTATACCGGAAAAGAAGTACTCGTCATCGAATACTACTCAAAGCTTCGACTTCTATAAAACCTCACAGCACCAACAAATGACAAAACCGCGTAATGTGCATCACAATTAGCTTCTCCTAAGGAACCCGTGCCTCAACACGTAACGGGTCAGATCAGATGTGGCAATCTTGTAAGGCCTCTTACCTGCTTCAAGGAAATTGGAAATGTCAACTTCCCCGACTGCTCAGGGGTTTTGACAAGCTCCTTTGTGATGTCTCTCCAGCTGACACATACTGACGCGCAGGCAACGACGTGCTTGCGACAAGGCCAGGCACCCTCACTTGACTCCACTCGTTGAATGACATCACGCAGCAACTCCGGAGGCATACTGGCCCAGCAGCTCTGCTGCTGCATAAGCTCGACCTTAAGGTGCGTCTCATCTAAGACGACGCTGCTGGACCGGCCCCTGCTGTGATGGGGAAATTTGACATGATCGAAGCTACGCCGTGATATGCTTCCGATGCCCCCCTTCATCTCCTGGATGATACTTTTGAGGGGCATCAAGGTAAACTTTTTAAATACACGCCCTAAAAGTGATGAGGAGAACCTGGAAAACACTCTACGGACTGGCTTAATGATGTCCTGTGTGTGGGGAAGATCTGCAATCCACAACCTCAGCCGAGGCCTGGGCTTCTTTATCTTGGTCGTCGTGAGAGACTGAAGCAGATCCCAACCACAATTGCCCCTGGTAGCCAGACCCTGACTTGTATTAAATTGAGATCGATGATAACACGTGCATCCTACAAGCACTTCGAATCAGGTGGCTCGGGGCACCCCTGGGATGAATGTGATCATTCTGCCAGTCAGGACAACGAACCCCCATAAGCAACTCGACAAAAGACTGACATAGGAACTAATGCATCCACTGTGAAGGCCATGGTTGCCGCATAACCACCGCACAAGCCCCCAGATGCCCCAGTACTAACAAGTGTGCCCAGCTTCGGCAAACCCAAGCTTTCATTATAGCAACATCCATGGGAAGGAAAACACACCTTGCATGATGGCACCACTTAAAGACATGTCTCTCTGCAAGAGGTCTCCAAGAGAACACGACGAGCCCACCCTCTTCAGCAGTAGATCAGGTCGTGTCGAACAGAGAACTACTGCAGCTACCACTTAATATAAAATTCCCATTACTTCGATGAGAAAGGCGCCAGACCACGATCTCTCCACACCTTCACCGCCGAGCTTCGTCACCGAACACTCGGCAGATTTCCAAGTCCACCGCGACACACCAGCAAAGACGCTGGTGATTACAAGTCCAGGCAATCACCGTGCTATCCTGAAAAGTTCTAAGAGAATACAGATGGACTATAGAGTAGTAGTTATCGGATCCTCGCCACAAGTGTGGACCAGACGAAAGAAGTTGTAACCTTTTAGCGTGCGTTGACGTTAGCTCAAGACCATACCAAAAGCTAAAATCTGGAAACAGCTCGTGTACACGGTGCCAAAACCTGCTGCGACAGCGATAACTGGCACCGCCGCAGACGAGAGAGTAGGTATGATGAGGAGAAAATGGATGAGATCAACGAAGGTGAGATGGTTGCAAACAAAGCAGGAAGAGTAGCCTCGCCGTCACCGTCCAGAATGAAACCGGAGGAGGGAGAAAGAGGCCGCTAATCTGTCCTTCAAGTCTACAGACCCGCTATCATAGCTTTTCCCCGTCCGCTCGTAGGCCTTCCAGCCATGCTCCGGAGGATCTGGTCCTGCCTAATACACTTCCGCCACCACCCCACAACTTGTCGAGTGCTGCTGTATCCGCAGGTCCTCCCGCTTAGCCCAGTCGACAGATGTTCTTTCCAGAAACGGCTCTTCCCTATGTTCTTCTTTCTTTTCGGTTTTCCTCGCGCTTCCACTCAATGCTTTTGAAACCGAGTCCAGTCTACCACACCGCAGATTAAGAGACTCCCGTACTCCTCTGACAGTATCGGTCACTCAAGGACACGCACAACGCGACGGCAACGAAGGAAACTGCGGTTTTAGTCTCTTCCCTCCTATCTTTCACGACTGCCTTCGCTTCCAGGCCGCGTGTTCAACTGTTATCCTCCTCCGCCTGTCGCCTCAGCCTCGTTCTTCCTCTCAAGCACGCCTCTTATGCCCAACCTTTTGTGCTCCAACAACAAAACCGTTCCCCTAAACGTTTCCTACTTCCTAATCTAGCACCACACCGCACGCTTCTCGGGTTCAATCAATCCGATCTAATCGCGCACCCTCCTCACTCCCACTCACAATCGACTGATTCTTCTGCGTCGATCTCAGCTGTCGCGTCAACTCCACTTCCACTTCACTCCCACTCGTCTCCCTCTCACACACACGCCCTCTCTCGCTCACTCTCTCTCGCCTCACACCAGCAACACGGGCACATTCGTCAAGGCTCCTCCCTCCATAGCTCCACCACCTTCTCTCCTCTCCTCCCGTCTCGTCTCCCTCCCTCGCTCGATCTCTCCTCCTCCTGCTCTTGCCGCTTGTTGGTCGGCTCCTTCGGTCATTCCTCGCCTTCCCGGTCCGTCCTGCCTTCCTCCCTCCCTCCTGCTCTCCCTCCCTCCGTCCATCATTCATCATTAAGGCCTGGTTCTGGGTCCACTGTAGCAGTAAGTTTACCGGTCTTGACTCTCCGATCTAGACTGACCGCAACCCAGTAAGGTAAGTTCTCAGGCTCAGTGGAATTACCGAAGTTTGGTACAGTAAATATTTCGGGTGAGTGGTATCGTCTAGCCCATTGAGCAATACTGCGATTATTACGATAGAGCGATACAACGATACCACTTTTCTAGTACTGTAGTTATAACTATAGAACTAATAAAATGAGTGGTATCGTTGAGAATGAATATTACACTAGTGAAAGCTTGCCAACTGCCAAAAGTCTAAAGTTTATTATAAGTTTATGCCTTCCATGGTAGTCAAGGTCCCGCTCTACAGGTGGAATGATTAAAGTTCTACTAGCTCCGGCACACGATGTTAGCATCCTCTTCTTTAGAGATCGTGGTAACGCGAGAAAATGATATGTCTCCTGTCAATAACATATATAATTTATAATTTATAATATCGCCAACAGTGTAACCCATGACAAGCTATGAAGTGTAGCATAAAATCATCAAAAGGCCTGGCCGAAAGTGGACATATTTGTTCGAATTCCAGTGGCTATTAAAATCAATAATACTTAAGTTGCAAGCTTAAGTCTTCAGTTAGTGATCAGAGTGTACTTAGATATATCACTTTCAAGTTGTTTTAATTACTATATAATGCCTGTACCAACTTACCAAGCTGTATTCGTCAGCTTCACTCGCGGCTCGCCGCAGATGCAGCCGGCTGCCCATTTCACCCCAGGTTAAACTGGGGTTCGAGCGTTCTCTGCAGTTCCGTCTCCGTCTCTCTGACGACGTAGCTTTGGACAACGTAAGGGAACATCAGCCATTAGGCCAATCACAGACCACCGCACCACAGACATGCGATTTTTGAAACGGGCTGGAACCGGCTCGGTTCGTCGACGGTGAAATAGCCGGCACGAGGCCCAACTGATGCGTGGAACCACAGTCGCGTCAGATAAGGCTCCGGCTTCGTACCTCCAGCTCTCTGACTTTCTTTCACAGTCGAGGCCCGAGGGTCCATGGATCGCGAGATCAGACGGGGAAGAACTGTGACCCGGTACCGTTAAAAAGTTCCAGGCACCGCAATTGTCGACCACAGTCGTCCGCTACCAGATAAGCCTTGCCCCACCAGGTCTCTGACTTTCGCTGAATCTACTGGTGCCGTCGATCAAGGAATCAAACGAGTCGAATCTTTCAGACGAATCCCGTCCTCCTACGGTACGGCGGAATTTACTTAACAAGGGTTTTGCAGGCGGGACGCGGTTTACAAACCAGCTCTCTCTGCCGTCCGTCAAAATAACTTCCGGCCTCCTCACGTTCCGGCGGACAGTCCTAGGGAAAACATTGTCGTTACGACCGTACACATGCAACAGCCCCGTTAATATATTCTCCGCTAAATCGTATATAAAATGGACCGTTTATTCATCTCCTGGTGCGCTTGACGTGCTGGCTATCGTGAGTCGAAAGTTGCCTTGAAGAGTTGACGTACGTCTTTATTAGTTTTATTAAAACCAGTGCTCACAAGAAAAGGACTTATCTGATTGTTTGCACGGACTGGATGAGAAGCTGCCAGTCGATCGACGGCCCTCTATAGCTCTCATCACGGACAGCACACGTCCTCTGCCTTTATTTTTAGTGTTTGCCCTCTTCCCCTTCTTTCTATGTTGGTTACTGGGAACTGCTAAAGATGGACATCAAGGCACATGCTCGTACATCTATGCTAATCGTAGTTAATGTCCTTCTGGTCATAATATGACTTCCAACCTGATTCACACCTGCGCATGTCACGTTGAAGTAACCTTGTACACTGGACAGTAAAATCAACTGGTCACCCGGTCGGGGCCAGTCCGGATGCGGTACGTGGACTCTGAACTAGTCTGGCTTCCACTCTTGTCGTGAAGGTTTGCCTTGCTCGTCTTGGAGCTACTGTACGTGGTGGGTCCTGTTCTCTAACCAGCCTGAGTCTTTCCGTCCAACGTTCCTACGTGTAAACCTGCACGCGAGGCACCAAAACGATGAAGTTGAAGTCTTGGACGGATGGATTTGCTGATTATATATTCCGTACTCGAGGGAGGAAGTTGGCTTTCTCCACTCCCGAGTTCCCAGTAAGTTCAGATCCCAGAAGTCCCAGCAAATATCGAGTGTGCTAATTAGGTGCCTAATTAGCTTACCTGTTTACTGAGCTACTGTTTACTGTGCACACCGTACAGCATTAATAAAGCTAATTATTCGTGGGTCGTGCTTGTGTCTTCCCGTCCGTGGAGCTGGACTCCACGTTCAGTTCCTGAAAGGAAAATTCCAGTACCCAGTCGATCTGGACGGATTGTGGCGGATAGGCATAGGACTAGGTCAACAGGATGAAGACTACTCTAGCTGATGTTGTTTTATTCTAGTCCGAAAGTCCAAGCATACAGTACACGGAGCCATAACCTACAAGACGTTGAAGGCGAAGGCTGAAGGTCTATCCTCTTCAAAGTTCAAACCCAACTTGGCCACTTTCTTCTTCAACTTGTCCCTACGATGGATTGTAGCTTTTTGTCCATGGTTGAATAGGAAACAGTTTCATCGAACAATTAGGAACTTGGTGTTTGAAACGATAGATTTTTGTGTGTATTGATTTTCAACCGCTATGCATAAAACTGTATATCGTAGCTGCAACGTTGTCACACTAGAAATAATTGAACTCTCCACTTCTGACTTGTTGAGAAAGCTCTCCAGATGTACTAAAGTATCCACTACGATGTTGGGTCGAGCAAACTCTATGGAGAAAAAGTGTCAAGCAAAAAACAAACATGGAACAAAATTAGGTTTCTTTTTAACTTAATACACTATTCAATAATGTATATCAGGGGTGTCAACTAGAAGAATTTGGTGAAAAGTGACTACTTCACTTAGCTTGGTCTGGTGCAGTCCGTTTTGTCAAGTACCATCTGAAGAACCTCACTTTGCTGAGCGAGCAGGTCACTGACATTGTGCGTTTCACCTCCTCCATGTTTCGATGGAGGAGGCAAATATGCAGGCGTTCAGTTTACTACCTAATCTTTCCGGCAGGAAAGATTAGGTAATAAATCAAACAGTAATTAAATTAATGTATAAATAACAACAGGTTCCCTTACTTCTACGTTTTAGAAACGCGGATGTATATTCGAGCCTTATGGGTTTACTCCTGGTCTTCCAGTGTTCCTAGACATGTGCATAGTTCTACATTTAAACTCTCATTCATCTAGTACAGTTTGTTGTATATCAAATTTAGTTTAAATAGTTATGTATAATTTCTCGTAGAGAAATTATGCATGACTATTCTTCATTGTGAATCTCACCAAGAAATTTTGAAATTTTTTTAGTTTTTTTTATATTTATCTCATTAGACTAAATTCAGAAAAAATAGAAATAACATATATTTAGATAAATCTCAAATGCATAGCGGTGTAATCCCATTGCAAGCGCATCACCTTGTTTGCATATATATATATATATATATATATGAATGCTGAGGCTGGGCTTCACCAACAGCCTGTACCAACCCTCTCCATAAACTAGTGACTGCTTGTATAACATAAACCACACTCTTCAACTGGGGAAAAGCTAATCTTCGTTAATTCGGGTGCGGTTAAGCCCTTATTGTGCCGATAACCGTGGGAAATATACCCGATATCTTTTTCGTGAATAAAAATATCAGGGAGAAGGACAAATAAAAGAGAAAGAGTTACCCATTCTTTTTTACTCTCTTGTCCTTCATTGTTAGTTCACCAGACCTCCCTCTCGTGATTACCCACGGTTTTCTACGAAAAGTGAAAACTATATCATAATTATTTTGTAGTTCATAATGTTCAACTTTGTTTTTGCCCTGTAATAACATATTGAAGGGTTTTTATTCTACTGTTTTAAACTGTACGCCCACACAAATATTAAACAGATATATGTAAAGTTGTATGATTAGAATAAATATTCATCAACAATATTTTAATTTTATCTGTTCTAGAATTCATTAGTTCTATAAACATTCACTGATATTTTTGTGTGTATCATTCTCTCAAACAGATCTGAGTACAAGTTATCTTCATACCGTATGCACCAATAAGTTTTCAAACTTCGTGATGAAACGAGTTAACATTTCCATACGAGATAAAATTTTAACCTTGAACAAAAAGGTTATACTCAAAGAAAAGAATTAACTGATTCAGAAATTTTAAATAAAATTAAAGTGTTATTAGAAGATACAGAAGTCATTCAATAATTAAAATATTGTAAAATATGAAATGTATAAAATTATATGATGTGTATTAGAAACATTTGCAAACACACTCTAAATCACTCTCTATTTTCTTTTGCTATTTTTCAACATGACGATTGCATCTTCTTTACATCTCTTTGGACATATAAGTTTGGAAGATGACTTTGTCCTTGATTTCCATGAAACCACACACGCATTTGCTTCAATCCAATCTCTAAATTTTGAATAATTAAGATTTTTTCTCAATCTCGATTTTTGCACATGCAATTTGCATATCTTTGAACATTACTCTTGTTGACAAGGTGATGTGTAAGACGTCACCACTCCAACTGCAATTTGTTGAAACTTGACGATCCTTCATCTTTATTCATCCTTGTTATTGCTTTTGCAGCCCATAAACATTTTTGGATCACAAATTCATCAGAAGGACGAATCAACAACATCTCACCAGTTTGGATATCAAGAAGAGGAACAAATAGTTGATGGTGTCGGGTACCCATGTTCCCAACAAACATCTCTTCTCTTTCAGCAATTCCATCTTCAACCTCTCGACATAACAAATTATTTTTTGTGTTATTTTGTCTTGATGTTTTCACTTCAAGTCTATATCATCTTTTGTGTTACTTTATCTTGATGTTTCCACTTCATATCTATATGGAGCTCCATGATTTGTAGATGACAAAAATATATTATGAAGTGGTAACCCTTCATTTGTATCCCAACCTTGCTCAAATATAATACATATGCGATCCTAGTATTCAATCAAGGTACTACCAACACGATAAGATACAATATATTCGTTACTTTTGCTCTGCTTAAGATACTTGATGTTGTTTTTAATGTAACACATGATCTCGGCAGCTTTGGTGTGACTAGGAACCATTCCTTTGGAAACTGATGCGCGCACTGAAAGAGGTCTCACTGAAAAATTGGTCTTTGACTTCGGATCTATTCGCTTTCAAAGATAGCGGATTAGTTAAAAATATCATTTTTAATGATATTTTTGGAGGTGAAGAAAATGGTTGAAGAGATGTTTTTTGGTTGTTCACTATGTGAATCAAGTGAAAGTACAACCTTCAACAAACTCCTGAATATTTTCTTTATCCAACTTGATAATTTTGTGAAAGATAACAAGATCATAAGCGGATGATCTCCAAAAATATCATCGTTTCGGATCTATTCGCTTTCGGATTCTTGTCTTGCCAAGATCCATCCCGTCATGTATTGACATGTGAGACATAAGCTCTGTCATAGTCTCCAAAAATCTTCTTACAAAATGCACGAGTTGTCATCGATGAAGCTCTTGGTTTATAAGTCCTTGTATTCTCATGAAATCCAACTGGTCTTGATACTCCTCTTTGTAGTTGCAGAATGTGGATTTACAAAATCCACAAAATGGTCAAAAAGCTCTTTGGAAGACAAATATTTCATCTTTGAAGAGAACCATGTCATCAGTTCTCATGCATTAACCTTCATGTACACACACTCTTTCTTTCTATTGTGCTTCATCTCATAGAATAGTGCTCGTTCCTCCTTAAGCTACTACTTGCGGAACACTCGACAGCAGACCTGAAGGCAAGATAACCTTCCATCAAACTTATCGTGATGGTTTCATCAATGAGATATTTACTTGCTTTTTTTTGTAGCTCACATTGTTCTTTCAGAATAGGTCAAAGCTTTTTCCTTTCTATTGTGATAAGGATGTTTTGCTCTAGGCACTTGAACGCTATTCTTGTCCATTAGACTTTTGAGGGCAAAATCTGCATCCTCATATGATGAGTACAAGTCCCCAAGGAGCAAATCATTTTTAACCATCTGGAGTTTTAAAATCGATAATCGAATGAGAAAAGAATATCCATCCAAAAACATCAGGAGATTACATTGAAGAATATATTCGTTAACTCCACGATGGACCTCTAGTAACATGACATTGCCATGATCTTTGTCAATTCGACTCCTCCAATGCAAGTTGAACTGTCCAGAAAGAATATTTCTCTCTCAGCAAAGACAATGTCACTCTCTTTTGCTTTAAAGACTCCGAACAAAAACAAGAATAGGCACAAGCTCACCAACCGTTCATCCAAAGACACGCGGATTGATGAGATGACACACATGCACATTGTATGTTTGATGTCGTCTTACTCATCCACGTGTAGATTGCTTAGGTGGACGATTCTAACGCATGCATCGTAACACATCTTATAACTAGTCACTATTCTAGACATAATAATCATCTTTAATAGTCGAGAATCGCACATTGTCATGTTGAGTGCAGAAACCGACAATCAAAGATGATGTTGTCGTGTCGTGGATTATCTTCTACCTAAAAATCTATTCCGATGTTTATCATTATCGCTCCAAATACGCTCATGAGGTTAAAAATGAGGCTTTTGGCACGACTTCGGATATTCACTTTCATCGCATCAATGGGTAGAGCTCATTGTCAGCTTTCCCTAAGTATTTTGTCTACTTCAGTTGGACGCGTAGCGGAGAAGTTACGAGACTCGAAAGATGGATAAAACAAGCTAAGCCTTAACTTACGGACTTTTGGCACAACTTCGGATCTTCACTTCCATCGCATCAATGGATAGAGCTCGTTGTCAGCTTTCTCTATGCACTTTGTCTACTTTAGTTGGACGCCTAGTGAAGTTACGAGACTGGAAAGATGGGTAAAACAAGCTAGGCCACAACTTATGGACTTTTGGCACGACTTTGGATCATCACTTTCATCGGATCAATGGATAGAGCTTGTTGTCAGCTTTCCATAGGCACTTCGTCTATCTCATTTGGACGTCTACTGGAGAAGTTACGTGACTCGGAAGAAGAAAAAATCAAACTAGGCCTTAGTTTACTTTTGCTGACTGGGTATTATAGCTCCAGGCGCTATACTAAGGACGCAAGGGGCTTGCTTCCTCATTATCTGAGAAAAGTAGTACGTATTGTGACTGACGTAAGGGGATGCTTAAGGGGTTAGCTTGTTCCTACGATCTATCGGTGGATGGTTTGGAGAATTGAGAAGTCTAATGCATGTGCGCAAGGTGTCATTAGGTTCAGATCTCTGCAGGCTACGCGTTGGTTAAGACAGTTCGTGAAGAGGCGGATCGGGGAGTGTGTACTGGGGGAAAATTGAGACGTAAGAAGAGGATATGAAGTGTTTCAATGATCTATGAAGGAGATTTGGACCGTTCGGGCCGTTCCAGAGTCCAAACTTGCTGTCCATGGATCCATCGTGATCAGAACGTCAAGTTTTTCAGGAAATTGAAGACTATACGAAGTTTCATCGGACTGTTTGGGAGTTCTGAGTAAAATTGATTCGCAGGGAAGCTCTTGCGTCAGGTTTTTCATCGCTTGCGACTTAAAATTGAGTTGTTTTTTACGATCGATGAGCCAAGTTGATGCCTACGCGATCAGGGAGTCTTCATCTGCGCATATGAGAAGACAATACGTGGATTGGATTGTTGGTTTGGATGTGGTGAGCGAGTTTGAGCCGCAAGGAATCGATTTACGTTAGTTTTTTTGCATTCTGCCATCAAATTTCTTGCATGGTTTTGCAAGGAGAACTCCATACGACTTGTTTGGAGTCTCGTTGGGTTCAAGGTAGCTCGATCTACCTACCAGAGAAGACAGATATCAGATTAGACGATCCATTTATGCGGTCTGTGCAGTTTTAAGCCGCATGGAGGAGTTTTTGAAAGTTCGATCACGTGCAATCAAAAATTGACGATATATCGGTTGTTGGGAGTCGGATCTGAAGGTTTCTTGGGCCAACGGAGTCAAGGAAGAAGACCTTAACTACATATGAAGACCGTTTGGCGAAGGGAGAAAGTTTTCATATAGATCTTTTTCGATTCCTTCGTTACGGTTTTCATCTTTTTTAGTTCATTGGAGTTCTAGTTGGTTATGCACAGCTTGTGGAAGCTAGCTTTAGCTAAGAGCTTGTATATGAACGTTGTTTGGACTTGGGTTTGAATCGTGTGATACTGATGCAGCTCTTTTTATTAGCAAAGGGATGTTTCTCTTGCTTTGAGCTACGCTTCGATAGTTTGGGTCTGGGCTGAGATTTAGAGACTCGTTGTAGAGGGTTTTGAAGCAGAGTACACACTGCTCTGGTCTGTTTTTCAGTCTTGAATTCTTAAGAGAAAGAATCGGCAGTATATATGCGTTGAGAGTTGGTATATATAGCGACGCTCGTTTTCTTTCTTGTTTCTCTCTTTCTTGTCTCTATTCAGCACACTACATCTCCACAGCCAGGAACCTCACGTTTTCCTGGACATCTTTCCCGCAAAATCCGACACGACAACGTGATCACAACACAAATTGTTATAGTCTTTTCTGCACCTAGTATACCTCCCAAAACAATATTGACGTCACCGAATGTTTTTCTGTCAGCTATTACTAACAAGATTTGAGACTTATATCAGATACAGTTGTCGGATACAACTCAATAAAAACAGCAATGATTAACAATTGTAGGTTCAGATCTATACTTCAGCATTCATTCAAACTTGCCACGTATGTATAATCCTAAGATTTCTACTTACAGGTTCAAATTTCAAAAAGATCTCACTTCATAAATCATCAAACTTGCTGCTCTAGATTGAAAACTTTTTGCACCCTCTGTCTTCAATTCGTCATAACGTTCAATCCGTAATATATCCGGTGATGAAATTTGGTCAGAGCTTCAGCAATTGACAGGCTACGAGCTCATGAAATTTGATTTCAATCTGACGGGTGTACTCACTTAATCTCACCAATCTTTCATCTATATAGAAAGGTATGAAATTTTCTCACTCCATGAACTTCAAATGGTCATAATGCATGCCCTGGACCTCCAATTCGAGTGAAATTTAAGCTCATGTTGCTCTTCACGTAGAGAGTTCTTCGCCCATGTTCTTAGAACTCCCAAATTCTTTGTAAAAGTGCCCCGTTCCTCTCGAAGCGTTCCTCTAGATAGATGACAACTTATCTTCATTTTTTGATGGATCAATATGAATTTAAAGGACTCAACCTTGTCTTTTTGCACACCTTAGAGACCTCTAGCAAAAATCAAAGCATTCTAAGCTCATGCAAACAAGCTTTTCATCTCATTACTTTACAAACTACACAAATGTGCACAAAACGTATTTATACACGTCATTTAGATACTAAATGTTTGTGCAACAAGACAATGTCAAAACCAAAATTGCAAAATCGTCACCCTTCAGTATATTACTAGTCCAGTGGTCAAATCACCCTAATCAAATGAGAATCTTGAGTGGAGTTCATCTAGCTAGTGGTACAAAGAGAACTACGTAGAAACCCGAAATAGACATCAATCTTGTAGCAAAGAATCGAAAAGGTCGATCTATGGACTTCTCTTTTCTCCAAATGGTCTTTTGATATGAAACGGGTCTACTCTCTTGACTCTAGTGACTCAAAACTCCCAAATCTGATCCCCAACGACTAAGATATATCTAATTTTCGGTTGCAAATGATCGAACTTCCAAAACCTCTTACACGAGAGCTAAAACTGCTCACATCGCCCACACGGTTCATGCGAACTTAAATCCATCTCCTTCTGTAGGTAGATCCGGCTATCTTGAACCAATTAGACCCCAAACAAGTAGTTTGGAGTTCTCCTCACAAAGTATAACCAGAAATTTGATCACATGCAACAAGAAAGTTGACATAAATCGATCTCACGTGGCTCAATCTACATTGCCACTCCCAACACAACAATCCAATCCACATGCGATCTCTTCCAATGCATAGATGAGGACTCTCTGATCGCATAGGCACCAAGAATGAAGAGCTTGATCCACCGATCGTGAAGAACAAAGTGCTCTTAGATTACAAATGAACAGAAACTGATGAAAACTTTCTCCTCGTGAGCCAATGTTCTTCACATCTACCAAATCGTCAGAAGATACTTCGTAAAGTTTCAATTTCTTGAAGAACTCAATGTTTTGATCCCAACGGATCTAAGGACAACAAGTTTAGACTTCAGAACGGCATGAACGGTCCAACTCTCCTTCTTGAAGCACTCCAATCTTTTCTCTATATGTCTCAACTTCTCCCAAGACACATAACATGATCTTCCTCTGCACAAACCATCTTATCCTCTGTGTAGCTAGCATAAATCTGAAAGTAATGACACCTTGCACACATGCATTCGGTCTCTTAATCTTCCAAAATGTCCAATGACAAGTCACATGTACAAGATGACCTCTTAAGCACCTCTCTTACATCAGTCACCGTATGTGAAACTTCCAAAGTCATCCCCAAAAGATTTTTTTGGGTTTTAGACACCGAATATAATTAGTGTTTTTTTATCTCAGTCGTTCATCCTTGAAGTGTTCAATAAATAACAATTAATTATTATTATGTTGGGTCGTTTCATCCTTGGTACTCTCATGTAGCTTCACCCAAGGTTGCTCCACCCCACGGCGATTTTAAAATTTTGTTGTTAGTCCAAAACCCATAAAAGTTTAAAACCGCCGTAACTTCTTCATCCTTGCTATGTTTATGACAATTTAAATATCAATTTTGATCTCCTCGAGAGATCTATCCAATGCTTTTGTCAGATCTGTACCAACAGCAAGTTTGCAAAAATAGTTTTTCGTTTGTTCATGCTATAGTCTATCCACGACGTGACATAATAAATTGTGAAAAGATGATGCAAGTCAATTTGGGAGATCATGGTCACAAGTCGCATGTATTCTCAAACGTCCAACAACCTTGTCAGTCCAAACTTGACATTTGTCAGTGACGGTTGGTTTGGTATGATATTTGGGTTATTGTGAGACCAGTTACACGGTCTTGTCTGATTTTTGGTGCAACACACTGAAATATTTTTGACGAGAACTATCTTGAGCATATTATTGGTGGAAGTGCATATTCCGGATGTGTACATTCAAAATAATCATGTATGTTTTATTCAGTGTTGATTCCACTTTCTTTGTACACATGATTCACTTCGGATTCCAATTTCTAGTACAAGAGATTTAGGTTGATTCAAGCATTCAGTTTCTTGGATTTTCACCATAGACATGCCATGAAAACATAGTTCTTGAAAGAATATGTTGGTTTTGATAGTTGATCAAATTTTGATTCTGGTTTATTATGCATACATTTGTAAGGGTTGTGCGTCGGAGTGACCTCCTAAGTACATAGAAACAACCTATGATGGATTTAGGTTTGAAGCTCTCATCCACACGCACGAGACAGCAAAATTATGTTAACGTATTTTCTCAATGTCCTTTTAAGGTTAGACCAACAGTGGTTGAACGACAAACAATGATAACGTTAACGAGAGAAGCGCGAGACACTTAGTGATATTATGAAGAGACATGTAAAGCACAACGTTTGCCTTTTTACATCATTAGTAGTACAAAAGATATTATATCCAAGACAACTAGAGTCAAATCATTGTAATTTATAATAAAACTTATCATAACTCTATCCAAAAGGGTAAACTCTCAGTTCCCTCTTTAAACACAACTAAAACCCACAAAAACAATGAGTGGGTAGCTCTTTGTCACAAAGCTCTCCTAAGCTACTGAGTAACCTGGTCTCGCTTTAAAAATTGACATAGTATCATCTCAACAAAAAGTAGATATTGAACTCTTATAGACCGACTTCTGTGGCGTTGACCTCTAGACGTTCATCTCCTAGCATCGTCCTCCACTCCGATTGTGAGATATGCGTCAGTATATGCACTATATACTTGAGTTCAGTAGGTGTCATGAGCACATTCTTCACTCATAAATATATGTCATCAATCCCATGATGGGTACAGAAATAGAACTTTGTGATACATACATCTCCTACCACTAGTTCCAAGTGTGACATGTGAAGACAAGTACTACAATTTTCAATCACCATGAACTCCTCATTGTCACTTCTCTCTCCTAGACTACTTGCTACCTCTTTGTGTACATCAGAATGGTAGACTCCTATAATGATGAGACAATATACTCTTTTGCTGACACTCTCAGACTCTCTTGTATGTTGATTGATGATTCACTCTTCTTGCTAAGTGGGTGGATAGATCAAGATTTTGAGTGTGTGACAATCCTCTCAGTTAGATGCATTTTTCCTTGGTAATCTGCCCTTACACCTGTCCCTCCCTTTGGCTGAACATAATGTTGGTTTAACAACACTCATGATACTTAGCAACTCATTTCAAAGACTCTCAACTCCTCCTTGCTCTCTCTCTTCCGTGTATGGACAGTACACCCCCAACATGTGCACACATAAATGACTTCCAAGCAAACACATGGTTACTCATAGATGTGCAAAAAGATCCACATAAGACCTGCAAGTAGAAAAATCCACTATTGAAGAGGATAGACTCAAGATTACATAGAAAAGTTGCAATCCATGTCTTACTCCTTCCTCAGACTCCCTCCTAGAACTGGTTAGCAAGTAGCTGTAGCATCTAACATATCACAAAGATGCAAAGGACAAACATGCCGTTTTAAACCCATAACACACACACCAAAGACATCACCCTCACCACCAAAGATCAAGGGATGACATTGGCAATGTGATGTGATCACTAAAACAACTAAAATCTAAAATCTCTCTTTCTACACTACCAAGTGATGCTTCAAAAGAGCCTATCATAAAAATGACAAGAGGAAAACTACTCTAAGATCTCTGACACATGTTACCACGTGAATCGGAGGTTCTTCACCTCTGACTGGACTATTTTGTCTATTAAGACAACCTCTCTTAAATGTCCAGCTTCTAGTTATTGCAGCAGGTTTTGGGACGTCGACCTCCCTCACAACTTTTGGATGTTGATCTTCCATACATTCTTACTGCTTTGAAGTATTCAAAAGAAAATATATATTTCGAAAAATCAGTATTTTCTAAACATTTCTTAGAAAATTCAAATTTCTCTGCTACTTCACTTCTCATCATCTTTATTTACAGTAAAATATAAATCAAAGTAAATAAAATATGATAAAAATAAAAATTAACAATCTATGGATACCATAGGACAACATTGAGTCGGCATGCAGTCATGTTGTATACGTTGTAAAGAGCATACGTAGTTGATCCATGTGTGGATATTCACACGTGCTAGCACAAGAAACAATGAGACCCATAACCAATGGTGATTCTCAGTGATAATCCGCCGAGATTACATCAGAGGTTTCTTCCACACTCTGTTAACCACTTACACAACAGTCTTGGTGGTAATATGAAAACATGAGTTTCCAGATTACGGTCGAGATTATTTCTTGCTCTTTCTTCCAGAGACGTCAACCTCTCGTTTTCTCTACCTTCCTTTGTTTACCTCCAACCAGTATCGTTTAGTATTAGTCCATCCACCACTAGCCACTTACACATCAGTCTCGCCACTATTTGTATTACCGTCGAGAATTATTTATATTTGATTTCATACTTGAATATTCTGATTTTTAAATTATGATATAATTTGACCTACCGGAAGTAACATACTAAGATATATTAAGTTGATTTCCCAATAGCTAAGAGGAGTCTGGTAAGATAACAATAAAATTGGTATCACTAAACGGATTCGCTTGCTTAGAATGCAAACTAGTAAACTAATACATGCAGACTGATAGTTTGTAGTTAATTCTCATCATTTGAAAGATTTGGTACTAAGTTAGCGATGTAGTTAGCTAGACAAGCACCAATATGGACAGCTCATTCCGTAAGCTAGCAAAGTTAATAAGCAAGTTGAACCAAGTGTGATATGGAAGACAAGAAATTTGATCAGTTCCAAACTCTTGATATTGCAAGGGGAATAAAGTGTTGTAAGAATAATCAGACGAAAAGAAACTTTACTTCTAAGATTGTTGGGGAATTTAGAACAGTTTAGAATCCCATGAACTTCGGTTTTAAGTATATTCTCAATAGATGAAAAGGATAACGTTTGATAACTGATAATACATAAGGTAAATGTTGGATGGAAAAATAAAGACAACTCACCTCCAAGTCACCTCCACTTTTGAAATAAACTATTCACTTAAAGCCGGAGTTTCACTACAAGTGCTCTGGATGACCCAAAAGATCTCATTTTTCAGGTTTGCTTTCAAGAAACTAAGAAAATTATAATTAATCGTTATGAAGAAACTGGTTTTGGTGATTATGTGTTCATCTTAACTTGGAATCTGCAAATAAAGAATCGACTTAAAGCTATTCATCAGCTTACAAGCTATGATTCATCTCGAAACAAACCGTCGAGTATTGACAGAGAAAAGTTGACATGAAGATTTTGAGTTTCTTGGAACAAAAGGTATCTTTTCTTCTGACTCAAAATACACTAACTTACGTCTAAACTAGGTTAAGCATTGAACGCTCGAGTGACTCACTAAAGGTTTTTGTTATAAACATGTGGAAGTAAAAATAAGATATTTTAAATTATTTTAGTAAACTTTTAAAACAAAAATAAGCTATTTATATTTTTAGCTGACTTTTAAAGTAAAAAAATGCTTTAAAAAATTAATTTTTGTATATAAAGAAAATATTTTGTTTGTTTATAAAATATAGTATTTTAAAAAATTGAGAACAAACTAGAAGTATTAAACTACCTCTTGAATCTCATGTGCTATCAACAAAACATAAAGAGTTAAGCTCTTGAGATTGACCAATTGTAGGAGGTGTTGATCAATCTTCATACCATACCACCATAGGTATATTTCTGTATTGAAACATTGATCACACATTAATGTTTCAGTGTTTCGAGTTGCAAGGAGAGAAAGAGAATCTACGTGTGTAATTTTTTCACAATTGGAGTTTGTGTGAAGTCTGTGTGCATGTTGACCAATATTGTTCGTCTACATGACAACATCATCGTCTATAATAATCCATTATGAACTGATTTCTCTCTATGATGTTTTCAGACGAGAAAAGCCGACATGCTTATGTCATTTACTCTCTCTCCATCTCTCTACTAAGTTGATGCTCTTTCCTTCAAGAACCCATATATTTTCATCAACTGTATCAATCAACGATAGAGACATAAAGCTATGGTTTAAATAAAAGACGAATAAGCTCACCCTACCGCGACATAGTATATAAAATAAAATGTCAATGTAGTTGGACATGAATGTGAATCTAGTGCTTGTCGACATTGTCCTCGTGCAGGAGACAGTGTCGACAGTTGTAGCAGTTGCTGCTAGTGTGTTCTTGCATATAGTAGAAAATTATACTTTTTTTCTTTAGATATGCATAAATATCAGATCTGACGTTTTCATAATAGTCTAGATAAACTGGTCATAACTGATCTATATGTATATAACCGTCTCACTTTGGTCTATGGTCTGATATCAACTACGCCTGAGATCAATGTGATCAGTTCTACCATAAAGCAAGCTAGCGAATTTTGCTAGCTTCTAAAAGATAAATAGCTTTTCAAAATCTTTAGAAATCAAAGACTACTGAAGAACTACAAGGAAAAAAACTGATCAATTTCACTATAAAGTAAGCTAGCAAAATTCACTAGCTTCTATAAAAGACAGAAGTTCAAAGAAATTATAAAAATTTGAAAGAAATGACATATATTTTTCCAAAAAACTCAGTCAAATCCATTACAAAAAGGAAGCTGGCGAACTTCGCTAGCTTACATAAAGAGTATGAATTTTGGAAGCCTGAGAAATTTAGGAAAACAATGAACAAAAATTTTTAAAAAATGTTCCACAAGAAAGCGAATTATATTCACATAAATAAATAATTTTTTAAGAAACTAAGAAATTCCAAAAAGTATTGCAGAATTTTAAATAGAAAAGTTGATCAATTTCACTACAATGTAGGCTAACAAAATTTGCTAGGTTCTGTAAAAGAAATTTTTTCAAAACAATTAAAATCCAAAGTTCCCAGTCAGATCCACTACAAAGCAAGCTAGTGAAGTTAATTGAACTCCGCTGGCTTACATAAAACATATGAATCTAAGAGAAAAACTTAGAAAACTATAACAAATATTAACAAATATTTTTTAAAAAATTGATCTGTTCGACCACAATGCAAGAGAGCAAATACCTATAGCTTATATGAAATGCTTAACTTGTAGATAAAAGAACTCGTATATGTATATTTAAAATTTATGATTAAGAAGGTTCCTGTCAAACATATCAACTCCATTTTGCCAGCCTTTCAGTCTTCTAGTCTCTCTAGGAAGATGTGGAGTTGAGAAGCTTGGAAGACCGGGAGGCACAGGCCTAATTCCCGACTTCCAACTTCTCGAAATAACAAAAGAACTCACCACACCACTCAGGATTCGTACCAAGCCTCTCTTAACACAAAAGCAACACAAATCCACTCTTGATACGAATTGGTTATAGTCGACTTCCGAAGACAGTCTTCTGAAGACAGTCAAGTTTAAGAAGCGTCTTCCGAAGATGTTCCCATCTTCCGAAGCGTCTTCTGTTCAAGGTTTCGGGTGTAGAGGGGTAGTAGGGTAGGGAAGTTGATAGTTGGGATCGGCAATTTGAGGACGATGGGTAGGGAAGCTCGAATTGAACTCAAGAAGAAGTAGGAAGATGTCTGACAGAAATTGGGCAGCGCTTCTGCACCCAATGTCACAATAGGAAAAATGGGGATGGGGGTAATCGATCAGGCTGCCTGCAAACAACCGGGGAAGCGCGGGGGATACCAGACAAAGACGAGAAGAAGTGGGAAGGGGAAAGGACGTGGGAAGAACCTCTACAGTCTTCTTCTGCTTCCCGAGTTGCCTTCGACCTTCTGCGCGCTTCTAGCTCTGGTCCCAGCTCCAATGCGACCCCACTGAGCTGCCTCCGTCGTCAACTCCAGTCTACGTCTCAATCGATCGAGCCACCCACCTCCGATTTCACTCAGAAGGCAGCGAATCTCACCAACCATAAGGAATAAGTATAATGCTCCAAATACAAGTTTCAAATCTCACAAGCCAAAGAGCTACTTCTTTTTCTAAAACAGTGAATGTCAAAACTAACATTTTGCTGTTCAGAGTTTGATTTGTTTGTCTTTTTTTTTAAGGAGTGTAATGAAAATCAATGTTTTGTATTAGGAAATAACAAATGTCTTTCCAAGATGTGCTAGCAAATCTCTCTAGCTTGAAGTCTATGCTTCAAGATATATATGTTTGAGATTAGAATAAAAGTATAATTTTGAATTTCATAAGTCATAATAACTAAAAATCTCTCTGTAAGTGTGCACAGAAAAAGATATTTCATATAAGCAAAATACATATGCATGTCATGCAGTTCAGGATTTATCTTAGCTATGTATATTGCTCTCAGTATAGTATATATTTATCATATTAACTGTTATTTTTGAAAAATACTATAGGTGAATTCCAATATTTCACGTTAAAAAACAAATAATCGAATATTTATTTCATAAGATGCATGTGAAACTCAGTTTTCCAGACCATATCTACCAAAACTGTTAAGAATATCGATTAACTCTTATCACACAAGTAAAGAACATATTTTAATTTCGGAGATATTTATAACAATGTTTTAGTTCTTCGTATCATTTCTTCGAAGACTTAAGTTTGATTTGCGGCGATATACTTATCAACGTGAACTTAGTAATATAGTAATAAATGGATTGAAAAGGCTTCTCAGTTTTTTCCAGTACAGAATCGTCCGGAGAGACTTTCCATTAGAATCATGTCCATAGAAACATTAATTACATTTAGTCCATTCGGATAATCTCATCATTTTCTTTGCTTGCTCATCCCTCTAAATTCTCAGAGCTCTTTATCTGCTTGACAACGCGTCCAATTATTTTCCAAAAGTTCGTATGATGGTTACCAAACTTGGGGAATATAAATCAGTTACAACCTGCGTAGTCACCAGCAATAGAAATTTGTGTATTCCGAAAAACATTCTGAAAAAATATATTCTTTTACGAATTTTAATTAAAATATTTAAATCCATATAAAGATAAGATTTGAGAATATACAGTAAGATATCTAACATTCCATGTGTTAACTAAGGTTCAATATAGTTAAAATAAAGAATTCAGTGAGCGGCATCCAATCTTGCTGTGGACTCTTTTATTTATTATCTATATATATCACTCCTGAATATTAATCTCTAATCAGTATCCTGATATCATAATAGAACTAAACAGTTTTGGATACAACATAGACACAAGATGTAACTAAATTACTTGGATATTAGTTAACTGTCTCCTTCCTTTAAAAAAAAAATTCCACAAAAAAAACAGAATTATATACTAAAAACTGTACGAGCTTCAGAAACAATTATTTTTAAATATCTAAACTCTCTGATGTTGATCATTTTAAAGGCTTGGCATCTCTGGCCATGCCGGGATTTAGAAAGTTAGTTACCTAATGAGAAGGAAACCAGCCACTGAAAATTCAGTTAACTATGATATTAACGATACTATACTACGCATAACTATAAGATTCATTAAGTAGCGAAATCCCTTTCCTTCATATCGTTAGGGCAATTATTTTATTGTTCTTCTTGCACAAAAGCTTATTAAATCCCTTGTTTTCGCTCATAAAAACAAAGCAAAAATTGCTTGTACTATCTAGCCTCTTGCCTTCAAAGTTGAAACCTCTAGTTCGATCATAGGCTTGGCCGCAGTTCGCTTCGACTCAAGCCGGTTTGGAAAAGTTTTGACTGAACCGTTATGGATCGATCTGGTTAAGGGAAATCTCAAACTGAACTGAAATCGAACGGAATCATTTAAACCAAACCATTTGAACCAAAGAATTAATAAATTAAATCATTTAAAAAGATCTGAATTTGAACCACTTTGAACCAAACTGTTTTGAACCAAATTGTATAAACCATCATCCTAATCGTTTAAACTGATTAAAGATTAGTTCAGAATCTCGAGTTAAATATTATACATAATGTTGCGGAATTTAAAATTATTTAAATCATGATTTAAGCTGTTTAAGTCACCATTCGAACCATCTGAATCTGACATTAACCGTTTCTATTGAGTGTTGAACTGAAACGATTTTAAACGGAACTGTTTAAATCTGAACCCTGTAAATTCTCTTGAGCTTGAACCAAACCGTGGTTGACTTAACCTAAACCACTTTAAAACCACGGTTCTGTGGTTCAGTTCAGCTAAAACCGAACTGGGGCCGAGGCATAGTCGATCATGATGTTTAACTAGATAGACTAGCACTCTCAACTGGCACCTATCGTGATAAATAAGCGACTAATCTTGTCATGATCTATATACATTTATTTATACAGACAACTGAATGAGAAAAAACCTACATATGTTTAATTTCATTTGGAGACTTTCCAAGTTAATTATTAATAACACATGCAACATAATATATGATCTACTATATATTTTTAATTCATTTGTCATATATTTCGTTCTCCATAAAGCATTTAAAATAATTAAAGCTGTTAATACGTTTTTCAGAATATAACCAACCTTCCAATGTACCAACTTAATCAATACAGAATGAAATTGTTCACCCTTATTATATGAAGTTAGCGTGAACCAACACTTATAAAATGCTATAGATTTGCTTATTATATTTACAAAAATAATATCTTTATTTGCAACTTCTACAACTGTTATATATATATATTAATAATACAGAAAAATGTTTGATTTCTTAAATAAGTTCATTTATACGACTCTTTTGTTAATTTACTTAGGTAAACTCTGAGTTTGAGTATTAAAGCATGAAAGCGAATATTTTCTTTTTCCTTCGTGAGCTAAAATCATTCGTTTGTGGACTCCTCGATATAATTGAAGAACTACCGTTCTGAAGTTTGTTAACTACTTTGCTAATAAAACTAACGAATTTCCAAGCCGATCTACTGATTTCTCTATTAGACCTCATTAGTCTTGAACATCCTGGAAGATGTCGTTTCCTTCACGAATCGTATATTCATATTGGAGTTATATTCTCCCTAGCACCCAGGAGGTAGTTGCCAGTAATCAGAGATTTATATCATAGATAGTAATTGATTTTGCTTACTATCATATGCATGTCTATAATAATCAGATTTTGGTTATTACTTTTGGTTATTATGTGCTTATAGTAATCAAGGTCGATAACTATAAATTCTTACTTATAGTTATTGGATTTCAATGTCTACGAACAATACAGTAATCGACTTTTAGATTATTATTCTTGGTTTACACTAAACAAACCGAATTTCTGTGACTATCAAAGTGTTAGCAACCATTACTGCACTATCTACTAGATATATTTGTTTTTAAAAGTATCCTATAAATTATTTATATCAACAAAAATATATATTGATATCAGCATATCAAGTGCTGAATATTGATATGGTTCGTTGTCCCCCAAGCTTAGCTCCAACACACAAAATGACAACAGATTAAGATTTATAGGTTAACGACTGTTACTTTATCTCTCTCTTGATGGAGTACACCTTTGGATGACCGTTTTTTCCCAAAGACCAAGATCTTACTGTTTATAGCGAAACGTACGGTCATATCAAACGACCTCTATTCAGTTGAGACTTTTCACGTTCCTGTTGCACATACTCTTGTGATGATAAACATATAATTTGTCGGAGATAATTGACTCATGTTACAACAGTTGATCCGTATGGTGTATGTTTTTAATATATAAATACAATTTCTTGTTACTGAATCTGAGTCATAGATCCATAGTATGGAAACTACATATTTAATGTAGATTTCATGCACCTACCGCCTTGTTGTGTCAGCGGAAGCTCTTGTTCAGTAGGTCGCGAACTTTACACCGCTAACCTGCAAACACAATCACAAGTTAGCGTCCATGCACCACTTACCTTATCTCAGTTCGGTCCGGACCGGAGCCGGATCGTCTCCCTAATCATCAAGCTCAGCTGTTCCTAAGTCCTGACCTAGACCCGCCTAGGTCGGTCCCAAACATGAGCAAGTCACAAGATGACTTGGGGCGGACTTCTCATAAAGTCCAGGTCCTAAACGGTGCCTCCAGCACACCTAGCGGCCCAACCGCCCGTGATGTCCGTATGGGTCTAGGCTCCCGAACGGTGGTCTAACCCGCCGACTCGTTCCCTAGTCTTGCCCCAGCCCTTACAGCGTTCCTAAGTCCAGACGTCCAAGTCTGGACGAGAACGTGCTTTGGAACCGGCCCAGCCATCACCTCATGCCCCCAGAGTCCGCCCGCCGAACCCTGGGGTCGGGTGACTTGTCCAGGCCCACCCAGGGATCAAGCCCCCCCTCATATATACTTCTGATCGGCAGCCCCGCCCTCCTCTTTGGTCCCTGAAAATTATATCACAACTCGATTGTGGTTCGGCCATAACTTCCAGCTTGGAGGTCAGATCGAGGAGTGTTATATATCACTGGAAAACTCTCGACGAGACCTTTCCAATGATACCTGACTCGCCTCGAGATCTTACGTGGAGCTCCGTCCACGACCTAAAACGTCCATGGAGCTCCAACACTTAGTCATTTTTCGGAAATCTGTGGTCCAGACCCAGACTCGAATCCTGTGGTTAGGACCAGCGTCCGAACCACGGTCCGTCTGCGTCTCGGACCTGCGTCTCGGTCTCACGTCTCGGATCTACGTCTCAGACCTATGTCTCAGACTCATGTTTCGGTCCATTCTCGGACTCGTCCCCTTAGGTCAGTGTTTGTCCGGGGTCCTCTTTGGGTAGGCCCTTATGTCCTAACCCATGGTTCAAACCTTGGTTCAGAGAACCACTTAGGGTTCATATGATCCCGACTTCCCGCCCAAGCCGTTAAGTCCTACTCGCAGCGTTCACAACCTAGCGCAAGTCCGCTAGAGTTCTGTTGTCCGCCTTTGCGCCCGATCTTGAGAATGAGCGTCGCGACAGTAGATGATATGATTATTATATATTTAATATAACATATTAAATTTAGAAATTTAGTAAAAAAATTCAGATAATTGATTATAAAGATACTTCAACCTCAATCTATACTCCTAGCATCTGATTTTAATGAATATAATGATATGATTTTTCAAATAAAGAGTCCACTTCTCTGTGACCTAAGGTCATGTAAGATATGATACTAAGTAAATATTAGTTATTAACTAGGAATTTTAACTATCATATGTGATAACCTTAACAATGAAATTCAACTTATCATAAATTTAATTGAGCTGTGAGAGATAATAACACTCATCATGTGTATATCTTATCTTGTATTATCGTAATCTTAAAATACATTCTTTGAGACATGTAAGCTAAAACTACAAGAGTATGTTATTTGCCAAAATTCATGATTGCATCATATAGTTAGGACAATAAAGTACTCAAATATTTGATTTTCTTAACTAAAATTGTAGAAACATAACTAAAATTCATCAACAACTATATTTATTAACCAAAAGCTTTCATCTTGAGACTTTTGGTATTTTTTCATTTAGCTAATTCATTATCTTATGTTTGGAATGGGAACGCCCAGTATCAACAACTGATACGAAGAAACATTTATTGATATCATTTTTTTTACTGATATCAGGATATAGATATCAACCTCTATAACTTTCTAAATTATAGTTATCGAACCTCTGTAACTATCCAAGTTATAGTTAACAACTTTGATAACTATGTCAAATATAGTTATAGAGTTAGATATCTATCTTCTGATTTTTATTGATATCATGAAAATTTGTTGTATATCAATTCTTGATTGCTGATAGACTGTCTCTTCTTGTAAAGCACAACGTTTGCTCCTTTATATCATTAGTAGTACAAAAGATATTGTCCTTGAGAGAATTGGAGTCAAACTGTTGTAACTTGCAGAAAAACTGATCATAACTCTATCTTGGAGGTCAAACTCACAATCCCATCCTTAAACACAACCAAAACTCACGAAAAATACTAAGCAAACATCTCCATGTCATAGAATCCTCCTAAGCTACTTAGTAACCTTACTTCACTCTAAACTCCACTCAAAATTATCTCAATGAAGAGTAGATGTTGACGTCCGATATGTTAGCTTTCGAGACATTAACCTCTAGTTGTTGACCTCCAAGTGTCGACCTCTACTCCCATGGTGAGATCTGCGTTAGTATATACACTATATATCTGAACTCAGTTGGTGTCATGAACACCTTCCTCACTTAGAAAAATATGTTATCAGTCTCATGTTGGGTACAGAAATGGATCTCTGTAAGAACTAGTTCCAAGTGTGACTTGTGCACGTAGGCAGTTTTCAATCATCCAGAACTCCTCACTTTCACTCTTCTCTCTTAGACTACTTGCTACCTCTCTGTGTGCATCAGAATGATAAACTTCCAGAATGATAGGGCAGTAGACTCCCCTACTGACACCTTGTGACTCTCTTGTATGCTAACTGATGGTTCACTCTTTTTTTTGAATGGGTGGATAGATCAAGACTATGAGTGTGTGACAATCCACTCAAACAGATGCATTTCATCTTGGTAATCTATCCCTACACCTGCTACTCCTTTTCACTGAATAGAATGTTGGTTTAACAACACTGATGGTACTTAGGATCATATTGTACAGACTCTCAACCCTTCCTTGCTCTCTATCCCTTCCCTGTATGGTTAGCACACCCAATGCTATGCAGACATAGTTGACTTTTAAGCAAACATATAGATTACTCATAGATATGCACGGAAGACCTACAGAAGGCCCGCATGTATGAAGTCCACTACTCAGGAGTATAGACTCAAGATTACACTGAAGAGTTGTAACTCATGCTTGACTCTTTCCTCTGACTACGCCTAGATCTCTATATTCCCCCTTAGAACTAGCTAGCAAGTAGTAGTACCACCTAAAAGATCACAAAAGAAGCACATGACAAACAAGTCCTTATAACTCATAACACAAACACCCACCTAGGCACACCACCCTTATCACCAAAGTCCAAGAAAAGACATCGCAAGGTGCAAAATCTAAACTAAAAACAAAAATGTCGTTTGAATCTACCTTCCCGACCTGCCAAGTGGTGCTTCTAAACATCACTACTAAAGATAATAAGTAGAAGTCTAATCTGGACGATATATAACTTGTAACATACGATTGACGTTGACCTCCAATATGTTAGCATCTGATAGGTCGACCTCTAAACCACATCCATATCCTGATCTGATGTTCGAATGGGTAGGGAAATATCAGAAGGGACTGACCTTAATGGTCATATTTCTTGGTGTTGCCTCTGACTCACTACATAGGGTGTAGACCAAGTGCATCATGCTGGTCTTCAGAAGATGACCCCTCCTACTCCACAAGGAGATCAAAGGACAAAGCGGAGTCTCTCTTGCTGCTCATATCATGTCTCTTGATGACCTCATGTAACCTAAAAGTGTGGAACAGAGAGTCTCTCAGCAGCCGTCTTGAGTCCTCTGATATGTTTATCACCTCTCGAATCTTCTTCTGTGTGGGTTAAGAAGAAGCCTGCAATAACATATCCAACCCTCTTTCTCTCTCTAGTTGTACATGCTCCTCCACCTGACGTGCAAACATAGTCTTCAGAGACACTATATGTCCCAGCTGAGTTCTCATCTCCAACACAACCTCCGCCTTAGCCTTGTCTGCTGTCTCCATCTGCTGATCATCTGCCACTCTACTCCTCTTTGCTGTTGTCGTCTGCTTTTGTCTTACAAGAACCAAACGCTCCAAGTCCTTCGTATGATGACATTGTGTCTCTATATCTACCCCTAAAATAATAATCCGTCTTAGCACATCTGCTGGACGTTGACCTCCCTCTGCTCTAAGTGCTGTAAAACCATATTTCCTACTCCAATGCATGTAGTGTTGATGCTCTTTTGTCTACTATTTTCTATAACTTGTCCATGGTGAGTATTATCTCATGCTGTAGGCGATCTTTCCATGATGCATAAGAGATCACAGGAGGTAGAGAAAAGGAGATAGAGGTTCGCATACGAACAGTGGGGTAGTCACAGAGGTAGGAGACTTGCTGCTACCTCTCGTGGAAACACCCTTGTTCTTGGTGCTCCTCCGGATGTGTGAGAAACTCTCCTCAAGCCGATAGAGTCTTGCTATGACCTTCAACTGCTACTTTTTTCAATATGCCCTCCCGTGCTTGAGAAGGTCCAATGAGTCAACTAGAGTATCAAAGTCCAAGAACTCCTGAGTGTACTCGTGAATGTGCATCTCAACCTATGAGGTCACTCTCTACAAACATAATTTCCCATCCAGGGATAAATATCTTCTTCTCATGATAGAAGAAGATAAACGACCTCTAACTTAGGATCCAAGAGGTGATCTACCATCCACGCGTTCTTTGTCCTACTGTCCTCTGCAAACATGTGCCTATCCAACACTTGATGATATGTCACAAGGGTCTTGGTCGGAGAGAAACCCCCATCCTCAGTCTCAGTCTGTGTGAGGTCTTCCTTCATATAACGGAGGTCCACTATGAAGACGACCTCTCACTGTAGACTGACTAGAAAGAGATAGATGAAGATGAGTAACCATGTAAATCTCCTCTAGTAAGTCAATACTACAATACCTCTATTCTTAGTGGAACCTAGACCTAAACGTGTGAAATCTGCGTCCAAAGTCCTCAGATGAGAACTATGGAGCTTCAGACGGAGAGGATAAGCTAGGCATAGTGGTAGTGTTTAGAGGGTCCAGAGGATGGGCAAGATTGGTTTGCACTGCCCCATAAAATATTCATGAGGTCCACATACTAGAGGTCAGCGTATCTTAAGTTGACCTCGGGAGAAAACCTGCACAACAACCAGCCAGAAAACACCAAACCATCCCCCCACCACCTCATACTTCACTCTTCCAATAAAAATATGATCCAGATAAAGATAGTTTCTCTTGGGTCTTAACAAGATCACTCGGAAACAATCAACGCTATCACCTTCTAGTCGCTCTGCTTAGGGAAGATAGGATAATAGTTATTTGAAGCAACGAGTAATGATTTTCTTGGAAGGGAACAATTTCTCCAATAGCCTATAACTCAACTTTGATGTCTGGATCTGTGTTTGAAAGAGAAGGAAGGATTTCAGAAATATTCCTAGATACAAGTGAAAGCATGGAAAAAGTTGAATTCTGAACCACCCCAAGTTTTCCTACAAATAAGAAAAGAAAGCCGTAAGTAGATTTTTATGTTTTCGATATTGAGTACTATCTTCTAGAGAGAAAGGGCTACCCTGTTTAGAGGAAAACAATTATTCATCTATCCGTACTAAATCTATGAGTCCAAGAACTACTACAACTCTTTTACACCAAAATAGTCATTATGAACCATAGTATATATGAGTGTAAGCCACAAAGTTCTTCGTAGAGAAACACCATATCCTTCTTTGACCCAATTTGTTTCGATCAATCTTCTATAAACTCCTGATTCTGCTTCTGATCAAGCAAAAAGAATCCAGTCGAATGGTTATCTTCTTTATCTTAATATATAGTCAAGTGCATGGATTTAGGCAACCACGGCAAGAGCTCTATTGGTTGTATCTATAGAACCCCAACACTCTATCAGCGACTATTATTGCTTTGGCCGCGAGGTTATCCCTTGTTGTACATTCATGTAAACTTGAAGCTCGAACCCCAGTAGACACACTAACAAAATTTCCTTTTTCCTCCTTCGTCTATTCTGCACTCGAAGTGTGAAAAAGTATGTCATTCTTGAATCAACAACATAACAAATAAATCCCAAGCACCTATAGAATGCCAACCACCCCATAGCCAGATCGCACAAAATCCTTTATGGTGGATAAAGTAGAGTAAAGCTTCACGACGATTACCAATTGATTTGTCTATTCTTGAACTCGAGAATCTCTCATGATTTGTCCTAAGCTCATTCTAGCCTTCTTTCTGGCATCGCTCTGTGTTTAGATCTCGTGCTTTCTCTTAACATATTGAACCCAACGTGTTTCCTATCACTACTACCCTCATTCGTAATCGACGCGCTCTTTCTTCAAAGAGAATTCTTCCTTCGCGCTATGAGGTCTACATGCCCATGCAATCCTTGAGTACTCGAAAGAAAAATACATTGGTGATTCGAATTGTCGTCAGGAGAGCTCTTTCTTAGAATTCTTACAAGACTGTCAACTCCATGAGAGTAGTCGCAGCAGAATTTAAACCTTTGAAGTGAGACTCACTATCTATTATTGCTACATTGAGGATCAGTCATCCTCTCCTATTCATCAGATGTTGCTACTATCGTTAGCTCAATGACTTGGTGGTTATATTTTTACTATTATTCACGCGCCTCCTTGATGCCACCTAAGAGTATTTAACTCATGGCAAATTATCTTCTTCCTGCCTCCTTTCTTATATAGGTGCCGTGCCAACTACTGCCACCTTACTGCCTAAGGATCTGAGGCATTTACCTAGAAACTCATTACTTGGATGGACCCTGCTGGTACCAAGGGCTGATAGACTGGAAATGCCAAGTCTTCCTAAGACTTGTAACGCAAAAGATAAATCCCCTCCTTCTCTAGTCTGGATAACATTATTCCTTAAGTGGTATCGGTTCCACTTAAATATTGTCCACGGTAACAAGTGACTGTGGTGCCTCTTTTTCTCCTCGTAGTTCTTCTTCCGAAGTTGTAATAAGCAATTATCAGTCGTATTGCTACCAGGTCTTTATATATAGCTCTATAATATCAGGTATATTGCAAGTGGTAGGTATAGGTACCATAGACAAAGCTACAGAAAATACTCAGTTACCGAGGATAACCAAACGGGATATATTTGTTGCCTAATCTTGCGAGGACCAGAAAAACAAGTTTCTCTCCAATTATCATCCAAGTACTGTACTTGGCTATTATATATATTTTAAAATATATAGAATAAAATAAACAAATAAAAAAGAATGTGCATGTGGTTATCACACCTCTTATATTTGACACTGAACAAAAAGATATATGTTATAAATATAACAATATAACAATATAGTTATATATAGAATTATAAATTTATATAAAGTTACATGACATCTCATACAAAGTGCGATCATATATATATATATATCAAAGAATGAAAACACTATCAATAATCAGCAACTGATATCAAGAAAATTTTTTTATATCAAGATATTGATCTCTATAACTGTTCTAATTATAGTTCTCAGATCTTTATAATTATTAATTTTGATAACTATATCAAATAGAATTATCGAGTTTAATATATATATCTTCTGATATTTATTTATATCAGGAGATTGTTTTCTGATATCAGTTCCTGGTTGTTTATATACTACTTGTCCCCTAAATATCGCATATAGTTAAGTTTACTTGTATTGTGTAAACAAGCATGCTTAAATCTGGTTCAATAAATTTCAATATATTCAAGTATTGCTACTCCGTTCAACGTGCGTGTGTTCTCCTTACAGAGAACATTCTCTATAAGGAAAACAACGGAGACGAACTGTCCAGACCACTACCTCCGAAGCGAAGGATAAACATGAAGTCTAAGTGAAAATTCAACTTATTTGTAGTCGTGTACTCTTACGGACATGGTAAAAACTTTACCTTTACCCTTTTTATAAAAACTAGCTTGTGATGATAAAGAACAATTAATAAGAGAAGGATGTCACCACAGAAATATATACTTTTGTAAGAAAAATGGCCAAATATTTTTTTCTCTCATGTTGGAGGTTTGCAAACAAGAAGGAATAAATTTGAGCTCTCCAAACATGAAGAATTCACAATTGCATGTATGACATAGTCTTTCATTATGGATGCAGACTGGTCTTTTTTTAGGTGCAGGTCACAAAGAAAGACCATAAATATTTCTCAAAGAGTATAAAGATAAAGATATTCAATAGACCCAATTGCTTTGTGATATGTAATCGTTCTCGTCATACATTTCTCAAATCCTGTTATAGATGGTGTATATGCATCCAAGCGATATGTAATCAATGAGTACAATTTTGATAAAACCTGCCATTTTCAAGTTAATTGGTTCTCAAAACGTAATCGTTTGAGAAGTTTAATGTAACATAAGGCTTTGAGAAGTTTAACTGGTAACATAAGGTCTTGAAAAAGAGGGAGTTTTGGATGTGTTTGTTGTGGATTGTTAGGGATTGATTGTTTTCTAAGCAGACGAGGGGTGTTAAGAAGGTTTTGAGACTTTTGAGATGATTAACACACAGTTGCAAGTGGAATGTGAAATCATTTTTGATGATTTTGAGAGGGGTAGCGTGCATGTGGAGGTGAGAGAATGCTTCAAGTTGAGGGTTGGGTCATATGATCATCTTTGAAGTTGAGGTGATATAATCTTCGAAACAAGATGTTCACTTATGATGATTACCGTATGAAGTTGGGAGTTAGCTGATCTTTGAACTTTAAGTCAAAATGATTTTCATGACACGTAGAGAGCGATCTCTATGGGTATTATGTCTATCTACCTTTGTCTTGTGCTTTTTCCTGTTAGTTGTGTCGTGTTCTTCTCATGGTTTTCGAAAGGCTATTGTAAGTAAGAACGATTAAGCAATTGGAGCAAACAAGAGAATTTGTTTTTCTTTCTGTTTTTTGTTGGTGTTTGAGAAGATGTACATGTCTTTACTAAAGATTATACACTTTTCTTCAGTCGAATGTTCTCTCAGTAATAATTTATGACCAAAACTATAAAACAAATGTTGACAAAGTAATTCATTTAGAACCATGTTTTGCGACTCATCCATCGTTTCTCTAATGCGCATGTTGTGTCTCTTTATATATCTAAAATCATTGTCATAAATTGTAATGTTTGAGATTTAACAAGATAGTTATGCACATGATATCGATATATGTGAGCAACTGCTTAAGTTACTGATGTCATATGTGGATTTTATGAAGATTAGACGAAGAAACTTGTTGGCACACTCTGAAGATACTTTATAGTTGATCCACTAGTCCATATTAGATTTTCTCAAATCTTAACTAGTCAAAGTCTTAGTCTTGTGTTCAATCTTTTAAGGTTTATTGTGCATAATATGGTATATTCTTGACATGTGTTTATCTTGTATTATGGGTTGAATAATGTTTTGATTCCGCTATATATTACCTTCCTTTTCTTGCTTCATTGTCTTTTTTGCAAAAGTCATTTTAGTCTCAAAGGAATAGAGTAGATCCAATACAGGTATTTGTGACTCTAGGCAAAATATGTCTAGATACTGATCTGACATTTTCTTTGAATGTTTATATAATGTGAATTTAAGAAACGATTAATACTTTCATGAAGCAAATTAGACAATATGTAAAAGGAATTCTTTGAGAAAGATTGTTTAAGAAAAATATACTTTCATAACTGATCTCATCATAATCTAAAAATATACTGTATCAACGAACTTTTCGTCTGATAAATAAAATATAATTTTTATATCTGAATATAAAAAATCCATTAATAAATTTAAAATATTATTATATAGATTATTCGTTGTGACAAACTTTGGAACAAGATTTAAGCTGGTTGGTTTTTCTCCAAGTGGAGTGGGTCTTGTTTCATCTACATCTTTAAGTAGCTTTTTCCATGTGCATGCGCCCATGATGCTTGAAGTTAAAAAACTAGACCACTGATAAATTATGTTGGTAAGGATAGATCTATTTATTCACTTTAATTTTTATTTTTTAAGTTTAAAAACAAACTATTCTACATTGTTATCGATATTATGAAGTATTATATGAAAGAACAGATCCAAAAACATAACCAAAACATGCATGGAGATCATCTTTGCTTCTTATGTACTGAAGTTGAAGAGGCTGAAAAAAAACTTTAGAGACGGAGATCAAAGAGACTAGTGCACTTTATGAAGGAAAATGAGCCATGAATTTGAGAGAGAAATCAGTATATTTTGAGAAAAAGATTGGATTTAAGTGACAGTTTACACTAGAGATGAAGTTTACACATTTAGAGCACAAGAAGCAGTGAAATTTGCCAACCTAAGAATCTTCAGTTACCTCCATTAGATAACAAACATCGTGTAAAGTATATAAACTATTGACTTCGTCATTTGTATGTTGAAGCTCAATTAGAAGTGCCATGGTGTGGTGGTTATCATCTTTCTCTACAATTATCATCATTTTTTATTCTCAAACTTCTAGTGGAAGTCGTTGTCGCTCTTTGTTCTTGTAGTCAGACTTGACACTTGGTAGCAGAAATGTTGTCCAAATATCATCCAATAAGAAACTTGAGTAGTCTCCATTTGTGTTTTAAGCCCTTAGAAACTCCCAGTTGGGTTATCATTAGTGGTTTGTTCAGTGGTTCAGCAAAACTCAACGTTTGGTGTATTATTCAGGAAAAAGAAATGTATTTCGTTTAAACTGCGTAAATTATTTTTGCGAGTGAAATCGTATGATCATGCACAACCTCGAGAAAAGTCGAGAGTTTTCTTTGCATTATATATATCATCTTTTCTATTTTCTTAAAAAGAGATAAATATGCAAAGATTTAATTTATTATTTAATTTTTCCCAGTTATTACTTTACTCTTTCCAGTGTGATTTGTTTGGACCAGTTTCTCGGACATGTAGTTTCAGGTGTATGTTGGTCAGCGCTGCCATTATGGGTTCTTTCTGGTTCTTTTTGAGTATCCAGGTCCAACTATGACTTAACATTTAGAAATATTTTGATTATTCCTGTAAGTTTGGTACAGAACTTTCATTTAACACTTATATCTTTTTCCGATAACAACAGCATCAAAAAGATCAGAGTTTTGAAATTTTTTACTCACACTATTTAAATAGAGATAAAATTAATGTGTATCACACTAGATACGCTTTATGTTGATTATAGTGAGTGCGAAATTAATGTGTATAACACTAATAACTGTATGAACCTCTCAAAATATCCTTACCGAATTAGTGTCATTCACACTAAATACGAAAAACAATGTAAGTTCTATGAGCTTGATCATATTCTTCTTAACTATAAATTGCTTAATCACACCCTTGACTGGTCATTGATTGTGAAACCAATCACTTTGTGATATTAGTCACATGTTGGACGAGTCACATCAGGTTTTCGAGCATATATCATTCTACGTGTCTATAATATTAAACATTTTGAATGATATACGTATTCAGTGATGATTGAAAATAATGACTGCTTTTACTATCGATTAATCCCCAATAAGCTAAATGAACTTATTGGGGGTGTGATTAAGCAAATTTCTGAGTGAATAGCAGTAGGTAAATTCACAAAATCCCTACCGGTTCCTGTTATAAATACTATATGAACATATTGGATCGTTTCTATACGTTTAAGTATATACACAAACGATCCAGACCACAGTCATCGGTTCGATTCGAATGATCGACTAGGTGACACCGTTCAAGGAAGATCAAGGAGGCATCTTTCAGTTTAAACTCAGAAATTCAGATTTGTCAACTTCGCATCGTGTGAAAGACTGATTCTAACATCATCTCCTCGATTTAAACTCTGGTGTGCGTACAAAGGCCCATGCGTAGCAAAGAGTGGCTCTATTTCCGGTTCAAATTTATGAAAACAAATAGTTACTCAAACACATAGTTTAAAGCAATTTTCATGCGTGTGGTACCGGGATGGTAATAAGCAGCGATCCAAACTGCATTGCACATAGTTTCAGTTTCGTTAATAGAGCTGTAGCAGTAATCCATACTCGCATAGTTTCAATTTTACAAATAGGCTTAGAGATGCAACGTAGCGTTTTGATGAGAGATATTGACAAGATCATTTTGAGTTCATATGTGCAATTTAGAATATGGAGGCTCGGAGGTTTTCGCGCACCTATTGTCTTGTTGCGCCAGCGGAAGCTCTTGCTCAGTAGATAACGAAACTCACAACGCTAACATGGAAACCGCAATCACATATAAGCGTTGTCCGGTTGTGGACCAGTTTTTACTTGAAAATCTATTTTTTATACTTATCATTATCGCTCCAAAGCCGCTCATAGGACTAAAAATGAGTTTTTTACACAACTTCGGATCTTCACTTTCATTCCATCAACGAATAGAGAGTTAGTTCTCAACTTTCCAATAGGCACTTTGTCTACTTCATTTGGACGCCTAGTGGTGAAGTTAGGAAACTTGAAGGAGAGAAAATCAAGCTAGACCTTAGCTTACTTTTGCTGATTGGGTATTTGCGGCTCCTGGCGCTATACTAAAGATTCAAGGGGCCTGCTTGCTCATTATCTGTGAAAAACTTCACATATAGCAATTGACATAAAGGGGCAACTTAAGGAGCTAGCTTGCATTTACGACCTCTCGACGGACGGTTTGGAAGATTTGGAGATCCAATGCAAACGCGCACGGCGTCATTGGGTTCAGATCTATGCAGACTACGCATTGGTTAAGACGATTCGTGAAGAGGCGGATCCGAGAGTGTGTTCTGAAAAATTGAGACGTAGAGAAAATGTTTCAAGTGCTTCAGTGACATGCGAAGGAGAGTTGGACCGTTCAGATCATTCCGGAGTCCAAACTTACTGTCCTTAGATCCATCGGGATCAAAACGCCAAGTTCTTCAGGAAATTGAAGACAATACGAATTTTCATTGGGTGATTTGGGAGTTCTGGGTGAAATTGACTCGTAGGGAAGCGCTTACGTCACTTGCGATCTGAGATTAGGTTGTTCTTCGGGATCGGTGAACCAAGCTCTTCGTTCTTGGTGCCTATGCGAGCAAGGAGTCTTCACCTACGCATAAGAGAAGACGATATGTGGATTAGATTGTTGGTTTGGGTGTGATGAGCAAGTTTGAGCCGCAAAGAGTCTGTTTACGTCAGTTTTTTGCTTCCTATGATCAAATTTCTTGCGTGGTTTCGTGAGGAGAACTCCAAACAACTTGTTTGGAGTCGCGTTGGATTCAGGGTAGCTAGATCTACCTATCAGAGAAGGAGGATATCAGATCAGGCGATTCGTTTGGACGGTGTGCGTGATTCTAAGCCGCAGGAAGGAGTTTTTGGAGGTTTAGTCACCTGCGATAAAAAATTGATGATATCTCGGCTGTCGGGAGTCAGATTTGGGAGTTCTTGAGACCAACAGAGTTAGGAAGGAAGAACTTATCGACATCTAAAGACCATTTGGCGAAAGAAGGAAGTTCTCAGATAGATCTTTTTTTGATTCTTTCGGTACGGTTTTCGTCTTTTTGAGTTCGTTAGAAATCTAGTTGGTTATGTACAGCTTGTGGTAGCTAGCTTTAGCTAAGGACTAGTACATGGACGTTGTTTGGACTTGGGTTTGAATCGTGTGAAATTGGTACATCTCTTTTTGTTAGCAAAGGGATGTTTCTCTTGCTTTGAGCTACGCTTCGATAGTTTTAGGTCTAGGTTGAGATTCAGGGGCTCATTTTAGAGAAGTTGGTGCAGATTACAGACCGCTCAGGTTTGTTTCTCTATTTTGCATTCTTAGAGAAGAAGAATCGAGAGTGTATATAAAGTAAAAGTTGGTATATCTTGCAACACTTGTTCTCGTGGTTGTTTCTCTCTATCTTGTCTTCGTTCGACACGCTACATCTCCACAGCCAAGAACTTTGCGTTTTCTTGGACAACCTTCACGCAAAATCTGACACGATACGGTGGTGAAATCGACTGAAGGTCTGAGGTGGAGATTTTTGTGTGCTAGAATTTGGAAGAAAGACATACAATCATGAATGAGGATGAAGATGGATACGGTTGTTTGGGAGGATGCTGCGGACCTAGGATGAAGAATATGTAGATGCTATGAGATCTTGAGAGGATGGGAGGAAAGGACGTGCAATGACAATACGAGATGAACGGATCAGAAGAGATACATGGGGTGTAGTTGGATGCCGCAACTGCATGATTATTTCAAGCCTTCACTTTGTTTTTGCGACAAGAGCAAAGAAATCAACAAAAAGAGGCTTTGGAGACGGAAGCGCTTCGAAAGATGTTCGACAAGCTCGATCGATTTGATAAAAGAGACATCTCAAAGTACTTGAGATGTTACAAGACCGAGATGGATTTGGATCAAGTATCAGAGAAAAAGGTGATCGAGATATTTGAACTCGCTGCGATGTCTGAGATAAGGGAGCCTAGAAAAGATCTAACAAAGCATTTTAGGAGGAACTAGGATACATTTTCACATGTGCTGATGGAGGAATATTTCTTAGGAAACTCAGATCGAGTAACCAAGAAATCATTTTTGGAATGAGTCAACCGATCCAGCAAAGGTTTACAGCCTACAAAGATGTTAGAATAGTTTGAGAGACAATTGTCTCAACTATCTCGGGTGGAGAAGCTAACCTTGGAGATCTACAAGACAGAGTTGTTTCTTCAAGCCGCGGATGAACCATAGCAAGAACAGTTGGAATTACTTTTGGAGGATGGAGAGGAAGAAGAAGGGTTGACAAGGAATTTGGAGATTGGCAGCATGAAGCGGTTGAGCTTCTTGTCAATCGGAGACATACAAAAAAAAGGGTTACAAGGTTGACACCTGTATCGTCAACTACCGCATCATTTCGAATAATATTTGAGGTTCAACCTCCAGTTGTGATTGTAGAGGAGAAGGATCCAACCATCGAGGACTTATGGAAAAAGATGAAAGATCTAGAAGCTAAGGTTACTATAAGGGATCATCGACCAAAACAGGACTTGTACCCAAATCAGCTTGGGCACATCAGTGTATGTAATGTGATGATACTGACCATCAACGAGACGGTTGTATCGACTTTGAAGAGTCTTTGCAACGAGAGGTTATTTCTTGGGAGGATGGAAATGTTAGGTTCAGAAGTACATGTTCTCTCTTTCAAACCAACGTTGGTCAAGGAGGGATGAAGAAGTTGGTGGATGATTACTTTGCGACACATGCAAATGTAGCTATCGAAACTACAAGCTATGGTGCTAGGGTGGAGGAGATTGAGGATGATTTTCATAGAGATGATTTGGATGAGCACGTGGATACAAGCGAGCTCAAGTTAGATATTGCATCCACGATGCAGAGCGAGAAGAAGAGACAAGAAGAGACTTCTTCAGAGAAGCAAGCTTGGGAGGATTATTATTTATGAACTGGCAATGGAGGACGATCCTTCACAATCGGAAGAGATGGTTGGAGTGCAGACAATGGACAATGGTTATCTGGTTACATGCAAACAACAACCAGATATTGGGATGATGACGATGGATGTGAAGAGAGGTTGGGAGGAGCGAATTCAAGATGCGAAAGTTGGGTTCCTATCATGGGAGGTTTTGAGTGCAACTTCAAGAGAAGTCCATGATGTCAACATTGACATCATCAAGGACGAACGGCATGCTAAGGTTGAAACGAGTGGACAAATGCTCTCGGGGCTACATCTACACGATGATGGGTAAGGATGGCTTACAAAGGAGAAGTCATTGCTGAAAGTGATTAAGGTTGAGAGAATGATGCTTGGGAGGTTGTAAAGGTTTTCAGAAGAAGAGATCATGGAGGATGATGGTTGAGGAGGATACCATTGTACAACGCGACAATGATGGTTGCGACTGAGGATTTTGATTGCAGTAATGTGGTTCTTGTTTTTCAGAAAACAAAAAAGAAGAGATGAATATGAAGGATGACATGTACAAGTTTGAGATTGAGGGTTACAATCAGGATACATGGTGATGATTGAGGGACTGATGATGTCTACTACGACACTAGGGTCACAAACCTCGACGGTGAGGTTTTACTGGATGGATGGAAGATATTTCTATGATATGATGGTTTACTCTTTCTATGTCTTCGATATTGAAAGATGTGTAGATTTAGAGGAGGTGATTGGATGGGAGGTTGAAGAAGAAGGTCGATGAGCATGGATCCAGAGAAAATCATGGAGTTGCAACTTTAAGATGACGATCAAGTTGCGGACTTGAGGATGATATCGACTAAAATGAGAACGAGTGTACGTGTCAATCCACTCCTTGGTTGGTATCTCTGGTGCATACCGGAGGATGCACAATTTTAGAGGGGATGGATGTCGTGTCATGGACCGACTCTTACTTGAAAATCTATTTTTTATACTTATCATTATCGCTCCAAAGACGCTCATAAGACTAAAAATGAGTTTTTACACAACTTCGGATCTTCACTTTCATTCCATCAATGAATAGAGCTAGTTCTCAACTTTCCATGAGCACTTTGTCTACTTCATTTGGACACCTAGTGATGAAGTTACGAGACTCAGAAGGAGGCAAAATCAAGCTAACCCCTAGCTTACTTTTGCTGACTGGGTATTTGCGGCTCGTACTAAGGACGCAAGGGGACTGCTTGCTCCTTATCTATGAAAAACTTTACGTATACCGACTGAAGTAAGGGGATAGCTTAAGAAAATAGCTTGCACTTGCAACCTATCGGCTGACGATTCGGGAGATTTGGAGGTCCAATGCAAACGTCAAGATGTGCAAGGCGTCAAGAGTTTAGATCTGTGCAAGCTACGCATTGGTTAAGACTATTTGTGAAGAGACGGATCGAGGAGTGTGTTCTGGGAGAAATTGAGATGTAGAGAAAGAGTTTGAAGTGCTTCAGTGACTACGAAGGAGAGTTGGACTGTTGTCGTGTCAGATTTTGCGTGAAGGATGTCTAGGAAAATGCGAGGTTCTTGGCTGTGGAGATGTACTGTGCTGAACAGAGACAAGACAGAGAAAAACAACCGTGAAAACGAGCACTGCAATATATACCAACTCTCAATATACATACACTGCCGGTTCTTTCTTCCTAAGAACACAAAACTGAGAGACAGATCAGAGCGGTCTGTAATTTGCTTCAAAGCTCCTAAAACAAACCTCTGAATCTCAACCTTGACCCAAAACCACCGAAGCGTAGCTCAAAGCAAGAGAAACTTCCCTCTGCTAACAAAAAGAGCTGCACCAGTATCAAACGATTGAAACCCAAGTCCAAACCACATCAATGTACAAGCTATTAGCTAAAGCTAGCTACCACAAGCTGTATATAGCCAACTAGATCTCTAACGAACTCCAAATGAAGACCGTAGCGAAAGAATCAAAAAAGGCCTATCTGAGAACTTCCTCCTTTCGCCAAACGGACTTCAGATGTCGATAAGGTCTTTTTAGCTGATTTTGTTGACCTCAAGGACTATCAGATCCGACTCCCAACAGCCGAGATACCACCGATTTTCCGTCGCAGGTGACCGAACCTTCCAAAACTCCTCCCTGCGACATAAAACCACACACACCGCTCAAACGGATCGCCTGATCTGATATCCATCTTCTTTGGTAGGTAGATCTAGCTACGCTGAACTCAACGAGACTCCAAACAAGCCATTTGGAGTTCTCTTTGCAAAACCACGCAAGAAATTTAGTCGCAGGATGCAAAAAATTGATGTAAATCGACTCCATGCGGCTCAAACTTGCTCACCAGACCCAAACCAACAATCCAATCCACGTACTGTCTTCTCCTATGCGTAGATGAAGACTCCCTGATTACATAGGCACCAAGAACGAAGAGGTTGGCTCACCGATCACGAAGAACAAACCAATCTCAGATCATAGACGAACAAAAATCTGACGTAAGCGCTTCCCTGCGAGCCAATTTCACTCTGAACTCCCAAACCGCCCGATGAAACTTCTTATCGTCTTCAATTTCCTGAAGAACTTGTTGTTCTGATCTCGATGGATCCAAGGACAGCAAGTTTGGACTCCGGAATGATCCGAACGGTCCAACTCTCCTTCACAGATCACTGAAGCTCCCAAATCTCCTTTTTGCGTCTCAATTTCTCCTAGAACCACAGTCCTTGGTCAGTCTCCTCACAAACCGTCTTAACCAACACGTAGCCTGTACAGATCTGAACCGAACGATGCCTTACGCGCTTGCATTGGATCTCCAAATCTCTCAAACCGTCCACCGACAGGTCGCAAGAACAAGCTAGCCCTTTAAGCAACCCCCTTATGTCAGTCATAGTACGTACCAGTTTTCTCCAATTATGAAGAGGCAGACCCCTTACGTCCTTAGTATAGTGCTTGGAGCCGCAAATACCCAATCAGCAGAGTAAACTAAGACCTAACTTGATTTTCCTTTCTTTTGAGTCACGTAACTTCTTCACTAGGCGTTCAAATGAAGTAGAGAAGATGCACATGGAAAGCTGACAATGAGCTCTACCCATCGATGGGATGAAAGTGGAGATCAGAAATTGTGCCAAAAGCTCATAAGCTAGGACCAAGCTTGTTTTACCCATCTTTCGAGTCTTTTAACTTCTCCACTAGACATCCAAATGAAGTAAACGAAGTGCTTATGGAGTGCTGACAAAGAGCTCTATCTAACTGATGCGATGAAAGTGGAGATCCGAAATTGTGCCAAAAGTCCCATAAGCTGGGGCCTAGTTTGCTTTTCCCATGAGTGTCTTTGGAACGACAAGCATCGAAGTCTGAATTTTAGGTAGGAGCCGGTCCACGACACGACACCGTTCAAGCCATCCGGAGTCTAAACTTGATGTCCTTGGATCCATTGGGATCAAAACGTCAAGTTTTTCAGGAAAATGAAGACAATACAAAATTTCATCAGACCATTTTGGGAGTTCTGGGTGAAATTAGCTCGTGGGGAAGTGCTTACGTTATGTTTTTCATCGTCTACGACTTGAGATTAGGTTGTTCTTCATGACCGGTGAGCCAAACTCTTCGTTCTTGATGCCTATGCGACCATAGAGTCTTCACCTACGCATAGGAGAAGACAGTATGTGGATTGGATTGTTGGTTTGGGTGTGGTGAGCGAGTTTGAGCCGCAAGGAGTCGATTTACGTCAGTCTTTTGCTTCATGCGACCAAATTTCTTGCGTGGTTTCGTGAGGAGAACTCCAAAAAACATGTTTGGAGTCTTGTTGGGTTGAAGATAGCTAGATCTACCTACCAGAGAAAATGGATCTCTGATCATGCGATTCGTTTGGACAATGTGCGTGACAAGGAGTTTTGGAGGTTCACTCACCTACGACCAAAAATTGGTGATATCTCGGCTGTCGGGAGTTAGATTTGGGAGTTCTTGAGGCCAACAGAGTTAAAAAGAAGGTTTTATCGACATCTGAAGATCATTTGACGAAAGAAGAAAGTTCCCAGATAGATCTTTTTTCAGTTCCTTCGTTACAGATTCGTCTTTTTGAGTTCGTTAGAAATCTAGTTGGTTATGTGCAGCTTGTGGTAGCTAGCTTTAGCTAAGGATTAGTACATGGATGTTGTTTGGACTTGGATTTGAATCGTGTGACATTGGTGCATCTCTTTTTGTCTTATCTTTGATCCGGATCAGAGCCGGACTGTCTTTCTAACTCTCAAGCTCAACGTTCCTTAAGTCTCGACCTAGACCAGGTTAGGTCGATCCCAAAACATGAGCAAGTCACAACATGACTTGGGGTGGACTTTCCATAAAGTCTAGGGTAATAAACGGTACCTCTAGCACACCTAACGGCCCAACCGCTCGTGATGTCCGTCTAGGTCAAAGCTCCCAAACAGTGGTCTAACCCGTCGTCTCGTTCCTTAGTCTTGTCCCAATCCTTGGGTCGTCCTTAAGTCTAGACGTCAAAGTCTGGATCGGAATGCGCCTTGACATTGACCCAACCATCACCGCATGTCCCCAGAGTCCATTTGCCAAACCTTGAGGTGGGGTGACTTGTCCTAGTCCACGTTGTCGGAGTGTGATCCGTCTACCTAGGAAAGCGCCGGGCTTCTGGCTGTGGTTGTTTACTCAAGAGGTTGGCTTTCAGGTCACAACAGGAGCTATAAACACTCACACAGGAGTGTAGGATCCTCTGATATGCTCAAAAAGCGAAATTTAGGTCTCACTGGTAATAATAGGCTTAAGCGGTGAACTTTGACACTCAAAGAGAGGAAAACTATGAAGGTTTAGACCTCTAAACTTCCCCTACATGCAAATGAGGTACTACTGAACTCACAGACGAAGTTTCAACCTGAGATCAAATTCTGACACGGAGATATGAACAGAAAAGTTCTGAATAAGAGAATTATGGCAATTTCTGGTACCTAGACAGCTATTCAGACATAGAACAGAGAATTGGCTCGATGAATTTCAAATCTTCTCACAGTATTTGAAGTCTACAGGATGCTGAACATCCCTGTGAAGTTGGGACTCCTGAATGTTTGTAGAACTCCAGATCTCCTTCTCTAAAGTCGCTGCTCTAGATTAAGAGCTTTTCAGACCCCCTCTGCTTCAGCGGCCGCCCTGAATTACTCAATTACTCAAATGATACAAAACTTTTTGGACAGTCGTAGCCCTCCTGACAGTGAACGCAACCACGAAGTTTTGAAGTGATTTCCTCAATTCTGCTGCAATTGGCATCGAAAACCCCAAAATCAACAAAAGTGACGCAGTTTTGGCACAATCCGAACTTCAATTGGGCATAACTCCTTGTTTATTGATCCAAATCGAGCAAAAATTTCACTGACAGTGCTTGGCACGACGAGCTCTCTCTTCCTGTGTTCTCAGATTTCGAAGATCCCTCACCAAATGCTCGAACTCCACTCTAGAGCTCTGTTTCTAAATTTAGAGTTAAACTAAAGACAAAAACAGACCAATGGGAGTTCATAGCTCCACTTGGTTGTCTTTTAGTACCCTAAACCACGTGGCAACTTAGTTTTACTCATAGGCTACCACGTCAAGCTCCCTAGAGTGCCAGCGTAAACCTTAAACTACCTAAAACGACACGCAGCCCCGAAAAATAACTTAAATCAGCTAGAAAGCGTGCATGGGCGACACGCAAATACAACCCATGAGCTTAAGCCCTATCAACATGATAATCAACCTACTAAGACTCAAAATAGTGTTAACACCGTATGCAAAGGTGTCAAACATATACATAAACGACTCGAAGTAATATAAGCTAACTTCTAGAACTACTAAACTCAAGCGTCGGAGTAGAAATATAACATGTAGCCGCGAAGTAGCGCGACATCCACCCCCTCTGAACCTGCACATCCTCCGGTATGTGCCATCTTGATCAAGACTCTTCAGCTTCGGCTTCAAACTCATCTTCAACCTGCATTGAGTCTTCAGCTTCATCCTCTGTAAACTCTGCAACGTTCTGATCCTCCCCTCTCCTTCTAAAGAGCTTGATTCTCTTTCCTGCGACTGGTGTCTTGAGCACTGCACCATCTAACTCTCTCAAGGAGTATGTGGCATTATCATAAACTTCTAACACCACATAAGGTCCAAACCATCTCTTGGAGAACTTTCTGATAGTGCTATGCTGATTATCAAGACTACTATCATAGACTAACACCCAATCACCTTCTTTAACTGGTTTGGGTCGTAATCTATGCGTTCTATCAAATCTGCCTTTATTTCTCTCTCTAGCAGTCTTCAACCTTTCCACAGCTTTTGCAACATCCTCAGGTCTTCGTTCTAACTGCTGGATCCTTAATGCAAGAAGATCCTCCGTACTTCTACCATCTTCCCATGGCAAAACATTCCAAGTAGGCACAACCTCCTCAATCGGCATCACAGGTTTTTGCCCTAGTATCAACTCTGCTGGCATGTAACCTGTAACGGTACTATGAGTTGTACGATCTGCCCACAAAGCAAACGGTAGCAGTCTAGGCCATTCACGGATCTTACCCTTGCAAGCTTTTACCAAAGCTTTGATGATTGGCGGATGACCTCTTTCGCTCTTGCCATTCCCTTCAGGATTGTAAGCAGTGGTTAACGCCAACTTGATTCCCAATCGCTTGAAGAACTCAACTGCTTCTTGTGAATCCAGCTCACCCCTATCTGCAGTGATCTTTCCCACACACCCATATCTACAAATAACATCTTCAAGTAGAAAGCGGCAGACACTAGCAGTGGTCTTCGTCCTCAAGGCACGGCCTTCAACTTGGTTAGATAGATCTTCTCTAGCCAAGACTAGATACCTCATTTGTCCAAGTCCAAATGGTATAGTTACCAGATCAACTACCCATTTGTAATGAATGGCTAAAGGATAAGTAGGATGCAGTCCATCACGATGACGTACGTTGGAATACATCTGGCAAGGTATACAGGATGAAACAAACTGTACTACATCCTTATACATACCCTTCCACCAATACTTCTCCTTCATCTTGGCAAATGTAGCCCAAACTCCTCTATGACCGGCCCATAAACTCTCATGGAACTCCTTGATCAGCTTCTGCTGCAATTCCAAGTCACATACCACCCGCTGCGGTATACCTCCTGGTAGCTTGGGACGCTTCCACAGATGTCCTCCATATAAAAAGTACCCATAAGCTATTCTACGGATCCTCTTGAAATCTGCATCAGACCAGCCTTCTTGCCTTTCCAATGAACTCAAATAGCGCCCAAGATCCAACCACTCGCCATCGTACATAGTTTCCTCAAATAACTCCAATGGAGCTGCAAAACAGCTTCTATCCCTTCTAGCAAGAGCACTAGAATAGAACTCTGTTCCAACATCCTCCTGATCATCTATCATTTCTTTCTCATCGTAATACCTAGCCCTTGATAACATATCTGCCACAGGATTGTCCTTTCCTGCGATATGTCTAAACTCTGGGTTCAAAGACTTGATATATGCTATCCACCTCAACATAGCAATATCTGGAGTTGTACAGCTAGTGATCATTCCTAAGAGAGGTAAACAATCTGTCTCCACAACCACAGGTGCTCCTATCAAGTATTCCTTATCACTCTTCATCGCAGTAACTACTCCCCATAGCTCTCTCTTGACCTGAGGGTAGTCTCTCTGCCGTGAACTTAATACCTTAGCACCAAAACGCACCACATATCTATTTCCTTCCTGATCATCTTGTCCTATAGCCCATCCAATGCCAATAGGACTAGTATCAACAGTAAGGATAACAGATCTGCCCAACTCATATGTTACCTTCCGTAGAGTTGGTGGTAAAGACAACAGATCCTTCAACTTCTTCATAGACTCGCTTTGCTCCTCTTGCCACTGAAATCTCTGCCCCTTCCTCAACAACTTGTACAACGGATCTGCTACATGTGCAAAGTGTGGAATCCATATATGATAAAACACACATGCACCTAGAAACCTTCTCACCTCAGTAACCGATCCACATGTCTCCTTCATCCTTCGGATGGCATCAACCTTGTTTGGACAAGGTTTCCGACCATAAGATCCACACAGATGTCCCACTATTAACACCTCCTGTTCTCCAAACACAGACTTGGCTCCTGATAAAGTCAAATGAACCTCTTCCAGTCGACTCAGTATCTTATCACAATCAGCTATGTGATCTGCTACAAACTTACGGCACCCCCTCTGATCTTTTACCTCATTCTTCTCCTCCTCAGCACATCCTTTGATCGGCACATCATCAAGGAATGGCATAGTTTTTTCAGGAATGAAATCCCTCAAAACTTTATTCATGCCATTCATCATATGTGCTACAGAATTGGTAGCACCTTGTGGCAAGGTGCACATCCTTAGTAACCCCAAAGGTGTCCTCATTGTAGTCAAGTCTCTACTCTCAGAGGATAGTTGAAACTGATCATAACCTGAATATAAGTCTCCCATCGAATAGATAGCACGACCAGCAAAAGCCTCTGCAAACTCGTCTACAATAGGTCCTATACCCATATTCCTGATAGTCACCTTGTTAACTGGCTGCATATCTTGAATGAATCTCAAAGCTCCACTTTTCTTCGGAACAGTAAACCATCTGCTAGAATAGGGAGCTATAGATGGTTCCAAGATACCCATCCTAATCCTCTCATTGAGCAAGTCTATCAGCTTTGGCAGATGAGCTCTAGGCACAGGGATAGGACGTAGATTCCAAGGCACATGCGGTATAGTAAAGATTACCATAGGTGCAACCACACTTGGATCTACACATCCTACTTCATGTGACTCTAACGCGAACGCCTTACCATGCCTAGATAGCATCTCCCTGAAGCTCTTCTTCTCTTGCTCGGTAAGAAATCCATCACCTCCAATCTTCAGCTCCTTCAGTGTTGTTTCTGTGAACTGGTGCCCAATTCTTCTTGGTCCTCTGAGCGTCGGTTCTCGTGCAGCTTGCTCCATCTTCTGATTGTAATCGAGTGGCAAAGGCAAAGCCACTGGTTTGACTTTCTTTGCCACTGACTTGTACTTGGTCTCCACATACACCTCTTGCCGATCTATAAACTTATCAATTACATCATAAAGCTCCTTGGAGCTCACTCTCACCACTCTATCTACATCATCTACAGAACTTTCTACTATAGATTTCAACTCCCCTATAGTATCTACCAAATACTGCTCTTCAAACACTCCAGATATATATTCATCTCCTGCTAACTCTCCACTGTCCCACAAAGACTGCTGTACACACTTCACATGTTGCCTCTCAAACCTCTTCAGATTCTCAACCTTCCTATAACACACTGACCCACATGCCGTCAATCCTAAGAAGCCAGTGGATAAAGCCTCATGCTCTACTGGATCAGGCGAGAATCCTAGCTCTACTGTACCGTTGAAGTCTCGCTCTTCAATGGTACTCTGCCAAAACCCCTAGACTCTCTAAACTCCTGAGTAATCTTAGGTAGTGGACGGTCTCTCAAGCTGTCACGATTCCTCTCATGTTCTGCAGCAACGGTCAAAAACTGAACAGCTCTTTTGCCGTCTCTACTACGTATCCTAGCATAAGCTGAACCATCATCCATAACTCGTGTCTCCATTCTAACAGCAGTAATGTAAGGCTGCCCTAGAATGATAGGATAGGTTGACATGTCTTGCACAAAGAAATTCTGAACATCACTGATGTCACCCACAGTTACCTTGATGTTGGGGCAAGCACCATAGAGTTCTCCTCGCTGGTTGTTGGCAGCACGGATAAGCCATCCATGGTCGGTGTCTATGGGCCACCTTCCACGCTTGTACAGCTCCTTAGACATCAGATTAATCTCTGAGCCGTGATCAATCAATGCCACCACAGGTTCCTCTAGATCTCCTAACTTCACCAAGGTCTCAGTGGTTGCTCTTGCCCAATGGTTGTGAGAGTAATGGCTCTTCCGCGATGCTTCCACCTCATCTTCAAACCTCACGTGCTGATCTGATCTCCCCTCTGATACTTGAGAGCAATAACCAGCAATCTCATCTTCCTCATCCTCCGACAGTTTGGTCCCTAGAGCGGTAAGCGTAGCTGCTTCACCCAAAATCTGACGTTTCCTCTTGATGATATCTATGATAACCTCATGGAACTCACGCTTTGCTATCCCAAGAATCTCACCCAAGGTAAACTCAACCTTCCCATTCAAGATACGATTCTCTAACACCTGCTTCAGGTCTGTAGCAATCTCAATATCAGACTGAAGTTTGTATGCAGGCATCTTACCCTTCTCCTTGCTTCTCTCCTTCTCCTTTGGTGTTGTAGATGGTAGATCCTCCATAGTCTCCTCCCGAGTAGGTGTTGTCTCCTGCCTTGCCTCTGGTCTAGCCCTTTCACTCCTTGTAGCAGGTCGTTTGGCTGTAGAAGCCTCACCTGCATCCTCCCTCCTGCGCTTTTCTTCTAGTACAGCTTCATGCTGACTTCTTGCAACATAAGCATGCACTGACATAGTATCCACAGGATCATTCCATCCTGTAGCCTCTCGAATTGAGTTGCCAACCCTTCGTAGCACATCCTTGTCTAGCTCTGTTCTAGCTACGGACCGCACTACATCAGACCACAACCCAGTAGTCCCTTTCTCTCTCTCCATTTCCACTTTCACTCCACACGTAGCAGCATTCACAAGAGAAACAGCATGTGATGCTGATATCTCATTCACAAGCCTCTTCATACCACCCTTGCCAAAGTTGGTTCCCAACATCATCCCAGTCTCTCTCAAATGGATCTTACCATCTTTGAAGAAGATCAGATCCTTCCTCAATGCATCTGAAAACTCCCCACAATCTCTCCTTACATGGTCTAGGCTATCACACCATATACAACGATGAACAAAGCCTTCTCTCATCTGAGGTCTCTGCATAGCAGGCTGTACATTCTGCTCCTTCTCTTCTAACCTAGTGAGCTTAAGCTTAAGCTCCTTCATACCCTTAATCAACTCATCAAGCGGTGAGTCTTCCTCTCTAGCAATTACCAAAGCAGGCTTAGTAGGCAACTGCTTGACAGGAATTATCAGAGGTGCTGCTTCACTTACCACCACCTTGTCCCTTCTTCTCTGTCTCTTGGCCAGCAAAGAAACAGCCTCTTCAACCTCCTTCCAGTCAGTCTTCAATCCTCTCTCCTCACTCTTGTCTTCCAGCAACAGCTCAAGCTTCTCCTGAATAGTCACGTCCGCTGCTTGTAGGAAAAGCTCGGTCTTCTCAACCTCTAGTGTAAGCTTCTCTGTCCTAGAAAGCTGAGCATATTGACGATCAAACTCCCTTAACAACTCATTTACAGACAAACCTTTGTTAGGTTTCACCACCCACTCCAAGAATGTTCTCTTGGTCACCCTTTCTGAATCTTCAGTGTAGTACTCCTCCTTCAAAGCGCGCATAAAGCTCTCCCAACTCTGTCCTTGCTGCTGCTTGAGCTCCTTCACACGCCCACGAATCTCAGGGACAACAGCAAGCTCAAAGTTCTCCACCATCTCCTTCTCAGGTACCTTGTTCACCTCCATCTCCCTAGCATAGTATCTCACATACTTGGAAATATCTGTCCCCTTAAACTGGTCCATCTGGTGCACCACAGATTGCAACGCCTTGGTTGCTAACATCTCCTTCCTCTCTGTGCTCTGCTGCTGCTGCATAAACATGTGAAAAGCTTGGAACATCTTCATCGTAGCAGCATCCAACTGAGCAGGTTGCTGAGCAGCAGCAGCACCTCCACTTGATGATCCTTGGTTGGCCATGATATCTGATCCTGTAACACTCTCAAGAAAACTCCCACCCTAGGTGTTTCACGTCGAGTTCACCAAAAAGAGAGTATGTCGGAGTGTGATCCGTCTACCTAGGAAAGCGCCGGGCTTCTGGCTGTGGTTGTTTACTCAAGAGGTTGGCTTTCAGGTCACAACAGGAGCTATAAACACTCACACAGGAGTGTAGGATCCTCTGATATGCTCAAAAAGCGAAATTTAGGTCTCACTGGTAATAATAGGCTTAAGCGGTGAACTTTGACACTCAAAGAGAGGAAAACTATGAAGGTTTAGACCTCTAAACTTCCCCTACATGCAAATGAGGTACTACTGAACTCACAGACGAAGTTTCAACCTGAGATCAAATTCTGACACGGAGATATGAACAGAAAAGTTCTGAATAAGAGAATTATGGCAATTTCTGGTACCTAGATAGCTATTCAGACATAGAACAGAGAATTGGCTCGATGAATTTCAAATCTTCTCACAGTATTTGAAGTCTACAGGATGCTGAACATCCCTGTGAAGTTGGGACTCCTGAATGTTTGTAGAACTCCAGATCTCCTTCTCTAAAGTCGCTGCTCTAGATTAAGAGCTTTTCAGACCCCCTCTGCTTCAGCGGCCGCCCTGAATTACTCAATTACTCAAATGATACAAAACTTTTTGGACAGTCGTAGCCCTCCTGACAGTGAACGCAACCACGAAGTTTTGAAGTGATTTCCTCAATTCTGCTGCAATTGGCACCGAAAACCCCAAAATCAACAAAAGTGACGCAGTTTTGGCACAATCCGAACTTCAATTGGGCATAACTCCTTGTTTATTGATCCAAATCGAGCAAAAATTTCACTGACAGTGCTTGGCACGACGAGCTCTCTCTTCCTGTGTTCTCAGATTTCGAAGATCCCTCACCAAATGCTCGAACTCCACTCTAGAGCTCTGTTTCTAAATTTAGAGTTAAACTAAAGACAAAAACAGACCAATGGGAGTTCATAGCTCCACTTGGTTGTCTTTTAGTACCCTAAACCACGTGGCAACTTAGTTTTACTCATAGGCTACCACGTCAAGCTCCCTAGAGTGCCAGCGTAAACCTTAAACTACCTAAAACGACACGCAGCCCCGAAAAATAACTTAAATCAGCTAGAAAGCGTGCATGGGCGACACGCAAATACAACCCATGAGCTTAAGCCCTATCAACATGATAATCAACCTACTAAGACTCAAAATAGTGTTAACACCGTATGCAAAGGTGTCAAACATATACATAAACGACTCGAAGTAATATAAGCTAACTTCTAGAACTACTAAACTCAAGCGTCGGAGTAGAAATATAACATGTAGCCGCGAAGTAGCACGACAACGTAGGCATCGAGCCCTCCTCATATATATTTCTGGGGATCGGCGGGGGAGGACCAAAGAGGATGACGGGGCAGCCACGCCCTCCCGTCCTCCTCTTTGATATCTGGAAATTTTACCACAACCTCGATCACAAGATCGGTCATATTTCTCAGCTCTGATGTCCGTTCGAGGAGTTCTTGGTATCTTTGGAAAGCTCTCGCCGAGACCTTTCTAATGATATCTTATTTACCTCGGGATATTAGGTAGAGATCCGTCCACAACCCAAAACATTGTTCGAGCTCCAACACTTAAGATTTTATTGAAAAACCGTGGTCCAGCGCTAGAGTTGGACCCTACGGTTCAGATCAGCATCCGACCATGGTCCGTCTACATCAGACGGACGTCTCGGTCCCACATCTCGGATCTACATATGAGACCTATGTTTCGATCTATGTTTCAATCTGTTTCCAGACTTGTCTCTTTAAGTCAACGTTCATATGGGGTCCTCTTGGGATAGGCCCTACATTCTAACCCAACGATCCAACCTTGGTTCAGATTACCATTTAAGGTTTCTCTGTTTCCGACTTTCCGACCAAGCCGTTAAGTCCTACTCGCAGCGTTCACCACCTAGCGCATGTCCACTAGAGTTCTGTTGTTCGCGTCTACGCCCGATCTTGAGACTGAGGGTCGTGACACTCACCCCCCTTTGGAGGTTGATGCCCTCTTCAACGATGATTCTTAAGTTAACTGCAAGTTCAGAAGGTAATCCCTTGGCAGCAGAATTGCGTTTTGGTAGCTAACCCGCAATTCTCTTCTTGGCTTGAGTCTTAAGTCATCGCTAGAACACTTAGAAAATTTCCAACTAGTCTTGAGAAAGCGTAACCTTTTTGACCATCTCTAAACAAAACTAGTTGACAGATTCTAAACATTGTAAGGCATGAACTTGCTAACTTATAAGTATTCACACCTACTTACTATGTCCCTCAAAGCTCACTTTCTGGTCGTAATCTGATTTAACTTAGACGTGCGACTAAGTTTACCTTGCAGTTAGAAAACCGCAACGCAAGATCATCCCAAGCCCCAAGACAAGTATAAAAATTTATACTTGCTTTGCCAACGCTAAGACAAACCTAAGTCTTGACTTTAGATGCTTATCCAAACTAGCTCGCTTCCTTAGAGTGCGCTTCGTTCCTCCTCTTGACAACATCATAAGCATCTGATCAGAACTAGTCATAACCACTACCAATACACTTAGATAATTTTCAAGAAATAAATTTTTTATTTTCACAAAATACAAATCAAAGCTACAAAAGTCCATCGGTCCAAATCGTCTCAAGTTGCTCCTTGTATGGTTTGTCGTTCTTTTCACTCCTCGCTGGAAAGAGATGTCCTCATCTCGCTAACGCCCTTGTTGTCCTTGTCGTCATTTGAAGAGGTCCAATACTTCATTTGCATGTTTTAGATTTTCCTATGACACCCAAGTTGCTTCCTTCAAATGGTATTCATGTCATTTGATCAAGTACCCCGTTCGGTTAGATTTGCACCGCGATCGTAAAATGATCTCCACCTCGTATTCTGCTGCACCTTGCACGACATTAGGTTGAGACCTGAGAACCTGTTTGCGTTCCAGTCGCAAATCATCCTTGAAGTATTTCTTTAATAAAGAAACATGGAAGGTCGGATGCAACTGCCACTCAAGAAGAAGGTCTAAAGTATAGACATCTTCATGCGGATTCTTGACAATGACAAAAGGTCCCGCAAACTTTGATCAGAACTTCGTTGAAATTCCCTCCAGAAGGGTGAAGTTTTTCGTACTCAACCATGATTCTTCGTCCACTTGAAACTTCACTTGCCACCGATGCTTGTTTACTTGCTCTGTGTAACGTTGCTGTGCCTTCTCGAGGTTCTTTTTCACTTGTTCCTCACGCCGCTGCATTTCTACCACCAACTCTTCAGCTGATGTTTATCGTGTTCTTGGCGTGTTGATGTAGAACTCTCTGCAAGAGTCAAGTCAAGATGCCTTTCTGGTTCACGTCCGTAAGCCAGCAAGAAAGATGATTCGTTGGTTGCTGAATGCTTCGTGGAGTTGTAGCAATACTCAGCAAGATTGAGCCACTCTGCCCAATCACTTTGGTCTGTGCTCACATTATTCTTCAAATATTGATTCCAGAACTGAGTTAACTCATTTCGTTTGTCCATCACGTTTTAGGATGAAAAGCAGTACTAAATTTTAACTTAATCTCCAATTTTTGAAACAAGTGTTTCCAAAAGACAATTGTGAACTTAGAATCGTGGTCTGAAATAACACTCCGAGATAATCCATGTGAACGCCATCAAGTATTCAGGAACAACCGAGAAGTCGTGAACACTGCTGCGATATCCAAGGTCGAGGTAAACTTCGCTAGTTTGCTAAATCTGTCAACTATCACGAAGATTACATTGTATTTGTTCTGAGTCATGTAGAGACGTAATGAAATTCATGTTGATGCTTTCCCAAGGTCTGGCTGGAATCGGCAAAGGATGAAGCAACTCTTGTTTCTTCTCATAAGAAACTCGGTTCGTTTGACAGGTTATGCATGTTTTCACAAAGTGGACAACATCGTCTTTCATGAGGAGCCAGTAAACTTTTTAGCGATAACTGCTAAAGTGGACTCTTCTCCTTTATGGCTTGATAAGGACACATCATGACACTCTTTGAGTAACTTAGTCCTAAATTTTTCTTGTCCCACATAAATTTGACTTTGTTTGAACATGAGAAATCCATGTCTCAGCTACATGTTCTACAATTTCACTCCTCGCTTGAGCTGTTCCAGATACTCCTTCGCTTGGTCATCACTCATGTAACCTTCACGTATCCGTCTTTTTAAGTTTGACTCCTTAAGAACATAACTTGCTAAATATTTGTTGATGATGAAAGATATTCCTCCTTGCGACTCCAGGCGTCTAGAACCACATTGTCTTTTCTCACTTTGTGGATAATTCCATATTTATGAGCGCCAAGATATCATGCCACTGTAGTTGCTTTGATGTCGCCCGATCTTGAGTTTCAAAGTACTTGAGCAAAATATTATCAATATACACTTGAGTTTTGTGAAGTCTCAAATAATGCCGCCATTTCCTCAAGCAATGAACCACCACAAACAATTCTTTCTCGTGAGTCAGTCATCGACTCTCTGTCCCAGATAACTTCTTGCTTTTGTACGCTACAGGTTTTCCATCCTGCATCAACATGCTGTCAATTGTATAGTCGTTTGCGCCTGTATGCACCTCGAATGGTTTGTCAAACTGCAACAACTTCAAAACTAACGCTTTTGACAATATGGATTTGATAGTTCAAAACGCATCATCCACCTATGCGTCTTTTTCAGTCCAGTCCGTCAGCGACTTCACGATCTTTGAAAACTCCTTCACATACTTACGATAGACTGTGCCAGTCTTAATAACCGCCGCATCTCCTTCACTGTAGTTGGAGGCTCTCAAGTCACAATCGCGTCCACTTTTTGCAATTCGGATCGACTCCTTCTGCACTAATGACATGTCTCAAGAAGTTAATGCGTTCCAAATCAAACTCACTCTTGTCCACGTTGGCAAATAGCTTATGCTCCTGCAGCTTCGTCAACACCATCCTTAGTTGCTCCGCGTTGTCGTGGTGAGAGTTTTTCTGAGAAGGGCGGAACCTTCTGGCTGTGATATGATCGGGAAGGCTATGAGAGGACTACTTGAGGAAGTGTTGGGCTTCTGGTTCTGGTGGATTACTCAAGGGATAGGTCTCTCGGGTTACAACAGAGTACTATGAACACTCATACAGGTCTGTATGAACCTCTAATTCACTCAGAAGGTAGAGTTCAGGTCTAACTGATAGTAATAAGATCAGGCGGTGAACTTTAACACTCAAGGAGAGAAAAACTATGATGATTCAGACTCCTAAATTTCTCCTACATGTAAAAGAGGCCCCTCTGAGCATACACACGAAGTTTCAGCTTGAGATCAGATTCTGACACTGAAATATGGATAGGAAAGTTCTGATCAAAGATATTACAGCAATTTCTGGTACTCAGCGAGCTATCTCAACCTATAACAGAAGATTTGCTCCATCACTTTCAAAGATTCTTACAGGATATGGAGTCTATAGGATGCTGAACGTTCCTGTGAAGTTGGGACTCCTAATTGTACACAGAACTCCAGATCTCGCTCTCTGAAGTTGATGCTCTAGATTGAGAGCTTTTCAAACCCCTTCAGCTTCAGCGACCACCCTGAATTACTCAGCAACTCAATTGACATGAAAATTTAGGGATAGTCGTAGAACAGCTGACAGTGAACGCAACCACGAAGGTTTGAAGCGATTTCCTCGATTCTGCTGCAATTGACACTCAAAACCCCAAAATCAACAGAAGTGCTGCAGTTTTGGCACAATCCGAACTTCAATTGGGCATAACTCCTTGTTTATTGATCCAAATCGATCAAGAATTTCACTGATAGTGCTTGGCTCAACGAGCTCTATCTCCCTATGCTCTCGGATTTCACAGTGTCCTCACCAGTTGCTCGAAATCCTCTTTAGAGTTCTGTTTCTAAGTTTAGAGTTACACAAAAGACAAAAATGAACCAATGAGAGTTCATAGCTCCATTTGGTTGTCCTTTTGTGCCTTAAACCATGTGGTAACTTAATTCAACTCATAGGCAACCACGTCAAGTCTCCTAAAGCGCCAATGTATAACCTAAACTACTTAAAACGACACATAACCCTGAAAGTAAACTAAAACCAGCTAAAAGTGTGCATGGACGACACGCAAATACAACCCATGAGCTTAAATCCTATGGACATGATAATCAACCTACTAAGACTCAAAATATATAACATCTTCCAAAAAATGGACTTCTCTGAGGTCTTAACTTCACTCAGAGAGACTAACGCTTGACAGAGAAGTGAATCATTTACTATGTGAAATGATTCACATCACGACAGCGTGCGACTCCAAGGTTTTTGATGAGATCAAGATGTCGCTAATGAAAATGATGACAAGATCGTCCATCTCCTCGCGAAAAATTGTGTTTATCAATGTAGTGAACGTCGAAGGGGCGTTGTAGAGTCCAAATGACATCACCACAAATTCAAATGATCCGTATCTGGTTTGACAAGCGGTCTTCTCAACATTTAGGTCAGCTATCCGGATCTGGTAATATCTTGACTTCAAGTCTATCATGCTAAAGTACTCTACGTCCGCTAACTTATCAAACATGTCATCTATCCTTGGCAAAGGATAATTTTTCTTCACCGTCATCTTATTGAGCGCATGATAATCTACATAGAGTCATAACTTCCCATCCTTCTTCTTTGCAAAAAGAAATGGGGCTCCGTAAGGTGACTTGCTAATTCGAATATATCCAGCGCTAACAGCTCACCTAGTTGTCTTTTCAACTCAAGGAGTTCCACTTGATTAAGTCGGCAAGGAGCTTTGGAGGGTGGTTTTGACCCTAGCAAGACCTCGATCTTGTGGTCTACCACCCGCTTTGGAGGTAATTCAACAGATGAATTACATGTTGGAGGTAATTCAACATGTAATTCAACACGTAATTACATGTAATCCATCTCGTACATCGTGAAGTTTTATGTGAACTCCAACTTCCCACACTCAAATCGTACGTCCAAGACCACTTCAGAAGTTTGATACGTCTTGCCTTTGGCAAAGCGCACCTGAATTCTTCACCAACTTCGGACTTATGAAGGAGTGGGTCGCTCTTGTGTCCACAAGGAAAGTAATATCATGGTTAGCAACTTTAGCTTGTAGAAATATCAATCTTGGAGTCTTCTTCGTGGTTCTTAAAGTCGTAGTCATTTGGTCCTCCAACAAGTCTTTTGCAACAAACGCATTCATGATACAGTTACTAAACTTAAGTTTCGTGCGCCCTTTAGCAAATGGTCCGCCTCGTCACAGTTGTAGCAAGTAAACTTAGTACCATTGTCTTTCTAGGTGTTTGTTCTTTAAGTTCCGACCTTGTTTGCTACCGCTTTGTTGCCGATGCAAAAGAATCCTTCCAATCTTTCTCAACCCCCATCCCATTTTCGCTTGAAGCCTTAGTTCTTCTTGTGAACCTTGTCCATGCTACGTGATTCAAAGGGTTTTTGTTGTTGGACTTCGTCGTCCCTAATCCGCTCCGCTAGTTTCAAAAGTTCGGCACATGTCTCAAGTAGCTTCGGCATCTGAAAGAAAGCCTTCTCTGAGCTAGAATTGAGTCCCCTAATAAATATACATATTTGGTCTCCTCAGTCCACTTGGAGAACGAATCCAGCTTAGCACGAAACTCGCGCACATAAGCACTCAAGGCCCATATCTGCTTCAACCTAACTAACTCAACACCATCCCGAATCCTTTGATACTCTAGAGTGAATCGTCCCGTGAACAACTCCTTGAACTCTTTCTAACCAAGCACCGAGACGATCAAGGCATGTTCGTCTCTGTATGCATTCCACCAGAGAAGCGAATCATCCTTCAAGAACGTAATCGCTCTCTCATCTTGTCTGATTGCTTAACTTGTTGTGCCTCAAAGTATAAGTCAAATTCAGTTAAGAAATCCTTAACCTTGCGAGCTTGTCTTATACTTGAAAACATGGTCGACAAATTTGTCTTACAAAGCTTCATGGTAGAAGAAGAACTCCATTGGTCTATCTCAAGTTCAACGATACGTTTATCCTTAGAGATCATACTCGCCTGCATGATCTTCATCGTTTTGATGAGTTATGCATACAAAGCTCTTTGACTTACCGCGCTTGAATCGTTAGGCACCGTTGGCAAAGCTCCATCTTGTTGCATCGGTGTCGTAGCTGGTACGGGACTTCTTTGACGTTGGAGTGAAGGTTGTTGGTTATCATCCCTTGATTGTGTCTCAAGCTAGCTCGAGTCGATATGATCCTGGTGTCAGCCGTCACTCGTTTCTTGATCTTTCCTTTGAAACTTTATCCTACGTCGACCATTGCTCCAAGCGGTCACTTCGAAACATTGATCCGCTTCGTATCTCACGTCTCTCCTCAAGTGTCTAGCCTTCAGTCACTACCTCGAGTTCTCGTTCATCAAAGCGTTGACTCCAATATCACTTTTCACGCACCTACCGTCTTGTTGCGCCAACGAAAGCTCTTGCTCAGTAGATCACGAAACTCACAATGCTAACTTGCAAATCACGATCACACGTTAGCGTTCATGCATCACTGACCTTTATACCATTTAGTCCGGACTGGAGCTGGACCGTCTCCTTAACTCTCAAGCTCAACGTCCCATAAGTCCCGACCTAGACCCGGTTAGGTCGGTCCCCAAACATGAACAAGTCAGACATGACTTGAGATGGACTTCTCATAAAGTCCAAGGTCCTAAACGGTGCCTCCAACACACCTAGCGGTCCAACTACCCATGATGTTCGTCTAGGTCAAGGCTCCCGAACGGTGATCTAACCCGCCGTCTCGTTCTCTAGTCTTGCCTCAGCCCTTGGGTCGTTCTTAAGTCCAGACGCCAAGTCTAGACCAGAACGCGTCTTGACACTGGTCCAGTCATCACCTCATGCCCCTAGAGTCCATCCGCCGAACCTTGATGGATCGACGGCCCTGCCCTCCTCTTTGCTCTCTAAAAATTATACAACAATCCGATCACGGCATCAGTCAGAATTCTCAGCTCTGGTGTCAGTTCGAGGAGTTCTTGGTATCGTTGGATGGCTCCCGCAAGACCTTTCCATCCATATCTTATTCACCTCGATATCTTATTTGGAGCTCCGTCCACAACCCAAAACGTTGCTGGAGCTCCACCACTTGGGAATTTTCCAAAGAACCGTGATCCAGCGCCAGACTTGGATCCTATGGTTCAGACCAACGTCCAACCAACGTCCGTCTGCTTGGACTCACATCTCAGATCTATGTCTCAGACTTATGTTTCGGTCTGCATTTCGATCCGCTTCTAAACTTGCCCCTTTAGGTCAGCGTTCGTCTGGGGTCCTCTTGGGATAGACCCCTACGTCTTAACCCAACGTTCCAACCTTGGTTCAAGTTATCACTTAAGGTTCCTCTGTTCTCGACTTCCGGACCAAGCCGTTAAGTCCTACTCGCAACGTTCACAACCTAACGCAAGTCCACTAATGTTCTATTGTTCGCGTCTATGTCCTATCTTGAGACTGACGATCGCGAAAGAGCCCCAGAGACTCAAAATGTAAAATGAAAATAACTACACAAATGAGCTCTCAATTCTTCTGAGCTAGGGTATTATCATTCTTGGGTTCAAAAGGTAGATGTGGATCCTAATGAACATGTTGGGAAAAAGATATACTTGGTCGGAAATATTTCTAGGATACAAAATGTAATCCCGTGCTGAACGGAGAACCCTAATTCCCGGCAGAGTTGCTTGGTAAAAATGTCCCTTCACCTTTTTCTTCAGTGGACAGGTCTTTTGTACCCACATCAGGGGTTGAAAAGCTCACTTGAGGCGACAAAAATGTACAAGTGCAAGTACGGTGCAAATGCGAAGTCCGAAGATGTGAAATCGGTATCATCCGATCGATCGACGAAGTTGCACTCTTAACCATCGATAACTCGTGCAGCGTATACAGCTAGAACCTACGCTATCCTTTCCCTTACGATTTAGCATGAGTGAAGGTTGAAATACAAAGAATGCCGGTGCTGTCCGAACTAAGCTTCGCGAAATGCCTGTATGATCGATCGGCCCAGCTCAGTCGAAGTGATGTGACGGTTTCCTTTTATCTAGCACGAAACAGGTTTCTTAATGACCTGCATGTATACTCCTGTGTGTAACAAACAGGGTTGGTGCAAGCAAACTCTAACTGGTATGATGAACGAAGCCAGAACCGAGGGGCCTCTCCACTCAGAGCTCTAAATATCTGCGGCGGCTTGGAAGGGATCAAGGTCTCTTCGTTGTAACGATAGTTTCCAGCTTTCCAGCAAGGTTTTCCCGTTGTCGACGAAGTAACGGTAGGCAGTGAAGACTGTCACAAACCCCAGACTCGAGATTTTCCAGACACATAAATGTCACAGCATAACCTGAAAGTCTGTTTTAATTTTCCCCAATTCTCTTACCTTTTTTCCTTCTGTTCCTTCTCTTCGTTTACCTTTTTCCCCTTCCGTTCCCCTTTGGCGCCCCTCAGAAATTGGGCCAGTACATGCTGCATGTAGGGCGTGACTGGCTTCTCTGCCTCTCGTCCCAACCTGCAGTTAGATTTTTGGTTAGTGGCATACGATCAAAGGTGGGAACCATATAAACCACTCGCAGATCTCTCCTGCACAACCTGAAGGAGATGGCTAACATGTCAACAGTCATCCAACAAACCTAAGAGTCCACGGGTTCCAGGGGAGGAATGACTATATCATTAATTCATTACAGCTAAGCTGAGTTACCCAGTCCAGAAAACCAGCTCAACGATTTCACCCCAAGTAGTGCAATATGTACTGAAGACTTTTGACGAGTCCATAACAACGCGAGGCGAGGAGCAGAGGAGGAAGAGCGTAAAGTCCAGCAAAGCCAGAGTCAAAGTCAACAGGCACTGGTTAGTACGTACAGCTGAGCAGAGAGTACGAGGGCAGAGCTGCATCCCTACGTACACTTTCAGCTCGCAGACCATCATAACAGGACCTGACAGATAGATGTGAGTCGTTTCAACCTTGACACATTCCGTCAAGCCATGGGGAATACAAGTAGGTAGTTTGCTACACATCGTTTGATCCTTCTTACAACTAGTAACGTAGAAGCCTCAGTTTCCAAAGTAAGTGCTTGCCAGGAGCCATGCATTGCAGTGAATATGACAACTAGTGAAGAAGTACGTAACGGCCCCTGTCGAAACTCACATCGGAGCCAAAAAGTCCGGCACTGAAGTTGAAAGGCGTCATCTACGTAATCCCAACCTAAACCCTAAACAGTCCTTCACACTCACGAGATCAGGAATTTGTCGAACTTGCTCTGAACCACAATGGATGTTGAAGTAGAAAAATCAGATGCTTCGCAGTTGACTGCCGCAGATACCTGTTCACAGGAATAGTTCAACGAAGAACTAAACAACTAACAACCTCCTCCGAATAGAGCGCCGAGTCCCTAACAAAACATGCTTCAGAGATGATTGAGACAGATGATTGACCCCCGCAGATCTGGATAGAGCAACAAGAGAAGAACTGACCATCTGTTTTCAGCATGCCGCGCCGAGTTCTTATAAACGTACATTTAGTAAGCTTTCTGAGAAATAAAGCCTACATAACAGACATGAACTTGTCAGGTCACGTAGGAGGCGTTTGATATCTTCCCTGGGCCAAGGCTTGAGGTTATCATCAGCTTCTCAGATGCTAACAAACCGAACTGCCTTTATTTTCTTCGTCCGATACCGCTGGAAACATAAGCTGAGGCCCGCCTGACTAAGAGATAAACTACGAAATCTAATAGGACTGATGTTGCACTTAGTGCCAACATGTTCAGTTTTCAGCATCGGCAAGTAAAACAGCCTCCGCAGTTTCATCATCTGACAGACCGGAGGTGATCCACCGCAGCAGGTTCACCGGTAGAGTGGCACAGCTGGCTGGATAATCACAGGAGAAAGACCTCCAATGTGATGAACGTATGATGCCGCTGTGCACCCTCGTATGTCGACTACCCAGGCATGTCTTATGTGAAGCATCAGAATTGTAAACATTCATACCCACAACGGGTCTGTAAGCCAAACTTCTTGCACGTACCGTGATCGTAGTTGGCAGCTCCTGAGAGGACGGCTCAAATCAACTTGCATTTACACCTGAGTAGCCCATCTCAAGCCAGCGAGACCTTTTTGCAGCCTATGGACGTCAACTGAAGCATCATCCACACATGGATCTGTTAAAGCGTAGAGAGCGAAGACAATGCCACGCAGAGACAGAAGAAGCATCCATCGTAAGATGTCTGTGAAAACATGTAGATTCCCTTGGCATACCCGTACAATGACTACGGCCTAGATCTCTGCTCTCTTACTTTACTGTTGAAGATAAGTTAAACTATCCACCACAACCTCTTATAGAAACAACTCACGGAGGCCTTTTACTCGTAAACCAGCAGGAAGGTGGTTCGCAGAGTACAACCTCCTCATGAGGATGACGGAATTCATGCGATGCACGAAACATTTTATACAACATACAATATTGGCTGCCGCAGCTACCACTGACGAACCAGAAACGGGGAAGGACGCGACTACATGATAAAGCCAAGACTCGAGACGCGCACAAGGAAAGAGTCCAAGAGAAATAGACTTTTTCTCCTCTTCCTCAAACGACTAAGAAAGCTCTGCAGGATACACCCTCAGCGTATCAGTTTCGAAGCCGCAAGGCATTTCGACAATCAAGAACGTATTGCTCCAAAGAACAACTGGTACAACTTGTAAAAACCCATCCAAACTCATCTGTAACTGAATTTACAAATTTGTCGTCAGAAGAAGGAAACTACCGTCATCAGTGCCGCTGCCACTGGGGAGTGTATACTTTTGCAGGATCAACTGGGTTTACATAACTGTCTTAACTTCTCTCGTCACATGAACAGCAAGAGGAGGTCAATGTCGACGGTGCTAACATAGCGTTATCAAGAGTGCCTGCCTGACGTTAAGACTTAGTGAACGAGATCGTGCCGGCACTCCCTCAATCAAACTCACTCTCAAAGTCAAAGTTCTCACTCTCGACATTAAGCTAAGAAATTTGAGACGTTGAGAAGGGAAAATGCAAAAAGTGAGTCAAAGCTGTCGGGGGCATTTACACGCAAGTAAAAAGTACAGATTCATCTACGGAAAGGTATTTTTCTTGGCCGGAGTACACAAGCATTTGATATTTTCGCTCTTGGATCGAGATGAAACCTGTGAATCTCAATGCCTACATGTCTAATTACTACAAAAGGGTAGTTTCACTCGTCCTGGAGTTAAACTTTCCCAGGCTCTGTAGCATATTGTTTGTCTATCATGTCAGGCAGTCAATGTCTAATGCAAGCTTCAGTGAAAGGCTCAACAGGAAAATCAGGAGGGCAGAAGGTCTTCCATTTCTTATTACCTCGGCATGACGGAAACATGAGAGATGATGAAGGTAGGAGAAACAAGAAACAGCTGAAGCCCCTAGAACAGCTCTAGAGACTAAGATTACGAGACCGCCACTTTTGGACCAGAGGCCTCTTCTAGCGATAAGACTTCCCAATTCGACAACTGGAGGTGTACTCCAGAATCAGCAGGCACTTTCGAGGAGTTTGATTCCACGTTCATTATCAGAATACACAATATCTCAGATTTGACAATATCTCAAGTTCATCATGGTGATGAATACAGTTTTGAGATTACCCAAAACTGAACTGAACGCGGCAGATAAAAGAAAACTCTGCCCGCATATGCACCAAAAGACTATAAAAGCGCACCAAACTTGGAAATGGGTTATTCTTAAAGTAGTAAAACTAGTAAACTACTCGCACTAACTTTCTACTGAGAACCTTAGGGAGGTCATCACCGATGTTCCAAACTCTTGCGCTCAAACAACGTGAGAAATATCACCCGATTGATATCACCTGTGATAACCACTCCAGAATGCGAATACATATCCTCTTTTTGACTACCCCATAAGCGTGCAAGCAAAGGTTGAACCGGAGTTATAAATGCATACTCTTGGATATGCGTTATCACGGGTATATTAGAGATACAAAGTTACCTTCAACTGCTATTCGACTGAACGTTCTCAGGTGACGATCGTCAAATTCAGGCCTCCCTAACTTCAAGAACATCGAGCTCACAGATGATGTCACTGATGATCAATAAGATACGATACTGTGGCAAAACTATGCCTTCAATGGCCTTCTCATAACGAAAGTTTACAGACATAAAACCTCTCCGACACCAGACAAGAAGGAATATAACAATCTTCAGCAACAGGTCACATGGTTCCTTTTCAGCACCTTACAAATACCAACGACGCACCGAGCCCCCGAACAGTTAGAATGCAACTCTGATTTCCTCACACTATCAGGTTCCAGGAGATGAACTAGGCCCTGCACAGTGTCGAGAGAGAGCGTATGCGAGACTGCCTAGAACCTACGAATCTCATGTTCGTGATCAGCTACACGCTTGCTACGGTTTACAGTTATTTTAATTTGAGTCGAGTTAACACCTCAAGCAGAACATACAATACCAGGAAAAGGCCGAGAGGGTGAACACTCCAACTCGGAAACCTATCTACTGGTGACATGACAGAGGTATAAAACACATATGGGCTTCTGTTGTGAGCATTGCCAATAAACACCGGAGATGCAAGGGAGTGATAAACTTAAGAAGATGTTAAGTCCCAACATTTTTCTCACAGGCAGAGAACAGATGTCAGAATTCACTATCTGAAACCAAATGAAATGACTAGAGAGCTAAAGCAAAGTACAGGGTTAAAAAGGAGAAAAGGAGACTCCAAATTCAGAGTGAAAGTTATCATTTGATTCTCACCCCAGAAGGTGGTTCAGTAGTGCACAGCACAAAACTCCTGCGGGTATGCCTCTTCCACTACGGATGGTTTTTCATATCCATAAAGCACAAATCTAAAACTGAACAATCCCGAGAGCTCCACTTCTCTGTCTGCAAGGGTGCTGAGGCTGGCCCAAAGATGCTCACAAACTAAGAGCTACGGTACAGCTATGAATTCATTTGTTTGGTTAGCTAGAGGTGATCTTGCCCTACTAGCTGTGGGTGAGTACACTGCAAAATTGTGATTAAACTCTGCGAGCTGCAGGACTGAAGCCGGGATGCAGGAACGGAGGAAGCACTCAAATGGTGATAAAGGCAGTCGCTATCAAAAGCTCCTAAAATTAGAAGACCACTTCCCTTGACAGACTTTGAGTACTTCAGCTGAAACAAGACCCCGCTGTCGTGGTCCGCGAGACTCTGAAGTGCAAGCTCAAAGGAGAATCATAATGCATCCGAGTGACCGGACTAACAATCCAATTCTGATCTAATATACATCTTGTTTTTTTTACAGCAAAATCCGAGGGTCCGGCATCACGGGCAGGACGAACCACAGATACCCCGAATCTAATATACATCTTGCGGTCAATCTTGCCGTGTTGCAGGCAAACTACCCGCAACACGGCACGAAGGCAGAGAAGAGCAGGTAGTAGTACCACGCATCTGTCGCAATACACGCAACTTCGATTCTCCGCCATAGCAGTACTCTAAGATTTCCTTGTTGCGATCTGACGCCGCACCTGATTTACTCGTCGAATTTCCATCCTACTCGTCGATGGCTGCAGCAGCTGGTCGTAAATAATGCTAAGCACAACATCCCGCTCATGGCTGCATTCTAAAAGCGATGAAAAGTAGGAACCGCATCATTGTGACGACGAGAGCGGAGATCTGGAGGGCGATAATATCCATGATCGGCAGATAGAATCCAGCAACGAGTTTACAAAAGCTCAAAAAATTTCACTCGAAAAAACACGAAATTCTTGAGAGGAGTTGGCACAGAATCAATAGGGTAACCTTTCGCGTTTCGGATTTGAATAAGCTTGAACAACTGAATCTTTAGGGGTTCTCTCGGTGCTACAAGAACGGACTTTAAGAGGTTCCTTGACGTTTCTTGCTATAGTGTCACTGTAGGCGCCCGCTCCTCTTTCCAAGTTTAGCCTGCCTGGCCATGTGAACTGTGCCTACTACAATTCTGTGAGAATTAAATCCCATCTTGGCTCGTCTGGCATCTTCCTCGCGTTTGCTTCGTCGAATGCGGATGATGGGCAGCTTAATTTTGACCTTTCGGGTTTCATGTTCATGGTCTGCTTACGTTGCTGTCGCGCTTTATGTAGTTTGATTCCTCCCTGTTCTCTTGTCTCTTGTCTGTTTTCGGTCTGGTTCCATCTTGTTCTTGGTTTTATCGAGCGTCTGCAGAAAGTCTCATCGCATGAGGTTCGGACGATCACGTTCGGACCCAGTTGGGGTATTCAAATATCGTCAGTGAAACTACTGCGGACGTGGGCAGAGTTATTGTATTCTTGTTTGTAGCCGACTCGTAACGATTTTCGTCGAATAGAACTGCAGCAAATCCGTCCCAAAATTCGCGTGTTTCTAATATTTTAGGTTCTATAGCAGAATTCTACCCGCATTTTGCTATTCCGTTCGTGATTTGCGTTCTTATTCCGACACACAGAATTCCTCAAGTCTACTCTGTCTGTTTTCTCTGTCACTGTGTTGGAGCCAGCGCCGATGAGCGGATACTGAGATACTGCGTCCTCCTGTTCGTAATACCTGTCAAACGATCATGTTATCAGTGATGAGTACGCACTGTGTATAAAAATGTACATGATCTGGCCACTGCCCGAATTACATAAACAGCGACAACCGTACTTACTGCAGAAAATGCGTGCAGCGCCACCCTCGATTCTGATTCCAATTGTCACCCTGCGTAATACGTCTTCTGGACTTGCCAAACAGTGAAACATGTCAGAAATTGGCTTGATCATACCCCCACTACGATTGTTGCGCTTGATCATACCCCTCTTAACGTTTGGTTGCTTGATCATACCCCTGACTGGTTATTGACAGTAGAACCAGTCATTTTATCTTTTGGTTCATCATTTTAATACTTTCAACTTTGACAAAATATCACTGTAAATCAAAATATTTAACATTAAAGACACGTTAGACTATTCATATTCTCAATCCTTTAATATATGCAGGCTCACATGTGAGTAACATCACAGAGTGACTGGTTTTACAGGCAATAGCCAGTCAGGGGTGTGATAAAGCCATACATCGTTAAGAGGGGTATGATCAAGCTCACAGAACCTACTGGGGGTGTGATCAAGCCAATTTCTGGAAACATGTGGATACAGTGGTACACTTCACTCATAAGTCGACGACACTCCAGTCGTTATACCCTCCAATTGTCTTCTTTCCCTCGTGGGGGAACAGGCTGCGTAATCCAGTTTCTCTCGTTGCAAGTTACTGGTAACTGGAACATGTACAACAAATATGCTTACTGACCAACGTCCATGGGGGCAAGCAAGGTTTCCCTCAAACAAAGGAAAATCATCACAAAAAGTTTCTCTCTCGTCACCACTGTTACTTTTGATAACCACTTGTCTTCATGGATAACAGTATCCGATAGGAAAAGTACCATTTATCTGCGTTACACAGCGACAACGTACGGTACATGCACATGCCAATAGAGTTTCTCTACAAGATAGATTGGACCGACATGTCTTATGAACCTAGTAATATATCCCGGACATTGTAACTGCCAGGTTGAATTCAAAATTGTACTGGCCATCTACATTCCGATGATAACGACAGAAATATGTGCAGGCATTTTTCTCGTTTTACATGCTCAATTTTCAGAGCTTGCATACCTCTACTTGTTTGGAGTGCATTAAGGAACAGGACATGAAGATGATAAGTCTCAAGATGTCAGCGGCATTCGCATTTCTCCATTTTCTCTGACTTGAGATACAGTATATTTGCAGGGTTTGGTTATTTCATCGTTTTCACTAGCAAATGAAATCCCTTCATGATGCTCTGAGATAAAGCATATTTGCAGGGTTTAGATATTTCATCGTTTTCACACCACTCGGTTATATTTCTCTTTCTGGAGCATCTAGAAGGGAAGGTCTAGTGTGAAAAGTAGGCGTCTGTGTGACTTTATACCCAGTTCTTTTGCAAAATCAGCGTCGCAAGTTCAGCGTGCGACAGAATTCTTTACCATAGCCTCATCCTCACTTCCTCGTCACTGCACTGCTTTTCACAACGAGAATAGTCAAGCTCCATACTCCTTTATTCCATTTTCTCATCCTTATTTTAGCATTCACGTGTCCAATCTCACACGGCAATAGTCCGCAGTAACAAGCTCACTGTGGTTAGGTTGGTGCTTAAGCGTTCACTGTCCGTGTTCTGACATCTTTCATTACCACACTTAAACCAACGTCCAGAGTCCTGAGCTCTCTTCCTCATTCCTTCAGCACAGAAGTCGGCCCCGGTGAGGCGTTCAACTTTACATAGTTCACTAACTTTTATCTACATCATTGTATGCTCAGACACACAGAACATACGTCACACTCTGGAACCACCAGCAACTCGGAAAAATGGAGCAAAAGAACCCACAGCTTTGTTATTTCGTGATGGCAAGAATATAATCACAAGTTCAGTACAAAAAAACAGGGTCAATGTCTGTCGGAAGAATCTCTGTCCGTCTTGGCTTTGATTTCGTCTAATTACTACATCATACACAGGTCAGCTAAATTACATTTACAGTCCGAGGACACCGAGGGGAGTCAAACCCTGACCAGCCTCGAAGTAGAAGATAAGCATCGCCACCATGGCAAGTCTGGAGTGCTTGATTTCTGCCAGCTGCAACCTGCTGAGCTTATCGTAATCAGTGTTGTATTTTCCGTTCTTCACCTCTCCTGCAAGACCAAGGGGGTCAAAAAACTTGCCTCCGGGGTATCCCTGGAGCCCGGTAGAATTACCAAAGTTCTCTGCGGTTCTCGACCATGGAGTGGACCAGTCAACCAACTGAGAGTTGGGGTTCACGTAGTCTGCCCATCTCTTACCCTCAACCCATCCCATCAGCAACAGTTGGGTTCCCAACAGGGTTCCAAATGAGAAAGGAGCCACGGCAGAGGGATCGGCACCGGCTTCGAACCAGGGAACTCCGCTCCAGGCCTGACCGACGAAGATTCCAAGAACAGCTGCCATTGCCCATCGTCCGTGAATGATCTCGGCTTCCCTGTACCACTTGAGAGCAGCTGGGTCCCTTCCGAGTCCCAAGGGGTCGAAACCATAGTCTCCTGGAAGGCTGCACCAGGAGAAGAGAAATTAAGTCACAATGCTCATCCTCCATACCTCTCAACCGTAAGGCTGCAAACATTCCGTCTGACTCCTCACGTAATCCAAAAGCTACATGTGCATTGCCTTACGGACAGAACAGGCACAGATAACAGACAAACTCCTCTTCAAATCGGCTTAGAGGGTGGGGAGAAGTACGTGGACTAGACGCCACATTCGATCGAAAGATGCCGCCGACGGATATCCCAGACGTTGTGCAACGAAAAGTAAGCAATGCTGATTTTCTAGTCAATGCTGCATCAATTACATGTCTTCTACCAGAGCAAGCAAGTAAAGCGACTTCTCTCAGATTCAGGGGTCAAGAACTCTGGGTAGGTGTAATGAACTTACGAGCCATCGAGCCACTCAGGATCCAGAAGGTTGCCGCCACCCTTCACGGCGGGGATCCAAGAGAGCTTTCCCTTGGAAGGTTTGGAAGGCTTGGCAGCGACCTTCTTGGTGGCCATAGCCACGACCCTGCAGCCATTGCTGACGGAGGGGAATGCGAGCTGTGCGCACGAGCGCAGAGACTGCGCCTTCCCGACGAAGGAGGACCTCGCCAAGGCCGTCAACTGTGATATCGAAGCACTGCTCGCGACCGCCATTGCTCCAAACGCGAAGGCACACACACACCGCCCTGCTTCAATTCCTCCTCTTCACGCTCCTGCTGCTATACTGTTCTGCAAAGCTGCGCGGATTTCCCTCAAGAAAAATGCTGCAGCAGCGCTCTAATCTTCAATCCACTCTCCTGTCACAGCTGCGAGTTCAAAAGCAGCTACCCTTCAGATTCTACCCTCGGAGTTATCTGCTACAGTATTCAACCCCGACGCCCGCGGTAGAATCTGCTGCCAAGTTTACCCCATCTGCCTGCAGCCACGAACTTGCGCCGCGATGGGCAAGATCTTCACCGTCGACTCCAGATTGATTATCTGAGTCATTTATCATGAAAAATACTTGGAATTTCGATTGGGTGATATGTCTCTCAGGTGGCCCAGGAGTCCGAAGGAGATGCTTCTCATTCGCTCACCCGATTTCTCCTCTTCTGTCGGTCAGCGGTTCCTTCTGACATTTTCACTCTCCACGGGCAGTGCAACCGTTTTCACTTTTCCTTTTCCTAATTTAGAGCTCGTGCTATCCACGAGCCGATTTGACGCGCCTGTACCCTCTTCTCCTCATTCGACTGTGGAATATCAGCTCATGTTTCGCAGTTACGATAACACTTAATCCATAATTAGAGAAAATTAAATATAATAATAGAGAAAAATAGAGAGTATCAGAATTCGAGAAAATCAATATAGTTCAGCTCTGGAAATATCTTTTCCACCAGTGACAACATTTTGATCTTTCCCTTCAGGCGTTCTTGCCACTTTTGTCTTCTCAGTGAGTGGATGTTTTCTAATTTTTAAACTTATAATTAAATATATTGTAATTTTGGGGGTGGCCGTGTGCAATCCGTAGACGTTCTTTCGTGTGGAATTTAGGCACACAAAGATATAATGATATAGAAATGTACATTACATATTCCGGACAATGTCGACTTTTAGCACATCTTATGAATGAACTATCACGCCTGTGACCGACCTCTGATTATGTTCTCTGAATATTCTATTGAATAAGGTCTAGATTTCTCGACTAATTATTTTCTCATTAAAATTTTGAGAAAGTCCATCCATGTACTCGAACCACCGGAGCAATTTAGTATACTATAGAGATTCATGTATAAATAACCTAGCAGCGTGACACGTGTCATGCACCGCTTAGAGACCAGCTGGCCGCTGGAATTTGCCATCCGTCCATCGGAGCCATTGATTCGATCGCAACATCTCTCTAAACCCCGCCTGGACTAGAGGCTTCCAGAGTGATCCTGGAAAAGACGAAGACGGGTGAAAATTGACGCCTGTGTGCGGCGATAGGGTTAGGCCCAGATCGCGTGAACCAACGCGAGCCAATGACAACCGGTCGAAGCCCATTCAGGAGGCATAACAGCCAATAGCCAGTTGCAACCGCGGAGTAAGGCTGTGCTTCCTACTTCGCCTCGTGCCGCTGGAGATCCCTCCGGTGCTCCTTCTCATTCTATCGGTTCAAATTGAGACTTCCTTTCGCTCTGTATACGTCAGAAATCTCTAACTCGGGATTCAGCTTCAGTTTACTCACATTCTCTCAAGTAAAAGTTTGTGGTGCCTCTTTCGGAATATTAGAAGATTCCTTTGGAGTCAAGTTTTGAGTGTAAAAAGATAAAAGGATAAGAAGACACGCTATCGCATGTACAGTAGTAACAAGCTAATTCGCACAAGTTGAAGAAAATGAATCTATTCAGTGCTTTCATGTATATTTATTAAAATGTATTATATTTTATGCAAAGTCAAAGTAATAAATTTTCTAGTTTGAATAACTACATATGAAGTATATTATTAATCACTTTTAGGTAATTAAATTTAATAGTTATTAAATCTAATTAAACTCTAATTAAATCCAATATATTAAACTCTCTCATTATTATTATTATTATTATCCATGTATCTATATTTTATATACGAATCACCCTACTGTACAAAACTCTAAATAATACAAACTAAGTTATCACTAAGATAAGCAGTCATCAAGTTTGATGTTGTGCATTGCTCTCTCTTCTTTCTTATGTGATTACAGTGTTTGAATCATTATCCGACATAGAGGTCGGCTCTGCAATTAATTGCTTGGTCAGCCTATGCAACGTACTTTTCACTTGGTCGGATTCACGGTTCAGGGAGGTTGTAAAGGAAAAATTGTATTTCGCCGAAAGTATTTAATGGCACTGTTTTACTTCTGGAACCTTCCGTGAATTTTATCCTGAAGCATACACTTTCCGATGATAATTAAAGAGGGTCAGGATTTTTCCGAAGATGTAGTTTCCTTCATGTTGAGTTTTCAACCGTTTTTTTAACAAGCAGGTTTTTTCTGACTTCCTGAGAATTTCTTTCGGAAAATAAATTTAACCGTTCATTAATTAAACTGTCAATAAATTAAACGTTTGGCTTCACTTTTATGTTTATCACTATATCTTCAATTATAAACCCTAACTCAAACGAGGGTTGTGAGTGCAGTCCACGTAATTAGTGATATAGCAAGAATCGTGTCGACAATCGAAGTAGACACCCAACCCGTAATAAAAAAGTTAAATAATGATGATCTACAGACTTTTTCTTTTCGTCTAGCGCTCGAGGAGTCAACTCTTTGTATTTTACTAATAACACACGCGAGTCAAGAGGTATTTTAATACCTCTATTTTTTTCTAAAAAATATTTTATTTTATAAATAAAAATAATATTCTTAAAAATCACTTATATATATAATATCATATTTTTACTTTAAAATTAATTTAGAGATAAAAATATAACTTATTCTAGTTTTATTAATTTAAAAAAAATCTGCTGAAAATAATTTAAAATACCTTTTTTTTACTTGCACGTATTTACGACAAAAACCATTAGTAAACCCTCGGGGTCGAGCGGTCTTCATAAATCAATAGGTCCTTCCTCATGACTTCGTATGCTCCAAGAACCTTAAGATCCAACACTCAACAGTCAAGATATGTACAATTTTTTATCACAGGTGATCGAAATCTCAAAACCTCCTCCCTACGGTCCAAATCCGCACACCTTGATAAAACGGACCGCCTAATATCCATCTTCTTTGGTAGGTAGATTCGACTACTCTGGACCCAATGAGACTCCAAACAAGCTGTTTGGAGTTTCCATCGCAAAACCATACGAGAAATTTGACAACAAGAAGCAGAAAACTTGACGTAAATTAGTCTCATGCGGCTCAATTTCACTCATCACACCCAAACCAACAACCCCATCCACGTACAGTCTTCTCCACTGCATAGACGAAGACTTCTTGGTCGCATGAGCACCAGGAATGACGATCAAGAAGAACAACTCAACCTCAGGTCGCAATTAATCTAAATCTGACGTAAGAGCTTCCATACGAGCCAATTCACCTCAGAACACCCAAACCATCTTATGAAACTCTGTTTCATCTTAAGTTTCATGTATAACTCGGTGTTATGATTTGAAAGACAACAAGTTTGGATTCCGAAACGGTCTGAACGGTCCAACTCTCCTTCATAGATAACTGAAACGTCTAATCATCCCTCCATGCTTCTCAATTTTTTCCAAATCTTAACCTTCAATTCACCTCTACACTAACTGTTTGATCTTATGCTAAGCATGTACAAAAATGAATCCAATGAGTCTTGCACGCTTGCGTGCAAGACATCATTGGATTCACCAACCTCCCAAAACCGTCATCGTTAGCTCACAAGTTCAAGCTAACCCATTGCACTGTCAATCATAGTGCATACCTCAAATCCTCAAATCCACCCAAGTTGACATGTTGCTAAAAACCTCCCGGTCACCAAAGATCTCAAAATCTCTTGTTGACATATGGCTTATATGTTTACGAATCAACAATAAGTTGTTATTATTATTATAAATAACAACATATAGTTGGTATTATACCCATGTCATTCCATCTTGGAGCACTTGGTAAATAACAGCAGATTGTTAATTATCGTGTTTGAGTGACTCCACCTTGAACTCGTTCCACATGGGACGCCCGTTGCTTCACCCCTATGGCGTTTCACCTTAAGACGTCCAATAAATAACAACATGTTGTCATTTGATAGATTTGAGTCGTCTCACCCTGAAGTCTCTTCACCCAAGATCGCTTATTTATTGACTTCTGGACCACCTTGGCAAGTCTGATAAGCAACAAGATGTTGTTATATACCATGTTTGAATAGCCTCACCCTGAGGTAGCTCCATTTGGGACGATTGTCGCTTCACCCTCAGGTCGTTCCAACCCGTGGTATCATATGAATAACAACTAGTTGTTATTTTCCAAAACTCGTTATGTTAAAATTGCCAAACCAGTTAAAATTAAACTTGTTTGTAACTTGTTTGTCTTTGCTTCATTTATGATGATTTAAACACCAATTTTGATCTCCTGGACGAGATCTATCGAATGAGTTATCTATCGACAAGATCTACCTTGAGCTCGTTCCACATGGGACCCCGTCGCTTCACCCCAAGACGCTTCACCTTAAGATGTCCAATAAATAACAACATGTTATCATTTTATATGTTTGGGTCGTCTCACCCTGAGGTTCATTTTTGTCCTTTGTGAAACTCTAAACTTGAAAGTAGAGGACTTAGGGGTAGTTTGAGCTTTTGGTAAGGACATTCAAAGATCTGAGAGCATAAGATGAGAGAGCTCGTCATGCCTGATACTGTTAAGTGCAAATTTTGATCAATTTGAAGCAATAAAGAGAGAGTTATGTCAATTTGAAAGTTCGGATGGGGTCGGAATTGCATCATAATTGTTGATTTTGAGATTTTTTGTGTCAATCGTAGCAAAATAGAGATAATCACTTCAAACCTTTGTGGTTGCGTTCAATGTTAGCAGGCTACGACTGTCAAAAAAGTTTCATGTCTTTTGGGTGAGTGAATAATTCAAGGCAATTGCTGAAGAAGAGAGGGTTTGAAAAGCTCTCAATCTAGAGCAGCAACTTCCAAGCTCGAGATCTGGAGAACCGTGTACAACCAGCAAGTCAAATTTCGCAGGGTTGTTCAGCATGCTGTAGAGTACAAATCATGTAAGAATGAATGAAAGTTATTGAGCCAATTTTCTGTTCTAGGTCGAAGTATCCATTGGGTGTCAAAAATTGTCATAATTTTCTTAATCAAAACATTTTACCCATATCTCAGTGCTCGGATTTGGTCTCATGCTGAATTTTGTATGTGTGTTCAAGTAAGGCCTCCTTTCCATGTAAGAGAAGTTTCGAAGTCTAAAACTTCATATGTTTCTTATTCTTGGGTGTAAAAGTTCACCGTCTGATCTTATTACTACTTGCTAGACCTAATTTTTACTTTCTGAACATATAAGGGGACCCAACAGACGTTTGTAAATCTTTATAATGCCAAGTTATAACCTGAAGCCTACCTCTTGACTAAACAATCACAACCACAGCCAGAAGCCCAGCGCTTTTCTAGATAGACGTATCACACTCCGACACTGTTTAGATGGTGTGAGCGATTTTAGCTCACAGAGAGGAGGTTCTTGAAGTTCGATGATCTCCAACATAAAGTTGGAGTTATATCCACAGTTCGGGATCAGATTTGGTAGTTCTTTGGGCCGTTGGAGTCAAGAGGGCAGACCTTATCCATATCAGAAGACCGTTTGAGAAAAAAAGAGTACTCAGATTGGTATTTTTGAGTTCTTCGCTACGAGTTTTGTGCCTACTTCAGGTTTTGGATATCGTTCTCTCTATATCACTAGCTACGTGGACAACACTCACAACCCTCATTTGGGTTAGGGTCATCTAATCATCGGGCTAATCGTATACTGAGCAGTGACAGAGATGTTGATTTTGTTCTGACATACAGTTACGTTCTTTATATTGTTAGTTACGTGAGCTACACTCACGAATCCCATTTTGGTTAGATTGATATGACCATTTAGGCTAGTGATATATTAAGCGGCGGTGATGCAATGGAACTAGTACGGATGCAGCCGTTGTACATAGGGTAGTCTGCGGCTTTAATCGACCGCACTACGACACGCAAAAACACATAATAGATCCTCTCGCCCTTTTTGTGTGAACTCGACGTGAATCAAACACGTAACCTTTTGATATAACCGAGAATAAAAGCACTACGGGACTTCGTCCTTCGTCGTCTGCAAAATATTTGACTCTGGTTGGGTAGCGATAAATTGTTGTTATCTTTGAATCTAACGGTTAGCAAAGAGATGTTTCTTTTGCTTCGAGTTATGCTTCGACAGTTCTTGCCCCATGATTGGATTTGGAGACTACTTTAAGGACTTGGGTCAAGACTAGAGACTGTTCTAGTTTGCTCACCTCATTTTTGTAATACATAGCAAAAAATATATATAAAGTGAAATATAGATATATCTCATTCTCGTGTTTGTCTCTGTATCTCTTGATCTTACACATGATATCTCTACAGTCATATACCTTGCGTATTCTTGGACAACTTTCATGCACAAAAATCATGATGTACGATACTGCTCGTGATGTATTGATCAAACACATCTCAAAATGTCATTCCTTCGTTGAGATTCTCGAGGCTAGTCCACAAATGTGACCTCCATCAGTGAGTCATTTGACTTTCTCCATTGATGATATCGAGATCACATTTGCAGACCTCGATTGTTACTGAGTCATTCGAATTAAGGTGCAATAGATCACACAACTTTCAATCCAATATGCAACAAGATCACCTTGAGAATGCAATGCTCGAACTGACGAAGCGGATGCATGATTACGAATCAAAATTCCACGTCTTGCAATGTGAAAAGTAGTCTTCATAGATCCAAAGCAGTACTTCACATTCTCTCTAATCGCTCTCGCAATATCATTTTCGTCAAAAATTGAACTCCACTCGCAAATACTTGTCACATAATGATATGCCACATACTTCTCAACTTTCTAAGGTGGGCAACCTAAGGTTGACTTGTCAATCTTCACACCCTATACTTGGTTAGGGGCCTGATCAAGTAATGGATAAAACTTAAGGAACCGACCAAGTGAATAGTTTGATGAGTAAGACGGGATCAATACAAACAAATACTATGGTTGCAATGTAATGAGGGGACTAATCCCCTTCAGTGGTTAATCTGGATCTAACTCAATTCCTATTCTGATTTCACAGTCGTTTAGCCTGCACTCTCCGTAAGTTAACGGTATGCTAATATGACAAAATACACTAATAAATGCGAATTCTCTTCCCTTTCCTGTTATACAATAATCCTTACGTAGTCATTCCCATGCATATGCAAACCCTCCATAACTGCAAGGCGTTATGGTGCTCTCGTGAACACAATAACGTATACATTATGCATACAAAGATAGAAGTGCAATATTCCACTTCTGGTTAAATACGATCACTTCCTTAATCAGAGCCGTTATAGACAAATTACATAAGTGTAGATGTTATATTAATACATTATTATATTTGTCGAAATATGCACTTACCAGATATAAACTATATTTATCTAATGAATTTTAAAACTATTTTTGGGGGAATTTATTATACATCTCCCGTCTCATCTACCAAAAACTATAGTAGATTGCTTCGTGTTCATAAGAATGTACATTAATGATAAATTTTGAAAACTGAAAATGTATATAACTCCTCCATATATGCAAGACCACACTAATGAATACAAATAACATTTAAATAAATACAACCGAAGTACTGCTCTCGACACCTTCCATTTATCCAGGGACGATGAAACTTTGCTAATGCATACAACAACTATGACAGACGGAAACTTGTCCCTAGCGTGATCAAAGAAGCGCCGTCAGTAACAACCTGATATAAACAACCCCCTAATATATCAGTATATCAGGTTGTTACTGACACCCCCTAATATACGGAGTCTCCAAGTTGGCACCGTGTTACTTTGAGTTCGTCTGATGGAGATTCCCGAGCAAAAAACCACGGTCGAACACAAAACTTCCCGTCTACCTCCCTGCCTTTGGCCGAGCCCATGAGACGACGAAACTTCCTTCCGGCGCGCCATAATCTTCCTGCCCAACTTTGACACCCTACAAACTAAATAAACCTCGTAAATGAAACTCGTAACGTTGCCCGACGTCCCGTCCGGTCACGAATAACGCTATACAAGAGCCCTCGATAAATTCCCATCGCGAAACGCATCCGCTGTTAGGGATTTCGTCGCGTTCAGACTGACGCACATCGAGTACCATCGTTTTCTTCACACCTTGGTCTATATGCTTCTTTGACGCTTTCCTCCTCTGTATGCTTCTTTGACGCTTTCCTCCTCTGTTGCTATCAGTAGTTCGCATGGTAAGCTCTTGAGATCCAATCTTCCATGCACGACTGCAAACGATAGACGCCAAACACAGACAAGATTTCGACGCTGCATTTATCTTCTCTGTTGACACGCTTCATCGTTTCGTTACCCCGTCGACCGACATGTTCGCCAGATCAGCTGAGATTACTACAGCATCGTAGGTTCAAGTGTTGTTGGAGCCCCGGGATGATTTACGAGACGATGCATTGCACAGCTGTCTGAGCATGTGGGACGGAGCAGTGTTTGGTGGAATCGAGAAGTAAAAGTATCTCCTCCAGAATAGATCCAGTTCGGCTGAATGAGCTGAACCCCGCTGGCGCCCTGGTAGTTTGCTTACCATTATGCGAGGACAAGTTCAGGAACGAAGTTTTGGGGTATCTGGCAACTACATTCATGCATAGATCACTGGACGAACAAGTTCAGATTACCGCACTTTACAGCTGGATACTACTTTGCCCCATAAGTTCAGATTACCGCACTTTACAGCGCAGTGGCTGGATACTACTTTGCCCCATCCTTACAGCTGATTCTGCAAATAGTTTGGTTTACCCCATTACACAGTGCTGCAGCACGCTAGCTAGTTCGTCATCTCAGAACCGAGGGCGACACGATGTGAACAACAGCAGTGACATGCATTTCCATACCAAAATGCTGGACGAACTAGCTTTCTTCCTCCCTAGCCAGTGAGCCTAGTCAGTGAGCGTATTAACGATACCGGACCTTTACAGGGTTTCCATAGTGCATTACCTCGCAAACACTACACGCACAGGAATTACCTAATTGTTAGAGGCTATAAGACGTAGGCTACACATACCTACTCATATTATCGAAGGACAACACTTCTATCGATTAGAGACTACTCACAGTAGGACTGTGCTTGGCATAAGCCTAACTCTTCCAAGGCCGATTCAAGGGTGTGAAACCATTGGAGCTGAGGCTTTGGTCGAGAGCCGTCTACTATAAGAAGGATCCGGAACGGCTCAAGCAGATCGGAAGTATTCTCCAAAGACCAATTTATGGCGAAAGTTCTCCGGAGGAAAGGATGAACCATCAACCTCAGCCGATTGATGTTCTAGTTATACAATCTGGGGGAATCCCACCTTCCTTGTGTGTAGGACCTATTTTTATAACCAACAGAGAACACCCCCGTTTTGGAGGTTCCATATACACCTGCGCATGGCGGAGACCTTGACCTCGTGATAAAACGAATGAGTGACATCTTTTAAAGCAACACAAACCCTGAGAGACAGGAAAGAATGACTCGTTCCAGTCATTCACATTCGGAAACTCTGCCGAAGGATCTAAAATACAGTTAAACTAGACAGCTGCCTTCTTTCTAATGGTGAAGGGAGTGGCTGATACCCACGGCAAAATGCATAAACGTTGTATATTTCTCTCCCAACAACTCAAGTCAGACGCCTCCAATAGATTTTCTTACGAGACACCGGGCAGAGAGAGTCGATCTCTTAAGCTGTCAAAAAGAGCTCCAGCGGGAGAGTTTTGTCCAAAAGTCGATTTCAGACGACCCAAAATCTCGCTCTCTTTCGTCTGTGCGGCTGCGTTCGCAGCTTCTGCTGACATGCCCAACTTCTCATACGCCTGCATGAAATGAGACATCTTCATGTGAGCACATATTATCCAAATGTACAAGCCCTTCTCACAATTAGCCAACTAAAACAGATATGCCGAAAGTTTCTAGCTTTTGGCCAAGATACATAAATGAACACGTGCAGTTTATGACCGTCGGAAACGTAACATTCGTTCTGTCAGAGAAGAAACAAATAATCGAGGCATTGCGTGAGTAGGTAAGCTTACTTCTGCCCTTTCTTGAGGATCAGACAGTTTCACAATATACTTCAGTGCTTCGTCCTTCTCATCCTCTTCTATGCAAGCCTCAACAAATGGCTTGTAGCCTATTCAGAACCAAAGGAAAGTTAGACCACGATTGAGTAAGACAAGTTATCATATTGTGCTCACTATTAGTTGCTACGACGACGTACAAACTGGAAAGGTGATTGGCTTCCAAAGTTATGTTACTATCTTCTGTAAACCTTCAACAGTGATCGCTTCGTCCACTGAGGAACCCCTTACACAGCACTAGAATAAAGGTGTAGGTCATACCGACAGGAGGCTTCTTCTCTTTCGAAAACTTTTCCAATGCCTCCCAATTCTTCGTCATCGCCAGTGCATATACTTTGAGCCAATAGAACCTCTTGTCAGGCACCTGAGCACACGGCATCACCACTTCCTTACACTCCAAGCCAATGCGTCTAAGAAAAGGATTAAAGGTCAAAAGAAGTCAACGAGACGCAGATGAATAGGCTTGAGGGATCGCCACGACGAGACCAGTATTATCTACCTTAAAATCTGTGCGGATCCTCTGAGCTGCACGATGATTTCCAAGCGTTATACAAGTGCGTATGGTGTCACTTATACTGGAATCTACGAAAATTGGTTGACCCGTTGCGGCTTCTAAATCTTGCTGGACCCTGCAATCATACAGAAATGATTAAATGACACAACGGCAAGAGAGAACATCCACCGTGTACTAAACAAGAAGATGCTTCCAACTTCGCAAGCAAAGGACTTACTTCAACAGCTTCGCATGCTCATCCGCAGCCTTGGCTTCAAACGAGTGATCTTTCGTCTGCGAATAGAGCTCCGCAGCTTGTTCAATCAATTTAACCCTCGGCCCCTGCAATGCTGAACCTTGGCGAACGACAATGCTTTGTGCGCCGTTCCATGACTCCCTCCAAAAGACCTCAGCACAACACTTCAACACAGGATACAGAGAATTTTCAGTCACGAACATCATAAACACAGGTGAAAATTCAATTATGAGACCAAGGAACTTCAGAACATCAGTAATCTTTCAGTTATCACATAGCGCATTTCATTCGTAAAAGTGGCGTGGGCCATCTTGTCCCACAGGTCCTAAGTTAACGCTCATAGTTTCAAGTCGTCACCTGAGGCTGACCAGCAGAAACGTAGAACTTTTTTAGCAGTTCAGGCTCGCTCTCCCTGTGGAAACCATGACAGGAGCACTTTGCCAGTAAGAATACAAATACTATCAAACCAGAACACTAATTAACACTAAATCTGAAGCACGTTCTAATCACTCCACGATTCTGCGTTAGTGAACCTTGCTGGTCATCGTCTCAATCATATTAATTTCATCCTGCCTCCAGCAGTAAAAACTAATCGTCCCTGAATTCCGACCAGCTTAGAGTTTACCTCGCGTAAACAACAAACAGATCGCGGGCAAGGGGCCTCGTCTGAATAATCCGGAAAAACTCGAGCGTTGATTTCTGCACCAGAGACGCCGGGCAAGGTGATCAGAAGCCACAATTAATACGCCAAACCACCTTCAGCTTGGAATCTCAGGATGCTGGAAAGCATGTAGTTCTGCGCTAGGGAACGATGACCGCTGTTTAACGACAGAACACTAGAGAACCCGTGGACTACATTTATAAGTGCACGATTCTTCGTGGCTTTCTCGCTTCCAATACTCGAAGCCGTGGACGTTTGAACCACATCCGTACGCACATATTAAGCTCACAGACGACGCTGAAGTATCAGACGGGAAATACAAATAACGGTAAACCAGAAAAACTAACTCCATTTTTTCTCCGACATGTGTAGGAATATGAGATATATTATGGTAAAGAAGTTTCCGGAGAGAACAGTAACTTCTCCGCACACTTAGGTAACCCTCAAATAGCTTTGAACCCATGCGAGTAGGAAGTGAGTTACAAAGAGTGGTGTACATGTACGCTGACTTGGTTTGAGAAGTTGGCGAATGTATATAACCGACGTCCGTGTGGAAATGTGTAGGGAAAGCACAATTCCAAGATGCTAACCCCAGGTAGGGATTGCAGGAGATATGGCAACTACAATATGCGATGCCTAACGATCTACGCGAAAGAGCATCTATAACTGTAATATAGACCGGTAAGCGAAAAGTAAAAGTGCATCGAGCGAGTTATCTCGATAATTACAAGCATGAACATACAGAAAACAATATGTATCGTCTGGAGAAACAATCATGAAGCGACCGGGTATAAATGAACCAACATTCGCATCACTAGATTGTCAACCATGAAGAAGGTTAGAGACAATTCTCTTAACAAAGGTCCAGGACACAGCGGTAGGTAATGAGTAAATGTACACTGAGAAAACCTAACTACCACAAGATACACAGAGAGCATGCAACAGAACACTCTCCTGTCGCATGCACCTCAACCTGCTCTCTGACTTCATCAGCACCCAACAGGGAGGGTTAGGCTGCCGAGTAACATAGGCTGTAGAGCAACAGGAAAAGTACGAAGTTTGAGAACTATTTCCAACTCAGCAGGGCCTTGTCGGTACAGGAGTTTTTGTTCAGTTCCGGTAACATCTGAGGGCAATGAACGAATATGAGATATATATTGATACACGGGTAAAGCAGCTTCTGAGAAGCAGTGACTTCGCCCCCACATTATAGGTAACCCCAAAATAGTTTTGAACCCATGTAAGTACAAGGTGAGTAACGAAGAGTGGTAACATGTAGCTGACTTGGTTTGAGAAGTCAGCGAATGAATATAACCGAGGTCGGGCAAAGAGGAAATTTGTAGGAACGAATATGAGATATATACTTAAACAATCGCCAACACCAGTCCCAGAAATTAGAAGCACTTTCTAGCTCGAACGCACATCCATGAGCAGAAAGTATGAGCCTACTTGGCGCCAGATGTGGAAGATGGTGAAGTAGACAAGATCTGTATCACCACTCTCGATTGCCTTCACCAAAGCCCTCTCTTCTTCTCCCATGCTAGTCAAGAGTGGAACCTGCGATGAAAGAACCAACTCAAGCATCAAGAACAGCTAGGATATGTACCTCCAGACGTAAAATCTATACACAAGTATGTTGGTAGTTTCGATAACAATACTCTGATGTGCAGATCTGGCTCAGCATTTAGTTCTATACCTCTCAACTGCTAATTCAACCTGATGATTACTGACGAGGATAGCTGTTCTAAGGTTATAAATGTCGCAATGAAATATTTAAAGTTCTTATAAATATCAGGGAATTCAATAAGTTGGAAATTTTACTTGAAGCACAAGCGATTTCAACAAATGGAACCCCGTCGGCACACTCCGATGTAAGCGCTTACCTGTTCCGAAGATCTAGGTTCATAGTCTAGAAGCAGAGCCGCTAACTTCCGTCGTCCTTTCCGGTGAGCATTGGCTGCCACTACCGCGTATGAGACCATTGGACATACTTTTAGCTGCAAAAAAGAAAACTTCTCTCTTAGGACGAGTAAGGCACTAAGATGACTAAAGTTAGAACAACAAGTACAGTTAAACTCCTCCGGGTATCAGACGCTCACGAATACAACAAAGCATCTGCAGCTAGGTGATATCCGACTTAACACTGCACAAAGTAACAGTTAGTTCGGACTAACCTTCTCCACGAGCATATCAAGCAGCACACCGTCGGGTACATCAGATGCTGCCGCTATTTTTGAGCAGGCCCAGTGGATAAGTACTGTTTCCTGATAAGACGAGAAAGTTCCTTAGCGAGAAGCCATAAACTGTACACTGGTCTCCAGCTATATCATACCATTCAACAGGGTCCCTGTCACAAATGGTTGCTGAATGGAGGAAGACACCAACCTGGCCGAGACCCAGGTGCTCTGAGATCCGTAGGGCAAGAAGATGTCGATGCTGATTAATAAGCCTGGCGATGAGAACCGGAGGAGTAAGGACCTGCACAAAATATGCATCTCTCTCATGTTAACGGACCATTGTTTAATTTGATTATGTTTCTAACGGCGTTCCTGCGCGGCAAGTACCTTGCTGACTTGCCCAATTCCTAAAGCTTTAACTCAAAAGCGTACTCCTTTTTTACTCTGACAACATCCATTTGTCACCGCCCACGGGCATCACATTCATGAAGATCACAGAAGGGATGCCTACAGTTTATTGCTCCATCACTGACAACCATCTTCATGCGACTTAGAAACCCCACAGACCGACATCACGGTAGGGGTACGGCAAATACGGAGAGTGGGATAATGGTACACCACTATGATCCCTAGATTATCGCAGAGTATCATACCTCTAGTTGCTGGATAGTAAGAGGAATGCCGATCTCAAATCTTCGTACAGCATTGAGCACTCTTAGTGTCCTACACATGTCCTTGAACTTATTCCTCGGAAACTGACTGCCACAATCGAATCAAGGAAGGTGTCTCTTGAGTCTGGAGTATCAACGGACCGTCTAGAGACAAGCAACAGTTTACACTTCTGTACACACATCTTGTACACTGCAAATAGTCTGCACTTCCCTTTTCTGGTGCTGAACCTTTGTTGTTCTAAATCATCCTCTATGGACTCTTGTGGATCTGACTGAAGCCAGTATTCACCTCAAGCAACGCAATTCTGTCAGTGCAAAAACTCTTGTATTGAAAGGTCCAAGAGTAAGACAACCTGCAGAATGCTCGACCGTAAGCAGCAGCCCGCATGAGAGTCCGCTGTTGTGATATATCAATCTCATGTCCTGCAGCATCGATGCAAGCTTTTACTGCCTCAGGAAGGGATGACATAATCAATCTAATATTCTCGTCTGCCTGCGATACCACAATCATGTACAAAAGGTAAGATATATACATTCCTTATGAGGAGTTAACATCTTGAGTACTGAGATTTATTTGAGTGAAACCTGAGTAGTCCTGGAGGACAGAAGTAGGAAAAGAAAAGACAGTCCTAATATCACACTATTTACCCAATATTTATCTCGTTCACGTTACCTTCGAGCTCCGCTTGTCGAAGTGATCAAGAGCATCATATAACATTGCCGCCGGAGTCGTGCTGCCAACTTTAAAAATGGATACAGTTGCGTCGGACAGCCGCTCAAGAAACTCCATGTATGTGTTTGACAAAATTCTCACCCCGTCACACTCAGGAATCAAAAAGAGGGGTTCATAGTATGGGTACTTCACAGAATCACCATACGGCCCAACCATCATGAGAAGGTCCTCCCAGTAGAGCAATAGGGAATCCAACCCACACCATACCAGCTGCTCTGGTGGAAGTGCTGACTGCACAATATCATCGAGTCGTAGCTTAACTTAGGATACTTGATAGTACAACACTGTCAAACCTCAAAAGCCTTTCCAGCGAGAGAAATACAAATTGCTGTAGCCCAAAAGCAATTTGTTGTGGTTCATTTTCTCATTAATTCGACTTTTCTAATGACGTAGGACTGACTATTCACCCACCTGAGTGTCGAAGTCCACTAGAGTCTTAGCAAAGTCAACAGAAAGCACCAACAACCGCCCATCGTGTGTGAAACACGAAACAAAGGTTGCATTGGGTGACACTGTCATCTTCTGTAAAGGCCCGATCAGTAGATTATGATCATGAACTCCGTCCGCATCGACGACTAAAACTGACGTTCCCACAGCCAGTAAGACCTCGAGGTTACCTGACACGGTAAACTGGGGCTCGACAATCGCCATGCAGTGAGGTGGTTCCTCGAGCTGAGGATCAGCAAGCTTAATGGGCTGCGGATCCTCCAAATTAGTCACAGCCCACAGCTGATTTGCTTCTGTCAAGCAAACCAATCCAGTGCCCCATATGATACAGTCGGCGACCCCTTGATCCCAGACCTCTTTGCCGAAGGTAAACTTCCGATCGGATAATTCTCCATGAATGTTGTACCTGTAAACAGTCCCATCTTGCATCACGACTAGGAGTACCTCATCGGCAGTCCATCCCAAGCTGATCAGGCGGCCTCCAGGTCGATCCCAGAGAAAAGATGTAATGAGAACTCCCGATGATGTATATATCATCAGTTTCGCACGAGCTGATTCGGAGCGCAGCTGCACAATTTTTGAGTCATCACGAATTATAGCAATCGGCCCACCGAAATTAGCGCAGGCTACTTTGTGTCGAATAAGGTCCACATTCTGCCAACACATCATATACATTTCCTGCTTCCGGTAGAATCTGTTGTACAGCTCGCTCCACTCCGCAGCCATTGAGACCGCCATCTTCTCCGACTTTTGTCTTGCTCCTGGTCACTCCCTCTCACAAAACTGCTACTCCTAAAATTAAAGTCGATCGTAAATGAGCCATCCTTCTGCCACAACAATGGTCTTAACAAACGCTCTGACCAACCACCTAGAAAGAGATCCCTATAGAACTCGCCCTAGACCCGAGATCATTTCAACACGGCACTTAAGTGCTGATCAATTAGCTGAAAGTGAGACCGTGTATAATTGCACCCGACCCCAACCTGAGATCGATCCATTCACCCTCCCATCTTGCCCGTCAAGGCTCCACAAAAGGACACACTGTCACGAACATCTTCCCAAACCCCCATCATTTTGCACCATCCCTGAGTCAGGGCTGTCATCACCCAAATTCACAAACCGAATCCTCTCGACAGCAGGATATCTCCTGCTTTGCCTTGCCTCTCTTCCCCTCCCACAAGAACCTTCCCCGTCCGCAAGGGAGGGATGGTGATCAAACCCAATTCCAAACAGAGCGCGCGCTGCGCTGCTTGTCGTCACTTCGTGTTCGATGTCTGACTCGTCCTCTGGGGCTTCTTTGGCGACCTGGAGCGACCCGGCGATCGACACCTCAGACTGTGTACCATGCAGCAATGCTGCCGCTCTTCCGTCAACCTCGTCAATCGGCAGCTCAGTGTGGTCGTCTTGTTCCGCAGTTCTTCCTCTCGTCTTCAACAAGTTTCTGCCGCAGTTCTGTGCAAGGTGAGAACACGAGGAGAAAGTACTGTGGCACTGCGTGGATGAAATCTTTTCCTTCCAAAAATAGCTACAGTATGCTGCTGTACACCTTCGTGGAGTTCATCTATCTTACTTGATCAGACACCCACATTGAATGTCTCTCTTCTCTTGATCAGACCCCTCTTATAACTTTTTGCTTCATCAAACCCTTCATCTGGAGTTTCAAGTCATGCATATCACTTTGCTTAGTCACGTAGAAAATTGAAACTTTGTATATTTTCTGGTAAGAACTTATGTGAGAAGAAATTTGATTTTGGATCGTTTGTTTTCTTCTCTCTATGTTTGCATAGTTTTGTTTTCTAACACGCATTGTTTTCTGGTAAGAACAATTATGTGAGAAGAAACTTTGATTTTGGATCGTGGTTTTCTTCTCTCTATGTTTGCATAGTTTTGGTTTCTAACACGCATTACTGACTAAGCAAAGCGATTTGTATGACTGACGACTCCACAAATAGATCATTATTAGAGAGGTCTGATAAATCCAACATTTGTTCTAAGGGTCTGATCTGTAAATTTATGATATCTGTCTTTAGACAAAATAATGATAAAGTTATGATGAAACTCTAATGCTCCAGTCGGTTGAATATATATCCAAAATGTATAAGATCAAGTCGGAATATTAGAGAGTCTAAAAGAAAAAGAGAGAATAACCAACTAATTAACATAACTAGTATAACTAATTCAGTTTGATTAATTAATCAAACTGAATTATGTATAACTAATGAATAGGTCATGAAGTTATATATAAATAGTTTGAGTACAAGATAGAACTAGTCTAGCTCGCAAAAAGGTGCAAATGAGTAACTCGAACTAGTTCAACTGCACGTACAACGTTGAACCAAATATCCAACACACCGATGCAATGATTAATGTTTTGTAACTCAACTTTATCTGATTATTCTTAGCTTAGGTAGTCCAACTTAAAAGTGATATTTGAAAGCATATATATATTAGGTAGTCCCACTTAAAAGTGATATCTGATGATCTGTTTTACGTAATTGTGAAATTGTTGATCTTTATCTGATTATCAGAAAATAATATTGTTGTGTTGTCGTTCCTAGCCTCATGTTCGTCAAGATTTGTCATAACCATATTGTTCGGATGCACATGAGTTGAATACATGTATTCAGCTTTTGTGATTGAGAGTGCAACTGATTTTTGTCTTAGCGAAGATCAAAAAGGTGACTTCACAAAGATACACATGATAAGGAAAAAATACATTCTACATATTGATTTGTGGTTCTCTTGATATATCTGAAAGTAAGTTTAATAGTTAAAATATGATTAGGATCAAAGTTAACTATGTAATCATAAAGTACACTAATGATATAAGTTAAGTTTGGGTTAGTGCATTTTGCATTATAGTTTATGGAGCCAATGGTATTTTGATAATGATAAGAGAAGATTTGGTTGTTGATGTCTAAGTGAACTAGCTCAAGTGGTTCAATGGCACGAATGGAAGTATTAAAAAAATAAATTTAAATGTATGTTTGTTTGTCGTGTAAAGACTAGATGCATGTGAAGCTTTAGATGCTTTGCAATTGTATTCTATAGACAAATTGACGATGATAGAATTGATCAAGAAGTTGAGATTTGATATGTCATAATTTGCTTGTTGACAAGACTGTTGTGGAGATGAGAGCAAAGTATGTGTGAGTAGTTTGATGATAAGTATTTGTTATAGGAGCATTTAATTTATCACCCTCAAGATATGATGAGGAGATGTCAATGTCCAAGTTGAGGTGTGTCGGTTGATGACACCTCCCATCTTGTACACTGACAAACAAAGAAGAGCATAGGCTTTGTCTATAGAGTTAAAGACCATACATGGATTATAGATGATCAAATCAGCAGAGATTACTTGATTATCACATGCACAAACTAAGCACTTCATTGTTCTAATGTTTATGACAAAAATAATTTCTACAACTTACATTTTCAGCATATATTAAAGCTTGGAGTGATTGCTTTTCTACCATTCACATTGCAACAATTGCATCAATCTATTCTTTTGCTCTATTCTTACTGTTTAAAAATCATAGAAATGACATCTTCAAAGAACATATAGTCCAACTTCTCAACAACCGAGGTGCCAAACTGACGTGACACCCACACTAGTCTCATATCGTGTAGCCGAGCCTCTTTTGATGCAATTCGAGTGCGAGTACTAGCTCGTCTCTTACCCAAGCGAAGCGGAGCGATGTGGAGTGCGTGTTAGGAGATATGAAGAGGTTTCGAGGAGCAGAGATGCATGAGTGCGGAGACGTGAGAAGCGGAGTGCGAGAGTGCGGAGGCGGAACGGAGCCTGAGCCCGCCAGCAAGTCAGCTTACTGACGTGTGTGAGAGAGATATGCAAGCTTTCAGTTGTGTGGGAGGTGTAAAACCAGTAGGTCACCCATCCGAACACTATTCCTAAGCTTGCACACTTAACTCTACAGTTCTTAGCTTTGGCTTTACCATTAGACCAATAGTTCTCGGTGTCTTCCAAAGATGCGTGCAAGTATTTATGGACTTGTATAAGGTAGTATGAGATCTGTTCCCACGTTCCTAGAGGAGTGGTAGGACGACCCCATAGTACTAAGAAGAAGTTGTCATTGTGGTAGCATTTGCTTATATCGTAGCGTGCTTATGAAGACAGTTGATGATAGTTGTCTTGGGTGAGCTAGTAGAGCTACCACATAGATACTTTTGGAGCTACTAGAGGTGTGGACATCTAGTTAGTGACCTTAGGTACATGTTATGACAGTTGGTGATCATATATTGTGCATGTGATCATCGAAGAAAAGACTTCAGTCCGGATGAAGCTAGGTTTATCTTTTGTATATGTTTGAGTGCGTTCCAACCACAACAAGTCCAACGATAACCCTCCATCGTTTGGACTTCTTGTGGTTGGAACCCTCTAACCAGAGCGTAGAAACCTCATCATCACACGTGGCGCCAACCTGCCTAATCTCGCTCCTACTGAGCTCATCTGTCTCCTACTAAGACGGTCAAGGTAAAGACAACATGTAACTGTCATCACCAAGGTAGTCTCTCACGGTCTGTTGATCGCAAGTCCAATCTCACCATGAGAGAAACAAAGATAGTCTGAATGGTCCACAACTCCAATCTCACTACTGACAACACATTGGAGTGAACTTACTCTGGAAATCAAACGCCAACACAAACAAACGCCAACACAAACAAGAACAGAATATGGAGGCTTAGTGTTCGCGGTTGACATGGAGGTTGTCACCACGGAGGTCCACGGAGGTTCCAGCAGAGATTCAGCTGTAGTAAGCAATGGGTTCACACGGAGTGGTGTGAGGTATCAACCAGTAGCACCGGTCTCATTGGCAGAAGAAATCGATTCAGACGAGGACGTGATTAGAGGTACACACAGTGTCGTCACACTGTTGTTGTGAGACATGGACGAGATTTATGAAACCATGAAGGGACATGGAGTCGATACTCGGATACGATGGATATCATTGAGCTAGATGATTTCATCCAAGCTTTGACAGTTGGTGCGATCTGCAGCAGATGCAAAACTCACAGTTGTTCACACTCTTTATGACTTGGAAGAGTTTATTCTAACATCTAGAGGGACCGCCGATGGACGATTACCATGAGTTCAGGTGAGACTGCAGTGTGGAGATTGAGTTGTGGAGACAACATTGGTCTCTCAACTACGTTTCTATCACTATTGGCGTAGTTTCGGAAGACATACCACCTATGAGTTCAAGTGTCAGTAGCAGTGGTACATCCACGGATGACGAAGTATCTACTACCAGCGCTGCGTCCACTAGTAGTGGAGCAGGTGGCAGTATGAGCGAGATACCACTAGGGTTTAACCCTATGATTCAGTTCTTCCAATGTTTGAGGAAATAACTATCAGGGTGTGCAGACCGACAAGTTGAGGAGTCTATAAGAGTTCCAACGGAAGATTCGAGAGAGTCTACGCGAGACGTTTACTCGCATGAAACGGTTGATCAGCGTTACCCAAGAGGTGATAGAAGTATAGACAGTCCAGTTCTAGTATGGGATACTGGATCGAGAGTTACGTAGGAGAGTCAGAGATGCGACTCTCCTTAGAGACACCGCTCCGACGTTGTGGAAAGAAAGCTTCTTTCTTCTTCTGTCGTTGCTCGGACTACTCTGACTTCAGGGACCACTCTCCCATAGGTCAGTCTGTATGTGAATCCAAAGTGCTCCACTGGATGAGACAAGCTCGGACTCTGCACACCTTCTAACAATCACCGCCACTCAAGAAGAAGGTTTCTCATGCACAATTGGGTATGACTTCGATGAAACCCACTCCCCAGAAGACATGGACAAAGCTTCTATTATCAAATCTGAAATCAATTCTTCGAGAAGATGGTACATTGGCTTCTGGAAGCTCACTCCATCCACTTCATGTCTCAACTCCTCGACACACCAACCTAGAAGCAGGACTGCAATCTGCAATCATTCTCTGTTCTATGATGTCTACTCCTGTTCTACATCCTGCCGATCTTCTACTGGGAGCGGAGGCACATGCTTACGCTAAAACTCTGTGCTCGTAACGCCTGTGTGTAGAAAATGTATGCTATCAGTAGAAATATGCGCATCATGTGTATGAAATCCTACCTAGGTATCTACTTTATACAATCGCCTTGAGTCGTAAGAGGGAGATCCCTTCCAATCACAACTCACTGCCAAGAAAAATGGGGCGCTGTCAGAAGACCACCACCTCCTAAGGCTTCGGTTCTCTTCTCAGTTTAGAACTGCTTTCCTACTCCTACTGTTGTCTATCCCGTCACATAGACAGTCATCAAAAAATAAAGAAAGAGCTGCCCACCTTAAAATAGCAGACTCCGATTCCTACCAAAATTAGTCATGTCAATTGACTACTTACCTCTACTGCCTACTCCTGATTGCCAAGTGTAGTCCTCACAGGTTTCTGATCTACATGATTTCCTAATTCGGCTTCTAATAACATGGAAAGCCCTGATGGTACCTCTGGTGCGGCCGAGGTGGTTTCCTCTTCGATGTTCGTAATGTGGTCTTCTAGTGTGGCTTCGGAAGACAGAAGAGACTTCTGGGAAGTTGAGTCCACCTACACTTCTTGACTCTTTTGCTCCACATGTTCGACGTTGGGAGCTGGGGTGACCTCACAGTAGTCAGAGGTAGTCACCTCCTCCACTCTAAACACATGAGAAGACACCTCTGCTTCCTGTCTTCCAGAAGACGTCTTGTCTTTTGGTCTTCCAGAAGACACTTTGTCTTCTGGGGCTTCTTCTGTCGTCATCTCAGCTTCTAGTGCTATCATCACCAAGTGGACAGCGAGGTCAAACTCCTCGTTGTTGAGATCCTTGTCAATTGCTGGTCTTGACGCATGAGAAGACGTAGCGGCATGTTGAGGAATCGAGAGAAGATCGTAAAGAGTCTTCAGGTCCTCGATCTGCCGATCCAGGTAGCAGAACATGCTCTCCTTGCAGTCCACTAACATCTCTCTGGAAGCGTCATCCCATTCACAAGCGAGGGTAAGAAGCTTTCTTCTTGCAGTGAAGTTGAACTTCTTCCGAAGCGCTTCCTCTATCTGTGCCATAATCTCCTTGGCTCGAGCTTCGACTTCTTCCCGCTGGTTCTTCTCTACTGCGGTCTGAGCTTCCGCGGCTTCTCGCAGTGCACTCCAAGTTGTCTTCTCTTTTACGCGAGACCAGAGCTTACCCCTGATCAACATAATCTCCTGCTCACGCTGCTGAAGTCGTGTCTGCAACTCCTGGTTGCTCTTCCGCAGCTGTGTCAACTTCTTGGTAGAAGCAGAAGCTTCTGTCTTGTACTTCGTTGCGATCTTCTCCGTGGTGCGGAGGTTGGCTTCCAGAGCTTTCTGCTTCTGCTTCTGGACCTCCTCCTGCTACATCAAGATTCGAAGACCGAATCCAGACTGCAATGGCTTCTCTTGAGCCATCTCGCACTTCTCCACCAACTCCATGGCTGGCTGGATCTCCGAACTAAAGAAGGCGCTTTACTCTTCCAACCGTCTTCTCACAGAAGACAAGTTCATCCCCACGAATCGATCTGAGACGTCTTTCTTGTCTTCCAGAGGCATGAATGCCTCTTCTACCACCGTGGTCTTCTCTTTCTGCGCACGAGAAGACCTATTCTCAACGCTTCCGGGATGGAAGATCTCTTTCCACCGCAGAAGTAGTCTTCTTCGCGGCGCTTTCTCTAGTCGCAATCGGTACATCAATCCATGTCTTCGCTTCTAGAGTCTTCAAAAGACTCCCTGTAGTCGTAGAAGCTGTCTTCCGTGTGATCTTGGTGCTAGACGTGTCATCTTGTGAATCCGACTCGGATCCAGAGTGGATGATCGAGAAGGATGTACTCTTCCGAGATACACTCTTAGATCCCATCCTCCTCAATGACGACGTGTCTTTTGTGTTGCTGGAGTCGTCTTCTCGCACTGTAATCTTCTTCTGCTGAGTGTCTGGTCCTGCCTGAGACATTGAAGTGGGAGGGAAAGACATGGCAGCTGTCCGGTCTTCTTTCTCTGATGTCTCTTCCTTCATCTCTCGCTGTCCTGTTGACTCATACTTGACCAACTAGTTCTTCGTCAAATCCCCATTGGACAAGTACGGATAACAGAAAAAGAGAGTAAGATGCCCTCCTGCTGAGGTGTCCAAGTACACTAACTCGGCATGGATGTAGGTGTGGAAGAAGGCGTCCCAGTTGACAACATGTCCTTCTCAGATAGCTTCCAGGAACTCCACGTCTTGGTCTCCAAGGTATCTCACCTTCTAGACCTTTTCCTTAGGAAAAAGGTGAAGATACAGCTTTCCCAGAAGACGCTTCCTCGGCTCCCGGTAAGCTTCTATCTTCCATCCGTTCCTCCTCTGTCTGTCTTCTAGGAAGAGGTATGTACATGCCACTTTCATGAGATCATCTGTAGTATCTTCTTCTCCAACTCATATCCGTGATTCTCTGCTTCTAGTTAGTGAAAGCTCTACGCCATCACTCCACCGTCCAGGAAGATGATCTTCTCTAAGCGATCCTTGCCTTGACATGTTCACAGTTGCGAGGAGACAACGCTACGCAGACCTCCTCCAGAATGCCCTGGTCTGCGAGGTTCCAGTTCCACGTGAAGAAGTCAAGGCCCAACTCCTTGATGTAAGGTTTGGCCGTGACTAACTCTACTTGCGGTAACACCAACCCTCGAGGATGCATCGACATGTTCGAGCTTCTGTTACACTAAATCACACATACTTGCTGTGAGCCTAAGGCTCGGTCCTTACCAGGTCCTCACAGTCTAGCTTCCACTCTCAGAAGACGAATCTAGTCTTCTAGAAGACAGCTATTCCATCTTCCAGAATTCTAACAGTGCTTCCTAAGTACTTCTCGTCTTCCAAGCTATATCTAAGCAATCCTAACTACGCAAGACATCACATGAATTCATAAGAAGCCAATCCACCTTGCGATTCATCCTACTTCCTAACAGAAGATGAGAAAATATGTGAGAAGTACATCTACGAAAGGTTCAGAAGAAGACTGAGGACTCCTTTGATGATAGTGGTGTTCAAGAAGACTCCCGAGACAACTTCTGATGTACGTTAACTAACGTACTCAGAAGACTTCCCGTAGCCAGGCTTCTCATCATTGGTCTCACATGTCTTCGGCTTCCTACACGTAATCTAACCTCGCAACAAACATGAAACATTCACACTCTATTTTTCGACTCCTCACCTCGCATACATTCTCAGAAGAAGCTTGCTGCGTAATGGGAAGACATGACCCTTGACCATTCTCTCCAAATTCTGCCAGCAAGGCTTCTCATAACTCTCTTCTAATGTTCGGGAAGAAGAAGGGACAAGCTGCTATGGGTTAGACAGAAAAGATCCGTAAAGGACCCTCACGTCTTCTTGCGCATTCTGCCAGCCTTCCAATCTTCTAGTCTCTCTATGAAGATGTGGATTTGAGAAGTTAGGAAGATTGGGAAGCACATGCTTGATTTCTCAATTTCATGCTTCTCGAAACAACAATCAACTCTCAAGTTCACTCTGGATTCGCATCAAGCTTCTCTCAACACAAATTCCAATCCAATCCAATCACTTGATACGAATTGCAAACATTCGTCTTTCGAAGATGTTTAGACATCCAGAAGTGTCTTCTGTCTGAGCAGAAGCACGGTAGGGTAGAGAAATTGATAGTCAAACCGTCGAATTTTGAGATGAGAAGCAGGGAAGCTCAATTCCAATTCGAGAAGAAGTGAGAAGATGGCTACGAAAATTAGACAGCGCTTCCGCGTCCAATCTTCTCAAGGAAATTCAAGGTAGGAAAAACGATCGATTGGCTTCTTGCAAACGATTGAGAAAGTGCGGGAGACATCGAAATAGAGGGCAGAAGCAATGGAGAAGGAGAAAGAACATGAGAAGTATCTCAGTACTACTTCCGGCTACGCTTCTGGTTGCTCCTTCAGTCTTCTGCGTGCTTCAACACTTCAATTTCGTCTTCAATGTCTTGTCACGATCCTGCTCCTGCCTCCAATCTCGAGATGTTGTTAACTGCTTTCACAATCGATCTCGGCTGCTGCGTTCTGAAGCTTCTCTCCCAATTTTCCTACTCGATCTTCAATTTCTAATCTTCTAAACCCTCGGGGATTCCTCATTCTTCCACCTCAAGTGCGCTTCCTGGCTGGAAGACGCCTTCTCCTATTCAGTCCCGTCAATTCACTCTTACGTGCTTTCAATCTCGACTCTCAATTCTTAAATCGAAGTAAATTCTTGAAGCGAGAAGTAGCAAGAGAGCTCTGTGCTAATGCGCCTCTAGCTTCGTATCTTCTTTTGCACGATTAGAGAATGGGTTCGATTATCTCGACCTACCTACTACCATGGTGACTACACGGTAGGTATACCTATCTCTTATCTAGGTGGTGCGTGGTTGGTACCCCTGCGGTCGTAGTCACTGTCTTCCGGTTTCGGAAGAAGTCGACTTCTTTTCATAAATTCTCTTAAGATCATCTTCCCGCTAAGCAAGGTGTAATCTTAAATAACAAGGTTACTTCAATTATATAGACACTTCATTAACTTAAAATGTTTGAAAAAAATCTCCAATCTTGCAAATTGTGGGCACCACACTGATCTTGAGACTGAGGATCGTGACATCCACCTCCACTTTGGAGGTTGATGTCCTCAACAACAATGATCTTTAAGTTAATGCCAAGTTTAAAATAAGTAGTCAACCTCTTGGTGTCGGAATTGCGTTCTAGTAGCTAACTCACAATTCTCTTCTTGGTTTGAGTCTTAAGTTGTTACTAGAACACTTAGAAAATTCCAACTAGTCTTGGAGAAGCCTAACCTCTTTGGCCATCCCTAAACAAAACTAGTTGACAATTTCTACTTAAGACTCTAACTTACTAACTTATAAGTATTCACATCTACTTACTGGGTCTCTCGAATCTCACTTTCTGGTCGCTACCTGATATGACTTAGACGCTTGATTAAGTTTATCTTGCAGTTATAAAGCTGCAACGTAAGATCATCCCAAGCCACAAGACAAGTGTAAGAATTCACACTTGCTTTTCTAACACTAAGGCAAACTTAAGTCTTGACTTAGATGCTTATCCAAATCAGCTCGCTTCCTTTGTTGCGCTTCGTCTCTTCTCTTGACAGCATCCTATGCATTTGATCAGAACTAGTCAGAGCCATGCACTACCAATACACTTAGACAATTTCTAAGAAACAAATATTTTATCGTCATAAAATAAGTCAAAGCTACAGTGTCCATTGGTCCAAATTGCCTCAAGTCATTCCTTCACTTCTTGTTGGAAGAAGATGTCCTCATCTTGCTAACACCTTTGTTGTCCTTGTCATCGTTTGAAGAGATCCAATACTTCGCTTGCATGTTCCAGATCATCTTCTAGCACCCAAGTTGTTTCCTTAAAATGATATCCACGCCATTTGACCAAGTATTCCATTCGATTGGATTTACGCCGCGATCGCAAAATCATCTCCATCTCGTATTCTGCTTCATCTTGCACGACATTAGGTTGAGGTCTAAGAATATATCTGCGTTCCGGTCGCAAACCATCATTTAAGTACTTCTTTAATAAAGAAACATAGAAGGTCGAATGTAACTACCTCTCGAGAGAGGAAGATTTAAAGTATAAACATCTTCATGCAGATTTTTGACAATCAGGAAAGGTCTCGCAAACTTGGATGGGAACTTCACCAATATTCTTTTTGGAAGGGTGAAGTTCTTCGTACTCAACCATACTTCTTCGTCCACTTCTCCGTCCACCACCATCGTGTGCTTGTTTATCTGCTTCATGTAACGTTGCTACGCTTTGTCGATGTTCTTTTTCACTTATTTTTTGCATCGCTGCAATTTTACCACCAACTCTTTAGTAGATGTTTTTCGTGTTCTTGGTCGTGCCGATGTAAAATTCCATGCGATAGTCAAGTCAAGAGGTATTTTTGACTCAGTTCGTAAGTCAACAAGAAAGACGATTCACCAATTGTAAAATGTTTCGTGAAATTATAACAATACTTTGCAAGACTGAGCCACTTGGTCAAATCACAATAAGTGATTATAATTCACTCAAATAATAATGAGTGAATTATCTTCAAATAATAATTCACTCATTATTATTTGAAGAATACTTCTCTCATTACTTATGACACGCTAAGAACTTGAATGGTGTGCAAATATCGTGTGAAGAGTGAATTCATTAATCACTCATGTCCATTGATTCAAGTCTTTCCGAATCATAAATGATTCAAATTCATGAATATATGAATATACTATTTTATTCCGATTCTTGAATTCTCTACACATGAGAATTGTGATTATGAGTTACTCCTTGGCTGTGCATCGAAAGAGGAGGTGATTCCAAGTTTCAGAAGTGAGTTTTTGCAGTAGTTTAATACACAAGGCAATGAATCTGAGCAAATTTTGATTTCAGAGGTAAATTTTTGCAGTAGAGAAATTTAATACTCAAGGCAATGAATAAGCTTCAACAAGAACAAGCGCATGAGGATAAGCTAAACACCTGCTAACACTTTCATGTTGCTTATAAGCTTAAGAGACAGAAAACTTCTAATGATTCCCAAGTTTCAAAGGTAATTTTTAACAGTATAGAAATTTAACAACAAGGTAATGATTATAAGTTTCATCGGAAGATAAACTCCAATGATTGAAATTGTACTATCAACTAACAAAGTCACCCGTCAGTAATCCGTAGCTCTATATATTGTGAAAGCACGTCTAAAATTCCGTTTCTTTAACTTTGACAGACCCCTTAGCCCATATTGTCTATGAAAATTAAGAACTTTGCAATTTACCACTGGCCTGTCGAAACCTCACGAGCCAACCCCAGACAACCTGCCGAGGCTGAAACCCGGACCTAGATTTGCCAAGCCGAGGGCCAGATCAGCACCCTAGATGTGTCTTCTTGCTCGCTCTCCTCATTGTACACTGCTTTTTCTCGTGATCATAAAGTCCAATGGGCGTGCTGCCACCTTTTATTTAGATACATATATATTACGCTCATTAGTTTCTTAATTTAATGTATGCCTCTTTACCATGTTCCCTTGGAGATGATAAACAAGTAACCAACATCTAACGTGTGCGACAAAACTGAAAGGGTCGGCTTAGAATTTCGGAAAGTTCTGAAAAGTACTTTGGGAAAAGGTAATCAGCACAGTATAAACGAGCAGCGTGGAGTACAGTAGAGAGCTGGACTCGTTTGGACGGGAAGTTACCAACCACGTTGACTGGACGTGCTGCAACAATGACATCCAACAAAATGGAATAATTAATTAATTAGTATATTTCCGAATAGGTGAAAAGAATAATGGGATAATGCAGCACAGTGACAAACAGGACAAGCAGCACGAGAACGATGGCCTACGAAATCCTTTCATGGACTGCCATTTGTTGAGCGGCTGGCAATTGGATGGAGCCCATTCTGACTCGCCTCGGGACAACGCACGCTTTACCTCTCGCCCGACATTCGGGGGCGGAGCGCAGGAGAGAGCTGTTCGGGCGGGTGTGGGAGAACAGAGCAGCTGCCGTGGCAGCAGAGCGGAGGATTGTCTTTGACAGTTTCTCGTGGCAGGAGGCGACTCGAGAGAGAGGAGAATTGGGATTGCAGGATAGACGGTGGCAGTGTTTCGGGAGCCTAAAAGTATATCTCTAGTTTAGAAGACTTCCGACTTTGTCTGTCAGAGTGTTCGTATTTTGAAATAGATTGCAGAGGAAGAAAGCTTACAGAAGATAAGGAGTTGTACTCTGTTGTGAGGATTTTGGTGGGATGGTTCTCGAGGCTGCTGCTATGGCTGGCATTTCGCCCGCTCCCGCCTTTCTGCCCACTTCTCGAAGAATTACGGTGAGTGTTTCGGTTTGGTACTGTTACGCGTCGTAAATTTCGTCCTTCCGCTAGGAAATTCTTCTGAGGAAGATCAGAGTCAGTCAAGGTACTGACGAGATTGTTGTTATCTTGCAGACCGAGCTTGGTCTCCGGGCGTTGGATACCCCCAGCTTTGCAGGGACTAAGTTAGGAGGTGTGTTTCCTTCGTCCAGAATTACTGTCCGTCGAGTACGGATATCTTGGTTGGGTTTACAGCATTGTTGGATAAGATTGAGAAGATTGGAGAGAAGAGTTGAGGATATCTCAGCTCGAAGGGGCTGTTCGTTTATATCACTTCTAGCTCGGTAGGAATTGTGCCAACGCTTGCTTCCAGTTTTCTGTCCAAGATCTTTCCCCAGTTTAATGTCGAAGAACGTCTTTCCCATTGGGAGTTGGAAGTACGAGTCCTGAAAGGAAGTTTGACGAGTTTGAAGGTCTTCATTCAGGTGCCTGCACGCTCAGAAAATTGCCGAGAAACTCTGCTCCTGTCAGAGGCGTGCAGTGCTCTGCCAATGGACCACCTCCTGCGTGGCCCGGAAGAGCTGTTGACGAAGGAGTGAAGAAGAACTACTCTGGACCCAAGCCCATTTCACTCATTGGGTCCACAGGGTCCATTGGTACTCAGGTTTACAATCTCTACTTCCCTGAACATACGAAGCGCTTTCTGATACCTGCTCTGCTTCTGAACGTATCAAAAGCTTTCTGATACCCAACTACCATCAATCTGGAGCAGTAGCAGTCTAGCTCTTCAGAGACGAGCCAATATTGCATGGAGTAACTTGCCTTGCGGGCCTTACTGGCACGCTCGTTTTAATTCATGGCTTGGAATTTTACGCGCCCGATGATTGTAGGTAGACCTTTCATGGTTGATGAAGCTGAGAAATGCTCTTTGAGTGAGGGCAGCAGTGGAACGCTCCGAACTGCCGATGTGTATATTCTGAGGGCAAGAGCTTCACCCTGCTGACATACTCCCCCGTTTGGATATTGTACAGACCCTTGACATTGTTGACGAGAACCCCGATAAATTTAAGGTTGTTGCACTAGCTGCTGGTGCCAATGTCACTCTGCTGGCTGACCAGGTGAGTCGCAGGTTTGCGTTGGAGTTGTCTAACATCTCGTTCAAAGTCCCTAATGAGGAATCTAAATTGGAAATTGTAAATGTCGGATGTCATGGATCTCTTCGCGGGCTCCTGGGGATTGTGATTCTAGCGGATTACTGTGGAATACAAACGCGCCGGTGCATATGTATCAGGAGAAGCATTGTGAAGTTGACGGTGACGAAATTATACGTAAACATGTATCAATCAGGTTGGCATGGCTTGGACTGTAGGTGAGAAGGTTCCAACCCAGTTTGGTGTGTATCCGTGATGCCGACCGAGTTGCTGAGCTGAGGGAAGCGATCGCGGATGTTTACCCTCAGCCCGAGATTGTTGTTGGTGACTCCGGGATAGTGGCGGTGGGTATTCGACTTTGTAATTCCTGCGACGAAATTAAGCACTTACAAAGAAAAATCATGATTATCTCCGTGCACTATCTTCTAGCACTATCTTCTACTGTTGAATAAGCGTAGAGTAATACTTTCAAGAGATAATTCTCGTCAATTGGCTTGGCTCAGTTTCATAAATTTTTACTACCTTTCGCGCACAATATCTGAACGTTCATAGTTGTTTGCAGGTTGCTCAACATCCTGAGGCCGTCACCGTTGTCACTGGGATTGTCGGTTGTGCTGGCCTGAAGGTTTGCACTTTCAACATTGATCGTCCGTAGTACAAACTTAGTCTCCTCAGCGGATGTCGTTTCTTCATTTACTGATACGTTAAAGCATGCTTGTTACTGTACCCCTTCTTCGCATCTATGCTCCACTTAACCTTAATCTGGTGATTGCTTCAGCCTACTGTCGCGGCTATTGAGGCTGGGAAGGACATAGCCCTCGCAAACAAGGAAACTCTGATTGCTGGAGGTCCTTACGTGCTCCCTCTTGCCAAGAAGCATGGCATCAAAATTCTGCCCGCTGACTCGGAGCACTCCGCAATTTTCCAGGTTAGTCTCTACCCTGCTTCTCTAGATCATCGCCTTCGCTTCTCTGAATGAGCTTTTGAGGTAAAAGTTACGCTCCTGGCTAGAACTTTTGCTGTGGAGTCTGCATGTGAAGTGGTTGGCCTTTGGTACTAGTAGAGTAGAACATGCGCGTGATCAGTACGTTGCGCTATTCCAGTGTATTCAAGGTCTGCCGGTAGGAGGACTAAGGCGCATCATCCTCACAGCATCTGGTGGTGCCTTCAGGTAGGGAAAAGCGGGTACCTATTTTTCTGTGAGATGCTCGATCATAACGCCTATCATTGTGCACTTAATACCATCAGCTCAGATTGTTGCGTGCTCATGCTTTAGTGTGTCTTTTCTGGTTCATTACCGCTGAAACTCTTGTTGGAAACACTAAAATCGACATGGTCTCGGCAGGGACTGGCCCGTAGAGAAGTTGAAAGACGTCAAGGTGGCGGATGCTTTGAAGCATCCCAACTGGACCATGGGCAGGAAAGTAACCGTCGATTCAGCGACACTGATGAACAAGGTACCACGCGACATCAAAATTTCTAAGCTGGACTGTTTTCCCTGAATTATGCAGAGTACTGTCGCCTGGAACATTTAATTCCACCATATGTTCGCCTCGAGATATCCTTGGTCAGTCTCTCCTGACTTCGTTTTCTTTGTCCGAAGGGATTGGAGGTTATAGAAGCTCACTATCTTTTCGGATCAGACTACGATGACATCGAGATAGTCATTCACCCACAATCAATCATTCACTCCATGGTCGAAACCCAGGTGAACTTTCATCATCCCAAAGTAACATGAGCAGTATACATTTGATAATCCAGTCACCAGTAACTTCGTACATGCTTTTTCTCGTATAAGGACCGCTCATGGAATAAAAGCGCAGTCCTAGCGCACCGTTTTCTTAGGACAATATTTTGCGATCCTATATAGGAGGTGTGAAGATTCAGTTAATTAACTCCGGATATCAGCAAGAATCAACATCATTGTTTCCAGTACTTTCAGTTCTTAATGCTTAATGCTATGGTTGATCTGTGTGCAGGATTCTTCCATACTTGGACAGCTAGGATGGCCCGATATGAGACTGCCCATCCTGTACACACTCTCCTGGCCTGAAAGAGTTCCATGCTCCGAAAGCACATGGCCCCGTCTTGATTTTGTCAAGTGAGTGTTGACACCCTCCTTCCACTTTCGGTGCATTTGTCATGATGGACTGGAAGAGCAATATGACACCCAACGCCGAACGTTCCTTGCTCCACCAGTGTGAAGGAGTGTCCAGTAGAGTGCACACCTTTTCTCAGATCTCCTACCCTACTAGAACGGGCACATGCGCCATGAGTCTCAGATACGTTATCTCTGAGCATTCCTCGAATGCTTTATCCCAATGCGTCCGAGTGATTGTGCCCGGCCATTTGGTACGTCGTATTACTGTGGCTAATGAACGAGCGGTTCTGCAGGATGGGTTCCCTTACATTCAGAGCCCCGGACCGTGCGAAGTACCCAGCGATGGATATCTCGTACGCCGCGGGTCGGGCAGGTGGGACTATGACCGGCGTTCTCAGCGCGGCGAATGAGAGAGCTGTCGAACTATTTCTGGACGAGAGGTAAGCTACAGCTGCCTTCTGAAGTCGTTGGAGCTAGAGCTTCCAGGTCCGTTATATTCGACTTGGTAAATGTTGCGTCTTTCACTCGGCACTTCCTTGAAACAGCTCGAAGCTATAACTGATTTCGGAATGATCGGTGCAGAATCGGCTACTTGGACATCGTCAAAGTGATCGAAAACACTTGCGATAAGCACAGGCAAGAGCTGGTGTCGCATCCTTCGCTGGATGACATTGTATATTTCGACCAATGGGCTCGCATACACGCGGAGGAAGTGGCGAGGAAGTACGAAATCTTCCCGTCTGCATCAACGCCTGTGCACGCTTAGAACTTCGAACCCACTGCTGTCAAATACCATCCATTCTGTATCTGAATCATTCCAAGACAGCTTGGGGACGATTAGTTGAGCAACTTAGCAACAGCCGGACAAGTGCGACGAATAGTGTGTGTATCATAAACGGGGGACCGCACATAGTACAGAATTCAACTGCGTCGGTGGACGCCTTTAGAAGATTTTTTGTCGATAAGCTCCGGGCTCACTGATACAGCAAGGAGCCCGTTTGCTTTAGAGCAGATCAGTCAACGGTGTGGATAATTCAACAACGGACATTTCTAAGTGCTGAATTCCACGCCTAAAAATTTTGAGATTTGTATGTCCTAGAAAGAAAAGGCTGCGAGGTACTCTGTTCTTCCTTGTGGTTTGATTTCATTGGAACTGGACAAATTCTTTCACCATGAAAGTACTCGTTCGTTGCTCGGCCTTCGACGCAAAGATGAGCTCCTTCATACTCGAACTAGAAGCCTGACTTTGTGGTCAGATTCATTGGGTCGCGTTTTCTTCATTTTGTGGTCAGCCTTGGTGAGTGTCTAGACTCTATGCGTATATAGTTTTGCGTCGTTGGTCGGGATGGTAAAGATGCGATGGAATATGTTACGGCGTTTGCCCGTAGCCGTAATGATAGCAGGGCTCTGAGGTACGGTGAAAGTAGGGGGTGTCAAACTACTAAGGATTTGTTATAAAGCGGCTACTTAAGATAGCTTCATTTGGCAGGCTCCGCTTTGCCTTTAGGGGGAAGACGGTCCGAATGGTCAACTGCGAATGCAATTAAAGTTTATAGTATAGTTAATTTTGTTTAGAAATGTTTGGAATAAAATTCTGGAACAGTCTAACTTCTAGATTTGTATGTAATATGTAATATATAATTTTATACAAACCATACCGTTTAAATCGTTTATAACTTAAAAAACTTAATAACACGGAAGGAAAGGTTTCATAACACGGATTAGAGACAGATGGCTATGAAGGTTGTACGAGCTACTCCCGAAAACTGGCCGAAACTGCTGCCGATTTTCTGCTGGTCAGAATTGCCACCTCCTTCGCCTGACACGTCGTGGCCACCGGCAAATGGCCAATCTTTTCTTAGTGCGTGTCGAAATGCAAGGAAGCAGGATCCTATCTGTGCCCTTCGCAGAGTCGTCGCATCAAGTTGTCCGGTTTACTTCCTTGAAGTTCCTTCTTCACCGGGCACGTTTCGACTTGGCGCAGGAAGAGCTGTCACTTCCGCTTACAGGGCTGTCTGCGCTGGACTATCGTTTTCGTTTATCACTGTTTAATTACAGATTTATGTTAATTTCATTCCACTAACCGAAGTAATGAAACTTTGATAGTATTTTGAGTCTTGAATGCAGTTCTCAGTTTCGTGCACGCAAAATCCCGATTTTCATTATTATTCTTTTGCATCGTGAAATTTCGCATTTTGCTTGGGCTTGATCGATGTTCGTGCAATAGGGGTCTCAAACTTCAGTCGTAACCCTGGACGTCAGTTTCTGTAATCCGCGTCATGGCAATCCGATGTAAACGTTACAGGGTATCTCTTGAGGTACCGTGTAATAAACTTATGTCAATTGACGTAAGTGCCATAACTAAACAGTTTATGACAATTTCAGTTCAAGTTCCGAGGAGGGTCATGAAAACTCTCACAGACATAAACTCGTTTACAGACTCCATTCAAACCTGCCGTCATTTCCTCTTACAACTTTGACATAGCCAAGTTACATCTACGAGCCCTATTTCCGTTTTCAATCTGACGGGCTATGGTTTGAGACCCCCTAATATACCAGTTTTCTGTAACATGGACTCGTTGCCTCTATCGGTTTCAGCTCCCAAACATCAAGGAGAGATTGGGCTTGTGGAGAGAAAAGAAATTTTACGAATTAACGCACATTATCAGCATCAGCATCAGTAATTATGTGTTTCTCTGCAACACGTCCGCTTGTAGCGAGTGTTGCAGAGAAACACATAATCACAACAATCAATTACGGGAGTGGAACGAAAAGAAAAAGACAAAAACTACAGCGCAGCGAACAAAAGAAAACTTTTATGTGGTTATTAGAAGTACAAAAATGTTCTGCTAGTGCAATCTTGCAAGTATCAACCACAATATTGTATCGAGTTATATCCAAGAAGTCCCATAGAGATCACAATCTTCAAAGCATGGAAAAGCACTATCCACTCAGTCACATAGACGTCAATAAACCTCAAAGACGTTGTCAATTGCTAACAATTTCTGGAGCAATTGTTTCACAGCTGTTGCTGTACATGATCGATAACAATTAATCTGCTTGCTGTACACATCATCACGTTAGAAATACTGTCGAATGAGATCAATTCATCTTCATCGTTAGCAGCTTTATATCAGTCGAAACAAAGCTTGTGCCACTCTGAGAATTGTATTCCAAGTTTGACGATGAAATACGCACGCCATCCAACAACGAAGGGCTTGAAACTTCTCATTCGTCCAACTTGCACATTCGAGACGGACGAATGAGAAGTGTAATTGTACACTGGGTTCGAGTTCAAATCACGCAAAGAATCTCCGCTCTGACAATCATGCGGATTGTCACACTCAAGGACGCACATTAGTCTCCTTACAAAATCAAACATACAATATTAAGAATGTTCGAAGTGTAGCAACAAACAAGCGAACAGAAATTCTAGAAGTCATCGAAGCATTTAGTTATCACACACCCCTGATTCTGTAAACGAAGATAAGCTTGAGTCTTTCTAACTCATCATAGTGAAATCCTGACGAAGTCAAGATATTTGCACAACAAGGAGTTCCGAATGAGAGTTAACGGTCCAAAATAATTCGAGTGTAAGTGAAGGTCCAAAATCATCTACTTATTACATGCAAATAATCTTGACAACAAAATTAAACAGCAAAATTAAACCACTACCCAACAAAATTCACGAAAAACCTCCGTTGTCGTGTTGCATGAGAGTTTGTACAGTGAAAGTTAGTAATAGAATGATTTTTCTTCCACTGTGTACGTAGTTGTAAGAGAAGCTGCCCTGAAGCTTGTTAAGCTGGATAGGTGCTAAGCTAGGGCCGAGCTAAACAAGCTACCCCTTAGCTTATATTCCAAAGGACGACTAAGAAGTCACAAAGATACCAAGTGAAAGCTCTTCTTGATTAGAATAGGCATGTATTTTCACTTATGTGGGATAAAGTTATACGTAGATATTCACGACATTTTTAGTCCAAGAAAGTGACAAAAGAGAAAACTCTGTCGTTTTTTGATGATGACTTGGATTCATTATCTGATGACAGCATCGAGTTCATGTTCTTGAGTAGTTTAGTTTTGATTCTTTCGTTATTAAAAACAGAGGTGTATAGAGGAAGTAGCACCTCAAAAGTTAACAAAGGAGATAAAAACAAGTTTTGTAAGTATGTGTACATGTCTCTTTACTGTATTAAACGGAAACAGGAGCCACCTCAGTGGAAAGGATGCCCACCTAAGAAAAAGAGATCATCGGATCAAATCCCCCTGGCTCATATTTCTTACCTCAGCATGTTGACCTCCTGGATGGGAGTCTATGTTAGGTGTGTGACTACGTCTTGCACATCTAGGGACGGGGGACTTGTATCCTCTTTAAACGTGCACTCCCTAGCTAAGCCTCTGCATGCAATTGAGATTATGGGTTGTGAGATACTTGATATAGCTACGGGAGGGCTGTAAACCATGTGAGGTGGTCTTGTAGCTGTGGCATAGGCTCTAAAATTGTGGCTTGATTCATAATCTAGGTTGCATCGAGGATTGAGAAATTTTTATTAAACAAGGGGTTAGGAAGTGATCGAAAATCATCGAAGTTGTAGAAATTTCAAACTATAGACAAAAACTCGAGATAACCCCTCTGACCTTATTCTTGACTTCTCGACCTCATGAGACATCCATCCCTCTAGTATCACTTAATCTGGTTATCTTTGTCAAAGTCTCATCATAGGTCACTCTATTGCGAACGAGAAAATTATGTAACGTGTCAAACAACAACATCATGTTATTTACGGTGGATCAACGATGACCGATGGAAAGTAACAGCAAGTTGTTATTCACATTAGATAATAAGAACATATCATTATTTTGAAAACACATAAGTTATGTGTCGAGCAAAAAAGAGGTTTCATTATTCTTTTTGGGAGGTTTCATAGCAACAGACCAGCTTGGATTTTGGATGACGTACACATTGTGACTGATAATACTAAGGGGTTAGTTTGAAACTATAGGCTAGCGATAGAGGTCTTGGGAGATTGATGAATCTAACACAAGCGCGCAAGACATCATTGGATTCAGATTTGTGCAAGCTTCATATAGGATCAGACGGTTCGTGCAAAGCCAGATCGAGGGTTGGGAATAGGATGAAATTGAGACGCATGGAGAGAGAATTAGACGTTTGAATTACTTGTGAAAGAGAGTTGGACCATTCTGGAGTCCAAACTTGCTGTCTTTGGATCCATCAGATCAGAACAATGAGTTCTATAAGAAATAGAAGATGAATACAGGTTTTGATTGTCGTTCGTCTGTGACTTGAGATTGGGGTGTTCTTCTTGATCTTGGACAAGCTCTTTGTTCTTGGTGTTAGCGAGATCAAGGAGTCTTCATCTACGCAAAAGAGAAGACCGTGCGTGGATTGGGTTGTTGGTTTAAGTGTGATGGGCGAATTTGAGCCGCATGGGATCGATTTATATCAATGTTTTGCTTCTTGCGATCAAATATCTTGTATGGTTTTACGGAGAGAAATCCAAACGGTCTTTTGAAATCTCGTTGGGTTCATGGTAGTCATGTCAGATCACAGATCAGGCTATTCTTTTGAACGATGTGCATAGATTTAGACCGCAAGGAGGAGATTTTAGAGTTTTTGGTCACATGCGATCAAATATTATACATATCTTTGACTGTTGCGTGTCCTATCTTAAGGTCATAAGAGATTACGAGGTAATGAGAAAAGATCCTATCGGTTTTTGAAGAAAGGAAGAAGTCTTCAGATCGGTGTTCTTTGGTTTCTTTACTACAAATCGGGTGTTTATTTTAGCATCTGATTCTCGTTATATCGTTAGCTACGTTGTCGGGTTGAGAGTCTTCCTGGGAAGGGCAAACCTTCTGGCTGTGATATGAGCTTGAAGGTTGTGTTCAATCTACTCAAGGAAGCGTTGGGCTTCAGGTTGTGGCTGGTTTACTCAAAGGTTAGGCTTCAGGTCTCAAGGTAATACTGAAAAACACTCATATAAGTCTCTTAGCTCTTCTGATATGTTCAGGAAGTAAAGTTCAGACTTAACTAGCAATGATAAGATCAAATGGCAAACTTTGACACTGAGGATTGAGAAATATGTGAAGGTTCAGGCTTCAGAACTCCTCCTACATGTCAATAAGGTCCTACTGGACACACATGCGAAGTTTCAGCTTCAGATCAATTCAGAGCACTAAGATATGAGTAGGAACTTTCTGAGTAGAGAAATTACGGCAGTTTCTGGTACCCAGACAGCTGTTTCTACCTAGAACAAAGAATTAGCTTGATCACTTTGGGAAATTCTTACAGGATTTGCAGTACACAACTTGCTGAACACCCCTGTGAAGTTGGGCCTCCTGATTCCACACAGAACTCCAGATCTCGCTCTCTGAAGTTGTTGTTCCAGATTGAAAGCTTTTCGGACCCCCTCTACTTCAGCGGCCACCCTGAATTACTCAGTAACTCAAATCACTTGAAACGTTTTTGACAGTCGTAGCCCGGCTGACAGTGAACGCAACCACGAAGGTTTGAAGCATTTCCTCAATTCTGCTGCAATTGACACTCAAAACCCCAAAATCAACAAAAGTGATGCAGTTTTGACACAATCCGAATTTCAATTGGGCATAACTCCTTGTTTATTGATCCAAATCGATCAAGAATTTCACTGACAGTGCTTGGCTCGACGAGCTCTATCTCCCTGTGCTCTCAGATTTCACAGTGTCTTTACCAATTGCTCGAAATCCACTCTAGAGCTCTGTTTCTAAACTTAGAGTTTAACAAAAGACAAAAATGGACCAACGGGAGTTCATAGCTCCATTTAGTTGTCATTTTGTGCCTTAAACTACCTGGTAACTCAATTCAACTCATATGCTACCACGACAAGTCCTCTAAAGCGCCAGCGTATAACCTAAACTACCTAGAACGACACATAGCCTTGAAAGTAAACTAAAACCAGCTAAGAGCGTGCATGGGCAACACATAAGTACAACCCACGAGCTTAAACCCTATCTACATGGTAAATCTAAGTCATGTACATTGAGTATCATAGATAAGTATGAATTCACTTGCACAAGCGTACGAATGCTTGAACAAGATAAATATCATACTACCAACTTACTAGGATCCAGAGTTAACACCATATGCAAAAGGTGTCAACCATAAGCATAAAAGACTAAGAACAGTACAGAGCTAACTTCAAAGGCTACTAAACATCAAGTATCGGAGTAGAAATAACATGCGCCAAGTAACGCGACAGCAGTGATCAGTGAATCATTTACTATGTCAAATGATTCACATCACGACATCCACCCCCTCTGAACTTACACATCCTCCGGTATGTGCCAATTCCTCTGTTTGATCCTCATCATCATCGCTCTCCTCCGCCTCAGCCTCATCAGACATTGGGACGTCTCCGTCTCTTGTTGTCCTCAGCTCTGACTCCAGAAAGTTGAATAACTCAACTGACCCTCCGCGTCTCTTGAACAGTTTCACACGCTTGCCAGCCACAGATAGCTTCAAAAGAGTACCATCCAACTCACGCAAACTATAGGTGGCATTCTCATACACATCTAGCACAACATAAGGCCCGAACCATCTTCGAGAGAACTTACGAAATGTAGAGTGCTGATTCTCCAACGTGCTATCATATACCCGAACCCAATCACCAACATGTATTGGCTTCGGTCGTAGTCGGTGAATCTTGTCAAAACGTTTCTTGTTTTTGACTTGAGCCACCTTCAGCCTCTCCTGCGCATCAGCAGGATCCTCCTCTCTTCGCTCCAACTGCCTAATACGTAAAGCAAGGAGTGAAGCACGATCTATACCATCTTCCCACGATAGCGTAGCCCACGTAGGAAAATACTCCTCAGCAGGCATGATCGGTTTCTGCCCTAGCATAAGCTCAACTGGCATATAACCAATCGTGGTACAGTGTGTAGTTCTATCAGCCCACAAAGCAAATAGAAGTAGTCTCGGTCATTCTCTAGGCCTACCATCACATGCTTTCACTAAAGCATGAACAATAGAAGGGTGTCCGCGTTCACTCTTACCAATGCCCTCTGGATTCATAGCAGTGGTAAGCCGAAGCTTTACTCCATAACGAGCAAAGAACTCCTTCACTTCAGCGCCTCTATCTGCACGTAATCTCCCAACCGATCCATAACGACAGATGATATCTTCAAGCACGAACTTGCAGATGTTCTTTGTAGTCTTCGTCCGTAGTGCTCGTCCCTCCACATAGTTGGAGAGATCCTCTCGAGCCAACACCAAGTAACGCATCCCCCATAACCCCGATGGCATCATCACAAGATCAAGAACCCACTGAAAATGAATACTAGGTGGATAAGTAGGTACAAGTCCATCTCTGTAACGGACTTTAGAGTAGAACTGGCAGTGCAGACACGACCCAACAAAGTCCACCACATCTTGATACAAACCCTTCCACCAGTAACGCTCCTTCATCTTCGTGTAAGTAGCCCATACTCCACGATGTCCAGCCCACAAGGTGTCATGAAACTCTTCAGCAGATTCAACTTCGTCGGTTGGTCATCCACCACTCTAGCAAGCATCCCGTCTCTTCTCTTCGGACGTTTCCACAGATAACCTTCACGTAGAAGGTAGCTGTATGCCTTCCGTCTTATCTCCTTGAACTCTGCATCACTCCATCCTTCTCTTCTGCATAACGAACTCAGATAAAGTCCAATATCGCGGAATTTTTCTGAGTAGAACTCCTCATTGAACGGCAGTGGTTCCAAGTCTGAAGTCTGCTGACCAACTTGGCACCAAACGTCTCTCCTCTCTTCATTCTCCACCTCTGCAAACATCTCATCCTCATCTGTATAACGAGCCCTAGACAACATATCTGAAACTGGATTGTCCTTCCCTGCTATATGCTTTAGCTCAGCGTTCAGACTCCGGACATAAGCAATCCATCGCAGCATTGCTATATCTGGTGTATTGCATTTCGCTATCATACCCAACAAAGGCAAACAATCTGTTTCTAGTATCACACGAGCTCCTATCAAGAACTCTCGAACTACCTTCATAGCAGTAACAGCTCCCCATAACTCACGCTTCACTTGAGGATAGTTATGTTGTCTATTTGTTAAGATCCGAGCTCCAAACCTTGAAACAAACCGCACACCTTCTGCATCTTCTTGGCCAACTGCCCATCCAATTGCCTTGGGACTCGTATCAACAGTCAGTACCACAGGTCTCCCACTCTCGTAGCTAAGCCTCCTTAGTATAGGTGGAGACTTCAGAATCTCCTTCAGATGCTCCATCGTCTCGTGATGTTCTTGCCGCCAAGTAAACCTCTTTCCTTTTCTCAGAAGTGCATACAGAGGCTCGGCAATGTGTGCATAATGAGGAATACTCACACGAAAGAACACACAAGCTCCCAAGAACCGTCGAATCTCAGTGATGTTGGTGTAGTCAGCTATCCTGGCTATAGCATCTACCTTCACTGGGTTCGGACGCCTCCAAAAAGTACCACACAAATGACCCACCACCACAATCTCTGACATACCAAAACGAGATTTGGTACCTGATAGAGTGAGGTGTACCTCCTCCAAACGCATCAGAATCTTCTCCACATCCGGAATGTGGTCTGCAACGAACTTTCTGCATCCATCAGAAGTCACTGCTTCGTCCTTGTCCTCCACCGGACAGCCTTTCATGAGAATATCATCTAGAAACGAGATAGTGACCTCAGGTATAAACTCCCGTAACACCTTATGCATCGCATTCTACATATGGGCTATTGAGTTTGTAGCACCCTGAGGAAGAGTACACATCCGCATCAATCCCAAAGGTGTACGCATGGTAGTCAAGTCTCTACTCTCCAAAGCAAGCAGAAACTGATCATAACCTGAAAACAGGTCTCCAATAGAATAGATTGACCTTCCAGTAAACGCCTCAGCTACTTCATCAACCACAAGTCCTGTTCCAACATTTCGAATCGTGATGTTGTTGACAGGCTGCAAGTCTTGGATGAAGCGCAGAGCTCCTGTCTTCTTAGGTACTGTGAACCATCGGCTAGAGTACGGAGCCATAGATGGTTCAAGAATACCCATCTGCATCCTCTCCTTCAGTAACTCAATCACATTCGGTAGCAAGGCACGAGGGACTAGAATCAGCTTCAAGTCCCAAGGTACGTGAGGAACAGTGAAGATAACCATCGGAGCTATCACACTAGGATCCACGCAACCTATCTCCTCAGCCGAGAAAGAAAATGCCTTACCATGGCTAACTATCATATGTTCAAAAGCTCGTTTCTCCTCTTCAGTCAAGAAGCCACCCCCTCCTATCTGGAGCTGCTCGAGTGTTTCTTGAGTAAACTTGTGTCCTACTTGTGTAGGATCTCTAAGCACAGGCTCAACAGTCGCTAACTCCATCTGCTGCTGAGAATCAACAGGTAATTGGGTCGCTACAGGTCTCACCTTCCTCGCTATAGCTTTATACTTGGCATGTACTTCTGCTTCCTGATGTAAGCCACACCAACAGACTGCATCCTTCCATCCATTCTCTAGTCTCGGATGAGGACGATATTGCAAGTATGAGATAATCTCCTCATAGACTTCACGAGAATGGATGGGGATCACCACCCTACCTCCCATCTGCTCCATCAACTTATCTACATCATCCAGCCGACGAACAAAAGACTGTACACCTACAAACTCCTCATAAACATCAAAAATCATCTCATCTTCCTTCAGAACTCCTGTACAACGCAGATTTGCCGCACACCTCTCCATCTGCCGTCTACTCTTCTCAGTCAAATCCTCTACCCGTGTGAACTCACTTCAATCATCAGAACTGAAAGCCATCAAACCAGATTTCCAACTATGTACAGTGCAACTACTTTCTGAATCTTGAGCAGCCTTCCCATCAGCCTCCTGTGATCCCTCAAGCTGCTCAAGCGGGATCATAGTAGCAGTAGATCCATCACTCTCGCTATCCCGTCCTACGAGAGTGGTTTCTGAAAACCCTTCCCCTTACAGATAGGAGAATCTCTCAAAGTCTGCCGGTTTCGTTCGTGGTTCGTACGAACAGTCAGAAACTGCACAGAACGTCTATCATCTGGACTACGGATCCTAGCATAATGAGATCCGTCATCCATCACCTTGGTCTCCATTCTAACCGCAATGATATAAGGCTGACCAAGAATCACAGGATACGAAGCAGAAGACTGCACGAAGAAGTGCTGATCTACATCCACATCACCTATCTTCACCTTCACGTTAGGACAAGCGCCGTGTAGCTCACCTTTCTGGTTGTTTGCAGCACGTAACACCCAAGCATGGTTCAGCTCGATAGGCCACTGACCTCTCTCATACACCTCCCGTGACATGATGTTGATCTCAGATCCGTGATCAACTAAAGCAACAACAGGTTCAACCAAACTTCCAAGACGAACTCGTGTAGCAGTTGTAGCACGAGCCCAATGTCTCCTTCTGAAGTCATTATCAGTAGCCGGACTCTCCTCGCCAGCTTGCTCATCGTCAAACTCAATAGTGTTGGTACCAGCAACCAACACTTCTTGCTGGTATCCCTTGTCATCAACTTCCTGAAAATGCACCTTTCCAAACTCTACATCATTCAGAGAAGCTCCTACTGCATCTATCATCTGACTATCTACCTGCTCGGACATCACCTGTCTCTTGCGCTTGATGATGTCGATGATCAGCTCGTGAAACTCCCTCTTTGCAATACCAAGAACTTCCCGGAGAGAAAACTCGATTCGTGCATCCAATATCCTCTGCTCCAAGATGCTCTTCAGATCAGTAGAAGTTTCAATATCAGCTGCCAACTTGTTAGCCGGTCCCTTCTCCTTCTCTTGGGCAGTAAACCGCCTACCAGCAGTCGTTGGCTCCTGCTGGGATCTCTACACGTCCTCCATAGGACCTGCTGCAGGTGGAGGAGCTGCAGAAGTAGACGGGATGTCCTCAGGAAGAGCCGCTCGTCTCCCTGTGACTCTCCGTATATCCCCAGTCTCCTCAGGAACTCCAGTATCAAGTTCAGAGGCTTCTCGTCGTCTCTTTTCTTCCACAGAAGCATCCTGCCAATGAACGTGTCTATCTACATCCAAGAAGGCTCTGATAGAAGCAGCATCTACAGGATCTCCTCATCCTGTGACCCTACGAATAGACTCGGCTCCTCTCTTCAGTATCTCAGGAAGAACTGGAGCCACACTCTTCTCAACAGTCCTATCTAGCAATGTAGGACTAGAAGAGACATCAATATGCCCAGCATATACACCAGAATTTACCAGCGGTGCCATTAACGCAGTTGCTGTTGCAGCTGCAGCAATCTGAGGTAGACTCCTCATGCCTCCTCGCCCAAATTGCGTGCTCAACGGCTCTCCAGTAGAAGAAAGGTGCAGCCTACCGTTCTGATAGCGAACCACACCATCTCGCAAAGTAGCTGTTAGCTCTTGACAGTCTCCTCGGAAGTGATCAGGACTATCACACCAAATACATCTACGAATCGGAGCTCCTCCTGGACGTGCAGCAGCAGGCGCCGGTGGCTGCTCTCTCTGCAATCCAGCTAGCTCTACCTTCAGCTCTCGCATCTGCCGAATCAGGTCTTCGATCTGGTTCTGTTGACCATGGTTCTCCGCAGGTCTCTGAACAGGTGCCCTTTGTGCCGGTGCTGGCACAACTGGCATCAAAGGAACTGCAGCTGGGGCAACAGATCTGGGAGCAAGGACCAAAGGCTGCTGTACTTGAGGAGCAGCATAAGGTGGAGTGACCACTTCTGCAAGCGGACATCCTCCCACAGCCACTCTTCCCCTCCTCTGCCTTGTAAGTACAGCCACAGCATCCTCAACTCTCTCCCAATCCATAGTAACACCTCCCTCAGCAGATTGATCAGCCAACATAAAACATAACCGATCTGCCGTAGCATCATCGGTAGCTTGCAGGAAAAGCTCTGTTCTCTTAGCATCTAGGGTTATCCGTTCTAGAGTTGAGAGTTGTCGGTATCTCCGATCAAACTCTCTCAGCAACTCACTCAAGCTCATCATACGACCAGGTTGCTGCTCAACCCAGTCTAGAAATGTCCTTCTAGTAACTCTCTCTGAATCGTCCTCAAGAAACTGCTCTCGAAGAGATCGTTCAAAACTCATCCAGATTCCAAGATTTCTTCTCTGTACATCCCTAACTTGGTCCCGCAACTCAGGAATGACAGCTAACTCAAAACTTGCTATCATCTCAGCATCAGTAACTCTAACCAGCTCCATCTCTCCTCTATACTCACGCAGATATCTAGAAATATCTCTACCTTCAAACCTTCCACACCTATTCACTATCGCTTGCAAAGCCTTGGTGGATTTCAACTCACCCCCTCCAATGATCGGATGCTGTTGGACCAAGGCCGCAAGCGTCTTCAGAATCTCAGCCGTATCCAGACCAGGTACAGAGGTCGCTGCAGTCACATGTGCCACAGAAGGTGCTGCAGTAGACGTAGATGCAGCAGCCGCAGAAGTAGCAGCAGTAGCGCCCTTGCGATCCATCTTCTCTCCTTGTAGTAACTCAACCTTCTCAATCAATCACCCCAAGAGCTCTCAGTGG